>CM070674.1:20375961-21740680 GCA_036346575.1 Dendrocalamus sinicus | reverse complement strand
TTATGATATATACTTGCATTTTAGCTTTATGATATATGCTTGACATGTTAGTTTTATGATATATGCTTCACATGTTATCTTTATGATATATATGCTTGACATGTAATTTATTATATATATATATATATATATATATATATATATATATATATATATATATATATATATATATATATATATATATATATATATATATATATATATATATATATATATATATATATATATATATATATATATATATATATATATATATATATATATATATATATATATATATATATCTGCACTTGTAGCAATAATATAAAGCTATTGCTATATATATATGTCTGCACTTCATAGAACCTTGTAGCAATAATATATCTGCACTTGTATACCACACCTAGATTTTAATAATATCAAAAGTCACAAGCTGGAAAAAAAAGCACCCCTCAGAGAGATCCCACCTCCTCCAAAAACCCTAAATCCTGCGGCAAGAAACCCCCGAATCAGTGCCAAGATCCCACCTAACCACCCTGCCCCAACCCGATTCCGTCCCCACGAACCCAACTTAGAACTTTGTCAAAGGGCATGAAGCAAGTGACACACTCCAGTGTATCCGGTTCAATGAACTTGATACATTGGTTTGTGTCATTTGCTTCATAGAACTTTGTTTAGGCCCATACCTCACTACGTCCACACAGTCGTCTAAAATTTTTTAATATTTGCCACATAGACCTTCAAAGGGCATGAAGCAAGTAACACAGTCCAAAGTATCCGGTTCAATGAACTAGATACTTTGGTTTTGTTATTTGCTTCATAGAACTTTGTTTAGCTCACTGCAGTAACTACATAGAACCTTGTAGCAATAATATATGCTGCACTTGTTAGCTACAAGGTCTATTTGGAAGGCCCATAGCTCACCGCAGTTAGTTTTTTTTCTTAGAAGAGAGATGGCGTCCACACAGTCTTCGTCGTTGTCATCTGGGTCTCACACTCCCAAGAAAAACTAAGCGTGCCCGAGGAGTATCGAAAAGGCTAGAGGGCCGAATGACCATCACGGTGGTCTCTCAATCAACGCCTGGTAAAATATGTTAAACTACACATATGTCTTTCAAAAACCACGGAGGTCATCAACCACATCTTCGGGTGTCTCTTTCAAAAACCTCGCAGATGAGGAAGTGTCCCAACACCTGGTAAAATATGTTAAACTACATAGTTGTTAACACCTCTTGAACTTCATGGGTTCAAAATAACATGATTAATTGCCTCTTGCAGCAATCATTGACTACCGAATCTTCTCGTGGCTCCTTTGAAGAATATAGGAGAGATATTTACTATCATAGGCCTTGGGAAACAAGGAGCACCCAGGTCGCACACGAGGCTTGGGGGTTTATGTATCTTGGAGGCACGGATTTCCAGTTACTCCGATACATATGGGAGTAGGAAGAGATCAAGGCGTCGCAGCAGACAAATAAAGCAGAGCCGTGCTCAACTTGAGGAACAACTATTTGCCTCACTTCAAGAGCGGATGCATCACTGAGGAGAGATAGATTCATTGAGGGAAGAGCGAGAAAAGTCCGCAACCAATCGCAACCCACCCCTAATCCGCGCGTACCGGTCCCCCTCAACGTCGCGAGAGGCTGCGCGTCCACACCACCATCGAACATAGCGACACCCACTTACCTATCGATGACATTCGTAATGTACCTCTTTAGAATGGTACATGCATAGATCTCTCTGGTGGACTCCTTAACTCATGTTGTGTCGTTATGTAGGAGTCCATGCCTTGTATCCTCAGAGTCAGGCTTGTTGGCTCTATTCCCGTTGACGCTGGGCGCGGCATGGCATATCCATTGCTGCCAGGGACACTGGTGCATGGTGTACAAATAGACACCGGTTTCATAAAGGTCCAGGTGGACATGATTAATGATATTTTTAAGACCGTCCCTCTTGAGAAGCCCCCAAACGAAGAGATTAAGACATTAGGGGATGCCGTCCACACATTCATTCAGTGGCCCAAGAGGGACATCACCCTCGACTTGCCCGTGCCACAATCTCCACGTCCAGTGGCCCAAGAGGGACATCGCCCTGGACCTGTCACATCGGCTCCGGTGGCTCCACCTCCACCTCCAAATCCAGTGAAGTCTGTTGTATCGGCTCCCGCCAAGACGCCAACAAAAACGTATCATAAGCGAGGCTCCAAGGCTCATGCGAAGAAAATTAAGCCGCATCCCGGGCCACAATTACCCCGGCTTGGTTTGGTTTGCAATACATTGCATGCCTGGTACATGGAGAAGTCCAACCTGAAGCCAAACCGCCAGAGTGCATTCACTCTGAAATATAAGGAGACGCATTTCCTCCACGACTCGGGCTACATCGTCGTGACATTTGAAGACTTATTCTTACTGTTCAATCTTGACAAACTCGATGCCTCCTTCTACGATCTTTGCCGACCTTATCGTAAGTGTCTTGTATAATGAAGTTCTACATTCACGTTATACAGATAAATGTCATTACTCTTTCTTTATGTATAGATACATGATCCAACAAGTCCGACGATCGCGACAACCAGTGGGTTTCCTCGACCCTCACTTGGTCTCCGAGCAATCTATCAACGAAAATGCATCCTTCGTGCAAAGTTACATAACGAAGGGATTGATTGCTCACATCGACAAGGAGTACATCATGGTACCCTTCAACCAAGGTAAGTGCTTCACTAGTTGCCACACATATATTTCATTTGTACTTTACATGCAGCATGAACTTAGGATTAATCACTATGGCAACACACATGACTAGGCATCACTGGATTTTGCTTGTGATTGTACCAAAGTGGAGCAAGGTAATATACTTTGATTCCCTACTTAGGAGCAACCACGACTTCAGTCGTGTGCAACAAGTAATTGACAGGTAAACTCATTTTCTCTATACATAACTCTATTGTAATATTTCTTTCGTTTGCAACGGCTGAGTCTAACTTTTTTGAATCACGTAGGTCGTTTGCCGCTTATGTTGCCCTAGGAGGAAGACACGACAAATCCAGTCACACGCTGCGATACAACACGCGATGCCTCTAGAATTGACAATACCTATGTATGTAATTCTATTTATGCAGTGCAACCAGCAGGTACAGGGCAACGTATATGGATTCTACGTTTGCCGCCATATGAAGGAAATCATGGATACTAAGATCAATGATCCAGAGGTTTGTCAGGTCCTTCCAATAATTATTATTTTTATGATTATATATATACACACACACACACATGCTAATTAATAACTTAAAATTGCTCCTAGCGAGAGCGGGTGGCCTTCGACGAAAGTACATATAATCTTGACCAACTCATCGAAATTCGTGGAACCCTCTCCAAATTCTTAGTAGCAGAGGTCATAAACAAGGCTGGAGAGTTCCACCCCAGCAATAGTGATAATTAGATGTTGAAACATTGGATTCAATTGTACAAATCAAACAATTCATTCAATGTAATTCATTTGTCAGACCTGTGTAACGATTTTCATTCTATATATGAATGTGATCTGATGGCCGTTTGTTACATTCATCTGTATAATGAATTTTGTTGTAATTTACTTTGAGATGCAATTAACATATCTGTCATTTATTTGTAATATGCATGATTGCTTGCTTTCAGAGGGCATGGCTAGCACATCCTGAGGCTAGCCAAAAAATGGCAAATAAAATGGCTGATGCATTTGCTATCACAGACGGTTCGTTGTTAAAAACCATTTGTGAAAGTGCATCACTGATGGTTTCAAAGATTGCCGTCTGTGGTATGAATGATATCACGATTTACCTTTGTTACTAATCGCATGCGTGATATTATACATATCCTGACGGTTAGTAACATAACGATGCAATGATATTGTGTATATCACGAGGCGGTGCAGAAATTAACCGTCAGTGATAGTCGCAGTATCACGACGGTGTTTTATAAAAACCGCTCAGGATACTCGACTATCACAGACGGCTTAGGAGCCGTCTGTGATAACCACCTATTATCACTGACACGTAAACACTGACGGTTCAGGAACCGTCTATGATGACAGTTCTGAACCGTTTGTGATAGGACTGTTTGTAGAAGTACCCACCGCTGCCTCCCCTCCCCATATGCTGACCACCTCCTCTCCACCTCATATGTCGCCGCCGCCTCCCCACCGTGTCCTCCCACTACCGTTGCGTCCTCCCCCACTGTTGTCCTTCCTAATCTAAGCCGTTGTAGACACCTCCTAGAGCAACAGCCGATGATCGAGGCTGAGGCTGGAGAAGGGGATCGATGTGGGCGAGGACACCATGAGGACTTAAAACTGAGTCCATATTTCATTTCAGAACAACTTGTCATATTTCAATCAACTGCTAAATTAATGTTGTAGACCTCTTAACTTAAGTAATGCACTTATAACTTAGCCATGGGTAAATCAACTTTCACTCTCCTCAAAAGATCATGAAGTATCTAACAGTCCTTATTTGCAATTTTCATTTAGAAGCTGAATAGATAAATTTTTTTTATTTGGCCCCATTGTGCCATCTTAATTCTGAAATTAGCCCATGCGGTACAAAATTGGAAATCTAGCCCCCCTGCCGAGCATGGAAGAACCAGCGACTGACGCGTGGCTCCTACCATGGCACGTTCGCCCTACCGCAGCACCAGCGCCTAGCATGGCATGGGTTGCCCTGGCTCGACAGGTAGTAGGACCCACAAAGGTGTTGCGCCACCCGACTATGGTAGGGAGTAGGAGTTGGGGATGACCCAACCGTTGGGAGCTTCGTGCAGCTCCAGGTCCCCAACAATTCGAGAGATGCAAGGGATCCGAGCCCACCCAAGGATGACAGATTCTCGCATGAAATTATCCTGACGGACTTCAGCGAGTGGATACTCTTAAACACGTCCGTTGTAGGGAGTGATATTAGGCCCGAGCAGCGATACAGCGTCAGCCGAGAGAGATTGCTGAGCCCGAGAGAGGTTCTGAATGACCAGGAATCGCCTGGATAGATAGTTCTTCAAGTGATAATGGCAGCAACTTATCTCTAGCATCCAAATGGTAAGGCCGTACACTCCAGATGTTCGCAGTCCCAGATGTCTAGGACACGGAGAGTTCCCATGTACTGTTTTTGCATTAGAAGGCTCCCTTCGAGTGAGGTCAATGTTGGACAATGTGCAAGACGGAAGTACCGCAACTGGCATGACTCTTCGGTTTCAGCAATGTGCGAGACTATCCTAGGTAGTCTGGTCAACCCAACTCCATCAATTTCCAAGTGCACCAAGCTTGGAGGTAGAATAGGTAATTCCCTCAGTTCATGACACCATTTTACTGTCAGAGTATGAACAGTTGCCGGTAGGGATGAGTCAATGCGGCCACTACTGGACGCATCGGACGATTGGCCTATTTGTTGTAATCTTGGTAGATAAAGAAGCTCAATACGATTTAGCAATGGCAACCCTTCAAGCGAGGGGAGACGAGCCAAATTTATACAACTTCTCAACTGGATTGATGCCAGGTTTTTGACAGAGATCCAAAGGGGCAGGCTTTGCCCCACATGACCACAAATTTGTAGTTCCCTAACATTATCATGTGGATTAAGGTGATGAAGAACTTTGTAGCTGCTTTCTTCATTTGCGCTGAATTCTGACCACTCCAGAGACAGCGAGGAGAGCTTCTTCAGGTTTTTCTACATTCTCAAGACCCTGCACTTGTAGCTTACGTAGACTTTTTAAGTTGCCGAGTGCGCTTATTTGGTTTCCTTTCTTTCCTTGTACATAGTAATTGTTTAACTCCTGAAGAGAAGTTAGCTTGCCTATTGGGAACTCACCAAATCCACCTTGTCCATAGGTTACATATCGCAAACGATCAAGGTACCCAAAATGTTTTACTTGTCTCAATTTTTTCTTTTCGATTTTTTGGTTCCTCTGATGATTCATGGACCAATAATATTCTGAATCCAAAAGTACCATTAAGTGATAAAGTTTCAGAAGTCCCTCTGCTGATGCCCCTTCTGACATCCCACCGAACTTGATGTAACGAAGGTGCTTCAAATTAGTGAATCTGTCAGGAAAATGTTCAACCTTCAAATTTATTCGCAGTAGACGCAGTCAGCCATGCCGCTGCTCTCCAAAATCTTCCGCGCGTATGTAGCCTGGCCCATGGTGATGCCATCCGCACTTTGCTTAACCTCGATCCCAAGATAATAACTTAGGAGGCCGAGATCGCTCATTTTGAACAAGCTATGCATTTCTTCTTTGAACTTGCGGATTTCCTTCGTGCCCGCGCCGGTAATTGCCAAATCATCTATGTATACTCCCACGATCAACCGGGAGTTGCCGTAGCCGCGCGCATACATGGCGTGATCTGAGGGGCTTCGCTGGAAACCGAGTTGATGTAGGCTCTCATTTAGTTTGGAGTTCCATGCGCGAAGAGTCTGGCGTAGCCCATATAGAGCCTTCTTCAACTTTAGCACCTTGTGCTCCTTGCCGTCACACACAAAGCCTGGCGGTTGCGCGACGTAGACCAGCTCGGACAGCTCGCCGTTGAGGAACGCCGTCTTCACGTCCATGTGGTGGACCTCCCAATTCTCCGTTGCAGCCACTGCGAGCAGCAAGCGCACAGAGTCCATGCGAGCAACCGGCGAGAATACCTCCTCGAAATCGATGCCCAGTCATTGCACGTACCCTTTTGTGACGAGGCACGCCTTGTGTCGCACGATGTTGCCGCGCTCATCCCGCTTCACTTTATACACCCATTTGAGGTCGATCAGGCGACAACCGGCAGGAGGATCAACCAGCTCCCATGTTTGATTCCCTTCAATTGATCTCATCTCATCGATCATTGCCCGCCTCCAAGGATGGCTCTACTCGTCCTCTAGGAATGAAGCTGGTTCTTCGATAGAAGTGAGCAACAGGTCCCCAAGATGGGAAGCGAGCTCACGTTGCGCCAAGTTGGGCACGGACGCCGGTCCGATGATGTTGTCGAGGGTGCGGAAGCGGACCGGGGCGTCGTCATCCTGGTCGGCATCAAGGGTTTCCCTCGCATCTGTTGGAGGTGTGGCGAACTCAATATCAAGCGCATCTGTTGGAGGTGTGGCGAACTCAATATCAGGCGCATCTGCTGGCAAGACAGTATCGCCTGTTGGTGTCGCATGTTCAGCAGGCACACACTCTGGGGTGCGCGGCGAGGTTCCAGCCGAGCTTGACAAAGCAGGTTGCGCGGTGACTGGCGTAGAGTCTGCGACTCCATGCGCCTCTGAATTTGGATCCTCCACGGGCATACCTGTGACAGTGACGGTGGTGTACTCCACAACGAAAGGATTAGCACCTGGAGGTGTACTCTGTTCCGGCTGCTGCGACCCCCAGTCCCACTGGGCTTGTTCGTCGAAGACGACATCCCTTGTCACATGCACTCGATTGGTGACCAGATTGAACACCTGGTAGGCCTTCGAGCCAGCTTCGTAGCCGACAAACACCATTAGAGTGCTACGGTCTTCAAGTTTCTTGAAGTGTGTCTTCACATTCTTCACATGAGCCAAACAACCAAATGTGCGAAGGTAGCTCACTGCCGGTTTTCTTCCACACCATGCTTCATATGGAGTCACACCGTCGACGCACCTTGTCGGTGACCAGTTCAGGATGAACACCGCCGTAGACACCGCTTCCCCCCAGAATTTCCCGGGCAGATTCTTCGCCTTCATCATGCTTTGGGCCATCGCCACGACCATCTGGTTGCGCCGCTCCACGACTCCATTCTACTGCGAGGAGTAGGGAGCGGTTAACTGGCGTTGCACTCCCTGCTCGGCACAATATTCACCAAATTCCACCGAGGTGAACTCGCCGCCGCAATCCGTGCGCAGCGCCCGCAGCTTGTGCCCGGAATCCATCTCAACCGTAGCCTTGAATCGCCTGATCATTTGAGGCGCTTGGTCTTTGCTGGCGAGAAGACGCAACCACATGAAACGACTCTTGTTGTCGACCAGCAGTAGGAAGAAGCGGTTGCCGCTTGGCGTGGTGGGAGCGATCGGCCCACAGATGTCCCCATGGACAAGCTCGAGCACTTCTTCAGCGCGGTAGTTGGTGTGCTCGGGGAAGGGAGTGCGCCGTTGTTTTCCAGCAAGGCATGCATCACACACCTGCTCGATATGATCCATTGGCGGGAGCCCGCACACAGTGTCATGCTGGGCTAGCTTCCACAGCGCCTGGAAATTTAGATGCCCAAAACACACGTGCCAGCGCCAAGCCTCCTCCGAGCTACGCGCCGACACACAGGCTGTGCGACATTAAGCATCAGAGTGTAGAGACGACGCGGCGAGCGTTTTACCTTGGCGAGCAGCCGCTTTTGTTGATCATGGATCCTCATGACGCCATCTTGAATCAACACCTTGCAGCCATTTTCGTCGAGTTGCCCGACACTGAGAATGTTGGAGGTGAGCCAACGAATGAAGTACACCCCCGTAAGGGCGCGGTGCTCGCCATTCTTGCAAGCAAACATGATTGTTCATTGGCCTTCAATCTCCACCAGTGAGCTATCGCCGAATTTCACCATGCCCCAGATACCGGTGCCGAGCTCGAAAAAGAAGCTGTATTAGCCCGTCATATGATTGGTGGCACCGGTGTCGACGTACCACAGGCGGTCGTTTTGCCCAGCGTCGCCATCGAGCTGCACCATCACCCTCTCCTCCACTAGATGGAGGACCTGCGTCGTCGGTATTGCCTCCTTGGCCACCGGCGTCTCCAGTGGCTCCGGCGTGGGAAGCGTCGAAGTTGCCTCCTCAGCCATCTGCGTCTCCAGCAACTCCGGTGTGGGATTTGGTAGCACCAAATTTGAGACGCCTACGTCAGCCGATCCCACCCACCGACAACAGCAACGTGGGCTCATCATCGTCGCCTTGCGACAGATGGGTTTCTCCCCGCTTCGCCTTGCTTCGGCAGTCTTTGGCCCAGTGGCCAACTCTTCCGCAGCTGCGACATTTGTCTTTGGATACGTCCCGCGTATTTGCCTCCTTGTTGTCACTAGTGCCAGGGATGTTCGTCCATCGGTGTGGTGCACGACATCGATGATTCCCTGACTTGTTGCCTCCGGTGGAGCTCTCTCCCTGGCGCTCCTTGACCCTTGTGGCCCACTCTTCCTCCGTGAGTAAGAGTTTGCCGCTGCTCTCGCCTCCCTTTGTCGATGTGCGTTCCTCCACAATCCTCAATCTCCCAGTGACTTCTTCAATGGAGAGACTGGACAAATCGAGTAGGGTCTCAATGGATAGAATCAGTTGGGAGTACCTTTCTGGTGCAACCCGGAGAAACTTCTCCACCACCTTTTCCTTCGGCTCAGGATCACCAAGCGTAGCGAGTTGATTCACCATGGCGTTCGGCCTGAGTGCGAAGTCGTCCACCGATTCGCCATCGCGGAACTCGATTGCCTCGTACTCCTTGCGAACCCACTGCGCATTGGCCTTGCGCACGCGGTCAACACCAACGCGCATCGTTTTGATGGTGTCCTAGGCCTCCTTCACCGTCTCCTTGACAGCAAGCGTCGATATCATCTCCGGTGGCACGGCGCGAAGTATCGCTTCAAGCGTCGTTCGATCCTCCTGGGACCCGACATCACCGATGTTGACGGTGTCCCAAAGTCCTCTTGCCTGGAGCATGACGTGCATGAGGAGCGCCCAGTCGTTGTAATTCATCTTCGTGAGCATTGGGTACGCCGCTGATCCTCCGACCTCCTTCACCACGCGCTGCACGACGATGTCGCGGTCGCGGTGCCGTGGTCGGCGCTGACAGAGGAGCGCTCGACACGCCGCGGAGGAGTCTGGCTGCACGGCCACGGCGGCGACATCGCTCGATACCACTTGTCAGCCCTTTGCCCGCAACTCAACACTTCTCAAAAATGAAAAACAGAGACAAGCAACGATTTGCCGCCGAGGAACCGCCGCGTTTTCTTCTCTTCTTTCTCTATTATAAGCTGCTACATTCAGATAAAAGGAAATAGACTAAATAGACCCGCGACATGCACACCATAAACGGTTGTGCCATCAGCCCATACATCCCGGCCATTGCGTACGACTCGGACTAGTTGGTTTCTCCACCACGCAGGGTGATCATCCAACCCAGTAAACAAAGAAAGGAAACAAACAAACCAACTGGAAATCAAGGAAGAAAAACGATATTGTCACTACCAGACTACAGACCTTTAGTGAGGGTTTCGCATTTTTGTGACGGGCCCGCAAGTTACCCACATAAAAATATATTTGAGTGTCGGGATCACTTAAACCTACAGAAAAATTCTAATTTTTGTGACGGTTTGAGGCAAACCTTCAGAAAAATGCGAATTACGGTGACGGTTTCAGGAAAACCTTCAAAAAAATCAAAATTTAGTGACGGTTTGAGAAAAACGTACAGAACAATTCTAATTATCGTGATGGTTTAAACAAAACTCACAGAAAAAATAGTCACCCGCGCTAACTTTTGGTCTCCCGGCAATTTCAAGACGCGGAATATTTTTTGCCACGTGAGCCCGTTTATGTTGGAAAATATTGTAAACCCTAAATTGTGCAGTCACACGCCTCGCCTCCCCGTCCGCTCTCCGCACTCCGCACCGCAATCCTAACCCTAAAACCTTCCCCGCTCGGCCGCTCCCGCTTCCCACCCCGCCTCGCCTCCGCCCGCATCCGCCGCTGCGTCGACCCTCCTCATCCCCGACGCGGCCGCCTCCGCCTCCTCTCTCCCACCCGCCGGCCTCTCTGCCTGATCCGCCGCTCAAGCCCCTTCGTCTCCCCGACGCGGCATCCGCCCTCCTCTCCTCACCCGCCAACCGCCTCCACCCAGATCGCGCCACGCCCTCTCGCCCCGACGCGCCGCCTCGCCTCCTCCCACCGCCGGCCGCCTCCGCCCAGATCCGCTGCGAAGCCCTCCTCGTCTCCCGACGCGGCATCCGCCTCCTCTCCTCCCACTCGCCGCCTCCGCCCGATCTGCTGCTGCCCTCTCGCCCCGACGCGGCCGCCTCGCCTCCTCTCCTCCCACCGCGCGCCCGCCCGATCCGCTGCTCAAGCCCCTCCTCTCCCCCGACGCGGCATCCGCCTCCTCTCCTCCCACCCGCCGTCCGCCTCGCCTGAGATCGCCACTCGCAGCCTCTCGCCCCGACGCCGCCGCCTCCTCCTCCTCCTCCCACCGTCGACCGCCTCCGCCCAGATCTGCTGCCGTGTTCGTCCCTCCGCAAGGCGCGCCGCCGCACGCCGTGTTCGTCCTCCGCAAGTCGGTGCCGCCGCCAACGCCGTGTTTGTCCTCCGCAAGTCGGGCCGCCACGACACCGTGTTTGTCCTCCGCAGTCGGGCCGCCGCCGATGCCGTGTTCCTCGGTGTCCCCTCCCCGCGTCCCTCCCTCCGGGCTCCCTCCCGCCTCCCTCCCTCGGCCTTCCTCCCTTGCCTCAGCATGTATTTTTGATGTGGTTAGGTTCAATACAATTTCTCGGTAGCTCTATGAGTTAACATTTTTATTTCTTTGTATGGTACTAATTGATTCATTGATGAAATAGTTGTGCTAAATTTTCTAATCTGAAATAGATTATGTTTCGTGTCTTTATGCCCTCTATGTTTGAAGTCATGAAAAATGTTCTTGCAATGATAATGATGCTTATGTTAGGATCTGAAATAGTGTGTTTGTAAGTCTTACTATGTTTTTTTTGTGAGGCATGTATAGTTATGTAAGTCTTTCAAACCACCTTCCAAGCCATAGGACTAATCATGTTTATTAAAAATAGACATCACACATATATAGTTTAGCTTCATTGACATGTCCTTTTTTCTACCGATCTTGGCAGCAGCTTCAAAGTTGTTAAATATCAATACAAAGTGCTGAAGTGACCGTGCAAGAATAATGATTCCTAAAGAAAGCTCATGACTTGCTGGTTTACTAGCTTCAACAAGTTCTTGGTAAGTTCAAGCATCCTCTACTATGTTGTTCTCTGCATAGATTCATAAAAATGTTAGTACAAGTATTTTACTCGCGTATTGAATATGATTACGTGCTAAAGTTAATCTTAACATGTTTTAAACACAGAAAAAAATTAATGGCAGACCGAGAGTGGATGTACAGTGGTTGGGGTCAAGGCTCTACACTCTCTAGTGATTGGATTGAACAAACCAATCGTTTTCTAGATCGTGCCTTCTCCATAAGCACTTTAGTTAAATCTGCATTATTAAATTTCCATGTGCTATGTGCGCAACTATTTAATGCACAAAAGGAATGTTATTGAGTTGCACTTGTGCAAGTATGGGTTTAAAGAAAATTATAAAACATGGACAGCACACGGGGAGACATTTGTGAGAATGATGCTCGGAACAAAGGAGGATCACGCCCATACACCGAGACACAACAGTGGCTAGTATCTATTTATTAAACAATTACAATTTCTCAAGTCATCATTACTTCCTAGTTACTATATTGGTTGAATTTTGTTTCTGGTTGGGTTTTTAGGAATATAACTACGGTCTTGAGAAGGCTACGGGAGTTAACACATTTGTGGTCATGAAGTCAGGAGCTAAAAACATTGACAGTTCTGGAAGTAGTTGTCCAGTAAGCTGCCAAAAAGCACAAAAAATTATGGTATATTCTCATTTTGCATATTTGTATTGTGGTTTTTCCATTTCTGTTGGCCTTGTAATTTAGCTGTAATTCATCTACATGGTCTTTTGTGTATAAACTTAAATTGTATTGTTTTTATGATAGGATGATTACAATATAACAGTTAGCTCTGAAAATCAAGAAAATTTGGCTTACAATGAACTAGACGGGAAGGCACTATACACCGTAGGTGGCGGCCTGCCACATGGTCGTGTTCCAATAGGTAATGGAGCAGTGAGGAAGGCTGATGTTATATCAGCTGCTAAAGCAACAAATATTAGGCCATCCAACACTCCGTCAGTCCGAAGTGTCCTACGTGAAAATTACATGTTCAATCAAGACAGATCAGGGTAACAAATCAAATTGCACATATGTTTTTGCTGATTATTTCACTGGTCCAGTAATTCCATTCTTTTCTTTACAACTACAGATGCTCTTTGAGAAGATAGGAGAAGAACCACCACTAGATGAAGATTTAATGTCACCTTTGCATGGTCAGGTCAGATCATTTATTGTCTATGGAAAAATATCATATCAACTATATTGATATCAATTTTCAATCTGTTGACTTTTCTATTACATAATATGAGATCTAATGGCTTTTGGGTATGGCAGAATGCCAACAAATGCAGCAGTTCATAGGCTTCATGTTGATATTTGTAACATCTGGGCATAACCTCATTATTAGATCTAACTTGATGGTAAGGTAGCAAGGAATGCCACCTTGTTATAGATGACCCTCATCGCTTAAACTAAAAATTTTAGGTCTCAGATTGTGGGCCTTGTTCTGCATCAATGCCCTCTTCCAATTTTGTCCCTATGTATACTATTTCCCACACACCACATTTTCGTTATTTAGATCAAATGTGGAGGTATGTTACAACAGATATGATATATGTTGTAAGCTTACTACCATATTGACATATTCCATTTTTATATAATCTATTTCTCGGAATTTAATTGTTCAAGACCTTGTTGATGATAGACATTTTTGAAATTTTGTCACACTGTAGTCATGAGTAATACAATCGATCGGTTGTACATAGTTACTTTGCATATAAGTTTAACATCTTCATTCTAGCATTAAATTGTGCACATCAGAATATTTCTTGGAGTTAAGATAGGTACGCATCTTACAACATTCATGAAAAGGAAGATAATCATAGCTAATCGTGCTAAAAGCAATGATATTGGCCATTTTAGTAATCAATTAATAATCCTTGCCTTTGCTTACTTAATTCATATTAATAAGTTGATTATTCCTCTTACTCGTTGTGCTATATGGTTTGTGGTAGTGAATCGGCTCTTCACATGCGGGCTCACAACCAGATCCGGCAAGTTTCGACAATGGGGATGGTGATGCGAACATCACTGCGAGGGAAACGAGGGGAACATCGATGCACGACAGCGAGGAAACATCACCGTGAGGACAGGAGCAACAATGGGGCATCCTAGGATGTTGAACTTGCTCACCAAGATGACCTTAGTACTGATCAACTTAACTTTTGGTTGCAACAGCAGTTAGACTAACTTTTGGTGATGCTACTTGCATATAGTAAGAAGTATGAACTTACCTTTTGGTGATGGTAGATGCATGGCTGTGTTAATTTGTGAAATGTCTGAAATTGACTTGCTAAAACTGATGGTTGTGTTGCTGGTTGTGACAAGTAGACAATGGTTTAATACCTTTATGATGTATGGCTGATTTTTGGAAGTTCTGTCCCTTTGTGGATGTGTCATGAGTATGATTCTGGATGTGCTGTCCATTTGTTGATATGGATTATTCTGGATGTGCAATAAACTACAATGTATATGTATGGTTTTGTTTTGAATTCTAGATGTATAATTTGTGCCTGAAATTAGATTTTTACTACAGTTTTGCTATCGATTTACTGTGATTATTTTGTGACGGGCCAACTACAGAGAAAGGGGTTCTAGGCATATTTAGAATGGCTGCATTTTTTCTGTCGGTCACCTACATTATTAATTTTCCGATGGGGATTTGTGACGGTACTAGTTACGAGAATATGAAGATTTGGGCCATGCACGATGCACTTTTTCGTCGGTGAACGTCGCGAATAAATTTTCTCATGATTTTTCGACGGGTAAACATGCGAAATAAGAACTAAAAACCGGCGTGCCAAAAATTTTCGCCGGTAAGAATCGTCGATAGCCGACGCGAATATTTTTCTGTCGGTTGACACCTGTGCAAATGCAATTTCCTGTGCGAATTATCCTGTGGTTCATGCCTCGACGGTTCACCGTCACAAAAAATATTCCTGTGGGTTTCCCCCTTTCCTGTGGGTTTTTCCCCCTCGTGAAAGGTGCAATTCCTGGTAGTGTGTGCACAGGATTACTAAACATAAGATCAACAGTTGACAGGTAGTTGTAGCTTAATCTGAGAACTTTCATAATGTCATCTTCAGTTCCTTTAAAATGTTTCAAACCTTCGTGCAAGAAATTGTTCTAGTAGACGAACTCCCTATTGTCTGCTAAGGGCATCTCCAATGGTCTGAGTCAGCTAGCTATATGCATGTACATATCAGCATATATTCTATGTAGAGGAAAGAGAGTATGCAAAAAAAATCGAGCCAGCTCTTCCTTAAGCACTAGTCTATAACGCCAAACGAGGTAGTCTCTATAAATTCTATGTGTGCATGTAAGCATCAAATAGCTATCCTTATAGATAGTTCTTTAGAATGCTAGCTTTAGTGTGTACTATATAGATGATGTACTAGCTATAATTATTGGAGATGCCCTAAATGCTTACAAACAACCTTTGTGACCAAGGGACATCCTCCCAGTTTGCGTGCAATTTTTTTCCAGTTTGTTCCAAATTCCCATAATCTTTTGGATTGACACCAGAAAAGACATGATGATTGAAGAGATCAAGATTTTCACCTTCTTCCAGTTCTTTTAAGGGCCAGAACTCTGTTTTAATTCTCATCACGTGTGCAGCCCTGATGGCTACCGACTCCATTCGGGTTGTCAACAGAATTTTGCTCCCACTCATCCCTGTCTTCAGAGGAGCAAATAGCTTTTCCCATTCATTTGTTTTCTCTTCTTCCCAAACATCATCTAAAATAAGCAAAAACCTAACAGACATCAGTTTCTCTTTGAGATCTTGCTGTAATGTCTCCAAATTTTTATTACTAGGCTCTGCCCTTGTAGCAGATTCCAGTATCTTCCGTGTCACCGACGTTGCGTCAAAGCTAGTAGATACAGTGACCCAGATGATCTTGAAATCCTTCACAACCTCATCTTGTTTGCATATACGCTGAGCCAAAGTAGTCTTCCCCATACCGCCATGACCAACTATTGAAAGGACAGGAATATGATTGGTACTCGGCATAGCCTCAGCCTCTTCAATTGATGTCTTCTTGGTCAGCCATTCAAGTATCCTTTTTTTCTCCATTGTTCGGCCAACAAATTTAGTTATAGTTTCCGTCGAACCTGTCTGGCGTTCATTGTTCGTTGAATCTTCCTGCTGCCGACTGCCGGAAGCAGCTCCCTTGCTAACTTCGAGAAATTTCGTAGTACCTGCAGCAACCTTGTTTAAACCCTCCATTGCTTTTTTCAGCTTCTCGCGTGTGCCTCGATGAGTAAATTTTCCCAGAGTCTTATCCAAAATACTGACATGCTTAACAGATTTGACTGCTTTGTGCTTCATCTTAGCAAAAGAGGAGCCCCAGTCACTGACCTTTTCATCCTCAGCCTTTTGTTCAAGCTTGTAATACTCGAGCTCATCGATCGTGTCCTCAGCCGCCTCGACCGCATCCCTGAGCTGCCAGAACCACTGATCCAACGCTTCGCTGTTGTTGTTGTTGTTCATGATACGATCCGGGCTGACGACACTGCGGCATTCTTTCCCCTAGCTCGCTCTTCATCTTCTCCATGCTTTCGGTGTTGAGGTAGCCATTGAGGTACGCGAAGCCCTTGGTGACCATCATCTTGATGATAGGACCTGCCACCGATTTCCCTGCAAACGCCACCAGACTAGCTGGAGCCATGTTGCTCCAGAGGATTGTGTGAGAGGAGGCTACGTCAGGTGGAGCGAGATTAGCAAAGCGCAAGTGTGTTTTGCCAGAGCAGGAGGAGCCTGTATTTAGAGAGCTGGGGGACAGGAAGGATTTGTTCCAAGTTTTGCTTTAGCAGAGTGGAGTCAGTGCTCGGTAGTGTTTACTTTAGAAACACCAAAAAGCAAGGGGAGATACTAGTGCTAGCACCGGTGCTAATTTTAAATACTACCCCTATTATTCCCGGGGGGAACCGCGAGCGGGCGCTCGCCCACGTCACCCCGCCCGCACGCTTCGGCCGGCGTGTGGCGGGGGATTTTTGGTACGGCCGGGGGAGCTAATTTCTCTGTATTTTTTGAAAATTACGTAAAGGTCTTTTTTCCTCGCGAAAAGGTCCCTGCTAGTTTTTTTTTTAAAAATTTGGATAGCGCCCCGCGGGTTTCCAAAATTACGTATAGGTCCTTATTTACTTACGTACAAGTCTTTACAGGTCCTCGGTTTTTTACAAAAAAAGACCTTCGGTTTTTTCGAAATTACGCATGTGTCCTCGATTTTTTTTATGAAACTCCCTGCGAATTGTCGTCTCTTTTACTTTGGTCCACACGGTAGCTAACGCGGCGTGTGCCGCGCTTATGCAGCTAGTTGTATTCATGGTTGGCCTGATCAGACAGACCACGACGAGAAAGAAATGATAAATGTTTGTCTAGATGGTATTATGACTCGCTGTTGATGTCTAATGCATAACCATAATATAGACGTGTTTATATTGGATTTTACTTATGGTTTTTAGTTTTAGTTGATGAATAATAACAGTTTATAGAAAGATATTTATGTGTAATTTTGGTCTATATAAATGAAATCACTACACTCTCTTATAATTGACTAGTTGAAAAGACACTTCATTTTAAAATTAGATATCATAGAAAAGTTATTTACTATAGAAAATCAGTTTTTAGAAATCAATATGAATAAAATTTGTACGTGCACCATGCATGTGGAACCAATGCCAGTGCAATTGCAATTTCCAAATTTCTATCACTCGATTGTTTTGGCCGACATTAACCATCTCTGCACTGCACTGGGAATTGCCACTACTGCCAGTGACGTAGATACCAGGTTACTTTGCGCTGGAGGGAAGGAAGAAGAGGAAGGGATCGGCAATCTTGAAGGCTGTGCGTGTTTGGTCGCAGTCTAAGGCCATTCTCAGTGAAGAGTTTTATGACGTTGTTTTCAAGACTACCACATCATGTAAAATGAAATGAAACATAAATAAAACATCCATCCTCAATGCATAGTTTCATTCTATTGTTTCATAGACATTTAATTTCATGACTCATATAGAGTTGGTATTGTAATCGTGCCAAGAGAGTTTCATCTAGATGAAACTCACTTCTTCTCTCTCTTCTTAAAAATGTTGCCATATCATCAAAAATGCCTATGTGGCAGCCTATTAAATGCAGATAAAACTCCCACTGAGACTAGCCTAATCCGTAGTCACTATGGTTGTAGCTGAAAAACCATTTCTGTCCATAGTATATTGTCCACTTTTACTCATAAACTTAAGTATTTGGGCAAATAAATTGGTGCATCAGATATAATAATCTCTCTAGAGTCTCAACAACTTGATATTTTAGTAGCAAGTTGTACTACCATTGCAATCAGTAGTCTGTTTGAGAGACCATGTGGTTGTGACCCCATGTGAGTGATGAGTAATTGACGTCGGTTTAGGATAGTCGAGTTTGGTTTGTGTGGTCGGACCATGTCGTTGTGTGGAGCAACGAGCTCGGTCGGACTTGGTCAAACTTAGTCGTATGGTTTTAGGATGCATATTCGGATGATTCGACAAGTTTGGACTTCATCATGGGTAAGTATGATGCTTTTATGCTTTCATGTATCGAGCGGTGCAATTTGATTTGTTTCTTTTCTGTGATGGCTGCAGGACGTCGAGGCGGAGTCGTGGTGAGACACGAGGTGACCGGACTAGACACAGGCGGTGTCGAGGTCAGAACGGTCGGGATGTGCCGAAGACGGCGGAGACTCGAGGTGGTTGCAAGGCTTGGACGATAAGGAGCGCGGAAGCTTCCCGGAAGGTGCAGGAGGGGCGTTTCGGGAAAAACGTAAGCCTGCACAAGCGGGACGGGCTCCGTTGGATTTAACGGGCGTAACGGGGTAGAGACCCGTTAGCCATGGGCTATAAATAGATGTGAGGGGCCGCATGCCTCCTCATGGATTTTAGAAAGAGTTAGGGTTTGCTAGAGTCAAAAAAGGCTTTGAGAGTTTGTTTTGGCTTTAGGCTTTAGTGGTTAAGAGCAGGAGGGACACAGGGTTCTGTTGGTCTCTTCGTAGCTTTTCTCAGTGGTGTCTCCTCTCCAGGATAGTGTTCTTGAGTTGAGTTCTTGAGATGGAGAGGGAGAGGGAGTGTTGAGCAACTATGTAATCATTCCTCTGCTGTAATCGGGGTATCGGGATTCCTCTGTATACCTTTTGTTCCCTGGAATGAAATCTCTGAAGTTAGTTTTCAGTTCGTGCCTGTTTCTCTTCTATGCTCATTTGGGTTGATTTTTGAGTTTCTTGTTTTCTTGTTGTTTGTTGCTGAGAAGGACCAAAATGGGTTGCTCTAGGTTGGGATGATGCCTCAAGATCATTTGATCGATTTTCCCAAGAGCAAACTTTGTGTAATCTCAGATTTTCCTTTTTTCAGCCTCTCTGTTCATATTTTACTTTCTAGGGTTTTGATGAATTTCTTGATTCCCTTGAGGAAATGACCTAAGATTCTGGCTGGGATGTCCTTAGGTTATTGCTAACTTGATTGCTAAATCTCATGTGCAAAGGACTTGTGAGTCTAGAGTATTTTGGATTTTAGGTTGTCCCTGTTCAGTTTATGCTCTTTTCTAGGGTTTAATGATGTTCTTGATTCCCTTCATGAAAAACGACGAAACTTGGCATACAGATTCCTACGGCTATTAAGTAGCTATCCTCAAAGTTTCATGGCCAAATATTGAAGGATTGAGTGGGAATTTAAGTTTTTGTCTCTGCTGCTCTGTATTTTCAGTTTTGAGTCAAATCTCTGATTTCTTGGTTTTGAGGTGGTTTCTTCTGGTTCCTTTGGCTATTTAGGTCATTATCCTTTAGTTCTGGGCTGAGAAATCCAAAGGGAATTCCCAAATTTGGTTGCAATTTGAAGTTCAAAGTTTTGGTCTGAAAATCAGTACTCCTGTTGAATGCAGATTTTCCCATTTTCTTCTCTAGTTAAAGTTCTTTTCCCATTGGTGTTTTCTCCTTGCTCCAGTAAGTTTTTTTTCATAGCACCTGTTGCTATCGGAGAAGATCATTTTTCTTTGGGTACTTTGAGGGGAAGTGTTTTTAAAGAGTCGACATTCAACCCCCCTTCTGTCGCCATTCCGGTCCAACACTGTTCTTCTGGCCTGCCAAGCTTGACCACATCTACGCGAGGAAATCGTCAAAGTCTGTTTGTTGAATCTTGCATTCTTGCTGCACTGCAGTTCAAGTGCACACAATCAATGGGATGCGCCAATATTTTATCGAGGAAACTCTAGGCTATTTCTATCAAGATGTTAATGGATTACCTGCTCTCTCTCTCTCTACGAGGATTAGGAGACGGAAAAGCTTACGCACTCGAAGGAAATACGGAGCCTTGGTGTTTTCTCTTGTTTTTGTGCAAATTTTAATAAACCTAACAAAATGTCCCCATAAAATTTGCGTCGATAACAAGTCAATTAGTGATACGGCCTGACTAGCAAACTAGAGAACGTGCACGATGACTCGATCTATCACGGTACAAGTAGAAGACAGCTATAATACCTGGCCCAGAAGAAGGCCCAACCCAGACCATGCTATACCCATATAAGAGAAGAGGGCTAGGTGGAGGAGGAGGCAAAAAGCCATTTTGGCTTCTCCCATGCGCTCACCTTGCTGTCACCCTGCTCGCACGAGCCGCCAAATCACGCGCCGCCACCACCTGTCATGGCTGGGCTCCACCAGACCGTGCATCGCTGCCGTCGGCTTCGCCACTCCTCCGGTTGAGCCCCGCCGTCCCCGTTCCCGCCCCTTGATGCAGTGACACCGACGCTACCCTCGTGTGTACGTCGCCGTCACCACTCCTCTGGCCGCGCCCATCTTCCCCGTTGCCTGCCTGCCGGCGTCGCTTCGTGCATCCACGCGCAGCCGCCATCGCCACTCCGCCCTTGCACCCTCGCCTCACCCCTTTGCTCCAGCTGTTGACGCCGTCTTCCACCTGCGCCACGCCCCTTTGCTTCACTTGGCTGCTGCCGTGCCCGGGCGCGTGCCGCTGCTCTTGCGCCGCACATGAGAGGGGAGCACGGAGTTGGCCGTGAGGGGGAGGGGATCCAGCCGTGAGAGGAATGGAGGGAGATTGGGGAGCTGGCCAAAGAGAGGAGAGGAGGCTGGCTGTGAGAAAGGATGAGGGAAGGAGACGCGAGCCGCCGGCCGAGCGAGAGAAGAAAGAGGAGGAGGGAGTTGTCGGTGAGAAGAAAGAAAGGAAGAGGAAGGGAGCGTCGGTCGACTGGAGAAAGAAAAGAAGAAAAGCCAGGGACGCCGGCGTTGGAAAAGAAGAGAGAAGAAAAGAGGAAGGAAAAAAAAGAGGAAAAAAAGAAGGGAAAGTCTGACCCGCCACCAGATCTGTTAGATCCGGCCAAGGAAGTTAGTGCCCTGATCCAGTCATTTGGGGCCAGGGTAACGCCTCGAAAACCCTTCTCCCTGCTTATTTTACCGAGTCAGGAATAAGTTAATATATCGATACTTAGAATTGATGCATGTGACCATTTAAAATATCATTTATTAATATGAATGCCTGATCAGTGCAATCGGTATGGCCACTGTAGATTTGGTCGATCCGTGGCAGAAGAGGGAAGAGGAGAGAATAAATTGAGTTTAAACAGTGTGATTGATTGAAGAGAGATTAAGTGTGTAGAATTCAATCGGCGAGTATAAATAATGAAAACGCTAATTTTACAGACTGGTTAAGCATCGGGACAATGAGAGGTTGCCCGGTGGGATAGGGTTTGAGTTTGTTGGGTTTGACGTTAGAGCGATGTCATTTGCTCGTATATGAATGTATAGCATTAGCAATGATTTGAAATGATTAATGCTTGTTCAGGTGGCGTTTTTAGTCTGGTGCTGTCCACGCACCATTCGCCAGGTTAACAGGCAAGTACATGGTAGAATAGTGGATTGTGATGAATGCCTAGTATTTGTTTTATGCCATGATTTATGCTGTGTTATGAAATGATATTCCGGCTTATCTGTTGATTATATTGCGATGAGTGATACTTATGATTGAGTATCAACATTTGAAGAATGTTGCATTTGCATTACACGATGAGCATCATGAAAGCCTTACGACGGTAGGCGTCCCACGCGGTGGGAATAACAGGACCTACTTTGGTAGGCATCTCCAGGGATGGAGGCAGAGGAGCTTCATCGACGGGTGAAGCAACTCCACTATACCGGTATAAGCAGCATACAGTGGCGCATTATGCATTGCATTCATGGACCTACGACGGTAGGCCTCCCATGACGGTGGGGAAATCGAGACCTACTTCAGTAGGCACCTCCACGGATGGAGACAGAGGGGTTTCACTGACGGGTGAAACAACTCCAATATACTGGTATAAGTTGCATACAGAGGTGCATTGCATCTCATTGCATTTGCAGGAAATGAACAGGTGACAGGGAGGAAACCCAAAGATTCTGGGTTACAGTTCCTAAATGTGATTTGGTGGTTACTGTACTAACGACATAGAATTGATTTACAATTTACAGTTACAGATTGGATCTACAGTTTACAATTATAGATGCATTACAAATGCATTGCATGAAAGTTGATTTACAGTTTACAGTTATAGAATTTACTTACAGATTACAGTTACAGAGTTGATTTATAGTTTACAGTTACAAAGTTGATTTACAGTTTACAGTTATAGAGTTGATTTACAGCTTACGGTTCATGAAATCGATGGAGTTGCTAAAATGATGTTACTGTTTTATCATGTGTTTGCTGAGTCTTCGGACTTACCCTTGGTTTAGCGTTGTTTTTTTAGGAATCTGGTGAAGGCGACATGCATGGGCGGGGATAGCACAGTTATTTCACGTGCAACTGTAATTTACATATCATCTACAGTTGACATACTTAGCCTTGAATGGTTGAGTACCTTCTTAGTAATTACAAAAGTTATACCTCTGCTGCGCTTAGTGTTAAGTGTACTGGCTTTTGTCGTTTGGTTGATATTTAAATAAAAGAATTGCTTCGCAAAACCAGTAGCAAAAGTTAGAGTTGGTAATATTATAGAGTAGATGGTAGCACTTTAGGTCCATAGAAGGGCCGGGGTGTTACAGCAGCACACCAACTCTCCTTGCAATTGCACAGCACCCAATCAAATCCTAGCTTCGGCAGCCGCTTCCCTTCTCCTCTCGGCCAGTCTCCAACACAACAGCAGCGCTTCGGTAGCCTCCAGTAATCAGCGGCCGATAGGGTAGATTGGTTTGGTAGCACAGCATGCACACGTACCAACCCAAACCTTAGAAACTTTTTCCCAACTCGTGAGCACCACAGCGCACAAGCTGCATGAAAGGTTGAGCTCTTTACATCCCGGGACAGATCCCGGAATAGGTTCGGTCTCCACGCGACACGCACACAAATCCTAACTCACACGCTTACAACTTCATAATAAAACAAATCCGTTTTTTTAGGAGGTACTAGTTTTGTACAAAACTCTCTAAAACCAACTCATGCAACGTAGCTGCACGAGCTCATGAATCACGCGTACAGATCTACTCGGACACAAATAAAAAGGAACAGGACTGTTCTAACCAAAATATAATGTTGAAAATAGCAAAACCTATTTATGATGAAGCTCCATTTATGATGAAGCTCCAAGAAGATATGTCACTGTTAACTACTAATAACTAATGTCGGGGATTTTTGAAGAAACGTGGCTGTGCAAAGGAAGCTGCAGATTTGGTTGAGAAAATGCTAGTAGTTTATGTTGCAAGAGGGAACAAGTGATTGCAAATGAAGTGTTGATTTCATTCATTCAACTCTGAATCAGTACATGGTACATATTTATAGATGAAGAGGGGGTGGTATGAATAGATGTCTGTTCATGAAGAAGAGTCTGTTTGGAGAAGGCATCTGCACATTGGGCACCCTTTACTTTTAGTTTGTAACACTCCCCCTTGACCAATGTGTTTCATATGATCACCTTGATTCATCGTCTTAGAAAAACTCCTCCAAAACCCTGTAGGAAAAATATGAGGAGAATTGATAGAGTAGATATGCCATGAAAAACTCCTTTAAAACCCAATGGGAAAATTTTAAGGAGAAAATGATATGACATATATTTGATTATATCTCCTAAAAACCCCTGTGGGGAAAAGAGAGATATATTTATGATTACGTTGTCATATTGCCTCATTAAAAACCTTGATGAGAAACCTTAGAGAGAAAACTCATAAAGGGAAAAAGAGTACAATATCTGTATTGAACGGGTTAAGTCTTAGGAGATTTCTCCCCCTGACATATGCAAATCACGTAGTCTTCGCATACCAATTCCATGAACACATTTTTGGAATATGGAGGTTGGTAATGACTTGGTGAATAAGTCTGCGAGATTATCACAAGACTTAGTTTGCAGAATATTTATTTCCCCACTCTCTTGCAATTCATGTGGGTAAAATAGTTTAGGTGCAATATGTTTTGTGATATTGCTCTTTATGTAACCCGTTTGCATTTGAACAACGCAAGCAGCATTATCTTCGTAGATAATGGTAGGTGATGCGATAGCACCTATACCACATGATTGTTGTATGTGGTTAATCATTCTGCGAAGCCATACACATTCACGTGATGCTTCATATAATGAAATTATTTCAGAATGATTAGTGGATGTAGCCACTAGAGTCTGTTTTGAAGACTTCCAAGAGATGGCTGTTCCACCATGTAAAAATACAAAGCCTGTTTGAGATCTGGCATTATGGGGATCTGATAGCCAGCATCTGTATATCCTATTAAATCCATATTTTTATTCTTCTGGAAGAATAGACTGAGATCTTTAGTGCCTTGAAGATATCTAAGGATATGCTTCATTCCTACCCAATGTCTTTTGGTTGGAGCAGCGTTATGTCTAGCAAGTAGATTTACCGCAAATGCAATATCTGGCCGGGTGCAGTTTGCAAGGTACATAAGCACTCCGATGGCACTGAGATATGGAACCTCGGGTCCCAATAACTCTTCATTGTCATCTCGGGGTCTAAATGGATCTTTGTCCCTGTCGAGAAATCGAACAACCATGGGGGTTTTCGATGGATATGCTTTGTCCATATTGAATTTCTCCAATATTTTTGGACATAGGCTGATTGATGCACTATGATGCATGTATGAAGGTGCTCAAGTTGTATACCTAAGCTAAATTTGGTTTTACCCAAATCCTTCATTTCAAATTCCGTCATAAGATGATTACGTGCTTCATCTATATCTTGTGTGTTACCAATGATATTAAGATCATCAACATACACAGATATAATGCAAAATCCTGTTGAGGATCTTTTAACGAACACGCATGGGCTATCATCATTGTTGGAGTATCCCTTTTTTATTAGGAACTCACTTAGTCGGTTGTACCAAATTCTACCCGACTGTTCTAAGTCGTATAAAGACTTGTTTAATTTTACACAATACATATTGCGATTTGCGTTCGGATTCGGAATTGATATTCCATCGGGAACTTTCATGTATATGTCCGAATCAAGTGACCCATAAAGATATGCAGTCACTACATCCATCAACTGAAAAGATAGATGATTTTTAACTGCCAATGAGATTAAGTATCGGAATGTTATTCCACTCATTCTCGGAGAATAAGTTTCATTGAAATCAATGCCGGTCTCTGCGTGAACCCTTGTGCTACAAGCCTTGCTTTGTATCTCACCACCTCATTATTTTCATTCCGCTTTGCGAACGAAAACCCATTTGAAACCGATGGGAATACATTGGGAGGTGTATGTATCACATTGGTGAATACATTTCTTTTCTTGAGCGAGGCTAACTCCTCTTGAATTGCATCCTTCCATTGAGTCCATCCGAGCGCTGTTTGCACTCGCCATGGTCTTGGGATCTGGATCATTTTGAAGGTTGTTTGCAATTGTTGTGGAGAAATAAATGTCGACAATTGTAGTCTTACGATCGTATGATTCTCCGAATCGGTATAGTTTGTGGAAATTTCTTGGACTGATGACTCAATGTTATTTCCCAAAACATTTGAGTCGGGTATTCCGATGTCCTGTGATCAGATATTGAGTGCACCGTTGATCTGGGTACAAGGATCCTTTGGTGTCTATCAATTTGAGGTTGATCTGCATTTACATTCTTTTGTTTCCTTTGTCGCTTGTTAGAAGTCAGTATCCGCCGCTTGTACTGTACTTCTCCCCTCTTATTTTGAATCGGGAGTTGAGTGGTATTTTGCGGTACCTCCACTCTTTCAGTACATTTCGCAGGATTATAGGATTTTGTGACACCCTTATAATCGATAAATGCATTCGCGAGTTATTTGCAATGTTTTGCAAATGAATGAGTTCTGAACTTGAAGTTCAGTCTCTGCACGTGGAGTGCGAGGTAGGAATGCTTTGTACATTCCAATTAATTTTCTCGGCATTCAGTTTGGTACTTGTTGTCTCCCTAATGCCGGAAATGTTCCTCATTGAATATGCAATCAGCGTCAGTCAGAAGCAGTCCCCGTTAGGGGCTCGAGGTATTTTATGATTGACGGAGATTTATACCCAACATAGATCCCAAGTTTCTGTGAGGTCCCATTGAGATACGCTGCGGTGGTGAGATCGATGCGTATGTAGCGCAACCGAACTTTCGCAGATGGGAAATATCGATGGATTTCACGTAGTAATTGTAGCGGGAAGTGCTATGATAAGCGCTTGGACGCAATTGGATTAAGTCGCCAGCGTGTAAATCGCATGACCCCAACATGATGTTGGTAAGTTGCAATGCGTAGTAATGGTCTTGCAATGAGCTTGATTCTCTTGATAAGAGATTCGCTAAACTATTTTGTGTATGGATATATGGATCAGAGTGTTGAACTTGTATCCCAAGAGCCATACAATCGTCATTGAAGGCATGGTATGAAAATTCAGTAGCATTGTCCATTCGAATTGATTGAATTCGATATTCAGGGTAATGCGCTCGTAATTGGATAATTTTACCAATTAACTTAGCAAATGCATGGTTTCGTGTGGATAAAAGACACACGTGTGACCATCTAGTAGATGCGTCAATTAGAACCATGAAGTACCTGAACGGTCCACACAATGGTTGTATAGGACCACATATATCTCCTTGAATGCGTTCAAGAAATTTAAGTGGTTCAGCTCTGATTTTAAGATAAGAGGGTCTTAAAATCAATTTTCCGGTGGCACAGGAAGTGCACACAAAATCTGAGGATTCCGGAAATTTTTGTCTTGAGATATGTATGACCAATTGAATTGCTAATAATTTTCCTCATCATTCCAATGCCTAGGTGGCCAAGGCGATCATGCCATGTTTGGAATGTGTTAATATTTTGGAAAATTACTTTGTACGCAATATGTTGAACGGATTTGATGTATGTATAGTACAATCCGGAGGGTAAAGATGGAATTTTTTTTTCATATTGTGTTTGTGTTTACCTTTAAAGTTCTTTGAGTGATTGAGTGAACCACTGAACTTGTTGTTATTTTGATTAGCATGAACTTGAAGTGGAGCAGCCCAATGGGACGTTGTTGATTATCCTTTAAAATAAGTTCAGCATACTTTTCGCTCAAGCATAGTATACATAAGATCAAAATAAGTTTGGTAATTTGCAGCACGCCATTGCTGCTGTAGGACCCTGTCAGATGGGAGCATAGTCGAGAGAGTTTTCTTTATTTTATCCGCATTTGTTGGTTCCTTTTCACAAAAACACAATTTAGAGCAAATAGCGTGAAGGGCATGGTTGTAGTCTCCACCAGTTTTAAAGTCTTGGAGTCTAAGATGTGCCCATTCATGATTATCCTCAGGTAAGATAACGGCTTTTTGCTGCTCATATCTATTTTTTTGAGGGCTAACCATAGTGTAAGTGGATTTTCCTCATACAGATATTCCGCCTTTAAATCTGGATGTATGTGATTCCGTATTATGCTTAAAACGGAATATGTCACAATCTCCGGCGAAATTTGATCATTTGGAGGATCAAATATCACCCTTTGCAACCCACGTGTGGTGAGGTTGATTTTTAAGTCCATAGCCCATGTAGGGTAATTGGAACCATCGAGAGCGAGGGGCTCAAAATCTTTGGTAGCCATTTAAAACTTACATGAAAAGTACACCATATATGATTAATTTACATGAGGTAAATTAATGTGTATGGTAATGTTGTAAGAAAATGCAAAATATGTGGAAAACAATATGAGTATTGTAATCCAAATGAATATATACCTAAAATTAAATATAACATGAGGTTATATTTATAATATCGTTTAATCACAATATTGGTGGTGAACACCAATTTATTGTATGGCATAGCGCATATAAATTGTGATTTTATGGTATTTATTGTAGGTATGCATTCATAAATTTTGCGGAGGTGGTTCCACTCATTGATAGCCTCCGGTAGGATGACTGTTTTCTGCTGTTCATACCGTGTTTGAAGAGCAAGCCACAGAGCGCGTGGGTCTTCTTCCATCAGATACTCAGCCTTGAGATCAGGATAGATGTGGTTCCGTATAATAAATAAGGTATTGTACTTGAAAGTCTCAGCCAAAGGAGCTACACCCTCTTGGGGAGCTGCAATTGCCTGGTACATTCCGCGCAACGATATACTCACTTTGAGATCCATCGCCCATGTGGGGAAGTTGTGGCCGTCAAGAGCGAGGGCCTCAAACTCTTTAGTAGCCATTGTGCTTACATATGTAGGACCACAGATTTGTTAAAAATCTTTGGCAATGTCAAATAAGCAATGTGAAATGCAAGTAATCAAGGTAAACTTGAAATACATAAAGGGACATTCTCCTATTGTGGAACAACATAGTTAATCACCAATGGTGTTAACTTTATTTAATTCATTTTTCAACATTGGGTACGCACTTTGAGGATGATAATCCCACAGTAGTACTATGGTACTACCTTGTGTATGGCCAATGTGAAAAAGAACCATGGTAATCACTTATGTGTAGACCAAATTGTTTCAAAACTTGATATTGGGTACGCACGTTGAGGAATAAATCCCATGATAGTACTATGGTACTACCTTGTGTATGGCCAATATGAAAGTTAAGAAACTTTGTGTTATTCCAAAATGAGAGAAAATCAACCTAAGGCATTTGCATAATAATAAAAATTAAATGCTTGTATGGTAAGCTAGTAAACGTAATATTTAAATTACATAAGATAGATTGCAATAATTGATGTATAATACATTGCATGGAAACACATATGTACATTACAATGTTACATCAGGGTCTATATTGCAAATATTTACAATAAAAATGTTATTTAAACATAAAATGCTGCATTTACATTAAAACAGAGGGGGGAAATTGCAAATTTCCGGCAACCTGGGCTGCAGCCCGATCGGCCTTTTGGCCCATGAGGGAGGTGGGGGGTTAATGGGCTAAAACCCATTTGAGGGCAGCAGTATAAAAGGATGAGTGGAGGTGGAGTTAGGGTTTACCTAACCCTAACCACCAGCCGCCGCCTTATGCCGCCACCGCCGGCCGGCCCGCCGCCACCGTCGCCGGCGATCGGCCGACGCCGCCGTCTGGCTCGACCGCCCGCCGCGCCGCGCCGGTCTCACGCTCGAGCCGCTGGCGCCGCCGGCCGCCGGCGAGCACTGAGCCGCCGGCGCTGCCTCCATGCCGCCTCGGCCGCGCCTTCTCCGCCGACCTCGCCGGCCGCCGCGCCGCCATACACCGCCTCGGTCCGCGCCGCCTCGAGCGCGATCACCGCCGGCCGGGATGGGTCTCGCGCGCCGCGTGCTTACCGCCGGAGGCCACGCCGCGCCCGGGCCGGCCGTCTCGTCCGTCGTCGCGTCGTCGGGCCTCCGAGCCGCGCACCTCGTGGGGAGCCGCCGCCGCCCTGGGTGCAACCGCCATGCCGCCGCGGCTTCTGTGGCGCCGCCGGCGTCGCGCCGTGCCACGGCGGGCTACGCCCGCCGCCGTCCGGCCGCGCCAAGCCGTGCCGCTCGGGCCACGCCGCCAAACTCGCGGATCGCACCTCGCCGCGCGCGCCGTGGTGACGCTGCGCCGCCGCGCGCTGGCGCCGCGCCACGTCGGCCGGCCGCCGACCGTCGCGCTGCACCGCCGCGTCGCGGCGGCTGCGGGTTCGGGCGACGCACGCGCGTATATAGAGCCAAGCGCGCCGAGGAGACGGTCCGGCGCGGGAAGGCCATCGCGGGTGGCTGCAGGCGCGCGCCCAAGGCGATGTGACAACAACGCCGCGCGGTGCGGGGTGGTTGCGCGTCAACGAGGCCAGCGGTAGTTGTTGCGCCGGCGCGCGCGATGTGAACAAGAACATTCAGATGTTCGGTGTTATTCACGTAGTATCATACCTTGTCTTTGTTCTCTGTTTGCACTTGAATGTATATGCGTGTGTGTTGCTCGATTTGGAGAGAAACGTGACTGATAACGTGTTGCAAGAGGGAACAAGTGATTGCAAATGAAGTGTTGATTTCATTCATTCAACTCTGAATGAGTACATGGTACATATTTATAGATGAAGAGGGGGTGGTATGAATAGATGTCTGTTCATGAAGAAGAGTCTGTTTGGAGAAGGCATCTGCACATTGGGCACCCTTTACTTTTAGTTTGTAACAGTTTACTTACTGGAGGCTTCAAGAGGTATGTCGGCAATGAAGCCTCTAGTGAATGGCCGAGTTGGGTGATTAGCTGGCTGAAATATCTAGTTATGGGCCAGCTTTGCGTGTGGTGTAAAAGTCGCATGTTAGTTCTTGCTAGTTAAGAGTTTAGTTGGTTTGGTTAGCTGGTCAGTTTGCTTGGTGTGTAAAGTCGGTTTGGTTATGACGGTTCGGAGTTGCTACATTAATTAGCAAGTATAGAAACTACTTCATAGTTTCTGCATTGAGAGTGCCCACCTGGCCACTTTGTAAAAAGCATGAGCATCGAGGTGAGTTAGTAATACCTCAAGCGTGTGTGCGTGTGTGTGTGTGTGTGTGTGTGAAACAAATAATAGTACCAGACTAGAGCATGTATATGTGCTAAAGAGAGAAAATAAAGAATAGTATTCTTCCTACAACTTGCAGCCCAAACATGAGTGCCTTCCCACTGGTTTGTTTTCCTGCATTGTATTAGTAAGTGCCTTCCCATTGCCACTCTTTCAACAAGTGATATCAAAGCAGACAGTCCAGGACCGTCAAGATCAAGAGGAGTTTTTAAGTCACTAAGGGCACTCTCAATGCAGAAACTATGAAGTAGTTTCTATACTTGCTAATTAATGTAGACACTACTCATGGAAACTATACTCCCAATGGATAGTTTCTACAAATAAAATTTTCATCCAATCATCTATCTTCTCTCTCCTATCATCTACCTATCACAGCTCTTTCTATCTTGGTTCTCGTGTAGACATGGTTTCTATATAAGAAACCATTTCCTTATCTCTCCTCCTTAACTCCAATGACACATCAGCATTTTGCTTACTTAGCACCTTATTTAATGCCATAGAAACCATCCATAGTTTCTGCATTGGGAGTGCCCTAAGGGGAGTCTCCGCCGGTTCACAGTCTAGGACTGTGAAGCTCGTTGATATGGGATCAAAGCTTACTTGACACCGGACGTAGGGCTGTGCATTCGGTTAGTTCGGTAAAATCGATTCGGTATATACGGCAAATACGGTGTTGTTAGTTTGGTAGTATACGATATTTTTTGAAAATACGGTTCAGTATCAGTAAATCCCAATTTATTTCGGTGTGTTATCGGTAAATACCATATTTACCAAAGTTGACGCAAATTATAAATGATATAGTAACTAGCGAGACGATCGAGTAGGCGACAATATATATATACTGCAATAGAATTAGTACTTTAGAAACACTCTAATGAAGTATAGAGATTCGACGGCATAAGCATAAAGCAATAAAGCATAATAATTAATGTTAATGATGTGTTTTGCCTATTTTTAGCAACCACAAAAATATTAATCAATAGTCTACACATGAAATGTGGTTGCCTGACCCTACATTGTGTCAACCATTGGTACTTGGAGATGGTGCATCGTATGAACTGCATCTGGTATGACAAGCTAGGAATGACACCTTTCCATGTATGGGCTAATTTTTCGGGTTTTTTCGGTTTCTTCGATTTTTAGCTGGTTTTTCCCAAAAAACCGAACACCAAAAACACCTAAAATATGGAAACCGAACCGAATAATGAAAACCGGTCAAACCAAGTTGACCGGTTCGGTTCGGTTTTTTCGGTCTGGTTGAGATGTGCACAGCCCTAGCCAGACGTTAGTCACCATGGAAGATCTTGCCGGTGCAAGCAGTGGGATTAAGAAGCTACAACTATGGCTATTGGCAGACCTCATGGCCTATGGGAGGTCGTTGTGGGCACCGAGACAATTCCTCCACCAAAGGAGAATATAGAAGCCTTACGGAAGTGGCGTATCAAGATTGGCTAGGATTTTGTTTGTGCTGAAGATAATAATTGAAGAGGACCTACTAGAGCACATTCATGATGAAAAGACACCATAGTCGGCTTGGGAGACTTTGGCAAAATTGTTCTCGAAAAAGAATGAGGTGCATCTCCAGCTCCTTAAGAATGAGCTTACAGGTATCTCACAAGACACTGAGTATTAGCCAATATTTTACGAAGATGAAAAATATTTGCCATGAGATATCTTAGCTTAAACCCGAGGAGAAAATTAGCGAGGCAAGGATAAAGAGGATCATCATCTATGGCCTAAGATCTAAGTACAACGGGTTTATGGCCACAGTAAGAGGATGGCCGTTGCAGCCATCATCAGTTGATCTTATACATAGTATATGTAGGATCTTTAGACTTGAGATCGTCATAATTTCCTACATATGTAGTGGTGTACTTAAAGGTTATCAAACATTACTCTGTAACTAGGTGGTTATAAAGATAGCTTTCAAATTTACTATGAAATATGCGGAGAAATATGAGCAATTAAGATAGAATTTTCCCCTTTTATATAACAGGAGAGATATCTATGGCCCATTGATGTGGTTGGATTAAGAAAATGCGTGACCATGCTAAATGTGGTTGAGAAGTCAATTACAAACTGATTAATCCACTACAGGATCGAGTGAATGATTGAGCTATCATAGAATGGCATGTTTCTCATTTTAAATTCGATCTGGTATCGTAAGGCAAAAAGATCGGTACATAAACACTGGGTTTATCCGATATGATTTTTTATGCATGCTTGGGAGTTGCTATGATCTAATGCTTCGCTGTCATTGTTGTTCATGATATGATCGAGGCTGACAACATGGAGCACCCATTGGATCTGCGGCATTCTTTCCCCTAGCTCGCTCTTCATCTTCTCCGTGCTTTCGGTGTTGAAGTAGCCATTTGTAACGCCCCCGTTTCCAGGGGCGCGTACGGACACGGCATTCCGCAACTATTCACGCATGAACAGTTATGGAGTGTCGCGCAAGAGTATACCATTGCATGCTTACAACAAAAGTCCAGCATATATTTCACATAAGGATTAACATCCAGTTTTGACAGCGGGGCGTGCAAGCCCAAAGTATAATTACATTACAAAAGACTTCCAGAATCCGCTTGAGCGCGGCGAAGACCTAAAGCCACGGGTCCTCGTCGAAGAAGAGATCCTCCGGGACTTCCTCAACGGGGAGACCTTCACCTTCGTCTTGATCCTCTAAAGAGTGGATTAAGCAAGCCGTGAGCCAAACAACCGGCTCAGCGAGCCCCAAAGGGACTCTAACTTACTACATGCACGGAACATCAAAGGAAGGGAATATATTCGGTTTATTACATTTGGTGGATGCAGTTTTATTTGCAAATATTTTGAGAAAATGGACTCAAAACTACTTCTTAAGATCTCAGGGGTTTTTCATGAAGAGTTAATTAACCAACTAAACAAGTTGAAGCATGTACAAAACTACTTAAGCTTCGCTGCTGGAATCACCCAAGTGACACAGCCCCATTAACCGGGAGCACGGCGTATTCGAATACCATTTTATTGACTCTGCAGAGTTGCCTAACTTTACCCACACGCATCTTTAACCCTCATGACTGAGTTAAGGAACCGGGTCTTTTCGCTGCTCAACTCTTGGTATACAATGCACCTGATAGGTAATAATCCCGCACACCCTCGGCCTGAGTTGTGGGGACCTAATGCGGGGTTTCACTTAAGTTGAGCAGGTACTAAACCAGGGTTGACAAGTCAACACCTGTGGTTGAGCGATTACTGTGACATTTGCTCAGCGTAAGGGTTTCAGTCCTTATACTTTCACATGGTCCGCAACCTCAACAGGCCCGCGACCCAACCTAGGGTAAGTGGTGGGCGAAAACCGTCTCGCGGCGCACCACAACCCCACTTACCCTAACTTCAAACCTAGGGTAAGAGTGGGCGAAAACCGTCTCGCGGCGCACCACAACCCTCTTACCCTACCTTGTGCACGCATGCACTCTCCGCTCTAGGGCACGGTGTCCCATACCACCCTACCCTAGAGTCGGGTTTGCAAATTCTATTGGCCCGCAGCCACAACCTTATCAGTACAAGACTTTGAGTGATAATAATAACTTACATTTATCTAGATTAACAGATAATTATTCTAAGGTTAACAAAGGCATGGCTACAAGTTTAACATGGCATTTGTCGGTGGTAAGTTTAACTATATAACATGTCATTCTAAACATTTTATTTTACTTTGAATTAACATTTCACAATTAGCATAATGCAAATAGCATAATAACATAATTAGGTAACATGGGTTGCAACATGATCAAAGGATTTGGGACTTGCCGTTGATTTGGATGATCTCGGCTAGCTCGAACGAAGAAACACCTGGATCCTAAGCTTGCACTTGAACCTCCGGAATCTCCGACACTAGCGCAAACACATAAAACAATTAAATCCAGCTTGAGACTAATCAAGCGAGGAAAAAATAAACTATTCAAAAAGGAGTAAAATGCATAAATCCACAAATGGGGAATTTTAGGAATTTATCTGGGATGAATCTGGAGGAATGGAGGCACAAATGGGTCCAGGATATTATTTGGAGCAAAGTGGTGAAATTTGGGAATTTTTAAGATTTTCTGTGATTTTCTAGGATTTATTTGGATTTTCTGGGATTTTAGAAATCAATAAACTCGGGAAAATTCGGTGTGAATATGAATCGCCCGGCCGCTTGCTCTGATGCGGCTTGGCCGGGAACGGCCATGCGGCCGAAGGCGCTGCCACCCAATACCTGCCGTCGCTGCTGGAAACGAGTGGGCCGAGGGGAGCGCCCACGCCAACGCGCGCCATGCTTTGATGCCCGCCGCGGCCCGGTGGGCGGGCAGCGGGCGAAGTCGGGCGAACGGACGAGATGGGGGTGCGGGGAGATCGGACGACAGGGGAACGGCGAGAGCGGGCGAAGCGGTTCGACCGGATCGGACGGCTGAGATTATATGGCGATGGGAGCGATGGACGGAGGGGAAACGGCCACGTCACGGGGGAGGGGTCGTCTTCCTCCTCCAGCCGCTACAGTGCACCTGAGGCAGGGCAGCGGTGACGACGGCGGTCCGGGCGCGGGAAGGAACGTCGCCGGCGATCAAGGGTACCAGGAGAGAGGGGAGCGAGAGAGGTCAATCGGGGGCGGCTACACCGACAGGAGAACCAGGGGCTCACACTGGTGGTGGTGGTTCGGGGCAAGACGCTTCCAGGTGAGCTGGCCACAGAGAGGGTGCGGCGGCCGGGAGGGAGCTTCGTCGCCGGGGTTCCTCGGGGCTTCACCTGGCCAGAGGGGAACGACAAAGGGATTAGAGGTGGATGAAGGTGCTCTGGGTGAATGCAATTGAAGAATGAAGGAGAGGAGGGGGAGATCGGCTCCGGGGTGTTGCCGGCTCACAAGGCGGCAATGGCGGAGCTCCAGGCGGTGGGGCTTCAATCGGGCGCTCTGGGAGGTGGCTGGGGGTGGTGGTAAGAGATTGAGGGTGTTGGGACGCTCGGGAAGCAAAGGAGGAGCGGGGAGGCAGAGATGGGATTTTATACCCGAGCGGAGGGAGAGGAGGCTTAGGGGAGAAGGCAAAGGGCGCGACCGGGGAGTCAACAGGGAGACAGGGGAGTTGGTAAGCGTCTCCTCCGCGCAGTGGATGACGCACGGCCCTGCACAAAGTGCTGGTGACGCGACGGGAGCAGGTGGGGCGTGGCATGGACGGAGGCGCGTCTGTGCGCGGGAGAGGAAGCTGCGGCGGCTGACAGGAGGGGCCGGAGCAGAGGCGGCGACGCGGCGCGAGGGCGTCCACTCCTTCGGACCGAGGCTATCGGGACGGCGCGGCGGTCCCAAGCGGCGGCGACGAGCGCGCGCGCGCGCGAGGATCCGAGGGCGGCGCTCCGGACGCAGCAGCGCGGCGCTCGCCAGCGCGCGAGGCGAGCGAGAGAGGCTGGCGCCGCCGCCGAGAGGGGCGGAGGGAGGCGCCGGGCAAGGAAAGGCGGGTCGGGCGCGCGCAACGCGGAGAGAGCGGGAGGCGCCGGGAGGAGGAAGCGAGAATCGGCGAGGCGCCAACGAAGGGAGAAGGTGCCCGGCCAGAAAAGGAAGGCGGATTTTGGGGGACTTTCTAAAAAGGGAAAATCTCCAGATTTCACTCAAGAATACAGCAAAAATCACAAAATTTTTTGGGAGTTGAAATTTTGGGGGTTTTCACCATTGAGGTATTCGAAGCCCTTGGTGACCATCACCTTGATGATATGACCTGCCACCGATTTCCCTGCTAACGCTACCAGACTAGCCAGAGGTTGTATCCTATGGACACAACATAGCTCATGCACTCATGCACGCGTCGCTTCTGGGCCGTTCGATCTCAATCAGACTGATGGGAAGCGAGCGTCGTGCGTTTTGCAATAACCCGCCCGCCTGCCGTCTCCGTTTTTCAAAACACCCCTATCCGGCACTGTAGCCCTACCCCCAAACCGAGCCGCCCAGCCAACGGCATCCTTTTTTCAAATATGTATTTAATTCGGTCGAATACAAATATCGTTCTACAATTTCGGTAACAAATATCGGTAGAACAAATTTATGTAACATGATCGAATACGAATCTCGGCCGGCGTAGGAAATGAATCGAATAGTCTCGACTACGAATGTTCTCAATATAAACACAAATATTATCGAATACAAATACAACATTTTCGAATATGCATTTTGCTTCACATATTCGTGTTTTATCCGATATAGATATCGGATAAAATAGTCCATATCCTAGGCAGTACTCAGTCGTGTTTACGAATATCGGATAAATCTGCTACATGCTTAATGAGTACTAAATTGTATTCATGGCTGGCCTGACCAGACAGGCCACGACAAGAAAGAAAGTGCGCACTAGGAAATTGCTTTAGGGCTTCCCGTCTGGAGAGTTGGTGGAAAAAAGCAACGGAAAATGTTTGTCTACATCTAACGACAGGAAATCGCCACACAGTCTATTTGTTGAATCTTGCATTCTTGCTACACGGCAGTTCAAGTGCACACAATCGATGGGATGCGCCAATACTTTGGCAGCAAGTTGTACAGCCATTGCAATCCCCAGTTTGAGAATATTTTATGCTAGGTATTTCTATCAAGATGTTGATGGATTGCCTGCTTTCTCTCTCTCTCTCTCTCTCTCTCTCTCTCTGAGAATTAGGAGACGGTAAAGCGACCACGCACTCTACTGATATTTATGATCTTTTAAATTAATAATATTTATGGTCTATTTATAAATATTAGTAAGTACGTGACTTGTTAGTAAAATCCTTTATTTGTTGTATAATGTTATTTTAAAAGATTTCTAATTGGATGTCATAGGACACTAGTGATTCATAGACCAATACATATATTAATTGACAATCACGTTTCACCAGTCATAGATATAAGGATATCAAATCGATAACGTAGACATATGTAAAAAAACATGGCGTTAGATTGACTCACCTTGAGATCCTGTTGTGATTGTTATGTTTTATGTGTCATCAGTTGGTCTCAAGCAATGATAATGTGTAATCTTTGTATTTGAGATTAGTATAGTTTTCTATATATGTAATAGTACATTTAAGGGTTGCTAAATGCTACTTCGTTACTAGATAGTTATAAAGGTAACTTTTGGGTATGTTTTAAAACATGCGAATGAATATGACTAGTTGGATATAAGATTTGCTCTTCTTACATAATATAAGAGATATTTCTAGACTTCTTGATGTGGTCAGATAAAGAAAATGTATGATAATACCATAAATGGTCGAAGAGGCGAATCAAAGAATCTGAGTCTTGAGTCTTTGCTCTCTTTGGAGTGGATTGAGTCACGTCTGGGCCAACAAACGGAAGGGGGAAGGGAACTTTAAAGCATTTCATTTTCACTTGTCTCCATCCATCTAATAGGGAACCCAATAATTTGTGTTGGAAACAAACTGAATCATTCTCAGTTGTAGCAACGCCAGTGCAATTGCAATTTCCATCACTGGAGTACTGGACTGCTTTGGCCATCTCTGCACTACACTAGGAAATTGCCACACAACTTGCAGTGAGCTAGATTATAAGATAAGTGGACCAATTTATTTGTTGAATCTTGTGCTTCTGTGACACGGTAATTTCGGTGCACCTACGTATACAAATCGTTAGGACGCGTCAATCTTTCTACCATGATGTTGATGGATTCCCTGTTCTCTCTACGAGAATCAGGAGGACACGCTCCAAGGAAGTACTAGTGTTTTCTCTTGTTTGGCAAACCTAATAAAATTCCCTCTCGTAACATTTGCACATATAACGAGTCAATTAGAGCAACTCCAAGAGATTAGCCAAAAGAAGTATCTAAATTTAGTGATTTAGTTATTCTCTAAAATGAATCTCACCGAAAAAAAAGACTACTCCAACAGCCTATCTAAACTAGAGGGCGCGCGGTGGATCGCGTACGCGCGGGAATGGGGCGCAGCGTGCGGGAAGGAAACGCCGACCGCGCCAAGAGGCTGGATGGTGAGCGAGGTAGGCTATCCAAAAATAGAGAGCGAAGGAGGAGGGATGAAGAGCTACTAAATTTGGAGAGTCATTTACAGAGTCTATTGGAGACGTTTTTCTCCGATATAGCCAAATTTACCTTTAGAAAATGATTTAGCTCTTCTCTTGGAGTTGCTCTTAGCATCAGATTTGGTCTTGGAATAGCATAGTACTACTTGTGGAATGTAGTCAGAGATGTGCACGAGCAGTTCGGCCTTATGAGTTATTTTCCCTTTTTTCTGAAGAGCTGTCTATAAATAACTCAAATGATTTCATAAGAAGAAAAACAAGTTAAATTTTTTAATCATTGACATATGGTCTAAATACAGATATTAAAAACGATGATATCAGCTTTACAAACCACGATATCCTCATGTCGAATTGTAATTCCAATGCTTCTTGTCTCAGATCTAGAAAGAAAAAGAATGCTGAGATTGGTAATGCCTCAAAAGGGGAAAAAAAGCAAATCTATAACATCAATGCATACATAATTTAAGATAAATCTAAATTGCAATGTCACATTGTTAAAATTTGCCTAAGGAACCATGGATCGGCTTCACAGCACCAACAATCAGAAACCTTTATGCAACCAACTGTTCAAGGATACACCGTTTTGGTGGCGAACGTCACCGGGGTGACTATGGAAGGATTCAAAAGAATTCATCAGTTCAATAAAGTCATATTTCGAATTGCCAGAGAGAGAATCAAGATCAGCTCAACACCCAGACTCAGTTGGAAAAGAACGACCCTCTTGACTCCAGTGATTTGATGAAACCTTCTCTGTTTCAGATGTTTCCTTGTTTATCCGAGTTCAGATTTCAAATATCTCATAGAGACTAAGAAAATCTCATCATATGGAACAGTGTTACAGAGCTGCACACTAATCAGACGCCAACTCCCACGACTCCACAATGTTTTGCTCCAGATCAAGGTTTAGCGCCAGAGTGCCAGGCAACATGAAGTGTGGTATAACAGTATGTCTAGCAACCTCATCGCTTGCTTCTGAATGTCTCAATTCTTCCGTGATCAATCCAGAACTAGATGACAAATATCCGCATGACCTCCAGTACATTGCCTTGCATCAGGTCAGGTCTCAGGCTACAACCAGGTTGAAACAAATAAGTTTGCAGTTAATGCATCCATGCTTTAAGCTCAAAGTAAGAGACTAAAAAAATGGTTTACAAACAAAAAATAACCAGTAACACATTTGAAATGCTACAATAGTAACCCTAGAGGAGTCCAAAGTAAAGAGGCACAAACAAAGACATGTTGGACCGAGCCAATTGAGACAGTATGCTGAAGTTAATTTGCAGTGTGTAGAGACCTTGTGTCAGCCCTGGAAGCTGGGGCCTGGAGCATTTCCACAAACAATAGTAGGCTAAAGAGCTTTCCTCAGACAGCAATTTTTCTCCCACCAGTGCAATGCTGAATCAGTCACTCCTGGTAGAATAAACAGATGAAAGGAAATAAGATTGGCTAGATAATTTGTATGAGAATAAGATTGGCTAGATAATTTGTATGAGAATATTCATGAATGGCATGCAAATCTGTGCAAACTTGAAAACCAACCAGAATCTCTAGATGTATTGTCACTTTAAATGGTCTGTAAAATCGTATATAGCGGTGCATGACACAATGAATGTAAAAAAAATACTTAAAAGATGTGATTATGAATTTATGATGACATGGCAACCAGAACATGGACAAATCACAAACAATAGACAGAACAGCAAATTGTGTTTGGACAAGTGGAGAAATTTATTCTTAAATTGTCGCAAAGAAATGTATCTATGATTGTGTATTTTTTTAAGGTTTATGGTTGTGTTTTTCAGACAAACTAAAATAGATATGATTCTCCAGCAGCTCCATAAAAAAAGCAGAGGTGAGCCGAATGGAAGAGAGAAAGGCAAGCAAGATTCCTTTATAACTCTTTTATGCAGAAGTTCGGTGTTATCTTGCAATATGCCCAATATTACTCAGTCAAGTAGGATAACTGTGACCTATCATGAAGAGGATTCTGAATTGGACTTGTATATAAATATTGCAGAGATCAGACTAACAGGAATCCCTAAAAAAGGGAGACAATATAACAAGAAGCACCACAATTTCATTAGTGAATTGTCACAAAAGGACACAAGTGGAACCATATTTATATTTATGAACCTTCCATCATTCAGTGTAAAGACTAAAGAGACAAACACTCTGCCAGTGTGTCACCTCATGTAACCAGCAGAGTATGCACAAATGCAATCAGTGTATTAAAGAAACTGGAGAAATTGGGTAGCTATGGTCCATTAAGGACTATGGTAACCAAGACGGAGAGTTAGCAAACCAGAATGAAGCAATTCACGGGAAACATGCTTGTCTTAAGAATATAGTTGATGACCTTATTTTATTGGAAATTTCTTCACTGCAGTATTCGCCCATCTTGAACTTGGATCTTCCTGCAACTGAGTCATAACAAGAGTGGGTCAATATTAAGCAATGAAAGAAAAACTGCAACTGGTATTTCCCTAAAGAAAAGGGTACAGTTGGTAATAAAGCAAAGTTGTATTTCTTGAATAGCTGTTGGCATTTGGCAATCGCTAAATCATTTGCAACAAACATACTATATTACCGTTGCCACCATGGCAACAGTTAATGCTAGGGGAAGAAAAATTGGAAAAGAACATTTCCTCACAAAGAAATTGTGTTTATATTTCCCGTGGTTGGTAACTAAGATTATGTCTACAAATTTTCTGAATATATAAAGGCAAAGCAGAGTAGCATGTATCCATCAGGACAAAATGACCAGAACGAAAAAGTAGTGAATTGATGGAAATAAGTTAAGTACTCCTGGTGGGAGTAGAGGCAACAAAATGGAAAACTTTTATCTTGCATGTGCACACACAGGAAAAAATAAAACCAAAGGAAGAATGGTCATAAGTTGTGGATAAAGGAGACTCATGAACTCGAGAGGAGAGACGCACTCTAGGGTGAAAGTGGAGGGGTGAAGATACCTATTTGCACTCAAGGGATGTGGGAAATCTTGTTCCATTCAGGGCCTCCGTATTCTGTGCTCTTCTCAGTGTTCCAAATACCGGCGGTAACCGGCCGGTTACCGCCGGTAACCGGTTTTACCGGTGCCGACCGGGAGAAAAAAAAACCGTCGGTTTTTTATTTAATTCAAATTTAAACTTTTGAATGTAAAAATTAGTTTATCTAATGATATTTACATTATTTAGCACTAATAAAATGTATTAGGAAGATGCATGTACTTTCCGTGCTTGATTTCATACTTTTTTCCATGAATGTATTAGGAATTTTCAAATTTTGAATGTAAAAATTAGTTTTCATAATGATATTTATATTGTTTAACACTAACTTTTACATTATGCGGCTATGCCAGCATCAAATTTAGTAATATGTAGGTAGTTTTGAGGGATATGATACAATTGGAGCATTGAAGTATTAGCGCTAAATAATATTTATCAATGTTAAGGGTGTAAGTGATGCAATCCTAATCCGTCAACTTTGGAGATAAGTATGCATCAGTCTGAATACTTTTAGTTGTCATGCTACATGTATGGAAAGCTTTATGAGTCTATTTGCTAATTAACGTGACAAACGATGTGCCATTTGGACTTTCAAGGAGGGTTCATGGTCATTTGAATGAAGATTGCCCAGGCTGCTAGAAGTTGCGAAAATGATATGACTAATTATCTTCTTCATTATTTAGTTCAAATTGATTGTAACAGGTATTTAGTTATCCTAAGAGTCTTAGTAATCAAGTGTAATCCCCTTCCCTATCTATATAAGGGGAAGAAATGTAATGTGTTGAGCAGCTTTTGATTGATATATGAACTTAGAATAAGCAAAGCTCTTCTTTCCACCGGTTTTTCCGGTAACCGACCGGTTCTCCTCCCGCCCAGCCCAAAAAATTTATTTGACAAATTTTAACCGGTTTTTTCGGATTTCCGTAACCGGCGATTCTGATCGCCTTGGCCGGGGATTTGCTCGGTTCGGTTTTTGATCCTTGGCTCTTCTTCTCCAGCTCTGAATCGCAACCCAAAATATAGAGGTCCTGCAGGGAGGAGGGCAGATCTGGAAGTGACTGGAGATGCTCAACACCATTTAGGCAGAACACCTCGAGAGAGCAGAGGTCTCGCATGCTCGGTGGGAGTGATTCCAAGGACTTGGCTATGTGCATATAAATGGATCGGAGGGATGTGCAGTTCTGCATCAGCCATTGCTCAGGTAAGCTCTCCATATCCGATGCATCTTGAATAAACAATTCTTCGGTGTGGCAGAGACTCTTCAGCGGCTCAACAAGCAGCAGGGATGGGAGATCAATTTGAAGAATGTATATCTGGAGGGAGCAAGGTACCGGCTGATGCTCTTCTTTGCTGCCAGATGCATGCGGAGCAAGGGATGACCCAACCTCTGTGAGTTTATTGCAGCCATTGATTTTCAACCAAACGCAGGATGGAAGGTGTTAGACATGTTGAAGTTGCAGAGTTATCACATTATATAGGTGATTCATTGCATTTTGTCTCATGTATATATTTAGCCTCTTGACCCATTGGAATACCTAGCCCACACTTATAACATGGATCCGGCCCCCTTCATTTCAAAAGGGGGTCATCGTTACTATGCCATTTTTATTGATGATTATTCTCGATATACTTGGATCTATCTTATGACTTCTCGTAGTTAGGTTCTTTCTATTTATCAGTCTTTCGCCACTATGGTTCGTACTCAGTTTGATTTAGCCATTCGTGTTCTTTGTGTTGATTCTACTAGTGAGTATCTATCTGTTGCCCTTCATAGTTTCCTTGTTGACCAAGGTACCATTTCTCAGTACTCTTGTCCTGGTGCTCATGGTCAGAATAGTGTTTCTGAACGTAAGCATCGCCACTTACTTGAGACCGCTCATGCTTTGATGCTTCCATCTCATGTTCCGCCTTATTTCTAGGCTGAGGCAGTTTCTACGGTTGCTTATCTTGTTAATCTGCAGTCCTCATCTACTCTTCAGGGTTGTACTCTGCTTGAGCGTCTTTCTAGTAAGCCTCCTCAGTACAGTCATCTCCGTTGTTTTAATTGTGTCTATTTTGTTCTTCTTGCTCCTCACGAGCGCACCAAGCTGACTACTCAATCAGTTGAGTGTGTTTTTCTTGGCTATAGTTCTGAGCATAAGGGTTAGTACTGTTATGACCCTATTGCTCGTAGGATAAGAATATCTTGAGATGTCACCTTTGATGAGTCTCGTCCTTACCACCCTCGGTCTTCCTCCACTAGTTCAGCGTCTTCTGACGTGCTTTCTTTTCTGATTTTTTCTGACTCTCCGACCTTTGCCACCCTCATCTCTTTCACCTCCAACTGTTCCTTCCTCTTCAAACTCTCTTATTCTTGCTCCCACTACCTCTTCTGTTGAGGTCGTCCCTCCTTTCCCGCTGCACTGCTCTCGACGTCCTCGCCCTGACACACCCTCAGTTGTGCCTTGTTATAAGTTGGATTTTAAAATGTGATAAGCTGGAACAGAAGACTTTTCTTTACCATCAGAAAAAAGAATACAGATGAATGAACTGATAAAGTACAGTTGCAATCAAATTATGCCAAAAAAAAACTAATGGCAATTGAAATAATTTTTCCACGAGGGACCCATGATGTTACCAAATTTTTATGTACTACAAATATAGGCAAATATAGCCAAAACATTGTTCAGGCAGTGCAGATATTCTAACGCAAAGGTTGCAAAGACCAGTAGACCACGATATATCAGAAGGGAAGCCTGCACTCCCACCTCTCATCCATTATCCATGAGCACAGCATTTGAAAACCAAAATCCTCTTTGTGCACGATAAACTATAAGCACTTGCAAAAAAAAATTCCTTCATTAATTGCTCATCCATGCAAGAGTAACTATTGGTTATTGACAGAGATTAACCATGGGGAGAACTAAGAAGCAATACCCAACTGGTTTCCTTGCACTTGACAGCCCTGAACACATTACTTGGCAGTTTAAACTCCACGAATAAGCTATGGTTTCTTCAATGTCTGCTGCTAACCGTTCCCCAAGCCTGCACATTCAACAATTTAGGAGTAAGCATATTGAGGCGGAAAATGGAGATAGGAGCTGGAGTAAGAGATAACTGCCTGTTCATCCCAAGAGCAAGCACTTCTTGCACAAATGCATACTTTAGCCTTGATTTTTGTTTCATCAACAAAAGATAGAATATTGAATGAATCATACTAACAGTGCAACCACTAATTCTAAAGGCTAAAATCTACAATGATTTAAGCATTTCCTCAAGCAAGTTGTGGGCATATAAGACTGAAGTCTTGCACATGCACCACCTGCTCTAGCTCATATTTTCCTTTTGCTTCTACTTTTGGGTTGCCAAATCATAAACAATAGAAAGTAGTAACCTTGGCATTCCCTTTGCTGGTCACCATGGATGTCATTCATCGTACGCAGCGGTAGGCAGGTAGTCAAGCGTGCAGTGAATTCGGTAGCGACCGTCAAGACCGAAACCCATGAGGTGGTAGGGATAAGGGGGGAGACGCATGCAGAGAGGTCAGATATGGCATCGAGGGTTAGAGGGGAGGCAAGCTTCATGACTCACCAAAGGAAATCGCCGTGAAGCCGCCATCGGGTCATCGTGGATCATCATCGCGTCGCCGCCCCTCGTGTTCTATTTGATCTGATCCGCTGTTGATCCACTGCCGTCGAGCTCCTATTAATATCTACTGGTCTCTAGTTGATCCACTTTTGTGATTGGTGATTGATCATGGGAGCTACGGAACTCGACGGCGTCGTGGGCTTGGTGAGCCAAGACCGGTAGAGGAGGTGAGAATGAACCATGGGCAGAGCGGCGGCGCAGGGGTTCAGCGCGGGGGAGCGGGGGCGTAGCAGTAGCGCAGGGGTTCGACGCGGGAGAGCGGCGGCGCGGGAGCGGAGTGGGGCAGAGCGGCTAAGCAGGGGGCTGCGCGGGAGCGGAGGGAATCACGGCGGTGGAACATGGGGGTGGCGCAAGGGATTGGGGCTAGCGGGGGGCGGCACGGGGGATGGGGGCAAGCTGCGCCTGCGTGGCAGTGTGATGGGATTAATGGGAGAGTGGGGCTGCAACAATATGTGATTGAGGGGATAGCCAGGGACAACTTGTAATCATTAGTAGTGTGCTCATACTAACGCTACGATAAAATACAAAATAAGATAAAATTTGTAAAAAATAAAATGAACTTCACAGCGGCTATGGCATTCTGCAAACCATCACACCGAATTGGGATCAAATCAAATGATTTGTAGGTACAGGAATTGCAGGAGAGGAAAGTCTCTGAAAACCAAAGTGGCTTGTCTCTGTACCTTGTTCGCCACAAGCAAGGCCCGCTTTGAGCTTCAGGAGAGCTGGGAGCGGAAGCTCCAGTGATGGGGCGATTGATCCTCCCGGCGCTTGTATCTTCTGTTACAAGATCAGAGAACACCTTTGAAGAAGGAATGGAAGCAAGAAATGGCTACAAAAGGCTCCGGTGGTTTCTTGTTTCTTACCCGTTGACCACTTGGCATTCACGAGGTTCAATGATATGCATGATCCGGATGATTTTGGTCTTAGGATTTTCAATGAGTAAGAGAAGAAGGCTTGAGAAGATATCCAGGCCATTCATTTGTTGAAGTTGGATTACTTTGGTACACAAATCTGGGTGGACTTAGATTAGGCATGACTGTAGGGGTGGTTGAGAGGGTGTATTTAGTAAAGAAAATTTTGGTGTATTATAGAGGGGTAGAGATAAACCCCTAACCAAGGAAATAGTACTTGTTGAATTTGGAGCAAAACCACACCGCAGCATTTCTTTATGGAGGCTGAGAGCCTTCATAACATTTCCTCCCCTGCAATGCCCATGAATAAGTACACTATAAACAAACCCATCAAGTTTCCAATTTCATCCAACATTGATCGGTATACTTTATCGACTTCATTCATCAAACATTTCATGCAAAATCCCTTCAGGAGAGCCACCACACTCTTGTACTCAGCTTTACTACAACAATGCATCAGGGCATTGTACTTAATATTGGTTGGAACAGGACCTTCATAATACAGTTTGAAGAGCAACCGTTGTGCTTCCTTTATGCGTCTGATTTGCTAAGCCCATTTATAAGCACACTGTACGTCACAACATTAGGGAGAACTCCCTTCTTTATCATCTCATCATGCAGAGAAAGAGCCCTCTCAACATTCCCATCCTTGCAATGGCCATCAATGAGCATTGTATAAGTAAATTCATCAGTTGTAGCCCAAGGTGAGCATCTTCTCAAAGAGCTCACAGCATCGTTGAGTCTTCTCTCCTCACAAAGACCCTTATGAGCGATGAGTAGGTGATCTGCATCTCGAAGCACGCCTTTTGAGCATTTGACGATTCAATTGGAATGCAGAATTTGTATCACCAATCTTACAGATATCAAAGTGAGAATTGTATCTGTATGTCACAACATCAAAGCTTCACACCTTTAGCTTCCATTTCATGGACTAACTCCCAAGCTTCATCCATTCTTCCTAACTTGCAGTAACCATTAATAAGCACATTGTAACACACTCACGATGGTGGATCCCGATTCCTCATCTCCTTCACTGCAAACAACGATCATCCAAGAACCCTTCTTGCGAACCCATCTATCGCTCTTTGAAAGCAATCTCACTCATCCAAGGCCCCTCCTCATCTCGCCCCACCGCCACTGCTCGCTCCAAGTTCCCACCGCACATTGCATGGATCGCGACGTAAATGTCACAACATCCAGCACAACCCCTTTCTCGTGCCATCTCGAAAAACACTGACAATGCTTCATGCAAGCACCCGCCTTGCGCATCCACCCACCAAGGTGTTATAATCGAACTCATCCAGCGTGAACCCTCCTCAACATTTCATCAAACACCTTGCGCGCGTCCTCCATCCTCCTCGCTTTACAAAGCCCATTCACCACCAAGTTGAAGGTCACGAGTTCGGCCTCACGCCTCCTCCCGCATCACACCGAAGAGCCTCTCTGCGCCGTCCACATCCTCGGACACTGCAAAACGCCGCGACGAGTGTGTTGTACGTGACGGCGTTGGCGCGCGCTCGAGCCGCGCATGTCGCCCACGACGCCGAGCGCCTCCCGGCGGCCTCAGCGCAGAGCGCGCGACGAGGATGTTGTAGGTGTACACATTGGCGCCACGCCGTCGCGGAGCATGGAGCGGAAGCGCCGCGGAGGAGCGAGGCGCCCGAGAGTGCGAGGAGGACGGCGTTGTAGGCCGGCACGGAAGGAGCGTACGGGTGGAACGAGCGAATGCGAGGCCACGCGGCAGCGAGGCGCGGGAGAGGGAGGCATAGGCCTTGATGAGTGCGTCGAAGGCGCGCGGCGGTGAGAGGAGGAGGCGGAGGCGGAGAGGAGGGAGAGGAGGAGGCAGCACCTGGGAAGGTAGCGGCGAGGGAGGCCGCGGTAGCGAGCGGGAGGTGGCGCCGGCAGAGTGGAAGCGGAGCGAGGCGAGCGCGGGATGGGTTGAGAGAGCCGCGAGGTGGGCATGGTGGGCGGGTGGTGGATCTTGGAAAGGTGCCGGCGAGAGGACGCCACGGAGGCGGCCCACCACCGTGCGGTGGGGCCGAGGCGTCCGTGGCATGGGCGGCGATGGCCAGGAGGACGCGGAGAGGTGCCGCGAGGAGGGCGATGGGGCCGGTCGGGAGAGATGAAGGCGAGAGGAGAGAGGAGAGGAGCGCGAGGCGATCGCGTAGGGCCTCGACCAGCGGTGCGCGGCGATGTCTGGGATGGTGAGGCGGCGCAGAGGTGCAGCGGCGAGTGGAGCGCGTCCGAGGCGGCGGGAAAGGTTCTTGGCGAGGTGGGCTTGGAGTTGGAGGAGACGGGAGGCGGCGCGCGTTGTCGAGGAGGAGCGGCGGCGAGGTCGGAGGAGGCTTGTTGTTGTCCAGCTCGGCGGCGCGGCAAGGCAGCAGTGGGAGGTCGAGACGAGGAGGACGTAGGCGTGTGCATGGGCGCGGGGTGGGGTTCTGGGTTCAATGATGTGCATGATCCAGATGATTTTGGCCTTAGGATCTTCAATGAGTAAGAGAAGAAAGCTTGAGGAGAGATCTATGCCATTTATTTGTATGAAGTTGGATTACTTTGGTACACAAATCTAGGTGGACTTAGATTAGGCATGACTGTGGGGTGGTTGAGGGGAGTGGATTTAGTAAAGAAAATTTTGGTGTATTATAGAGGGGTAGAGATGTATTATAGAGGAGTAGAGATTAGGATCTTCAATGAGTAAGAGAAGAAGACTTGAGGAGAGATCTAGGCCATTCATTTGTATGAAGTTGGATTACTTTGGTACACAAATCTGGGTGAACTTAAATTAGGCATGACTGTGGGGGTGGTTGAGGGGGGTGGATTTAGTAAAGAAAATTTTGGTGTATTATAGAGGGGGTAGAGATGGATGTTAATGAGTTGAATTAATAGTGTAAATATATAAATGGTAGGGTCAATTTACAGTGGTAGTTATTGGATTTTTGTAATCTAACCGTCACAAGGGGAGCTGAGGAGGGTATTAACAGAGGTAGGTAAAAAAGGTTTAATTAAACTGATGCTTTTTATATTAGTATAGATATGTAGTTAATTATAGTATCTAATATTTAATTAGTGTCTAATCTTGTAGAGGTATCACTACCTGACAGCAGCTAGCTATCCCCTCTATTAGGGATGGAAAAATAACTCGAGCCTTATGACTCAGCTCGAGCTTGTGAAATTTTGAGTAGACTTGTATCTAGCTCGTAAGAAAACGAGCTGAGCTTTGAGCAGCTTGTGAGCAGCTCCGTGGGCTCGGTAGGCTCGTGCGGCCCGCCAGTGGCCTGGCCAGTCGGCGTGAGGAGGCCCAATGCAGCGCATCCCTCTATGCTCAGTCCCCAATCTGTTCGATCAATCCCTTCTTGATCCCTAATCCTCTCTTGTGGCAACGTCTTGGTGGCTGCCACCGCAGGTCCGTCGTTCGTCTACCGCGCCTTCTCCTCCCCATCCCGTCCTCCTCCGCTGGCCTCCCCCCGCCTGTCCCCCCGAGCGAAGACCTGTCCACCGCGCCTTGTCCTCCCTTCCAGAGCCGTTTCGCTCAATTCGACGCGGCTTTCGTTGGCCGCTCCCACTCCATCTTGCTTCTTGCCCATCTTTGAGCTCTTGATAGTTGATATGCCATTGCTTGGTCTGTCAGGGTTGTTTCAGGAGCATGGAGCCGGAATCTTGGCCTGTTACTTGATTATCTATTTGTTCAGTGTTTTTTGTGTGATTAATCCCACATTTGAGAACTCAAGATCATTGCTTTTCTTCTTGCAGATTGCTGGAAGGCTTCAGGTTCACATCTTTGAGAACTCAAGAGCATTTCTTATCTCCTTCACTCTTCTGACCCATAAAGTTCCCATCTTACTCTTGCTTTAGCCCTTGTTGGGAAAAAAGTTCGAGTTGTCTGATTAATCAACCAAGGGAAGGAAGCTTATCTTCCCCCTTCTTGTTCTTGATCTTTGCAACAATTTGATCATCCTGAGCAAAGAAGGGTGCGGTTAAGAAATGGCTGAGGTGAAGCCTGAGGAGATGGTCCATCATCCACCCATGGATCAGCTCCAGGGGTTTGAGTAGTGCATAGACTCCAATCCTACTTGGGGTATGTGACACACTGCACTCGAGTGAAAATATTTTTCTATGCTTGATCCATTTGTTTGTGTGTTGCTAATTCTGAATGTTCATGGGTTTTGCAGGAGAGGCAATTGCTTTGGGGTTTCAGCATTACATACTGTCCATGGGCATTGCTGTGATGATCCCCACAATGTTGGTTCCTCTTATGGGTGGAAATGATGTGAGCATTTCCTCCTTGTTTATTTGTTTAGTTGACTCATTGCTTAAGTTGGTAGAAATCAAGCTTCTGAATCTGAAAATAGAAACCACATGCTCTTTGCATCATAGAAAAATTTGCTGTCACGTTTTTCCTTCTGGCATATCGATTTTCGAATGTTATAGATGATAACTAAAATATGTGGCATTTCTTAACCACACTCCAATCAGTTTCAATGTTGCTGCTGTGTTGTGTTTCAAACTTTCAATCCTGTGCTCTGCTGTGTACCTATGTACTGTTAATCAACAGCTTGGCTCATGAGCCGTAACGAGCCGGCTCGAGCCACGCACTGAGACGAGTCGAGCCTGCTCCCTGGCTCGGTGGCTAAACGAGCTGAGCTGAGCCAAGCCGCTCCTCCGGGAGAGCTTGACCGAGCCTAGCTCGAGCTGGCTCGGCTCAACTCGTTTCCACCCCTACTTGAGGCTCTAAACTTCCAACTCATACCCATGAGAAATACTCGGAACACACATACATTCTGACTCTATACAAGTAGTTTGAAGAGCAAAGCACAACTTAAGACCCCACAATACTTTTATGCACAAATGAACGCAACATATCCTTCGATTTCTCCATGCCTCATGTAAAGAATTACCCACTCCACCTCAAAAAGGAAATCCATTTCTAAAATTACTCCATTTCAAAATAAATCATTCTTCGAAGGGAATAACCTATGACATAGCGAGATCATTACAATTTGCAAGAAGCATCTCTTTGACAAGGGAAGCAAATAAAACACTCATTGAACCCACTCTCTTCCAAAAAGAACTTATTCTGAAAATAAAGGATTTACTATGAAAATCCTCAACTTCCAAATAAACAATTGCAACTAAAAACCACATAAGCCAAAGGTGAAACCACTTAAATGCTCAAATTAACATTTTCTCTTTTTTAAAAGGAATTGACCACAAATACCAATATAAAACCAACTCACTTCGTAAATGAACATCAGATGTAAACACACAGATCGGTCAAGGACTTGATAGGTATCTCAATACCCCAGCGAAACACACTCTACACAATTTTAAGAAATAAATTTTGTCTTAAACCTTGAAATTCAAAATCCTCACAGGCCACAGTAACTCATTTATCTTAAATTGGTAACCTCAAAGATATGCACAATCCTAAAGCAACATCCACACCAATCTAGAGAGGCTATACTAATCTACAAAATGCTCTAATCAACTCCTCTACCAAGGAAATATTTCTTCAGATAATTTCAAGCGAACTTAAATATAGATTTCACATTGAAACATTTCACCTCAATTCTTTAAGGATAATCACCATGAAGATCCTAAAACGCACACATGTACCACAACTTAATGAATTCGATCAATGATTATCACAATTCTTAGATTCAATTTGTTCTCCTACTTCCACACATAATCATGGTCAATTATAGTTCTAGAATAGAGTATGAAGTCCAATTTCATCTCCTATTATCCATAGATTGAGACAAAATTCTATAAGAAATCCATAAATTTATAGTCTTATAAACCACGAAAGCATTCCTCCATTACTCTTAGTAACTTCAACCACAATGACTTCCACAATAAAGTTTTAGGATAATTGGTAGGGAAATCCTCCAATCCGTTGATTAAAGTTTCGGCAAGCCAAATATACTCAATCATTATAACACCGATAGGTAAATACAATCTCCGCCAGTTAAACTTTAGGAAGATTCTAACTCCAAGAGAGATATTCACTGAAGATCAAATCATACCTCATCATTCAAGTAATTGCAACAATGATTAAATTACTTCACCAATATTAGATTCTCATTAATCCACAACATCCAATTTTGTCTAGAATGTAATATCCCAAACCTCGTTTAGAGGGTTTGGTGAATTAAAAAAGAGATAAAATCAATAGAGTTAAAGGAGTAATCTTTTGTTGAGCTTTTTAAAAGGGGTGATTCAAATTTTAAGGGAATTTTAGGCCTTGGGCCTTCAGCCCACGATAGCCAACCCAAGAAGGGCCCAACCGGCCACCCCTCCCTCCCCCTAACCCTAGCCGACCCCTTCCCCCATTCTCCCCTAGCCACCCCCATTCCCCGCTTGCACCTCCCCCTCTCCTCCTTGGCCAGCAGCAGTAGCCCTCTCCCCCTCCCTTCAGCCCCGTGTGTTCCCTCGTGCCGTCTTCCCCCGATCAGTTGAGAAGGAGAAGGAGAAGGGAAGAGGAAGGAGGAATAAGGAAGAGGGAGTCTCGCGGGAATTCCAGATGTCTTCATCATGGTCTCCAAGGGTGACGATCAATTTCTCCTTTGTTTGTTCTTAGCAGTTTTCTATTTGGTAGCAGTTCAGTTGTTAGATCAGTTTTGGGCTGATGCGACCACACCACCAACACATACAACCATAGCGCTCAATATCAAGATTGAACTAAAGGTGAATTCGTTTCTTCAGTTTCAACATATTTTAAATGAGAATATGATGCTACTTAATGATGCAAATATATACTTTTGCAGCATCACATCACTTTTGCACCAATTCAAGCAAGAGTTCAACTTGGACACGTTTTGGAATCCAATTCGGCCTCCAGATCAGTTCGGATTCAGTTTGACGACCCAACTTCAAATGTGCATAACTTCCTCATACAGACTCCGTTTTGGACGTTCTTGTACTTCATAGAAAGCTTATGAAGTCTACTTTCCGACGGTGCTTGCCGCAATCACTCAAAGAAGGTGCTGTGTCACCTGTTTGGGACAAACTGGGCCTTATAATGCTTGGGCCCAAAAGGGGAGGTGTCCCCCTCCTAGGCCCGTACTGTTCACGGGGTACTGTTCACGTAAACAATACCGTGAATAGTACCACCCCTTTTCCTTTAGTTTTGTGTGGCTTTCCCACCCTTATTTAAGGAGGCTGCACCCTTCTGGTTTTCTTGGATTTCGTTGAGTTTAGTTTAGCTATTATGCAAACTTACATTTCTTGATTGTGTCGGACGACTACTGTCAAGACGACCTTGAATCCCACCTTTTGAATTCAATAGAAATATTTGCAATTTCAGATTGCTTGTTATCTTGTTCTTGCGTGTTCTTCGGTTGCATGCGAGAAAAGACCTTCGTGGTCGTCAACGCGTTCTTAGCACGGTTGATAACAACTTGGAGTGTGGTTCGATGATTGCTAAGGCGCAGCGGCGTCGTTCGGTTGTAGTCGGATCGCAAGGGTCAACTCCGCCAAAATCGAAGTTATCATCCTATCGGAAAATCGGGACACCATCGCCTCATCATGGGCAGTCTGCAGTATTATGTAGTTTCGGGTCCCTCAGGCAGTCTGGTTTAGGTAGTTTCTTAAGGTTTCCAAAGAATCTAAGAACATGAATTTTTGTTGGTTGGATTAGAAGTTATGAAATTTTTAGCGCAGCTGTCCAATGTCGGGTAGCTACTGGACCAGTCATGGGAAATTGGTGAATTAATTAACTAAATGCTAGAATTGAAAATTAGTGATAACTAGAAAGTGATGGGAGATTTCATGCAGATTTTAGAAATTTCACCATTTACTATATTTATCTTTGTAGATTAAACGATTTAAAATTAACAAATCTGCTATCCGGAGGGTGACAGTTCTGTCTTGTAGGTAAAATTGAGGATCTAGAAGAATTAGTTTGAGAATTGTGCCAAGTAAGAAAATGTGGAGAATTTTGTGTAGATTCCAGAGCTAGTATGGCTTGCTATTTTACACTGTGGGAATTAAAAGTTGTGGTAATTTCAGTACCAGGACAACAAGAGGGCTATCCGACAAAAGGAGGAAAAGTTGTGGTTTTTAGGGAGCGTGTAGGAACGTTGCCATTTAATGGTGTTTTCAAATGTTTTCGCTTGTTTTGAGATTAAGTATTTCCTGTAGGAGGAGTAGCTTTAGGTGTGTTATCATCTTCCAATCTTTTCGGCCATCACAATTAAGAGAAAGGCAAGTGCATTGTAGAATGGTATTCGAGCGGTTAAAAAATTATGGTTGAATGATTACTTGCCTACAATATTGCTATGATAATGGTTTCTTTATATTGCTCTCGTACCTATGATATGATGATGAAGATGAAAATTAAGGTAGTATGATGATTTATGTGTTCCTTTTCGATTTAAATTGCTCACATACTATTGATAAATTGATGATGATTTTGATGACCATGGAAGAATGATTAGTATACCTATTTGTTAATTATGAAAGATAATATTCATTGTATTGCATGTTAAGCATTCATGATAAATCATGTGACCTACACTATGGGCAATGAGGTCCCCGTATGAAAAAGGACGGGCAATTAGTCCCCACGCTAAAGAGTATGGTCAAAAGTGAACCTCCATATGAAAAATGATGGGCAATTAGTCCCCACACTAAAGAGTGTGAGCAAGAGTGAGCATTGACAGGTGTTAACTCTGCACCGGTATAAGCAAAAAAGAGATGAGACATGTGTATGAGCATTGCATTGCATTCATGAGAAAGGGAATGAGACAATGAATCATGGGAATGGAAAATGTTGATAATGAGAATGCGGAGAATTGAGTTGATGTTTAATGGATATGAATTGTTAATGTGATGATGCGTCACTTATTATTCTACTTTATACTTGTTGAGTCGTGAACTCACTCTTGCTTTATTTGTTGATTTTAGGTGAATGTTGAAGGCGACATGCATAGGTGGTTGTAGCACATGGATACTTGCACTTGATAGCTTTTCACCTCACTTACCTTTACATCATTTTTTGTTATGAATAATTGAGCACCACTTATTGTAATAATTGGATACTTTGTGGTTTCCCTTAGTTTTCTTTTAGTATGTAATATTGTTAGATGATGCATTGCGTAGTTGGAACTTATTTATGTGGCATTGGGTATTTAATTAATTCATATTAAGTTGATTTATGTTTATATTTATGTTGTTGAAATTTAGGTTTATGATCAGGTGGAAAGTTGTTCTTGTTATCTAGATGATGTTAATACCTATTTATAGATTTTCATTGGTAGCGATAGTGGTAGTAGGTGATATCTTGTACTTGTTGTGAAGCCGAGGTATTACAGTTGGTATCAGAGCGGGCGTTAGGTCCGTAATGAGAATTTGTTAATTTAATTTAGGTAAGCAACTAAAACTTAGCTTAGGATTGGTAAGCTTATACAAAAAAAAGAGAAAATTGCACTGTACATCCGTAAAGAGAAGCCCCTGAACTTGCCCTCCCTTCCCGTGTCAACCTCATCGTCCTCGTTGCCTTCCGGGATTTGGTTGAACCCACCGTTGGCGGCAGTGGCCTTGGGTGCCAGGAGAGGCTCGTCATCGTTGTACCCCTTGGGGACACCGAACGAGGGTGATGTCTTGCAGCCGAAGTCATCGGAGATCCTGCGCTTGTGGTGTGGGTTGTTCTCGGCATTGTCATCGATGGCAACCGCAGGGACGGAGGAGCAATGGAGGTGGAGGGAGGCGAGGAGGGGGATTGGCGCCACGGGGCAGGGCAGATGGGGCTGGAGAGGGTGCCAGAGAAGGTGGAGTGGGCATGGACGGTGATGCAAAGGAAGTGGAAGGAGTCGGAGCACTCCGCCATGAACACCACTGAGCTGCTGCAGTTCTTGACAATCAATGGGGATCACCAATTAGCAATGGCAAGGCAAGAGAGAGACAATCAACAACATTTGCCTTTGTATTGCAAGAAACACAAATCATGCAAGAAGCATCAGAATCTTCAGCCTCTCACACATAGATATGATCATTGGACGCAGAGATTCATGCTCCATAATATATTTTGATGAATTGAGCGATCAAGCGCGAACCTAGTGGCCTAGATGTAGAGAGGACAACCACAGAGGACCTGCCTCACTCTGTGCCACGCGACATGCTGGAACAGCCTACGCACGGACAGCAGTGGCCGCCCACCAAGTGTTCGACCGAGGACCTCAGCGAACACCACTGTGCCGATACCCATCATCGGCGCACCTTTCCCCTTCCCGTTCCTCCCAATTGTCACCTCCTCCACTCGCTCCCTGCCGTTGACCACAATGCCCGCCCTCCCTTCCATGGCGAACTCTGCAGCACCCTTTGACGCAACATCGCATGTGTTAGAGCAGACACGCCCACAGTCGCATGATCACAAAGTCATTTACTACCACTCCTTATCACAGCAAGTCAATAGTCGATTACGACTTACGACCACGAGTACTCATTACAACTACGAGTGCTCGTTTATGACTTGTGACTTACGACCACGAGTACTATGACTTACGACTTACCCTTGGTGTGCCTCCGGTGACCGGGACACCACCGTTAATTGATTTTTTGAAGCCTTCACTCTTCTCCCTTCATCATCAAATTGTGACTTTCGTAAACATAAGTGGAGCATTAGATTGAAAATTAGCATCGTGATATTCCTCCTTGCCAGCCTCAATCAAGTTTGTTCCCCTGAGTCCTGTAAACTCATGTCAGCAGGGGTGGATTTGGGCCCCTGGCAAGGTGGGCTTCAGCCCGGGGTGCGAAAAAAATTGTAGTGTATAGCCCAGGTATTTCAGCCCAGCCCGGGGTGGTATTTCTAGAATTCAGCCCGGGTAGCCTAATATCCCATAAAATTTTTCGCCAGGCCGACACAATCCAGCGACGGCCCGATTCTGCGCTCGCGCCCTGCCCGCTTCACGCGCCGCCATCGTCCCGCTGGAGCCGCCGCCTCGCCTCAAAACCCTAGCGCACCGCAGAGCCAAAGGCGACGCCGCCGACGCCAATCGCCTCGTCTCGGTTCTCCGCAGATCCGCGCCGCCCGCCTCGGCTGCCCTCCCAGCGCCGCCCGCCTCCCGCCCGCCCGCGCCCGCGCCCCTCCTCCCGCCCGTCCCCTCAGCGCCGCCTCGCCACTGCCCCTCTCTCGCGCTGCCTCCTCCCGGCCGTCCCCTCTCGTGCGCCCGCCTCCGGCTAGCGCCGCCGCTCCCACCCACCTCCCGAAGTCCCGACGGCGTCGCCGCCACGCCCCCCCGGCCACGCCGCGGCTCTCGGTTGCCCTCCCGGCGTCGCCCGCCTCGCTCCTCCGGCCAGCCGGCCCACCGGCCCGGCCGCCGCTGCCCCCTCTCGCGCGGCCGCCTCGCTCCTCCCGGCCAGGGCCGGCCGCCTCGACCTCCCGCCGCCCCCCCGGGCGGCCCGGCCAGCGCCACCCCGCGCCCCTCTCTAGTCCTCCGGCTCGCGCCCGCCGCCCAGTGCCCACCTCCCGCCGGCGGCCGCACGGCGCCGCCTCCCCGCCTCCCTGCTGCTCGTCAGAGACCAGAGTCCCACTGCCTTGGGCTTCACTCTTCAGTGGTAGGTAAACCGGCAATTGATAATTGGTAAAAGATGTGAATTGTGAAATACTAAAATGTGTTACGATGCCTGTCATCCCCATAAATTACCATGCGTGCGTTGGTGAGGTGATGATCTGTTAATTGAACTGTGGTTCATTTTCGGTGGATGTGTTTGGTGTGCAGGCTTGGGGCGGATGTTTTACTTTGTGGTGATCGTGCAGACGGCCATCAACACCGGCGTTAGCATCGACTCCATTCTACTTGCTGCCGATTGCCTCGAGGTGCATCGTAGCCTCCCAGAACCCCTGAATTTTCTCTCATATGCATAAATTTGAGCTCATGCTAGTTTGTAGTGTATGATTAGTTTTAAGTTTCATGCCGTCTACGTTTTGGACATTGTTAGTTAGAGTAGTTTATGCTTTGTAAACTAGGAATATCCACAAAGGATTGCCGCACGGCACGTAGATGCTAGTTTGATAGGGGATAGTCAGCCAACAACAACAACAAAGTCTTTTATCACAAATAAGTTAGGATAAATCATGGTAATCCATGTTTGGTTGGCATTGCTGGCGGCCTTACTTGTTTAATATTGAACTCAAGTTTCATATTAGTAATACAATTAGCCAATTATGATATACTTTTTTTATATCGTGGTATGTGTACAAATTGGCGTTAGTTTTAGGTTGTTAGAGTTCAGCCCGGGGCGTAGCCAAATCCTGGTTTCGCCACTGCATGTCAGGTTTGTTTTTCGAGCTCTCTGGTATCTGGCCGAGAATGTTGTTGCTCGAGTATAGCTCCTTTAGATTGTTGAGTTTCCCCAGTGATGGTTTCATCGCTCCACTGAACTGACTGCCACTAAGATACAATGCAGTCAAGATGTGCATGTTGCTTAAGTCAGGTATGGCGCCTGAGAGTTTGTTGGCCTTGAGATAGATGGTTTTCATCCCAGTCAAGTTTCCAATGCTGCCGAGAGGTGAAGGACTAGATTTTTTAGATCCAGTGTCACGACGCGTACGCGTAAGCCCTTGGAGTAACAAACCCTAGCCCATGGGTTTGACTGCGGCAGGCAAGGGTCATATCTTCCATTGCAACTACATTTGTATTGTCCGTCCTGCTGCCGAGCGGCACCATCTGGCTGATCTCACTGGCATTGAACAGCTCAACATCCTGGCCTTCCCGAGGCTACTCCCTGGAGCTAGTGCGCTACAACCATAGGGCCGCCCTGACCACTGCCTCACCGCCTTTGTTGGCCTAGTGCCCCTGCTGACCGGCCTCTGCCTTTCGGACTACCGGCTCTTGGCTTTCAGCTAGCCCCTTTGGGGTGAACTACTTCCCGACCGGGCTCCCAACCTCACTTGGCCTTGGGCTCACAGCTTTCTCAAGAAACTTGTCGAGGGCAGTGGGCGTCCCTCGGGCATCTTGGTCCCAAGACCCTAGGCCTCCCCAGGTGAGGTGAGAGCGGTGCCTTAGGCCTCCCTAGACGAGGTGACGGTAGAGCACTGGGTCCTCCCGAGCAAGGCGAGAGCAGCACCCCAAGCCCTCCTAGGTAGCAATGTGGAAATTCTTGGGGCTCCCTCAGTAGCGAGATCACCGCGATCGAGGAAAGAGATGTCAGCTCGGGGGGTACATGGAGGAGCCTGGGCGACGTGAAGTGGCTTTGGCCCGGGAAAGGCTCGGAGCATGAAGCGGAAAGGAGCCAAGGGGTCGCCGGGATGAGACACCCACACAGAGGCGCTGACCGGCCTAGGGCACAAAGCTGCCCCAGGCCATGCGCAGAGGGGAGCCCTAGGGCACACATGGAGGGGAGCTCCGGGGCACGATCCAGGGCTTCGGCGGCAAAACTGGACTCTAAGGTGGGAGGACGTCAGGGAGTGTAGCGTGGAGGTGATCTGGGGGAGGCCAGGGCATAACATTCCCCTTCATAGGCTACATGACTTCTCATTCGCGTAGAGGGCGAGTTCGGGGGCGAGACCGGGGTATGCGCAGAGGATGAACCCCAGGGAGGCCTGATGTGTGAGACCGTCCACCCCTAAAGGGAGTCCGGGACCGCCCGAACTTGCCTGGTGACCTTCCGTGCCTTCTTCCAAGCAACATGGATTCTCGCTCGGTCCCCAAGGACGGTGTCAACTGACGTCAGTACGAGTCCAGATAGTAAACTTAAAAGTACCTCTAGTCGGATACGAAGACCACTGAGGGTGCAAAGGGACTTAAGGAGAAGCCCACAAGCCCCAAGTGTATTCAATATGAGTATTCTAGGGTTACAAATGACCTCTCCTCTCTCATTATAAGGGGTCCTATTTATAGGGGGAGAGGAAGGTGAGTGTAGTTACAACTTTGCTCTTAGGGTTTAACCTACTTCTACAGGCATTCCTGTCATTTGCTTGGCACAGACCTCGCCACGTCCGGGACCCTAAGGTCGGTCCAGGGTTGGCCCCAGACCCTCTCGAGGTCGGGCTCACATACCCCACCTGGGGTTGGCCCTAGACCCTCCTGGGATTGGTCTCACATACCTCATCCGGGGTTGGCCCCGAACCCTTCTAGGGTCGGCCTCGCGTACCTCGTCCAGAGTTGGCCCCGAACCTCTCCAGGGCCGACCTCGCGTACCTCGTTCGGGGTTATCCTATCAGTCTCACGTACCTCGCTCAGGGTTAGCCCCGAACGCTTCACTCTGAGGTGGTTGTGGGCCCGAGGTAGCATGGGATCCCCCAACACTTTGTAGAGTAAAAACTATTTGAACAGTCGTGCCCACAGTCATAAGTGGGCAAGGGAACATACTCGAGTTTATCTATTTTATAAAAAACCATTTGTGGGTGGAATGAAAAACCCAATGGGTGGATAGAACCCTGACTTTGATTTCTCCTAGGCAGATGGAAACCGGTGAATATAATAGGTGGATGGAACTCTGGTAACAAAAATAACATATGGTGAATGGAACTATGCTCTGTAAAAGGTGGATGGAACCTTCGCTACGATTATTACTGCATACTGTTACACTTAAAAAATATAGTTAGTTAAAATGCTAGGTCTCAAGATCTTTACTTATTGTATTACAAATATGACTTTCTACAAACAAAAGAACCTCAAGCCTCTATTTGTTCAGTCTTTCGTCTATTATAATTGTATTCTGTATGTTATCTTGCTAAGTACATTCATACTCATTGTTGCTCAATTACTATCATTCAATAAGTATGAAGAAGAAAGAAAAGCATTGTAGTCATCTAAAGGCATATACAAGACTGAAAGTTAAAGAAGCCAAGAACTAAGTCGTGAGCCCCAGTCATTTGCCTGTGGTTATATCCTTAAGATCCTACCTGTGTGTTGATTCTGTTTCTGCTGCTGTTGTTTAAATGTTTTGGTCTGATCTGCCTGTATGTAAGTCAAGGATTGTTAGGTCTATCTATGTATTGTCCATTACTATTGTATTTGTTTTGCTTTTGCGAGATATGTGCTTGATGTTCAAAATGTATCTGCGTGTACTATCTACTGATTCAGGGAATAGTACGATAAAAGTACAGAGGGATCCAAATGGCAAATCCAGATTCCGACACCAACCCTCCCAGGAGGCTTGATCTACTCAAAAGAGTTCAACAACTCTCCTGTGCTAGTACAGTAAAGTTGCTTATGGTTGGTAGCAAAATCAGTTGTGTTAGGGTTACTACACTCTTTTTGAGCATAGACAAGTAAATTGGTAGTAAAATTATTTGTGATTGACAGTAAAATTACTTGTGATTGGTAGTAAAAATACTTGCGACTAATAGTAAAATTATAATTACTTATAACTATCAATAAAATTATTTACAACTGACAGTAAAATTACTTGCGGTGACTGGTAGTAAAATTATTTACAGTGACTGTTGTGCCGGCGGCCTATTTGGCTAGGTCTGCCGAGAGCTCTACAGAGCAGAGCACACGTGTAGAGCTCCAATATATACCACATCGAATTGCTTCGTGCAATCCATCACAGGGCGAACTGCCCGCTTCGGGCTCAGGAATAGCTTCAGGCCTGAGCACGAGTCCGCATATCAGGGTGGTAAGGCTCCCCATTTTTAACTCACTCAACTTCATTGGAAAGGAAAAGAATATCAGTTTTTGATCGTGTTCGCGCACAGAGCCACCAGCTATGCAGAAGAATTACGAGACATTGATCATTCATCCTAGTAGCTGGCTAGTACTTCATATTGAATCAAGCCAGCAAGCATTACAACCAGGGCTATCAGTCTATCAGCCATGTTGAAAGAAACAAGCCCGAAGATTTTTTAGTGCAGGCATGCATGCTATTGCTAACTTGTAGTATACAAAGATTAAAAAAGACATTTCATCAGTTCTGGGGCTTCTCCTCAACATTCGCTCGAGTAAACAGTAGGCTAAGAGGCATTTTCCAGACAGCATCGCTTCTTCAACCAGTGCAATGATGGCTCAACTCTCACGTCATCTTTTGGTTGGTTCAACCACGAAGAGAGCATACTATTGTCCGCGTCCCTGATGACAGAGACATTTTTATTTGTAAATTCTTTTTCTTTACAAAACTGTAAACATGTACACAAGCACAACATATTCTATACTTAGCAGTATTTGCCCTAAAAAATCTAGGAGCACTTTGTAAATTTTATGTGATGAATGTGATCGCACAATCAAAGAAAATAATCAAGAGACTGACTATGACTTAGAACACTAGAAAAAGAGCAGAATTGCCTAACAGTGTGAAGTCAACCAAATGGTTTTGTGATTTGTGGGAAAGAAAAAATAAATAGGCTTGTACTTCCACAGCTACTTCACATTTATCAAAGCAAGAAGCACCACAGCTTCATCGGTGAACAAAATCTGAAGAAAATATTAGTGGAATTATTTTATTTTATTTTATTTTTGCACAAACCATTATTCAGATTAAAAAGAGGAAAACAATGCTTATCTTTTTTCCAAGATTGTTAATTACCATAGTCGGTAGTAAGTCTCCTTGCTACATTCCTTGCCCATGATGAAGTATGAATGTCCTATGATTAGTTTGTAGACAGTCATCAGTACTTTCCAACAGTAATAAATCCATGAATGATGAATGTATAATATAAAATGTGTGAACTGAAGGCAAACATTGTAGTCCAGGTAATAATAGCTTACGGAGGCCGGGAAAGAAAACTCGGATACAGCAAGCAGATCACCCTCACCCACAATCGGTACTAAAATGCTCAAGTCCCAATGCTTGATAAGTAAATGAGTTTATCCTTACCAAGACAAAATAAACTAATTTTAAGAGTGTTTGTCCTTACCAAGACTAAATAAACTAATTTTAAGCAACGCTTATAAACAAAATTAAGGCAGGGATCTCCATTTTTACCATGCGCAAGTCAAAACAATGAGAAATTGCAGTACAAAACAACAAAAAGGCAGCAAAGCGATAGAAGTGAATTGACCAATTCAGCAAGCACGTCTGAGAACAAAGGTGGTACAGGAAATAATCGTGTTGGCTCACAAACAGGAGAGAGCAGAGGTAAAATTCATGGGAAAATGTGGAACATGCATGTAGTGCCATGCCAACAAAGAAAAGAAGCCGACCCAAAGAAGAGCGGTCAATTAGCCGCAAACTTGGCGAAAGACATACAGGGTACAAAACATGTGAGGACGAGGGTGGAGGTACCTATGCGCACTCGATGGATGTGGGCAATCTTGCTTCCATACTCTCTACTCTTCCTCCCCAGCTCTGAATTGCATCCCAAAATATCGACGTACTGCAGGGAAGGGGGCATATCTGGAAGCGATCGGAGTTGTCCAGCATCACGTAGGTACAATGTCTCAAGACAAGAGAAGTCTGGCATGCTTGGTGGAAGCGATTCCAAGGATCCGATTTTGTCTATCCCTAGGGATTGGAGGGATGCACGGTTCTGTAGCAGCCATCGCTCAGGTAAGTTCTTCATCTCTGACCCATCTTGAATATTCAATTTTCTGGTGTGGCAGAGACTCTTGAGCGGTTGAACAAGCAACAGGGACGGGAGATCAATGCCAAGCCTGTGGATCTGCAGGGGGGTGGAATGCTCTTCTTCGCCACCAGACGAGCCATCCTCTGCGAGCTTACAGCAGTTGCTGATTTGTAACTCGGCAAGGGAAGGAAGTGATCCGAGCCCACCCAAGGATGAAAGATTCTCGCATCCAATTATTTGAATAGATTTAAGCGACTTGAGACTCTTAAAAACCTCTGCTGGGGGAAGGAATATCAGGTCTGAGCAGTTCTTCAATGTTAGGTCAGTGAGATTGGCAAGTCCATGCAGAGAGCGAAGCATTGGAGCTGCCACATGGCCACAATTAGTGATGCGGAGTTGTCTGATTGATAATGGCAGGAGCCTATCCTCAGCAATTGCAGGCATCTTTAGGTCTGGACAGTCTATAATACGGACCTCTCTAAGTTCATTCATCTCTTCGGAAAATACTAATCCAGATTCTAGACGCAAGCAGTCTTCGATATCTAAGACTTTCAGAGCTCCCATGTATTGCTTCTGCGTTAAAAGGCTCCCAAGCGAAGTTAAACATGGGCAACTGGTGACAATGATGCCAAACAATTGGGATGATTCGGTTCCAGCATTCCCACGCTGTGGCTTGCTTATTGTTGGAAGGTTGGTCAATCCAACATGTGTTGTTTTCAGTGACAACAAACTAGGAGGTAGAAGAGGCAACTCCCGAAGTTCTGGGCAATGTGTTACCACCAGAGTATGAAGACTTGGAGGTAGGGAGAGCTCAGTAAACTCGCTGCTGCTGGGGGCATTCAATGGTTGGCCTATTTTCTTCAGTTTAGGAAGGTTTTCTAATTTAAGATGCTTGAGCATTCGTAACTCCACAAGAGATGGGAGTTGTTCCCAATTTGGACAGCTTTCGACTTCAAGCTTGACAAGGTTATTGAGTTTTGCAATCCAATTTGGAGGTCCAGTGCCATCGTAACCTGAAATCTGTAGTTCCTTAAGATTAGCATGTGGCTCAAGGTTGTCAAGAATTAACTCATTAGTCCTACTTCTGTCACCATTACATTCTAACCATCCTAGAGATAATGAGTTGAGATATTGTTTTTCCTTCAACTTGGCGTCCTTAGCCACTTTATCGTTATCGACATTCTCAAGACCTTCCAGGCCAAGTTTACGGAGGCTTGTCAAATCCTTGAGAGCACTTATTGTGTAACCTTTTGCTCCTTGAACCTGGTAATGATTTAAGACCTGAAGAGAAGTAAGTCTGCCAACAGGGAAGTTGCCAAGTCCATATGATCCATAATCTACATATCGCAAGCGGTCAAGATTCCCCAGATCTTTGAATTGTTTTGGTTCTATATCCACAGCACAATAAAGCTTCCTTAAGTGATAAAGTTTAACTATTCCACATATACTCCGTGGTGATTTAACCTCCAGCTCGATGTAACGGAGGTGCTTTAGCTCTGCAAGTTTATCTAGAAAATTGGATGTGTGGAACAATTTCGTTGCCAAAAGACGCAAGGATTTCGAGCTTTCTACAACTTCTTCCACTTTGTTTAAAATATCCTTCTTGACCTCATCTTGATGCCCAATGATGATAGTGCGCAGATTCGTCAAATGGGAGATTTTCTTGATCTCCTCCACAGGGAGATTATCAATGTCTTCAACACGTATGTGTCGAACTGTACTCACCACATTTTCAAAGCTGGCAACATCAACTATTCGTGCACATTCACCTGAAGAAACATACTGTGCCAAATCATGCATTAGGTCATGCATAACATAATATCCAGCCTCTTCATTTATTCTACCAAGATGATCCTGTGTAAATCTGAGATCAAAGAAGGATTTTCTAGTCAGTTGAAACAAGTATTGTTCTCCTATGTCCAGTAGCCTTTGCGTTCCACTTGCAGGCTGTGAGATCAACCCTGAACTCTGTCAGGGCCAAGAGATTTGGGAAGGTTTACGGGCGGAGACACCCTGCCGTGCAGCCGCTTCCAGAAGGCGCAGCAGCAGGTTCTCCAGGTATTTAGGGCTTGTACTCAGCAGTCTATTGTAATCAGAGTCCAATATATTATGAGTCCTAGTCAGTTACGTAATATGAGTTAGTTTCGGTTAAGGGTTTGAGAGTCCAGGCTTAGCCGACTCAGTTGGGGTTTTCCTCTATATATAAAGAGGAGAGATCATAAGCAATAGAGAAGGAAGAAGATTATTACCCAACTCTGCTTCCTTTCTTCCTTTCTCCCCAAACCCTAGATTCTTCCCGGCCTGGCCGGGTCTGATCTCCTCTGGTCCGTCTTCAACACCCAGCACGGCTCCTCCGACGGCCTCCAGCTCTCGCCACCTGTGTCACATCCGTATAACTTGAGATCCCGGCGTGACAATTTGGTATCAGAGCTCATGGCTGAAGAAAGATTTGCAACATACGATCAAGTGGCAGAATTGACGGCAGGCCTGTCTAAACAACTGGATGAAGTGAAGGAACTCCTGAAGGAACATGGCAGCAGGCTTACAGCGCTAGAAAAGCGACCCGCAGGGGATGGGTTGCTACCAATTCCGGTCGGCCAAGTCCCAGCAGTGCAACATTACGGGAACGGGGCAGGAGTAACATCCGAAAAGCCCCCTCGTTTCCACAGATTGGAATTCCCTTCATACGACGGACAAGGCGATCCACTCAACTGGCTGCAGCGCTGCGAGCAATTCTTTCGTGGACAGAAGACACCGGCCAGCGAGAAGGTGTGGCTAGCATCCTACCACTTGGTTGGGGTGGCGCAGCAGTGGTATTATCAATTAGAAAGAGACGAGGGAGAACCAGATTGGCCACACTTCAAGGAATTTGTCAATCTGCGCTTCGGGCCATCGATTCGGCACAACCCGCTTGGCGAAATCCGGGAGCTGACACAAACCAGCACGGTGGAAGATTATCAACAACAATTCCTTGCAATCCTGTGCCGGATGGACTATCTGAAACCGCAGCAACAAGTGCAGCTGTTCACGTCAGGTTTGCGCGAACCCATCCGCACAGACGTGGAGCTGCAAAACCCAGGGGGACTTGAGATGGCCATGGCTCTAGCAAGGGCTTACGAGCGAGCACAGTCGCGGGACAAGACACGGCCGCCACGCACAAAAAGTTAACGACCGCACCTCCGGCGGCGGCGCACGGCGGCGCAAATGAAACCAGCGTCGGCGGCGAGCGACAATACCGCCCTACCCGCCCCAACAGCCAGTAACACGGCAGGTATCGGCCAGGGTTCCAACCGTCCACGCAGGACGATGCAGCGCCGGTTCCTTTCGCCGGAAGAGATGGAGCAGCGCAGGCCAGGGGGCCTGTGCTTCAACTGCGACGAGAAATTTACTCCAGGACACCGCTGCAAACGACTATTTCTCCTGTTGGCCGGCGGCGCTCTCGAGCGATGAAGCGACATCGCCATGCGCGGACGAAGAGGAGCCAAGTATTTCTTTGTATGCCGCAACCGGAATCACCACCAAGACAGGACAAACAATGCAGCTCCATGTCATGACAGGAGGGGTTACCTTGCTCGCATTATTGGATTCCGGCTCAACGCACAACTTCATCACCTCCGAGGCAGCTCATCGCGCCAGCATTCCAATTCAGCCGCGACACGGATTACAGGTGATGGTGGCCAACGGCGACAAAGTGAGCAGTACAGGGCAATGCCGCGGACTGCAACTGCAGATCAACCAAGAAGCATTCACAGTGGATTGTTATGCTCTCTCCCTGGATGGTTTCGATCTAGTGCTCGGGGTCCAATGGCTGCGCACGCTAGGGCCAATCCTCTGGAACTTCGACACACTCACCATGACCTTCTGGAGAGAGGATCGCAAAGTGCAGTGGCAGGGCATACAGACTACACCATGGCTGCAGCAGACATACTCCATTGCCGGGCCAAACCTGATGGATGCGTTGCTTCAAGAGTTTGACAGCCTATTCGATGCCCCCCATGGCTTACCCCCTCCACGGGCTCAAGATCATCACATCCACTTATTGCCCGGCACATCCCCGATTTCATTCGCCCCCGATACCCCAACTCTTGAAAGATGAGTTAGGCGGCAATGTGGGAGATGTTACAGAGGAATCATTCGGCCAAGCACTTCAGCCTATTCATCCCCTGTCCTTCTCGTCAAGAAGCATGGCGGCACTTGGCGCTTTGCGTAGATTATCGTGCCCTCAGCGATCGGACGATGAGGACAAATTTCGATTCGGTTGTGGGCGAGCTCTTGGATGAACTACGCGGAGCTAAATTCTTCACCAAGCTGGACCTTCGCTCAGGATACCACCAAGTGCGGATGCATCCCCCGGACATTGCGAAGACGGCTTTTCGTACTCATGAAGGCCTCTTTGAGTTCTTGGTGATGCCATTCGGGCTAACCAATGCGCCAGCAACATTCCAGGCCCTTATGAACAGCGTTCTTCGGCCCTACCTGCGCCGCTTTGTCTTGGTATTTTTTGATGACATTCTCATCTACAGTCCGTCATGGGTCGAGCACTTGCGCCACGTCCGGGCAGTCCTGCGACTACTCCATCAACACCAACTGTACCTCAAACGCTCCAAGTGTTTTTTCGGCGAACCATCAGTGGCCTACTTGGGACATGTCATATCTGCAGAGGGCGTCGCTATGGATGATCTGAAGGTGCAAGCCGTCGGGAGTGGCGGTTCCACGCTCCATCCGAGCCCTTCGCGGTTTCCTTGGTTTAGCGAGATATTACCGCAAGTTTATCCAAGGGTTTGGAGCGATTGCGGAACCACTCACTCGCCTACTCAAGAAAGAGGCCTTTGCATGGTCACCCGAAGCAGCCGGGGCATTCAACGCACTCAAGGATGCTCTGACCTCGGCACCGATTTACAACCGCACGACTTGAGCTTGAATTTGTGGTAGAATGAGATGCTTCCGATCCGGAGTTGGAGCGAGTTCTTCATCAAGGTCATGGGCCCATTGCATTCTTCACCGAGTTCTATCCACTCGCCACTCACACTTGGCTGCCTATGAGAGGAACTAATGGGACTCGTCCTTGCGGTCCGACATTGGCGACCATATTTGTGGGGACGTCGCTTCATGATCCGGACCGATCATTATAGCCTCAAATTTTTATGGACCAACGCCTCTCCACAATACCGCAACATCGCTGGGTTAGTAAGCTCTTGGGTATGATTTGGGGTGGAGTTCAAACCAGCGAGCTTAACACGATTGCGATGCCTGTCCCGAGTTGCAGCAGACGGCGGATGCAATCGGCGCTCTGACGATGCGCTGTGCTATATCCACCCAAACTTCGCTCTCCTAGATGACTGCGATGTGAGAGCGCATCGATTCGGATTTGCTCACCTTACGCCAACAGTTGAGGCAGGGACAATGGGACAACCGTGGCAAGTGGTGGATGGGTTGATTTTGCACAACAACAGAATCCACGTGCTTGACTTCATCACATCTCCATTCAATTCGCTAGCGCTTCACTCGGCGGGACATGAAGGAGCAGAAGACCCTCCACCGTCTTGGCCGACTTCCATGTGCCACACGACCGCAAATTGGTAGAGGAATTTGTCGCTCTTGTGCGATCTGTCAGCGCAACAAATCAGTCCAACTCCACCCACCGGCCTCTTGCAACCCTTGCAAGTTCTGTGAGATTTGGGATGATATTGCGATGGATTTTGTGGAAGGGTTACCACGCGTCAATGGCAAAACAGTTATCCTCACGATCGATGGACCTAAAAAATCTAGGTAGGGCGAAGCCCAAAGGCGGACCCAGGAAAAAAAACTAAGTAGCCTGAAGTCGGAAGCGTGAAATAAACAGTACTACCTAAAAGTAAAACAATCTATGATCAAACTATATTACAATCACACTATATCTCTCGCTCGATATAACACATTATCAAGTTATTAAGCCAATCATCGACATCTTATTACGCAAATCGTTTGTTTGTACGGTTGCATGCAAAACTTACTCTGCGTGAATGGAGCATGGCAACATGAGGTTGCTTCATGCGTGCGTTGTGGGACTACATGCACACATGGCTTGAATCGTGGAGACTTAGCTAAGCACGCAAATGATGAGCCATTAAGTAGAGTGCAGTTCCACCTTAAATTAAAAAAGAGAGAGTAGAGCCCGTTCCTCTCGAAAGAGCTCGCGCGTGGCGGCGCCCGAGCACGGTGACGAACTCACCGCCCTTCGCCGATCGCCTCCTTGTGCGCCTTCGCGTGAACGTCGCGGCTCGACGGTGATGAGCCACGTACACCATGACCTCCGTCCAAAGGTCGGCCAGGAGCTCCCCAGGCAACCAAAGCCGCAGCCAACAACCAGAGGGGAGGACTTAGCGTCGAGGAATTGGGGGAGGAATTGGACGAGTTTGGATAGAGGTGGAGCGTGGAGTTGGGCTGGTGAGTGGTGAGGTTCCTGCGGGCTGCGGGGGACACGCGCAGATCTTCTATTGTGGGCTAGCCTTCAAAGAAGATGTACACTACCAAGTAATTGATCCAAATGCTGAACTGATCCGTCCGAAATTTTTTTGATTTTTTTGTGTGCGGGCATCGCCTCGCCTGCGGCGGCGGTGGTATCGTCTTAACATCCTACGGCTCACGGCACACACGCACAAACGTCCTTGCAAGGCGAGAGAAAACACAGCTGCTTGTTGAATCGCGCCGCCCATTTGCGCGCCGATGGGATAGCGAGCAAGCTAGCCAACTACCGGGGCGCGGGGTATCCGCCGCCGACGAGGAGCTTCGGGCGGCGCCGGCTCGCCGAAAAGCGATCCGCCGCTCACGATTGTTGACCGCTTTTCCAAATATGCGCACTTTATTCCCCTCGCGCATCCATATCTGCTAATTCGGTGCACGAGTATTCTTTGATGAAGTGGTCCGCCTTCATGGAATTCCTTGCTCCATTGTAAGTGACCGCGATCCGTTTTCACAAGCCATTTTTGTCGAAGCTGTTTCGGTTGCACGCAGCTGCATTTAAGCTCAGCCTTCCACCCGCAAAGTGATGGCCAATCAGAGGTAACCAACAAAATTATTGCTATGTACCTCAGGTGCCTCACAGGGGATCGTCCGCGTCAGTGGGTTCGTTGGTTGCCATGGGCCGAGTACTGCTACAATACTTCCTTCCAATCGTCGTTACGCGAGACACCCTTCAAAGTGGTCTATGGACGAGATCCCCCGACAATTCGGCCACATGCACCTATGTCTACTCGTTTACAGGCAGTTGATCAACTCCTTCTGGAAAGAGACCAATTGATTGCAGCAATTCGGGACCGCCTTCTTCTTGCTCAACAACACTACAAGCTTGCTTATGATGCCAAACACAGGGAGCTTTCCTTTGAGATTGGACAGTGGGTATGGCTTCGTCTCCACCAGCGCCTTGCATTGTCACTCGCGGCGAACATTAATCGCAAGCTGGCCCCCAGATATTACGGACCATACCAAATTCTGGACAAGGTCGGTACTGTGGCATACCGCCTTCAACTGCCGTCCAGAGCGCGCCTTCATGATGTGTTCCATGTGAGTTTGCTCAAGCCATATATCGGCGATCCTCCGTCAACTCCACCTGCCTTGCCACCACTACACCATGGCCGAGTTGCACCCACACCACATCATGTCATCCGTGCCAGATTGAGCAATGGGGTGCGAGAAGTCCTTGTCCATTGGGAAGGCTTGCAGGCTTCAGATGCTACTTGGGAATCCTTGGAGGACTTCCGTCGCCAATTTCCTTTTTTCAAGCTCGAGGACGAGCTGTTTTCCGAGGAGGGGAGAAATGTCAGGGCCAAGAGATTTGGGAAGGTTTACGGGCGGAGACACCCTGCCGTGCAGCCGCTTCCAGAAAGCGCGCAGCGAGTTCTCAGTATTTAGGGCTTGTACTCAGCGGTCTATTGTAATCGAGTCCAATATATTATGAGTCCTAGTCGATTCATTTAATATGAGTTAGTTTCGGTTAAGGGTTTGAGAGTCCGAGCTTAGCGGACTCGGTTGGGGTTTTCCTCTATATATAAAGAGGAGAGATCATAAGCAATAGAAGGAAGAAGATTATTACCCAACTCTCGCTTCCTTTCTTCCTTTCTCCCCAAACCCTAGATTCTTCCCGGCTTTGGCGAGTCCGATCTCCTCAGTCCGTCTTCAACACCCAGCACGGCTCCTCCGAGCGGCCTCCAGCTCGCCCACCTGTGTCACATCCGTATAACTTGAGATCCCGGCGTGACAAACTCATCCACATCTCCACCAATTCTTCCTTTTCGAATTTAGTATCCTGCGGGAATATGCTGCAATATCGAAAGCAAGTTTGCAGCTCTGTTGATAGGTGATAGTAGCTTAGCTTAAGAACCTTCATAATACCATCTGTGTTTCCTTCGAAGTGTTCCAAACCTTGATGCAAGAAGATGTTCCAGTACTGAAAAGTCATATGTTCTCGCAGATGTGCACCGATAACCTTTGTTACCAAGGGACATCCACTGACTCTCTTTGCAATTTGTTCTCCAATTGATTGTAAGTCTGCAAAATCTTGAAGATTAAGGCTGGAAAAGGCATGATGATTGAAAAGATTTATGTTTTCATCTTCCTCCAGACCATGCAGTGACAAGCACTGATGTTCACCTCCCATTAGCTTGGCAGCCAAATCTGCCACTGATTGCATCCGGGTTGTCAGCAAAATCTTGCTTCCTCTCTTCTCTGTCCTCAGAGGGGCAAATAGTTTTTCCCATTGGTCGTCGTTCTTGTCCTCCCATACATCATCCAAAATAAGCAGGAACTTTACAGAGTTGAGTCTCTTTCTGAGAATATTTTGCAATGTCACCAAAGTATTGGCATTCGGTTTTTCCCATGTAGCAGATTCCAATATCTTACTTATCACAGTTGTCGCACTGAAGCTAGTAGATACACACGCCCAGATTACCTTTTCAAAATGCTGTTTGACACCATCATCTTGGCATATGAGTTGTGCCAAGGTAGTTTTCCCCATCCCACCATGACCAACTATTGAAACAACAGATAAATGATTACTGCTCGCTTCGATTTCAGCATCTTGGTCTGATATGTTGGTCAACCATCCAATTAGCAGCTCCTTCTCCTTGTGTCGGCCAAACACTCGAATTGCAGTTAACATATCTCCCGTTTTGCGATCCCTATCAATCAAATGCTCCTCCTGATTACTAGCACATCCCTTGAGGTGTTCAGCAAGTGCGAAAAATTCCCCCACACTTCGAGCAGCCTTGTCTAAACCCTCCACAGCTTTCCCCAGCCTTTTGAGAGTGCCACATTGAGTCAAACCTTTAACAGGCTTACTCAAACTACTGACATGCTTAACAGCTTTGTGCTTCATCTTACCAAAAGAGGAGCCCCAGTCACCAACCTTTCGATCCTTGGCCTTCTCCTTGAGCTCATAGTACTCGATCTCGTCAAGTGCATCCTCGGCCTCCTCGACTGCATCCCTGAGCTGCCACAGCCATGCATCCAGTGCGCTGCTCTCCTCCTTGATGTGCGCGGGGTTGACGACATCTAACACGGTCTGGATCTTTGGCAAGGCCTGCAGTATTCTCTTCTTCGTCTTCTCCACAGCTTCAGCCTTGCGGTACTCGATAAGGTAGGTGAAGGCCTTATTGACCAAGGAGGAGATGGCTGCGGTTGCCACAGACTTCCCGGCAAACACGAGTGCAGCAGCAGGAGCCATGTCCAGCTAGGATCTGTGGTGCGTTGGAGACAGGCTGAGGGAGAATGTGGATGTATGTGTTGTTTGGGGTTGGGGGATAGAACAAAGAGGAGGAAAGATTCCAAACACGCGCTACGAAGTTTCCATAGCACCTCTGGTTAGGTGGAGTTATATCATTAGTTTGTGTAACGAAATTACACAGTTAGGTTCCAATCCGTGTCAGGCATCATATTCAAATCTAGTGGTTAGTTCAACCTCTTTCATCTGCAAACTGGGGGCATCATCCGTTCTGGCCCTTACATCGCAGGCGTCAAAAGCAATCAAGAGCGTATCCACTAAAGTCTGAAATGAAACATTTGCATTTTATTAGGGCCTGTTTGGGACTGCTCTGCTCCAGTTTTTCCAGCTCTGCTTCACCAACTTCACCATGGAGCAGCTCCACTGTGGAGTTCCTGGAGCAGGTGATCCTGTTTGGCACGTAACTAGCTCCAGCTCCAGGAATGTGAGGTTTCTCTGAGAAAGTTCCAATGTGCCCTTGAATGATGTCATGTATGTTTTGATGTCTGCGGAGTATATGTAACTGAATTTTTTTTGTTTCCAATTGAAATATGATGTAAAATATTATAATCGCAATTAATTTATTCGAGAAACCAAAAAACAAATATTTTGGTCAAATAATTCCATCCTTTTGTCCCATAAATTGCAACGTGCATGATAGATAATTAACAAAGTCCATCATTCGAATACAAATAATTGTCCATAGATAACTAGAGAGTAGTTTAAACAAAATCAAGCACAGAGAATGCTTGTCATATTGCCCAATGAGATGACCAAAACTGACGATCATCACCAAGACTTTCTTCACTTGATCCAGTACTGAATCAATTCTAACAAATGTATCATCGTCACATTTCATTACATATTTTGCAGGAATGACTCGGACCTACATAAACATAGAACATTAATGAGTATATAAATGTCGGTGAAATTGACCTGCAAAGGAACATGGCAGAGCAGCTAATATGTAATTGTCTTGACATATTCGCTTCACTTACCCCATACTCGGCAATGGCAATAGTCTTCAAGACAACAAGGTCATAACTATCCATGAAAGGCACTATAACAATGTCACGAAAGAACTCGCCTCCCTTTTCACTCTGCATTGACCTCCTTTTTCCATTCTCGTGAATTTGGTTAATTTGTTCGAGTTTGCAATATGCAAGAGAGTAGTAAAAACATGAGTCAAACTAGTGTTTACCAGAGCCACAAAGAACCGAGCTACAATATTAGATGATTTCCTTGTATACCGAGATGGAGGAGGGGCAGGTCAGGGATGACGGGGCGGGGGCGCGGCCGACGCGGAGGCGGTCCGGAGGTGCACGAGGTGGGGCTTAGCGGTGGCGAGGCGTCGCGGCGGTGCCGTCGAATGGGTGGCGGTTGAGTTGGGACCGGGAGGAGGAGGAGGAGGAGAAGATCGGGAGCGGGGACACCGCCGCGGGAAAGCCGGCTTGGCGGCGGGACGGGGAGAACAGGAGGTCAAGGCCGACGCCTCGAGCTCAGCGGCGGCGGGTGATGGGTGTCCAGCGGCGGCGACGGCGATGGGGAGAAGGCGAGGAGGGGAGCTCAAGAGGAGGAGGAAGGCGAGGTATCTGCTGCGGCGGCTAGGAGGGCGCGCGGCACAGCGCTCGCGGGCGCCATCGGGATGGGGTGGAAGCCTGGAAGGCGGATGTTTTGGGATGGAGCCGGGTGGAAGAAAGAAAGAAAGAAAAAAGAACGAAGGGGTATGTTTGTGTAATGGCATAGGTGGGTAATTTTTCCTCAACTCCATGAGGAGGTATGAATCTCTAGTTTCTGGAGTACCCCTTGAGGAGCTCCACAAAAAACGTGGAGTTGGCCCTCAACTCCACCTTTTTCTTGGAGCAGAGTTCTTGGAGCTGGATCTGTTTGGCTAGACAAACTGAGAGCAGAGCTGAAAAATCTGGAGCAGAGCAGTCCCAAACATGCCCTTATTACTAGTTGAGTATTACTTTACTATGAATAAAAAAATTATATTACCTCAGCACATCGAATTGATATTTTGGAATCGATCTACCTGCCGTTGGCTCTACCGCCCATCGGATAGAGCTCTGCTGTTATTTTTGTAGAGAATTTTTAGCATGATGAAATTTATTTATTTTGGTAGATTATTTTTTCTATTTTTTGTGCAGATTTTGTAGGGAGGTGGAAGGGGGAGTTGGGAGGGGGCAGCTGAACCACCACTACCAACTCGCTCTTTTAAGTAATAAAAATTTTTCAATTGAAATTGTTAATCATATGCCTTAGAAACAATAATGAAGATAATTGTATTGCTTTTTTGTTTGTGAATTTTTAGATAATATGTTATTTTATCCCTTGAATAAGCCATCATTTATATTGATTACCACGCATGTGACTTCTCGTGAAACTCTTTATTTATGTTATAATATCATTCTAAATATCCCTGATCCTATATCATTATATATGATAATTATGGTTAATAGATTAGCGCATGTATTAATTGATTGCCACGTTTCACGAATCATGAATATGAGATATCAAATTAATAATATGGATACATATTGGAGAACACAATGTTGGATTAACACACGTTGAGACATTGTGGGAATTGTTATATTCTTAAGTATTATTAGCTAATCTCATACATAGTGTACATTGTATCCTTAGACCTAAGATCGTTATAGTTTTTTGCATGTATAATAGTTTATTTAGGGGCTATCAAACGCTACTCCATAAATGGATATTCATAAAGGTAAGTTTCAGATTTACTATGAAATATACTAGAAATGTGAGCGATCAAAATAAAATTTACCTCTCTTATATAATAAGAGACATAGGGTTTTTGGGACGATATTGCATCACTTATCGAAACCCTAGCTGCCACCTCCCCAAAGACCCAATAGTGCGCTCTGGTGCTAACACAAAGTGCACGATGTTATACTTTTGGACGTGTGGATACTATAGAGGCGCTATACTGATTGAGGATGGTCTGTGACATACATGAGGAATGCAAGGGGCTGCTGGAGGAGACGATTGGTAGCCAAGGATATTAGACAGAGTATTTCTACTACATTGACATTCGTGACGTTGGACCGTACTGCTTCAACTCTTCTTCCACTATATTGTATGTCAAGTAGTAATGATTTATCATCTATTAGTTGCATGTGTTTCCTGATTTATATGGTAGAATTTTTTTACGCTTGTGTAGTCTATCCGTATCCATGCAGAAATGGCTACCAGCAGTTTTTCATTGCTCCCACGATGAAGAGAACATGCATATTTAGTCCCTTAGAGCCCTAGGGTTTGACTAATATTAGTTTTCAGTAAGCAGACTCTGCTTTTCAACTAACAAGAAATTGATAATCAACACCTTTGATAGATAGGAAGAAAAATTATAAATTGTTAATGTCACTCTGAAAATTATGTACGCCTAATCCTGGTGAAGATCCATGTGAGTTGGTCTAGATTATTGTTGTGATGAATCATTGCAATGTATGTGGAGTAGTCAATTGGCTTTGCAAAGATTACTCTCTATCAGGTTTGGTTTGTGTAGAAATTGAGGATTTGGGCTTTAAGTCATGGATTTAATTAGGTTGACCTGAGTTGTTGGGTTAAGATTGCATGATGCATGTATTGGATAATATAGGTCAAGTTGTGAAGAACTTGTGCCTGAAAAGAATTCTTTGTCTTTGGATATGCAGCGTCGCTTGGAGTCAACAGCGGTGATCGAGGCTAGGCTCATGGAGGAGTTGAGACCCAGAACGATCAAGAATGCTTGGTGAGACGGTGAGCTCAAGCATGGCACAAGAAAGACGGGAATGTTGAAGGCAAGTTCGAACAGTGGGATGACGCTAGATGGCTTGCACGGGCCAAGTGAGCCATGGTTCGGTGAAACCAGAACGAGAGAGACTTGATGGCACGTGGCAAGCTATTGATGTAGCTACACGTGGTAAGCATGGTGATTGCTTGTGAAGGAAGGTGATGACCGGGTCAACAAGAGATATTTTGGTACCAAAATACCGGAAACCATCTTGGATCAATACCGCGGCGTATGGGAGATGCGTTGGAAAGTGGTTTAGATCAAGATGGAGTTGACAGATTAAGGCTCTTTGTCCTCCTAGGTGGAGTGGATGTAAACTCAACCTTTTCAAGTGAGCAATATATCAATCTTTGTATACTTCTATGGATATTTCTTGATTTGGTTGTTTTACTCTTGATTTGGTCTCAAAGTGTGATTTCTAGATCCAAGAGTTTTTGAGTCAACTTTATTATTGTTCTAGCTTGCTGTGACATGTAGGAATACATCTAGACTCATATTGGTCATCATCTACTCACGAGCTAGATATATTCACCAATTTTGATTTTGACTTGGTTTTGATGTAACCTTCCAACAAACTAAAAAGATCTCATCTTTGACCATGATTTTAATGATCTTTTGTTGGAATAGGTTCGCAATACCCTAAAGGTGATCGCTGCAAAGTGTTACATCATTTGGATTGAAAGTTCCATCGATTTTCATTTTGGAGTCTAAACAAAAAACAGTCGGTGCCACTCTATCTGGAATGTCGATTGGCTTTACGACCACCTTGGTTTTTACCACGGTCAAGTTCCAGATTGCATCGCGTTGTTTCGACCATGTTCAATCTTCCGAGCACTTCGCATTCTTCTGCTCTCATTTTGAATCTAAACTGAAGCAGTCAGTGAAATCTCGATTTGGAATGTCGATCGGCTTTACGACCACGTTGGTTTCTACCATGGTCAAATTCGACCTGGCAGCTGCTAGTTACTATAGTCAAGTGCTTTAGATGGTTCGACCTTGTGGAACTTTGGGTTAGCATAGATAGTGTTCCTCTCTTTTGTGATAACATTTTTGCCATTAACATTGTCAAGAACCCAGTGCAACACTCTAAGACCAAGCGCATAAATATTAGATATCATTTCTTTAGATACCATGTGGAGAAGGGTGACGTAGTGCTTCAATTTGTGGAGAGTGACCACTAGTTGGCTGATATTTTCACCAAGTGTTTAGATAGCTCAACATTTATGACCTTGCGAGGAGAGTTTGGGGTGGTCTGTCCTTATGGCTTAATATGAGAGGGAGCATCTTGTACCTTCTATATTATATTGTCCATATGCTTTTGTTTCATTTTGTTGCACTTTGTTCATTGGGTGCATTTGGGTTAGTCTTTCTAGCATAGACTAGAGTGATTTTCTTTTTTAGTTGCTTAGATTTCTTCCTCTCATTTTATGATCCTAGGATGCTGCTTATTAGTTGCTTCACTTCTCACTAGGTTGAGTTCACTCACTCTTTTAGGTCTAGCAAGGGTTGGACCCCCCTTGGGTAGATTGGGAACGTGTTTACTCCCTAGTATTTTAGATGATCAGCTTATAATCCTAGAGTCATATGGGGTAGATGAGAGCAAGTCTGAGCCATATTATTCTCTCTATCTTGTCTATGCGGTGAGGACTGCCATTTTCTTCTGTCCAAACTTCTTCCCTCTTGCTTATTGCTTTGGTTCAGATTCTGGAGCTTAATGATGACATAACTTAATTTGAACCAAAATGCTTCTAAAATTGACTCACCTGCTGAGAGAGAGCTGGATTTTCTTTTTATTACATTATATTGCATTTAATTTCAGCAATGTGCATTGTAATATAAATATATGGAGCCCTGATTATTATCCCTGTATGACATGATAAGACTGCGTTACATCTTGCCATAAGTTGTGCTAGGTTTCTAGATTTATCATGACTTTCTATGTGTAGCCTAACTTTTGCCATGCTAGCTTGAGTAAATGTGAACAACTTGAATTAAATCATGTCTTGTTGGATCTTGTGACTAGTCTGGCTCTAGTGATCTTCTTATGATTCATGCCATGTCATATAAGCTAAGTTGAGTCTTTAATCTGCATTGAACTTTAGATTGAGCTATACTAGTTCATTAGTGAAGCATGAGTTAGTATTAACTCTTTATTCTTGAACTAAGTCAAAAAATGCAAAAAGATCTCTTTTGTGTGAAAAAACTGATCTCATCAATCCTTTCTCATGAGATGGCTTGCCATTGCACTGCACAAGAACTCAAGAGGAGTTTTGGATGACCAAGATCACTTTCTTAAGTTTTTGCTTAGAGTGGTAGCATAAGCCTTGAGATCTAGCACATGGCTAGGAAAATAAAATCATGTGAAAAATGGTTGAATCTAACCATGAATTTTTGAAAATGCCAAATGTGCTAAAATTTGCTCAATCACAAATAATATCTAGTGCTTAAACACAATGTCTCAATCTTGAACTTGTAGCACTCTAAATTGACTTAATTATAGCTTCTTGGTTCCACTTAGAGTATTGACATGATTTGACTCGTTTTTGGATACCTTTAACTAGACTATGATCTTGAGTGACTGACATGTTAAATAATCCATTTAATTCCAGATTATGGCTGATTTGGCATTAGCTTGTCTATACATGGGTTGACATGATCTAAATAGCACTTCCACTCTTTATGGCTTGGTATAATACTTGGAAAATCATTTTGGACAATCTTCATAGCTCCTAATGCTTAAAATGAATAAATTACAGCCATTTCATTTCATTTATGCTCCATCTTCTTCCATGCATTTTGATGACTTCATTGTCAAAGGGGGGAAAGACTGGTAAAAATGCATATCTAGAGCATTTTTAGAGTTTTTGTGCAATTGTTTTATTCTCACCATGATCAAGATCAAATCGAACAATTGCTCTTTCATATGAACCTATAGTGAAATTTCCTGACTCACCCAGTGGAGTTGAAGCTTTTGTGGAAAATCTGTTATTTTTAGTGGGTTCACTACATTTTTGCCTCATATAGTCATTTTTAGTCTTTATTTTTCTCTTATGACCATTTTGGACCTCTCTTTGCAAAATTCTTCCTCTTCTAAAATCACCTCCAATTTGCATTTTTGAGTATTGCCAATGGATTCATCAAGGGGGAGATTGAAGAACCATGTGAGTTGGTCCAGGTTATTATTGTCTTAGATCACAAGGTTATTTTGAGATTGAAGAATCTGTTATGTCTTGGTTAATGTAGGTCAAGTTGCGAAAAACTTGTGCCTAGAAACGAATTGTTTGTCTTTAGACATGCAGTGTTGCTTGGAATCAACTGTGGTTAACCGAGGTGATCGGGGCTAGGCTCATGGAGGAGTTGAGGCCTAGAACGATTAAGAATACCGAGTTAGACGGTGAGCTCAAGCCTGGCATAAGAAAGGCGGGAATGTCGAAGGCAAGTTCGAATAGCAGGATGACGCCAAGTGGCTTGCATGGGCTAAGTGAGCTGTAGTTCGGTGGAACCGGGATGGAAAAAACTTGGCGGCACGTGGCAAACTATTGGTGTACCTACACGTGGTAAGCGTGATGATTGCTTATAAAGGAAGGTGATGACCGGGTCAACAAAGGGTATTTTGGTAGTTTGACTAAAATACCAGAAACCATCTTGGAGTGAAACCATAGTGCATGGGAGATGCGTTGGATAGTGGTTTAGGTCAAGATGGGGTTGATGGATTAAGGCTAAGGATTTAGCAAATGCACACTTATGCGCTTTGAAAAGCATGCATAAGTGGACTTGAGTGAGTAAAACCTGTGCATGTGGGGTTAATGGGTTTCCCCTGTTGTAATAGTGGATAGAATCTATTTTGGGGAGAAGGTGGCTAGTTGCTCACCTATAAAAAGGGTGGGGACGGAGACATGTAGAGTTAATCATTCCACCTCTCTCTTTTGTGCTTTCTTGTTTAGGGTTAGGGTTTTGAGAGTGGAGCATGTGGTGTGCTCTTTGTTCTCCTAGGTGGAATGGCTGTAAACTCAACCTTCTTAAGTGAGTAATATATCAATCTTTGTATACTTCAATGGATCTTTCTTGATTTAGTTGTTTTGCTCTTGATTTGTTTTTGATTTAGCGTTAAAGTGTGATTTCTTGATCCAAAGGTTTTTGAGTCAATTTTATTGGTGTTCTAGCTTGCTGTGACATGTAGGAATACATCTAGACTCATTTTGGTCATCATCCACTCACGAGCTTGCTATATTTATCAATTTTGATTTTGACTCGATTTTGATGTAACCTTCCAACAAACTAAAAAAGATCTCATCTTTAGCCATGATTTTAATAATTGTTTATTGGAAAAGGTTCACAATACCCTAGAGGTGATCTTTGCAAAGTTTCACATCTTTTGGATCTTTGGATCAAAAGTTCCGTCGGTTTTCGTTTTGGAGTCTGAACTGAAAACGGTTGGCACCGCTCTGTCTGGAATGTCGATCGGCTTTACGACCACGTTGGTTTTGACCACGGTCAAGTTCCAAATTGCATTGCGTTGTTTTCGACCATGTTCAATCTTCGGAGCACTTCGCGTTCTTCTGCTCTCGTTTTGAATCTGAACTGAAGCAGTCGGTGAAATCTCGGTCTGGAACATCGATCGGTTTTAGGACCACGTTGGTTTAGATCACGGTCAAATTCCAGACTACATTGCATCAGGTTTCGACCACGTTCAGTCTTTCAATCGCTTTGTGTTTTTCTGACCACGTGGGATTCTTGTCCACTCACAGTTCCTCGATCTCACAGGTTGAGCTAAATCAGATCACTCGTTGGTCTTCGAACATGCTGGTTGTTCGACTGCTTGTTGGCTTACGACTACGTTGGTTATGACCACGTTGATACTTTGGTTGCTGACTGGTTTCGATCATGTTGGTTGTTTGACCACTCGTTGGACTATTGTCTTAGGATCCATTCAAAAGGCAGCAATGGAAAACACTGGAATAAAGAAAATAGAAAAGAAATGCTGGTGGAAAACGGATGATTAAAGTGCACAGAAAAATTGTATAGATGACCGTTTGGATGGGCATAGAAAAAACGTAGGAAAACGTTGATACTACAGCATGGCGAGCTGCAGCGGTCGCGGCGCATGGCGAGGGTGGCCGTTGCGCGCGTCATAGCGAGCAGCAGCATCGGCATGGCTTCGCACGCCTCCGTTGCCTTATTCCGATGCGAAGGAAGAAAAATATGAGGTTGGAGTGCATGTTAAAATTCCTGTGGAATCAGTATGGGAAGGGAAAAATTCCTTTGGATACTATGCACGTTTCCTGCAAACCAAACAGTAGAAAAGGAAAAAATTTCTGCGTGAACATTATTCTTTCGAAATTTCCGCAAAAAATCTGAAATCCAAACGGAAATTGCTACTATTCATACGTACAAAGCCAGAAAATAAAATCGGATCACCTTCTCTCACTCTTTTCTCATTCTCCACCCCAGATCCATCCATCCACCCATCTCTCTCGCTCTCCTCCCTGCCAACCCATCTCTCTTCTGCCTCGTGCTCCTCCACCTCCTACCTCCCACCCTAGTCCAATCGCTCCGCCAGATCCCCTCCCCCGCGGTTGTGCGCCCTAGAGCCCCTCCCCCCACAGTCGTGTGCCGTCAATCACTCCGCCATGTGGATCCATAAGTGCGCTTCCCACTTCCTCGGCTCTGCCTACTCCTCTGCGCCGCTCACCCCGGCACCTCGATTCGAGCTCCCACCCCCCGCCCCCACCGGCCTACCCCGCCACCAGCCTCGAATCCCGCGCGGGGGCCCCGGCTTCGCGGCCACGACTGCCTCCATCGCCTTCTCTCTCGGCGTTGGATCCACGCCGCGCACACCACCTTCCCACCTCCGCCGTGCCCGAGGCTCGCCGCTGCTTACCATGGAGGTAGATATTTGTTTTTGTTACAACATTTTTGATTTCATATGTGCAATAATTAGCAACAATTAGTGCAACATTAAGATTTTTATCAAATATTTTTGTTGCACATGTTGTATGATAATGTTACAAGCGTTGCCGATAAAAGTTTCGATCAGACCGTTACTAACGTCTGAAATAGACGTTCGGATATTAGCAACGTCCAATCCAAACGGCCTGAAATGCTAGGTCCATCACCTAACGTGCAGGGGTGAAAAACGATAACGGATAATTCGTTTTATCCGATATTCGTATCCGAGAATACACAAATGTGATAAGCAAATCCGTATTCAAAAATATTCGTATTCGTATTCGAGAATATTTGTATCCGTATTTGAGAGTATTCGTATTCGCATTCGTAGTAGAGAATATTCGTATCCGTATTCGTATTCGAGACTATTCGATCCGTTTCTAGAACCCATGTATTTGTATTTGAGAATATTCGTATCCGTATTTGAGAATATTCAAATTCGTATTCGTATTCGTTTTAAAGATATGGATTCGTATTCGTATTTGAGACTATTCGACCGTATCCGATCCGTTTCCACCCCTACTAACGTGCACCCTGAAGGAGTACAAATTTCCAAAAGGTCCAATTGGAAGTCCAATCACCAGTGCTTACGGCAGTGCCATTTTTAATATGAAACTTGGTTATGGAATAATTTAAAAAAGTTTCATCAATAAAAAAAAATGACAGGAGGCCCTCGCCGTCGCTGCAAACTCATTGGCCATGGAACGGAACGGAAGCTAGCTTAGTTGACCAAGCACAACTGAGACTCCTTAATATACAATCTCAATTGCTTTCTTGTTGCAACAGCAACAACGTAATACAATGGTATCCTTCTTTTTAACATATGATTTCCTCCAAATAAATAAATAGAACGATTTCTCTATCGTCTTTTTAAAACAGCTTATCAGAACAACCTTTTTGAAACGGCTGATCGATTTATTAGCATTCAGTTCATTCGCACAAATACTCGTACTAGAATTAAGCAAAAAGAACCCACCTAATAATTATACCTGTGAATTGTGAATTACAATGGAGCTGCACGGTGGCCGAAGTGGCCCCCATCACCACTCAGCCTCGAGCTAGCACAAATACATGAGTGGTGCCATCACCGCCGTCGTCTCCTCCGCTCACGGCCGGGGACCAACCGGCCACCCTGGTCCGCCACCGCCCGCCTTGTACAGTGCTCAGGGCGGTGGTGGGGACGAGAAGTGCCGGTTCCTTTGGGAAATGAGTAAGCAGGTTTGGGGGCACCAGATGGGCGTCGGATCCACGCTGTTGCCTGTTGGCAGGAACTTTAGAGCCATCCGATCAAATCTTTGACGGCTGAGATTGCTACCAAAGACACTGTAACTGTGAGCTGTGTCATTGTTGGTTTTTTACAGGAGAAGGCTCTGCCTTGTGTCGTTCGTGCTTCCGCAGCTGATCTAACAATTTAGATAACACCCCGTTTGGTTCGTGGAATTGAACAGGGAATTGAGGAATTCGAAATTGGTCCATATCAATTTATAGTTGTTTGGATGCCACTAATAATTAAAATTGCAATTGGGCTCCAATGCATCATAAATTTGTGGACAGCTAAAATGAGGGTGGGCCAATTCACACCTCCAACCCTCTGAGTATCTTAAGAGTATGCAGACTGTATACACTCACGCTGAGGAACATATCTTCGCAAAAGAAAGATCCTTATCCATTTCAAGAGCTCTATTTCTTCAGTTAAGAAAACACCTCGAAGTTATGGAATGTGGAAACTGAACAAGAAGCGTGATGGCCGAGGTTGTCATTTGCACTGCCCACCTTCGGAGTAGGGGGTGCAATAGGAGCGAATACGGATGGATATCGTTTATCCTGTATCCTATTTCATATTTTTTTTCCTCGGAATCGGAGTCGGACACGGATAATATCGGATATCTATTTCTCTATTCCATATCCGTTCCATAATCTTTCGGACGGTCGGTCGGACGGAAATTATCTGCTTCTTTACATAGGACATTGGACAGTATGGTACAATCAGAGAAAACATGGAGAGACTAATTACTGAGATGTTGAAGGAAGAACACTCAGTACTCCCGCTTATTTAAATGTGATAATCTGTTTATATGTTATTTTGTTTCTAGGTGAAGTCACAACAGATTTCCTCATATCATTTGACATACGGATATATACGGACGGATATCACTTATCCTGTATCCTATTCCATATTTTTTTTCTCGGAGTCGGAGTTGGATACGGATAGTGCCGGATACCCATATACCCCTTCCATATCCGTTCCGCATGCTTTCAGTTGGTCGAACGGAGCGAAATTAACCGCTTCATTTGCATCCCTACTTCGGAGTGACATCCACATGACCGGCCACCTCCACATGTCTGCTCTAAGGCCATGCATTTAGCATTTTCACAATTGGCATGCACTCATGGACCTATCAGTGAAGGATTATGGGAGAAGATATATGATTTTGTTGTAACGAACCATTATTATTTTAGAGAAGTGAAATTTTAGAATTTATAAACTTGTAGGTTTTTCTGAACAGCTTGTAGAAATGGATCATTTTGGAAAATTTTGAGTCATAGGATGATTTGATAACCTAGGTCTGTGGTTATAGGTTGCATGAGATATGTTATTGTTAATGTGAGTTAAGTTGTGAAGAACTTGTGACCGAAAACAATTTTTTGTCTGTGAATGTGCAGAGTTGCTTAGGAGTCAACCATGGTCAACGGTGAGGATCAGGGCTATTCTCATAGAGAAGTCGAGACCCAGAACGATCAAGGATACCGAGTGAGATAGATAAGCTCAAGTATGGCACAAGAAAAGTGAGAAATATTAAAGAGATGTTCGAGCGACAAGTTACACCATGTGGCTTGGTCGGTCCAAGTGAAGCGTGGTCCGATGGAACCGGAATTGGGGAGACTTGTCGATGCATAGCAAGCCAGTGGTGCACCTACACGTGGCAACGATGACGATTACTTGCAAAAGAAGAAAATGATTGGGTCAAAAAAGGGTATTTTGGTAGTTCAATCAAAATACCGGAAACTACCTTGGACCAAAATCGTGGCACTTGAGCAGTGCTTGGAACAGCTATTTAGGGTAAGGAGAAGCTGAGAAATCATGTTAAACCAAGGCTAAGTATTTAGCGGATTTGGGCTTATGCGCTTTGAAAAGCGTGTATAAGTGTACTGTGTGAGATAAAATCGTTTGGGGGTTATCAGGTTCCCCCATATGTGCTAAGTGGATAGTATCCACTAAGGATTAGATAGGGCTGGCTATCCCATCTATTTAATGGATTGGGATGGAGACCTGTAGTTATCCATCCAACCACTCTCATGAGACCAAGTGTTCATGAGTTCTAGGGGTAGAGTTTGAGAGAAATTGAGTGTTATGGTGTGCTCTCTTGTCCTCCAAGTGGAATGGCTATAAAACCTTCATTCTCCAATTGCAATTCATCAATATTTGTTATAAAACCTTTATTCTCCAATTGCAATTCATCAATCTTTGTTCATCTCCATGTTTAGAACATACATGTTCTAATAGTCTACAATACCACACAATTTCAGTATGATGAAAAAGTAAAAGATTGGTTTCACTTTCGCACCCAGGTAATGGACTCCCATAATTTCCTTGAGAAATTGCATGTCCACTTCTCCCGACCCCAACCGCTACCAAATCAAAAAACCTTTTTGTAATAAGCTTGCCGGAGATGCCCAAAACCATGGATGTTGTGTGTCATTTCCCTGCGATATAATGCAATTACTATGTTTAGACTATCATGTGGCAAATCAAGTAATTAGCTCACTCATACCTATATAATATGATGAAGTAATGTTAGTGTTGAAAGGAATATCGCATATTGCTGATTCATTTCATATCTAGATAATTCTGCTAGAATGGGATATATATTTTTGGACACAACATTTGACGTAAGGTAGATCCAGAATATAATAGGTACAGTACTATAAGATCTTTTGGTTACAGTTATGTTGACAACTTTACCAAACTTGAAAAAAACGAACACTAAAAGTTCATAATACTACCAATACCTGGTGAGCTTATATAATTTTGCTGATATGATTCATTGCTTCACTAACAATATGTTCACATGATCCAAAGCATAATAAGATGCCAATATTTCACTGGTGTACATAGAATAATGATCAAACATTTGATGTGCATTAATGGAACAAATATCAAATACTTGGTGTGCGCTAACAAAACAAATATCAAACACTTGGTGTGCACTAAAATAGTATGACATTGTGTGCACTAAAATAGCATGTCATCTGAAGAAAAAATTAATATGAAAGCAACAAAACGGGAGATCTTAACCTACAAGGTGAATAAAGGCAAAGAGTTATTGCAGATGCATCTGGTGAAGCGACAGTTGGAGAGTAATTTGATCGGTCTAAAAACTGAAACAGTCCACCGTGCTCCTCATTCCCTTTGGTGAAGATGTAACATCCTGATTCTTATAGCCTTTTTGAAGTTTTTAAAATAAAAATAATCATTTGGATTATTCTTGAATTAATTAAAGCTTAGCTTGAAATTTTGGAAATTTAAAATATTTAATATGAATAAAATAAATATTAGTTAAACTAAAACTAGTTTTTGTTAGTTTCCTTGTGCTGCAAGGAATTTTTCTGTATTTTCTTGGATTTCTCTGGATTTATTTTCTATTTTCTAGAACTCATTTGCCTTTTCTTCATTTCTAAAATTCACAAAAGCTTAGAAAATCCGAAAACGTCTTTGGGTCGAATCTTCTTTTTTCTGCCCATCATCTACCATCGGCCCAGTCTAGCACAACCCACCAAAACTCTCGCACGCCAATCGTCCCGCTCGGCCCACCGCTTCGCTTGGCCCATCCCTATTCCATCCACGTGCCAGGCCCATTAGCCCATCTTCCGCTCCACGCGCAGCCTGCAGCCATTCCTCATGTGACACATGTTGCCCCTCGTCCCTCCTCCCGATTTTTTTCTATTTTAGCCCTTTTTAAGAAAATTTTTCACATTTAGACCCCTGGTAGTTTTAATTCCGTTTTTGGACCCTGAGCTCGGCGCCGTGACCCACGGCGCCGAGGTAACACGTCTCGGCGCCGTGCTCCACGGCTCCGAGGGCCCGGGCCCGCAACAGCCTGGCGGCATGCGTGGCGCCGACGTGGCAAGAGGTCAGCGCCGTGACTGGTGGCGCCGAGCTGTGAAAATTCAGAATTGCCGCCGTGACCGGTGGCGCTCCAGCTCGGCGCCTTCAAAATAATCTGTAGCTTTTGGAAACATTCAGAAAATTGATGAACTGTGTGAAACACAATTTTCTTCTACATTTTTTGATGATGTTGTGTTCAATCTGGAAATTTCGGGTGCTAGTATGGTAATAATGTTTGTAACTTTTTTCCTAAGCAGTGAACTCCGATGGTCAAACACTAATTGTTAGAGAAGTGGATAATGGTGTTGCTTATTCATGGAATTCAAAAGAGCTAAAATGGGGCTAGGTAAGAACCCCATTATATTGCCCATAAGTGATTATGTTGGTACCTCAAATCACATGGTATAATCTGCGAAGTTGAGGATATAGTTTAATGTCTTGTTGTTTTTTTGCAGACATTTATGTGCTTGAAAATGTGAAATTTCCATGTAATGATTTACAATTTTGAACTAAGTAGTCATGATTTCCCTGTTCTTTTCTAAATGCAGACTAATCCATTATGTAGACATTCTTTGGAGCAAGCATGGGTGGGCAACATTATGCACTCTCTTAAATTGTAGTTTTGTGAAGCACCGATACGCAATACCGTCATACCGGTAGTCTCAAGTGCAGTCGATACAGCTAGGAAAACACAATACAATGCATAATAATAGGATTACATAGACCGTAGATAGCGTGGGTCTATTACATTTTGTCTACTGGGTGTAGCGTGGTTGTTTCCCCTTTCTATTGCGCCCTGAGGATGGCTCCGCTGCATCATTCTTCCTGTCACTCTTGGTTTTGAGAGCTGCCTCACGAGCTTGAAGCTCTTCCTCCTGACGCTTGATGGCTGCTTCACGCAGACTTAACTGCTCCCGCCTCCTTTGCAGCTCATCCTTCTTGCCCTTGACGGATTTGGTCCACTCACGCGCGCTCTTGCTCAAGCGCGCATCCGCTGCTTCCACCTCGCGAGCCTGAGTCATCTTGACCAAGTATTGTCCTTTGTTTTCCACCTCCACTGCCCGGTTATCTGGCCATGCCGGCGACACCCGATCCACCCATTCGATGAACGTGCAAGCCTATGTGTGGCGTGGTAGATGTCATGGATCAAGTTGAAAAACGGTAACGAGAAACAAATGATTTAGTTGTCGTCGTTACCACGAAGTCGTCATCAAGGTCTGGACACTTGAAGAACCTACGGCCGTATTTGGCTCGTTGTACTCGATCCGTCCAGACTCCCAACATCTTCCTAAAGCCGCAATGGCACTTCGGGCGCTCATGCCACTCCGGCACTCCAAATGGGTCGGACTTCCAGGAAGACATTGTTGTGTGGTAGTATTGTGATGTCTTGAGGAGGAGATGTGGTATGGAAGACATATGAGGCCTTTATGTAGGCAGGTTATCGGTGCAGTGGGCATAGTCCATGGAGATGATCTTTTCGCTTTTCCTGGATTCCAGTGTAGCAATAAATGGCCCTATGTAGGCTTTTCAGAGACTATAGTCTCGTAATAAATTCATAGTTCGTAGCCTTTTAAAGACCTACACCCCTATATGTGTACAGCCTCACAGCCTACTCCGTAAAGGCTAAAGACCTACGCCCTATATGTGTACAGGCAAAGGCCTACTCCACATCTGCAAAGTCGGCATATGCTGTCCCGCTTTGTCATGTCAGCGAGCAAAATCTGAACTCTTTTGTCATGTCATCGAGCAAACCGCCTCTTTGTCATCTCACCGAGCAAAAGCTGACCTCTTGTGTCATGTCCCCGAGCAAAACGGGGCGTGTTGTCATGTCCCTAAGCAAAAGCCTCTTTTTTTGGTGGTCACTGCATTAAGCTGCCCCGTTTTGCTATAAGTAGCACGGTTGGGGTCCCATGACATTGTGAATCGATCAAAGTAGTACCCTCTCTTTCGTGGTGAAACATACCATGTCCGGCCGAGGCCGGTGGGATTTGGGTCACCGAAGGACGACATTCCCTTAGAAACGAGGGATATGTTCGGTCCGCAGTACCGATTGATACCAAGCCGGCATGCTCAACCACCGTGGCCGAAATGCAGGCACAATGAGTACGGGAAAGTGTCGCTCCTCGTGGGGGACGAGCTCTGTCCCGTGTACGACCCTCGCCGCGTCGGGTCTGCAAGTCGTGTCGAAGGCACGTCTACGTCCCTCGCCGCGCCTGTGCTGCAACCACAACGACCAGCCGCACGACGTAGCCGACCTGCAAGCCTCTGGCATCCAACATTTTGTTAACCAACAAGACACGAAGATATTAGGTACTAATTTTGTGAGTGGCTTTGTCGAAGCTTACCTCTAGGAAGGTACATCTCTCATCAATCCTGTCAACCACTGTCTACCTTCTGCGTTTGTGGCAGTATTAAGCTGCTCCAACTTCTCCAGGAAGAACTTGACCTCAAGCATTCGAGCGACCTCCTCGAATAGAGGAAAGTTGTCCTTCGTACCATCCTTACGGAGTAGATTCTCGGCAAGATGCCGAGTGCACCAACGGTGGTGCAAAGCTGGATACCCCGGTATCTGCTCCTGTACGGCAGCAAGTATGCCCTGGTGTCTATCAGATATGACACCAACCTCCCTATCAGGGCCAACCACGTGCCTCCGAACGAGCCGCAAGAACCATCCCCAGCTGTCTTTGTTCTCCCTCTCAACCAAAGCAAACGCCAAAGGAACCAACGCGTTGTCTGCGTCACAGGAAATGGCTATCAGAAGTGTGCCCTGGTACTTGCCAAGAAGAAACGTACCGTCGATGGAGAAGACGGGACGACAATGCCGAAAGGCCTCGATGGACTGAGCAAAGCACCAGAAAGCACGGAAGAATATCTGCATCCCATCTTGAGTCCATTCGTTCGGTTTCGGGACGTACTCATAATGCATGCCTGGATTAACCGCTTTGATTGCATTGAAGAGTGCTGGCAACTGCAAGTACCCATCTTCCCAGTCCCCATATATCATCTTCCAGATGCGTTGCTTTGCCCTCCATGCTTTGCCATACCTTATGTCGTATCCAAATTTCTCCTTAACAATCCCAGCAAGTGTCTTCACCTTCATATTGGGTTCTCCCTTTACTATGTGACACAGTGACTTGGCAATAATGGTAGAGGTCAACTGCCGATGCTTCGCTTGAGCTCGCCGGCACAAGTGTGTGGGCCAACGATTCTTGTGATCTTGAACTTTCCGTGTCCTTCTGCTTGCTAGCACAAACCCTCCATTCACATGTTTCCTTCTCACACAATCGTGTACCTCCGCTCCACATAAGAATGTCTCACCTTGAATGGCCTTTTACGGATCATCAATACTCCTGCAGCCACCTTTTCAATGCGAGATAAGTCCTCAAACACCATGCCCTTCTCAATTGTCATGCTTGACCCGGCCTCAGGAGCATCTAGGAACTCGTCATCCCTTCCTTCTGCATATGCCTCATGAGAATGCCTAAGATCGCTGAATTCATGAACTGATGGATCCCGGCCAGGGCAATAACGCCTGATCAGCTCAATATCACTTTCGGTCAGCTCTCCAAAAGGGCGGTCATCATCAGAATCAACGGCCCTTGCGATCTCGTAAGGCTCCAGATCATCCACAATTTGAACATCCACAATTTGAACATCCACACTGTTGGAGTCCTGCAGACTTCTTCAACGTTGCGAGATGGAGCAACGTGAGGAAGACCCACATTATCGTGAATGTCTCTGCATCATAAGCACGAAACGATGGGATTGAGACAAAAAAGCAATGACGGAAAAGGCTAAAGTGTTGCTCAACACTTATCGGGATGATTCTGGGTCAAACCCATCTCCTGAGGGGCCGCCACGACATCATCAGTCCGACATTCAACTCGAACTGGTTGAGAAATCTGAATCTCGTTCGGCGATAGAGCATCGGGCACCTCGTGCACTTCTTCCACATCCACCGCAAGATCCGGTAACGGAGGGTCAAAGGGTGCCTGATCACCTAGTTCTGGTGAATAACCGTGAGGGGTGGGATCAATGGACACCTTCCGCACAACAAGGTCCAAACATTTTAACTCATTCCGCATAACCAATTTGACATATTTGTCCCACTCATCCTCACAACCAATTAAGATTAACCGCCTGAGAATTGTGTCTTTCGAACCGAAGTGAAGTAACCCCTCAACTGTGATGCTCTCCTCGTTTCCATGACAATGTAGCTTCTCCCGGACCCTAGCAACCAACTCACTAAACGACGGCCGATCATTTGAATATCAGAGGCACCCTTTGCATTTCAACAAATTGAACATTTCCATAATCATCACTTGTCACACCGCCTCCATGATATAGGGTGACTAGGTTGTCCATCTAGTTCATACAGAAAACCAAACTTAATACCTTGGAAATATGCGGATGGAAAGTTAAAAATAAAGCTAAAGCACAAATGATTTAAGTCCCACAACCACATATCATCTACCTAAAGCGTAAAGCTAAACCATGCTCTATAGGTTCTGTAGCCAGCACTAACCGTCTATAGGGTGTGGAACTCGGTCCATTTGCAAAACTTACAGACATTGATAGTGCAAAGTAGGCACCCAACAAAATAATCTTACATTATAATATGCAAACTACATTCTTACAAATACACGATCGTATGGTTGTATCAATTTGATGCATTAACGGCAATTCGCATTCTACATGGTGTAATTAATTCACAAGCCTCCAAAGCAACTTCATCATCCGAATCTTTATTAGCTTGCAGGATCAATTCAGTTACATTTTTCAAATGTGGCTGCGTTTAGTTAGCCAATGTCGATCCAGATAAGACCATACAATCATAAACAATGAATAATTGACCAAAAATCTACCAATGAAGATTAGTAAGTTCTGCAGATAAACAAGCAAAGGATAGTTGTGTATTGTTCATAGATGGAATGGCATGCAATCTGAGCTCAATGGGGTGATTTCACAGACTATTAAATTATACAATGACAAGATTCATGGCATAGAAGACCTTTCATAAGGAGCATCAAAAGTCATTGCAAAATTGATTATATGTCTTATGAATTGCTTGGTGAGGACAACAAATGGAATCTAAATGTGCAGCAAAGAACATGATATTACCCGCAAAATTGATGGACGACTTCAATGAGCTGAACCCAGCCGAACAAACCTATCAAAGAAACGGGCGCGGGGAGGCGGTGGGGCTCGCCGCGGCGGGAGGAGGCGGCGGGGACGCGGCCGGCCGCGCGGGAGGCGGACGGGAGGCGGCGGCACCAGGGGCGGCGGGGGAGGCAGGAGGCCGGGACGCGGGGGGACCGGGAGGCCACGGCGGAAGGCGGACGGAGGCGCGGCACCGAGGCGCGCGGCGAGGTGGAAGGCCGGGACGCGGCGGGACGGAGGCGGCGCGGGAGGCGGCGCGAGGTGACGAGGCGCGCGGCGACGCTAGGGTTTGCGGGTTTTGGGCGAGCACGTGAACCGCAGCGCCAGACCACACGGAAAAAGGCGCGTGGGGCCCGCTGGCAGGTCGGCGCCATGACCCACGGCTCGAGCTCGAGCCATGACCCACGGCGCCGAGCTCGAGCCACCGATCCACGGCGACCTCTTGCCACGCGGCGCCACGCATGCCGCCAGGCTGTTGCGGGCCCGGGCCCTCGGAGCCGTGGAGCACGGCGCCGAGACGTGTTACCTCGGCGCCGTGGGTCACGGCGCCGAGCTTAGGGTCCAAAAACGGAATTAAAACCATCAGGGGTCTAAATGTGAAAATTTTTCAAAAAAGGGCTAAAATAGAAAAAATTCAGTCCCTCCTCTCATGTCATCACTACCAGGTGGGCCCCACTATTAGCCCTGCATCGTCTCCAAGTTGGTCGCCTCCTCCGTCTCTGACCAAAACACTGTAGCATCACCATATTCAATGTGAACTTTGCCTTGCCTTAAATACGCCGCCTATGCCCTAAGAACGACACACCTTGAGACGCTTCGATTTCCTCACGCTAGTGCTGGAACTAATTCCGTTGTCTCGCTAATGCTCGTTGGAATTGCATCTTTCTACCAAGGCCGTTGAATTTCATCGCTGGAGTTCCACGCCACCAGTAAGCCATCTCTGTCATTCTCATTGGATTTCTTCATTGAGCACCGCCACCGGAGTTTCCACCACTTATCGCATCGTTAGAGTTTCACCGTGCTGTGCGACGGCCTTCACTGAGTTGTCGAGCCACACGACGCCTCATCCCCCCACCGCCATGCCGCTTTGGTTGTCACTATTGCTTGCATGAGCACCGACGTCAACAAGTTGATGTCGGCCCTAGTGCCATGTAATCCTCGTCAGTAGCCACTTCAGCACTTTGTGCTGACATTCCACCAGCTGTTAGCCACACTAGCACCACATATGCCCTAAGTTGCCACCTCAGTGCACCGCAATGATTAGCCACGTCAACAGCCATGTCATCAGCCACGTCACTGCCATGTTAGAGACACATCAGCACCTTTGCCCACGTGTCGGACATGTGTATACCACATTACTTGCCATGTCAGCCCTAGCCCCACCGGTGCACTATTCTGTGGACCGAATCCACCGTAGACTAGTTCAACTTTGTGGACTCAGTCCATGAGCCATGGTCCCACATGTCAACCTCTAATTCAATTTCTAGAATAATTTTTATTTTAAAATAATTCCAAAAAATCCAGATAGCCCACCTGTCAATCTCAAGCCTCTTATTAAATTAATTCTAAACGGAATATTTCAAAGAATATTCTCCTTTCTCTCTCAATTTCTACGAATTAATTCTCCGATCAACCTTCCAAGAGCATGTTCTTCTCTGTCCAAACTCCGATTGACCCAATTTTTCTTCGTAAATTCATCCAAAATTTAGTTCTATATTATTAGTACTAGTTTTGTTATTTTTGGATTTTATTTAACTTTATTTGTGTCTCATTCATTTTCTCTTTCGTTAGATAATGTCTTTGAAGGATTAGAAGCAGGATCTGAAAACCAAGAATTGGTAACTGAGCAAAGCTTAGGCAAGTCATGACTTTGATCGTGTTGAACCTATTGTTTCAAATCTATTATTTGTTATTTTATTTTAAATTATCATGCATTACTATTTTAATACAGACCTTTGTACCTTGTAGTTATTAACCAATTTGATTGTCCTCAATTGGTAATTTGAATGCTATGATTCCATTATCACCATAGGATGGGTAATTATCTAGTGATGTAATATTGATATCTGCTTAGATTGTACGTTTAGTATGCTTTGCCATACTTATAGTATGTTGGGTTCATCATTACATGTTAATTAATTAATTAATTTTGATTTGATGAGATATTGAATCGAGGTGGTCAACTACAATTAAAACATTTCAGTGTCATGATATGGGTAGTGTCATTGGTGTTAGTTATACATAATAATTTTTATTTGGGCAAGTGATCGTGCAGTAAAGGGGGAAGTGTAGTCAGCACTTTGGGATGTTGATATCTCATCTACGTAATTGTTTATGGACTTAATTGTGTGCGCTATTGACCTAAACCTTGTCGTACAACCACATATCTAGCATGGGATGGACCTGGCTAATTAATTTGTGATGTTTCAATTTTGATTTCACCATTGAGATGAAAGTGAGTGTCGGTTAGACATTTTCATGGGACACAAGAGGGGACCCTCTAACTAGGTTGTTAGCCTAATAGGCCGTGAAACCTTAGCAGGCGGGACTGAGTTGATATTAAACATTACAAAGGCCTTGTGATAATGTCTTAGTTGCACACCTTTGAAAGTGTCAGATGAACATTATAAGTTGATTATCTCTTGTGGGAAAAGTTGTGCAATCTCTGTAGAGTGTAAAACTATTCAAATAGCTATCTCCCCGATTATAGACAATACTCAGTGATTTCACACGAGGAGTAGATATTTCATAAAAAAATCTGATTGGGTTAAGTTTGGTCAATGAATGGTTAGTTTACTAGTGGTTTATTACATGAATGGTTAGTTCACGAGTGGTTCATTAGGTGAACGGTCAATTCACTTACGGGTACTCAATTCCTTTAACTTAATTACTTATTACTTATTTTCAAAGTGCAATGTCAATCTATTTATTGTATTTACTCCAAATTGTTGCTTTCTGCAAAAATAGCCATTCATGCTTCCTTTGGTAAGCCTTGCATTATTATATATTGCATCTTGTTACAAACAACTTGCTGAGTACTCTATGTACTCACAACTATATCTGTATCTCCTCAGTTGCTACAGAAGAGCCAAATTAGCTAGAGATACCTGAAGGAGGATTCTTCGATAATTCTTCAGATTAGGACTTCGTTTCCCAGTCGATTGCCTATAGGCATATTGAATGGCTACAATGCTTATCTTTTATTTTTTCGCTACTAGTTAAGCCCTTCAGGCTATTTTTTGTAAGCTTAGTCATAAGGTTGGAACTCTGATAATTAATAATATATGAGTCTTTTCCAGTTAATTATGATCATTGTCGATATTTCATCTATGTTTCCACTGTGCACACTAGCATGATCTTGGACTAATGCAGAATACACAGAGAGTCCAAATTTGTATATTTGGGTCTCGACAGATGTGGTATCAGAGCCATATTGACCGTAGGACGAAGCCCTATTTAGAAAGGTCAATTTTGTAAAATTTTTAAAATCTATTTTCTAAATCAAATCAACAAAATCGCTATCTAGTAATTCTCTATTCTTTCCTTATTCTTATGTTCTTATTCTTTACCTTTCGAAAACATCATTTTTAATTCTTAAAATTGACTTCTTATCCCCATAATAACCATAGATGTCTTGATTTTCTCATAATCAAAGTGGAGGTTAGCTTGGAATTCTTTAAGCTTTGCTATAAAGTTTGGATCAAGGAAGCACCCAATATATTTCATGACAAGATTGAAGATTACCGTGAAGATTAGAATCCTGTTATAGGTTTTAGCATCCTGTAGATTGTTTGGATTTTTCTTTGTAGTTGTGTGTGTATGAGCTATTGTTTTGCTTTTGGCAATTATGTTGCAGTCACATCAAATATCCTTACTTGTAGAGTTTAATGCTTCTTTTGTTAGCCTTTTTGGCTAAGTGAGTGTTTAGTTTAGGATTACCATTAGCATATCGCCATTAGATGAGTTTATCTCTTATCTTTGTTATTCTCCCTTTTCTTTGTAGACCTATGGTATCCACCATCTGCTAAGTTGATACCATCTTGAACTATCAAAAGATGGTTGATACTCGGAATTTAGCTGGTCACAGCCAGATGGACTCAAAACCTAGTAGTACTACCACAAATCCTTTAGCTCAGGGTCTGTAGCTAGCTCCAACAAGATTAGATCCAACCTTGAGTCAGTTTATGGCAGCCCAAACTCAACTCATGAACATGATGATGTAGAATATGACCAATATGATGAATCAGCAGCATCAGGCAGTCGTTGCTCCTCAGCTAGATTGCCTACCATCCAGATTTGCAAAATCTATGAGGTCTAAACTGCCTACTTATTCTAGTTCATATGAGCCTTTGGAGGTAGATGATTGGCTTCATTCTATGAAGAAGTTAAATCTTGCTCAATGCACAGATCGGGAGAAAATTCTCTATGTCATTCACCAATTGGAAGGTGCTATAGCAGAATGGTGGGAGAACTATTGTTCAATTTATGAGGATCAGGAGAACATTACTTGGACAGAGCTCACAATAGCATTTCGCCATGCCCATATTATAGATGGAGTGATTGAAATGAAGAAGGAAGAGTTCCATGAGCTTCAGCAAGGGAACATATCAGTGAGTGAATATTTGAACAAGTTCACTTAATTAGCTCATTATGCACTAGAGGATATTGCCACAGATAATGCACATGAGAAGCACTTCAAGAGAGGACTTAATCCCAGATTGAAGATTCAAGTTGTTGGAAATAACTATGCCAGTTTTTAGAACATGGTGGATAAGGCCATACTTATTGAGGGAGAGTCACCATAAGATGGAAGAATCTCTCAAGAGGAAGATGATTCAACAAGAATCATAGTTGCAATAGTCACAGAGAGCCAGGTTCAATACGCATCAACTAGCTCATGTGCCCCACCAGGTAGATTTTAGGACTCTAGCTCCAATGTCTCATTAGGATATTTTGGGACTGCGCACTATCAACATATCAGCAATCAACCTCAGAGAAACACAAGTCTTGCAGCTTCATCTAATTATTTTAAGTGCCAAGAGACAGGCCATTTCGCTCACCAATAAGAGCCAGGTCAATTTCATACTTGACATGCATAGAATATGAACAAATCTGAAGAGTTCACTGATCTGGTGACTAGGCTTACTACTGTAGGCAAATAACTTAAAAGAACAAATCAAAGGACCTCATCAAAACCAAACAAGAAGCAACACAACAAGAACAAGACACTGTCTAGCTACTCCACTACCTGAAGAAATCATCAAACTACAGCTTTGTAAACCATCGCAATTGGAGTGACTTCATCAAAACTAGTCACTTGGCTAAACTACAAGATCAAAAATATTATTAAAAACAAACCAATCAAAGAACATGTCTCTATGATTTGGAAGTTTGGCTTTAGCATTCACTGTCTAAAGATACAACAACAAAGCCTTTTGTCCCAAACAAGTTGGAATAGGTTAGGAATGAAACCTTCTCGAGATCAAAGAGATATGAGCCTTGAAATAAAACCTACAATGCTAAAACCCTAAGTTGTACAACCTGTTATCTAAGCCAAGAGCCTAAAACACTACCCCTAACTTTCTTATAGTTTCGGTATGTGGATCACTAACTTCCATGCACTCTTATCCAAAGTTAATTCTTTAGATACATTAAAATTCCTCAAATTTCTTTTGGGAAGATTATTTTGGGAAATTAAACAACTTTTTAAATGATTGACAATGTACAAAATTAAACATCATAAGACTATTTCATGCTTGCCTTCATCAGTGTCTAGAGTTCAAGTAGAATTTTGTGTAACTTTTGGCTTGCTGGCTGTAACACCCCACGCCATTCTCTGAGCCCGAAATGCTACCACATTGCATTCTTTTACCATTCCATCATCTACTAGAAAATTTCAAGCCAACACTATTTTATTTATGTTGCAGTGACCTGACACATCACATCATTTCTTGCAATTACTCTAGCATACTAGTAGAGTCTAAAAATATACTGACAAAATGTAGTACAAGGAGTGCTGTTGGTTCATGAAATTATTCATGTACTACTCCTACCCATGCATGACGTCCTCAATAGTCACCTAAAAAAACAATAACAAGCAAGGGTGAGTCCAAAGACTCAACAAGTACAAAGCAAAACAGTAAATAACATGTTCACAAATTAGTCCATAACCATCATAGTTTCAATCGCCATTTATTTCCATTTAATCTCTTTCAGTTCTTATCAACCAATTATTATGCATATGCACATGCACTTCTCCCTTATCTCTTTAGCCTATACCGGTATAACAGAGCGAGCACCCATCGATGCTCACCCAAGCTCGCCCTGTTTCCATGCGGGGATCACAAGCCCGTCCTTTCTCATGGGGACCACAATAATCCGTCATTTTCATACGGGGACCTCAATCTCCACTCCCGTGGGGCGTCCACACAAAGTGGATCAATGATACCATAACACTATCTTTTTTTCATGATATGCATGCAATGCAAGTTCTCCATTTATGTATACCAACATGTCATGTCTCAACAATCGTCATTCATCATTTCTCATCATGCATCTAGAAATAGCTAACTTACCACCACATGGTAAGCAATGCACCATCATTCATCTAACAACAAACACTATCCGAATTTACCGCTTTACCATGCATTTGCCTGGTTAGTCTCGAGGACGATGCATGGATGGCTCTAACTTAGGACCTCCACCTGAACAAACGTCAACCCGGCTTAACACATCATATCAAAACCAGTGCTTAAGCGAGCAGCGACAACTCTATGCACATAACCCGACTCTGGCATAAAAACGCCTGGGGTTAAGGACCCATCGCGCAGGTACCAAACCCCCTTTTTCTTTTCTTTTTCTCCTCTTTTCTTTTCTTTTCTTTCTTTTCTTTTTTCCCTTCCTTTTCTTCTCTCTTCTTTTTTTCTTCCCTTTTCTTTCGTTCTTTTTCTACTACCACCAAGCCAAACTCTTTTTTTCTCTCATTACTTCCTCCCTCTCCCCATTTCTTTTCCTCGGCCGAACAGCCTGACTCCTCCAGGCGATGTGGCGGCGCACGGGTGCACCGGCCCTTCCTCGCCGTCGGCCGCTGGGTCACCACCGACCACTCCTCTTCCATGGCTCTCCCTCACTCCCTCTCTCTCTCCTAATGGATAGCAGCATGTAGGGGCCCTCAGCGCATTGGCCTGGAGTGCACCACCAGCGACTCCTCCCAGTCTGGCCGGCTAGGGCTAGATCTGGCTATCACCCTGCCGTTGGCTGCCTCCCCTCCGGCCACTCTACCTTTCCATCGCTCTTTGCTTCAGATCCGGCCAACTAGGACTAGATCAGCTGCCTCCCCTGCGTGCGCGCAGTAGTAAGGTGCTTGGCACCGCCGCTCGGTCGACATGGCCTTTGGCCGTCGCCCTTAGGACTCGGTGCCTGCACCACCACCCATCACAGTCGGCTGCCACCCTAACTTGGCCCCTCCCTCGAGCTCACCAGCCACAGCATGCAGCCGACCGAGAGCTCGACACCTCCTTCACCTCTGGCCACTACCCAGTTCTATTGGCTGTCGGTTTGGTTTTACTATTACCCCTTACTCCATGCATTTTCTTCTAGTTGCTACTTTCATCTTGCTTTGCCCCTAGCCACGCACGGCTGGGAAATCCTAAGGTGGCCGCTGTGACGGAGCTTGGTGGAGTGCATGCGCCAGGGAGCATGCACTGCCATCTAAGGGCGCACGGCGGTGCTACGGCCTCGCTGCTAATGCGTTGGGGGAAGAATGGAGGCTTACTCAATGTCAGCTGAAAAAGGGGCTTGGGGTGGACGATGACTTGGCATGGTGTCGACGGTTACCAGAAGTCTTGCGCCTCCGAAGTCATCACCGTCCCCTTGCTACTCTCCTTTCTCTTTCCTTCTTCCCTAGTTCTCCTCCTTCGGGCTTTGTCTTCCTCACTGCTTGGGTATGGGTTGAAGGAGCTTGGGTGGTGATGGGGTTGAGCTCGGCTTGTGTCTTACCTTTGGCCGGACTGCAGTGGCGGTTGGCTCTAGGTCTGGTTGGCTTGTCTTCTTAAGAGGGCATGGCCATTACTCTCTTTGTGCATTGCCATTTATGCCCTTCCCATTTAGCCTTGGCTGGTTATGTGCCTCATGGACCTTTTGTCCAAAGGCAGCCCTACACTGTTTGGGGGCATTTCTACTGCGGCAGGTAAGTTGGTAAAAGGTAAGATTGGAATTTTCTGCCGGATGATGAGAACCCAAACGCGAGACGGTGCCGACTGTCCTTGGACGGTCTGGAAACCTCTGCAAGCGCTACATATATTCGGATTCTAAAACCGAACGGGTTCTGATGGCAAAACTCTACTTTCTTTCCTTTATTCTCCCTTGGATTATTTCATTTCTCACTTTATTTCTCTTTGTATTTTAGTGGTATTACACCGGCTTCGGAAGATTGATCGGCCAGGTGACCTATCCAAGCAGATGCAGTCATGGAGGTTGACATGCATGCAAAAGAATTAACATTAGATAATGCTGCTGATGGGCATCTTTGTTGCAGTTCTTGGACGGTTAATTCGATTATTGAATTGGTACTCAATGGTGTGCGCCGTACCATGTCAAATTCTTCAGGGATTGCCTACAGAGCTTGGTGATTCTACTTGTTGCATTGGTGACTGTCCCGCTTACAAGTATTATCTGTCACTTTCCTCTAGAGAAAAGTATTAGCTATCATCATCTTCTGAAATCAAGTTTGTGCTTCTTTCTTTGAAGGAGAAAATTAAGCAACCTAGAAAATAGTTTAAGCGGCGCATACAAACCTACCCTCAACGCAGAGAGAGAGGTTGATTTGAAGATTTGAAGCCAATAACTACTACCAAATTTGACTGCATTTGCCATATTTATCTACTCCTTGGTTAATTGCAAAAAATTGGATCTGTCCCGCTCATTTTGGCTTAAACTTCTGGCTTATTTTCCACTATTCATAAATTTTGTTTTTTTTTCTAAACTTTTGGCTTTTTTGAGCTTTTTTGCTGGTTATTTTTTTCCGTATTTGTTTGCATTATACATGATGGGCTAACATGTTTTTTATATTTTTAAATTTTTAAAATTTAATTATTTTAAATAAGCTACCACCAGCTACAGCGTAAAATAAGTCAAATATAGTAAAAATTCAGCCATAAGCTAGGCTTATCTAGCCCAAATACCGATCCTCAGCCAATCAACCATTGACCAAATTTTGGTAGTGCCAAGTTGAGAACACAAATCTTGGCACAAATAAATGCATCTAGGACTTCTACAGACTAAATCCACCCCAGAATGTATAGCACACTTCATGTTCAGGAATAGCTTCAGGCATAAGTCCACATTGGAATAGCTTCAAGTTCAGGGTGATAAGGCCCTCCATTTTCAACTCAAATCAAACTCAGATAAATACTTTACTGGTGAAAAAAACATCACTCTGATCACGTCGGCACACAGAGCCATTGTAACATCCCAAAAATTTGCTTTCTTTAAAACTAATTGCAAAATAATTATTTTAAAGTATTTGAACTTTATTTGGATTTTCCGAGCTTAGTTGGATTTTTCTCGATTTTATTTCAAGCTTTAAAGTAAGAAAAGTTAACAATTCTCATTTTATAAAAGCCAAAATAAATTTATTTCATTTTCCAAAGTCAAAAATAAGTTTATTTATTTTTCCTAAGTCAATCTGTATTTTATAAAAATTTCCAGGATTTTCTAGAAATTAAAACTCCTTTTAAAATTAAATTGTGTTTCAAAAATCTAAATCGAATTTAATCCTCAACCTCTCTACTGCCATCACGTGTCGCTCCCGATTCAATCCATCCTCGCCTGGTTTAATCTCACCACCGCCTTCACTTACCCCTTCGCTTTAATCCGATGACCCCGATTTCTCTTTCGCCTCGTGGCATTCATCCGATCGCCCACTCCTTCCTCCTCTCTCTCCTCTCACGACACCCAACCCCGCCATCGCCTTCTTCTTTCTTCTTGCCTTCTTCAACCTTCCACCGCCACCATTTCCCGCTTTAAACCCCGCTTATCTCCTCTTTACTCGTCTTTGCGCTGCCCTTAACTTAGGTGTAACCGATAACCGCTCGTCGCCTCCACCGAGTGAATCCACCGCCAAGAGCCCTCGCCGCTAACGCCTCACTTCGCCACCTCGCATCCTCGCCGCTGGCTACCATCGAAATTTCCGAGTGTCGTGCCAAGGTGCACTTAACTCCCGTGCCTTTCCTCCTCTCACGCACTCCTCGCCGACCCTAGCGCCGCGCCATCCGCCGATGCCCTTAGCCCCAGCACCACCTCAGCAATCATGAGCCACACAAGCGCTACGCCACCAAGTGTGCCACCTCAGCTTTCTCTTTGGTCCATGAACCCACCCACAAAAGCCGGTCCCACTGCCGCTGAATAAAACCCTTGTTCGTTAAAAATAATTCACCGTAAAATCAAAATCTTTGCCGACGACACTCGACATATAAATCTCTTTTCCACAGAAAATAATTCCTCTGAAAATCATTTCCTTGATGACATCATAATATGGTTTTTCAGTTCAAAAATAATTCCAAAATCGGTTTATTCTTTTTCCTCCTTTCGAACTTCCAAAAGTTCGTATTTCTTCATTTTAATTCCGTTTGAGCTCATTCAAATTTCTAAACTCATCAAAAATTCCAGTCTATCCATTTCTATCCTCTTTTCAATTTTCTGGATTTTTTTGAATTTATTTGATTTAAATTAAAGCTTAGAAAGTAAAAATATTTTAAATGGCTAAAATATACCTCAAATAAATCCGAAATTATTTTATTTAGTCTTTTCGTTTTCCAAGGATTTTTTATAGAAATTTTCTGATTTTTTTCGAATTTATTTATTTTTTTCGAAAAAAATATTATTATTTATTATTTCCTGTTTTCTCTCTCCTCACTTCATCTTCTCCAGAGCGTGCATTTCTTGTTCAGAGCTTGGCCGCCATTAACAAGCTTTTGAAGCTCTCATATCTCTTGATTTTTCAACGGTTTTTAGCAAACTAAATTGCATTCAACTCCTCTCATCAAACTCGTTCATTTCCCTACCGTTTTCCCTCATTCATGAGCCGTTTCATGAGAAATTAACCCATGCCATTGATGGACATGGTCTCTTGATCTCCCATCTCGGACCTCCCCCGCCCCTATAAATGGGAGCACCGTGAGCCCCTCCTCATCCTCACTCAACCCCGAAAATATCAAGTCCCCACTCTTCTTCTTTGGGCGCAATCGGAGTTTTTCTTTTGTGTTCCAAGCGGCGTTCTTCGGCTTATTGCGCCTCGTCCGGTGGAGCCCGCCACTTTTGAGCACATCCCCGGATTCGCCTAATCGCGTTCTACGCGGTGCTCATCTCGCCTTCGCCGGAACTTCGCCGGAGCACTGTCACCACAGTGGGGCATAGTGCGTCGTCGTTCCTCGCGTCGCCACCGGCCGTCTGTGCATGCCCGACCAAAACCAAGGTGAGCATCACGTTCCCCACGCTCTACTCTTCGTTTCGCCGCAAGTCTTGCATGTTAATTCCTCTCCGTTTGACCGGAATGTCGATGTCAGCCTGTCGGCTACATAAAAGCGTGTCCACCGCGTTTCACTAGTCCGTTGGCCGAGCCGTCTGCATCGTTGAGTTGGCCTCGATGCGTTCTACGCCGTGCTCTCTTCCATTTGTCCAAAACCCTTTCCTAAATTTTTGACCCCGACACCTTGCCATGGCCGCAAATGGCACTTCGCATCCCTGCCTGTCCGGGAATGCTTTCAACAATCCGTTCGCGTCAAAACGTGCCAAACTATCCCAGGTGGCTACGTTTCAGACGGTTTTGGATTCGCTCTACCGAGCACGAAGATATTGAGTTTTTCGTGTTTCGGTACCGTCGTTGTTCAAACGACGATTGCGTCGCCTCCGTGAGTTTTTGGCTTAGCCGATATTTTTCCTAGCTTCACCTCACCGGTTCTAGGCCATGCTCACCTTACTTCTCCTTGTTTCTTTCCGAAAATTATTCTTCTCTCCACACTTTATGTCGTTGTCGCCGACACGCCGTCATCGTGCTCCGCTTGAAGTGTCGCCACTTCCTACATGTGCCTCGGGTCCTTAGCAACCCATTTTGCTAGTTAGATTCACCTCTCATGCCTCCTCTCGTCAGCGCTAGTTTTCTCGCCAAAAGTACTGTTCTCGGATGAACAGTAACATCTGTGAATTTCCAGCATTTTCTCGCCCCGGCAAACTTTAGATCGCTCGTTCTCCTTCGTCCGAACTCCGATCAACCCGATTCTTTTTCCTAAATTCATATAAAATTGAGCTCTATCTTTTGGTTCTGGTTTTGCAGTTTTTGGAGTTCATTTGAATTTTATTTGAATTTGTTTTGTTTGTTTTATCGTTTCGCGCGTAGAACCCGACGTTGCCGAAGAGTTTGTCGAACCACAGCAAGAGGGACCAACCAGTGCACAAGAAGGCAAGTCTCCTTTGACCATCTTGCTCCTATGTTTTGAAAATGGTTTTGTAGTTATTTTAAATTATTGCATGGCTATGTTATGTAAAGTGATAATTTAAATTTAGAAAATTTAGTTAAATGCCAACCTTGTTATGCCTTCCTTTGGAAATTGTTTACCATGTACCCTTGTCAACTTAGCATGATTTTTGGCTCAATAATGAGTTATTATTATTCTTGTTAAATTTAGAATACTAGCAAATGCTTAGTTTAGCTGATAAATGTAAAAATGCTCATATGACAAAATGGACAATGAATGTTTTGGATTTCATGATTTGTTTGAAAAGTGGTAATGGATGTTACCACTGTAATTTCAAAATAAAAATGAAGTTGAAAGTAAAAATTGACGAGGTGGATGGAAGGCTTGGTCATGCGGTTTAGCACGAGAATTTTTGGGATTGTGAATGAGCCACCCCGGTCGCTTAAGAACCGACGCTTGTGTTTGTCCAAACCGAGCAAAACAAAGGCAACCACAAGTCTATATGGGTACGACCTAGCTAACTAACCTATAAAGGTGTAGTTTAGATATCACCAGTGGTGTATTGAGTGCCAGGGTGTACTGGTTACTCATAGTGAGGGACAGGGTTTACTGTACTCATACGGCGCAAGAGGGGGCTCCACTGTGGATTCGAGTTGTGGTGAAACCTTAGCGGGTGGTATCTAGCTATACTGGAGTAGGTGAAAGGCTTTGTGATATTTTATCTGGGTCTCATGCCAAAGGAAGCATGTTGACTATTAAGATAATTTATCTCTTGTGGGTAAAGTGTACAAACTCTGCAGAGTAAAAACTATTCGAATAGCCGTGCCCACGGTCAAGGGCGGGCAAGGAATGCATTCACATGGTAGAAGTTTGATTTTGATTTTAAAATAAAATGATTTGGCAAACTCGGGAGTGGTGTAACTCTCGTGATTTCAATCTGGTGGTGTAACCAGATCAGGTGGTTTAACCTGAGTTTTGAAAGTTGGCAGATAGCCTGAGATATTAGTGTTGGTGGTTTAACCTTCACTAAGTTATTTATCTAATTTCATTTATGAAAAACAAAGATGTTTATCAAATGGCCTTTGAAGTAATTATGTAGATTTGAAATAAAATGCTGATTTATGCAAAAGAACCATATAGCCTTCCTTTGTGAAGCCTTGCATCTATGCATCTTTCCCAAGACTTATGGAGTACATTCATGTACTCACGTGCTACACTTCAAATTAACTCTCAGAGGAGATCAAGCTCAAGAGGTGGACTACGACTACTTCGTGGATGGATTCGTCAAGGCTTTCCGAGAACTAGGTTGCGCTTCCCACCAATTGCCTCGTGGCGTATTGATGGGTCTTGCTTTAGTTTCTTTTGCTTCAGCTGTAATTTTCTTTTTGGTGTGAGGTCTTAAAACCTCATTTGTAATAAAGACTTGAGGTCTGTAATCTCGATTATGATAATAAAGCGTTGTTGGAAATGTATCATCTTTTCTGCTTGAACTGTGTACTAGCGTTGATCCGGGACTAGTACTCGTAATGCACAGGAGTCCAGAGTTTCTACTCCGGTCTTCACGTATGGTATCGAGCCAATTTGACTGTAGGGCGTAACCTAGTTAGAATGGCCGTTATTAGAAAAGCTTCAAATTTTATTTTATAAAATAAAAATTTAATAATGTGCTTTTCTCATCTTTTCTCTTCTTTCTATCCTTACCTTCTTCAGATATTCTATCTTATCTATCTGCTTACTCACTTTTAAGAATGATAATTGTATCCACTTTCCTTTATAATTTCTATAGACGGGTTAGAGAGATCAAGTCTGAGAAGCAACCAAAGGACCGTGTCGTCATGAAGATTTGAAGAGTAGTTCTTTAGTTCATAATACCCAAGTAAAGTCATACGATTTTAGAACGCTTATGTATATTGCTTGTTGGTGTTAGATGGACTGTACCAAGTCTTTGTGTACTTGTAGCACAACCATCTTTAAAAACTATTTTTGTTTTCGAGCTAAGTTTCTCCTGGTTGGAGTTTACTTCTCTCTTGTGTGTTTGTTTGGGATGTTATTTAGTTGTTCCCCAACCTCTTACCTATGATACTTCCCTCTTACCTTGTGCTAATCCTCGTTGCTACTTCAGATGGTGCAAGTTCCAAATTCTTCTATAGTAGTCCAAGCTTAGAAAATATTTGAGAACTAAGAATATATGGAAGATCACTAAATTTACGGAAAGTACTCTTATCAGGAAAGTCATCCTAATTCTTAGATGTCAAGTTAGGTAATTTGAAGGATTGTTGCTAGTGTGATATATTTGGATTTAGAATTGACAAGATTGGATAATTCTTGGGTGATTCGAAAGTAATAAAGGTATATTTGCAGATACCAATGGATTATGAATAAATATGAAAGTTGTAACACTTGTGGATTGAATAGATCTTAGAAATGATCACATTATTGAACTTGGTGGAGCTAATTAGATCATGGGAGTGTCCAAACTTAGTGCCTTGGATTTATTATCTTGGATTGAAAGGAGTAATTGGATGTAAAACAAGATTTTAGTTGAAGGATTTATTTGTGATCATTGGAGAATTAATATTAAGAATTTGATATAGTAAAGGTGGAAATTAAAAGATTGGATTATCATAAACAATTTATGACATTAATTTTGTCCGATTTGGTTGAATCATGAAGAGCGGATAAATTTTGTGGAATTAATTGATTATCATAGTTTGGTGGACCTATTGATGATGAGTGAATACCAAGGCAATTCGGAAGATAATACACTTAGATATCCGTGGATTACTCTTGTCATTGCAAAGGGATATTGATTTGAAACTCGTGGATTTATCGGATCGTTGAAAGATAATGGATTTTAATTTATGAGATTGAATATATCATTTAAGGATGATCAAGGCTTAAGTTTGGTGGATTTAAGTCAAATATGGAAGATAGATTGTTCGATAAGAATTAATTGTGGTACTCGATTCACTCAAATTTGATGGAACCAAAATGATGATTTTCGAGAAGTTGATTTTGGTGGATTAATCTTATCATCGAAAAGTGGGTTCGATATGTTGATTTGAAATTTGTGGATTTATCATATCATTGTTAGATAATTGGATTTTAATTTATGAATTGACTAAATCATTTAATGATGTTCAAATGGTTAAGTCGAGGATTTAAATTAATTATGGGAGTTATGAATCTATTGGATTAGACAAGGATCATAAAGTATTGGTGGAAATCACAGATTACAACATCATTGGATTCTTATTAGAAGAACTCTATGGTTTGCCATCAAATTCGAATAAGTATAGACAATAAAATTTTATGGGATTATTTGTGGAAACCAATGTGAGATCAACGAGGTGCATTGGTGGTATATGATTCTGCAATGAAGCACCTTTGAAAAGATGAAATAATTATGTCTTTTGTCGGATGAACACTAGAAGTTAAGCCCTTTTGATGGAATTTTGAATTAATCAATATGATAAGGGCAAATGAAGTTAGCACAGAGATTATAGGCGACTGGAGATGTATTTTCCGATTTGTAGTTGTCTTCCATATATCTCAATTAAAGGAATGCTTCAGAGTACCAAAAATAAAACAAGTCAAAATCAAAGAGCCAATGAACATCGAACAAGTGACAAGAATATCGAGCTCTACAAAGTATAGTGAAGTATCTTTTCGAATCGAAGCAACTTGGGAGTGTGAAGATGACCAAGAGCCGAGTTTCCTCTCTTTCTTTTTCCTATCTCGTCCAATCTCTGGGTCGAGATTCTTTCTAAGGGGGGTAGATTTGTAACATCCCAAAAATTTGCTTTCTTTAAAACTAATTGCAAAATAATTATTTTAAAGTATTTGAACTTTATTTGGATTTTCTGGAGCTTAGTTGGATTTTTTCTGGATTTTATTTCAAGCTTTAAAGTAAGAAAAGTTAACAATTCTCATTTTATAAAAGCCAAAATAAATTTATTTCATTTTCCAAAGTCAAAAATAAGTTTATTTATTTTTCCTAAGTCAATCCTGTATTTTATAAAAAATTTCCAGGATTTTCTAGAAATTAAAAACTCCTTTTAAAATTAAATTGTGTTTCAAAAATCTAAATCGAATTTAATCCTCAACCTCTCTACTCGCCATCACGTGTCGCTCCCGATTCAATCCATCCTCGCCTGGTTTAATCTCACCACCGCCTTCACTTACCCCTTCGCTTTAATCTGATGACCCGATTTCTTTTCGCCTCGTGGCATTCATCCGATCGCCCACTCCTTCCTCCTCTCTCTTCCTCTCGCCGACACCCCAACCCCGCCGGCTTCTTCTTTCTTCTTGCCTTCTTCAACCTTCCACCGCCACCATTTCCCGCTTTAAACCCCGCTTATCTCCTGCTTACTCGTCTTTGCGTCGCCCTTAACTTAGGTGTAACCGATAACCGCTCGTCGCTTCCACCGAGTGAATCCACCGCCAAGAGCCCCGCCGCTAACGCCTCACTTCGCCACCCTCGCATCCTCGCCGCCGCTACCATCGAGAATTTCCGAGTGTCGTGCCAAGGTGCACTTAACTCCCGTGCCTTTCCTCCTCTCACGCACTCCTCGTCGACCCTAGCAATACCGCCATCCGCCGATGCCCTTAGCCCCGAGCACCACCTCAGCAATCATGAGCCACACAAGCGCCACGCCACCAAGTGTGCCACCTCAGCTTTCTTTGGTCCATGAACCCACCCACAAAAGCCGGTCCCACTGCCGCTGAATAAAACCCTTGTTCGTTAAAAAAATAATTCACTGTAAAATCAAAATCTTTGACGACACACTCGACATATAAATCTCTTTTCCACAGAAAAATAATTCCTCTGAAAATCATTTCCCTTGATGACATCATAATATGGTTTTTCAGTTCAAAAATAATTCCAGAAAATCGGTTTATTCTTTTTCCCTCCTTTCGAACTTCCAAAAGTTCGTATTTCTTCATTTTAATTCCGTTTGAGCTCATTCAAATTTCTAAACTCATCAAAAATTCCAGTCTATCCATTTCTATCCTCTTTTCAATTTTTGGATTTTTTTGAATTTATTTGATTTAAATTAAAGCTTAGAAAGTAAAAATATTTTAAATGGCTAAAATATACCTCAAATAAATCCGAAATTATTTTATTTAGTCTTTTCGTTTTCCAAGGATTTTTTATAGAAATTTTCTGATTTTTTTCGAATTTATTTATTTTTTTCGAAAAAAATATTATTATTTATTATTTCCTGTTTTCTCTCTCCTCACTTCATCTTCTCCAGAGCGTGCATTTCTTGTTCAGAGCTTGGCCGTCATTAACAAGCTTTTGAAGCTCTCATATCTCTTGATTTTTTCAACGGTTTTTAGCAAACTAAATTGCATTCAACTCCTCTCATCAAACTCGTTCATTTCCCTACCGTTTTCCCCTCATTCATGAGCCGTTTCGCGAGAAATTAACCCATGCCATTGATGGACATGGTCTCTTGATCTCCCATCTCGGACCTCCCCCGCCCCTATAAATGGGAGCACCGTGAGCCCCTCCTCATCCTCACTCAACCCCGAAAATATCAAGTCCCCACTCTTCTTCTTTTGGGCGCAATCGGAGTTTTTCTTTTGTGTTCCAAGCGGCGTTCTTCGGCTTATTGCGCCTCGTCCGGTGGAGCCCCGCCACTTTTGAGCACATCCCCGGATTCGCCTAATCGCGTTCTACGCGGTGCTCATCTCGCCTTCGCCGGAACTTCGCCGGAGCACTGTCGCCACAGTGGGGCATAGTGCGTCGTCGTTCCTCGCGTCGCCACCGGCCGTCTGTGCATGCCCGACCAAAACCAAGGTGAGCATCACGTTCCCCACGCTCTACTCTTCGTTTCGCCGCAAGTCTTGCATGTTAATTCCTCTCCGTTTGACCGGAATGTCGATGTCAGCCTGTCGGCTACATAAAAGCGTGTCCACCGCGTTTCACTAGTCCGTTGGCCGAGCCGTCTGCACCGTTGAGTTGGCCTCGATGCGTTCTACGCCGTGCTCTCTTCCATTTGTCCAAAACCCTTTCCTAAATTTTTGACCCCGACACCTTGCCATGGCCGCAAATGGCACTTCGCATCCCTGCCTGTCCGGGAATGCTTTCAACAATCCGTTCGCGTCAAAACGTGCCAAACTATCCCAGGTGGCTACGTTTCAGACGGTTTTGGATTCGCTCTACCGAGCACGAAGATATTGAGTTTTTCGTGTTTCGGTACCGTCGTTGTTCAAACGACGATTGCGTCGCCTCCGGTGAGTTTTTGGCTTAGCCGATATTTTTCCTAGCTTCACCTCACCGGGTTCTAGGCCATGCTCACCTTACTTCTCCTTGTTTCTTTCCCGAAAATTATTCTTCTCTCCACACTTTATGTCGTTGTCGTCGTACACGTCGTCATCGTGCTCCGTTTGAAGTGTCGTCACTTCCTACATGTGCCTCGGGTCCTTAGCAACCCATTTTGCTAGTTAGATTCACCTCTCATGCCTCCTCTCGTCAGCGCTAGTTTTCTCGCCAAAAGTACTGTTCTCGGATGAACAGTAACATCTGTGAATTTCAGCATTTTCTCGCCTCAAGAAACTTTAGATCGCTCGTTCTCCTTCGTCCGAACTCCGATCAACCCGATTCTTTTTCCTAAATTCATATAAAATTGAGCTCTATCTTTTGGTTCTGGTTTTGCAGTTTTTGGAGTTCATTTGAATTTTATTTGAATTTGTTTTGTTTGTTTTATCGTTTCGCAGAGAACCCGACGTTGTCAAGAGTTTGTCGAACCACAGCAAGAGGGACCAACCAGTGCACAAGAAGGCAAGTCTCCTTTGACCATCTTGCTCCTATGTTTTGAAAATGGTTTTGTAGTTATTTTAAATTATTGCATGGCTATGTTATGTAAAGTGATAATTTAAATTTAGAAAATTTAGTTAAATGCCAACCTTGTTATGCCTTCCTTTGGAAATTGTTTACCATGTACCCTTGTCAACTTAGCATGATTTTTGGCTCAATAATGAGTTATTATTATTCTTGTTAAATTTAGAATACTAGCAAATGCTTAGTTTAGTGATAAATGTAAAAATGCTCATATGACAAAATGGACAATGAATGTTTTGGATTTCATGATTTGTTTGAAAAGTGGTAATGGATGTTACCACTGTAATTTCAAAATAAAAATGAAGTTGAAAGTAAAAATTGACGAGGGTGGATGGAAGGCTTGGTGGTGCGGTTTAGCACGAGAATTTTGGGATTGTGAATGAGCCACCCCGTCGCTTAAGAACCGACGCTTGTGTTTGTCCAAACCGAGCAAAACAAAGCAACCACAAGTCTATATGGTACGACCTAGCTAACTAACCTATAAAGGTGTAGTTTAGATATCACCAGTGGTGTATTGAGTGCCGTGGTGTACCGTTACTCATAGTGAGGACAGGTTTCATCGTACTCATACGGCGCAAGAGGGCTCCACTCGTGGATTCGAGTTGTGGTGAAACCTTAGCGGTGGTATCTAGCTATACTGGAGTAGGTGAAAGGCTTTGTGATATTTTATCCGGGTCTCATGCCAAAGGAAGCATGTTGACTATTAAGATAATTTATCTCTTGTGGGTAAAGTGTACAAACTCGCAGAGTAAAAACTATTCGAATAGCCGTGCCCACGGTCAAGGGCGCAAGGAATGCATTCACATGGTAGAAGTTTGATTTTGATTTTAAAATAAAATGATTTGGCAAACTCGGGAGTGGTGTAACTCGTGATTTCAACTGTGGTGTAACTGATCGTGGTTTAACCTCGAGTTTTGAAAGTTGGCAGATAGCCCGAGATATTAGTGTTGGTGGTTTAACCTTCACTAAGTTATTTATCTAATTTCATTTATGAAAAACAAAGATGTTTATCAAATGGCCTTTGAAGTAATTATGTAGATTTGAAATAAAATGCTGATTTATGCAAAAGAACCATATAGCCTTCCTTTGTGAAGCCTTACATCTATGCATCTTTCCCAAGACTTATGGAGTACATTCATGTACTCACGTGCTACACTTCAAATTAACTCTCGAGGAGATCGGCTCAAGAGGTGGACTACGACTACTTCGTGGATGGATTCGCGAAGGCTTTCCGAGAACTAGGTTGCGTTTCCCTACCAATTGCCTCGTGGCGTATTGATGGGTCTTGCTTTAGTTTCTTTTGCTTCCGCTGTAATTTTCTTTTTGGTGTGAGGTCTTAAAACCTCATTTGTAATAAAGACTTCGAGGTCTGTAATCTCGATTATGATAATAAAGCGTTGTTGGAAATGTATCATCTTTTCTGTTTGAACTGTGTGTACTAGCGTTGATCTGGGACTAGTACTGTAATGCACAGGGAGTCCAGGAGTTTCTACTCCGGGGTCTTCACAGCCATCAGCTATGTAGAAGAATTATGCGCCATCGATCATTCATCCCAGCAGGTTAGTGCATTGTGTTGTGTCAGGCCAGCAAACATTACGGTCAGCCATAAACCATGTAGAAACTAGAAACAAACAAGCTTGAGGAATGAAGATTTATGCATGCATGTTCACTCTGGATTAGCAAGGAGCCGCTAACATTTGAAATTTGAAATGCAGATGTCACTATCTGGGCCAGAGATCATACATAATCAGTATTACTCAACCATGCTGAAGTTCATAAATGTAAAACTGCATTGAGCTGAGCATTTCACTTTGCCTCAGATCCTTCAATTCAGGAAGTATCTTTAGGCATCTTCTTTTTTTAGATGGAGAATCTTCTTGCATCTTGGTAAAATAAAAACATAACAAGTTGAAACAAAATGCTTCTATATCACATCATCGTCATCCATCAAGCTGCTATCATGATGCCACATTGAAGGTCGGCTTTTCTGCATTTTCCCTCCAGCAATGTGGGAAGTATCTAACAACAGAGAAGACGAGTTAAATAATGAGGCTAGAAGTATCTGTTTCAACTAATTCACGTGAAGTAGTTTGTTGCAGGCCTGAAGTTAATATGGAGTGTGGTATATAAATATTGCAAGACCTTTGGTCGGTGCTGGACGATTTGTTCAACATTCACCTAGGTAGTATGCTTAGAAGCATTCCCCAGACAGCATTGCTTCGTCTACCAGAGCAATGCTGGCCCAAGCCTCTTGCCATCATAAGGTTGGTTTACCCGGGAAGAAAGCTTGTCATCATCCACGTATCTGATAACAGAGTCATTTTCATTTTCAAAAGTAAATGCCTTTTCTTTACAGAAACATCAAAAGTACGTAGACAATGTATTGTAATTTGTAACTTTAGCAATAGTCTGTAAGTCTATGACACAATGAATGAAAGAAAAGTCTTAGGAGATACTAGAAAAAGAGCAAATCACATAACACAAAATAAAGAAAAATGCTATTGTGATTTGTGATAACAATAATGCTAGACGGTGAGACAAAGCTAAACTGGTTGCCATTGTGTACGCTCACGCCAAACTGAGTGGCAGCAGACAGAGTCCCTTTCTTTTTAGAAAGATGATGGACAGAATCCTTGTGTGACTTACAACGATATGGGGGAATTGGTTCTTGATGAGGTGTAATAAGACACTAGTATGGTTGGCGTTATTTTGTGATTTTTGGTTATCTAGTGACTTATCTCGAGAGCCTGATTTCAACCCTGAACTACCCGGTGAGGGGCCACGGGCAGGGGCCCGACGGTAGATGGGGTTGTTGGGAGCAAGGTTCCAAAATCTGGAACCGGAGGAAATACCGTCAGACGACTGCAACGTTATTATCATCCAAGAATCAAAAATTTCACGAATTAAAATTTGAATTTGAAACCAGTAACCGAAAAAACGGCCGGTTACCGTCCAAGAAACAGGAGAAAAACCGCTAAAAACTAGTTTTTTAATTTAAAATTAGAAATTCCTAACACATTCATAGCAAAAAGTATGAAATCAAGCATAGGAGATGCATGCATCTTTGTAATACATTCCATTAGTGTTAAACAATATAAATATCATTAGGGAAACTAACTTTTCCATTCAAAAATTAAAAATTCCCAATATATTCATGGCAAAAAGCTTGAAGGCAAGCACGGAATGTGCATGCATCTTCCTAATATATTCCATTTGTGTTAAACAATGTAAACATAATTAGGGAAACTAACTTTAACATTTGAAAACTACAAATTCCTAATACATTTATGGCAAAAAGCATGAAGCCAAGCACGGAAGGTGTATGTATCTTCTTAATACATTCCATTAGTGTTAAACAATGTAAACATTATTAGGGAAACTATCTTTTACATTCAAAATTTCAAATTTAAATTAAATAAAAGACCGGCGGTTTTTTTCTCCTAGTTGGCACCAGTATAACCGGTTATCAGCGGTAACCGGCCAGTTATCGTCGGGATTTCGAACCCTGGTTGGGAAGCATCATCAGTGAGTTGCGTTGGGAAGGCTTAGGCCTTTATGACTTTCCAAGAAAGATTAGCAAATCCCTCACTCTATAATTTAAAGTTGGTAATTCTCTCCTGAATGGGAGTAAGATGGATCTCATTTGCAATCCATTGTTGAACAAAAGCACAGAATATACTACATGAGGTGTTAACACTGAAGAGATATGTTTGGACCCAACAATCACTAAATGCTAGAACTACTCACTTCAAACATCTAATATAATATGGAACTATCCAACCACCGGCCACTACCATACTTGGGCCACATGGACCACCTCCGATAGGGCCGAGTGTTACTTCATAGTGCTTCTGAGCTCTACCAAAAGCTAAATTTCACGACTTCTAGAACAGTTTGCGCAATTCCAAACGAAACTCTCAATGCTAAATTCCACATGGAAGACATGCACAATACAAAACAAAAGAGGATGAGAGTGGAAGGGTCTAGTTACCTATTTTCACCAGGGTTCGGAATATTGGTTTGGATTTTTTATCGGAGATGACCGGTAGAAGCAGTAATCGTGATTATCGGAAAATTTCGGTGAATTTTGAACCTAATATTCAAACAAAATTTGAAATTCAAACAAATTTTGGCCAACAATCGACCGATTATTGGATGACAATATCGGGCATACATTGGCGGAAATTGGCTGAAAAAAATCTCACGCTGACAAGATCTCATACTCAGGCGGCCGTCCAGTTGCGCACCCATGCTTTTAGTACAACAGATATTTCACCACCCAACTAGCTTATCTTGAAGCACAACAGCAATAAGTAACTAAGGACAAGCAAAACAAAACCTAATCAAGTATATACAGGATAAATTGCTCTCTGCCTATTTTGACAAATCAAATTCACTTACATATCCATCAGAACTGTTTGGACAAAGCAAAAGTTGTGTCCCACACAGGATTCAGCTCCCTGTGCACATACTCGGTGGTGCCGCCATAATCACCAACCTTACAACTAATGCAGCAACATCAATTGAAAGGAGCAACTTAAGCTCCCACATCCATTCAAAACTATCGGAACCCGGAGTAACGACTCCTGGATACTCTGTGTAAATCGCACTAGTTCAGGATCAGCTAGTGCACACAGTCACAACAAAGATAAATACCAAGCACAAATGACATCATATATTAAATAAAAGGGTACGGCCTTATGGACAAGTCTTACATCAATGCTCATTGGCAAAATAAATAAAGAAAAGAACTGCGGAAGCAAACTGATAACTAGCGAAGCCCAAGCCTGCCCACAGGCAAACGATAGTAAGACGCGGCCTACTCGTCCAGATCTTCACCGTAGTTGACGTCTTCCTTCTCTGTGTGGAAAAAGCAAGGGAGTACAAACTTGTACTCCGCAAGTCACACGGGAAAATGCACCATAATGATAAAGGCTTCAATGGAAGGCTTATAGGGTTAGTTTGCATAAAACAGCATTTAAGAAATACAATAAGTAGATTGAAATTGTTGAATTTAATACGATAAATAATAACAATACTTGTAGTAGAAAATAATACCGTCAGTGCAGGCTCCGACCATACACCAACCTATCCACGGGCATCCCACCCGGACCATCTTTTCCAAAAGATCACGTATGGATTCCATCTATCCACACGCTTTCACTGCTCAACTCGATGAATTCCATCCATTCACGATTTCAATCTCTCACGATTCCATCCATCCGCAAGGTTTTCATCACTCGTGGATTCCATCCATCCACAAGGTTTTCAAAATATTTTGAAAACAAAGTCTAATCCATGAAAACTTTTACTCAAGATGCCTATGACTGTGGGCACGGCTATCCAGATAGATTTACACTCGCAGAGGTTGTACAGCTTTACCCACAAGACACGATCATCCTTTGTGCCACGCGAGTTACACACTTCCTTAGGTGTGCGGCAAGGAGTCGTGACAAGGCCTTTACAATGCAAAGCCTTCAACCTGGTCGAGCCAACTCTAAGGTTTCACCTAGTAAGGAATCCACCGATGGGACCCTCTTGAGCCTAGACGAGACTTCTCATGGCTTAACCACGCCGCCAAGTGAAACTTCACATGGCACCAACCACGCCACTTTCAACCTACAACTTGACTCAGTTGGGACTTTGCAAATTAATTAGCTGTATGTCCCATACCACCATGTGGTAGTACGATTAGGGCTTTGCAACAAGAGCTCACGCACCGGTCCTTAATCGACTTAGGCCTAACCACATACCCCGTGCACGACAATCAACCACTGCGGCTCCAACCAACAGGCATGCCTGCACTCCACCACTCTAACCAATTGCCTAAGTCTAAACCAGTTTTATATTTTGTTTTCAAAATAATTAAACCTCCTTGACTCACCAAAGTCAAGAGTACATAACATTTCATGTAAAAAGGGTTCGTCATTTTATGTGAAAGATATCCCAAAACAAAATTATATGATTAAGCAGGGCTAAGCATTTGATTAAACTCTCTAGCCAACACTAATGTATTAACTAGAGTTTGAATCTAGGGTGACAAGGTATTAAGGAATTCAATATCAATGGAGGAATTAACAAGTAGGCATTAACTATATTTAAAACTGAATTGAAATACGCCGGATAAAAATATGCATGCAATATAATTTAAAACAACATAATTTTATTTTGAAAACTGGGATCAACATGATCAAGGAGTGTGACTTGCCTTGCCCTTGAACTTGGTTTGAATCTTCGTCGAAGAAATTTCCCGAATCGTCGAAGTCTATACGCGAAAATAACCCACCAAACTCAAATAAATTCAAATTAAATTCAAATTGACTTCAAATATTTGAATTGAGGCTATAAATGGATAGAGGGGAATTTTTGATGAATTTAGAAATTTGAATGGGCCAAATCGGAGCTAAAACGAGGGAGAACGGGCTCTGGGAAGTTTAAAAAGAGAGAAAATGGAAAAAGGAAATTTCTGGAATTATTTTTCTAAAGGAAAAGGGGTTTATGGCGTCAGCATTGCGTTAGCCAGGGATTTTCTTTTCGGCCGATTTATTTTTGTATTGGAAAATAGGGAGAGGGGCTGACAGACGGGCTCGGTCCATGTGGACTGAGTCTATGGAGTCGGGGACCCGGCTGATGTGGCAGGGGGTTGGGTGGCACCGACTGGCGCGTGGGGGCACGGATGTGGCGCCGCGTCACTTGCCATGTAGGCACGGGCGAGCCAACGGGGCTGGCTGGCCGGAGGCGCACGGGTAGCGACGCGGCGGCGCCGGCGGCATTGCCGTCGCGAGGGGCGGAGGAGCGAGAGGCACGGAGGAATGCGGGAAGGGTGCGGGCTCACCGAGATGGCCGGATTGGCGGCGATGAGAGCAAGCGGCGGCGTGGCTCGGGATAACGGCGGCGAGGCCTTCCGGTGGTGCTTGAGTCGGGCGGGGGCGGCCGGGGTCGAGGCGCGCGCGCGGCGGCGCGGGACGGCGAGGCGCGAGGCGGCTTGAGGCTCGGCACTTCCTCGCCGAGTCGCTGGCGGCGGTGGCGACAAGGCACACGGTGCCAGTGCCTGAGCTCCGGAGGGGAAAGAGGCGCAGCGAGGTGGGGCGAGGACGAGGTAGCTCGGGGTGCCTTTATAGGCTCGGGGAGGAGGTTCAATGGGAATCGCCGCCGGAGCGGCGCGGCGGCGGCGGCATGGGAACGGGGAAGAGGGGCGCGAGAAGGCAGGGAGGTGGGCGCGGGCGGTTAGGGAGAGGACGGCGCACGCGGAGGCGGGGAGAGGCGGGAAGCGCGGGCGGCCAACGGCTGGGCGCGCTGCACGGGGAAGAAGGGGCGGGAGGAGGAAGACGGAGGCCTCGACGGCGGCCCGAGCGGCAGCGAGAGAGGAGAACGGTGGCCGACGGGTGGGACCGGGGAGGAGGAGAGAAGGGGCGGGGAGCGGACGGGCGGATGTGGGGGAGTCGGGAGATCGGCCGACGCGTGGCGGCGATGGAGAGGGGAGGCGGAACCGCGCGCGACGTGGGCGCAAATCTGGCCGTCCACGTGGCGGCCGGAGGGGAGGGGGTTGGAATTTATTTTTTTGGAAATTGATTTCTGATTTTCAGAAATTGCCAGGAAATTCATTTAGCCTTAGAAAAATATGAAATAAACTCCAAAAATTCCAGAAAAATTCAGAGAAACTTCTGGATACTTTTTGGACTTAATAAAATATTTCCAACTTATGTTGGTATTTAATTTTCATACTTTAAATTACTTTTTAATTTCAAAAATACATTTTTAAACTCAGAAAAATCCAGGAAACCAAATAAAAGCCAAATAACTCCAAATATTTAATTTGACATAAAATTTTTATAGAAAATCAAAATACAATTTTATTTAGTAATAATTTTAGGTTTTTTCTGAAATTGCTTTTCAAATCCAGCTTTTTCAAAAACAGAAATTCAGGGCAAATCCAAATTTAAAACTTAGGCACAAAAATACTTATTTTTATTTAAAGCAAATTAATTTAATTAAAGTTTTTTTTCTCCAAAAATTTTGAAAATAACAGCTGGGCTGTTACAAAAACATGCTGAAAAATGGAAAGAAAGCACTAGTAGTAAATTATACTGAAACAGGAACATTATATAGCAATATCAACTTAATAACAAATGATTGCAGTTCAGGTAGCCTCCATGTTATTGAGGAAACTGCTTTTTCCGTAAAATGGCGGGGGAGAGGTATGTAGATATATTGTGATAAGTGAAAGAACACAAGAACAAGCATATAGTTCATGTCGTACATATTAATAAAAATAAGGACAAAAACAGTTTGTAGGTCAAGATGCTAAAGCCTAACTGCCTAACTGACCAGGAAAATGTTCAAATTGATTGTTCAAATTGACTCTCACGTCCTATATACAAAGCAAATGTAATGGACATTGCAATTTTGATAGCTAACAAACAAGGCATTGAAGTTGACTCACTCTTTTAGTGCCTGATAGAAGATCTTCGCTTACTTAGATTAGTTCTGATCAACAATGCATTTTTTAAACTGGCACAAAACAAAGATCATGCTTCTGTATTTTCAGTATTAGTAGTCAAATTTCATCAGCTTTTCTAAGACAAAAATGGAACAATGCACTCTACTTCATATTAAGCTAATGAAATATCTTTCCCTGTTTAGCGAACAGACCAGCAGTGTGAGCATACCTACAGTTGCCGTTGCAGTCCATCCTCCCGTAGCTGCCCCGCAGCCGCCACCGTCATGGGCTCTGCCCCCGCCGCCCCGGTTTCTACCCCCGACGTCCCGGTCACCACCGCCCTCCTCGCCTCCGCCCCGGTCTCTGCCCCTGACGTCCCGGTCACCACCGCCCTCCTCGCCTCCGCCCCGGCAGCCACCGCCCTCCTCGCCTTCTCCACCGCCGTGCTGCGGCCGTCTCCCCACCCTGCCCCGGCCTCCACCGCAGCCCAGGCTTGGCCCTCCGCTGCCTTCACTGCCCGCCATACAATGGGGACTTGAGATGACGGAAGGAAGTGGGGACTAGGGGGACGCACTGGCGAGGAGATCGGGCGAGCCGCACCGCACTGGCGAGGACTGGGGGAACTGAGGATTGAAGAAACGCGCCGGCAGCGCATTAGGGCAAACCATGCCGCCATGCTTTGGGCCAGCTCGTACCGGTTAAGCCGATAAAACCGAAAATCGGCCGGTGATAACTCTCAAAGCTTAACAAATTGTGATTTTCACTTTATGTTGTTGCATTTTTGCACTTCCCAAAACGTTGCTTGACAACAGAGTTGTGTGAAATCATTGAAGTTAACTGCAATGAATTTAGTGAAGAAAGTCGAGATACAGGTTAACAAGGGTTCAGCAAGAACCATGGCAACCAAAGCACAAAATCGGTATATGTAAATTAAATGGATATGGATATATTTCCTTGAAGACTATAGATTACCATAGTCCATTGTAAAAAGTCTCTTGGCTGCATAGCTTGCCCATGATGAAGCAACTACTTCCTATCAGCAGTCATCAGAGAGTGTCAACGGATAAATCCATAAAGGCAATCATCAGAGAGCATCGAGATAATTGGTTTTTTAGGACTCTAAACGTTGGGCTTCGCAAAATTAGGACTCCAAACGTTGGCTTCGCAAAATTAGTACTCTAAACGTTGACACTTTGATTTCTATGGTATTATAGCTTATTTATCATTTCTTAATCTCTTTTCTTAATACTTAGCATCTAAAATGACTCTTATGCCCTCTTCCCTTAATCACGTACTTGGGAGTCAAAACGTCGCTCTGGTCGCCCCATTCTCCGGCCACTGCTGCCTCTCGCAGAGCTGTTGAAACAATTAGTGATGAAGCCACACCTGTGTAGTTCCCAAATAAACAAGTTCTGTGTAGTTAATTCCCAAACAAATGACAAAAAGGTGGGGGGACCTAAGAACATGATCAATCCACTAACTCATATCTAATATCTAATGTTATCCTTACATGGATCTGGACAAAATCATTCTAGATATCAGAAAGCCATCTGGGTCAAACAAAGTCTGTGAACTCTATAGCAAAATAGAGGGGAGAAAGCAGACACATCAAGAGGTCCGATTATTCCCATTACTAAATGTGTATGGTTACAGAATGAAAGCAATACAGAGTGGTAACCTTTATACTCCAAAGATTCTTGATCTTAGTAACTATTGGAGTTAAAAGTGGATTCCCATAGAGAATGGGAAAAAAGAGGCATGCATACTTGGCTTTGTTATATATAACAATTAAGGTAATGCTAACAGTAATTGAAATGAAGCATTGCGAGAGAATGGGGCGACCAGAGGACGTTTTGACTCCCAGGTACGTGATTAGGAGAAGAGGGCATAAGAGTCATTTTAGATACTAAATATTAAGAAAAGAGATTAAGAAATGATAAATAAGTTATAATACTATAAAAATCAAAGTGTCAACGTTTAGAGTACTAATTTTGCGAAGTCAACGTCTGGAGTCCTAATTTTGCGAAGCTCAACGTTTAGAGTCCTAAAAAACCAATTATCTCGAGAGCATCATAGGAAGTAAATAATCATCAAGGTATGAACTTAGAATTTAAAATAAATCATCGAATGCCCCAAATTTCTCCCCCAATCCCGTGTCTTCCCCAAGATTTTGCAAACATTTTTAGCAATTACAGAAAAAGAAAAGAGCAAACCCAATGTAGACTGGTCAAGAAGGTGTGAACTAACAAACCGTATGGAAGACATGCACAATACAAAACAAATGAGGATGTGGGAAATCTTGTTCCATTCAGGTCCTTCCTGAGACACAAGCTTCAACTCCAAGGAATCGTCTGGCCAAAAATTGAGACACCGCAGGGAGGAGGGCAGATCTGGAAGTGATTCGAGATGGCTACTACCATATAGGCTCAGTTGCTCGAGGCAGGAGAGGTCTGGCATGCACGATCTCTAGGGATCGGAGGGATGCGCGGTTCTGTTGTAGCCATCGCATGGGTAAGCTTTCCATCTTCGATCCATCTCTAATAACCAAGCGTTTGGTGTGGTGAAGACTCTTGAGCGGCTCAGCAAGCAGAAGGGACGGGCGATCAATTTTAAGCATGTCGATTTGCAAGGAGCTGGGCACCCGCAGATGCCGTTGAGAGCTTCGTGCATTCGCTGATCTCCAAGAATTCGAGAGATGCAAGGGATCCGAGCCCACCCAAGAATGACAGATTCTCGCATGATTCTATATCGAAGGACTTCAGCGAATGGACTTCAGCCGAGAAGTGACCCCAGCAGCGGAGGTTCCGAATGGCCAGATTCCTCCTCGATATATAGGTCTTCAAGTGATAATGGCACAGCTTACCTCTAGCATCCAACTTTGGGCAATTTATGACAGCAAGGTCCCTGAGCTCGATCATTTCTTCAAATGGCCGTACACTCCAGATGTTCGCAGTCGCGGATCTCTAGGTCACGGAGAGCTCCCTTGTACTGCTTTTGCATTAGAATGTGCGAGACGGATGTGCCGCAACTGGCATGACTCGGTTGCAACACACTCACTGCACAGCTTGCCTATCCTAGGTAGTCTGGTCAACCCAACATGATAAATATCCAAGCGCACCAAGCTAGGAGGTAGAATAGGTAATTCCCTCAGTTCTTCACAACGTCTTACTGTCAGAGTATGAACAGTCGCCGGTAGGGATGAGTCAATGCAGCCACTACTGGACGCATCGGACGATTGGCCTATTTGTTGTAATCTTGGAAGATTTTCAAGCACAATATGATTTAGCAATGGCAACCCTTCAAGCGAGGGGAGACGAGCCAAATTACTAATTTACTACAGCTTCTCAACTGGATTGATGCCAGGTTTTTGACAGAGATCCAAAGGGGCAGGCTTTGCCCCCCATAACCAGAAATTTGTAGTTCCCTAACATTATCATGTGGATTAAGGTGTTGAAGAACTTCGTAGTCATCTGCCCTGCTTTCTCCATTTGTCCTGTTTGCTGACCATTCCAGAGACAGCGAGGTGAGATACCGTTTTTCATGCAACCTAGCATTGCCAGCTTCTTCAGGCTTTTCTACATTGTCAAGACCCTGCACTTGTGGCTTACGTAGACTTTTTAAGTTGCCGAGTGCGCTTATTTCGTTTCCTTTCTTTCCTTGTACACAGTAATTGTTTAACTCCTGAAGAGAAGTTAGCTTGCCTATTGGGAACTCACCAAATCCAGCTCGTCCATAGGTTACATATCGCAAACGATCAAGGTACCCAAAATGTTTTTCTTGTCTCTCTTTTTTCTTTTGGATTTTTGGTTCCCTTCCATCCATTGACATCAGCAGACTCATTTGCTTACTGGGACTCATGAGCTTAAAGGGATCCAAAAGTACTACCATTAAGTGATAAAGTTTCAGAAGTCCCTCGGTTGATGTCCCTTCTGACATCCCGTGGAACTTGATGTAACGAAGGTGCTTCAAATTAGACGCAGAGCAGAGCTTTTAAGTTTTCTACAACATTTGCAATCATATGTGCCATATCCTCACTAACAGTGTTCTCATATCTCCGTCCGATAATAATTGTACGCAAGTTTCTAAAACGAAATATTTCCTTGACCTCCTCAATGGAATAACAGGCAATACTGGAGACGGACAAGTGTCGGACTGTATCCTTTACATCTTCAAATCTGGCAGGATAAATTATTCTTGCACATTCACCAAACGACACATATGTTGCCAATTCATGCATTAAGTCATGCATTACATAATAATGACTTTCTGGTCAGTTGAGCCAAGCAACATTCTCCAATGTCTTCAAGTGTTTCACATCTGCAACATCCACATCTGGTGGCTTGCGAGATCAATCCTGAACCCATCCACATCTGCAACAATTCTTTCTTTGCAAATTCATAGTCCTGCGGAAATATGCTGCAGTATCGGAAGCAAACCTGAGACTCTGTTGGCAGGTTGTTGTAGCTTAATCTGAGAACTTTCATAATATCTTCTTCAGTTCGTTTAAAATGTTGAAGATCTTCGTGCAAGAATCTGTTCCAGTAGACGAACTCCCTATTATCTGCTAAATACTTGCAAACAACCTTTGTGACCAAGGGACATCCTCCCAGTTTGCGTGCAATTTTTTTTCCAGTTTGTTCCAAATTCCCATAATCTTGTGGATTGACACCAGAAAAGACATGATGATTGAAGAGATCAAGATTTTCACCTTCTTCCAGTTCTTCTAAGGCCAAGAACTCTGCTTTAATTCCCATCACGTGTGCAGCCCTGATGGCTACCGATTTCATTCGGGTTGTCAACAGAATTTTGCTCCCGCTCATCCCTGTCCTCAGAGGAGCAAATAGCTTTTCCCATTCAATTATTTTCTCCTCTTCCCAAACATCATCTAAAATAAGCAAAAACCTAACAGACATCAGTTTCTCTTTGAGATATTGCTGTAATGTCTCCAAATTTTTATTAGGAGATTCCACTATCTTTCTTGACACCGACGTTGCATCAAAGCTAGTAGATTCCACTATCTTTCTTGACACCGACGTTGCATCAAAGCTAGTAGATACAGTGACCCAGATGATCTTGAAATCCTTCTCAACCTGTTTGCATATACTCTGAGCCAAAGTAGTCTTCCCCATACCGCCATGACCAACTATTGAAAGGACAGGAATATGATTAGTACTCGGCATAGTCTCAGCCTCTTCAATTGATGTCTTTTTGGTCAGCCATTCAAGTATCATTTCCTTCTCCGTTGTTCGGCCAACAAATTTAGTTACAGTTTCAGTCGAACCTGTCTGGCGCTCATTGTTCGTTGAATCCTCCTGCTGCCGACTGCCGGAAGCAGCTCCCTTGCAGCGTTCTATAACTTCGAGAAATTTCGTAGTATCTGCAGCAACCTTGTTTAAACCCTCCATTGCTTTCTTCAGCTTCTCGCGTGTGCCTCGATGAGTAAATTTTCCCAGAGTCTTATCCAAAATACTGACATGCTTAACAGATTTGACAGCTTTATGCTTCATCTTAGCAAAAGAGGAGCCCCAGTCACTGACCTTTTCATCCTCGGCCTTCTGTTCAAGCTTGTAATACTCGAGCTCATCGATCGCGTCCTCAGCCGCCTCGACCGCATCCCTGAGCTGCCAGAACCACTGATCCAACGGTTCGCTGTCGTTGTTGTTCATGATACGATCCGGGCTGACGACATCGAGCACCGCTTGATCTGCGGCATTCTTACCCTAGCTCGCTCTTCATCTTCTCCATGCTTTCGGTGTTGAGGTAGCCATTGAGGTATGCGAAGCCCTTGGTGACCATCAAATTGATGATAGGACCTGCCACCGATTTCCCTGCAAACGCCACCAGACTAGCAGAAGCCATGTTGCTCCAGAGGATTGTGTGAGAGGAGGCTACGTCAGGTGGAGCGAGATTAGCAAAGCGCAAGTGTGTTTCGCCAGAGCAGGAGTGTGTGTAAAGGAAGAAGAGGAAGAGATCGGCAATCATGAAGGCTGTGCGCGTTTGGTCGCAGTGTAGTCACCTATGGTTGCAGCGGAAAAACCATTTCTGTCGAAAGATGGGTATATTGTCTGCTCTTACTCACAAGCTTAAATATTTGGACGAATAAATCGGTGCACCAAACATAATAATCTCTCTATATTCTCGACAACTAGGGGTGAAAATGGATCAAATATAGAGCAAATAGTAGTTAAACCATATTTGTATCTATATTTTTTCAAATTCAAATATGAATCGGACAAATATCGAATATGAATATAGACTGGACAAATATCGGATAGGATCAGATTCAACTATTTTTTTGTATTCCAATAATTATTTGTGCCCTCTCCTATTTTAAACATAGCCCGAATTGTTTTACCATTGTAAATTGATGTAGTGCAAAAACATCGGTTATAAACATATCAAATTTAGTTAAAAAAACACGCAAAAAGCTTTATTAAGAATGTGCCAAAATAAAAAACATAAAATTGCAAACTACAGTCCACCATGACGACGAGCTCTTCGAGATGATTAAAATGTATATATAATATACACAATTTAAAGATTAAATATAAAACACATATATTAACTAGCTGCTGTTATTATAGAAATTTTTTTTACGAATAATCCATTTTTTATTCGAAATTACAGAAATATACCCGTAAGAAATTTTTTTATAAAAATAGGCTCCAGTCGCCCCATGGGGGGGGGGGGCGACTTGAGCTTTTCGCCCAACCGGGAGGCGACAACATTTCTATCGCCCTACTGTCGGTCGACAGCGTTTCTATCGCCCTACCATCGGGTGACTGGAAGTAGTCGCTTAATCGAGAGGCGACTTTGAAGTAGTCGGCCAACGGAGGGGCGACTGCACGCAGCCCCCCGTGTTGTTTATAAGTTTTGTCAATTTTGTACTTGTAAACTGGAAAAAAATCTGGTGCAGTTGTAATAAAAATTTATGTTCATTGTAAATTGTAGATGCATAAAAAATTTTGGTAAATTTTATTTTGGAACTATTAACTGTGGAACGATCGATACATACAGTGGTAAGTGATATTTTGATGTTACTGAGAATTCGTGTACGGAGAGAACCGGTATGTTACTATTGTTAAATGAGTTGCTATGTGAATCACTGAATGCGAAAGAATGAGATAATAAGCCTATCTGAATAGGAATAAACTTCATAATACAGTTGGGAGTAACATGCCGCGTACATTTTTATTACATGCATAACATATAGCATGATATGCAACTAACCCACCCAACTGCTCGTACGACCTACTGTGTGGACCGGGGCCACTTTCCCTTTCTTGCGCGGTCAGCGTTGAACTCCTCCACGGCCTCTTTTGCCTTAGCTGCAATTTCCCTCTTTCTCTCGCGGTCCTTCTCGCGAGCCTCCCACTCCCTACGCGTGCACGCTTCGAGATGAGCTTGCGTCTCGCGTTGGATACGCAGGGTGTGCTCGTTCTTGCAGCGCTCCTCCTCCACCAACTCCTTCTCCCGTGTGACATTCCACTCCTCAAAGTCGAGGGTCCATTGGTCCGCAGGGTGGATCTCAAGATCGATCCATTTGCGGTAGCCACACAGGGGCTCCGGAGATTGTAAATACAGAGGAGAGATTGTTAGTGCGTGCTGTGAAGGAGAAAAGGTAGGGAAAATTGGTGCATTTCGTTGTTACGGGCTGCCAATAGGTTGTGGTGTCAAAACGGCGGTTGGGGTAGTCACTGGAGTAGTTTGCGTAACCCCAGTAACGCATACCTAGGCTGATGCGTTCCTTGGACTTGAAGAACTTGCACGTGTCCCCGCACCAACAAAGGGGGGTGTCTCCCCTTTAGGTGGGAGTTGCGGCGAACGCTCGGTGGGGATGTCCGGGATGGGGTTGTTGCTATGCGGCCGCTCATTGCAGGGAGCTGACCCTTTAGCACGCTGGGTTTGTTCTACCCGGGCCTGTATAGCTCTTATTTTCTCATCACGGCCGGCATCACGGCCGGCAGCTGACCGTGCTATGTCACGGGTCTCCTCCCAATCCTTCACCATCTTGTCCCATTGCTTCTTCTGTTTGTCCATCCCAGTGGGGTGAGGGAAGTGTGGTGTAGTGTGGGGTTTGGAAGTGCACCGTGGGAAATGGAATGCACACTAATTTATAGGGTTCGTTTTCTCTCTACTCCTATGTGTAAAGTTGGTCTGCGTGGTCGTAGCACTGAGTAAAGCTGGGCATGCTGCCATCTCTCTGAGCAAAGCTGCCCCGTTTTGTCATGTCACTAAGCAAAGCTGGCCTCTTTTGTCATCTCACTGCGCAAAGCAGACCTCTTGTGTCATATCTCTGAGCAAAGCTGCCCCGTTTTGTCATGTCACTACGCAAAGCTGCATTCTTTTGTCATCTCACTGCGCAAAGCAGACCTCTTCTGTCATATCTCTGAGCAAAGCTGCCCCATTTTGTCATGTCACTGCGCAAAGCTGCATTCTTTTGTCATCTCACTGAGCAAAGCTGGCCTCTTTTGTCATGTCACTGCGCAAAGCTGCACTCTTTTGTCATCTCACTGAGCAAAGCTGGCATCTTTCGTCACGTCACTGAGCAAAGCAGACCTCTTCTGTTCTCTCGCGCTATATAAAGAGCATGGGGGTGCGGCCCCATGAAGGTAGTAGTAGAGAACATGTAAATCGAACGTAGAACGTAGAACCATGTCAGAAGCCGAGGGGCCAGTCGGAGCGGGGTCACCGTAAGAAGACCTTCCATTGCGAAGGAGGGAGGACTTTGGTCCTAACTGCCGCTTGATACCCAGGAGGCGTGCTCAACCAGTATGGCCAAAATACAGACACAATGAGTACGCGGTCGTCCAGATCGTCGAAGGCCATTTCGATGGCGGGCGACGTTTCTTCCGATGCCCACACTCTGGGGTACAAATTTCTAATAGTACATTTTTCATTACTACTTGTAGAGCCTCTTTGTTTACAACCTTTTTCCGCAGACGGCAAAATGGACTTCACCTGCTGGATCGACCCTCCTCACGAAGAGTATGTTGTTAACTACGTGGATACATTATGGGATCGAATCTTTGAGCTGGAGGAGCGACTCGACACTCTCAATGAGGAGAACGACACCCTCAACATAGGAAGCTCGTACGATCCGATATGTTGCTGTGCAAACCCTAGTTGCATATGTGCATGCCACTACAACGATGGCCAACCCCGTCTGAGGCGTCCCCCAGCAATTCTCCATGTGGATGTAACATACAAGTAGATGCGGATCCACCTAGCAAGCTAGCTGAACCCTGTTGCTTTGGTCCTGATCTTTCACGATACACCTTGTTGGATGCCCTCTCCAAGATAAGCCTTCTCCCACGCACACCGTAGCACGTGAACGAAGGGTAGAGAAACCGAAGTTTCAGCGAGTAGAATCCAACACCACAATTGGATTCAACACACCAAGAGCAATTCCTCGACGGAAATCTCAAGAACACGCCAACCATGGCCACCAAACCATGGTGATTTTCTGGTTTCTATTTCTCAATTCATGACCTCCGTTACAATGGTGCTAAGGCCCTAGCCTTATATTGGTGCACAATGCACGGCCTTGACTAAAACTCACGAACAATTTGGCTTAAGGCCGAAACAAACTCCAATACGAACTAAAAAGGAAATATCTAAACTACTACCACCGGATTCTCTCTTAATTTGCGATTTGACTATGAGGACTTCGTGGCTGGCACCTTATCCATTGTGTGGGGTTTGAAATAGCTTTCCAACGAGTCCAAGAATGCCCAAATCGGACTCCGTTTGTGAAAGTTATGGACGTTTGAGTATCGGTCTTGCCAGCTGTCCCAATCTGAGTCCGAATCGGTTTCAAATCTTTATATATTTTGTTTTCTTGTTCAATGGGCTTCCAAATCCATTTGGAATCTGAAAAGGAGTCCTTCTCAACCTTTAGAAAGCCATGATGTGGTCGGATTTTACCCTTACTTGCATTGCAATACTCGAACTCTTTATGTTTGGCAAGTCTCGCGCGTCTCTCTGGACAGCTCGTGCAGCATCCAATGAAATTGCCATAACTTTGTGTAGGAAGCTCCAAATCAAGTGTCGTTTGATTCGTTGGAAAAATAAACTTCATTAGCTTTCCAAATATGTCTTTTGTGCACATTAGAAACCTCAGAATTGGTATTCAAAGCTTCTTGAACATTGTGCACAGAACTGCAAGCACTAACTAAAGTTGTAGTGCTACTTGGTGCCACATCATCCTCCCCTCCTTGAAGCTAAGCCGTCCTCGGCTTTGGGGTAATCTTGGGAGCTTGCTTCTTCTTGGCTGTAATTTCTTCATCAGCATGAATAGCACTCTTCAATTTTGGTTTCAACACATGCTTCTTTCCACCATGTACAAAAGTGTATGTGTTGGACCGGCTCTCGTGCGTAGCATTGCGATCATATTGCCATGGTCTTCCCAACAATAACCCACATGCATCCATTGGAACTACGTCGCAATCCACCTTGTCAACATAGTCACCAAAACAAACGGAACACGCACCTTGTGAGTTATCTTTAGCCTTCCGGAGTTGTGTAGCCACTCCACATGATGTGGTTGAGGATGCCTCCACATGGACAACCCTAAAGTGTACACCAAATCTTTGCTAGTCACATTGGTATAACTTCCACCATCTATGATCAACTTGCATGCTTTATCTTTGATCTTGCATTCCGCTTGGAAAACACTCCACCATTGTCCTTTTGTTTCAGTTTCTTTACTTTGCACCTTTCGGACCAAAAGATTAACACCATTCAATTCTGGATCACAATAGACAACATTCTCCTTAGAATCATCGGATTTTTCACTTTCAGAATCACTACTAGAACTTGTTGAAGCATAGCTATCTTTAGTGAGAAGCACTCTTCGTTGATTTGGACAATCACGCATCATATGACCTCTTCCCTTGCACTTGAAACACTCAATTTCTCTAGCACGAGCATTAAAAGGCAAACTAGAATCAGTTTTAGTTGCTTCTTTACCTCTGTTGCTTGCCTCTTTTGAAAGAGCACTATTTGAACGACTTGATGATGCCACTTTGGAGTGTGAACCCACATCATCGCCTTGCTGTAATGAACGCCTCCATGACTTTGTTTGGGCGTTGGCATGTCCATCCTTGGCTTGTTTACTCTTCAATTGTTGTTCAGCACGTTCGGCTTGATGCACCAAGTCTTGAATGTTGTAGTAATGGACCATCTCCACCCTATCTTGCACATCCTCATTCAACACATTAAAGAAACGTGCCATAGTAGCCTCATCATGCTCCTCTGTCCTTGTATAGATCATCAACATCTCCATCTCTTTATAATATTCATCAACACTAGAATTACCTTGGCGTAGTTATTGCAGCTGGTTGTACAAGGTCCTAGTGTAGTGTGCTGGGACAAAACGTCGCCTCAAAATATTCTTCAGTTGTGCCCAAGTATCTGGACAAGCTCCTACGCGACACAATTGGTTCCACCAAACAAGAGCATATCCGGTGAACTCAATTGTCGCCAAACGGATCTTCTTATCCTCAGTATAGTGATGGCTGTCAAAAATTTGTTCGACACGCATCTCCCAATCCAAGTACTCCTCTGGTTCAGCTTTACCATTAAATGATGGGATAGAAATTTGTATCCGCTCAATTCCATCATCCACGGCAACACGCTGAGCAAACCCAACACCATCATGCATACCTCCACCATGGGCAGCACCTCTGCCACGCATACCACGGTCAGCACCACGGTAGTCCCGAGCATGGCGCTGTTGTGGAGCAAAGCCCACTGCACCATCAAAGACGTCCTCGTGTTCGTCGTCTTCGTATGGTGCACGCCGTTCGGGATATTGAGGTCCCTATTTAGCATGCTGAAATTGTGGTGGCTGGTTGCGTATCGCCTCTGTCAATGCGTCAATTCGCGCCCCCAAATCATCAACCTTGCCTTCAAGCTTCTGCCGACAACTTAAGAAGTAGTCACGTGTCGCTTCAAGCCCGTGTCGCACCTCGGGCAGCAAAGACGCCGCATATTGGGGCACCTCCCCGATTCGCTCAGCATGATTATGTCGCGCCTCGCTATCTTCAATCTTCATAGAACCCACCATCAAGAAAAATTCAGCAACCTCGTACCGTGATCAACCACGCTCTGATACCAAGATGATGCGGATCCACCTAGCAAGCTAGCTGAACCCTGTTGCTTTGGTCTTGATCTTTCACGATACGCCTTGTTGGATGCTCTCTCCAAGATAAGCCTTCTCCCACACACACCGCAGCACATGAACGAAGGATAGAGAAACCGAAGTTTCAGCGAGTAGAATCCAACACCACAATTGGATTCATCACACCAAGAGCAATTCCTCAATGGAAATCTCAAGAACACGCCAACAATGGCCACCAAACCATGGTGATTTTCTGGTTTCTATTTCTCAATTCATGACCACTGTTAAGTGGGGCTAAGGCCCTGGCCTTATATTGGTGCACAATACACGGCCTTGACTAAAACTCACGCACAATCTGGTTTAAGGCCGAAACAAACTCCAGTACGAACTAAAAAGGAAATATCTAAACTACTACTACTACCACCGGATTCTCTCTTAATTTGTGATCTGACTATGAGGATTTCGTGGCTGGCACCTTATCCATTGTGTGGGGCTTCGAAATAGCTTTCCAACGAGTCCAAGAACGCCCAAATCGGACTCCGTTTGTGAAAGTTATGGACATTTTAGTATCGGTCTTGCCAGCTGTCCCAATCCGAGTCCGAATCAGTTTCAAATCTTTATATGTTTTGTTTTCTTGTTCAAGGGGCTTTCAAATCCGTTTGGAACCTGAAAAGGAGTCCTTCTCAACCTTTAGAAAGCCATGGTGTGGTCGGATTTTACCCTTACTTGCATTGCAATACTCGAACTCTTTATGTTTGGCGAAGTCTCGCGTGTCTCTCCGGACAGCTCGTGCAGCATCCAATGAAATTGCCATAACTTTGTGTAGGAAGCTCCAATCAAGTGTCATTTGATTCGTTGGAAAATAGACTTCATTAGCTTTTCAAATATGTCTCTTGAACATTGTGCATAGAACTGCAAGTACTAACTAAAGTTGTAGTGCTACTTGGTGCCACATCAAGTTTTAGAAATGGTACATGAAATTTAGCTGTAGTCTCAAACAATTACTGATCAGGACATGCGTTGCATCATCTAGCTGTGTGCCCCTCCTGACCACATCGCCCACAACGTGAACCAGATGTTCCAGCCTAAGATTCATCCATGTCATTTCTAATACGCCGGCTCTTCGCCGACCCTTCCCACCCTTTACCAAATTAACATCTGGAACCCAGGTCCTACCTGCAATGTCCAAGGTGGCGAAGTTTCCAACCACCCTGAACCCCCGGAGCTCGCCATACCAAGCCTGCAGTACCCTCTCCTTAAAGAAGTACTCCGTCATGAAGTTCGAAGGATCCATGCCCACGGTCCCGCATGCAGCGAGGACATGAGAGCATGGCTTGTGTAACAGGGTTAGCTTGTTGCATGTACAACTAGGTTCATTTGCATGATCTCCAAGGCATACCTCGTGGGTAACAAGGGAACGAGACGTCCCAAATCCAGCTCTATCATGGAGTATGACATCGAAACGATGCTCCCTATTGCCCATGACTTGCGCTGTGTGCAATTGACCCTTTTGTGACTTCTCCTCCATGTACGCCATGATTTTGGATGAATACAGGGCTCGGGGATTGGCCGCATGAAGTGCGACACTCGCGTGCCTCTTCCTGAAGTAGCGGATTGTGCTGTGAAGAACACCTTCCACGATGGCGATAAGGGGCTGAGAACGGAGGCCCCTGAGAACCCAATTGTACACCTCCGCAAGGTTAGTTGTCATTATGCCATACCTTGCGCCATCTGTGTCGTGCAATAGCGACCACTTCTCCAATGGTTCTCCCTCGATCCACTGCGAGAAGCACTTAATGTTTCGTGAGCTCCTCCTTCTTGGACCACTTGGATTAGGCTCATCGATTGCTGGCAAGCAAAGCGGTTGTGCCGCCCCAGGAGTGACCGGCCTCTTGCTCCTCTCTTCGACGTTCTTCCTAGTGTGCTCATCCAACAACGCTCATAAAACATCAAATTTCCTCTGCTGGTTCTGCCTAGCCAGCCTCTTGAATAGCTTCATTAAAGATTGTTTCGAGAATTGCTTGAAAAAGTTTGCCCCTAAATGACGACTGCACCACCGGTTCCTCATGTCCGGCCAAGAAAAGGGCTCCTCGGGGTCTTCTTGTAGTTTTCTTATAGCCTTTATAATACCGACATGGCGATCATGGATTACGCACACACTAGGACGAGTGCCTACAACTCCAGCCCTGACATGTCTTAGAAACCACAGCCAGTTCTCATAATTCTCACTTTCGACAAATGCAATGGCAAGCGGCAATATTTGATTGTTACCGTCAATGCCTATGGCCGTCAGGATCTGCCCCTTGTATTTGCCTATCAAGAAGGTCCCGTCAATTGAGATCAGTGGCAGCATGTGCCTGAATGCTTTGATGGAAGCACCAAATGCAAAAAATGCCCTCAGCAACACTGCATATCCTGGTGGACTTATGGACGGCTTCTCATGCAGGGCGATGCACGTGCCTGGGTTCCTTTCCTGCAAGACTTTAAGCATACGAGGAAGGTTGTCGTACGCCGCCTTGAAAGTGCCAAAACGTTTTTCCAACGCCTTTTGCTTGGCACGCCACGCCGCGTAGCTAATATTATACTTGAATTTATTCTCGATAGCTACCACAATATGCGTGGCCTCCATGTCCGCTCTTCTCCACTATCTCCCATACATCAAATTGGCTATAACCGACGCCGATTACGATGCCTCGCTAATACAATATTTAGAATGCAGAATGCGGCTCCACCTTGGACACAATCCAGTGAGTCTCATACTTGGGTCTACGTGCGTGCACCCTCCAAGGACAACCACCGCTCGCACTTCACGAGGTAATTTGCTCTCGGCTTGATTTGACGACGCGAAATGTCCGCCGCATTGAAAGGGCCCACAGCTTGATGGCATCTTGCAGCGCTTCCTTGTCAGCAAACATAGCATGCAACCGAACCTCTATCTCATGATACTCCCATGGTGATTCATGCTCATCATGGGCGAAACACCTCCGCATTAAACTGATTCCATTCTGCGGGATAGGAACTTCATCCTCATCGAATCGCCCTCGCTATCATCCTCACACCGCCTCTTCATCCCATGTCCTCTGGTCATCAGAGTCCATCTGCTGCACAATGTACTCATTATGCTCTCCTTCATCGACTTGCCCAGTTCCCTCTCTACGGCTTGACGGCTGTAACTCTCCTCCATGTACCGCATCGGTTTCATCACGAGCAACTTCGTCATCTTCACCAACATGCGACCCGCCCGAGCTGCTAACACCTCTCAGAGCAAGGGCGGACGCACGAGCTTGCGCAGCAGCTTGCAATGAGCACGGTTGCACAAGCAGGACACACTCGTATCCACGGCGCTGGCACCCTTGCACAAAACCCTTCCATGAAGCAGAGTGCACCAATGTCTTCAACTCCCATCTGATGTTCGTGGGAGACCAGCTCCAAAGGCCTTGCACGACGATGCTGCACACCTCAGGGTCCAATGAAAAACACCGAGTCAACCAATGCAGCACATCTACGATTTGAGCATTCTTGCCATCCGAAAGTACGAGAGTGACTTGCGGAAAACCGCTCAAATCCACACCATTCGGACCTTCACGAATGGTTCCAGCACCATAATACACTTTCAATGTAGTGGCTTCTGCCATTGATGATGTCGGCCTGCATATATGTTTCAATTTTACGACATGTCAAATAACATCGCACAATACTAAACTTTCTATACTACAAATTGTGCTAAAATTTCTATACTACAAAATGTTTCCTCCGAAATGTATATACTAACATTTCCATACTAAAAATTACTAAAGTTTCTACATCACAAATTTTTACTAACACCAACATTTCATATAAATAATAGTACAAATACAACATAATCAAAAAAATACCTGGATCTAAATAGATAGAATAACTTCCACTCCTCCTACCCTGTCCTCCTCTCCCTCTCCTCTTCTCCCTCTCATCTTCTCCCCCTCCTTTTCTTCCCCTCCTTCCTCTCCTCTTCTCCCCCTCCTTCCTCTCCTCTTCTCCCCTTCTTTTCTTCTCCTGCTTCCTCTCCTCTTCTTTTCTCATTTTCTCTCCTTTCTTTCTTTGTGCACACAACAATGGAGTGAAAAACAGGGAGTGAGCGGCGGCCGAGTACGCTGTCTTAACGCTTCCCCGCTCTTATCGCCCTTCCGTTGGGCGACTGAATTGCAGTCGCCTAACCGTACAGCGACTGCAATTCAGTCGCTTAACGCTCGGGCGATAATAATAATTCGCCCAGCCGTTGCCATATTCCTTACATGTCGTTATCCGATTGGGCGAAAGGCTTAAGTCGCCCCCCATGGGGCAATTGGAGCCTATTTTGTAAAAAAATTTCTTGCGGGTATATTTTCGTAATTTCGAATAAAAAATAGATTATTCGTAAAAAAATTTCTGTCACTATATACGTATTCGATAGCTGAATTATCCGATCAAATCTGCCTCCGTTTTCACCCCCAATCGGTAACTAGATATTTTGGCAGCAAGTTGTACAACCATTGCAATCAGTTGTCTGTTCTTCTGGCCCGCCAAGCTTGACCACATCTACAACAGGAAATCGCCAGAGTCTGTCGAATCTTGCATTCTTGCTACACGGCAGCTCACTTGCACACAGTCGATGGGATGGTAGGCTATTTCTATCAACTATCAAGATGCCGATGGATTACATGCTCTCCCTCGCTCTCTACGATGATTTGGAGACGGAAAAGCTCACGTGAAATTGCCATTTCCTCTCACCAATCGAATGAATCGGAGAGAATGCTAAAGCTAAAGCGTTCAAATCAATGAATCGGAGGCTTGAGTCCTTGCCCTCTTTGGAGTGGATTGAGTCACGTCTAGGTCAACAAACGAAAGGGGAAGGAAGCTTCAATATATGCATATCAATTTTCACTTGTCTCCATCCATCTAGTAGGGACCCTAAGAATTTGTGTTGGAAACAAATTTCTAGAAACTGCTTTTCTACCGTAAATGATTTTTTTACGGTATCGAACTTTCAAATAGAGTGTCTTTTTAAAACGGGGTCTACTAATCGATTGTAGTACACATTGTAGTGACTTTATTTATATCAGCTAAAATTATATACGAGTCTCTCTATAAACTGTTACTATTTAAAAGCCAAAACCAACAGCTATATCAATGGTAGCAACGCCAGTGCGTTGCAATTTCCATGGCTGGACTGTTTTGGCCATCTCTGCACTACACTAGGAAATTGCCACACAACTTGCAGTGAGCTAGATTCAAGAAATGTGGACCAGTTTGTTTGTTGAGTCTTGTGCACCTATGTATACAAATCATTAGGACGCGTCAATGTTTCTACCATGATGTTGATGGATTCCCTGTTCTCCTACGTTGCGCGGATACTTCACAAAACTCACGTACCCGTATCAGATACTGTACCGGATACGGATACTGCCCCGATATGCGCCGATACGTATCCTGCACGTATCGGTGATTTACTGATTTTTCAAAAAAAGAAAATAATTCCCGATACTTCTCGACATCGCCCGATACTTTTCCGATACTTGTAACCTAATATCCCCATCCCACCTCCACAAGCACTTCAGAGGCCGATCTATTCCCACCCCTCGCCCCGCCGCTTTGCACGCAAAGCCTCCGGTCGCCGCTCGCCGCTTCGCCGCTCCGCTCGCCGCGCCGCTCCGCTCCGCCGCTTCCCGCCCAGCCCGAAGTCCGCCCCGCCTCCGCGCCGCTTGAAGCCCGAAGCCCGAAGAATCCGCCCCGCCTCCGGTCGCCCGCCGCCTCCGCTCGACCCAGATCTATTCCCCCCATCCTCTGCTCGCCTCCGGTCGCCCGTCGCCTCGGGATTAGTGAGGTTGCAGCAGATGCTAATATTATAAAGAATTTCATCATGAATCAAAGCAATGGTGGGGAATTTATGGTAACTGTGCCCCAGATTTGAGAAAATTGGCATTGAAGTTACTTGGGCAGCCAACATCGTCTTCTTGCGCAGAAAGAAACTGGAATACCTATGGTTTGATCCATAGTTCAATGAGAAATAGGTTCTACACTTATCATCTTTTCTAATTTACTATTGCTTATATAAGTATTGGATTTCATTGCAATTGCATTGTTGTAGGCTTAACCCTGGACGTGCTGAGGATCTTGTATTTGCGCACCACAATTTGCGTCTTCTTTCAAGGAAATCTGAAGAGTATTACACTGGCCCATCAAAAATGTGGGATATTGGAGGAGATAGCTTCGAATTCTTTGATGGCGGTGCTCAATTCCTTCAACATGCTGACCTCTCACTGGATGAACCAGACCTTGAGAGAGTACTAGAAGATCTTCGGGCGTTGGACTTGTCTCCATCAGATGTTGGACCTTCAGTCCAATCAGATACAACTCCACATGATGAAAGCAACAATTAGACCACATTTGTCTTCTGTCATGTCTTTTATCTAGCTATCTTATTATGTAATAGTTATGGTCTTGTGGACTTATGGACTTATGGTTTGTTGAACTTGATTATGTAATATCAGATTATGTACTAAGTTTATTTACTAAGTGGTCTGTCGAATACTTTCTTTACTACCTAACTATCAATCATGATTCATGATTTGTGATTCTACTATTTATTTCATTATTTGTGTACATGTGCTTATCTATTTTGTTATTCTTCGCAGATGGTTCATTATATTAGTCTAACAATTAGGAGGCCAGGAAGGAGAACTGAAGTACCAAGCAAATTGCTACATGCCTACATCAATATTAAGGTATTCTCGGTTTCTCAATTCTTTATAAGAATTCATTAATTTTTTATTTTTATTTTTATTATATATATACACACGTATCGCCGTATCGGTGTTTTTAGGAAAATGGCGAATCGCGGTATCGCGTATCCGTATCGGGGTATCTGGGTAACATAGCTGTTCTCTACGAGAATCAGGAGGACACGCTCCAAGGAAGTACTGGTGTTTTCGTTGTTTGGCAAACCTAATAAAATTCCCTCTCATAACGCTTATGCGACGAGTATGGTGCGATCGGAGTGGATACAACTAGATATTGCTCATTCTCAGTATTCTGTTTCGTATTTTTTATCGGAGTCGGATACTGATAATATGAAATACCCATTTCTTTATTCTGTATTTGTTCCATAAGTTTTCGGACGGTTGGTCGGATGAAAATTATCTATTTCTTTATATAAGACATTGAACAGTAGAGTGTAATCAGAATGAAACACAACAAGACTAATTGTTAAGATATAGAAGGAAATGCAACTGTTCAAGGATATACCGTTTTGGTGGCGAACGTCACCGGGGTGACTGAAAGAATTCATCAGTTCAATAAAGTCATATTTCGAACTGCCACAGACCCAATCAAGATCAGCTCGATACCCATACTAAGTTGGGAAAGAACGTCAGTCTTGACTCCAGCGATTTGATAAAACCTTCTCTCTTTCAGATGTTTCATTGTTTATCCGAGTTCAGATTTCAAATATCTCATATAGACTAAGAAAATCTCATCATATATAACAGTACTACAGAGCTGCACACTAATCGGACGCCAACTCCCACGACTCCACAATGTTTTGCTCCAGATCGAGGTTTAGTCCAGGCTACCAGGCAGCATGTTGAAGTGTGTGGTATAACAGTATGTCTAGCAGCCACGTTGCTTACTTCTGAATGTCTCAATTCTTCCATGATCAATAAAGAACTAGATGACAAATATACGCACGATCCATGCTACAACCAGGATGAAACAAATAAGTTTGCAGTTAATGCATCCATGCTTTGCCAAGCTCAAAGTAAGAGACTAAAATGGTTTACAAACAAAAAAATAACCAGTAACACATTTGAAATGCTACAATGGTAACCCTAGAGGAGTCCAGAATAAAGTAAGAGGCACAAACTAAGACATGTTGGACTGAGCCAATTGAGACAGTATGCTGAAGTTAATTTGCAGTGTGTAGAGATCGCAAGACCTTCAGCCTTGGAAGCTGGAGCATTTCCACAAACAATAATAGGCTAAAGAGCTTTCCTCAGACAGCAATTTTTCTCCCACCAGTGCAATGCTGAATCAGTGTCGACACTCCTGGTAGAATAAACAGATGAAAGGAAATAAGAATGGCTAGATACTTTGTATGAGAATATTCATGAATGGCATGCAAATTTGTGCAAACGTAAAAATCAACCAAAATCTCTAAATGTATTGTCACTTAAATGGTTTCTAAAATTGTATATTGCCAGCAGAGCGTAGTCAGCCTATCAGGAGCGCGGTCCTGTAGTGCCGTAGGTGAGTACGGCTCCCAGCGCACGTCGTCAGTTGTGAGGCGGTCAAACTGCTCCACAAAGGGCAGATATGCCCGCATGACCTGGACATGCGTGAATTGGACCTACAAAGAACAACAGCTATTACGTACAACCATCGTTAATACGAACAAAATAGCCGATTATCATATTACTTACCCGTCGACGACACCAGAGAGAACCGATCGTCGGCCAGTCGACGTCTCCCCTGGGGTACATCTCTGCCCGTACGGACTCATGTCCTCTAGCAAGGGTCGTCCGAGGCTGAAGCGCTCGAATGACCACAGCTGCAGTAGCAGCGGATAGCCCGCGAGGACCGAGTTCGCCTTGGTCCTCGAGCACACGTCGCACAAGCCATAATAGGTCGCGGCAAGTGCGGCCGATCCCCACCTGACCTAGGGGGCCTTGCCGTCGGCGATCGCCCTAGCATGAGCGATGAGGTGCGCGTCGACGGTGTTGCCGTGGCTGGTGGTGAAGAGCACCCAACCAAACAGCCACAACAAGTACACCTACAAGTGGCATGAGACCTCCTGATCGTCCGCATCTAGATCTGTCCGCTCCACCTGAATGCAGCCAAGAAGTTATTAGTATGTAATAGCAGAAATGAGAGCTTACAGGACCGATTATAAAGAGTACGTACCCAGAACTGTGCGAGCCACCTCAGCGATGGCCCGTGTGTCTGACCCGCTGGGAAGATGTAGTAGTCATCCGTGGCACCTAGTGGAAGAACCCCCTCGAATCTGATGAGCAGGTCTGCGCGCTACCCGACCGGGGCCTCTAGTAGGAAGGCAACAGCTCCTGCGATCGGAAGGCCAAGCAGGAGGGAGAGTAGGCATCATCTCCCCGAATGGGAGGTGGAAAGTTTGCGCCTCTGGCCGCCAACGGTCCACTAAAGCCATCAGCAGAGAACGGTCGAACGGGAAGTGTCGTAATCACTCCACGCCGTCGTCCCCGCCTGCGGGCAAGGCGGCTCTGTCCTCGTCAGTGGCCTGCACCATCCAGGCGAGACAGAGTAGCCCAACATCCCGTAGCCTACGAAGCAAGTAAAGGTCAGCACGGAACCTACTTACGGCAACAGTACAACGCTAGCGGAGTGCACACCTGACTGTCCAGTGGGGGTCTAGTCTCCAGGCCACTCGAGATGTGCGTGTCCGGACCTCTCCCAAATCAGCTGGCTCCTCCGCGCTCCCTGTAGGCGGATACGACAGGAAGCGTGATGCAGCCGGTCAACGTGCTCGTCCAACAGGTTGTAAGGCCAGTCCGACCCACGAAGATCACGAGCCATACCTGCAAAATGAATTCAAGTTAGCATTTATACGGAACCAAAAAAAACATCGTATGTAAAGTAACAATAAATAGAACTTGTAAATAAATAAACAGAGCAATATTAGACTACTAGTACAACACCAACTACATTACTGAAAAGGGGGATGTAACATAGCAATTATGCAAACTGTACATGAAATATACGATACATTTAGTATGACATTTCGCACGTCAAAAGTGGCTACTAACAAAATACAGTTTACAATGGAAATTTATTTGTAGTCACCAACTAGTAGTACACTCCATACCGCTCTGCCTATTGATCAGCACATGCATTGCATCATCTAGTTGTGTGCCCCTCCTGACCGTACCACCCACAATGTGCACCAGATGCTCCGGCTTACGTTTCGTCCATATCATTTCTAATACACCGACTCTGTCACTAACCCTTCCCACCCTTCAGCATGTTAACATTTGTAATCCAGGTCCTCCCTGTAATGTTCAAGGTGGCGAAGTTCCCCACAACCCTGAACCCCCTAAGCTCCCCACACCACGCATGCAGTACCCTCTCCTTGAAGAAGTACTCCAACATAAAGTTCGAAGGGTACATGCCCACGATCCCGCATGCAGCGAGGACATGAGAGCATGGATTATGTAACAGCTTTATCTTGTTGCACGTGTAGTTAGGTTCGTTTGCATAATCTTTAAGGCATACCTCGTGGGTAACAAGGGAATGAGCCGTCCCAAATCCAGCTCTATCACGGAGTGCCATGTTGAAACGATATTCCCTGTTGCCCATTATGTGCACTGTGTGCAATTGGCCCTTCTGTGCCTTCGTCTCCATGTATGCCATAATTTTCGATGAATACATTGCTCGGGGATTGGCTGCATGAAGTGCGGCATTCGCGTGCCTCTCTCTGTAGTAGCCGATTGTGCTGTGAAGAGCACCTTCCACGATAGCGACAAGGGGCTGAGAACGAAGGCCCCTGAGAACCCAATTGTACATCTCTGTAATGTTAGTCGTCATTATGCTGTACCTTGCACCATCCGTGTCGTGCAACAACGACCACTTCTCCAATGGTTCTTCCTCGATCTACTGTGAGAAGCACTTGATGTTCCGTGAGCTCCTCCTTCTCAGGCCAGCTAGATTAGGCTCATCGAGTGCTGCCAAGCATTCTGGTTGTGCTTCCCCAAGCATATGATCGGCCCCTTGCTCCTCTCGTCGACATGCTTCCTGTTGTGCTCGTCCAACAACGCCCACAAAGCATCAAATTTTCTTCACTGGTTCTGCATAGTCAGCCTCTTGAATAGCTTCATCAATGGTTGTTTTGGGAACTGCTTGAAAAAGTTCGCCCCTAAGTGACGAATACACCATCTGTTCCTCATATCCGGCCAAGAAAAGGGCTCGTCAGTGTCTTCTTGAAGTTTTCTTATGGCCTTTACAATCCCGGCGTGGTGACCATAGATTACGCACACACCAGGATGTGCGTCGACAACTCCAACCTTGATATGTCTGAGCAACCACAACTAGTTTTCATAATTCTCAGTTTCCATAAATGCGATGGCCAGCGGCAATATTTGGTTGTTGCCGTCAACGCGTATGGCCGACAGGATCTGCCCCTTGAATTTGTCGGTCAAAAAGGTCCCATCAACTAAGATCACCGGCAGCATGTGCCTGAATGCGTCGATGCATGCACCAAATGCTAAGAAGGCCCTCTGCAAAACCGCATATCCTGGCGGCCTTGTGGAAGGCTTGTCCTGTACAACGATATATGTGCCCGGATTTCTGTCCTGCAACACCTTAAGCATACGAGAAAGATTGTCGTATGCTGCCTCAAAAGACCTAAAATATTTTTCCAATGCCTTCTGCTTTGCACCCCACGCCTTCGCGTAGCTAATCTTGTACTTGAATTTCTTCTCGATAGCTATCATGATACGCGTGGCCTCCATGTCTTTCTTTTCCACTATCTCTCCATACATTAAATTGGCTATAAAGATGGACGTTAGGTTATGATGCCTCGCCAAAACACTACTGAGAATGCAAGAGTGCGGCTCCACCTTTGACACAATCCAGTGAGTCTCATACTTGGGTCTACGTTCATACACCCACTAAGAACAACCGGCCTGCTCTCACTTCACGGTGTACTACTCCTGGCTAGATTTCACGACCCGAAAAGTCCGCTGCATTGAAAGGGCTCACAGCTTGATGGCATCCTGCTGCGATGCCTTGTTAGCAAACATTGAATGCAACCGAACCTCTGTCTCATGATACTCCCACGGTGATTCGTGCTCATGATGTGCGGAAACACCCTTAGCATCAAACCGGTTCCATTCCTACAGGACAGGAGCTTCATCCTCATCCGAACTATCCTCATCGTCCTCCTGTATAGCTTCCTCTTCAGGCCATGCCATCTGGTCATCGCACTCCATCTGCTGCACTATGTACTCAATATGCTCCTCTTCATCAGCATGTCATATTCCCTCGCCATGGTGTGACCATTGTACCTATCCTCTGTGTACCGCATCGGCCTTGTCACGAGCATCTCCCTTCTCCTCGCCAACATGCAGGTTGCCGAGCTACTCGCACCTTTCAGAGCACCTTGCACAACCTCTAATGGGCATGGTTGCACAAGCAGCACACACTCGTATATATGGCGCCAACACCCTTGCACAAACCCCTTCCATGCAACAGTGCGCAGCAATATTCTCAACTCCCATTTGATGTTCATGAGAGATCGGCTCCAAAGCCCTTGTACGGCGACGCTGCAGACCTCGGGGTCCAACGAAAAACTCCGGGTAAGTCAATGCATCACATTTGAGATTCGAGCATTCTCGCTGTCCGGGTGTACTAGAGTGGTTTGCGGAAAACTGCTTAAATCCACACCATTCGGACCTTCACGAACGGTTCTAGCACTGTAATGCACTCTCAATGTAGTGGGTATCGGTATTGCTGATGTTTGCTTGCATATATGTTTTAATTTTGCAACATGTCAAATCGCATCACACACTACAAAAGTACTAACGAACTCAATTCACATTTCACCGATTGTTCCCCTGTCATAACCAACTACACTAACTTCGTAGTATGAACTTCCTATCGGCACCCCGCACACCGATACCGCACTTTTCTCGTTGCTCGAGCTGTCCCCTACATGAAACAATTCCTAATGGTTTCAACAATGCCTATATACAAGTTATAATGGTACACACGTTTTTCCAACGTGCTAACATTACATTCATTTGTATTCAATCATAAATATTATATATTAGTGTTTTTTACATACCAAATTATAAAATTGTAATGTAAATATTTACTGAATTTTGTAATACGTACAAATTTCTACGGACGATTAATTTGTATGTAGCAGTGACTGATTTTTCTACAACTATAATTTTGTTCGCATGCCAATTTGCTAACGATGCCAATTTTATAAAACTATGTTTGCTAAATTATACACAACTACACGCTTGTACGCCTGCTAATTTCTTAAAACTACATTAACTAAATTTTCTATACCAAAAATTGAACTATTTCTATGTACATCTATAATTTTCTACTAACAGTAACAGTCATATACAACATTGTAAATACAAAACAATACCTACAGTTGCTTCTTCCTTCCTCTCCGCTTCTACGGCTGCTAATTTCCTAAAACTACATTAACTAAATTTTCTATACCAAAAATTGAACTATTTCTATCTACTAACACTAACAGTAAATAATACATGTACTGAATATACAACATTGCAAATACAAAAAAATTACCTAGATTTGCGTCTTCCTCTCTTCTCCTCCCCTCCTTCCTCTCCTCTCCTCCTCCTCTCCCCCTCCTTCCCTCTCCTCTCTTCCCTCTCCTCTCTTCCCTCTCCTTTTTCTTCTCTCTTTTCTTTCCTCTCCTCCTCTCCTCGGCCGGCTGCTCTTCTTCGGCTTCTCTTCTTTCTTTCTTTCTTCTTTCTTTCTATTCAGTGCGGCGGCTAAGCGGCCTCGCTATTTAACCTCCCAGTCGCCTGGCCGTTGGGTGATAGCAGTAGCAGTCACCTAACGGTCGGGCGACTGTAATAATTAGGCCAATGACGGGTGGATTGCATGCGTGTCGCTTGGCTGTTGGGTGATAGGCTCTAGTCGCCCAACAATCGGGCGACTCGAGCCTATTTCTGTAAAAAATGTTGCCGTGGATATATTTCTGTTATTTCGAATAAAAAATAGATTATTCGTACAAAAAATTCAGTGCTAGTACCCGTGCTAATTTTAAGGCACCATCTACTGAGTCTTTGTTTCTAACTTTTGACTTTTTAATTTTAATTTTTGGTTTTTTAGATTTTTTTCTTCTGCTTCTAACTTTTGACTTCTTGATTCTGTTTTTTTAGTGTTTCGTTTTTTTAGATTTTTTTTGTATTTTTTCTCTTATTTCTTTGTATTACCTTTGATGATATAATTTTTTATTTTTAAAATTTAATTATGCTGAAAAACTATTAGTAATTATAGTATATTTTAATTGTTATGGTGTAAAATAAATCATAGGCTAAGGACCCAACTAAATCTGCTACATGCTTAATGAGTACTAAATTGTATTCATGGCTGGCCTGACCAGACAGACCAGGACGAGAAAGAGAACGCGCACCAGGAAATTGCTTTAGAGCTTCCTGTCTGGTACTACGATTAGATGGTAGTATGACACGCTTTTCATTTCTAACGCATCACTACAATATACATGCACCATGCATGTGGAACCAATGCCGAATTTTTTTTCTATTTTAGCCCTTTTTTTTGAAAAATATTCACATTTAGACCCATGATAGTTTTAATTCCGTTTTTGGACCCAGGGGGTCGGAGCCGTGACCCACGGCGCCGAGGTAACACGTCTCGGCGCCGTGGTCCATGGCTCCGAGTTCCCAGGCCCGCACCACCGTGGCGGCCTGCATGGCGCTGACGTGGCAAGAGCTCGGCGCCGTGGGTTGTGGCTCCGAGCTCGGAGCCGTGGATCTTGGCGCCGAGCTTTGGGGCCCCGGGCGGCCTTATCCTCTACTCGTGTTTCTTTCGGTCTCTCCCGTTGTCTCTTGTTCGCGTGGTGCTGCCGCCTCCCGCCACCGCCCGTGATGCCTATGCCTCCCCGCCGCCGCCCATGGTGCTGCCGCCTCCCCTCCCCGCCCGTGGTGCCCGTCCACCTCCCGGCCTCCCGGCCGCCTCCCGTACGTCTCCCGGTCTCCCGACCGCCTCCCGTCCGCCTCCTGGTGCCGCCGCCTCCCGTGCGCCCCGGTGCCGCGCCCCATCCTCGGCCTCCGCCTCCCGCCGCCGCCCCTAGTGGTGCCACCGCCCGTCCACCTCCCGCGGCGGCGCCGCGCTCCGCCCGCCGCATCGCCGCAAGCACGCCGCCGGCCGCCTGCTCGCAAGCACGCCGCCGGCCTCCCCATCCACGCCCGCCCACCTCCCCTCTCCGCCCGCTCGCGTCTCCGCTGCACAGGTAAAACAACTCCCACAGTTGAATCAAAAGATAGCAGGAATGTAGAAATCCATGGTTTAATGTAATGTGAATTAGATGTTTATGCAGTCATGGTAATCACAATGGCTGAGGACTGAGGTTGTTAGGAGTTTGGGAGTTGTGCCTGTTGTTTTGTTGCAAGTCTGGAATAGTTGAGGGAACCTGTTCTAACAAATCTCATTTGAATGGATTAATACTTATAATGAAGAGGAGTTGATGTATGCATTATATGTTTTCGGTGACCTTTGGACGCTGTAGTTTTACATGATTATGGCAATATATGGTAGGTTGTGTACAATATTTGCTATCTTGTTTGCTATCTTGATTAGCATAGGAAGCTAATGTTTTGCGGGATTTGGCTTCACAACTTAATGGATAATAGACTGTTTACGTTGTTGTGGTAACTATACTTAGTTCTTTGTGGACATTTTTATTGGGTTGGATTTGCTCTTATAGATTGTTAAGTGATGCTTCCATGTGCATAGAGAAACTTTGATGCCATGTTATAAATGGTTCAGGGTGGTGTATTGTTGTCAGACCAGATTTTACAATCCGAATCATCAGGTTTAGCTGCACTACTCCTCGGATCGCAGATAGTGCTCACGCTTCACATGAATGAATATCACAATACATATCATGCGGAAGCGTAAATGTAATAGTAGACTTACTTCATGGGCCGATTAGGCCGAAATCAATAAATTGCAGCAAATGAAGAATGAGCACACAGTGGGACCTTCAGACATGCCCACAGCAGCCAACCGAGGTACGCGACCTAGCCCTTGACATCTTTATCTTCTCGCCAGCTTGTCCAGTCTTGTTGCCGAGGCGAGGTGATTTGATTCCTGAATCTGAATTTTGTCGCAAAGCGAGTGTGAGCACTCCAACCCCGTGCTCATGAGCCAATACACAGAATGCAAATAAATAGTATGCATGGCTTAACAAAGGAGAGGCTCGGGTTATTTTATTTGCCAAAAATCGCTTTTAGCAGCATTATTACTCTTATTTGACCAAAGTGTTATTATTGCTATCTAACTCCCCACTACAATTGACAAAATTGACTTAATCCACCGAAATGCACTTTCTTTATTAACTGCTGTCTAAAACTCCAAACAGCAAGTGTCATCATTTATTTAATCCACCGATCATACTTTGTATTTTGAATTACTAATAATCCAATCATGTCATTACTATTCATCAGCTCCTCACCTCTGAATTCCAATGATTCTCTAACATAATTACTTTCAAAGCCACCGATATCATTCGCATTCAATCCTTTTCGTTATTGATTCAAAACCATAATCCAATAATCAATCTCATTTTCCATTATCTATCTCTAGCTAATCCACAATTATACCTCCACCGAAAGTTCAATTTACTAAGATTATAACTCACTAATTGTTATGAATCCTCCATTCTTCTCAGAAATTCAATTCCTCCATCCAGTAATTGATCAACTCCTATTAATTCCCCAGATTGTCAACATCTTCTAAGAATTAATAATCATTATTATATATCCACCAAGAATATCATTGATTAATTCTATGATCCACTAGTATCCTCCCACCAAGTAAATCACTAATCAGGGACTATAATCCAATACTTGTATTACTCCTCCAAATTCCCGAAAATTCAATTGACTCATCTAGTAACTGAATCTATTAATTCCAATATTGTCATCTCCCAAGAATTTATTTATCAGTGCCGTAATCCAGTATTTATCTGTGCAATCCCTAAATCTCCAAAATCATTTAAATCATCTATCTAGCCTATCTATTCAGCTAGACTCCACCAATTTAATTCTCCCAGAACCCACACTATCATTTCCTATTTAGGATCGACATGAATCCACCAATACCTTTATGTGTTTACCATAAACAGTCATCTTCCTTTCTTACGACTCTATTCATTCTTCCTGACCTTTTATTTGTGAGAAATGTTACCATTATTTAAAAATATAATACATAGAAATTTCCTGAGACCTAGCAGTTTTGAGCAAAAGCATAATGTTCAAGAATATGCAATAATAATAGCGATCCAGAGTCCATCCACCGTTACATGGCATCTGCACCATATGGCATCTTTCAGCGTTATAGCCGCTTATCTTACCACTGGGACGACACCCAGGACAATTCCAAATCAGGGCAGTCCTTCGCCCTTCACTTTTCCCAATCCCATCCATAAAGCATTTTGAAATAGAACTATATATGGTTAAGTTCCCATGTCCGCCCATGACCGTGGGCACGGCTATTCGAATAGTTTTGACTCTGCAGAGTTTGTACACTTTCACCACAAGAGATAATCAACTCGTTGCCCCACATGATTCCTTAGCCATGTGGTTGAGCAAACTATCACAGTGACTTTTCAAAATATCTAGTTCCTTTTGTCATCTCACCTTATGGGCTTCTCCCACTTGCGGTGGGTCCCATCTATGCACGAGATGTTCCTCACGGCTACTAGCGCTATTCGGCTACACTCCCTCGCTAGCTAGCACGACTGGGAACTTCACCCTACACTCGGTGTCCCTTTAGGCCTTCTCTTGCCCTTGCGTGTCCACTTCTATCCACTACCGTGAGATGAGTCCGAATTTCGATAAGTTTATCGAGCCAAGTTGCACTTTGCGCACTTGTGGTTGTACGGTTTTACAGGAGGTCATGACAAGATTCAGTCCTTAGGGTATCTGAGCGGTTCTATCACACTCCATAATTTGTGCTTTCCTTTGCACCACATACCAGCCCCCAAACCATCCGCCCAGATATTAAGCAGGTTGGGATTTTTGAGGAACATAAAATAACCATATCAAAGGATACCAGTCATTCCCACCATGACTGCCCAACCAAATTTCCTCATGATTAAAGTGATGCTTGGGCGTTCTCACGCCCATGAATACCTAAGCAATACTAAGCATGGCATATCAATTACGGACTTATTTTAAAAAGTTACTATTGTAATTTTGCTAGGGCGACAAAGTTCACATAATCAAGTAATCCAAAGGAGGTGTACTATTATTCAAGACAAACAATGGGCATATATCTAGAATCTTAAATTATCATGTATTTGCATATAAAGTAACAGCATGCAATTTGATAATTTAAACAAAAATAGTTTGCAGAAAATGTAGGTTCAACATGATCAAAGTATTGACTCGCCTGGCGCGGTTTACCGCGGTCGTGAGCTCACACAACGCTTTCTCATTTGATGGGCTTGAGTTCTTTCGGTCTTTATCTTCACCTCGATCTGGACCTCGCTTGATCCATAGAATCTCCAGGACTCCAGTTTCTAATTACGCGATAAACGACTGAATCCAAATAAAAGCAAATAACTCAGAAGATCCAAATAAATTCGGATAAACTTAATTTAGATTTATTATAATTTAGTGGGTGATTTGAGGCATGGTTTGCGGTAGGGTAAGACGACTTCTTTTTATTAACAATTTCTTTTATCATTCTAGTATTTATAAAGGAAGTTCCATGAGTTAGGGTGGTCCTATGGGTAGGTATTATTTTGTCGAGCGTTACTTTTAATCACCCGATGACCTAAGGGGCTACTTTATTATAATTGCCACACATATATACTTTGCCAACATGACACTTCTACCTAAGGGCACCCTTTTGATTAAAGGTTGTTATCATTTTATGTGTCATTTCATGCAACCCTAATTACACGTGTTACTGTTTAATTGTTTACTTGAGAATAGTTATATATATTGATTAGGTCATTTTGATACATGATGACCTAGAGCTATTATGTTTTGGTACCTATATTAATATACTATTTTAACCTAGAGGTGCCCTGGGGACTACTGGTATTGTTGTTATATCCCTTGACTTAGCATTTGACAAGGTCCAATCTTCAATTAAATTTCTATTCACCTAGGGGTTGAATTTGTTATGCGGGATTGCACTTAAGTATTGGTATTCAATTAAATCTACCACAAAGATTTATTTAATGAGGGTATGTTAAAAGCTAGGGAGCATATTTTAACTGGATTTATGGGTAATCTTTTGATATAAGGTCTCACTTTTGTAGGTAACACGCTATTCAAATTGCTTCCGCCATCGTATCCCTGAATGTATTTTTAACAGGGACCTTAATTAAGTTTGATCATGTAGCCAAGTCCACCTTTTACGAACGCCGCTAATTAAAATTTAGCATTTAGTTAAATGTTCCAAACTACATTGGTGACTCATGTGGGTCATTTAATCTAGTATTAAAGCTTAAGAAATTTTATCCTATATTCCAACCAAATCTATTAACCTCTCTACTATATGTTCTTAACTTTAATTTGGATGTGTGTATATATATATATATATATTCGTATTTAATGGAGATCTTTATTAGCCTTGGATTTTTTTAAGTATTACCATCTTTTATTAATGCCCCCAATTAATATTTAGCCTTTTAATCCAATTAGGCAACCCACATTAAGTAGTCACATATGATAACTAATTCACATTTAAATCTTAACCCATCTCATTCACATTTCACAAACCTTGGTTTATCAAATTGTTTCTTTGATTGTTTACACAACCTGAGTTTCCAAATGAGTTAACACCAAGAATGGATATTGAGACATGAGGCAAGATTTTGGGGATGCCTAACCGGCTGGACCCGCATGTCATACCTGAGAGGGAGACAAAATGAAGAAGGGGTGCTATCTTCGGCTGGGGAACAGAATGGAGCAGAGGAGGGAGGCCGAAGCATGGCAGCGGCGGCGATGCTGGCAAGGAGGCGACGGAGGTCGGTGAAATATGTTGCCCCGGTGACAACGGACCTCAGGGCGGTAGCAGTTCCGGCGGGGAGACACGGTGGCGGGCCGGCGACGATGGAAGGCGGCCGGGTGAGGGGAGCCGATCGGGGCGCCGGCGGTGGGATGGGAAAGGGAAAGAAAGGAGGTGTGCGTAGGCATGAGTGAGGCATGGGATCTCATCGAATGGTCGCTGCGGACGGAGAGGAACGGAGGTGAGCCGGCGCGCAGCGATGCGGTGGTGCGGCGGGTCGCCGTGGCAGGAGACTTGGGCGGCGAGGGCACCACCGACACTTGGGGCAGCCTCGGATACCACGGAGATACTCCATCGCGGTGGAATTGGCCGAGGTCCACCGGTTCGCCGAATCGCCACAAAGACGGGGTGGCCGTTGTTTCTCGGGCGGAGGAAAAGAGGAAGGGGAAGGAAGAGGGGTGGCATGGAAGGTTAGGGAATGACCGGGTCCTCTTGTAGCCGCAGAGGGGCAGGGGAGCGCGTGGACCGGCGGAGAACTGGTAATGGCGGCGGACTTGGGCAATACCCGACGCGGGCTCGGGCGAGGAGGCGTGCGGCGCGGGGCTCGGGGCGGGGCAAAGGTGAGGTGACTTGGCGCTGGTGGGGCGACGCAAGGACGGAGGAAGCAGGCGCGCGCTGTGGGGGGGGCGACGTGGGCTCACGGCATCCACGCAAGGAAGAAAGGAGGCAAGGGCAGGCTGCAGGGAAGAAGAAAAAGGGAGGAGGCGCTGCGCGGTGGGAACCAGCGGGCAGAGAGAGGGCACTGGGTGGAGACGGGCCCGCTGGCCAGAGGAAACGGTCGGGAGGGGCGCCAGCGCCCGGGCCACGCAGCGACGGGGAAAGGAGAGGCGCTGGCGCGGCATGGGGCCCGCGGCGCAGTGAAATGGGAGGCACGGGTGAAGGTGGGCTGGCCGTGCGGCCGAAGCGGGATGGAGTGGGGAGGGGGTTGGGCTGGGCCATTTGGCCCGGCCTGACCTCCAATTCTTTTTTTTTGTTTGCATTTCCATTTTGCATATTTATTGCATATATTTTATGTGTTTACTTTTGTTGCCCTTTTGTAATACTATTTACAATATGATTTTTTTTACATACTTTGATTTAAATCTCTCCCTCCTTATGTTTGATTGTCTTTTCAGTTGTGAATTCAAAATTATAAATCTCTTTTACTCCCATATTTTCTTTTATGGTATTTTTAATTCTAGTTTTATTTTTCTGAAACTTTCTTAAATTTTTGAAACCTCAACCAATTCCAGAGAAATGCCATAAAAATTCAAACTCAAATAGAGTATATTGCAAAACCATTCAAGAAATTCATATTTTAAATTTCAGATTTTTCAGGATGTTACAATTGTCCACGGGTTGTTTAGTTCAGGGTGAGCTGTTAGTGACTAGGTACTTATTAATTACTATCTAGTATCTAATTTCGATTAAAGGTATTAAGTTTGGTTTTCTTTATGAACTAGATGGACAACTTAGTCACCCTATATCATGGAGGCAGTGTGACAAGTGATGATTATGGAAATGTTCGATTTGTTGAAATGCAAAGGGTGCCTCTGATATTCAGTGATCGGCCGTTGTTTAGTGAGTTGGTTGCTAGGGCCCGGAGGAGCTATATTGTCATGCAAACGAGGAGAGAATCACGCTTGAGGGTTACTTCACTTCGGTTTGAAAGACACAATTCTAAGGCGTTGATCTTAATTGGTTGTGAGGATCGATGGGACAAATATGTCAAATTGGTTATGAGAAATGAGTTCCAATGTTTGGACGTTGTTGTGCGGAAGGTGTCCATTGATCCCACCCTCATGGTTACTCACTGAACTAGGTGATCGTGCACCCTTTGACCCTTCAGCACGGACCTTGCGGTGGATGTGGAAGAAGTGCCCGAGGTGCCCGATACTCTATCCGCCTAACGAGGTTCGATTTCTCAACCGCCGAGTTGAATGTCTGATCGATGATGTCGTATGCGGCCTCAGAGATCCTTCGACCCGAATTATCCCAGAAGAGTCGAGCAACACTTTAGCCTTTTCCCGTCATTCCATTCTTTTGTCTCAATCCCATCGTTTTCATGCTTATGATGCAGGAGACATTCCTGATAATGTGGGTGTTTCCCCCGTTGCTCCATCTGGCAACGTTGAAGAAGTCTGTAGGGACTCCAACAGTGTGGATGTTCAAATTGTGGATGATCTGGAGCCTTACGAGATCGCAAGGGCCGTTGATTCTGATGATGACCGCCCTTTTGGAGAGCTGACCGAAAGTGATATTGAGCTGATCAGGCATTATTGCCCTGGCCGGGATCCATCAGTTCATGAATTCAGCGATCTTAGGCATTCTCATGAGGCTTATGCAGAAGGAAGGGATGACGAGTTGGCTAGAGGATAATTTAATTATTTGCCACTTTTATGAGTAGGGTGGCAACAGATTTGCCACCCTGACCCATTGTCAGTGACTCAGGCGGCCCCGCATGTAAGTGAGAGAGGTAATTGGCCAATCTTCAGAGTGGCAAAAAGTTGAATTCCCCGTTGCTAGATGCTCCTGAGGTCGGGTCAAGCATGACAATTGAGAAGGGCATGGTGTTTGAGGACTTGTCTGCATTGAAAAGGTGGCTGCAGGAGTATTCAGTGATTCGTAAAAGGCCATTCAAGGTGAGGCATTCTTATGTGGAGCGGAGGTACACAGTTGTGTGCGAGAAGGAAACATGTGAATGGAGGGTTTGTGCTAGAAAACAGAAGGACACGGGAGTTCAGTGTTGACAACCTTGTGCTTACGTGGTCTCCCCGTTTCGAGCCTTACCGGGATGAGGGAGAGTGGCAATCATACACCGGGCCCAAATACATTGCAGATCCGGGTAGCCGTTGGAACAAACGTGGAACCAGGAAGAGGATGAGACACAAGATGGTTATGGATCAGCTTCCAGGAAGAACGAGGCGAGGGAGAGCAACCCCCTTTCTTACTGACCCCGAGCAGAACCAATGTAGCAGATATGGTAGACTTGGCCACAATTCACGCACATGCCATTGGCCACTTAGTCAAAAAGTAGTGCTTGTTGTTCGTTATGTTTCATAGTTCGTCTAGTTGTTTTCCCATATGCAATTTGCTATGTTTTTTGTTTAATTTCTTATTATTTCCATATTTTATGCATGTTCAATTTTTTGTTTACTTCTATGTTGGACTGATAAATTCAATTTTTTTGTAGGATGGCGCAATTCCACCTGCTAGACCCGTACTACGAGGAGAACCACCGAGGACGGCTCACCGCGGAGGGGAGGGTACTGCCTTCATCACTTCTTGTACAATTAATTATTTATGTTGATGCATCAACAAAAAAATTGTTCTATTCTATACAGGAGCTGCCCATCCTTCGTCCTCGAACCCATGACGGGTTCATGGACATGCGGTACGACGAGAGGTACACTCCCTTCCAGTTATCGGACCGTGCGTGCCTGCTGGTTGGAGAGCCCGAGTAGAGGCCTTCCTCGGGAGAGAGCTTCCTCCTGAGGCAGTCCATCGCTCTTCTGGAGTTCCTATCACCTGGCTCCGGCAGACTTTTGCAGTGTGTCCTGAGGGTGCGGACGAGCAGACAGTTGCTTACTTCTGCAGGTAGGGGTGGATATGGAGCCAACTCGTCGTCTTATCGAGCTTTTTCTAAAATTGACATAGTTTGATTTAATATCATTCTACATATAATTGCAGAGCATGGATCCTGCACTTGTTTGGTTGCGTTCTCTTCCCCGACGGAACGGGGGACAACGCGTCGTGGATGTACATCCACTGCCTCACTGACTGGGACACAGCGGGGCAATACAGATGAGCTTCCGGGGTGTTGGCGTTCCTTTACCGCCACCTCTGCGAGGCGTGTCATCGGAGTTCGCGAACTCGCCGCAGGTGGTTGCCTCTACCTCCTCCACCGTGGATGTGGTGTCGTCTACCGCTTGGCCGTCCCACGCTTTGCCTCCTCGTGCATGGTTCGCAGAGGTTCCTCTTCGCCGACGTCCGACGCTTGCATATCTTTGGGACTGTGTCTCGCTTCCCACGCCAGACGGCGGGCCTACCTAGAGTACACGAACGAGCTAGAGGCGCCACGCCCTCCAATGTAAGTTCATTCCATTTTGTATCGTGATTTTCATTTGTTAGTATATGACCTTATAAGTACATTGTTGCGATGCAGTTAAGTGGGAGCCGACGCGAGCAAGAGGTGGTGGCCATTCAGCCAAGCAAGATCAGCAAAGATAGACGAGGCCCTCTACAGGATGAGGTGCCCCTAATCTATTTCTATGTCATGAGTATCACCGCCACATAGAGTTGCACGCCAGTTTGGTATGAGGCAGCTGTGGCCAGCAGCGCCGTTCTCCACGTCTGTGGCCTTGCACAAGTGCCATGCAATTTCAATTCTAACCTTGGATTCCAATTGCACAGAGTTTCTACTAATTTTAACTATTGGTTTACGTGACATGCAGATTTGATCGTCAGCGACAGAAGAAGGTCACAGACTTCGAGCAGCACCACCACGTGTACGTTGAGGAGTGGGGACACTTTCAGGACCACATGGACAACAACGACGAGCCGCACAAAGAACGAGAACTTCCGGCGGTACCAAGTTTGGTACCAGCGCGACGCGTCCAAGCTTAAGGGCCAATGGACTCGGGATGACTACGCCGACATTGCGCCCTGACGACGAAGACACGCCGTGACGCACTCACCGACTCGCTTTGGGACGCAGTGGAGACGGCACCACCCCGACCGTGTGGTAATGTTCAATCTCATTGCTTATTTTCCAATAGACATAAATACCACTACATATAGCAAATTATCCATTCTTTGCTTGTTTGCAGCAACACTCAAGCAGTCCGTGACAGACATAGAGCATTTTTCCAGACGATGGCGACGCCAGACGCGTAGCTTCCTAGAGGTAAGCTTCGACAAAGCCACTAACAAAATTAGTACCTAATATCTTCGTATCTTGTTGGTTAACAAAATGTTGGATGACAGAGGCTAGTAGGTCGGCTACGTCGTGCGGCTGGTCGTTGTGGTTGCAGCACCGGCGCGGCGAGGATGTAGACGTGCTCGCGACATGACTTGCGCACCGACGCGCGAGGGTCGTGACACGCGACGAGCTCGCCCCACGAGGAGCGACACTTTCCCTGACGAGGGCGGTGAGGACGACGACGAGGTGGAGCAGCAGACTTACGATGAGATAGGCCCATCTCAGCTCGTAGACGCTCCTTCGACTCAGCCTTCACAGCCTGTACCACGCAGACGCCGCCGCGAGCCTAGCCGTTACACTCCAGGCATGGACGCCCTTGGTAAGGCTAAGGGTAAGGCTAGGAGGCAGTGATACTTATGTGTAGGCTTGTGGTTGGGCTTAAAAGTCATTGTATATATGTTGTAATGAGCTAGGAGGCACGTTGTAATGAGCTACTTGTTGTATATATGTTGTAATGAGCTACTTGTTGTATATATGTGTATATGTTATATTCATGTGATATTTGTGTACGAATCCGTAGTCTGTACTTTGTGGTTCTATAATTCCTGCAATGAATTTATGTTTCCCAAAACGCATCGCAAAGGCTACTTAACTATGAATTTATTACGAGACTACAGTGCTCTTAAAAGCCTACATAGGAACATTTATTGCTACATTGGAATCTCAAAAGCCTACGAACTGTTTCCGCAAACGATCGAAAAGGCTACGAACTATGAATTTATTACGAGACTACTGTGCTCAAAAGCCTACATAGGAACATTTATTGCTACACTGGAATCCTGAAAAAGCGAAAAGATTCGTATGTCCTCTCCATGGACTATGGCCACTGCACTAGATAACCTGCCTACATAAAGGACTCCTATGTCTTCCATACCACATCGCCTCCTCTAGCCATCACAATACTACTACACAACAATGTCTTCCTGGAGGTCCGACCCATTTGGAGTGCCGGAGTGGCATGAGCGCCCAAGTGCCATTGCGGCTTTAGGACGATGTTGGGCGCCCGCATGCATCCAAGACAACGAGCAAACTACGGCCGTAGGTTCTTCAAGTGTCCAGACCTGGATGACGACTTCGTGGTAACGACGACAACTAAATCCTTCGTTTCTTGTTATCGTTTTTCAACTTGATCCGTGACATCTACCACGCCACACATAGGCTTGCAGGTTCATCGAATGGGTGGATCGGGTGCCGCCGGCATGGCCACGGAACCGGCCAATAGAGGTGGAAAACAAAGGATAATACTTTGTCAAGATGACTCAGGCTCGCGAGGTGGAACGACAGATGCAGCTTGAGCAAGAGCGCCGCGTGAGGGTGGACCAAATCCGTCTAAAGGGCAAGAAGGATGAGCTGCAAAGGAGGCGGGAGCAGTTAAGTCTGCGTGAAGCAGCCATCAAGCGTCAGGAGGAAGAGCTTCAAGCTCGTGAGGCAGCTCTCAAGACCAAGAGTGACAGGACGAAGGATGTAGCGGAGCCATCTTCAGGGTGCGAGAAAAAGGGGAAACAACCACGCTACACCCAGTAGACAAAATGTAATAGACCCAGCAAATTATATTCCCTAAGGCATGTTAGGATTAGTGGTGGAGTTCTGAACATTACAAGTACAGAGTTCCACACATACCACATGCCACGTATACCGATATGATCTTATGATGAGAATTTTCTCCATTTATGTTTTATTTCCTTTAATTCTAATTGGGTGGGTATAAAGGAATTTGCGCTCCTCATATACCCCTATGGCTGGAGATTGTGGCTGAAGAAGGGCATTTGCCAAGGGATCTGCACTATCCTAAAACATAGTTCATGGACTCAGTATTATTTGAACTTGTTCCATCATGACACAGTATGAGACAGTTTGTACAGACATGCTAAGAAACAAAAGGACCAGATGCATATTGGAAATGAACAATAAAACATGCATATATTACATCGAGCATGAAAGAGAAGTGCAAGCAATCATTATGCATCAACCTATTAAAGTATCACATGCCGCAGGTAATGAGTCTGAGCTAGAACATAACAGGGTAGCAATGCTTGTTTGTTCTTACCAGGTCAAATATAGAGAATGTATTATCGATTAGTATCACATTACTTGAATATCAAGGCCAATCATGCTTTCTACATTATGTCTTAATTCTAAAAGCACAAAGCATCTCCAACCTAAATTGGTAATTACACATACAACTTGCTAGTTTAAACAATAGAGGTCGCAGAAAGCATATAATTCAGGGCTACCATAGATGATGCTTGTCTAATTGGTAATTACACATACTAGAGCAAAATGGATATGAAATATAGTTTTTTGTATAGCATCTGATCAAAGCGGCGTGTGAGACTCTTTTCATTGCTAAAATGTATAAGGTCAGCAATTTGAGTACCTAAAATCTCGTATTCGCCGTCCATGCACTTCAAAAACAGCAATAGCGCTATTGATGCAAAAGCAATACTTTCAGCTGTTTCAATCCTGTGCTGCCAGCTACTCGGCGCCACGGTTCACGGCTCCGAGCTCGGAGCCACCAGTCACGGCGCCGAGCTCGGCGCCACGACCCACGGCTCCGAGCTGGCTGCCACGTCGGCGCCACGCAGGACATCACGCTGATGCGGGCCTGGGACCTCGGAGCCGTGGACCACGGCGCCGAGACGTGTTACCTCGGCGCCGTGGGTCACGGCTCCGACCCCCAGGGTCCAAAAACGGAATTAAAACTATCAGGGGTCTAAATGTGAATATTTTTCAAAAAAAAGGGTTAAAATAGAAAAAATTCGGGAACCAATGCCAGTACAATTGCAATTTCCAATTTTCTCTGCACAGTGCAGTGCGAATTGCTACTACCGCCAGTGAGGTAGATAAGCCGCTCCAAGTGGAGTACTCGCGTTTGGTCGCAGTCTAATCCGTAGTCATATATGGTTGCACCAGAAAAACCATTTCTGTCGAATGATGGGTATATGGTTCACTTTTACTCTCACATGCTTAAGCATTTGGACGAATAAATTAGTGCATCAAACATAATAATCTCTCTAGAGTCTCGACAACTAGGGATGAAAATAGATCGGATACAAAGCGGATATTGGTCAAACTATATTCGCATCCGATCCATATTTTTTCTTAGATTTGAATACGAATTAGACAAATATCAGATACGAATATGGACTGGACAAACGCCAGACACAAATTCAGATCAAATTATACTCAAAATCAAATCGGATTCTACTTTTTTTGGATTCTAATAATTATTCGTGACCTCTCCTATTTAAAACATAACACCGAATTATTTTAACATTTTAATTTGATATATTGTAAATAAATCGGTTATAAACATATTAAATTTGGCTAGAAAAGCATGCAAAAAGCTTTATGGGGATGTACCAAAATAAAAAAAATATGAAATGCTAATTTAGAGTCCACCATACCGACGGCCTCGGATATTTAGTGTTCCAATTCGAAAATTCAGATCTGGCTTCGTTTTCACCCTTATGGACAACTAGATATTTTGGCAGCAAGTTGTACTACCATTGCAATCAGTAGTCTGTTCTTCTGGCCCACCAAGCTCGACCACATATACGACAGGAAAATCGCCACACAGTCTGTTTGTTGAATCTTGCATTCTTGCTACACGACAGTTCAAGTGCACACAATCGCTGGATGCGCCAACGCATGTGCTTCTGTGACACGGAAATTTCAGTGCACCTACGTATACAAATCGTTAGGACGCGTCAATGTTTCTATCATGATGTTGATGGATTCCCTGTTCTCTCTACGAGAATCAGGAGGACACGCTCCAAGGAAGTACGGGTGTTTTCTCTTGTTTAGCAAACCTAATAAAATTCCCTCTCATAACATTTGCACCTATGGGCCTGTTTGGCAGGCTACAAGCCGCCAACTTTTCATGCACCGCCATTCTGATCTAACTTTTAAACGGAGTATTTTCTCAAGACAGGGTCTACAAGTTAAACGTAGTACACGTTAAAAGCCCAACATCTGTACCAGCCAAAATCGCAAGTGAGTATCGATCTCTCCGTAATCTGTACCGTAAACCGCTAAAATTCAAAAATTTCAGCCAAAAGCCATAAACCGCAGCCAAACTAAACAGGCCCTATAACGAGACAATTAGCATCAGATTTGGTCTTGGAATAGCATAGTACTACTTGTGGAATGTAGTCAGAGATGTGCACCAGCAGTTCGGCCTTATGAGAGTTATTTTCCCTTATTCTGAAGGGCTGACTATAAATAACTCAAATGATTTCATAAGAAGAAAAACCAGTTAATTTTTTTAATCAATGGCATATGGTCTAAATGCAGATATTAAAAACGATGATTTCAGCTTTACAAATCACGTTATCTGCTTCTTGTCACAGATCTAGAAAGAAAATGAATGCTGAGATTGGCAATGCCTCAAGAGGAAAAAAAATCAAAGCTATAACATCAATGCATATATAATTTAAGATAAATCTAAATTGCAATTTCACATTGTTAAAATTTGCCTAAGGAACCATGGATCGGTTTCACAGCACCAACAACCGGGAACCGTTATGCAACTGTTCTAGGATATACCGTTTTGGTGGCGAACGTCACCGGGGTGACTATGGACGGATTCAAAAGAATTCATCAGTTCAATAAAGTCATATTTCGAACTGCCACAGACACAATCAAGATCAGCTCGATACCCAGACTCAGATGGAAAAGAATGTCACTCTTGACTCCAGTGATTTGATGAAACCTTCTCTCTTTCAGATGTTTCCTTGTTTATCCGAGTTCAGATTTCAAATTTCTCATATAGACTAAGAAAATCTCATCATATGAAACAGTACTGCAGTGATGCACACTAATCGGACGCTAAATCTCACGACTCCACAATGTTTTGCTCCTGATCGATGTTTAGTGCCAGACTGCCAGGCAACATTTTGAAGTGTGTGGTATAACAGTACGTCTAGCAACCTGGTCGCTTAGTTCTGAATATCTCACCTCGTCCACGATCAATCCAGAACTAGATGACAAATATCCGCACGACCTCCAGTACGTTGTCTTGCATCAGGTCAGGCTACAACCAGGGTGAAACAAATAAGTTTGCAGTTAATGCATCCATGCTTTGTCAAGCTCAAAGTAAGAGGCTAAAATGGTTTACAAACAAAAAATAACCAGCGACACATTGGAAATGCTACAATGGTAACCCTAGAGGAGTCCAAAGTAAACTAAGAGGCACAAACTAAGACATGTTGGACTGAGCCAATTGAGACAGTATGCTGAAATTAATTTGCAGTGTGTAGAGATCGCAAGACCTTGTGTCAGCCCTGGAAGCTGGAGCATTTCCACAAACAATAGTAGGCTAAAGAGCTTTCCTCAGACAGCAATTTTTCTCCCACCAGTGCAATGCTGAATCAGTGTCACTCCTGGTAGAATAAACAGATGAAAGGAAATAAGATTGGCTAGATAATTTGTATGAGAATATTTATGAATGGCAGGCAAATTTGTGCAAACGTAAAAATCAACCAGAATCTCTAAATGTATTGTCACTTTAAATGGTCTCTAAAATAGTATATAGTGGTGCATGATACAATGAATGTAAAAAAATACTTAAAAGATGCGATTATCAATTTATGATGCCATGACAACCAGATCATGGACAAATCACAAACAATAGACAGAACAGCAAATTGTGTTTGGACATGTGGGGAAATTTATTCTTAATTTGTAGTAGAGAAATGTATCTATGGTTGTGTATTTTTTTTAAGGGTTATGGTTGTGTTTTTGTAACAAACTAAAATAGATAACTCTTTTATGCAGAGGTGAGCCGAATGGAAGGGAAGAAAAAACAGGCAAGATTACTTTGTAACTCTTTTATGCAGAAGTTCGGCGTTATCTTGCAATATGCCCAATATTACTCAGTCAAGTACGATGACGGTGACCTATTAGGAAGAGGATTCTGAATTGAACCTGTATATAAATATTGCAGAGATAAGAGAATTTGTGGTTTTGTGGTTTTGCAAAGAGAATTTGAGAAATTTGGGATTTGAGTCATGGATTGAGTTGGAATGACGTAGGTCATTGGATTAAGATTGCATGATGTATATCTTGGCTAATGTAAATCAAGCTGTGAAGAACTTGTGCCTGAAAACTATTTCTTTATCTTTGGATGTGCAGGATCGCTTGGAGTCAACTATGATCAGCACCAATGATCGGGACTTAGCTCATGGAGGAGTTAAGGCCCAGAATGATCAAAAATGCCGGGTGAGATAGTGAGCTCAAGCATGACATGAGAAAGATGAAAAATATTGAAGGCAATTTCGAACGGCGGGATGGCACCATATAGCTTGCACAAGCCAAGTAAGCTGTGGTTCAGTGGAACCAGGACGGGAGAGACTTGGCGAAGCTTGGCGAGCTAGTGGTGCACCTACACGTGGCAAGCATAGTGATTGTTTGTAGTGGTTGGTAATGACCGGGTCAAGAAAGTGTATTTTGGTAGTTTGAGCAGAATATCAGAAACTATCTTGGATCAAAACTACAGCGCATAGGCGATGCATTGGAGAGCAGTTTAGATCAAGGTAGAGTCGGTTTGATCAAGGCGGATCAAGACTAAGACTTCAACGGATGCACATTTATACGCTTTGAAAAGCGTGCATAAGTGAACTTATGTGAGTAAAACCCGTGTGGGGGGGTTAACGGGCTTCCCCCATTGTAATAGTGGATAGAATCTATTAAGGGGTGTAGATAGCTAGTTGCCCACCTGTAAAAGGGGGTTGGATGGAGACATGGATCTCATCCAACCCATCTCTCGTGCTATCTCGTTTAGGGTTAGGGTTTGAGAGTGAAGCACTTAGTATGCTCTTTGTCCTTCAAGGTAGAGTGGCTGTAAAACTTTCTATCTCAAGTAAGCAATATATCAATATTTGTGTATCTTCATGGATTCATTTTGCTTTGATTGATTTGCTCTTGATTTGGGTTGAAAGTGTGATATCTTAATCCAAGATTATTTGAATTGATTTCTTTGATGCTCTAACTTGCTGTGATATGTGAGAATACATCTAGATCCATCTTGGTCATCATCCACCCATGAGCTAGTTATATTTACCAACTTTGATTTTAACTCGGTTTTGATGTAACCTTCCAACAAACTGAAAAAGGTCTCAATTTTTGTCCATGATTTTCATATTGTTTGTTGGAATAGGTTCAAATACCCTAGGGCCACGGTCAAGTCTCAAACCACTCGTTGGCTTTCGACCACATCGAGTTTTTGACCGTTCACTAGTCGTTAGCCTCACTGGTCGTATTTTTGACCACGTCGGTCTCACACCACTCATCGGCTTTCGACCACATTGGGTTTTGGACTGCTCATTGATCGTTGACTTTGTTGGTTGTATTTTTTTGTCACATCAGTCTTAGACCACTCGTTGTCTTACGACTACGTTGGGTTTTCAACCTCTTTCTGGTTGTCGACCACACTGATCGTATTTTGACCAGATTCGATCACACTAGTTTTGGATCACTCGTTGGCCTTCGACCACGTTCATTTTCGACCATGTTGGTCATCGACTATATTGGTTTTTGACCGCTCTCTGATCGCTGACCACCCAAGTCGAGTTTCGACCACGACGGTTATCAACTATGTTGGCTTTCAACCGGATTCGACCACGTTGATTTTAGATCACTCGTTGTCTTTTGACCACATTGGTTATTGACTACGTTGGTTTTCGACCTCATCAACTGCTAGAGTCGATTTTCGACTACGTTGATATTCGACTGGTAGTCAATCTCGGACCACATTGATTTCCAACCAGTGGTCGTAACCCGATCACATAGTGTTTCAAACAGGTCGCGCTAAGCTTTGTGGGACTTCCAACCACGTTGTCGAAGTTCGACCACATTGTTTTTTCTGACTAATTTTACTCAGCTTTGAGAGTCTCTGATTTTCAGTAGGATTGTTATCTTATTCTTCATAGCTTTATAGTTATCGGGGTAAAGGATAAACGAATACTTGAGAGAAAAAATTTTAATGCATCATTCATCAACTTTGTTGCCTATCCAATCCTACCGTCACCTCATGTAAACAGCAGAGTTTGCAAAAATGCAATCAGTGTATTAAAGTAACTGGAGAAACTGGGTAGGTATGGTCCAGTAAGGACTATGGTAACCAAGATGGAGAATCAGCAAACCAGAATGAAGCAATTCACTTGAAACATGCTTATCTTTAGAATATAGTTGATGACCTTATTTTATTGGAAGTTTCTTCACTACAGTATTCGCCCATCTTGAACTTGGATCTTCCTGCAATTGAGTTATAACCAGAGTACAGTTGGTTTTTCCCTAAAGAAAAGGGTGCAGTTGGTAATAAAGCAAAGCGGTATTTCATGAACGGCTTGCAACAAACATATTATATTACCACTGCCACCATGGCAGCAGTTAATGCTAGGGGGACAAATATGGGAAAAGAACATTTCCTCACAAAGAAATTGTGTTTATGTTTCCCGTGGTCGGTAACTAAGATTATATCTACGAATTTTCCGAATAAGTAAAGGTAAAGCAGATGTAACAACCCACATTATTAATTAACCTTAAGCAACAAATTACAACGTTAAGCATGATTAATTATGTAATTAAGAATATAAAAATACGAGGGAATTTAAAATTTTCTACCTAGTCGTATAAATTGAAATCAACGAGCGATAAAATAATACGTTGTTTTACAATTTCATTGACGAGGGTGAATATCAAACGGTATAGACTAAGTGAGAAATAAAATTCAATTGCACAAGTAAAAGTTTTCAAACTCAATTAAAATATATATAACAGTCCGTAATACAATTGTGTAATTATTACAATTCTTGTACAACCAATCAAGTCACATTCCTTGAGCTACAACTAAAACTGGCTTAAATTAAATAAAGATATTACAACTCTTTTTACATTAATAACGACAATACAAATTACTGTAAGTTACAAGTCTCGGTCTTAATCAAATGACCGTCTCGCAAACTTAGATAATTGCAACACAATTGCCACATTAGAAACTACATTCAAGTAACATACAATATTCTGTATACATCAATATTAAGAGAAAGCCAAATTACAATTTAGATCATTTCATACATTAGAAGATTTCGTCAAGTTGCCACCACACCACTATTTTAATTGTGAACAAACCCATAACTGTAAGACCGAAAAAGACCGAGCAAAAGAATTAAGCAAAATTAAAGTAAAAGAAAGAAAGCGTTGCCATCAGAGCCCTAAGGATTAACTTCGGGCGGGGTAATCCGTTCACGGAGATACCTGACCGTCCGGGGGGCCAGTCGGCACCTCTCACAACCATAGGCTCATCACACGGTATTTTATTATTATACAAACCTGTTTTGAGTATAGGGATCAACTAAAGCAAAGCCAAAAATACCATAATCCTATTTTCCAAGCCCAAACCACAACAGAGAGGCACCTGTCAAAACCATGCCCACATATCACAATATCCTCCAGATAGCACACGGCCAGAGCCAGTGAGGCCGAGATAGCACCTCCAGTCAGCACACCATCACGGCCAAAACCCCAGCAAAACCTCACGGGCAAGCCATCCAACCAAAATATCCCACCACTGCATACCAATAGCTAAACCGAGAGGAAAGGGCACAGAGAGACAAAGTAAGGTAAGGTAAACATTCCCCAACTCTTCCAGCCAATCCCCAGCCAATCCACAGACCGCAGAGGAGTCCACAACCGAGTGGAGCCGAAGGTCCAGGGAGTGAAGAACCGACAAGCCGAAGGGAGCAAGGGGACGTGACGGCCACAGGAGAACCGCAAGCCAGCAACCATCATCCACCACCAGCCAGCAACCATCATCCACCACCACGAGTCAGCAACCACAACCGGCCCAAAACCTAACCCTCTTGTGCTCACCAGTGCAGGTAAATCCCCACAACTATAGCCCTCCATGTAATGCCATTATCCCATTTCATCCAACATAGACTAGAAACCATAAGCATTCACCACGGTAGAGCACAGGAGCCATAAGCATGTCACCGGAGGTAAAAGAAGGGGAGAAGAGGGTTACCAGTGAGGGCGTACGGTGACGGTTCACCGGCGGGGACAGCCACGGTCACCCGCCTCCCAAAACCTAACCCTAGGTAAACCTCACAAAAAGTTAGCAAATCACAAACTTAGAAATCAAAGCAAATAGCAACCAAACCACATCAAGCCAACCCTAGATCGGGCGGGATGGAGGAGCTAGGCGCCAGATCTGGGCTCGCCACGATCTGCCGTGGAACTTTGCGCGCGACGGGAGCCGGCATGAGGGGGAGCGGCACCGAGGGGAGGCGCCGAGCGCCGGGCCAGAGGCGCCGAGACGGGGCGCGAGAGGTGGCGGCGCGTTGGGGGAGCCGGACCGGGCGGCGGCGCTGAGACCCGAAGGCGGAGGAGAGGCGGCGCGGCGTCGGCGTCGGCGTGGGGAGTGAGAAGCGTAGGAGCCGAGAGGAGAAGGGGGAGGAGGAGTAGAGGCGTCGGCCGAACCGAGGAAAAGGGGAACGGGCAGAAGAAAAGAAAGGAAGAGAAAGAAGAAAAAGAAGAAGAGAGAAGAATAAAGGGAAAATATGGAAGATTGGAAAATGTGATAGGCTAGATTTGCTAAAATTAGGAATATTCATCAACATGCAGCATAACAACTTTACGATAGCAGAGTTAGCAAAGTTAAATAAATTAACTGTAGATATTTAGGAACCCTGTAAATGAATATTACCCACACCAATGTAAATAGAATTCCGTTAGAAACGAAGAATTAATATGACCTTCGGGATAGTGTAATATCTTAGATCCTTATGCATATAGGCAACGTTGAGTTGATTATAAGCAGAATGAGTTGATTAGAAAACCGCAGACACATTTAGCAGGGTTCGTTTAATTACTTAAACCATGGTATTATTTGACGCTGTAGATTCAACTACTCAGGAGCCTTATGCTAATTACGTTAAAGTACAAAATATAATTACTTAGTATTAGTAAGTACAACTGTTGAAACTTGATTAAGGACTGTCAGTAAATTAAAAGTTGTCGTGTATCGATGGAATTGATACACTACCATTTAGATCATGAGCTTCGAGTTAAATACCTAATTAATCCTGTTAGTAGTATAAACTGATGAAATTTTATTAATAAATATTTATGATCGTGATAAATAAACCAAGCCATCAATGGATTAAAGCATGTACATGAGTATATCAAAATTTGTGTATCTTCGTTTAGACCATCTCATGGCATATTTAAATACTCAGAAGATGTTGTGCTAGCATCCAAATTATAGAAATCCACGTTGATTAAACTTGTACGTGTATAGATGAAATTAAGGTATTGTAATCTTAGAACATGTGTTGGTGAGTTTAAATAACCAGATAATTTGGTTAAGTTCATCTAAGCAGTAGAAAACCATTAATCAGTATTTACGATAGTTAGAATAAATGAATTGTCATATATAAATTAAAACATGGCGTGTATCGATTTAACTGAGGCAGTGCTAATTAAGTTATTCCGGGTTATAACTAAATACCCAATTAACCTAGATCGCGTTAGACTACAGAACTTCCCTAGTAAACATTTGTGAATCTTGAAAATAAATTAAATAATAACCGTAGGCCGGAAATTGCACGCATGCGAAGTAAGTTACCATAATATCATTGAAATCCCTATTGCACATTTAAGTGCCCAATTAATTTTAGTAGCCAATTATAAACAGTAGAAATTCACTAATAAATATTCCGCATTATTAGAATAAATAAATAGTCGTCAGAAGATTTAAAATTGTTGCGACAACTAGAATAACATGCTCCAATCTAAAATAGTATCCGAGGATAATTTGTACATAGTAATTTAGATGCATGAGTAGTAATAATCCACCGCTAGCTAAAATAAAACTTGGAGATCGTGCGAAGACGCTTTAGTATAATTTAATTAATATTGCTAGGAATTAATAAAACACCGGGCATACCTAATAAATCAAACATATCTCATGACGTTAGTGAGATGATGTCGAACGACGAGCAGTGTACTGAAATTAACCTCGACTACTGCGATTAGATTAAATGAAGTGACGTCTTACCTTAGGAGCACAAGCACCTCGACGCATTGTACTTTATTATGTTCTCGTAAATTAAGTCGTAGCCAACGTATTTACTTGCAGGCCATAATCCAAGCTACGGGGACAACTTCACCTGATCCTACTTGAATCCGAGTATATGGTTAAAGTCCAGGCAAGCATTCCTTTGATCAAATCTTTAGCGTATATTGCTCAAAACAAGTATTTTTGTATTAATCTAATATCACCCTGCATGAAATAAATAAAAGAAGATTTAAATCAAGAAGTGGTAAGAGATAAGAGAAAAGAGATAGATGGCAACTGATGGAGCAGTTGGCCACTAAAGCTAAGTAAGTAGGTGGGCAGAGGTTGCCAGGGGAGGTAGTGAGTGGGCAAGGGAGGGACCTCTGCATAAGATTAGAATATAAGGGATTACAAACTTCATCCGTATGGACAGCCCGTACCAACTCGTATCAACCAACATTTCGTTTTCACGGGCAGTCGGTACTCTAGTGAGGTGTTATATTCTCCACAGGAGTGATTTTATTTAGGGCATAGGCCCAAAGACCGGTGAGGCATCCGGGGCGTAAGAACCCACAGGCGGGTTACGCTTTAGCGTTATATTACGCTGGCAGGGGGGCTGGGTGAGGGGCGGACACCCTACCAGCCAACGGTTATGTCGTTTTCAGTGGGTCTGCGTGGCTCCAGGCTGCTGATTGTGAATAACCGGGTGGAGATATAATTACTGAACTAGAGATCATTGTACTGTACTCTGGTCTGGGCGCCGCTTCAAAGGAATTGCGGATCATCCCAAGAGCCAACACGATCAGAGTGATGATGGGTAAAGTGATACAAGCTTGCGCAATGCTATTAAAAATCATGAATTCATGCCTGTCTCCGGGAAAGGAGAATTACGGAAACTTATGGGGGTTTTTTTTGCTGTTCATGCGTATGTTCAGTAGTTTTCTAAATTAATAAATCGGGCTTCTTTCAAAACCAACAAACCTAATTTCTATAAGTCATGGAAATGACATGGATGCTGAAAAAGAGTGTTAAAAATGAACACGAAACTGAAGAGAGGAATTGAGATTCCTACCAGTGTAAATGATGGGCATTTTATGCATTTTGTATTATAACGCTTGCTGAGTACCTCTGTACTCACCGTTGCTATTATCTCCCCCTTTGCTTAGGAGCATGTCAATTCAGGGGAGGGCTGAGATCAGGAGGAAGCTACCTGGATGAAATGCCATGGACCCGGAATACAGTGGGTACAAGGTGGACACTCCGTGTAGAGTTGGGTGAATAGGAAGTAGTTAGAATATTCTGTCTAAAGATTGTAATATTTAAGCCCTTGAGGCTTTGTAATAATTTTAGCCCTGCGTGGCGATATTTTTGTAATATCGTATTTTGTCTCTAATTATTGTTCTGCTGCAACACTCTGATGGCTTATTATTCGTTAGAGCGATGTTTTATCGGCTAAAACGAATAATAATCCGTTGACTGACGTTATTACCCCACGGTAATAATGCGGGTCGCCACAGCAGAGTAGCATGGATCCATTGGGACAAAATGACCAGAACGAAAGAGTAGTGAATTGATGGAAATAAGTTAAATACTCCTGGTGGGAGTAGAGGCAATAAAATGGAAAACTTTTATCTTGCATGTGCACACAAAGGAAAAATAAAACCAGAGGAAGAATGATATTTTTATCTCCGTACAGTGACACATAATCATTCTAATTCATCTAAAGAAATATGAATTAATATTGAATTAAAAAAATTTATCCAACTAATTAGTCGTATTGCAATAAATATGTATATTGATTCGTCGAATACGAATACAAATAATTTGGATAAAATAACATTTTAGTTGGTAGAAGTCAATAGCATATTTGTATCCATATTTTTTATGCAAATTCAAATATGAATAAGAGAGAAATTGTTAATCGGGTGAAAATATTTATACCGTATCATGTCCTATTGAATACAGTAACCATTTGTATCCATTTTCCATCTCTACCTATGGGGTCAATCCCTTCAAAATATCTAAAATTATGTAAATTTTCATGCAATTATCAATAGAAATATAAGTGTTTTGCAAAATCCTGTGAGATCAATTGATCCTACAGGTAAAGCCTCCCTCCGCCACTGCAGGAACTATCTCCGCAACTTTGTCTACAACAAAATGCGAATTACATCTCTATGGTCATTTTGGTATCCGATATGCACTAGCGAACGTTCGATACATATGTGAGCCTTATATACCATTCGGCCCAAATTTTATTGCAGTTTCTCGACCACCTATTAACACAAACTTGCGAAAACCCATAGTATAGTATGGACGGTTGGAAGGAGTAAAACTGAATCACAGCTAGATTACAAACATGCATGAAGAGATCCATTCAGGTGTGAAAATATTACGAATCTGCCGGTGCCAAAACCGGCTGGGCAAGGGTTAGAATTGTTCAACCTTGTGTGGCAGTTAAACAGGTCGGCAGCAGCAGAGGCAGTAGCGGCTACGGCAAAACAAACCAACAAGAATCTGGCGATTAGCTTCGGCGCGCCGGCAGATATACCGTGCGTACGTGCAGAAGAGGTCGTCGTTCGGTTTGGCGTACTGCCTACTTGCGCCAAACCGATCCGATTAAACGTGGCACGAAAGAAAATAATAATCCTAGCTGCTTGCCTCCTGGCCAGCGTGCCGTGCTGATGTGGAATAACGTCTGCAGCCAGCTGGCGCTGTACGTGATGATGTGGCATGGAGACGTGGCACACTGTTTTTTTACTACTATATTTCTTCTCTCTGAGTTGGATGACATGGCGTGTGAGCTGTGACATGCATGTGTTTGAGATGGAATCAGAGAAGCAGTGGGGCCATGAATCACGGTATGAACTGCCGACGACGATAGCTAGCCACTACCTAGTAGTTCTCTTCTAGAAGAACATTTTTGAAACAAGTCTTGTAGAAGAACAATACTAATTAATTATTATATGTATTTTCTCTGACTTTATCATTATTATTATTATCAGGGGCGGAATTGGCCCCCCGGCAAGGTAGGCTCTAGCCCGGGGCGTCAAAAAATTAACAGTTTATAGCCCAGGTCAGCCCGGGGTATTTTTGCTAGTATTTAGCCCAGGTAGCCTATACACATGCCAGCGGCCCACTCGCGCGCAGGCGCTGCCCGCCCGGCGGCGCCGGCGCTGCGGCCTACTCGCGCAGCGCGCTTGGCCCACTCGCGCGCGCGGCGCTGCAGCCCACTCGCACGCAGCTCGCCCGCCGCCACGTCGCAGCCTCGCAGGCCCACTCGCGCGCGCACGGCTCTTCACCCCGCCGCTCGCTCAACCTAGCGCAGCGGCCGCAGAAGGCAGCCGCACCGCACCGCAGCCGCCACCGCATCGCTGTCGTCGCCGCCAGCGCCGCCCTCGTCGCCTCGCCTTGTCCGCCGCCTCGTCGCCTGCGCCTCGTCCGCCGCCTCATCGCCTCCTCGCCGCCTCGTCGCCTCGCCTCGATCTCGCCACTCGCCTCGTCGCCGATGGCCGCCTGCCGCCGCGCCAGATCTCCGCCGCCTCGCCTGCGTCGCCTCGCCGCCTCGCCGCCTGCGTCGCGATGGCGCCTCGTCTCTCCGCCTCAGATCTCCGCCGCCTCGCGCCTCATCCGCCGATGGCGCCTCGTTGCCTCGCCTCGGATGTCCGCCGACCGCCACCTTGTCGCGTCCCCTCCCCCCCGCCCTCTCGGCCAGCGGCGCCGCTCGCCCACCTCTTGGCGGCGGCCAACGCCGCTGCTGCTGCCGCTTCAGCCCCGTGCTGCGAACAAATTCTTGGCTGGAGATATGTAAGTAAAAATATAATTTCGTTCATCATTCAATGATTATCATCTCATGCTCTAATGTTGATGATTGCCAATATACATTCTATGCCAAGATTCTCGTAAGGAAACATAGCGAAGACATGCATATCATTTTATTTTGAACATCAAGTGAATATGAAAGTATACAAGGAAAAGTAATACTTCATTCCCAGCAAATGAGCAAAAAATAATACTTCATTCAATCTTATTCAATTCTATTTTACTTAGAACCTTGTAGCTCACAGTTAAGTGAACTCTGTTTCACTTCATATGCTTAATTGTTGGATTGCACAATGCCAGTATCTTGGTCTTTCTATTGCTCATGTTATTAAAATATAGCTTGTCTTAGTTACATACATAGACTTTCTGGTTAACATCTATTCTGGATATATGAAAACTATTGGTGCTTATACCCAAGTTAAAGACTTTGTTCTCCCTGTTCTTACAACTTGAGTTATGATTATTCATAAGAGAAATTAGAGGATATATTTATAACATCAGCCCTTTCAATAATATCAATGGAGTCAGGGAACCACATATCGTGGTATGGGTACAAATTGGCGTTAGTTTTAGGTTGTTAGAGTTCAGCCCGGAGCGTAGCCAAATCCTGGTTCCGCCACTGATTATTATGGATATAATTGTCTCCAGTGAGATTACTAAACCGTAAGTGTGCAAGAGAACACATGGGCATTTTTTTGGTTCCGTACGGTGGGTGTGCCACCTCCTAATTACTATTCCAACGTTCACTTATTGTTTCCAACATCATAATGGTCTCCAATACATCAGAAATTATTATAATATAATGGCACAAAGCTAATTTTGATGACAAATCTACATATTGTTTTCATATAATAAATCTAAATACTTTTGTATATATTAGTGGCAAAAGTTTTAAAATTTGTCTGAACACATTCTGACACATCCATATAGAACATAGTAGAGTAATACATTCATTAATAATCAGTAAATTTTGCAAAACTACAACTTTTCTGGCAAAACCATTAAAAAATACACATTTGAGTTTGAATATCACGGAACTACACATTTAATTTGGAGCAAAAATTCTCACAAAACTCCATCATATTACCATTGGTCTGACAGGTCGGTCCATTGTCAGTCACATAGGCTTACTCCCACCATTAGGGGGTACCACTTAGGCCAGCCACGTAGGCATGCATAGGGAACACAGTGGTGGGCGGCTTACGGTATCCACAATGGGTAGTACCTATACAGCCGCTAAGAAATGCCACATCACTCATGTGCTAAGTTTACCTTTTTCCCTCTAGTGTTTTAGCACCCCTTCCCTCTTCCATCCTCTACTCGGTAGGAAAAAAAGAAAAAAAAAAGAAGAAAAAAAGTAGGAAGAGCTGAACTCATTATTATCGACCATGTGTGCCTATTGAAACTAGATTTATATCTTTGTGCATTTGACTTGAATATCCCCTCAAAGTGCATTCATTGTGGGGACCCCAGGTGTTGAATACCTAAAATCCTCGTATGTATTCTACACTAATTCCGTGATCAGTAGCTAGTACATACAATCACAACGTTGAGACAACATCCATACACATCGCGTACATTTAATTTACAACAAAGGATGAATATATAAACGATGCATAAATAGTTTACAACATAAGGCCGACCGCTAAATAAATATAAGTATCAAGAGTATTTCATAGCTGAAGACAATCAAATAAACAAAAAAATCAAGCGGTATACCACTATAACCCATAGGCAATCAACTAAGATTAGGCCCTAGAATGACTCATCGTCGTATTCCCTGGTACCAGGAGCAAAGTAAGCATCGTCGGGTATATTATATTCCTCATGCTCTGAGCAACAATAATTTAAGCAAAGTTGAGTATATTGTATACTCAATAAGACTTGTAGCGTACCGTAACGTGTGTGTGTGTGTGTGTGTGTATAAATGCAAGGCTAACAATGAATAACACTCTATACTACAAGTTATTTTCAGCATGAAGTAAATTTGCATTTGCAATATCGATAAGTAGAAATTTGCAATGGAATTGTAAAGACAAGTTGACATGTAATGAAATAACTTATATATAACTTTAATATGACTAAATCATAGTAATCCACAGCCCTCCTCGACCGCAAACATCGAACAATTCTCGACAACAATCATGGCACATGCGACACATACATGCCATCACGTAGGCGTGTCCTTTCTCCAAGTGGGTATTCATCATTGTATTAGTAAGATTTGGTCCCAACACTTTGGTGAAGGGAGCCCCTATGAGAAAACCTCCCAAAAATGCACTCACTACTTCAGCCTATCAAGATGCAAGGCTAATCCTAAATAACTTAGTCAGCTAAAGACAGAGCCTGTATAGCACATGTGATTGTACGGTTACGCTTAAATGTGCAGAAATAGTGTTTGGTCCTTAATTGACCCAAGCGAGAATCTCCCCATATCTACGTGCGAAATACCTTCTCACATTTTGTAATTTATCATATAACTCATCTACGGATAAATCTAGGTTTTTCATTTTATTTTATACCAAACTAGCAAAGGTTCCTTCTTTGATCTAACATTTCAAAATCGCCCATAACCACATGCAAGTTTTTTTTTTGAAAGAATCAAACTTAGTGAAAACTAGTGCATGGCTAAGCATCTAGACCATATACTCGTAATATACCCAATTTGACATTAGCTATTGTCTAATACAAGGAGGTTCAATCAATACAAGATGATATAATTACCGTTACACACAAATATAGCAACTTTAGTGAAACATATATGCATGCATAGTAGATTTTGCAAACAAGGTCAAAGGGGCACTTGCCTTACTCTGGTTGCTCAGTTAATGGTTCGGAAGTGTTCTCAAAATTGTATGGCGTGATGGTATCTATTCCGTAAAATCCAAATGAGCACAAATAAGTGCTAAATAAATTCAAATAGAGACCTAATTAAAATATTTTTGCATATTTTATAGACCATTATTTTATAAAAATTTGGAGATAAAAATCACTTAATTTTAAGTTCATATACAAAAGTTAATTCCAAAAAATAATAAAAGTGATGACGTTGAAGGCGTAATATATAAAAATACACTTTCTAATAGACAAAGCAAGCTTTTGCACAACTAAAAGTGGCTTTTCCTATTTTATTTATTTTTTCTGAATTTCTTACATGTGGGCCATGCATGTTAGTCTCACAGGCTATAAATCATGTTTTATTTATAAATTTGTTGAGTGGGTCCCATATGTTAGTGACTCATATTTTAGTTTTCAGTTTAATTAAAATTTCTTAATTGATTTTAACTAGGACCACTTGTCATAAACTTATTATGTTCAAATATGCCATTAGTGCTAATTTCCTCTGTTAGATGTGGGTCCTACATATCATCCTCTCAAATTTTAAACATAGTTTTAAATATAATTAGCTAACTAATTAATTCGGGGCCACATGTCATACATGCATTAGTTTCCTGATTAACTTAATTAACTCTTTAATAATTTTTACTTATCCTTCTGACTGGTGGACCCCACAAGTCAGAGAGAGGGGAACAGAGGAGCTCAGCTCAACCGAGCTCACTGGTGAGCTCACCGGTGGCTAGGGGGTGATGGCTTAGCTTTAACATGGGCAAAATAGAATGGTTGTGTCACAACGCACCTTTGGGTAGTGGCAAACACCAAAATGGTGGACGGAGGTGGCAATGCGAGGTTGCGATGCAGCGAAGGGTCTCGGGTGTGCACCGATGCAAGTGAAGGAGTGTAGAAGAGGGTGACTAGGTGATTGTGTAGCTCTAGGGAGGCTAGATGATGCTACAAGGAAAGCACGGGGACATATGGTTGCCAAAGCTTCACCGGTGCCTTGCTTCTACGGTGGTGCCATGGATGGCTACGGCGAAAGCTAGGCAACAATGGGGTATTCCTAAATATAACTTGCACATAACATCTACGGACTATTAGGAGTTTACCGAGGAGGTTGGTGATGACAGAGGGCACCGGAGTGGTCAGATGACAAGGAACAGCAACAGCGGGGAGGTGCTCATGGTGAGGAAGCTCCACGGTGAGGGAGAGCTGCGAATAAGGGGTGCATTAGCTCAAGCAAGAGTCAAGGAAGCTCTCAGGGAGAGGAATCAGGTTAGGTCTTACCAGAGAGGCAACGTCATCATCGGTGGCTGCTGTAGCCAGACCCAAGGAAGACGGCTCAATTTCGATGAACGTTTGTATGAATCCTAAAATTAATTGAGGGGAAATACTCTACAGGATGTGGAACACAAAGTGATGTAGTTAGAAATGTGAGAGGTTCATTGGAGAGCTGGGAACTACGATGCCACCACGAAGGTTGTGATGGGTGCACTTGCCGATGTTGAGGAAGAAAAGCTTGTTTCATGATGAAACGAGGAGCTAGAAGCTCGGATTCTCATGGAAAAGAGATGAGGGTGAGATGTGAAAGACTATGATGTGGTCAAGAGTGCTTTGTAGGCACGAGACAGCCGAGAGTGGCTCGTGAGTTCTCACGAGCTTGATAAGATAGCAGCTCAATTCTTCTTCGTGGAGCGCAACACACGTAAGAAGACAAGGGCAGGGACTCAGTGTGGTAATGCAACAGGTAGGTGTGGGCAGCATGGCAAAAGCTATGGGCGTAGCATCAAAATCCAGTGGCACTGCCATGGTGGAGCTAGCGTGGGCGCGAGGTGGATGAAGACCACTGATGCGCAGGCCCAACACGTCAGCAAGGGAAGGAGCGACATTCTGGCAGGTGGGGTCTGGTCCCACTCATCACTATCAAGTTTTAAGTAAATAGAGAGGTGTATATGCAAAAATACACCATCGCGAGATGGAAAGTGGAAAGGGTTAAGTGAAGAAAGCGTATTTGCTCAGCTAAGAGATTTGAGAAATTTTTTTTGAGAGACCATGTGGAGGTGTCCACATGTTTGTGATGAGTAATTGACTCGTGTTCTGGAAAGTTTGAGTTTGGTTTGGTTGGTTCGCGCCAAGTCGGTGCTTGGCGCAGTTTGGTTCGGTTGGACCTGGTCGAACGTAGTCGGATGTGTTTAGGATGCTTGTTCTTTTTCTCGATCGGTCGTTCGGGCTATTTTGTGTTTGAGTATGTTTCTTTGTGGCTAATGTTGATTATATTGTCTAGAGCGGTGCTATGTGACGGTTTGCTTGTTTGTGTGGCTGCAGGACTTCGGAGCTAGGTCATGGTGAGGCGTGGGAGGACCGGGACTAGGCACAGGAGGTGTTAAGGTCCAGACGGTCGAAGATGCCGAAGATGATCGAGGCTGCTGAGGTGGTTGCGAGCCGGGAGACAAGGAACTAGAGCTGGAGCTACCGGAGGAGGACATGATGGGCAGCGGCAAGGAGGACTAGGACTAGGCTCAGGAAGGAGCTGAGGTCTAGATGGTCAGGATGCTGGGTGCGGTCGTGCGAGTACAGGAAGCTTCCGGGAAGGTGCAGCAGGGGCATTTCGATAAAATACGCAAGGCTGCAAAAATAGAAGCAGATTCGGTTGAAGATAACGGGTTGTAGACCCGTTAGTAAAAGAGAGGGTTTAGGGTTTGGAGGGAAGGCTCAAATCCTGGTTCCCTCCTCTTTTTGCATGTGAGTGGATGTTGCCTCATTTGGGTGTGAGGCATGGAGTGGAAGCTAGCTGCCTCTTCTTGATTTTCTCTTTGTGGTGTATGTGCTCATGTGAGCTCTTTTATTTAGAGGAGGTGAGGGGTAGGCAGCAGGTGGGCGGTCTGTGTGTGAACTCAAGTAGTGAGTGTGTGCGCGTGAGTTCATTCTGGAAGCATGTAGTCGTTGGTTGTAACCATTTGTAATCATTCCTCTGATTAATCATTCATGTCTCTACATTCCCTTGAGAAATCTTGAGTTCAAGATGTTGGTTCCCTGTTTGATTTTCTCTGTGTTTTGCCTTTTTTGTGGTTGCTCAAGTTCCTCTTTTGCTGTCTTCTGCTCATTCTAGCTCTGAGATGAATTCTTGAGTACCCCCCTATTCTTGATTAAGCTCTGTTTGGGGAATCTGTCTCAAGACCATTTGGTCAGTTAATTCCCAAAAGCCAAATAGTAGAATCAAAGAATCACTCATTTTTTATTCATGGGCATCACTTCCTCTGTTTGCAAATTCTAGGGTTTGAAGTTAGAGTACTCTTGATCTTTTGATTTTCTAGGAGGACAGTTGGTTTTGATGTGTGATGCTTTCTTCTGAGCTTATCTCTCTGCTATATTCAAAGTTTCTTGAGCAAAGGATCCAAAAATCATAAGGTATTCTGGACTTTGTCTCATTCTGCAGTATTCTTCTGACAATCTCTGAAATCACTGTTCTTCCTTGCTCCTTGTTTGAATTCTGTTGTTTCCTGAGGTCTAATCGGTGTTTCGTTCAAAGTCCCCTTCATTTGGTTTGAGAAGGACAGCAGAAACTCGCAAATTTCCTTGTTTTCTATCTTCTGCGGTATTTATTGTGCCTGGTTTTCAGCTGCTGCGCATGCTTTGTTTTCAGGCATCAAGTCAGACCGCTAGGGTTTGAGCGGTCCAACCGCTCCCTGTCCACCAGTCAGACTGGATGAGTGAAGGTGGTCAGACCGGCCGAGATAGTCCGGTTAGATCGACCGCTGGTAGGCGGTTAGACCGGCCACAGCCCTAGGCGGTCAAACCGCTCGGCTTAGTGGTGTCAGACCAGCGGCTTAGGAGTGGTCAGACTGGCTAGGTCATAGCGGTCCGACCAGCCTCTTGAGGATATGACTGCTGCTTTCTGTTTTGTGCTGTGCTTTTTGGTTCTTCTCTCGTAGTTTGATCTCTGTTCTCTGCTTTAGTCTCCAGTGAGCTTTGTATCCTCTTCTTCATAGCTTCTATAGCTATTGGAGAAGATAAGAATGTGGATACTTGGGGGAAATTTATGAAGGCACCATTCACCCCCCCTTTGTTGCCATTTTCGATCCTACATTTTTACATAGTAAACAAGCTCTAAAAATTATGAAAATTTTTGTGAGAGCTTTTGGAATAGTTTAGAGTATTATGCAATTTTTTAATATTTTATATGTCTATATTTTACTCAAAAATTCTGTAAAGGTCACTATTTCATTAGAAAGTCACTATTTTGTTTTGGAAAATTTGAGAAACTTGTTCAGAAATGTTCAACTTTTTATTTCCAGAACCATGAACTTATTTTTGAGTTGGTTTATATTGTAAATTCTTCCTATGCTACTTTATGGATCATCATTTTAGATTCGATTTTGAATTCAAATTGAATTCTATCCATTGTGCATTTCTTTTCCAAAATTTGTATTTACAAGTTATCTATCCAAAGGAATTCTAGTCAAAAGCCAAGGAGATAAGATGCATGTAATAGTTTTAAATTTTACTCGTTTTTGAACTCCCTAAAATTTAGGATGTTACATTCATCTTGGCTTGAAACTCTTTTGACCCCTCTTATGCAATCCAATAACAGGGACTGCATCTGTGCCCTAGGATCACTCTTTGCCACTTGCAAACTTCCACCTTACAAAGCGTGTGCTTATTTCTCTCCCCTCCTTGATATCATCATTATTTTTCAATGGCCACTTGGCAACTAACAAATATTGGAGATGTATTGTATTTCACATGTTGTGCAAGAGAATTGGGAATTATGCAATTTTGGAGAGAATTCAAAGTATCATAAGTTTATATAAGAAAATGACAAGGAAGAAAGTAAAGAAATGCAAGATTTCGAAGACCAAAAATTACCAAATTGCACAGAAATGTTGTATATAGATGTCGGATCCGGATTTGATAATTCAGAATCCTTTGTAATTCCACCGCACTATTCCCTAGATCAGTAGATAGTGCTCACAGATATAATACTGAATATCAAAAGTATATATCATGCAGACGCGTAAATATAATAATAGACTTACACATGGATTGATCAGGCCAAAAATAATAAAATGCAGCAATAGAAACGGAACACATAGGTGAGACCCTTAGGATGTGCCCACAGGCAGCCAACTGGGGTTCACGACCTAGTTCTTGGTCACTTCATCTTCTTCACCAGTTGCGTCCCAAGGCGTAGTGATCTGACTCTCGTAATTCTGGATTAATTAAGTAAGCGAGGGTGAGCACAAACCACTGTGCTCCGTGAGCCAATACACAGGATGCAAATAGATAATATGCATGGCTTATTAAAGGGAGGCTCAAGTTGTTTTATTTACCATAAATTGCTTTTAAAATATGATACATAGAAATTTTCTAAGACCTAACAATTTGAACTAAACATACTATTTGGATAAAAAATGCAGTAATAATAGTAGCACAGATTCCATCCACCGTTATATGGCTCCTGCACTATATGCTAACTTTTTAGTGTTATAACCGCTTACCTTATCACTGAGGTAACACCCAGGACAACACAAATCAAGGCTCTTCATTGCTTGCCACTTTTTCAATCCCACCCATATAGTTTTTGAAATAGAACTATATCTGGTTAAGTTTCTATGTTTGCCCTTGACCGTGGATATGGCTATTCGGATAGTTTTTACTCTGCAGAGGTTGTACACTTTACCCACAAGATATGATTATCTCACAATGTCGCCCATTACACACTTCTATAGGCGTGCGATTGAGTAATCATAACAAGACTGTTACAATGCATCTTTCTAGTGTGGTTATGCCTACTAAGTTCTTTCTTCTGTAGGATACGACCATCCCTCAAGAAGTTTCCCTCTTGAGTCGTCACACCAAAGGCAGGGATGAGACCATCCTTCCCTTTGCACATATGCACACCTTCACATAACCACATTGGGTTAATGCAAATTAGTTAGCCCTGTCTACACTTTGCTAACTTGTGGTTGTATTGTTTTACACTGAGAGATCATCACAAGATTCAGTCCATAGGGTTATCTGGGTGGTTCTACCACACTCCACACTCTCGTGCGTCCACTACACCACACCCCCAAACCATCCGCCCAGATAGTTAGGCAATTTGAGATTTCTGGGAGCATAAAATATCTATGTTACAACATACCAGCCACCTTCCATCAATGACTGCCCAAACTAAGTTTCATGTTGAAATGATGCCAACATACCAGCCACCTTCCATCAATGACTGCCCAAACTAAGTTTCATGTTGAAATTATGCCAAAGAAAGTTAATGCCCTCGAGTATCTAAGCAGTACTAAGCAGAGCATATAAATATACACTTATTTTCAAAAGCAGAGCGTGCTTGATCCATTGAATCTTCAGGACTCCCATTTCTAATTACGCGTTAAACAACTGAATCCAAATAAATGTGAATAACTCAAAAGGTCCAAATAAGTCCGAATAAACTTAATGTAGCTTTCTTATGAGTTAATGGGTGATTTGAGGCAAGATTTATTAGGCACGGGTCATTTTTGGAATCAAATGAGGTTTGAGTGGAGCAAGGAATGACGGAGGGAAATCTGATGAGACGGATATCAAGGAATGTTCATGCCAAGAGGATTATTCACATGAATATTCTGCTTCGAGTTCAAAGATGGCTAGGTATAGCTGACTATGTAATACCATGGCTTGATCTTTTTAATTTAATAACCTCTTTTTATTATTTTATTTTATATTTATTAAGAAAGTTCCATGAGTTGGGTTAGACCTATGGACACGTGTTTGAGTTTAGTGGAGTATTGAGTATGTATTGGTTAAGCGCTAACGATCCACTCTTTTACCTGTAAATTCCTAACCCATCACTGTTCTAGACTTTTCTTCACAACTTAGCATGTGCATGATTAAACAATAATTGTAATTTTGGTTATGCCCTACTCTACATCGATGTTTTGACTAAAACTATATTTCATCTTCTCACATTTGACTCGGGGCATGCTAATCATATTTTAAGGTCCTTTAAAGAATTGCTATTACTTATAATTGTTGTTTGCCTGGCTATTTTTAACTAATTACCTGGATTGTTTAAGTATTATTTGAACAAGGGGTCCTTATGATTTTTGAGCCGTAGAAACTATGTAATTATCTTTCCATAGCTTAACCTATCCTCCAAGAAAGATTGTTAGTAAATGTGCATACTTTAATTTAAATCCTAGCACATGTTAATTGTTTTCTTTAATCTTACTGGCCATTATTCGACCTGGGAGACCTTGGTTATTAGTTACAGCTTCAAGAACTATATTGTAACATTCTTTTCTTTTAAGCATGTATCTTAATTTAAATGTAGTGACATATCGGTTATTTGCCTTATCCCTAACTCATTCGCCCTTTTATCTAATATTCTTACGATACTCGAATACATACATAAACAACGTCTTACTTGGATTTAAAATAACTTTCAATTGTGTACTAATTGTGTTTGAGACTTGCTTACTTATATGCATGATAATCCTTAATTTAAATGATGTATTTTTGGTCTAATATTAGTGGCTCGCTAATTAAATTATTTTATGTTAATTATTTATCCATTAATCGAAAAAGAAATCTCTTTGCTTTTTGAGATATGGAAATGGCAATTACATTTTATATGGTTGAATCTTGTATCACTTAATACTATATCTCTATATCCTTGTGTGTGTATATATATATATTTAAATCCTAGTTAATTATTTTGGTTTTCTTAATTTACTTTCTATTTGAAAATGGCCAAAAGAATTCAAATGAAAAGGGGGGAAAGCCGGGGAGTAGGGCAGCCAAGATAGGAGAGAGGCACCACTGGTTGGGCGGTGGTGGCCGGAGGGACAGGGCAGGCCTACAAAACTGTATCCTAAGGTGGCGAGGAGGCCAGTGGAGGAGGTGGCGCAGCCTTGGACGGCGCAGGTTGGCTTGGGCGGTGGCTTGAGCTGCCGGTGGTGAGGGCAGAAAGAGGTGGCAGCGCCATGATGGGAGTGGGGGATAAATAGAGAGAGCATGAGTGAGAGAGGGTGGTAGTGAGCCTTACTGAGCTGGCTGCAGAAGTGGAGGTGCGATGAGCAGCTCTGGCGACGTGAGCCTGCCTAGTGCCCGAGGGTCAATGGTGGCGGTGAGCTGGAGTGGGAGAGAGCTCAAATTGACAACGCGGGGAGCTAAGGGGGGTACAAGGGTGCTTCCCCTGAGAGGAATCGACCAAAGCCCTTCTGGTGAAGAAATGGCGGTTGCGGTGGCGCTTTTCGGCCGGACGCGGGGAAGAAGGTGATGCACCGAGCTCTGGTGCATGAAAATCCAATTAACTTGAAGAGGGAGCAGATGGGAAGCGGGAACATGACGTGACGTGATCACATTTGCGAGAGCATTGTCGGGATGACCGGAGCGTGGATGCTAAGTGGCAGCCAGAGCATGGCGTGAGTCGAGTTGAGTTCGATGGAAGAAAGGAAAGAATAAGGGAGATGAAGGTGCGAGACAAGGCAAGCTCAGGGGGCCATTTATAGCCACGATGGGGAGGCTGTGGCAGCGCTGTTGCCGGCGACCAGGGAGCAGGACCCGGCATGGACAACGATGAGCGGCTGGGCGCATGGTGGTAGGGCGTGCACGGGCAACATGACGCCGTGGAGAGTGTGCAGTGCAGTGCAAAGCATGGCATTGGCAGGACGAAGTGACGTGCTGAGCGTGGGCATAGGGCGCAATATGGTCTCCGGCACGGCGCTTGACAGGGCATGGCGTGACTTCGGGAGGGTGATGTGACATTGCCGTGGTGAAGCTAGGCTTAATTAGCTCGGCGTACAAAATAGGGAGGAAGGAAGGGAGAAGACAGGGGAGGGAGGAAGGGTCTGGCTGATGCAGAGCATGGGAATGCAATGAAGGCGATAGGAGTAGGTGGCTCAAGCAAGCGCATGGCCGGGTGGCGCGTGCAGCATGGGCGATGGGGGAGGAAGGAATGAGGGAGAAGAAAGAAAAAAAGAAATGTGATGCCCACATGGAAGAGATAGGAAGAAGGGAGAAGAAAGAAAAGGAGTAGCATTTGCAAATTCCAGAAATTTGAATTCTAAATTACACTTCTATTATTTTTGAGACTTAAGTTTGCAATTGAATTTTGAATATCCAACCTTGAGTTTTGTATGTTAATTGAATAAAAAAGAATGATTTCTTGGTTTAATCATTTGGACACAAAATTCAATATTCCCTTGCATGTGATGTTATTTAAGTTGCCTCCATATTTTGACTTCCAATTTTATTTTATTTTAATTGGTATTCATATTTTAGAAGCCTAGCTCTAATGTGAGGCTAGCTCTAAAATTAGTTTATAATTTATATTTTGCTTTTCACAAATCTCAAAAGATTTCAAATAAATATTCAGAAAATTTTGAATGACAACACTATGCAAAAAAAATTAAAAATTCCATAATTTTGAATATCCAAAATTTAAGTGTTTACAACAGGAAACCGGGCCCGCCCACCTATTAGGGGTGGTGCCAAGGTCGGTGCCCTAGCTCGCGCCAACCCCTATCTTGCCGACTACGGGGCAGTTCTTTTTGGCTGGAGCTAATAGCTTTTGGCTGTGATTTGTGGCTTTTGGACTGTTCGTGTGAAAGATTACAGAGTAACAGAAACTCACGTGCAGTTTTTACCGATATAAATGAAGTCGGTACAGTATGTACTACAATTAACTAGTAGCCTCTATCTTGAAAAGATACTCCGTTTAAAAGCTAGTTACTGTAGAAAAACCGAAAAACATCTTTTAGAAACTGAAAAGAACAGGCCCAAACTCCTTCCCCACCTCACATGTATATCTTGCCTAGGGATCCTCGCACCAGAACACATATTGTCGGTTTCATTGCCGTTTATGCTCTGTGTGGTTGACGAGTGTGCCTAGGTTGTCAGGTAGGTTTCAATGTAACAGAGTTGTAATTCCTTAAGAATTTGTCTCTTAAATATGTATTTATCTGAAATTTATTTTAAAAGTTATAGTTATATGATAGTTTTGATACTGAAGTTGTAGGTTTGCGAGTTTACTCATTAATAGTTGGTACAAGCGTCATGTTCAGTAGCGTGAACTCATTTGTTTACGCTAATAATTTGCCATGTGAGTAGGGCTAAAGGCTAGTAAATTCCAAGGATTCTTTTTTATTCTAAGACTGTGTATCATCTTGATGTACTGCTCTTGGTTTATTAATAAAGATTTCCGTTATCCAAAAAAGCGACAAAATGTGAGAGGGCAGCTGTGTGTAGTAAAAAAGTAATGCTAAAGTTGCTGACTGTTAGGGTGTGTCAGACTTTAGTTACAAGCACCTGACAATTCAAGCATGTTTAACTGTCCAACAACTGCATCCACGAAATAACTAGTGTCCAAATAAGAAATCACATGAACATGTTCTCAAGTGGAAATTGATCCCTCCATTTCAAATATAAATCATACATTTAGTTTTTAAATATAAGGTGTTAATAATGTCTATTCTCTCTTATTCCAACAAGGATATCGTGATCATTTCTTTTTCCATTCTTTTGGTCTTGTAATACTACGTGGCGCTGGTTAAAATACGCCTTGTATTATGTAAAATGGGATCTGGTTGTTCCAACTTTCCAAGTAGTTATTACATCCATTACGTGCTGACACGCCTTATTCAAATGGTTGTTCTTGCAGTGCCAGCCAGCAGTGGACTTGTTCCATGTGTACCATTCCATGATGCAACTTAATTAGTTACTCTTAAATAAACCTTTTTGTGATGCAACTACGAAAGGGGAAAGCTACCTGCAGCAGCTAAAATCTATACTTGTTTGGAAACCCTGGATTACCTGCAACCTTGCCTTCTATTTCACCAAAAATCAGAAAATCGGTTTGGCTTTTGGATTTCGGTTCATTCAGTTCACTCCATAAACTTCCTTTGTATTCAACTTCTCTGCCACTAAGCTTATAATTGAATCTAGTATGTCCCACACTTCAAATCATTTTTTTGTAGAATATTTAAAATTCAAAAACAGAAAACTGGGGCAGTTTTGCCTTTTTTGGCTGGCTGGTTAACGTTGAAAACCAGACCCGACCCCATCCTGTTTTAGGGGCCTCGTTCCGTTTCCATGAACCCTGACTACCATATGGCAACCCTGACTACCAGGGCCGGTCCTAGGATTTTAAGGGCCCGGGGCGAAACTAAAAATAGGGGCCCTAGTGTAAATATCTAAATATAAATCTACACACACACACACACACACACACACACACACACACACACACACACACACACACATATATATATATATATATATATATATATATATATATATATATATATATATATATATATATATATATATATATATATATATATATATATAATTTTACCAACAAACACTTAAAATACGTTATGTATTAAATAAAAATTCATATCAAAGAGTTTATAGATATTACCTTAAAAATTTCTTCTAACATTTCTAGATGCGAAGTCATTGATAATGGTATTGATATCAATCTCATCCAATAATTCGTAACTATAAAGCACTAATTATTGATTAAAAAATTCGTAATATGCAAACTACAAGAAGCAATGACAAAGTGATGTAGATGTGGACATACTGGTTTGGGAGTTCGATTCATGGTGATCGCTTCGCTCGCTCGGCTCGCCTGTGGTCTATCGCGGTGTCGCCTCGCAGACGGCAGATTCGCTTCGCTCAGCCAGTCAGCCGCCGCCTGCAATCCTGCATGCAGCATGCAAAGCCGGTTATGCGGAAATAGGGGTGGAAAAATAGCTTGAGGCTCGTGGCTCGGCTCGAGCTCGTTACGAGCCGAGCCGGCTCGGCTCGAGCTCGTTAAATTTCGAGCCGAGCCAAGCCTCCTTTCTGGCTCGTGAAAAAAAGAGCCGAGCTCGAGCCGCTCGCGAGCCAGCTCACGAGCCATTTGGCTCGCGCCTCCCGTCCGTCTCCCCACTCCTGCGGTCCTGCCTGCCTCCCCGGTCCCAGTTCCCACCCTTCGCCCTTCGCCTCCTCCCCTACCTCCACCGTCATGAATCCCCACTGCTTCGCCGGGAATCTCACCTCCCCTCTCATCTCCAATTCCCTCTCCCCCATCCCCCTCCGTCGCCGCCATGACCCCTACCTCCAGCACCGCGGCCTCCCCGGCTCCCCGCTCACCTCCAGTGCGGCTCGGCCTCGCCTCCTCCCCACCTCCCTCCCTCTCCTCTCCTCCGCCGCTATGAGCCCATGACCCCCACCTCCGGCGCCGTGGCCTCCCCGCTCACCTCCACCAGCTCGGTCTCCGCCTCCTCCCCCACCTCCCCTCCCTCTCCCTCTCCCTCCGCCCGTCCGCCGCCATGACCCCCACTTCAAGCCATTTTGGCTTGAACTAGCTCATTCAAACCATTTTGGCTTGAACTGGCTTGAACGAGCCAGTTCAAGCCAAAATGGCTTGAAATGTGTATATGCTCTTATGTGTTATGTGTATTGGCTTATGTGTTATGCTGCAAAAGTATTGGCTTATGTGTTATGCTGTTAAATCTGATATGCTATTAGTATTACACTTGAAATGCACTATTAAATCTGATATGCTATTTATTTCTGCTGTGCTGCTCTCTGTGAATCTGCTATGATATTTATTTCCGTTGTGCTGCTCCTGCTCTGTGTGAATCTGTGACTGTATGATATTTATTTTTGCTGTGCTGCTCCTGCTCTGTGTGAATCTGTGACTGTGATGGGTTCGGCGAGCCAAAATGGCTCGTTTGGCATCGGCGAGCCAAAAAGGCTCGTTCGGGCAACGGCGAGCCAAAAAGGCTCGTTTCAGGCTTCTTCGAGCCATTTTGGCTCGGTCGGCAGCGGCAACCCTTTGGCTCGGTCGGGCTCGCGAGCTGGCTCGAGCCGTCAGTCGAGCCGAGCCAAGCCCCCCGCGTAGCTCGTTTCCAAAACGAGCCGAGCCGAGCCGAGCCGCATCTTTGACCGAGCTTGGCGAGCTCGCTCGAGCCGGCTCGGCTCGGCTCGGCTCGTTTCCAGCCCTATGCGGAAAGACGTCAGAGTCTGATTGTCTGAAAGACTGAAATCTGAATATAACAGATGCAACTCCATTGGAAATTTGGATAGATTAATAGATAGATGGACAGAAGTCAGAATACAGAATGGTATATTGGTAAGATACTAAGATGGATCATGGATGGATTCATCATTCATGGATACAATCATACAAGTTACAACTTACAACTCGCGCGGGGGACGTAGGCACGCCGCACGTACCGCGGCGGTCCGGCGGAGAGACGCCGAGACGGGCAGAACTGCAGAAGACGGTAGACCGTAGACGGCCTGCTCGGCCGCTCGGCGCGGCGTGAATCGCGTGATGGTTGGTGCCGGCGCCGCCCTAGTCCCTACGGCCCTAGACGATAAGAAGACGAGATCATGATTCACGATCACGAGAAGTCGCCAAGTCGGTCCGGCCGTCCGGGGAAAGACCGTAGACGGATAGTATTCTGTATTCTACATATGCGTTTGAAGCGTTTCAGTTTTCACTTGGCCAGGTTCATCAGTTCATGCATGCGTTCATGGGCTCATGGCCTGATGGCCGTGTTTGATTCAATGACGTTCAGAGTTTCAGTTTGGCCATATATATACTATCAGTTCATGGGCTCATGGTCTTTCTACTTTTTTGCATGATATATATACTATGTATATGGCCATATGGGGGCCCCTGTATTTTGGGGGCCCGGGGCGGCCGCCCCGCTCGCCCCCCCCCCAAAGGGCCGGGCCTGCTGACTACTTAGAGGTATCTTTTGTGGAACAGCAAAACTTTACTGGAATAGGTAAATTAGATGAATTTCATGTGCAATTACGTGGTTGGATACTAAAATACATGTGCTTGTATTTGGAAAATAGAGTTATATTTGTTATCCAACTCTAATGCTCATTATTGAAGACATAGTTGTATCTATTATACAACCATAACAGTACTCGTATAAATTTGATTGATCTACACTGTTATAACTTGGACCTACTAAAACAAGCGGTGTAGGTTTTTCTCATTTTTCACTAATTAATATAGTAATTTCTTGCCCTTAGGAGCGAGCATGGTGGTTTCTTTCTCTATCATTTAATAATACTAGTCATATGTCTGTGCGTTGCAACGAAATTTATTAGATATTTAGAGAATCGTGATATGAAAAAAGATTGCTCTGTTCAATTCAAAAGTAGAGAGTAGTGAGAAGTTACAAGAATGAGGCAGTTGGCAGAGAATGGACATACGACTACCAACTCATTCTCTTATAATAACTAGTCACCTGCTCGTGCGTTGCAACGAAATTTATTGGATATATAAAGAATCATACTATGAAAGAAGGCTACTCTAATCAGTTGAAAAGTGAAGAGTGATGAGAAGTTGAAAATAGGGTGGTTAGAAGAGAAAGGACGTACAACCACCAACTCGTTCTTTTATAATAGTAATGATAATAGATATAATAAGAAAAAGTTCACTTTTTAATCTTAAACTATGTCTTCAGTTCATTTTTCAACCTTGAACTATGAAATTGTCTCAATCAGAACCTTAAATTATTAAATTCTGTGCAAAACACTCCCGTCGTTCGAAACCATTCCGGTTTTATCCAACGTGGCAATGGTTTTGGCTTGTGTGGCATGCTAATAACACATGGTGCCCACGTGTGCATCCACATCAACATCCTTGTGCATCCACTCCACGTTAACATCCACGTCATCCTCAAACCACACCTTTTTTCCTTCAAACTGCACACACACACAGATGTAGGGGATGGCAGTGGACGCATCACCGCCGTAATGCTCTTTGTGGTGAATTGGACCCTATCAACTCGAACCGTCCGCGTCACCTTGAGCCTCTCGTCACATTGTGGCCACATGCCAGCTCCCTTCCCTCTCCCTCCTGCGTGCTGCACCCTATATGCCACGCTGCAAACCACACCATGGCTCGTCCTCACTGACCTCGCTGGTATCATGTAAAAGGCTACGGTTTTCAACCCAAAGTTGCCCCAATACTCTACTCTAGCTAGCCTCCATCATCCCCTACTTTAAGCAAGCAAGACCCTGCCGCCATTGCCATCTATTGGTGTGATCTATAGCTGCAAGCCTGAAAGCGAGATAGCATCTACAGCTTGCCAACCAAGAGCACCCACTATGGCAGAGCCGCTCCCTCCCATATGTAGCCTAACAGGAATCTCCCTACGCTTGCATCCCGACACCTATGTCGTCACTCCTGGTCATGAACCGTGTTGCACAAAGTCACCGCTACCACTACACTAAAATTGGCTCCCTAAGCTCTGGTAGAGACACACTGAGTCGATCTCACAAATGGGTGAGCTACCTCAATATCTACCCATGTCACTTGGCGTTCCACCTCATTTGAAACACATCCCAAAACTTATTTTATTTCCATTAATGTAGCATGATGGATCAGGCATTTCCATTCTCCAGCGCTGTTAAGATTCACCACCATAGCATGTCCTCGCTATGTTCTACATTTTTACGCACCTCCAGGAGGAGAAATTGCTGCTTGCCAACCTCCTCAGGTTGTGTCATCGCCGCTGGTCCCATCACCATCGATCCTGGCTACACTCACCTCTCTCCTTCTACCCTATCCCAAAGCTGGCAGTGAGGCCTTACTGCCGACGAGTCGAGCACGGCTATATTCGATCTTGATGAGGGGACGGATTTCATGGAACCTAAGAGAGAGAGAGAGATGAGGAAGAAGAACATGTGAGGTGGATTCCAATTTACTATATTTGCACAAGTGGACGATATGTTGGCAACAAACCACCCTAATTTGGGTCGATGGGGTAAAGTGAACAGTTTCGTTAGTCCGAGGTTCTAATTTGGACAATTTTATTGTTTATGGTTGAAAAGCAAACCGTTTCAACGAACCGATGTCATAGTTCAAAGTTGAAAATTCGAATTTTCCTATACAATATAATATATTATATTCTAACTAGCTTAATTCGAAGCACAACACAAACTGTCCCTAAGTGTGAGACAAATTGGGTCAAGCCTAGTTAAATTGTAGACCAGGCCAATGCATGCCCTACGAAGAATACTTCAGACGTGGCAAAAGAGATTGTGGCCAAAATATGTATGCAGCTTCTGTCAGCACACACTGAGTCTTTTGAGTGAGTTAAGTAATAATACTGTGCCATTAAGAAACAAATAAACAAATAAAATAAAACAAAGAACAACCACCATGAGCAGAACAAGTCCAGTGTAAGCAACACATCTACCTGAACCACAAATAATGCCTCCAAATAAGTTAGTCCAAATAAGTTGTTGTCGTTTATACTTTTTCCGAACAACATGGATATAATAATCTATACCGAAAGAATGTTCCAGAAAGGTTCATTTAGCAAATTAACCTAATTATTTAACAGAAGAAAAGTGCCAAATCAAAGAAGTAACAAGCCAAGAAGAACATAAAGAAATTATTTACATATTTTTAGCTAGTTCACTAATAAGAGCCACGTCGATTTCATGCTTGACATGCATAGATTATGAACAACTTTGAAGAGTTCATCGATCTGGTGACCAGGCTTACTACTACAACCTGTAGGCAAATAACTTAAAAGAACAAATCAAAGGACCTCATCAAGACCAAACAAGAAGCAACACGACGAGAACAAGACACTGTCTAGCTACTCCCCTACCTGAAGAAATCATCAAACTACAGCTTTGTAAACCATCGCAATTGGAGTGACTTCATCAAAACTAGTCACTTGGCAAACCTGCAAGATCAAAAATATTATAAAAACAAACCAATCAAAGAACAGGTCTCTATGATTTGGCAGTTATCGGCTTTAGCTTTCACTGTCTGAAGATAATTTTGGGAAATTAAACAACACTTTAAACGATTGACAATGTACAAATTAAACATCATGAGACTGTTTCATGCATGCCTTCATCAGCCTCTAGAGTTCAAGTAGAATTTTGTGTAACTTTTGGCGTGCCGGCTTCGGAAGATTGATCGGGCAGGTGACCCATCCATGCAGATGCTGTCTGAAGATAATGCTGCTGATGTGCATCTTTGTTGCAGTTCTTGGCCTGTTAATTCGATTACTGAATTGGTACTCAACTGTGTGCGCCGTACCATGTCAAATTCTTCAGGGATTGCCTGAAGTATACAACTTGGTGATTCTACTTGCTGCATTGGTGACTTGTCCCGCTTACAAGTATTATCTGTCACTTTCCTCTAGAGAGAAGTATTAGCTATCACCTTCTTCTGAAATCATAGTTTGTGCTTCTTTCTTTGAAGGAGAAAATTAAGCAACCTAGAAAATAGTTTTAGCGCCGCATGCAAACCTACCCTCAACGCAGAGAGAGAGAGGTTGATTTGAAGTTTTGAAGCCAATAACTACCACCAAATTTGACTGCATTGGCCATATTTAGCTACTCCTTGGTTAATTGCAAAAATTCGGCATCTTAGTTCACTGTCATACCGATCCTCGGCCAATCAATCATTGACCAAATTTTGGTAGTGACCAAGTTGAGAATATGAATCTTGGCACAGATAAACGCATCTAGCTAGGACTTCTACAGACTAAATCCACCGTAGGATGTACAGCACGCTTCATGTTTAGGAATAGCTTCAGGCATGAGGAGTCCACATTGGAGTAGCTTCATGTTCAGGGTGACAAGGCCGTCCATTTTCAACTCAGATCGATACTTTACTGGTGAAAAAAACATCACTCTGATCACATCGGCACAGAGAGCCATCAGCTATGTAGAAGAATTACGTGCCAACGATCATTCATCCGAGTAGGTTAGTGCATTGTATTGTGTCAGGCCAGCAAACATTACGGTTAGCCATAAGCCATGTAGAAACTAGAAACAAACAAGCTTGAGGAATGAAGATTTATGCATGCATGTTCTCTCTGGATTAGCAAGGAGTCCTAACATTTGAAATTTGAAATGCAGATGTCACTATCTGGGCCAGAGATCATACATAATCAGTATTACTCAACAATGCTGCAGTTCATAAATGTAAAACTGCATTGAGCTGAGCATTTCACTTTGCCTCAGATCCTTAAATTCAGGAAGTATCTTTAGGCATCTTATTTTAGATGGAGAATCTTCTTAAATCTTGGTATAACAAAACATAACAAGGTGAAACAAAATCCTTCTATATCATATCATCGTCATCCATCAAGCTGCTATCATGAAGCCACATTGAAGGAATCGGCTTTTCGGCATTTTCCCTCCAGCAACGTGGGAAGTATCTGACAACAGAGAAGACAAATTAAATTAAGAGGCTAGAAGTATCTGTTTCAACTAATTCACTTGAAGTAGTTTGCTGAAGGCCTGAAGTTAATATGTAGTGTGGTATATAAAGTAATAAAGATTGCAAGACCTTTTGTCGGTGCTGGACGATTTGCTCAACGTTCACCCAGGAAGTAGGCTTAGAAGCACTCCCCAGACACCATTGCTTCCTCTACCAGAGAGGTGCTGGCCCAAATCTCTTGCCATCTCATGGTTGGCTCACCCAGGAAGAAAGCTTGTCATCATCCACGTATCTGATAACAGAGGCATTTTCATTTGCAAAAGTAAATGCCTTTTCTTTACAGAAACATCAAAAGTACATAGACAATGTATTGTAATTTGTAACTTTAGCAATAGTCTGTACGTCCATGACACAATGAATGAAAGAAAAGTACATAACACAAAATGAAGAAAAATGTTGTTGTGATTTGTGATTACAATAATGCAAGCAGGTGAGACAAAGCTAAACTTGTTTTTTTAGGGAACATGCAAAAGCTTCGCATATCATTGCATTAAGAGGGGAGTAAACGAGTACAAGCACTAAATAGGAAAGTGTTTGGAGTTACAAAAAACCCCGGAAGGGGAACTCAGACAAGGGAATGACAAGTAAAAGAAAGTAAGAAAGAGAGATGAGATAGCTGGGAGGTACAAGGTAATTAAGTTCGTGCCGTAGGCCGTCTAGAAGCACTTCGATACCCCTCTTTGTATTGTTGAAAACCTGACCATTGCGTTTGTGCCAAATGGTCCAAAGGAATAGGATGACGATGGCATCAAAGTTTTTTCACTGAGCCACCTTATTGCGCAACGAAATCCACCAATCAATCAACCGAGTGTTGTCTCGTTGCCAATGGGCGAAGAAAGCCAAGGGGGCGAATGAATGGTGTCTAGACTTGTTGAACCCAAGGGCAAAGCTAAACTTGCTGCCATTGTGTACGCTCACGCCAAACTGAGTGGCGGTAGACAGTCCCTTTCTTTTTAGAAAGATGATGGACAGAATCCTTGTGTGACTTACAAGTTACAACCCCACATGGAGGAATTGGTTCTTGATGAGGTGTAATAAGACACTAGTATGGTTGGCGTTATTTTGTGATTTTTGGTGATATAGTGCCTTGTCTCGAGAAGATGATTTCAACCCTGAACTACCCTGTGAGGGGCCACGGGTAGGGGCCCGACGGCCGACGGGGCTGTTGGGAAGCATCATCAATGAGGCATTGGGAAGGCTTAGGACTTTATGACTTTCCAAGAAAGATTAGCAAATCCCTCACTCTGTAATTTAAAGTTGGAAATTCTCTCCTGAATGGGAGTATGATCGGGCTCGCTTGTAATCCATTGTTGAAGAAAAGCACAGATTATACTACATGAGGTGTTAACCCCCTGAGGTGATATGTTTAGACCCAACAATCGCTAAATGCTACGACTACTCACTTCAAACATCTAATATAATATGGAACTGCAATGAATTTAGTGAAGAAAGTCGAGATACAGGTTAACAAAGGGTTCAGCAAGAATCATGGCAACCAAAGCACTAAATCGGTATATCTACATTAAATGGATATGGATATATTTCCTTGAAGATTGTAGATTACCTTAGTCCATTGTAATAAGTCTCTTCGCTGCAAAGCTTGCCCATGATGAAGCAACTACGTCCTATCAGCAGTCATCAGAGAGTGTCAACGGATATATCCATAAAGGCAATCATCAGAGAGCATCATAGGAAGTAAATAAATCATCAAGGTTTGAACGTAGAATTTAAAATAAATTATCAAATGCTCCAAATTTCTCCCCCAATCCTGTGTCTTCCCCAAGATTTTGCAAACATTTTTAGTTGAGGGTTGTACAGCAATTACAGAAAAAGAAAAGAGCAAACCCAATGTAGACTGGTCAAGAAGGTCTGAAACTCTGAACTAAAGCAACTAACAAACTGTATGGAAGACATGCACAATACAAAACAAATGAGGATGAGAGTGGAAGGGTCTAGGCACATATTTTCACCAGGGTTCGGAATACTGGTTTCGATTTTTTACCGGAGGTGGCCGGTATAAGCGATAATCATGATTATCGGAAAATTTCGGGCCAAAAATTCAAACAAATTTTGAAATTGAAACAAATTTTGGCTGAAAATCACCGAAAATCGGCCGATTATCGGATGACAATATCGGGCTTACATCAGCCAAAATTGGCTGAAAAAAATCTCACGCAGACAAGATCTCAGACTCAGGTGGCTGTCCAGATGTGCACCATGCCTTTAGTACAACAGATATTCTGCCACCCAACTTGTTCATCTTGAAGCACAACAGCAATACAACATGCCTAAATGAACCCAAACAAAAATCGAAGTAACTGAGGGCAAGCAAAACAAAACCTAATCAAACATATAAAGGATAAATTGCTCTCTGCCTATTTTGACAAATCAAATGCACTTACTTAACCATCAGAACTGCTTGGACAAAGCAAAAGTTGTGTCCCACATAGGATTCAGCTCCCTGTGCACATACTCGGTGGTGATGACATAATCACCAACCTTACTACTAATGCAGCAACATCCATTGAAAGCAGCAGCTTAAGCTCCCACATCCATTCAAAACATGCTGAAAAATGGAAAGAAAGCACCAATAGTAAATTATACTGAAACAGGACCATTATATAGCAATACCAACTTAATAAGCAATGATTGCAGTTCAGGTAGCCTCCATGTTATTGAAGAAACTGCTTTTTGAGTAAAATGGCAGGGAAGAGGTATGTAGATATATTGTGGTATGTGAAAGAACACAAGAACAAGCATATAGTTCCTATCGTACGTATTAATAAAAATCAATGTTCAAGAAGACGCTAGGCGAGCGGCAAGGTGGGGCTTAGCGTCTAGGGAGCCTAGGCGGGGCCTAGGTAGGGCCTAGGCGGTCGAATTAAAAATAAGGACAACAGGCAGAAGATAAGTATATATTTAATGTTTAGATGAAAATTAGTCAGATTTTGGACTGTCCAATGGAGATCCAACGTCCCAGGTCGAGTCATCAAATACTATAACCAATATTCAAGAAAATTAGTCAGACTTTAGACCGTCCAATGAAGATGTAAAGTCTCAGATCGAGCCATCAAATCCTATAACTAATGTTCAAAAAAATTAGTCAGACTTTAGACCGTCCGATGAAGATCTAACGTCCCAGATCGAGTCATCAAATCCTTATATAAATCTTCTAACCCTAACATCCATCTGTCATTCCTCCTCCCCCGCAGATCTCACCGCCCGCCTCCCCCATCTCTCTGCCATAGCCGCCGCCTCCCCCGCAGATCGCCACCTCCCCCATCTCTCCTCCCTAGCCACCGCCTCCCCTGCAACTCTCCTCCACCTCCAGCCGCCTCCCCCGCAGATCTCGCTCTTCCCTAGCTGCCACCTCCCCTGAAGATCTCGGCCCCTTAGTTCTCCCCTCCGCGTCGCCCTCCTCCTCTGCTCGCCACCCCTCACCGCCTCACCTACCTCTGACCTTCCCCGCAAATCTGTCAAGCGGAGGGGAGTGGGGCCGTGAGGCCGGTGGAGTTGTCGGTGGAGGGGAGATGGTGGAGGACATAGCGAAGGGGAGGCGGAGGAGACGGTGGAGGGGGACGACGAAGGGGATAGGAAGCGGAGGCAGAAGGGAACCTCGGTGCCGGCTTGACTGATTCCAGCGAGGCAGAAGGGAACTCTTAGTAAGCCCTCAGTCCCTCTTCCTCTTCCCCTGCTCTTGGTCGCCGTCTTCCCCTGCTCTTGGTCACCGTCTCGCATACCTAGGCGTCACACGGCCGCCCCGCCAAGGCTGCCTCGCCCCGCCATGGTCCCACCTTGGACTGGCTCACTGATCAGCCACCCGACGAGGTACCAAGGCGTGCCGCCCAGTGCCTACATGGCGCCCAGGACACCTTCTTGATCACTCATAAAAATAAGGCCAAAAACAATTTGTAGGTCAAGATGCTAAAGCCTAACTGCCTACCTGACCAGGAGATTGTTCAAATTGACTCTCACAACCTACATACAAAGCAAATGTAATGAACATTGCAATTTTGATAGCCAACAGGCAAGGCATTCATGTTGACTTACTCTTTTGGTCCTGATAGAAGATCTTCGCTAGCTTAGATTAGTTCTGATCAACAGATGAATTTTTAAAACTGGCACAAAACAAAGATCATGCTTCTGTATTTTCAGTATTAGTAGTGAAATTTCATCAGCTTTTCTAAGACAAAAATGGAACAATGCACTCTACTGCATATTAAGCTAATGAAATATCTTTCCCTGTTTAGCGAACAGACCAGCAGTGTAAGCATACCTGCAGTCGCCGTTGCAGTCCATCCTGCCATAGCCATAGCCGCCCCGCCGCCGCCACCGTCATGCGCTCTGCCCCCGCCGCCCCGGTCTCTGCCCCCGACGTCCCGGTCACCACCGCCCTCCTCGCCTCCGCCCCGGCAGCCACCGCCCTCCTCGCCTTCTCCACCGCCGTGCTACGACCTTCTCCCCACCCTGCCCCGGCCTCCACCGCAGCCCAGGCTTGGCCCTCCACTGCCTTCACTTCCCGCCATACAATGGGGACTTGAGAGGACGCACTGACAAGGAGATCGGGTTAGGAACTGAGGATTGAGGAACCACCAGAGGAGAGAGAGCTAGAGAACCGCCGCCATGCCTCAAATTCGACGGGCCGAAATAATTTGTCCGGTAGCCCATTTTACCGGAGGGTGTCGGTTAAGCCGATAAAACCGAAAATCGGCCGGTGATAACTCTCAAAGCTTAACAAATTGTGATTTTCACTTTATACTGTTGCATTTTTGCACTTTCCAAAACGTTGCTTGATCTCACGCAGACAACGGAGTTGTGTGACATCATTGAAGTTAACTGCAATGAATTTAGTGAAGAAAGTCAAGATACAGGTTAACAAGGGTTCAGCAAGAACCATGGCAACTAAAGCACAAAATCGGCATATGTAAACTAAATGGATATGGATATATTTCCTTGAAGATTGTAGATTACCTTAGTCTATTGTACAAAGTCTCTCGGCTGCATGGCTTGCCCATGGTGAAGTAACGATGTCCTAGTCATCAGAGAGTGCCAACGGAAAAATCCATCAAGGCAATCATCAGAGAGCATCATAGGAAGTAAATAATCATCAAGATATGAACGTAGAATTTAAAATAAATCATCAAATTCTCCCCCAATCCTATGCCTTCCCCAAGATTTTGCAAACATTTTTAGTTGAGGGTTGTATACCAGTTACATAAAAAGAAAAGAGCAAACCCAATGTAGACTGGTCAGTAAGGTGTGAACTAAAGCAACTAACAAACTGTATGGAAGACAGCACGATACAAAACAAATGAGGATGAGGGTGGAAGGGTCTAGGTACCTATTTCCACTCGAGCGATGTGGGAAATCTTGTTCCGTTCAGGTCCTTCCTGAGATACAAGCTTCAACCCCAAGGAATCGCCTGGCCAAATATAGAGATACCGCAGGGAGGAGGGCAGATCTGGAAGTGATTCGAGATGGCTACAACCATATAGGCTCAGTTTCTCGAGGCAGGAGAGGTCTGGCATGCTTGGTGGGAGCGATTCCAACGAGTCGGCACGTCTTATCTGTAGGGATCGGAGGGAGGTGGGCAGATCTGGAAGTGATTTCAACGAGTTGGCACCAACTAGGATCAGTACCTCGAGGCAGGAGAGGTCTGGCATGCTTGGTGGGAGCGATTTCAACGAGTTGAGCGATTTTATCGATAGGAATTGGAGGGATTCGCGGTTCTGTTGTAGCCATCGCATGGGTAAGCTTTCCATCGTCGATCCATCATCAATACGCAAGCCTTTGGTGTGGCGAAGACTCTTGAGCGGCTCAGCAAGCAGAAGGGACGGGCGATCAATATAAAACCTGTCGATTTGCAAGGAGCTGGGCACCCTTAGATGCGCTTCTTCGCCACCAGATGCATGTGGAGTTGGGAGCTTCGTGCATGATTCTATATCCAACACTTCGAGAGATGCAAGGGATCCGAGCCCACCCAAGGATGACAGATTCTCGCATGAATTTATATGGAAGAACTTCAGCGAATGGAGACTCTTAAACACGTCCGTTCCGAATGGGAGTGACACCAGGCCCGAGCACTGATACAGGCTCAGATGAGAGAGATTGCTGAGCCCGAGAAGTGACCCAAGCAGCGGAGGTTCCGAATGACCAGGAATCTTATTGATAGTTAGTTCTTCAAGTGATAATGGCAGCAGCTTATCTCTAGCATCCAACTTTGGGCAATTTTCGACCCAAAGTTTCCTGAGCTCGATCATTTCTTCAAATGGTAAGGCCGTACACTCCAGATGTTCGCAGCGCCAGATGTTTAGGTCACGGAGAGCTCCCATGTACTGTTTTTGCATTAGAAGGCTCCCTTCGAGTGAGGTCAAACTTGGACAGCCACTGAGATGAATCGACAGCAACTGGCATGACTCGGTTTCAACACTCCCACTGCGCAGCTTGCCTATCCTAGGTAGTCTGGTCAACCCAACTCGGATTACTTTCAAGCGCACCAAGCTAGGAGGTAGAATAGGTAATTCCCTCAGTTCATCACACCGTATTACTTTCAGAGTATGAACAGTTGCCGGTAGGGATGAGTCAATGCCGCCACTACTGGACGCATCGGACGATTGGCCTATTTGTTGTAATCTTGGAAGATCTTCGAGCACAATATGATTTAGCAATGGCAAACCTTCAAGAGAGGGGAGACGAACCAAATTTCTACAGCTTCTCAACTGGATTGATGCCAGGTTTTTGACAGAGAGGCTCTCGATCCAAAGGGGTACGCTTTGCCCCCCATAACCAGAAATTTGTAGTTCCCTAACATTATCATGTGGCTTAAGGTGATGAAGAAGTTTATAGTCATCTGCCCTGCTTTCTTCATTTTCTGCCCTGCTTTCTTCATCTGACCACTCCAGAGACAGCGAGGTGAGATACCGTTTTTCATGCAACCTGGCATTGCGAGCTTCTTCAGGTTTTTCTACATTCTCAAGACCCTGCACTTGTAGCTTACGCAGACTTTTTAAGTTGCCGAGTGCGCTTATTTCGTTTCCTTTCTTTCCTTGTACCCGGTAATTGTTTAACTCCTGAAGAGAAGTTAGCTTACATATTGGGAACTCACCAAATGCACCTCGTCCAAAGCTTACATATCGCAAACGATCAAGGCACCCAAACTGTTTTTCTTGTCTCAATTTTCTCTTTTCGATTTCTTGTTCCCTTCGATTTTTTCTTAAGATCCCACCAAACTGTTTTTCTTGTCTCAATTTTCTCTCGTCGATTATTTGTTCCCTTCGATTTTTTCTTAAGATTTCATCAGTGTCTGAATCCAAAAGTACCATTAAGTGATAAAGTTTCAGAATTCCCTCTGTTGATGTCCCTTTTGACATCCCACGGAACTTGATGTAACGAAGGTGCTTCAAATTAGCGAATATGTCAGGAAAATCTCCAACATTCAAATTTATGTTTTGCAGTAGACGCAGAGCTTTTGAGTTTTCTACAACATTTGCAATCATATGTGCCATATCCTTACTAACAGTAGGTTCTCGATGTTGTCCGATAATAATTGTACGCAAGTTCTTAAAACGAGAGATTTCCTTGACCTCCTCAATGGAATAACAGGCAATACGGGAGACGGACAGGTGTCGGACTGTATCCTTTACATCTTCAAATCTGGCAGGATGAATTATTCTTGCACATTCACCAGAAGACACATATGTTGCCAATTCATGCATTAAGTCATGCATTACATAATATTCGAATTTTTCACCATCAACCGATCTTACTCTGGATCTTACTCTGGATTTCAGATCAAAGAATGACTTTGTGGTCAGTTGAGCCAAGCAACGTTCTCCAATGTCCTCAAGCGAGATCAATCCTGAACCCATCCACATCTGCAACAATTCTTCCTTTGCAAATTCATAGTCCTGCGGAAATATGCTGCAGTATCGGAAGCAAACCTGAGACTGTGTTGGCAGGTTGTTGTAGCTTAATATGAGAACTTTCATAATGTCATCTTCAGTTCCTTTAAAATGTTCCAAACCTTCGTGCAAGAAATTGTTCCAGTATTCAAATGTCATATTACCTTGCAAATGCCCACTGACAACCTTTGTTACCAGCGGACATCCTCCCAGTTTCTTTGCAATATGTTCACCAATTAATGCTAAATGTAAGTAATCTTGTGGTTTCCCGGAAAAGACATGATGATTGAAGAGCTTCAGATTTTCATCAACTTCCAGTCCTTCTAATGTCAAGTACTGATCTCTTTCAACTCCCATCACGTCTGCGGCCATGTCTGCAACTGACCGCATTCGGGTGGTCAACAATATTTTGCTCCCGGTCTTCACCTTCCTCAGAGGAGCAAATAGTTTTTCCCATTCACCACTTTTCTTATCTTCCCAAACATCATCTAGAACTAGCAAAAAATTAATATACTTTAGTTTCTGTTTGAGATCTTGTTGTAGTGGTTCCAAATGATTAGCACTTGGTTTTGTCCCAGTAGCGCATTCCAATATTTTACTTGTCACCGATGTTGCGTCAAAGCTAGTAGATACGGTGACCCAGATGATCTTGAAATCCTTCTTAACCTGTTCGCATATACTCTGAGCCAAAGTAGTCTTCCCCATGCCACCATGACCAACTATTGAAAGGACAGGAATATAATTAGTCTCAGCCTCTTCAATTGATGTCTTCTTGGTCAGCCATTCAAGGATCATTTCCTTCTCCGTTGTTCGGCCAACAAATTTAGTTACAGTTTCAGTCGAACCTGTCTGGCGCTCATTGTTCGTTGAATCTTCCTTCTGCCACCTGCCGGAAGCAGCTCCCTTGCTAACTTCGAGAAATCTCGTAGTACCTGCAGCAACCTTGTTTAAACCCTCCATTGCTTTCTTCAGCTTCTCGCGTGTGCCTCGATGAGTAAATTTTTCCAGAGTCTTATCCAAAATACTGACATGCTTAGCAGATTTGACAGCTTTATGCTTCATCTTAGCAAAAGAGGAGCCCCAGTCACTGACCTTTTCATCCTCGGCCTTCTGTTCAAGCTCGTAATACTCGACGTCATCGATCGCGTCCTCAGCCGCCTCGACCGCATCCCTGAGCTGCCAGAACCACTGATCCAGTGCTTCGCTGTCGTTGTTGTTCATGATATGATCCGGGCTGACGACATCGAGCACCGCTTGGATCTGCGGCATTCTTTCCCTTAGCTCGCTCTCCATCTTCTCCATGCTTTCGGTGTTGAAGTAGCCCTTGAGGTATGCGAAGCCCTTGGTGACCATCAAATTGATGATAGGACCTGCCACCGATTTCCCTGCAAACGCCACCAGACTAGCAGAAGCCATGTTGCTCCAGAGGATTGTGTGAGAGGAGGCTACGTCAGGTGAAGGGAGATTAGCAAAGCACAAGTATGTAGAGAGGTTGGTTTTTTCTTCTACGAGTGAGGTTGGTTTTTGCCAGAGCAGGAGGAGCATGTATGTAGAGAGGTTGGTTTTTCTTCTAGGAGTGTGTTTAAAGGAAGGAAGGAAGAAGAGGTGGAGATCGGCAATCATCAAGGCTGTGCGCGTTTGGTCGCAGTGTAGTCACCTATGGTTGCAGAAACCATTTCTGTCGAAAGATGGGTAGATTGTCTGCTTTTACTCACAAGCTTAAGTATTTTTCAGCGAATAAATCGGTGCACCAAACATAATAATCTCTCTAGATTTTCAACAAGTAAGGGTGAAAATAGATTGGATACAGAGCGGATAGTAGTTAAACCATATTTATATCTATATTTTTTTTCAGATTCAAATACGAATCGGACAAATGTCAAATATGCATATAGACTGGACAAATATCGGATAGAATAGGATTCAACTATTTTTCGTATTTCAATAATTATTCTACCCTCACCTATTTTAAATATAGCACGAATTGTTTTACCATTGTAAATTGATGTAGTGCAAAAACATCAGTTATAAACATTTTAAATTTGGCTAAAAAGAGCATGCAAAAAGCTTTATTAAGAATGTACCAAAATGAAAAACATGAAATTGCAAACTAGAGTCCATCATGACGACGGACTCTTCTAGATGATCGAAATGTATGTATAATATACATAATTTGAAAGTCAAATATAAAACATATATATTAACTAGATGTTGTTGTTATATACAAATTCGGTAGCTGAATTATCCGATCAAATCTGGCTCCGTTTTCACCCTCAATCAGTAACTAGATATTTTGGCAGCAAGTTGTACTACCATTGCAATCAGTAGTCTGTTCTTCTGGGCCGCCAAGCTGTACCACATTTACGAAGTTCACGTCCACACAGTGTTGAATCTTGCATTGTTGCTACACGGCAGTTCACGTGCACACAGTCGATGGGATGGTAGGCTATTTCTCTCTCTACGAGGATTTGGAGACGGAAAAGCTCACGCGAAATTGCCATTTCCTCTCACCAATCGAGACATGGGAGAGAATGCTAAAGCTAAAGCGTTCAAATCAATGAATCGGAGGCTTGAGTCCTTGCCCTCTTTGGAGTGGATTGAGTCACGTCTAGGTCAACAAACGAAAGGGGAAGGAAACTTCAATGCATATCAATTTTCACTTGTCTCCATCCATCTAGTAGGGACCCCAAGAACTTGTGTGGGAAACAAATTTCTAAAAATTACTTTTCTACAGTAAATAATTTTTTTACGGTACCTAATTTTCAAACGGAGTGTCTTTGTAAAACGGGGTCTACTAATCGATTATAGTACACATTGTAGTGATTTCATTTATATCAACTAAAATAATATACGGATCTCTCTATAAGCTGTTACTATTTAAAAGCCAAAACCAAAAGCTATATCAAAGGTAGCGACGCCAGTGCGATTGCAATTTCCATGGTTGGACTGTTTTGGCCATCTGTGCACTACACTAGGAAATTGCCACACAACTTGCAGTGAGCTAGATTCAAGAAATGTGGACCAGTTTGTTTGTTGAGTCTTGTGCTTCTGTGACATGGAAATTTCAGTGCACCTATGTATACAAATCAATAGGACGCGTCAATGTTTCTACCATGATATTGGTGGATTCCCTGTTCTCTACAAGAATCAGGAGGACACGCTCCAAGGAAGTACTGGTGTTTTCTGTTGTTTGGCAAACCTAATAAAATTCCCTCTCATAATATTTGCGAATGAGTATGCTGCAGTCGGAGTGGATATGATCAGATATTGCTTATTCTGTATCCTATTTCATATTTTTTATCAGAGTCGGATACTGATAATGCCAAATACCCATTTCTTTATTCCGTATTTGTTCCATAAGTTTTCAGACGGTTGGTCGGATGAAAATTATCTATTTCTTTATATAAGACATTGAATAGCAAAGTGCAATCAGAATAAAACACAACGAGACTAATTGTTAAGATATCCAAGGAAATGCAACTGTTCAAGGATATACCGTTTTGGTGGCGAACGTCACCGGGGTGACTGGAAGAATTCATCAGTTCAATAAAGTCATATTTCGAACTGCCACAGACCCAATCAAGATCAGCTCGATACCCATACTCAGTTGGAAAAGAACGTCAGTGTTGACTCCAGCGATTTGATAAAACCTTCTCTCTTTCAGATGTTTCGTTGTTTATCCGAGTTCAGATTTCAAATATCTCATATAGACTAAGAAAATCTCATCATATATAACAGTACTACAGAGCTGCACAATGTTTTGCTCCAGATCGAGGTTTAGTCCAGACTACCAGGCAGCATGTTGAAGTGTGTGGTATAACAGTATGTCTAGCAGCCTCGTTGCTTACCTCTGAATGTCTCAATTCTTCCATGATCAATAAAGAACTAGATGACAAATATACGCACGATCCATGCTACAACCAGGATGAAACAAATAAGTTTGCAGTTAATGCATCCATGCTTTGCCAAGCTCAAAGTAAGAGAGTAAAATGGTTTACAAACAAAAAAATAACCAGTAACACATTTGAAATGCTACAATGGTAACCCTAGAGGAGTCCAGAATAAAGCAAGAGGCACAAACTAAGACATGTTGGACTGAGCCAATTGAGACAGTATGGTGAAGTTAATTTGCAGTGTGTAGAGATCGCAAGACCTTGTATCAGCCCTGGAAGCTGGAGCATTTCCACAAACAATAATAGGCCAAAGAGCTTTCCTCAGACAGCAATTTTTCTCCCACCAGTGCAATGCTGAATCAGTGTCGACACTCCTGGTAGAATAAACAGATGAAAGGAAATAAGAACGGCTAGATACTTTGTATGAGAATATTCATGATGGCATGCAAATTTGTGCAAACGTAAAAATCAACCAGAATCTCTAAATGTAGTGTCACTTAAATGGTCTCTAAAATTGTATATTGCCAGCAGAGCATAGATAGCCTGTCATGAGCGATGAGGCACGCGTCGACGGTGTTGCTGTGGCTGGTGGTGAAGAGTACCCAACCAAACAACCACAGCAAGTACGCCTACAAGTGGCGTGAGACCTGCTGATCGTCCGCATCTGGATCCATCCGCTCCACCTGAATGCAATCAGTTATTAGTACGTAATAGCAGAAATGAGAGCTTACAAGATCGATTATAAAGAGCACGTACCTAGAACTGTGCGAGCCACCTCAACGACGGCCCGTGTGTCTGACCCGCTGGGAGTATGTAGTAGTCATCCGTGGCACCCGGCGAAAGGACCCCCTTCAATCTGGCGAGCAAGTCTGTGCGCCACCCGGCCGGGGCCTCCGATAAGAAGGCAGTAGCTCCCGCGATCAGAAGGCCAAGCAGGAGGGAGGGTAGGCGTCATCTCCCCGAATGGGAGGTGGAAAGTGTGCGTCTCTGGCTGCGAACGGTACACCAAAGCCATCAGCAGAGAATGGTCGAACGGGAAGTGTCGTGATCACTCCACGCTGTCGTCCTCGCCCGCGGGCAAGGCGGGTCCGTCCTCGTCAATGGCCTGCACCATCCGGGCGAGACAGAGTAGCCCAGGATCCCGTAGCCTATGAAGCAAGTAAAGGTCAGCACGGAACCTACTTACGACAACAGTACAACGCTAGCGGAGTGCACACTTGACTATCCAGTAGGGGTCTAGTCTCCAGGCCACTCGAGGTGTGTGTGTCCAGACCACTCCCAACTCAGCTGGCTCCTCCGCGCTCCCTGTAGGCGGGACACAACGGGAAGCACGATGCAGCCGGTCAACGTGCTCATCCAACAGGCTGTAAAGCCAGTCCGACCCATGAAGATCACGAGTCATACCTGCAAAATGAATTCAAGTTAGCATTTATACGGAACCAAAAAACATCATATGTAAAGTAACAGTAAATAGAACTTGTAAGTAAATAAACAGAGCAATACTAGACTACCAGCACAACACCAACTACATTACTGAAAAGGGGGATGTAACATAGTAATTATACAAACTGTACATGAAATATACGATACATTTAGTATGACATTTTGCACGTCAAAAGTGCCTACTAACAAAATACAGTTTACAATAGAAATTTATTTCTAGTCACCAACAACTAGTAGTACACAACATACCGCTTTGCCTATTGATCAGCACATGCATTGCATCGTCTAGCTGTGTGCCCCTCCTGACCGCATCGCCCGCAACATGCACTAGATGGCAAAGTTTCCCACAACCCTGAACCCCCTGAGCTCCCCACACCATGCATGCAGTACCCTCTACTTGAAGAAGTACTCCAACATGAAGTTTGAATGATCCATGTCCACGGTCCCACATGCAGCGAGGACATGAGAGTATGGCTTGTGTAACAGCTTCAGGCTAGGTTCGTTTACTAAGGCATACCTCATGGGTAATAAGGGAACAAACCGTCCCAAATCCGGCTCTATCACAGAGTACCACATTGAAACGTTATTCCCTGTTGCCCATGATGTGCATTGTGTGCAATTGGCCCTTCTATGCCTTTGTCTCTATGTATGCTGTAATTTTCGACGAATACAATGCTCGGAGATTAGCTGCATGAAGTGCGGCATTCGCGTGCCTCTCTCTGTAGTAGCCGATTGTACTGTGAGAACACCTTCCATGATAGCGATAAGAGGTTGAGAACGAAGGCCCCTGAGAACCCAATTGTACATCTCTGTAAGGTTAGTCATCATTATGCCGTACCTTACACCGTCCGTGTCGTGCAACAACAACAACCACTTCTCAATGGTTCTCCCTCAATCCATTGCGAAAAGCATTTGATGTTTCGTGAGCTCCTCCTTCGCAGGCCAGCTAGGTTAGGCTCATCGAGTGCCGCCAAGCATTCTGGTTGTGTCGCCCCAAGCATGATCGGCCTCTTGCTCCTATCGTCGACGTGCTTCCTGCTGTGCTCATCCAACAACGCCCACAAAGCATCAAATTTTCTTCGTTGGTTGTGCATAGCTAACCTCTTGAATAGCTTCATTAACTATTGTTTTGGGAACTGCTTGAAAAAGTTTGCCCCTAAATAATGAATGCACCTTCTGTTCCTCATATCCAGCAAGAAAAGGGCTCCTCAGGGTCTTCTTGAAGTTTTCTTATGGCCTTTACAATTCCAGTGTGGAGATCATAGATTACGTACACACTAGGACGAGTGCCGACAACTCCAACCCTGATATATCTGAGGAACCACAACCAGTTTTCATAATTCTCATTTCCCACGAATGCGATGGCCAGTGGCAATATTTGGTTGTTGTCATCAACGCATATGGCCGTCAGGATCTGCCCCTTGAATTTGTCAGTCAAAAAGGTCCCATCAACTGAGATCACCGGTAGCATGTGCCTGAATGCCTCGATATATGCCCCAGATGCTAAGAAGGACCTATGCAAAACCGTATATCCTGGCGGCCTTGTGGAAGGCTTATCCTGTACAGTGATATACGTGCCCGGGTTCCTGTCCTGCAACACCTTAAGTATATGAGGAATATTGTCGTACGCTGCCTCAAAAGACCCAAAATATTTTTCTAACGCCTTCTGCTTTGCACCCCACGCCTTCGCGTAGCTAATCTTGTACTTGAATTTCTTCTCGATAGCTACCATGATATGCGTGGCCTCCATGTCTTTCTTTTCCACTATCTCTCCATACATCAAATTGGCTATAAAGACAGATGTTAAGTTATGATGTCTCGCCAAAACACTACTGAGAATGCAAGAGTGCGGCTCCACTTTTGACACAATCCAATAATTCTTATACTTGGGTCTACGTTCAAGCACCCTCCAAGGACAACTAGCCTGCTCGCACTTTACGGTGTACTGCTCCTGGCTAGATTTCATGACCTGAAAAGTCCGCTGCATTGAAAGGGCCCACAGCTTGATGGCATCCTGCAGTGATGCCTTGTTAGCAAACATTGAATGCAACTGAATCTCTGTCTCATGATACTCCCACGGTGATTCATGCTCATGATGTGCGGAAACATCCTCAGCATCAAACCGGTTCCATTCCTACAGGACGGGAGCTTCATCCTCATCCGAACTATCCTCATTGTCCTCCTGTACAGCTTCCTCTTCAGCCTATGCCGTCTGGTCATCGCACTCCATCTGCTGCACTATGTACTCAATATGCTCCTCTCATCAGCTTGTTGTCCTATTCCCTCACTATGGTGTGACCATTGTACCTCTCCTCTGTGTACCGCATTGGCCTTGTCATGAGCATCTCTCTTCTCTTTGCCAACATGCAGGCCGCTCGAGCTACTCGCACCTCCCGGAGCACCTTGCACAGCCTCTAATGGGCATGGTTACACAAGCAGCACACACTCGTATCTATGGCACCGACATCCTTGCTCAAACCCCTTCCACGCAACAGTGCGCAGCAATGTTCTCAACTCCCATCTGATGTTCATGGGAGACCAGCTCCAAAGCCCTTGTACGGCGTCGCTGCACACCTCGGGGTCCAACGAAAAATTTCGGGTAAGCCAATGCATCACATTTGAGATTCGAGCATTCTCGGCTTCTGGGTGTACTAGAGTGGCTTGCGGAAAACCGCTCAAATCCACACCATTCGGACCTTCACGAACGGTTCCAGCACCGTAATGCACCCTCAATGTAGTGGGTATCGGCATTGCTGATGTTTGCTTGCATATATGTTTTAATTTTGCAACATGTCAAATTGCATCACACACTACAAAAGTACTAACAAACTGCAATTCACATTTCATCGATCGTTCCCCTGTTGTAACCAACTACACTAACCTCGTAGTATGAACTTCCAATCGGCACCCCGCACACCGACACCGCACTTTTCTCGCTGCTCGAGCTATCCCCTACATGAAACAATTCCAAATGGTTCGATAATTTACATGCCATGTCGATTTAAATGCCTATATACCAGTTATAATGGTACACACGTTTTTCCAACGTACTAACAACATTACATTCATTTGTATTCAATCATAAATATTATGTATTATTGTTTTTTACATACGAATTATAAAATTGTAACATAAATATTTACTAAATTTTGTAATGCGTACAAATTTCTACGGACGATTAATTTGTACGTAGCGGTGACTGATTTTTCTACAACTACAACTTTGTTTGCATGCCAATTTGCTAACGATGCTAATTTTATAAAACTATGTTTGCTAAATTATGCACAACTACATGCTTGTATGCTTGCTAATTTCTTAAAACTACATTAACTAAAATTTCTATACCAAAAAATTGAACTATTTCTATGTACATCTATAATTTTCTACTAACAGTAACAGTCATATACAACATTGCAAATGTAAAAAAAATACCTACATTTCCTTCTTCCTTCCTCTCCGCTTCTACGACTGCTAATTTCCTAAAACTATATTAACTAAATTTTCTATACCAAAAATTGAACTATTTGTATCTACATCTATAATTTTCTACTAACACTAATATTAAATAATACATATATTGAATATACAACATTGCAAATACAAAAAAATACCTAGATTTGCTTCTTCCTCTCTTCTCCTCCCCTCCTTCCTCTCCTCTCCTCCTCTCCCTCTCCTTCCCTCTCCTCTCTTCCCTCTCCTTTTCTTTTCTCTTTTCTTTCCTCTCCTCCTCTCCTTGGTCGGCTACTCTTCTTTGGCTTCTCTTCTTTCTTTCTTTCTTCTTTCTTTCTATTCAGTGCGGTGGCTAAGCGGTCTCGCTATTTAACCCCCAGTCGCCTGGCCGTTGGGCAACTGGAGTCCAGTCACCTAACCGTTGGACGACAGCACGGTCGGACGATTGCAATAATTAGCCCAACGACCGGCAGATTGCATGCATGTCGCCTGGCTGTTAGGCGATAGGCTCTAGTCGCCCAACGGTCGGACGACTGGAGCCTATTTCTATAAAAAAATATTGCCGCGGATATATTTCTGTTATTTCGAATAAAAATAGATTATTCGTATAAAAAATTCAGTGCTAGTACCGTGCTAATTTTAAGGTACCATCTATTGAGTCTTTGTTTCTAACTTTTGACTTTTTAATTTTAATTTTTGGTTTTTTAGATTTTTGTATTTTTTCTCCTATTTCTTTGCATTACGTTTGATGATATAATTTTTTTATTTTTAAATTTTAATTATGCTGAAAGACTATTAGTAATTATAATATATTTTAATTGTTACAGTGTAAAATAAATCATAGGCTAAGGATCCAACTAAATCTGCTACATGCTTAATGAGTACTAAATTGTATTCATGGCTGGCCTGACCAGACAGAGCTGGACGAGGAAGAGAACGCGCACCAGGAAATTGCTTTAGGGCTTCCTGTCTGGTACTATGATTAGATGGTACTACGACACGCTTTTCATTTCTAACGCATCACTACAATATACATGCACCATGCATGTGGAACCGATGCCAGTACAATTGCAATTTCCAATTTTGTATCACTGGATTGTTTTGGCGGACAGAATTAACCATCTCTGCACAGTGCAGTGCGAATTGCTACTACTGCCAGTGAGGTAGATACCAGGTTATTGTGCCATAAGCCGCTCCAAGTGGAGTACTCGCGCTGGAGGGAAGGAAGAAGAGGTAGAGATCGGCAATGTTGAAGGCTGTGCGTGTTTGGTCGCAGTCTAATCCGTAGTCATCTATGGTTGCACCGGAAAAACCATTTCTGTCGAATGATGGGTATATGGTTCACTTTTACTCTCACATGCTTAAGCATTTGGGCGAATAAATTGGTACATCAAATATAATAATCTCTCTAGAATCTTGACAACTAGGGATGAAAATAGATTGGATACAAAGCGGATATTGGTCAAACCATATTCGCATCCATTTTTTTTGGATTTGAATACGAATTGAACAAATATCGGATACGAATATGGACTGGACAAATGTCAGATACAAATTCAGATCAAACTATACTCAAAATCAAATCGGATTCGACTATTTTTTGGATTCTAATAATTATTCATGACATCTCCTATTTAAAACAAAACACCAAATTATTTTAACATTTTAAATTGATATATTGTAAATAAATCGGTTATAAACATATCAAATTTGGCTAAAAAAGCATGCAAAAAGCTTTATGGGATGTACCAAAATAAAAAAAAATATGAAATGCTAATTTAGAGTCCACCATGACGATGGCCTCGTCAAGATAATCAAAATGTATATATAATATATGGGAGTGTCTATACAACATTCGACTATTTTTTAGGACAAAAACAGTCAGATTTTGAGCCGTTAGATGGAGATCTAACGCCCTAGATCATTTGTTTTGGAGGGGGTCATTTTTTTTGAGGGGGGCTTATATGGGTGGATCCGTTGGATGGAGATCTAACGCCCCAGATCAATCTGGCTGTTTTTGTCCTCAAAAACAGTCAAATGTTGTATAGCAATACTCATAATATATCTAATTTGAAGATCAAATATTAAAGATATGTATTAGCTAGCTGCTGCTATTATATATGTTGAATCCGAATATCTAACTCTATATCTATTTCACATCATACCAGGTTTGTATCTTATATTCGCGACTGCGCTAGATAAACATCTGCATTCAGATATGATTTTCTATTCACATTCGGATATTTAGTGTTCCAATTCGAAAATTCAGATCTGGCTTCGTTTTCACCCTTATGGACAACTAGATATTTTGGCAGCAAGTTGTACTACCATTGCAATCAGTAGTCTGTTCTTCTGGCCCACCAAGCTTGACCACATCTACGACAGGAAATCGCCACACACTCTGTTTGTTGAATCTTGCATTCTTGCTACACGACAGTTCAAGTGCACACAATCGATGGATGCGCCAATGTGCTTGTGTGACATGGTAATTTCAGTGCACCTACGTATACCAATCGTTAGGACGCGTCACTGTTTCTACCACTATGTCGATGGATTCCCTGTTCTCTCTACGAGAATCAGGAGGACACGCTCCAAGGAAGTACAGGTGTTTTCTCTTGTTTGGCAAACCTAATAAAATCCCTGTCATAACATTTGCGCCTATAACGAGTCAGTTAGCATCAGATTTGGTCTTGGAATAGCATAGTACTACTTGTGGAATGTAGTCAGAGATGTGCACCAGCAGTTCGGCCTTATGAGAGTTATTTTCCCTTATTCTGAAGGGCTGACTATAAATAACTCAAATGATTTCATAAGAAGAAAAACCAGTTAATTTTTTTAATCAATGGCATATGGTCTAAATACAGATATTAAAAACGATGATTTCAGCTTTACAAATCACGATATCTGTTTCTTGTCACAGATCTAGAAAGAAAATGAATGCTGAGATTGGCAATGCCTCAAGAGGAGAAAAAAAAAAATCAAAGCTATAACATCAATGCATATATAATTTAAGATAAATCTAAATTGCAATTTCACATTGTTAAAATTTGCCTAAGGAAGCATGGATCGGTTTCACAGCACTAACAATCGGAAACCTTTATGCACTGTTTTAGGATATACCGTTTTGGTGGCGAACGTCACCGGGGTGCCTATGGAAGGATTCAAAAGAATTCATGAGCTCAATAAAGTCATATTTCGAACTGCCACAGACAAAATAAAGATCAGCTCGATACCCAGACTCAGTTGGAAAAGAATGTCACTCTTGACTCCAGTGATTTGATGAAACCTTCTCTCTTTCAGATGTTTCCTTGTTTATCCGAGTTCAGATTTCAAATATCTCATATAGTGTCGGACCCAGATTTTACCATCCGGAATCCTCTGTGATTCCACCATACTATTCCCTGGATCAGTAGATAGTGCTCACAGATACAGTTTTGAATATCAAAATTCATATCTTGCGGAAGTCTAGGTGGGTAGATCACGGGTTTGCCGGAGTTGGAGAAGAGGCGATGACCGGCGAGCTTGTGGGGCGCCAATGGTTAATTCTCTGCGGTGGGAGGGAGAGGGGGATGAGGCGAGGCGGTTGGAGGCGCTCTCATACCTTTATAGACCCCGAGCCGACCAGGCGACGTGGAAGCTCCGACGGGCATGGCGGCAGTTGCCTCAGGCGCTGTTCGGTGTGGGTGACGGCACGGTCGTGCAGGCGATAGTGACTCGGTGATGCTGTGGCTGATGGAGCGGGGCTGTTGGCGAAGGCTGGTCAATGGCGAGGGGACGGCTGACGCGATGGCGATGGGGGTGGCAGCGACGTGCGGTGGAGGCGTGCGGTGCGCAGGGCGGGGTGACTCAGGGGCAGGTGGGGACGCGACGGGAGGTGCAGGCGATGTGCACGCGCAGGAGAGGCCAAAGGCAGGGCAGAGCAGGACATGGCGCGGGACGGCTAGTGCAGGCGCTACTGTGCTGTCGTCAGGGCGAAGGAAGAATAGGGAAAAAGGAAAAGAAGGAAAGGGGGAAGGGAAGAGAGGGGCCGGGGCGCTCGGGCCTGCACACAGAGAGAGAAGCTGGGAAAGAGAAGAGGGAAGGGGAAAGCGGGCCCACGATTAGGGAAAATCAGGAGGGGGCTAGTGGCAGGAATGAGAGAGAGGGGAAGAGAGAAAAGAAATGGCCCCGCATGGAAGAGAAAGGAAAAAGGGAAGAAAAGAGAAAAGAAGGGCTCTAGCAAAATTTTAAAATTTGGATTTCTAGTTTAAATTGTAACTTGCATTAGGAATTATTGATTTTTGGAGTTTTGCATACTATTCAAAATTTAAGTTTTTATTTAAACTTTGTATTTAATTTTGGATTTTCAATTTAAGTCTTGGTTCAATTACAAAATCTAATAGTCTTCTATTTTCAAATCTATCAAATTTTGCTATGAATTGTTTATACAAATTTTTGAATGCCCAACCTTTGTTTTGTATGCTAATTAAAGTAAAGGAAAGAACTTCCAGTTTAATCATCTAGAAATATGTTCTAATATTCCTTTTGGTTGCATTTTATTGACTTGAATTTGAATTCATGATTTTTTGGTATTTTGATTCGTAGAGTTTTAAACTCCCAAAATTATTTCTTATCTTTTATCGTCATAATTCTTATTTGTATTTGGGATTTATTTTCAGTTATTATTTTGCTCACAAAACTCAGGAAAACCCAAATAAGATTTTGAACCAAAAATTCAAATGCCAGTAAGATGCAAATAAAAGTTTTAAACTACTCAAAATTTCAAACATCCAAAATTTAGGATGTTACATATAGACTAAGAAAATCTCATCATATGGAACAGTACTGCAGTGATGCACACTAATCGGACGCTAAATCTCGCGACTCCACAATGTTTTGCTCCTGATCGAGGTTTAGTGCCAGACTGCCAGGCAACATTTTGAAGTGTGTGGTATAACAGTACGTCCAGCAACCTGGTCGCTTACTTCTGAATGTCAGCCTCGTCCACGATCAATCCAGAACTAGATGACAAATATCCGCACGACCTCCAGTACGTTGTCTTGCATCAGGTCAGGCTACAACCAGGATGAAACAAATAAGTTTGCAGTTAATGCATCTATGCTTTGTCACGCTCAAAGTAAGAGGCTAAAATGGTTTACAAACAAAAAATAACCAGCGACACATTGGAAATGCTACAATGGTAACCCTAGAGAAGTCCAAAGTAAAGTAAGAGGCACAAACTAAGACATGTTGGACTGAGCCAATTGAGACATGCAGTATGCTGAAGTTAATTTGCTGTGTGTAGAGATCGCAAGACCTTGTGTCAGCCCTGGAAGCTGGAGCATTTCCACAAACAATAGTAGGCTAAAGAGCTTTCCTCAGACAGCAATTTTTCTCCCACCAGTGCAATGCTGAATCAGTGTCACTCCTGGTAGAATAAACAGATGAAAGGAAATAAGATTGGCTAGATAATTTGTATGAGAATATTTATGAATGGCAGGCAAATTTGTGCAAACGTAAAAATCAACCAGAATCTCTAAATGTACTGTCACTTTAAATGGTCTCTAAAATAGTACATAGTGGTGCATGATACAATGAATGTAAAAAAAAATACTTAAAAGATGTGATTATCAATTTATGATACCATGACAACCAGAACATGGACAAATCACAAACAATAGACAGAACAGCAAATTGTGTTTGGACATGTGGGGAAATTTATTCTTAATTTGTAGCTAAGAAATGTATCTATGGTTGTGTATTTTTTTAAGGGTTATGGTTGTGTTTTTATAACAAACTAAAATAGATAACTCTTTTATGCAGAGGTGAGCCGAATGGAAGAGAAAAAAAAAAACAGGCAAGATTACTTTATAACTCTTTTATGCAGATGCTCGGCGTTATCTTGCAGTATGCCCAATATTACTCAGTCAAGTACGATGACGGTGACCCATTAAGAAGAGGATTCTGAATTGGAAATTGTATATAAATTTGCAGAGATAAGACAACAGGAACACCTAAAAAAGAGAGACAAGATAACACAAGAAGCACCACAATTTCATTAGCGAATTATCACAAAAGGAAACAAGTGGAGACATCTTTATATTTATGAACCTTCCATCATTCAGTGTAAAGACTAACGAGACAAACACTGCATTAATGAGTGGCACTGAAGGACTATGTGAGAAGGTCCATGTGAGTGTTGTGATGAACCATTGCAACGTTCGTGGAGTGGTCTTTTGGTTTTGCAAAGGGAATTTGAGAAATTTGGGATTTGAGTCATGGATTGAGTTGGGATGACTTGGGTCATTGGATTAAGATTGCATGATGCATGTCTTGACTAATGTAAGTCAAGTTGTGAAGAACTTGTGCCTGAAAACCATTTCTTTGTCTTTGGATGTGTAGGATCGCTTGGAGTCAACTGTGGTCAACACCAATGATCGAGACTTAGCTCATGGAGGAGTTAAGGCCCAGAATGATCGAGGATGCCGGGTGAGATGGTAAGCTCAAGCATAGCATGAGAAAGATAGAAAATATTGAAGGCAAGTTCAAATGGCGGGATGGCGCCATATAGCTTGCACAAGCAAAGTAAGCTATGGTTCGGTGGAATCAGGACGGGAGAGACTTGGCGAAGCGTGGCGAGCTAGTGGTGCACCTACACATGGCAAGCATAGTGATTGCTTGTAGTGGTTGGTAATGACCGGGTCAAGAAAGTGTATTTTGGTAGTTTGAGCAGAATATCAGAAACTATCTTGGATCAAAACCGCAGCGCATAGGCGATGCATTGGAGAGTAGTTTAGATCAATGTAGAGTCGGTTTGATCAAGGCAGATCAAGGCTAAGACTTCAGCGGATGCACACTTATACGCTTTGAAAAGCATGCATAAGTGAACTCATGTGAGTAAAACTCGTATGTGTGGGGTTAACGGGCTTCCCCCATTGTAATAGTGGATAAAATCTTAAGGGGTGTAGGTAGCTAGTTGCCCACCTGTAAAAGGAGGTTGGATGGAGACATAGATCTCATCCAACCCATCTCTCATGTGCTATCTCGTTTAGGGTTAGGGTTTGAGAGTGGAGCACTTGGTGTGCTCTTTGTCCTCCAAGGTAGAGTGGCTGTAAAACTTTCTATCTCAAATAAGCAATACATCAATCTTTGTGTATCTTGGATTCATCTTGCTTTGATTGATTTGCTCTTGATTTGGGTTGAAAGTGTGATATCTTGATCCGAGATTATTTGAATTGATTTATTTGGTGCTCTAACTTGCTGTGATATGTGAGAATACATCTAGATCCATCTTGGTCATCATCCACCCATGAGCTAGTTATATTTACCAACTTTGATTTTAACTCGGTTTTGATGTAACCTTCCAACAAACTGAAAAAGGTTTCAATTTTTGTCCATGATTTTCATATTGTTTGTTGGAATAGGTTCAAATACCCTATAGAAGATCCTTGTAAAGTTTTATTTCATTTGACTCTACAGATCAAAAGTTCCATCTATTTTTGTTTTGATTCTGTGCTAAAACTCAGATTTGCTCCTGCATTACGCTTTACGTTCGGCCACATTGGCTCTGACCACGATCAGGTCTCAAACCACTCGTTGGCTTTTGACCACATCGGGTTTTTGACCACTCACTAGTCGTTAGCCTCACTGGTCGTATTTTCGACCACGTTGGTCTCACACAACTCGTCGGCTTTCGACCGTATTGGATTTTGGACCGCTCATTGATCGTTGACTTTACTGGTCGTATTTTCGATCACGTCGGTCTCAGACCACTTGTTGTCTTACGACTATGTTGGGTTTTCGACCTCTTTGTGGTTGTCAACCACACTGATCGTATTTCGACCAGATTCGATCACATTGGTTTTAGATCACTCGTTGGCCTTCGACCACGTTGGTTTCAACCACATTCATTTTCAACCATGTTGGTCATCGACTACATTGCTTTTTGATCGCTCTCGTCGCGACCACCCAAGTCAAGTTTTGACCACGACGGTTATCAACTATGTTGGCTTTCAACCAGATTCGACCACGTTGATTTTAGATCACTCGTTGGCTTTCGACCACGTTGGTTATTGACTACGTTGGTTTTCCACCTCGTCGACTGCTAGAGTCGATTTTCGACTACGTTGGTATTCGACTGGTAGTCGATCCCGACCACGTTGATTTCCAACCAGTGGTCGTAACCCGATCACGTAGTGTTTCAAACTGGTCGCGCTCAGCTCTGTGGGACTTCCAACCACGTTGTTTTTTCTGACTAATTTTACTCAGCTTTGAGGGTATCTGATTATCAGTAGGATTGTTATCCTATTCTTCATAGCTTTATAGTTATTAGGGTAAAGGATAAGTGAATACTTGAGTGTAAAAATTTTAATGCATCATTCATCAGCTCTGTTGCCTATCCAATCCTACCGTCACCTCATGTAAACAGTAGAGTTTGCGAAAATGCAATCAGTGTATTCAAGTAACTGGAGAAACTGGGTAGGTATGGTCCAGTAAGGACTATGGTAACCAAGATGGAGAGTCAGCAAACAAGAATGAAGCAATTCACGGGAAACATGCTTATCTTTGGAATATAGTTGATGACCTTATTTTATTGGAAGTTTCTTCACTGCAGTGTTCGCCCATCTTGAACTTGGATCTTCCTGCAATTGAGTTATAACCAGATTGGGTCAATGTTAAGCAGTGAAAGCAAAATTGAAATTGGTTTTTCCCTAAAGAAAAGGGTACAGTTGGTAATAAAACAAAGCGGTTTTTCATGAACGGCTTGCAACAAACATATCATATTACCATTGCCACCATGGCAGCAGCTAATGCTAGGGGAAGAAATATGGGAAAAGAACATTTCCTCACAAAGAAATTGTGTTTATGTTTCCCGTGGTCGGTAACTAAGATTATATCTACGAATTTTCCGAATAAGTAAAGGCAAAGCAGAGTAGCATGGATCCATTGGGACAAAATGACCAGAACGAAAGATTAGTGAATTGATGGAAATAAGTTAAATACTCCTGGTGGGAGTAGAGGCAATAAAATGGAAAACTTTTATCTTGCATGTGCACACAAAGGAAAAAAATAAAACCAGAGGAAGAATGATATTTTGTCTCCGTACAGTGACACATAATCATTCTAATTCATTTAATTCACCTAAAGAAATATGAATTAATATTGAATTAAAAAAATTTGTCTAACTAATTAGTCGTATTGACCTATGGGGTCAATCCCTTCAAAATATATAAATTATGTAAATTTTTATGCAATTATCAATAGAAATATAAGTGTGTTTGCAAAATCCTGTGAGATCAATTGATCCTACAGGTAAAGCCTCCCTCCGCCACTGCAGGAACTATCTCGGCAACTTTTGTCTACAACAAAACGCGAATCACATCTCCATAGTCATTTTGGTATCTGATATGCACTAGCGAACGTTCGATACATATGTGAGCCTTATATACCATTCGGCCTAAGTTTTATTGCAGTTTCTCGACCACCTATTAACACAAACTTGCGAAAACCCATAGTATAGTATGGAGGGTTGGAAGGAGTAAAACCGAATCATAGCTAGATTACAAACATGCATGAAGAGATCCATTCAGGTGTGAAAATATTACGAATCTGCTGGTGCCGAAACCTGCTGGGCAAGGGTTAGAATTGTTCAACCTTGTGTGGCATGCAGTTCAACAGGTCGGCAGCATGCAGCAGAGGCAGTAGCGGCTACGGCAAACAAACCAACGAGAATCTGGCGATTAGCTGCGGCGCGCCGGCAGATCTACCGCGCGTACGTGCAGAAGAGGTGCCTACTTGCGCCAAACCGATCCGATCAAACGTGGCACGAAAGAAATAATAATCCTGGCTGCTCGCCTCCTGGCCAGCGTGCCGTGCTGATGTGGAATAACTTCTTCAGCCAGCTGGGTCTGTACGTGCTGATGTGGAACGGTGACGTGGCACACTTTTTTGTTTTTACTACCATATTCTTCTCTCTAAGTTGGATGACATGGCGTGTCAGCTGTGACATGCATGTGTTTTGAGATGGAACCAGAGAAGCAGTGGGGCCATGAATCCAGGGGCGAATCCATAGGGTAGGCTTCATCAGGCTGAAGCCTACCCTCCACTGGTTCGCCCACCCCCCCCCCCCCCTCCTCTGCGGCGACCAGCAGTGACTGGCATGGAGAAGGCATGGAGCCAGGGGAGTCTGGGGAGAAGAAAGGCCGAACCACCGAAGAAGAAAACTAGAAATACAGCCATACAGGCCCACAGCCCACCGGCCTACACATCCAGTACGTGCCCTGTTCAGCTTCCGAGCTCCCGTTCCCCCAAATCCCCAATTCCCCAAATCCATTCCCTCCCGAGCTCCCGTTCCCCCAACCGGCCAACCCCAATTCCCCAAATCCCCAATCACGACGAGATCTGGTTCCATTCGCCCCTGGAGGGGACGCCGGTCGTCGGATCCGGAGGGGAGACGCCGGGGAAAGGCCGAAGCGGAGTCGATCCGGAGGGGGGACTGGGAGGAGCCGGGGAGCCGGGAGGCGCCGAGGTTGGGACTGGGAGGACCGGAGGAGCCGGGGAGCCGGGGAGGCGGGAGGCACCGAGGCTGGGACTGGGAGGAGCTGGGGAGCCGGGGAGGCAGGGAGGCCGTTGCCGTCGCCGTCGCCGGTCGCGTGAACTGTGTGTCTGTGTGTGAACTGTGAACCGTCGCAGGGAGTGTGTGAGTTGCCTTAAGAGCATGTACAATGCAGGCGCTTAGAGAGATGCTTAGCAATGAAAAACTGATTTTTCTTGCCACATAGGATAGATAAGGTGCTTATTTTGAAGCATCGATGCTTAAATAAGCATCGGTGCTTAGTAGGTGCTTATATGTATAACTATGTCTATTAATAGATAATATAGCATCTAAGCACCCACGGAAGAGATGCTTGCATTGGAGGAAATAACTTTTGTATGGGTGCTTGATGATGTGGCTATATTCTCTCTTTAAGCATTCATATATAAGCATCTTGCATTGTACATGCTCTAATGCGGTAATGCCTTAAGCTTTAGGCTTGACTGTCTCTGTCTGGGCGTGATTGCGTGAAGCTGCAGCTGCTGCGGCCCGCTGGCTTGCTGTCGGTTACTTTGGCTTGCTGTCGGTTACTCACTCGGTTGATGTCTTGATGATATGTCGGTTCTCCGTTCTCGGTTGCTGGCTAGTTGCTGCTTGAGTGCTTGTTACTGCCTTACTGGTCCTGGACAGCTGGACTATTCACTATTGGTCATTTGGTTGCTGGCCGAACTGAACTACTGATTACTGAAGGCTTGTGATTTGTGAAGGCCTGCTGTTATTTGGATTCAGTGATTTGTATTTTGTAAGTATGAAAAACCGCAGAATGAATTTGCCTCGTGAAGGTTATGATTCAAGCTAGTGGTATAGTTCTTTTATTTGAAATGTTCATGATCCTTTAAGTAATTAAGTACATTTTGCTAATTGCTATTGTATTACTAATTTTTTTATTTTGATGTACAGATTGTTATATACCGAAGTCATATTTACATGTTTTTGGGATTCACTTGCTATTAGCGAGGTACCTTCGTTGTATCTCTCTTTTTACTTTGCTTTTATTCATGTATGAAGTTATGAATTTCATTGCACAAGAATACAAAACTATGTTTCTTATAAAGTAGTTTAATCATTCCAATAATTCTACAAAAACTTACGATCTAGGATAAGAATGGAGAATTTTTCAGCCCACCCTTATTTTTCATTCTGGATTCGCCACTGCATGAATCACGGTATGAACTGTCGATTGCAAGAATTTTTTGTACGGATAATCTATTTTTTATTCGAAATTACAGAAATATACTTGTGGAGAAATTTTTTATAAAAATAGGCTCTAGTCTCCCAATGGTTGGGCGACTGGAGTCTTTCGCCCAACCCAGCAGCGACAACCGGAAAATCTCCCAACCGTTGAGCGATTAATTGCAGTCGCCCCACCGTTAGGCGACTGGAGTGCAGTCGTCCAACCGTGTGACGACTAGGGGTGGGGTAAAAAGCCAGCGTGCTCGGCCACCGCTGAGCACTGTTTGCATTTCTTCCTAGCTGATCGCGCGAGAGAGAGGAAGGAGAGGAGAAGAAGAGAGGAAGAAGGGGAAGAAGAGGAGGAGAAGATGAAGAGGAGAGGAGAGGAGAGGAAGAGGAGAGGAGAGGAGAGGGAGAGGGGGAGACGAGGAGACGAGGAGAGGGATCCAGGTAATTTTTTGGTGTATTGTTTTTCTTAGTGTAGAAAATTTAAGATGTAGAAAATTTAGTTTAAAAATTTTGTATAGTATTTTTTATGCATTATTGTAGAAAATTTAGTGTAGAAATTTAGATGTAGAAAATTTAGTGTAGAAATTTAGATGTAGAAAATTTAGTGTCGAAATTTTGTACAGTATTTTTGATGTTGTATTGTACAAAATTTATTGTAGAAAATTGGTACAGTATTTTTGATGCATTATTGTAGAAAATTTAGTGTAGAAATTTTGTATAATATTTTTGATGTATTATTGTAGAAAATTTAGTGTCGAAATTTTGTATAATATTTTTGATGTATTATTGTAGAAAATTTAGTATAGAAATTTAGATTTAGAAAATTTAGTGTAAAAATTTTGTACAGTATTATTGATGTATTATTGTAGAAAATTTAGTGTAGAAATTTAGATGTAGAAAATTTAGTGTCGAAATTTTGTACAGTATTTTTGATGTATTGTTGTAGAAAATTTAGTGTAGAAATTTAGATATAGAAAATTTAGTGTCCAAATTTTGTATAGTATTTTTGTTGTATTATTATAAAATTTTAGTATAGACCATAATGTACAAATTAATCGTGCGGTGAAATTATACATATTAGAAAAATCAGTAAATATTGAGGGTAGAAATTAATCGTGCACGTTTATTGCAATGGGTTACGACGCATTTTTTTGATGTATTATAAGTACTAACTTGAACTCTTTTTGTAGGTATGGCTCGTGACGGTCATGACTCCGACTGGCGGTACCCGCTGTTGGACGAGCGCATGGACCGCGTGCACCGCGCTTCCCGTCGTGTGCCGCCACCTGGGAGCACGGACGAGCTGGTTGAGTTGGGAGTGGTCCGGACACACACACTTCGCGTGGCCTGGGGACCCGACCCCCGTTGGACTGCCAGGTTTGCACTACACCTGCGGTTTAGTGTTGCCGTAAGAATGTTCCGTGCTGACCTTCACTTTGTTTGCAGGCTGCGGGATGCCGGGCTACTCCCTCTTGCCCGGATGGTGCAGGCCACGGAGGAGGATGGAGCCGCCTTGGCCGCGGGCGGGGAAGAGGCGGGCGTGGAGCGATCACGACGCTTCTCGTTCGACCGTTCCCTGCTGACGGCTTTGGTGGACCGTTGGCGGCCCGAGACGCACACTTTCCACCTCCCATTCGGGGAGATGACGTCGACCTTGCAGGATGTGTCCCTGCTTCTTGGCCTTCCGATCGCGAGAGGCGCTGCCTTCCTACCGGAGGCCCCGGCCGAGTGGCACGCTGACATGCTTGGTAGATTCGAGGGGGTCCTTCCACCGGCCGATGACCACCACATCTTCGAAGAGAATCAGATCCATGGGCCGTCGCTTAGGTGGCTCGCACAATACCGGGTACGTGGTCTTTACAATCGATCATGTCTTCGAAGCTCTTACTTGCGCTATTACATACTAATAACAACTTATTTGCATTCAGGTGGAGCGCATGGATCCACAGGCAGACGATTACCAGGTCTCGCGCCACTTGGAGGTGTACGTGCTGTGGCTATTTGGTTGGGTGCTCTTCACCACCAGCCATAGCAACTCCGTGGATGCGCGCCTTATTGCTTATGCGAGGGCGATCACGGACGGCGAGCCCCCCCAGGTCACCTAGGGATCGGCCGTGCTTGCCGCGACGTACCGCGCCCTGTGCGATACGTGCACGAGGATCAAGGCGAACTCGATCCTCACGGGTTGTCCCCTACTGCTGCATTTGTGGTCGTTCGAGCGCTTCAGCCTCGGACAACCTGTGCTAGACGAGATGGGTCCGTACGGGGCCAAGATGTATCCAGGGGGAGACGTTGACCGGCCGATGATGAGTTCTCTTTGGTGTCGTCGACGATTAAGTATTATCACAGTCAACTATTTCCTTCTTATTAACGATCGTCATACTTAACAACTTGTCTTTCTTGCAGGTACAGTTCGCGCATGTGCAGGTCACGCGGTGTACCTACCCTTTGTGGAGCAGTTTGACCGCCTCACAGACTCTGACGTGCGCTGGGAGCCTTACGCAGATACGGCAGTGCAGGCCCATGCTCCTGACGGGCTGTCCGCCGCCTTGTCTTTGGCATGGCCGGCTTTCGGCTCACTGCCGGAAGTTCGTGTACGATATCTACGTGGAGGACTACGCACCCCAGCGAGTCATGCGACAGTTTGGGCTACGGCAGGTGCTTCCTGTACCAGTCGGACCACCACTTCCGCAGAACGTGCACGCGTGGGTGATCGCTTCTCATAAATATGTACGTACTTACTATTGTGTTCGCAAGTACTCACATTACGTAATGGTCCTATAAGCAGGCGCAACAGGAAGGGAGTTAAACGAGGCACGGACTGGTCGACGAAGATGCAGCCCTGGATTGCACAGTGGGAGGGTGCTCTCGACGACCACGTGGAGGAGGACCGCCCATATGACAGCAGGGACTACGCGAAGTACCTTCGCTGGTACCAGGCGCGGACACGTACTAGGCTCGTACATGTCGTACACCCGCCTACCACACACGTCGCCGCTCCGACAGACACGTACCCCGCACACCTCGCGCGCGACGCTCACATCGTGGTACGTTACATGTAATTTCAAAGATTCCCAAATGACATTGTCGTTTCGATGATGGACCATTTTATGTCTTTTTGTCTAGGCTGACGTTGGTTCTGTCCTATGGACCGAGTCCATTTCACTACTGGAGAGGTCCGTCCCTGTCTCTAACTGAGACCATGTGGAGGTGTCCTCATTTTTGTGATGAGTAATTGACTCGTGTTCTGGAAAGTTTGAGTTTGATTTGGTTAGTTCGCGCCAAGTCGGTGCATGGCATAGTCTAGTACGGTTGGACTTGGTCGAACGCGGTCAGACGTGCTTGGGATGCATGTTCTTTTTCTCGATCGTTCAATTTGGGTATCTCATGCTTGAGTACATTCTCTTGATGCTAATATGGATGATATTGTTTCGAGCAGTGCTATGTGATGGTTTCTTGTCTGCGATGGCTGTAGGACTTTGAGGTGGAGTCGTGGAGAGGCATGGGATGACCGGACTAGGCACGCGGCGGTCTTTGAGGTCAAGCGGTCGGGAGATGCCAAGACGACGAGGACTCGAAGTGGTTGCAAGGCGTCGATAGCAGGAAAAGAGGAAGCTTCCAGGAAAGTGCGTGAGGGGCAATTCAGTAAAATTGACTCAGGCCTGAGGAAACGAGTTCGGTTGAAGAAAATGGGTTGAGACCCAGTAATGAAGGCTAAATGGAGGAGGTTAGGGTTTGGAGATTGAATCCTGGTTCCCTCCATTTCTTGTGTTGTAAGAGTGTTGACTTTTTGCCTCATGTGTGTGTGAAGTCTTGGAGTGGAGTATGGCTGCCACTTCTTGATTTTCCATATGGGGTGTGAGCTTTCTCTATATGAGTAGCGGGAGTTGGCAGAGGAAAACAGCAAAAAGTAAGAGTATTGGTTTTCATGCGTGAGTTCCTCTCGTGAGTATGTCTGGTATGTGTGGGGTTATGAGGTGAGCTCAAGCAAGCAGTGTGTTGTGTTCTTCCTCTCGTGGGTGATCTTCTCTGTTGAGAATCATGTAGTGAGAGGGCTGTAAAAGAACCATATGTAATAGCCCCTGTCTCTGAATCAATATGAAATGGATTGAGTTTGAGCTATCTTGTGCCTTTCTGTGCTTTGCCTGTCTTTTGTGTTATTCTCAGTTCTTGTGGTTTAGAGTTGAATTCTTGATTGATTTGCTGCAAAATGAGTTGCTTTGAACTGGGAATAGTCTCAAGGCCTCTTGGCTAACACATTCCTGAAAGCAATCATTTTATCTCTGCTGTTCTCTCCCCAAGAAATGAGTTGAAGCACTTCCTCTGTTTTAGAATGTCTAGGGTTTGGAGGCAGAGCCTTTGTGGTGTTCTTGGCTTCCCTTCTAGAGGTTGCTCTCTGATTTGTGTTGTCTTGTCCAGATGCTATTTCCTGCAGTGACTGAAAAGTTTCATGAGCAAAGGATCTGAGAATCTCGAGGATTTTGGATTTTGCCTCTTCCTGCTGTACTCTTCTTGGCAAATCTCGAGAAGAGCAGTAGGCTTCTGTTAATTTTCCCTGCTCTTGGGTATCTGAAGTATTTTCTGTTCTCGCTGGCTTTTCGGTTCAGGTTCAGAATATCTGCTTTTATGTTTGCCTCTGCTGTATTTGGTCCCAGTCAGACTATATCTCATATGGTGATTTGAGGCAAGGTTTATTAGGCACGTGTCATTTTTGGAATCAAATGAGGTTTGAGTGGAGCAAGAAATGATAGAGGGAAATCTGATGAGACGGATATCAAGGAAGGTTCATGCCAAGAAGATTATTCACAGGAATATTCCACTTCGGGTTCAAAGATGGCTAGTCATAGCTGACTATATAATACCATGGCTTGATCTTTTTAATTTAATAACCTCTTTTTATTATTTTATTTTATATTTATTAAGGAAGTTCCATGAGTTAGGTTAGACCTATGGACACGTGTTTGAGTTTAGTGGAGTATTGAGTATGTATTGGTTAAGCGCTAATGATCCGCTCTTTTACCTATAAATTCCTAACCCATCACTGTTTTGGACTTTTCTTCACAACTTGGCATGTGCACGATTAAACAATAATTGTAAGTTAGGTTATACCCCACTCTACACCAATGTTTTGACTAAAACTATATTATCTTCTTGCATTTGACTCGGGGTATGCTAATCATATTTTAAGGTCCTTTAAAGAATTGCTATTACTTATAATTGTTACTGGCCTTGTTATTTTCAACTAATTACCTAGATTGTTGAAGTATTATTTGAACAAGGGGTCCTTATGATTTTTGAGCCGTAGAAACTATGTAATTATCTTTACATACCTTAACCTATCCTCCAAGAAAGATCGTTAGTAAATGTGGATACTTTAAATTAAATCCTAAAACATGTTAATTGTTTTCTTTAGTCTTACTGGCCATTATTCAACCTGGGTGACGTTGGTTATTAGTTACAGCTTCAAGAACTATATTGTAACATTCTTTTCTTTTAAGCATGTATCTTAATTTAAATGTAGTGACATATCGGTTATTTGCCTTATCCCTAAATCATTCGCCCTTTTATCTAAGATTCTTACGATACTCTAATACATAGATAAACAATGTCTTACTAGGATTTTAAATAACTTTCAATTGCGTACTAATTGTGTTTGAGACTTGCTTCCTTATATGCATGGCAATCCATAATTTAAATTATGTATTTTTGGTCTAATATTAGTGGCTTGGTAATTAAATTATTTTATGCTAATTATTTATCCATTAATCAAAAAAGAAATCTCTTTGTTTTTTGAGATATGGAAATGGCAATTACATTTTATATGGTTGAATCTTGTATCACTTAATACTATATCTCTATATCCTTGTGTGTGTGTGTGTATTTAAATCCTAGTTAATTATTTTGGTTTTTTTAATTTACTTTCTATTTGAAAATGGCCAAAAGAATTCAGATGAAAAGGGGGAAAGCAGGGGAGTAGGGCACCTAAGGCAAGGGAGAGGCGCAACTGGTTGGGCGGCGGTGGCACCGGTGGGTGGTGGATGGAGGGACAGGGTAGGCTGGTAAAATGGGATCCCGAGGAGGCAAGGAAGCCAGTGGAGGAGGTGACGTGGCCCGAGACGGTGCAGGTCGGCTTGGGTGGTGGCTTGAGCTGCCAACGTCGAGGGCGGAAAGAGGTGGCGGCGCCCATGATGGGAGTGGGGGATAAATAGAGAGAGCATGAGTAAGAGAGCATGGTAGTGAACCTTACCGAGCTGGCTGCAGAGGTGGAGGTGTGGCGAGCAGCTTCAGCGATGTGAGCCTGCGGTGGTGCCCGAGGGTCGATGGTGGCAGTGAGCTGGAGTGGGCGAGAGCTCAAATTGACAACGCGGGGAGCTAAGGAGGGGTACAAGGGTGCTTCCCCCAAGAGGAATCGGCCGAAGCCCTTCTGGTGAAGAAATGGCAGTTGCAGCAGCGCTTTTCGGCCAGACACGGGGAATGAGGTGATGCAGCGAGCTTTGGTGCACGAAAATCTAATTAACTTGGAGAGGGAGTAGATGGGAAGCGGGAACACGATGTGACGTGATCACATTTGTGAGATCATTGTCAGGATGACCGGAGCGTGGATGCTAAGCGGCTGCCGGAGCATGGCATGAGCCGAGTTGAGCTCGGTGGAAGAAAGGAAAGGAGTAGGGGAGATGAAGATACGAGACAAGGCAAGCTCGGGGGACATTTATAGCCACGATGGGGAGGCTATGGTAGCACCGCTTGCGGCGACCGGGAGCAAGACTTCGGCATGGCGGCGATGGCGGTGGGCGCACGGGCAACATGACGTCGTGGAGAGCGTGCAATGCAGAGCATGGCATTGGCAAGGCGAAGTGATGTGCTGAGCGTGGGCACAGGGCACAATATGGTCTCTGGCACGGTGCTTGACAGGGCATGGCATGACGTCAGGAGTGCGATGTGACATTGCCATGGTGAAGCTAGGCTTGGTCAACGCGGCGCACATAACAAGGAGGAAGGGAGAAGTCAGGGGAGGGAGGAAGGGTTTAGCCGATGCAGAGCATGGGAACGTGATGGAGGTGACAGGAGTAGGTGGCGCATGGCCGGGTAGCGCAGCGCCAAGTGCGGGAGCGTCTTGGGGGAGGAGGGAGGAGAAGAAAGAAAAAAGAAAGGTGGGGCCCACATGGAAGAGATAGGAAGAAGGGAGAAGAAAGAAACGGAGTAGCATTTGCAAATTACAGAAATTTGAATTCTAAATTGCACTTCTATTATTTTTGAGATTTAAGTTTGCAATTGAAATTTGAATTTCCAACCTTAAGTTTTGTATGTTAATTGAATAAAAAAGATTGATTTCTTGGTTTAATCATTTGGACACAAAATTCAATATTCCCTTGCATGTGATGTTATTTAAGTTACCGCCAGATTTTGACTTCCAATTTTATTTTATTTTAATTGGTATTCATATTTTAGAAGCTTAGCTCTAATGTGAGGCTAGCTCTGAAATTGATTTATAATTTATATTTTGCATTTCACAAAATTCAAAAGAATTCAAATAAATATTTAAAAAAATTCGAATGACAACACTATGAAAAATAGTTTTAAAATTTTCATAATTTTAAATATCCAAAATTTAGGATGTTACAACAGAGAACCGGCCCTTCCACCTATCGGGGTGGTGCCTAGGTCGGTGCCACTGGTGGTGCCAACCTTCATCTTCTTGACTACGTCACAAACTCCTTCCCTACCTCACATGTATATCTTGCCTAGGGATCCTCACACTGAACACATGTCTGCTTCATTGCCGTTTGTGCTCTGTGTGGTTGACGAGTGGACCTAGGTTGTCGAGCAGTGGCAATGTAGCGAGTTGTAATTTCTTAAGAATTTTGTCTCTTAAATATGTAGTTATCTGAAATTTAATCTAAAAGTTATAGTTATATGATAGTTTTGATACTAAAGTTGTAGGTTTGCGAGTTTACTCATTAATAGTTGGTACAAGCGTCATGTTCGATGAGCGTGAACTCATTTGTTTACGCTAATAATTTGCCATGTGAGTAGGGCTAAAGGCTAGTAAATTCCAAGGATTCTTTTTAACATTAATTATATATGCGAATGGACTCTTTTTAATTAGCGACAGATTGTGAGAGGGCAGCTGTGTGTAGTAAAAAAGTAATGCTAAAATTGCTGATTGTTAGTGTTAAGAAACCTGGGCCTGGGCCAGCAGCCCGCGGCCCATGGTGGACACCTCATTGTAGTCTATAAATAGGGACCTATACCCCCTCATTATGTACATATGAATGAAAGCAATAAAGAAAAACCAGGAGTTCTCTCTATCTCTCTATGTGTGTTCAATCTATTTACTGTGATTCTGTGATTGATTCGTTCTTGTTCTAAACAGAGGAATCGCTCGGACCGTCGCGATGGCGGTTCCTCAACACGTTATCGCGACGACTTCGCTCGTGAGCGAGGTAATCATCGAAGCACAGATTGAATTTTCTAGATCGCTTTTGAATCTGTATTTTCTTTTCGCGTTCTAGATTGAATCTCTACGGTGCAAATCCACCCTAATCTACCGCGAGCAGACTTGAAGTCGTCGGCACAATGCCGATCGGTAGATTGTGAAACAGGGTAGATGTTGATTGTACTGTAGATTAGAAATGATGCAAATCCGCCCTAATCTACCGCGAGCAGACTTGAAGTCGCCGACACAATATCGATCGGTAGATTGAGAGAAAGAGGTAGATGTTGATTTCATCGTAGATTGGAAAACGAAATTTTTGCATATTTTCTGTTCAATTTATGCATCAGCTATATACTGCATGAAAAAGAGGAAAAACGCAGTAGCATGGCCGCCCCGTACGGCAGCCATACATACATCCGGCCGGCCCCGCACGCGCGGTCTCTCGCGATGTCGCCGTGGACATCGATCGCGCCTGCGCACCGGCACCGCCCGCGGCACCGGCCTCCCGCCGCGCGCGTTGCACGGCCAGTGCCGGCCGCTCGAAGCCACTGGGAAGCGCCCGCGGCCGCCCGGCAGGACCGCGCCGGCCGCGATCTCCTCGCTGTGCGAATCGGCCCGGCCGCACCACCAACCCAGCCCCATGGCGCCGTCACTCGCAGTGGGGCGGGCACTCTACCCGCATGCGTGCGCGTCGGCCGTATTGGCCCGCCGCCGCCGCAGCGGGCGCCGCTTTGTGCGCGCCCCACGGCCGGCTCCACCGCGCCCTCACGCGCCTGTTGCCGAATCGCGCTACCTCGGCCGCCGCTTTCCGCCGTTCCGGACCGCGCTCGAGGCAAAGACAAAAGCTCACCGCCTCGAGCAGCGCGATCCGAGCTCGCCGCCGGCGCACAAGGCGCCGCCGCACGCGCCGCCGCGCCATCGCCGCTGGCCGCCCGGCCGCGCGTCCGGTTTGCCGTCGCCTACATGCGCCGCGACGGCTCCTGCTCCCACGTGTTGCCGCCGTCCGAGCCGCGCGGTGAGCCACCGCGCCGCCGAGCCTTCGCGCCAGACGCGCGACCGCCGCCTCCTCTTCCGGGCCGCATGCGCGGCCGCCGCCTCGCTTTCCACGCCGCCGCTGATATTCTGCGCCGCGCGCGCCGCTCGCCCGTCTGGCGGCGCCGCCGCCGCGCCGCCCTTCGCACGCGTCGCCGCCATCCATCGCGCCCGCCGCTCCACACGCGCCGCACCGTCTCCCGGCCAGCAGCCCGTCGGTCTCGCGCGCGTTGCAATGCCACCGCCACCCACATGAACAGGGGTAGGGAAACCCTACCCCGCCTCGCTCTGATCCGTGGGTGGGCTGCGGGAGATGGGCCGAATCTGGCCAAAAGGCAATGGGCCGGGCGGTAGAGAAAAAAAAGGGGGGCCCGACTTGGGTGAGGGGCGGGATTTTTGCAGAAAAATCCCCCCAATTCCAAATATTACCGAAAAGCCCATAGAATTTGCATATAAGTCCCGAATTTTGCATGAAAGGCCTCGTAGTTCCGAAAATTACGAATAAATCCTCAAATTTACGAGTGGGTCCAGAATTTTGCAGAAAACCCCTCGGTAAATCAGAAAATTGTGTGAATTTTCTCTGAACTGAAATTTTGCGTAAAAACCCTCTGGAATTACAGAATTTGCTGAAATTTCATATTTTAGCATAAAAGGGCCTCGGGAATCCGAATTTTGAATTATTTTTAGCATTTGAAGCTTATTTATTTCTGCCATTATTATTCTCTGTATTTTCTGTATTTATTTGCTGTTTTGGTTAATTGTAATTACTGAAAATTGCTTTTAATCACTGAAAATTGCAGTAAAATTATAGAAAATGCATAGAAACATCTGGAACATTGCGAGAACCTTTTGTACCATTTATTTACCCGCAGTGAATTATTTATACACATTTAAATGACTAGCATCACGAACTGGGAATTCGAGGAGCTGGCCCAGCATGGCCAAAACTATCGATGTAGGCATCCAATGTCGAGATTGTGCTTGGAGCCGTGAAGCTCATGTTGCTATTGGGATTAGCGGATGAATGACGCCAACCCAAACCTGAGGAGAATGATCAGGCACTTCATTTTCTCAAGCACCACCTCTGCCTCACTCTCAAGAATGACTATATGGCGGAGAAAAGCGCGCTAGCACTCTGGACCGCACTGAAGAAGTGGTTTAAGAGGCTAAAGTACATCATTCTTTCTCAAGCAGAGTAAGAGTGGATCAGACTGAGGTTTGCCGACTTTAAGACGATCGGGGAATATAATTCTGCCTTGCACAGGATTTGTACCCCCAATACAGAAAATTGAGAAAATCCTTCCACCCAAATGAAGTACAATCTGCACGCAATTATCGTCAAGACGGCTATAAGGAATATGCCGAATTGATTGATATGATGCAGGTTGCGGAGGCTCAGGACAAAATTCTCCGCAAAGAACTAAGTCACTTAGCCACCTGGGAGCTCCACTGGCCGTAAAGCCAACGCCGAGAGCTACAAGGTGCGAAAGCTCTTTATGAAGAGAAGGGGAAGGAAGGGTATGGCCGCAGCCCAGAAAGGCAAATCAGATGCTCCACGTGAGAATAAGGCTAGCAAGCCAAAACGGGATGGCAAAGGGCGCATGAAGCCCACTCTGCATTGGTTGAGGGGGAGCATTCTGAGCAGCTACCCGCGATGATGGTGTTTGAGACCATTACGACAGCAGCACCCCTTTTCGACCTAGAAGCAGCCAATGCCATGATTTCTCTTGAAAGAGAATGTCACCCCCGAGAAAATAACAGAAGAAGTCTAGTGCACTGAATGCATTTAGACTTTAATTGTCATTTATTTTTTTGTGGAAGAATATGTTAAGATTTGCATGGATGGTACTTAAGAATTGTTATTTTCTCGTGATGGTTGGATGATTTTTGAAAGAATTCATTCATTTATTCAGTTTATAATGGCATGATGTGTTCTGATATTGGAATATTTTATTTATGTGTTGATTGCCTTCTCATACATGTTAATAATACCCTATATTAGAACACGTGTAGCGCCCTATGAAGGAAGTGTGCTTAGCTAGCAGCGGCACAACGCATCTCATCTTCAGAGAGATTGAGTATTTTCAGTCGATACGTAAGAGCACTGGCAGCCTTACGATAATCGCCGGAAGCGATGCATGTATAATTGGTTCCAGAAGAGCCATAATGGGCACAACTTTGGTCATTAAAGAAACCTTATTGTACCCAAAATCGACTAGAACTCTCCTAACTTTGGTCATTAAAGAAAAACTTCCTTCACTTGAAACTGGGCTATATTATACCAACATTAAGGCGCCTGCAGCGTACACTGTCCTGAAGACGGTATATCGAAGGTCTGAATTATTCTGTCTCTGGCATGACAGATTAGGCCACCCAGGTCTTAAGATGATGAGAAACATAATAAATAACTCGCATGGGCATAATATTAATGTGAAGAATTTCCTAATCATGAAGATTTTGTGTGCCTGCATGTGCCACCGGAAACAAATAACTAGACCCTCCACTCAAAGTGAAGGATGAAGTCCCTGCATTCCTGGAACGCATCCAGGGAGACATTGCGGTCCCATTAAGCCCATCTCAGGGCCATTTAAGTATTTTATGGTGCTCATTGACGCTTCCTCGAAGTTGTCATATGTGGGTTTTGTTGTCCACAAGAAACCACGCCTTTGCAAAATTGATCTCATGATCATTTGTATCGAAATGTGTTTCGATCAAGTCCACTGAATGGACAATGCCGGAGAATTTATTTCAAAGGCATTTGATGATTATTGCATGGCGATGGGAATTGCAGTTGAGCATTCAGTACCGCATGTCTATACCCAGAATGGTTTAGCAGAGGCTTTACTTAAGAGAATTAAATTTATTGCCCGACCCCTCTTGCATAAATGTAATTTACCAGCTACATGTCGGGGACCCGCAGTCCTACATGCAGCGAATCTCATCAACCTTAGACCTTCGGCCTACAACATCCATTCACCTATGCAACTAGCGCAAGGGTCACCACCGAAAATTTCCCAACATTAGGGGGAGGAAATCAACCCCTTGATGAAGAATGTCGGGAAATTACGTGGCAAGCCTGGAAATCCATGCAGATGACCCGCGCACTAGAGAAGTCCAGAAGACATTACATGGAAAGCCACGGGAATCCATGCAGATGACCCGCGCATTAGTAAAGCAAATAGAGAAGTCCAGAAGACAAGAGAAGTCCAGAAGACAATACAAGTCCAGAAGACAATAGAAGTCCAGAAGACAATTGATTTGCGAGCATTAGCAAATCAGCTGCCTGATCACTTTAGTGATTTGAAGAGCGTGACTAAGTCGCATGTGCCTACACGCTCTGCACCGGAGAGGGTTGAAATACCAAAGAAAGCAGAAGGTATCCCTAATCTCATCCAGAGGCCTCAGAAAAATAAAAAAGAGGACGAGAACTCGGTTCCTCGAATCCTTAGTAACCGGGGCGCGCTGGTGAAGAAGGATAAGAGGATTTATCACACCGATCATTGAAGTCCCCAAAATGAGAAGGAGTCGCTTGAGACTGCACAAGTATGACACCTCCAGAAGAGGGCATACCGGATCTGAATATTCCCGTCGGCATGGATGTGTGCGCCCACATCGGAGCCGAAAAACTAAAGGGACTTGCCACCGCAATTGAAAGAAGCGATGCACAAGGTAAAGCTCCAGAAGAAGCAATCGCTCCAGAAGTAGCAACTCATGAAGAAATAGTTATAAATTATGTGCACACGGGAGAGTACCTGAATAGGACAACAGCTAATATCGATATCTACTTCGCAAAGAAAATTGCCTCCATCATCGATCTTGATCCCGAGCCTGCATCGCTCACTGAATGTAAGAAAAGACCAGATTGGAAAGATTGGAAGAAGGTAATAGCAACTGAATTGCTATCTTTGAACAAAAGAGAGGTGTTTGGGCCCGTATGCCGCACGCCTCCCCATGTGCACCCCGTAGGGCACAAGTGGGTATTTGTTCGAAAGAGAAATGAAAGAAATGAAGTAGTGAGATACAAAGCAAGGCTAGTAGCCCAAGGTTTCACTCAACGTCCTGAAGTTGATTATGAAGAAACCTACTCCTCGGTCATGAGTGGAATTACCTTTAGATATTTGATCTCAATGGCAGTGAACTTGAACTTAGAAATGAAATTGATGGATGTTGTGACCAGCATACCTTACTGTAACTTGGATTCGAAATCTATATGAGAGTCCTCAAGGATATCTCTCCCAAACCAAGACAGAGCAAATAGAAATCTATACGATGTGAAACTCGAGAAAGTCACCGTATGGACCAAACAATACTGAAGAATGTGGTATAATCGCTGAGCGACTTTCTGCAAGAAAGGCTACACGAACAACGAAGACTGTCCTTGTGTTTTATACGGCGATCCCAGAATGGATTCTGTATAATCTCTGTGTATGTAGATGATCTGAATATCATCGGAACAGTAGAAGATATAAGAGAAGCAAGCTCCTACTTGGAGTCAGAATTTGAAATGAAAGAATTGGGCAATACTAAGTTTTGCTTAGGCCTGCAGCTTGAGCATGTCCCTTAAGGAATCTTGGTACATCAGTCGACCTACACCTAGAAGGTGCCTGAAAGGTTTGGCTTTGAGAAGGCATACCCATCGAAAGTACCGATGATCGGGAGGTCTTTACAGCAAGAAAAAGATCCTTTCCGATCTAGGGAAGAGGGGGAGGAAGTCCTGGGACCAGAATTCCCACACTTGTGTGCAGTGGTAGCACTCATGTACTTAGCAAACGCACTAGATCGGACATTGCATTTGCCGTGGTACTGCACAGCAAGGTACAGTGCAGAGCCCACCAAAAGGCATTGACAGGGCATAAAGGACACCTTCCGATACCTCAAAGGAAGCAAAGACCTTGGATTGTTCTATAGAAAGAATCAAGATCTGAACTTGATTGGCTACGCAGATGCTGGGTACCTGTTGGACCCGCATACCGCAAAGTCACAAACAAGCTATGTATTTCTGTGTGGTGGAACTGCAATTCCTTGGAAATCGTCTAAGCAAAGCCTTGTAGCTACTTCGACGAACCACTCAGAAATTATAACACTGTATGAAGCCACACGAGAGTGCGCTTGGTTCTGCTGAACGGATCACCACATCCAGCAGTCATGTGGAATGAACATTATGCAAACCCCCATAATTATCCATGAAGATAATGCAGCTTGCGTTGCACTAGTGCAGACGGGCTATGTAAGCATGTCAACCCCAAGTTCCTCTAAGCTCATGAATTGCAAAGATGGACAAGATTAAAGTACTGCACACTAAGTCATGTAGACTTGTTCACTAAGTCACTCCCCGCATCTAACTTTGAAAGGTGCGTGTGAGGGATTGGAATGATGAGACTTATATGATAGTTTTGATACTAAAGTTGTAGGTTTGCGAGTTTACTCATTAATAGTTGGTACAAGCGTCATGTTCAGTAGCGTGAACTCATTTGTTTACGCTAATAATTTGCCATGTGAGTAGGGCTAAAGGCTAGTAAATTCAAACAATTCTTTTTAACATTAATTATATATGCGAATGGACTCTTTTTAATTAGCGACAGATTGTGAGAGGGCAGCTGTGTGTAGTAAAAAAGTAATGCTAAAATTGCTGATTGTTAGGGTGCGTCGGACTAGAGTTACAAGCACGACAATTCAAGCATGTTTAATTGTCCAACAACCGCATCCACGAAATGACTAGTGTCCAAATAAGAAATCACATGAACATGTTCTCGTGGAAATTGCTCCTCCATTTCAAATATAAATCATATATTTAGTTTTTAAATATAAGGTGTTAATAATGTCTTATCTCTTTTGCTTTGATTCCCCTCTCTCCAACATTTAAGGTAAATGCAGTGTCTATTCTCTCTTATTCCAACAAGGATATCGTGATCATTTCTTTGTCCATTCTTTTGGTCTTATAATACTACGTGGCGCTGGTTAAAATACGCCTTGTATTATGTAAAATGGGATCTGATTATTCCAACTTTCCAAGTAGTTATTACATCCATTACGTCTTGACACGCCTTATTCGAATGTTTGTTCCATGTGTACCATTTCATGATGCAACTTAATTAATTACTCTTAATTAAATAAATATTTTTGTGATGCAATCTGCGCGAAATGGAAAGCTACCCGCAATAGCTAGCATCTAATACTCATTTGGAAACCCCGGATTACCCGCAACCTTGTCTCTCTCTTTGATTAAAAACTACCGCCATCGATTCTCAGAACTAGTGGCTTTAGCCAAAAATCAGAACAAAAGGCAAGTCTTGCTTTGAAATTTTTGTACGAATAATCTATTTTTATTCGTAATTATAGAAATATATCCACGGCAATATTTTTTACACAAATAGGCTCCAGTCACCTAATGGTGCACCTAGTCCTTACCAGCTGCCGATAGGTTGCAGTGTCTAGACGGCGGTTGGGGTAGTCACTAGAGTAGTTTGTACAACCCCAGTAACGTATACCTAGGCTGATGCGGTGCTTAGACTTGAAGAACTTGCACGTGTCCCCGCACCAACAAAGGGGAGTATCTCCCCCTCGGGTGGGAGTTGCGGTAAACGCTCGGTGGGAATGTTCGGGATGAGATTGTTGCTACAGGGCCTGTCATTAAGGGGAGCTGACCAGGCCGCAGCTGCCCTTATTTTCTCATCGCGGGTAGCAACTGACCGTGCTAGGTTGTGGGTCTCCTCCCATTGCTTCATCATCTTATCCCATTGCTTCTTCTGCCTTTTGTCCATCCCGGTGTGATGAAGGAAGCGTGGTGTAGTGTGCGGTTTGGTTGCGCAGCGTTCTCTGAGAAATCTCCTCGACCTCATTTTATAGTGTGCAAAGCTGGTAAAGCTGAGCCATGAGGTCTTGTCGCTACAGAAAGCTGGCACGTGCGATCATGTTGCTGCGCAAAGCTGGCGCGTTCGGTCTTATCACTGCGCAAAGCTGGGCCATGCTATAATGTCACTGTGAAAATCTGCATTGTCATGTCATGTCACCGAGAAAAGCCGCACGCTTCGGTCTTCTAAGCGCGCAAAGCTAGGCTGTGGCCGTCATGTCACCGCAAAAGCTGCGTCGCCATGTTATGTCATTGAGGAAAGCCGGCGCGTTCAGTCTTGTTCTTGTGCAAAGTTGGGCCATGCTGTCATGTCACCGCAAAGCTAGCCCGCGCGGTCATGTCGCTATGGAAAGCTGGCCCGTGTGGTCTTCCCACGCGCAAAGCTGGTCGGGCTTTGCCATGTCATCGCGAAAAACTGCGCCGCCATGTCATGTCACTAAGGAAAGCTAGCGCTCGCCTTCTCAACTGCGCAGCTAGGTCGTGTTGTTATGTCATCTGCGAAAAGCTACGCTCATCATGTCATGTCACCGAGGAAAGCTGGCCCGTGCAGTCTTCTCACTGCGCAAAGGTGGCACGGCCGGTGTTCTCACTGCGCAAAGCTGGGTCGTCATGTCATGTCACTGAGCAAAAATGGCCCGAAGTTACGCTATAAAATGAATGGATGAGGTGGTGCTGGTTGGAAAAATTATCTTCTCCGTCGTAGAGTAAGCCACAATGACGAATGCCGAGGGGCCAGTCGAACATGGGTCACCAAAGGACGACCTTTCGCTCGAAAGGAAGGAGGACTTCGGCCCTATGTACCGCTTGTTGCCAAATAGGTGCGCTCAGCCAGTGTGGCCAAAATGCAAACACATGCTGGACACGGTGTTGCAAGTGGCAGAAGGCCATACAGGTGGTGGTTGACGTTTCATCCGATGCCCAAACTCTGGGGTACAAGTTCGCACTCATCTATTTTGTTGTAGTACTAATATAGCTTCGATGTTAACGTTTGTTTGTAGCAGATGGATAAATGTGACTTCGTGCGATGGATCGATCCTCCCCACGAAGGGTATATTTCAACGTACGTGCATATGTTATGGGATCGAATCTTTGATTTGGAGGCACACATTGAGAGTATTGAAGAGCAGAACGTTGACCTCCGTCAGTAGGTGGAGCGCGAGAGGGGTAACGAGGAGGTCATCAATATAGGGAGTTCGTACGACCCAACATACTACTACATGAACCCTAGTTATATATGTGCTTGCCAGTACAATGACGGCCAGCCACGTTCGAGACGGCCCCCTCAGCAATACTCCATGTGAGTGCCACGAGGCTCGTTCCACATATAGGCAACGATGTGTATGGTTCTACCGGTGTACTCAGCATTGTTGTTCGAAATAATTTTCAATGTTGTTAAGCATGTAATTGAATGATTCGTGCATTGCTGCAGTTGCCATCAGTGTAGTTCACTGTTCGTTTCTTTGTCTTGGCGTCGAGAAGGTAAGGAGAAGTAGAAATAAGCTCGATGCAAGAGAAGTAAAAGTTAACTATGTAAATAACAAACATAAACAATACATGAACAAATAGTGTACATTGAGCACTACCGTCCCCCAACAAATCCCCTCAAAGACTTCTCTCGCCGCCACCCTAGTGCCCTCCGTCTCGCGTCCGCGTCCTCTCATACGGCCCGCTGGCCATTCTCCGCTGCAATGGGTGGTGACGCCTGACAACGTAAGACGCCAGAGAGGCCGCACCCGCCATCGAAGCCGGTGGTGGAGTGGGCTCTACCATTGCCTGTGTGCCCTGCGGTGCATCGGTGAGGGCACTCTTGGAGAGAACCTCTGATGGTGTGCCCCGAGGTGCAGAGCCAGACGCCGGCCCGGGCTAGTCCAAAAGTACGGTGCGGATCGCCCGGGCACGGGAGACGCCATATCCCTTCTTAGGGGAGAAAAGACTTGTATTGGTAATATCGTTAGTTTGTTACATAAAGCATTGGGATAAAAAGTGAGATATGACGATGCGTATCCTCAGTTGGCGCCATCGCGTCTGGAGGAGGGACGTACGGCGCGGAGTACACCCCCTGCGTGGGGAAGCCAGCCATGTGCGGAGGACACGTGAAGAGCTGCCCTGGTGGTGTACGAGGCTGTCCCCATGTAGAGCCCCCAGCCTGGTCCGGGTGAGGTGGTGTAGGACGTGTCCACGTACAACCTCCGGAGTAGTGCCACGCCGGTCGGGGCGACACCGTTGGACGAACCGTCTATGTACTAGGCGTGGTTGTGGAGACCACCGGTAGCCTCGTGCAGGACAGCAGGCCAACGATACGTCTACACCCGGCCTCCATCCGACGCCAAACGCTCACGTTCTCCTCGTGGGTCAACTCTGCACCTACGGTGAGCCTGTCCAGCATAGTGACGGACTTGCTCCACATCGAAGTACTGGCGTCAGCCTGAAGAAAAAGACATGAAATGGTCCATCATCGAAATGACATTGCCATTAGGGAATCTTTAAACATTACATGTAACGTACCGCGAGGTGAGCGTCCCGCGCGAGGTGCACGGGGTACATGTCTGTCGGAGCGGCGACATGTGTGGTGGGCAGGTCAACGACATGTACGAGCCTCGTATGTGTCCGCTACTGGTACTAGCGTAGGTACTCTGTGTAGTCCCTGCTGTTGTAGGGGTGGTCCTCCTCCATGCGGTCGTTGAGCGCACCCTCCCACTGCACAGTCCACCCCTGCATCTTCGTCGTCCAGTCCGTGCCACGTTTAACTCCCTTTTCTGGAGTGTCTGCTAATAGGACCATTATGTAAGTACTTGCAAACAGAGTAGTAACGCGTGATTTATCGGCGGTCACCACGCGTGCGCCTACGGCAGCGGTGGTCCGACTGGTACAGGAAGCGCCTGATGTAGACCAAACTGCTGCATCACTCGCTGGGGTGCACAGTCCTCTACAAAGATATCGTACATGAGCTTCCGGCGCGTCAGCCAGAAAGCCCGGTCACGCCAGCACAGTGTGTATAGCCCATCAGAGCACGGTCCTGCGATGCGTGAGTGAGTCGGCTCCACCACGCCGTCGGTGTGAGGCGGTCGAATCGCTCCACAAAGGCGATACGCCATCGACCGCACGCGCGCGAATGGCACTGCAAGGAAGAACAGTTGTTAAGTATGACCATCATTAATAAGAAGAAAATAGCTGATTGTGATAATACTTACCCATCGACGACGCCAGATAGAACCCATCGTCGGTCGGTCGACGTCTCCCCCGGGGTACATCTCTGCCCCGTACGGACTCATGTCCTTTAGCAAAGGTCGTCCGAGGCTGAAGCGCTCGAACGACCACAGCTGTAGTAGCAGCGAACAATACACGAGGACCGAGTTTGCCTTGGTCCTCGAGCACACGTCGCACAGGTCACGATAGTTCGCGGCAAGTGCGACCGATCCCCAGCTGACCTGGGGGGCCTCGTCGTCCGTGATCGCCCTAGCATGAGCGATGAGGCACGCGTCGACGGTGTTGCTGTGGCTAGTGGTGAAGAGCATCCAACCAAACAGCCACAACAAGTACGCCTCCAAGTGACGCGACACCTGGTAATCGTCTGCCTCTGGATCCGTTCGCTCCACCTGAATGCAAACAAGATGTTATTAGTACGTAATAGTGCAAATAAGAGCTTCGACGACATGATCGATTATAAAGAGCACATGCCCAGAACTGTGCGAGCCACCTCGGCGACAGCTCATGCATCTGACTCGCTAGGAAGATGTAGTAGTCATCCGCGGCACCCAGTGGAAGGATCCCCTTGAATCTACCGAGCAGGTCAGCACGCCACTCGGCCGGGGCCTCCAGTAAGAAGGCAGCGGCTCCCGCGATCAAAAGCCCAAGCAGTAGGGACACATCCTACAGGGTAGGTGTCATCTCCTCGAATGGGAGGTGGAAAGTGTGCGTCTTGGGCCGCCAACGGTCCACCAAAGCCGTCCATAGGGAATGGTTGAACGGGAAGCGTCGTGATCGCTCCACGACGTTGTCCCCGCCCGCGGCCACGGCGGGCCATCCTCGTCAGTGGCCTGCACCATCTGAGCAAGAGGGAGTAGCCCGGCATCCCGCAGCCTGTAAACAAAGTGAAGGTCAACACGGAACGTACTTACAGCAATCCTAAAATGCTGGACAAGTGCAAACCTGACTATCCAACAAGGGTTGTGTCTCCAGGCCACGCGAGGTGTGCGTGTCTGGACCACTCCTAGCTCAGCTGGATCGTCCGCGTTCCTCGTAGGCGGCACATGACGGGAAGCACAATGCAGGCGGTCCACGTGTTCGTCAAACAGGGGGTACCGCCAGTCCAAGTCACGACCATCACGAGCCATACCTGTAAAAAGAGTTCAAGTTAGCACTTATAAGGAACCAGAAAACATTGCATGTAAACTAATAGTAAATAGAACTTGTAAGTAAATAAATAGAGCAATACTACGCTACCAGCACAACACTAACTACATTACAGAAAAGGGGGACGTAACATAGCAGTTGTACAAATGGTACATGAAATATACGATACATTTAGTACGACATTCCGCATGTCATAAGTGCATACTAAACAAATACAGTTCACAATATAAATTTTTTTCTAGTCTCCAACAACTAGTAGTACATGCCATGCCACTTTGCCTATTAATCAGCACATGCATTGCATCGTCTAGCTGTGTTCCCCTCCTGACCGCATTGCCCGCAACGTGCACTAGATGCTTCGGCTTGCGATTCGTCCATATCATTTCTAATACACTGGCTCTGTCGCCGACCCTTCCCACCCTTCAGCATGTTAATATCTAGAATCCAAGTCCTCACTGCAATGTCCATGGTGGCGAAGTTTTCGATAACCCTGAACCCTCGGAGCTCCCCACACCAAGCATGCATTACCCTCTCCTTAAATAAGTACTCCGACATAAAGTTCGAAGGATCCATGCCCACGGTCCCACATGCAGTGAGGACATGAGAGCATGGCTTGTGTAACAGCTTTAGCTTGTTGCACGTGTTGCTAGGTTCGTTTGCATGATATCTAAGGCATACCTTGTGGGTAACAAGGGAACGAGCCATCCCAAATTCGGCTCTATCACGGAGTACCACATCGAAATGATGCTCTCTGTTGCCTATGACCTGCACTGTGTGCAATTGACTCTTCTGTGCTTTTGTCTCCATGTATGCCATAATTTTCGATGAATACAGTGCTCGGAGATTGGCCGCATGAAGTGCGGCATTCGTGTGCCTCTCCTTGAAGTAGCCGATTGTGCTGTGAAGAACACCTTCCACGATGGCGACAAGAGGCTGAGAATGGAGGCCCTTGAGAACCCAATTGTACACCTCGGCAAGGTTAGTCGTTATTATGCCGTACCTTGCGCCGTCCATGTCGTGCAACAGCGACCATTTCTCCAATAGTTCTCCCTCGATCCATTGCGAGAAGCATTTTATGTTTTGTGAGCTCCTCCTTCTTGGACCAGCTGGGTTAGGCTCATTGAGTGCTGGCAAGCATTCCGGTTGTGCCACCCCAGGAATGATCGGCCCCTTGCTCCTCTTGTCGATGTGCTTCCTGGTATGCTCATCCAACAACGCCCACAAAGCATCAAATTTTCTCCGCTGGTTCCGCATAGCCAGCCTCTTGAATAGCTTCATCAATGGTTGTTTCAGAAACTGCTTAAAAAAGTTCACTTCTAGGTGACGAATGCAGCACCTATTTCGCATGTCCGGCCAAGAAAAGGGCTCCTCGGGGTCTTCCTGAAATTTTCTTATAGCCTTTACAATCCCAGCGTGGCGATCATGGATTACGCACACACCAAGATAAGTGCCGACAACTCCAACCCTGACATGTCTGAGAAACCACAACCAGCTTTCATAATACTCACTTTTCACGAATGCGAAGGCCAGTGGCAATATTTGGTTGTTGCCGTCAACGTCTATGGCCGTCAGGATCTGCCCCTTGTATTTGCCTATCAAAAAGGTCTCGTCAACTGAGATCACCAGTAGCATGTGCCTGAATGCCTCCATGCAAGCACCAAATGCTAACAAGGCTCTCTGCAACACAGCATATCCTGGTGGACTTGTGGATGGCTTGTCGTGCACAGCGATATACGTGCCCGGGTTCCTGTCCTGCAACACCTTAAGCATATGAGGAAGATTGTCGTACGCTACCTCGAAAGTCCCAAAACATTTTTCCAACGCCTTCTGCTTGGCACACCACGCCTTCGCGTAGCTAATCTTGTACTTAAATTTCTTCTCGATAGCTACCACAATATGCATGGCCTCCATGTCTTTCTTCTCCATTATCTCTCCGTACATCAAATTGGCTATAAAGCGGATGTTAGGTTACGATGCCTCGTCAAAACACTGTTGAGAATGCAAGAGTGTGGCTCCACTTCCGACACAATCCAGTGAGTCTCATACTTGGGTCTACGTGCGTGCACACTTCAAGGACAACCAGCCTACTCGCACTTCATGGTGTACTGCTCTTAGCTTGATTTCACGACCCGAAAAGTCCACTGCATTGAAAGGGCCCACAGCTTGATGGCATCCTACAGCGCTGCCTTGTCAGCAAACATAGAATGCAACTGAACCTCTGTCTCATGATACTCTCATGCTGATTCATGCTCATCATATGCGGAAACACTCTCAGCATTAAACCGGTTCCATTTCTGTGGGATAGGAACTTCATCCTCCTCCGAGCTGTCTTCGTCGTCGTCCTGTACAACTTCCTCTTCAGCACCATCCAGACCTTCACGAACGGTTCCAGCAGCTAATGCACTCTCAATGTAGTGGCTATTGGCATTGCTGATGTCGACCTGCATATATGTTTTAATTTTCCAACATGTCAAAATGCATTGCACAATACCAAAGTACCGACGTACTGTAATTCACATTTCGCCGATCGTTCACATATCATAACCCACTACAATAAATGCGTACTATGAACTTCCTATCGTTTTTTCTAACATTCTCCTAACGTTTCTACATATGAATTAATTAAATTCTAGCAAAACTATTTACAACATTTTTTAATATGTACAAATTTAGCGGACGATTAATGTGTATGTTACGGTGACTGAATTTTCTACAACTACAATTTTGTACGCATGCAGATTTCCCACTCGATGCTAATTTTGTAAAACTATGTTCCTAATTTATACACAACTACACGCTCACAACTGCTAATATTCTAAAACTACATTTTAACTAAATTTTGTATATCAGAAATTTAACTATTTCTATCTACATCTACACCTACGGTTGCTTCTTCCTCTCCTCTCCGTTTCTACGCCTGCTAATTTCCTATAACTACGTTAACTAAATTTTCTATAATAAAAATTGTACTAAAATTTCTATACTAAAAATTTTCTATTCTAAAAATTGTATACTAAAAATTTTCTATACTAAAATTTCTATACTCAAAATTGTACTAAAATTTCTATACTAAATTTTTTTATATCTACAGTTTTTACTAATACTAACATTTCATAAAAAAAATATACTGCAAATACAATATACAAAAAAATACCTGGATCTAATTCTTCCTCTTCTCTCCTCCCACTCCTTCCTCCCTCTCCTCTCCTCTCCTCTTCTCCCCCTCCTTCTATTCTTCCCCTCCTTCCTCTCTCCTCTTCTCTTCTCCCCCCTCCTTCCTCTCCTCTTTTCCTCTCTTTTTCAACTGAGCAAATGGATGGAATGCGCAGGGGCATCGGCGGCCGAGCGCACGGCCCTTTTTAAACCCCCCCCGGGTCGCCCGAGCATTGGGCGACTGGAGCTCCAGTCGCCAACCGTTAGGCGATTGGAGCTCTAGTTGCCCAACGCTCGGGCAACAGCAATTACTCGCCCAACCGTTACCATATTGGCCGCGTGTCGCTTCCTGGTTGGGCGACTGGCTCCAATCACCCTCCCGTTGGGCAACTGGAGCCTATTTGTGCAAAAATGTTGCCGCGGGTATATTAATGTAATTTTGAATAAAAAATAGATTATTTGTACAAAAAATTTCGGTTCATTCAGTTCATAAACTTTCTTTGTATTCAACTTCTATGTCACTAAGCTTATAATTGAATCTAGTATGTCCCACACTTCAAATCATTTTTTATTCAGAATTTTTAAAATTCAAAAACAGAAAACTGGGGCAGTTTTGCCTTTTTTTGGCTGGCTAGTTTACGTTGAAAACCAGACCCGACCCCATCCTGTTTTAGGGGCCTGGTTCCGTTTCCATGAACCCTGACTACCATATGGCAACCCTGACTACTTAGAAGTATCTTTTGTCGAACTCTAAGGTCCAGAACAACAAAATTTTACTGGAATAGGTAAATTAGACGAATTTCATGTGCAATTACGTGTTTAGATACTAAAATACATGTGCTTGTATAGTTGTATTTGTTACCCAACTCTAATGCTCATTATTGAAGACATAGTTGTATCTATTATACAACCATAACAGTACTCGTATACATTTGATTAATCTACACCATTATAATTTGGACCTACTAAAATAAACAGTGTAGGTCTTTCTCATTTTTCACTAATTAATATAGTAATTTCTTGCCCTTAGGAGCGAGCATGGTGGTTTCTTTCTCTATCATTTAATAATATATAATAGGAAAAAGTTCACTTTTTAACCTTAAACTATGTCTTCGATCCGTTTTTCAACCTTGAACTATGAAACCGTCTCAATCAGAACCTTAAATTATTAAATTCTATGCAAAACACTCCCTTCATTCGAAACCATTCTGGTTGGCAATGGTTTTGGCTTGTGTGGCATGCTAATAATACATTGCGCCCACGTGTGCATCCACATCAACATCCTTGTGCATCCACTCCATGTTAACATCCACGTCATCCTCAAAACACACCTTTTTCCTTCAAACTGCACACACACACACACACATAGAGAGAGAGAGATGTAGGGGCTGGCAGTGGACGCGTCACCGTTGTAATGCTCTTTGCGGTGAATTGGACCCCGTCAACTCAAACCGTCCGTGTCACCTTGAGCCTCTCATCATGATGTGGCCACATGCTAGCTCCCTTCTAAGGTTTTCAGCCCAAAGCTGCCCCAATGCTCTACTCTAGCTAGCCTCTACCATCCCCTACTTTAAGCAAGCAAGACCCTGCAGCCATTGCCATCTATTAGTGTGATCTGTAGCTACAAGCCTGAAAGCGAGCTAGTATCTGCAGCTTGCCAACCTAAGACACAATGTGCACCCACCATGGCAGAGCCGCTCCCTCCCAAATGTAGCCTAGCAGGAATCTCCCTATGCTTGCATCCCGACACCTGTGTCGCCACTCCTGATCATGAACCGTGCTGCACAAAGTTGCCACTGCCGCTGCACTAAAATTGGCTCCCTAAGCTCTGATAGAGACACACTGAATCGATCTCACAAATGGGTGAGCTACCTCAACATCTACTCATGTCACTTGGCGTTCCACCTTGCTTGCAACACATCCCAAAACTTATTTTATTTCCATTAATGTAGCACGATGGATCAGCCATTTTCCTTCTCCAGCTCCGTTAAGATTCACCACCATAGCACGTCCTCGTGGGTGAGTTTTCATGCAATTCCTCCACACACAAGCATGATCTCACTGTGTTCTACATTTTTACGCACCTCAAGGAGGAGAAATTGCTACTTGCCAACATCCTCAGGCTGTGTCATCGTCGATGGTCCAGTCGCCCTCGATCCTAGCTACCCTCACCTCTCTCCTTCTACCTGGTCCCAGAGCTGGTACTGAGGCCTTACTACCGATGAGTCGAGCACGGCTATATTTGAGCTTGATGAGGCGACGGATTTCTTGGAGCCTAAGAGAGAGAAATGAGGAAGAAGAACATGTGAGGTGGATTCCAAATTAGCTATATTTGCACATGGGGATGATATGTTGGCAAAAAACCACCCTGATTTGGGTCAATGGGGTAAAGTGGATGGTTTCGTTAGTTCAAAGTTCTGATTCGGACAATTTTATAGTTTATAGTTGAAAAATGAACTATTTCAACGAACCGAAGTCAGAGTTCAACGTTGAAAAATCAAATTTTCCTATACAATATAATAAATTCTGTTAGAAATAATCTTAACTTAGAGTTCAAGATGTAGTAGAGGCTGTCTCCATGTGTAACTCAAGTTAAAATTCTGTCTAACTTGAAGTCTGAATACGTGTGCTAGTAGGAGATTATTATCCTACAAATTGAGGAGGCTTGTAGGGAAAAAGTAAAAGAAAAGAAAAGGGAAAAAGGGGAGCAAATAAGAGAATAGAGAAATTCAGAAATTCTCCTGTATTCTCTCAGATTATTTGCCATGTGTGCGTTTTCTCCTGGATCAAAGTTTTAACAGATTCTATTCTAACTAGCTTAATTCGAAGCACAACACAAACTGTCCCTAAATGTTAGACAAATTGGTCAAGCCTAGTTAAATTGTAGACCAGGCCAATGCATGCCCTACGTCCGCAGAATACTTCAGACGTGGCAAAAGAGATTGTGAGCAAAATATGTACGTAGCTGCTGTCAGCACACACTGAGTCTTTGGGTGAGTTAAGTAACAATACTGTGCCATTAAGAAACAAATAAACAAATAAACAAATAAAAGAAAACAAAGAACAACCACAATGAGCAGAACAAGTCCAGTGTAAGCAACACATCCACCTGAACGACAAATAATGCCTCCAAATAAGTTAGTCCAAATAAGTTGTTGTCGTTTATACTTTTTCCGAACATGGATACAATAATCTATACCGAAAGAATGTTCCAGAAAGGTTCATTTAGCAAATTAACCTAATTATTTAACAGAAGAAAAGTGCCAAATCAAAGAAGTAACAAGCCAAGAAGAAGAACATAAAGAAATTAATTACATATTTTTAGCTAGTTCACCAATAAGAGCCACGTCGATTTCCTGCTTGACATGCATAGATTATGAACAAATTTGAAGAGTTCGATGATATGGTGACTAGGCTTACTACTACAACCTGTAGGCAAATAACTTAAAAGAACAAATCAAAGGACCTCATCAAGACCAAACAAGAAGAAACACAACAAGAACAAGACACTGTCTAGCTACTCCCCTACCTGAAGAAATCATCAAACTACAGCTTTGTAAACCATCGCAATTGGAGTGACTTCATCAAAACTAGTCACTTGGCAAACCTGCAAGATCAATAATATTATAAAAACAAACCAATCAAAGAAATGTCTCCATGATTTGGCAGTTCGGCTTTACCTTTCACTGTCTGAAAATAATTTTGGGAAATTAAACAACACTTTAAACGATAGACAATGTACAAAATTAAACATCATAAGACTGTTTCATGCATTCCTTCATCAGCCTCTAGAGTTCAAGTAGAATTTTGTGTAACTTTCGGCGTGCCGGCTTCGGAAGATTGATCGGCCAGGTGACCCATCCATGCAGATGCTGTCATGGAGGTTGACATGCATGCAAAAGAATTAACATTAGATAGTGCTGCTGATGTGCATCTTTGTTGCAGTTCTTGGCCGGTTAATTCGATTACTGAATTGGTACTCAATTGTGTGCGCCGTACCATGCCAAATTCTTCAGGGATTGCCTGAAGTATAAAACTTGGTGATTCTACTTGTTGCATTGGTTTGGTACTCAATTGTGTGCGCCGTACCATGTCAAATTCTTCAGGGATTGCCTGAAGTATACAACTTGGTGATTCAACTTGTTGCATTGGTGACTGTCCCGCTTACAAGTATTATCTGTCACTTTCCTCTAGAGAGAAGTATTAGCTATCACCTTCTTCTGAAATCATAGCTTGTGCTTCTTTCTTTGAAGGAGAAAATTAAGCAACCTAGAAAATAGTTAAGCGCCGCATGCAAAGCTACCCTCAACGCAGAGAGAGAGGTTGATTTGAAGTTTTGAAGCCAATAACTACCACCAAATTTGACTGCATTGGCCATATTTAGCTACTCCTTGGTTAATTGCAAAAATTTGGCATCTTAGTTCACTGTCATACCGATCCTCGGCCAATCAATCATTGACCAAATTTTGATAGTGACCGAGTTGAGAATATGAATCTTGGCCCAGATAAACGCATCTAGCTAGGACTTCTACAGACTAAATCCACCGTAGGATGTACAGCACGCTTCATGTTTAGGAATAGCTTCAGGCATGAGGAGTCCACATTGGAGTAGCTTCATGTTCAGGGTGATAAGGCCGTCCATTTTCAACTCAAATCAATACTTTACTGGTGAAAAAACATCACTCTGATCACGTCGGCACAGAGAGCCATCAGCTATGAAGAATTACGCGCCAAAGATCATTCATCCCAGTAGGTTAGTGCATTGTATTGTGTCAGGCCAGCAAACATTACTGTCAGCCATAAGCCATGTAGAAACTAGAAACAAACAAGCTTGAGGAATGAAGATTTATGCATGCATGTTCTCTCTGGATTAGCAAGGAGTCCTAACATTTGAAATTGGAAATGCAGATGTCACTATCTGGGCCAGAGATCATACATAATCAGTATTACTCAACAATGCTGCAGTTCATAAATGTAAAACTGCATTGAGCTGAGCATTTCACTTTGCCTCAGATCCTTGAATTCAGGAAGTATCTTTAGGCATCTTTTTTTTGATGGAGAATCTTCTTAAATCTTGTTAAAACAAAACATAACAAGGTGAAACAAAATGCTTCTATATCATATCATCGTCATCCATCAAAGCTGCTATCATGAAGCCACATTGAAGGAATCGGCTTTTCTGCATTTTCCCTCCAGCAACGTGGGAAGTATCTGACAACAGAGAAGATGAATTAAATTAAGAGGCTAGAAGTATCTGTTCCAACTAATTCACTTGAAGTAGTTTGCTGAAGGCCTGAAGTTAATATGTAGTGTGGTATATAAAGATTGCAAGACCTTTTGTCTGTGCTGGACGATTTGCTCAACATTCACCCAGGAAGTAGGCTTAGAAGCATTCCCCAGACACCATTGCTTCCTCTACCAGAGAGGTGCTGGCCCAAGCCTCTTGCCATCTTATGGTTGGCTCACCCAGGAAGAAAGCTTGTCATCATCCACGTATCTGATAACAGAGGCATTTTCATTTGCAAAAGTAAATGCCTTTTCTTTACAGAAACATCAAAAGTACATAGACAATGTATTGTAATTTGTAACTTTAGCAATAGTCTGTACGTCCATGACACAATGAATGAAAGAAAAGTACATAACAACACAAAATGAAGAAAAATGTTGTTGTGATTTGTGATAACAATAATGCAAGCCGGTGAGACAAAGCTAAACTTGTTTTTTTAGGGAACATGCAAAAGCTTTGCATATCATTGCATTAAGTGGGGAGTAAAGGAGTACAAGCACTAAATAGGAAAGTGTTTGGAGTTACAAAAAACCCTGGAAGGGGAACTCAGACAGGGGAATGACAACTAAAAGAAAGTAAGAAAGAGAGGTGAGATAGCAGGGAGGTACAAGGTAATCCACGCTCACCCATCTCCAATAATTAAGTTCGTGCCGTAGGTTGTCTAGAAGCACTTCGATACCCCTCTTTGTATTGTTGAAAACGGTCCAAAGGAATAGGATGACGACGGCATCAAAAGTTTTTTCTCTGAGCCACCTTATTGCGCAATGAAATCCACCAATCAATCAACCGAGTGTTGTCTCGTTGCCGATGGGCAAAGAAAGCCGAGGGGACGAATGAATTGTGTCTAGACTTGTTGAACCCAAGGGCAAAGCTAAACTTGCTGCCATTGTGTACGCTCACGCCAAACTGAGTGGCGGTAGACAGAGTCTCTTTCTTTTTAGAAAGATGGACAGAATCCTTGTGTGACTTAAAAGTTACAACCCCACATGGAGGAATTGGTTCTTGATGAGGTGTAATAAGACACTAGTATGGTTGGCGTTATTTTGTGATTGTTCAAATTGACTCTCACGACCTACATACAAAGCAAATGTAATGGACATTGCAATTTTGATAGCCAACAGGCAAGGCATTCATGCTGACTTACTCTTTTAGTCCCTGATAGAAGATCTTCGCTAGCTTAGATTAGTTCTGATCAACAGATGAATTTTTTAAACTGGCACAAAACAAAGATCATGCTTCTGTATTTTCAGTATTAGTAGTGAAATTTCATCAGCTTTTCTAAGACAAAAATGGAACAATGCACTCTACTGCATATTAAGCTAATGAAATATCTTTCCCTGTTTAGCGAACAGAAAGCAGTGTAAGCATACCTGCAGTTGCCGTTGCAGTCCATCCTCCCGTAGCCGCCCCGCCGCCACCACCGTCATGGGCTCTGCCTCCGCCGCCCCGGTCTCTGCCCCTGATGTCCCGGTCACCACCGCCCTCCTCGCCTTCTCCACCGCCGTCCGCCTGAGGTGTTAACCCCCTGAGGTTAAATCTGTAATTTAAAGTTGGAAATTCTCTCCTGAATGGGAGTATGATGGGGCTCACTTGCAATCCATTGTTGAAGAAAAGCACAGATTATACTACATGAGGTGTTAACCCCCTGAGGTGATATGTTTAGACCCAATGATCACTACATGCTACAACTACTCACTTCAAACATCTAATATAATATGGAACTATCCGACCACCGGCCACTACCATACTTGGGCCCCATGGACCACCTCCAATCGGCTGTGTTACTTCATAGTGCTTCTGAGCTCTACCAAAAACTAAATTTCATGACTTCTAAAGCTGTGTGCGCAGTTCCAAACTAAACTATCAAAGCTTAACAAATTGTGATTTTCACTTTATGTTGTTGCATTTTTGCACTTCCCAAAACGTTGCTTGATCTCACGCAGACAACAGAGTTGTGTGACATCATTGAAGTTAACTGCAACGAATTTAGTGAAGAAAGTCGAGATACAGGTTAACAAGGGTTCATCAAGAACCATGGCAACCAAAGCACTAAATCGCTATATCTGTATTAAATGGATATGGATATATTTCCCTGAAGATTGTAGATTACCTTAGTCCATTGTAATAAGTCTCTTCGCTTGCAAAACTTGCCCATGATGAAGCAACTACGCCCTATCAGCAGTCATCGGAGAGTGTCAACGGATAAATCCATAAAGGCAATCATCAGAAAGCATCATAGGAAGTAAATAAATCATCAAGGTATGAACGTAGAATTTAAAATAAATCATCAAATGCTCCAAATTTCTCCCCCAATCCTGTGTCTTCCACAAGATTTTGCAAATATTTTTAGTTGAGGGTTGTATAGCAATTGCAGAAAAAGAAAAGAGCAAACCCAATATAGACTGGTCAAGAAGGTCCGAACTAAAGCAACTAACAAACTGTATGTAAGACATGCACAATACAAAACAAATGAGGATGAGAGTGGAAGGGTCTAGGTACATATTTTCACCAGGGTTCAGAATACTGGTTTCGATTTTTTACTGGAGGTGGCTGTAGAAGCGATAATCATGATTATCGGAAAATTTCGGACCAAAAATTCAAACAAAATTTGAAATTCAAACAAATTTTGGCTGAAAATCACCGAAAATCGGCAGATTATCGGATGACAATATCGGGCTTACATCAGCCGAAATTGGCTGAAAAAAAATCTCACGCAGACAAGATCTCCGACTCAGGTGGCCGTCCAGCTGCGCACCATGCCTTTAGTACAACAGATATTCGACCACCCAACTAGTTCATCTTGAAGCACAACAGCAATACAACATGCATAAATCAACCCAAACAAAAATCGAAGTAACTGAGGACAAGCAAAACAAAACCTAATCAAACATATACGGGATAAATTGCTCTCTGCCTATTTCGACAAATCAAATTCACTTACTTAACCATCAGAACTGCTTGGACAAAGCAAAAGTTGTGTCCCACATAGGATTCAGCTCCCTGTGCACATACTCAGTGGTGCCGCCATAATCACCAACCTTACTACTAATTCAGCAACATCCATTGAAAGCAGCAGCTTAAGCTCCCACATCCATTCAAAACATGCTAAAAAATGGAAAGAAAGCACCAATAGTAAATTATACTGAAACAGGACCATTATATAGCAATACCAACTTAATAACAAATGATTGCAGTTCAAGTAGACTCCATGTTATTGAAGAAACTGCTTTTTGAGTAAAATGGCAGGGAAGAGGTATGTAGATATATTGTGGTATGTGAAAGAACACAAGAACAATCATATAGTTCATATAGTACATATTAATAAAAATCAATGTTTAAAAAGGCGCTAGGCAGGCGACGAGGTGGGGCCTAACGCCTAGGGAGCCTAGGCGGGGCCTAGGTGACCGAATTAAAAATAAATACAACAGGCGGAAGATAAGTATATATTTGATATTTACATGAAAATTAGTCAGATTTTAGACCGTCCGATAGAGATCCAACGTCCCAGATCGAGTCATCAAATCCTATAACCAATGTTCAAAAAAATTAGTCAGACTTTTGACCATCCGATGAAGATCTAACCTTTCAGATCGAGTCATCAAGTCCTATAACTAATGTTCGAAAAAATTAGTCAGACTTTAGAATGTCCGATAAATATCCAACATCCCAGATCGAGTCATTAAATCCTTATATAAATCTTCTAACCCTAACATCCATTTGCCATTCCGCCTTCCCCACAGATCTCGCCGCCCGCCTCCCCCATCCCTCCCCTGCAGATCGCCGCCGACCGCCTCCCCCCATCTCTCCTCCCTAGCCGCCGCCTCCCCCGCAGATCGCCGCCTACCCCATCTCTCCTCCCTAGCCACCACCTCCCCCGCAAATCTCTTCCACCTCCAACCGCCTCCCCCGCAGATCTCACTCTTCCCTAACTGCCACCTCCCTCGAAGATCTCAGCCCCTTGGTTCTCCCTCCGCCGTCGCCCTCCTCCTCCGCTTGCAACCGCTCACCGCCTCACCTTCCTCTGACCTTCCCCGCAGATCTGTCGAGCGGAGGGAAGTGGGGCCATGAGACCGATGGAGTTGTCGGCGGAGGGGAGACAGCGGAGGACACAGCAGCGGGGAGGCAGAGGAGACGGTGGAGGGGGACGACAAAGGGGATAGGAGGCGGAGGCAGAAGAGAATCTCAGTGGCAACGTGGCTGATTCTGGCGAGGCAAAAGGGAACTCTTGGTAAGCCCTCAGTCCCTCTTCCTCTTCCCCTGCTAGTAAGCCCTCAATCCCTCCTCCTCTTCCCCTGTTGGTAAGCCCTCAGTCCCTCTTCCTCTTTCCCTGCTCTTGGTTGATGTCTTCCCCTGCTCTAGGTCATAGTCTCGCGTACCTAGGCGCCGCACAGCCGCCGTGCTTGCCTGGCAAACCGCCACGCTGAGGCCACCTCACCCCGTCTTGGACCGCCTCGCCGCCCAGCCACCCAACTAGGTGCCAAGGCACGACGGCACCCTGCCGCCCAGCGCCTACACGGCGCCTAGGCAGCTGCCCAAGCCGTCTTCTTGATCACTCATAACAATAAGGCCAAAAACAATTTGTAGGTCAAGATGCTAAAACCTAACTTCCTACCTTTTTTTAGATACAGGATATAAAATCCGGCCTCTATATCCACGAGGGATATATACAGCCAAAAGTTACACGAGCACTTAGGCTCAAATCCTCAAAATTGAGGATCAAGAAACAACAAGAAATAGAGCTTAAGGACTGTGAAAAAAGCTAGAAAGACTAAGCTTCAGAACTTCTTCTCCATCCTTGCTTTCAACCAATTCCCTAACCTCACCCGACCGAGCCATCCAACCTTCAGTGTACTTTGCGTGAAGGAGGACCTCCAAGGCGACGCCTCCAAGGAGGCGACGAGAGTCGCCGACGCCGCTCGCCTCACCGAGGCAAGGTTTTCACCTAGAGATCAGAAAACATGAGGGCTATAGAGTGCCGTGACAACACCTCTAGGAAGGAAAATGGCGCCCGAAGGCGTCATCGTTGTCGAGACAGGTAAGGCTTTCGCCAGCACCTCCACAGCACCCCACGCACTACCCACACACAAAAAAGACCGCCACCAACACACCGGGGTCCTACACGCCTCAAGGCCATAGCATAGCCACCCTTGAACTCCACAATGAGCCGCTTCCTGTAATGTCCACCACTAAAGAAACCACAAAGCGACGCCTAAGCACCACCACGAGCAGATCCAGGGATATGAGCCACGGATCAAGCCTACAGAAATCACAACGCGACAAAGAAAGAGCAGTGGCGCCGTCGGGTCGCCTTCGTGCCGCCGCTCGGGCGCCTGCCGCGGCGCCTCAAGACCTGAAGCCACCAAATCCTAGCAGATCCGGGCTGATGGACGTCCGATCCGGCCATCAGGCCGCCGAATCCGCCGCGGCGCGAGATGGTCGCTTGACTCGGTGGCGCCAGCAGCGGCGAGGGGAAGCGGTGGCGGCGCTGAACCGCGGATGCGGAAGTTGGCAGCGCCGTGGCGGCGCGCTCTCGGTGGTATCGGGTTCCAAGCCACGCGGCGGCGAAGGTGCGGTCGCGGATCTCCGCAGCCCACCGCCTCCACGGACGCTTGCGCCGCCGCGAAACCGCACGGCCGGCCTCGCCCGACGCCTCCTCCCGGTCTCCATCACGCGGCGCTGATGCCCGCCATCCCCTTCCCTCTCCCTCGCGCCGCGGCGGCGGCGCCTCGTCCTCGCCGACGACGAATCGGTAGCGTCGGCGTCGCGCACGAGGATACGCACCACTCGTCCCTGCGCCGACACCGCCGAAGCCGCCTCCGTTGCCGCCACGGCCAACTCCACCAGGCTAGGGTTTGGACCCATGCCTTCGAACCCACTCAATCCACACGGCTCTTTTAACTACAAAAGCCCCGCCGCCGCCCTCCTTGCGACCACCAGCGACCGATGGCGCGCTCCGGCGACGGCGAGGAGGAGGGATCCGGGAGAAGGCCTTGCGGGAGGCGGAGGGATAGGAGGAGTTGTATGGTTCTAGTGCTTGGTATATCTTTTCCGCGGGCTGAACCAGGAGATTGTTCAAATTGACTCTCACGACCTACATACAAAGCCAATGTAATCGGGAAAATTGCTCTAATGCCACAAAGTTATATGCCATCCTCCCTTTTGCCACATACTTCAATGGGTTTGTTATAATGCCACAAACTTTGTGTTCATGGCTTTCGTTTGCCACTTCCTCCACTAAAATGACCGGTTTGCCCATCTTCTTCTCCTTCCTCCTCTTCCTTCTCAAGCCGGCGCCTCCGCCGCGGCGAGCTCCGCCGTTCAGCGCGCGACCCCACTCGCCTTCCTCCGCCGTCGCCACCCGCCCGCTCATCGTCTCGCCGCCGCCACCGCCACCGCCCGCCGCCTCCCTCGGCCCACCACCTCCCGACGCGCTCCGCTCCACCTCTGTCTCGCTCCACCTCACCCCCGACGGCCGCGCCGACGCCCTCTCCCCCGTTGGCGCACTGACGAGGAGATCGGGCGAGCCGCACCGCAAGACGGAGAGAAGGTGAGGAACCGAGGATTGAGGAAACGCGCCCGCGCCACCAGAACCGCCGCAGCGCGTTAGCCGATAAAACCGAAGATCGGCCGGTGATAACTCTCAAAGCTTAACAAATTGTGATTTTCACTTTATGTTGTTGCATTTTTGCACTTCCCAAAACGTTGCTTGATCTCACGCAGACAACGGAGTTGTGTGACATCATTGAAGTTAACTACAATGAATTTAGTGAAGAAAGTCGAGATACAGGTATCCAGGGTATATGTAAATTAAATGGATATGGATATATTTCCTTGAAGATTGTAGATTACCTTTGTCCATTGTAAAAAGTCATTTCGCTGCATGGCTTGCCCATGGTGAAGAAACTACGTCCTATCAGCAGTCATCAGAGAGTGTCAACGGATAAATCCATCAAGGCAATCATCAGAGAGTATCATAGGAAGTAAATAATCATCAAGGTATGAACGTAGAATTTAAAATAAAGCATCAAATTCTCCCCCAATCCTATGCCTTCCCCAAGATTTTGCAAACATTTTTAGTTGAAGGTTGTATACCAATTACATAAAAACAAAAGAGCAAACCCAATGTAGACTGGTCAGTAAGGTGTGAACTAAAGCATTTAAGCAACTAACAAACTGTATGGAAGACATGCACAATACAAAACAAATGAGGATGAGAGTGGAAGGGCCTAGGTACCTATTCTCACTCGAGAGATGTGGGAAATCTTGTTCCGTTCAGGTCCTTCCTGAGATACAAGCTTCAACCCCAAGGAATAGCATCCCCCAATATTGAGTTTCCGCAGGGAGGTGGGCAGATCTGGAAGTGATTCGAGATGGCTAGCATCATGTAGGGTCAGTTCCTCGAGGCAGGAGAGGTCTGGTATGGTTGGTGGGAGCGATTTCAACGAGTCGGCAGAATTTATCGTTAGGGATCGTAGGGATGCGCGGTTCTGTTGTAGCCATCGCATGGGTAAGCTTTCCATCGTCGATAAATCTCTAATATACAAGTCTTTGGTGTGGCGAAGACTCTTGAGCGGCTCAGCAAGCAGAAGGGACGGGACATCAATATGAAGCCTGTCGATTTGCAAGGAGCTGGGCACCCGCAGATGCGCTTCTTCGCCACCCGCAGATGACCCAACCGTTGGGAGCTTCGTGCAGCCTGTGATCTGCAACGATGCGAGAGATGCAAGGGATCCGAGCCCACCCAAGGATGACAGATTCTCGCATGATTCTATCCTGACGAACTTCAGCGAATGGAGACTCTTAAACACGTCCGTTGTGGGGAGTGACACCAGGCCCGAGCAGTGAAACAGACTCAGCCGAGAGAGATTGCTGAGCCCGAGAAGTGACCCAAGCAGCGGAGGTTCCGAATGACCAGGAATCTCCGCGATAGTTAGTTCTTCAAGTGATAATGGCAGCAGCTTATCTCTAGTATCCAACATTGGGCATCCAACAAAAAGTTCCCTGAGCTCGATCATTTCTTCAAATGGTAAGGCCGTACACTCCAGATGTTCGCAGTCGGAGATGCGTAGGTGACGGAGAGCTCCCATGTACTGTTTTTGCATTAGAAAGCTCCCATCGAGTGAGGTCAAACTTGGACAATGTTTGAGAAGGATGTGCAGCAACTGGCATGACTCGGTTTCACCATTCCCACTGCACAGCTTGCCTATCCTAGGTAGTCTGGTCAACCCAACTCCATCAATTGTCAAGTGCACCAAGCTAGGAGGCAGAATTGGTAATTCCCTCAGTTCTGGACAACGGCTTACTCTCAGAGTATGAACAGTTGCCGGTAGGGATGAGTCAATGCAGCCACTACTGGACGCATCGGACGATTGGCCTATTTGTTGTAATCTTGGAAGATCTTTAAGCACAATATGATTTAGCAATGGCAACCCTTCAAGCGAGGGGAGACGAGCCAAATTTCTACAGCTTCTGAACTGGATTGATGCCAGGTTTTTGACAGAGAGGCTCTCGATCCAAAGGGGCAGGCTTTGCCCCCCATAACCACGAATTTGTAGGTCCCTAACATTATCATGTGGATAAAGGTGATGAAGAACTTTGTAGTCATCTGCCCTGCTTTCTCCATTTGTCCTGTTTGCTGACCACTCCAGAGACAGCGAGGTGAGATACCGTTTTTCATCCAACCTGGCATCGCCAGCTTCTTCAGGTTTTTCTACATTCTCAAGACCCTGCACTTGTAGCTTACGCAGACTTTTTAAGTTGCCGAGTGCGCTTATTTCGTTTCCTTTCTTTCCTTGTACCCGGTAATTGTTTAACGCCTGAAGAGAAGTTAGCTTGCCTATTGGGAACTCACCAAATGCATCTCGTCCATAGGTTACATATCGCAAACGATCAAGGTACCCAAAATGTTTTTCTTGTCTCTCTTTTTTCTTTTGGATTTTTTGTTCCCTTCCATCCATTGACATCAAAAGACTCACTTGCCTACTGGGACTCATGAGCCTATTCGGATCCCAAAGTACCATTAAGTGATAAAGTTTCAGAAGTCCCTTTGTTGATGTCCCTTCTGACATCCCATGGAAGTGGATGTAACGAAGGTGCTTCAAATTAGCGAATATGTCAGGAAAATGTTCAACCTTCGAATCTATTTGCAGTAGACGCAGAGCTTTTAAGTTTTCTACAACATTTGCAATCATATGTGCCATATCCTCACTAACAGTGTTCTCATATCTCGGTCCGATAATAATTGTACGCAAGTTTCTAAAACGAGATATTTCCTTGACCTCCTCAATGGAATAACAGGCAATACTGGAGACGGACAAGTGTCGGACTGTATCCTTTACATCTTCAAATCTGGCAGGATAAATTATTCTTGCACATTCACCAAAAGACACATATGTTGCCAATTCATGCATTAAGTCATGCATTACATAATATTCGTGTTTTCCACCACCAAACAGATCTCTGGATTTCAGGTCAAAGAATGACTTTCTGGTCAGTTGAGCCAAGCAACATTCTCCAATGTCTTCAAGTGTTTCACATCTGCAACATCCACATCTGGTGGCTTGCGAGATCAATCCTGAACCCATCCACATCAGCATCAATTCTTTCTTTGCAAATTCATAGTCCTGCGGAAATATGCTGCAGTATCGGAAGCAAACCTGAGACTCTATTGGCAGGTTGTTGTAGCTTAATCTGAGAACTTTCATAATGTCATCTTCAGTTCCTTTAAAATGTTCCAAACCTTCGAGCAAGAAATTGTTCCAGTAGACGAACTCCCTATTATCTGCTAAATGCTTACAAACAACCTTTGTGACCAAGGGACATCCTCCCAGTTTGCGTGCAATGTTTTTTCCAGTTTGTTCCAAAATCCCATAATCTTGTGGATTGACACCAGAAAAGACATGATGATTGAAGAGATCAAGATTTTCACCTTCTTCCAGTTCTTCTAAGGCCAAGAACTCTGCTTTAATTCCCATCACGTGTGCAGCCCTGATGGCTACCGATTTCATTCGGGTTGTCAACAGAATTTTGCTCCCGCTCATCCCTGTCCTCAGAGGAGCAAATAGCTTTTCCCATTCATTTGTTTTCTCTTCTTCCCAAACATCATCTAAAATAAGCAAAAACCTAACAGACATCAGTTTCTCTTTGAGATCTTGCTGTAATGTCTCCAAATTTTTATTACTAGGCTCTGCCCTTGTAGCAGATTCCAGTATCTTCCTTGTCACCGACGTTACGTCAAAGCTAGTAGATACAGTGACCCAGATGATCTTGAAATCCTTCACAACCTCATCTTGTTTGCATATACTCTGAGCCAAAGTAGTCTTCCCCATACCGCCATGACCAACTATTGCAAGGACAGGAATATGATTAGTACTCGACATAGTCTCAGCCTCTTCAATTGACGTCTTCTTGGTCAGCCATTCAAGTATCATTTCCTTCTCCGTTGTTCGGCCAACAAATTTAGTTACAGTTTCAGTCGAACCTGTCTGGCGCTCATTGTTCGTTGAATCTTCCTGCTGCCGACTGCCGGAAGCAGCTCCCTTGCAGCGTTCTATAACTTCGAGAAATTTCGTAGTATCTGCAGCAACCTTGTTTAAACCCTCCATTGCTTTCTTCAGCTTCTCGCGTGTGCCTCGATGAGTAAATTTTCCCAGAGTCTTATCCAAAATACTGACATGCTTAGCAGATTTGACAGCTTTATGCTTCATCTTAACAAAAGAGGAGCCCCAGTCACTGACCTTTTCATCCTCGGCCTTCTGTTCAAGCTCGTAATACTCGAGCTCATCGATCGCGTCCTCAGCCGCCTCGACCGCATCCCTGAGCTGCCAGAACCACTGATCCAACGGTTCGCTGTCGTTGTTGTTCATGATACGATCCGGGCTGACGACATCGAGCACCGCTTGGATCTGCGGCATTCTTACCCCTAGCTCGCTCTTCATCTTCTCCATGCTTTCGGTGTTGAGGTAGCCATTGAGGTATGCGAAGCCCTTGGTGACCATCAAATTGATGATAGGACCTGCCACCGATTTCCCTGCAAACGCCACCAGACTAGCAGAAGCCATGTTGCTCCAGAGGATTGTGTGAGAGGAGGCTACGTCAGGTGGAGCGAGATTAGCAAAGCACAAGTGTGTTTTGCCAGAGCAGAAGGATCATGTATGTAGAGGGGTTGGTTTTTCTTCTAGGAGTGTGTAAAGGACGGAAGAAGAGGTAGAGATCGGCAATCTGAAGGCTGTGCGCGCTTGGTCGCAGTCTAATACGTAGTCACCTATGGTTGCAGTGGAAAAACCACTTCTGTTGAAATATGGGTATATTGTCTGTTTTTACTAACAAGCTTAAGTATTTGGACGAATCTCTCTGTAGTCTCGACAACTAAGGATGAAAATAGATTGGATTGTGGTTCAATCATATTCGTATTTATATTTTTCGGATTTAAATACGAATCGGATAAACGTCATATCTGAATATAGACCGGACAAATGTTGGGTAGGATCAGATTCGACTATTTTTGTAGGACCGAAATGGCAACAGAGGGGGTGAATGGTGCCTTCTAAAAACTCCCAAGTACTCACACGACAAATCGGGCGAAAGAACTAGCTTCTTCGATCGAACACACGTGGTCGTAAGCCAATGATGGTCGAACACCACGTGGTCGAACACTTGCTGAGCCGACAAAAGAAATCAAACAAAGTGATAACCGAGAGGATGAACTAAGAACAGACGGACTCGAGGCGCACAATCATCCGTAAAGTGAACTTCTCTAATTCGACTCGCTCTGGAATGAATCGCCAAGTGGCCTTGAGGCAGATTCCCGATTCCGAGCTAATCAAAGCACACAAAGACGAAAGGACTCACGAAGAAGAGAGGAGAAAAGGATAGCAAGAAGACCAAGCTCTCAAAACAGATCGCAAACAAGTCAATCACAACATCTCAAGGCAATGAAAACAAATAGAGGAAGAGAGATGAATGATTGATAATGGAGGTTTCTGACCACTCCAACTGGGAGATACATGAGCACACTTGCTCCATCCCGAGAACCCACACACTCACAAATAACAAAGGAAGAACAGAGCAACTCGGGATCGAATCTCACAAGTACCCGAGCTCTACCCTCTCTATTTATAGCCACACACTCACACACCAAAGAGGGGAAAACCCGCAAACCCCACCTAACACCGGGTTTTCAACTCACTTTACCCACTAGCGAGAACGAGCTCCAGTGCTTTACCGTTACACCCAACGGCTCCACCGCTTTGCCCGTTAGTGCCAACAACTCTGTGCATTGGCGAGAGACACGCCTTCCTTTGCGCTTTCCGCATTTCTCCAAAATGCCACTCCACCGCCTTCCTAAGCTTCCTCCCGCCTTGCCGATCACGCTTGCAACCACCTTGAGCCCCTAGTCTTCTTGGCTTCACCCACTCGTTCGGACCTCAACATCTCGCATGTCTAGTCCCGACCACTCCAAGCCTCACCAAGACTTGTCTCAAGATCCTAGTCATAAACTCCTCCGCACCGATCGGACCTCAACTCCTCGAGCCTAGTCCCATCCGTTCCACTGCGCCACGACCTCACCCGCACTTTGACCGATCGTACCTTATCTCCTCCACGAGCCTAGTCCTGGTCCACCTCACCGTTGCCGTCGTGTCCACTTCCTGGTAACTCTAGCTCGGTTCCTTGTCTCCGGCTCACAACCACCTCACCAAAGATCGATCATCTTTGGCGTCTCCGACCGTCGGACCTCAACACCTCCTGTGCCTAGTCCCGGTCCTCCCACGCTCACCATGAAATAGCTCAAAGTCCTGCACCACATAGACAAGCAAACGTTACATAGCACCGCACAACACAATGTGTATAGACATCTGCATAAAAGGAACTCAAAACATGCTTCACAAGGTCGTACATTCACTACGATCGGTCAAAAATACTTAAACATTAATTCTCAAGACCTCGATCGTTACCATAGACCATACGACCACCCGGTGGTCCTTACGACCGCCTTAAAGCTTGCTACGACCATCACAAGTTTCAGTTCCAACTTACCACCAAGTTGTACCAACTTATGACTGGTCGAAACCATAGATCAAGACTTTCTTAAGTCCTACGACCATATCTCAAGATGATACGACTACCTCGAAAGTCCATACGACCGGTTCCTGAGACTACGACCAAAACCGAGAGATTCCATCGTGGTCGAACCACTTTCCGACCACGCATATCGCTTTCCGCCGTGGTGAAACCCTTCTCGATCACGTCGACTTGGTTCACCGTGGTGAAGCCCTTCCAACAAACACTTCCGACCGCGATCGCCACTTGCGACCACGCTCCAAGCTCGTCGACCGCATCCGACCGAAGCTACGACCATGTTCGCCATAACGTGGTCGAAACCGCTTCGAAAGTCTGCGACAACGTGGTCGTATGATCGCCGACCACCGACTACGCCTTACGACCGCGTTCTCGTCGGTGTGGTCGTATCGCTTTGACCACGACCAAGCGTGGTCGTGCTAGGCTTCGACCACGGCCAACGTGGTCGAATAGATTTTCGACCACGGCAAAACCGATCGTGACTTCCACGGTGACCTACGACCAAGGTCGAGTGGTCGAACGCCATGTGGTCGCATCTGACCTTCCGACCACGGCGAAAGAGTAAAACATTGTTTTCCGCTTTCATCGCTGATAGAGTGGTCGTAAACAACCCGGTGGCTCCGATTGACGACAATAAGTTCATAACCTGCCCGACAAAGCTTCCGACCACAACCAATGTGGTCGTAAGAGCCTCGACCACGATCGGTTACGACTTTGCACGAAGGCGATTCGATCACTTCTAAGGCTATGACTTGGCGGGAAGAGCCCAACCCAAACTCAAACTTTCTAAAACAAGAGTCAATTACTCATCACAAACATGTGGTCACCTCCACATGGACTCTCAATCTCCCCTTGATGAGTATATTGACATACCGAAAAAAACCATGAAGATGAGTTTGAGTTTTAAGAATCCAACATGGTCCAAAGAAAGAGAATGGAGCTAATGACCATGTCGATGTAAGGAACATTAGAGCAACAACTGAAAGAGCAAATTGATCTCCAAAGCTCTAAAATGATCCCAACAGACTTTTTCTTCTCTATTCTCCCCTTTTGGCAATAAACACATCAAGATGCAATAGAGAGAATATGACATGTCAATGGATGAATATGGTGAAGTTTGTTTATTTAAGCATTTAGAGCCATGAGAATTATCCATAATGACAATAATGTAATACACCAAGCCATAACTCAATAAAACGCTATCTAGATCATGACAACATATATATAAATCAGCTAGAGCACATAGATGACAATCTGAAATGTAATGCATTTAGTGAGCAAGTCAAGTCATCAATGAGCAAAGTCTAACTAGAGATATCCAAGGATGATGCAGGCCATGTCAATAAGCTAAGCGGAACAAAGAAGCTAACATTGAGTCCAAATAGAGTGCTATAAGCTCAAGATTGAAACATTGGTTAAAGTACTTGGTTCTGATTGTAGATTAAGCAAATTGAGCACATTAAACATTGTCTTTTGAAAGCATATGGTTGTTTTCAACCCAAATTTTTGTTTATGTGCTAGATCTCAAGCCTTATGCGACTACTCCAAGCAATAAGCTTAAGAAGATAGTCTAGGTCATCCAAAACTCCCCCTGAGTTCATGCCTAGTGCAATGGCAAGCTGTCTCATAGGAAAGAATTGGTGAGATCAGTTTTTCGCACAAAGAGATCTTTTGCCTTTTTAAACACATTGTACTAACTCATGTATCATCAGGAGACTAAACCAGCTCAAACTAAGGCTCAATATAGATTCAACGCTCTACTCAGCCTATTTGACATGGCATGAATCATAAAAGGATAGCTCAAGAAAGACTAAACTCAAATGCTAGCATGACAAGTTTAATTTAAGTTGATCAGTTTTACTTAACTTATCATGGCAAACGCTAGTCTACACATATGAAGTCATGATAAATTTAGCAAGCTAAGCACAAGTCATGACAAGGTGTAAAGCACTGAAGCATGTCATAACAGGATAATAATCAAGGCTCAATGCAGATTGATTATAATGCTAGAATGCTGAAAATGCACGAAAGACCAGTTCCCCCTCAACATTAGATGCAACTTTTAGTTTAAGTTGAGTTAAGTCAATATTAAGCTCCAGAAGCTCCCAAATGAACTCCCCAAACCAAAACATTAAATTCGAGAAGTGGCAAAGAAAATCCAAGCGGGTAGTCCTTAAAGCATAGATAAGATATAGAAGATACTATGGCTCGATGACTCTCATCTACCCCATGTGATTCCAGCACTATTAGCTTGACCAGTAAAACACACACTAGAGAGCAAACACGTGCCTGTCTGCAGGGTGGCCCAACCCTCGCTAGAACCTACAAGAAGTGAATGAGCTCAATCTAGTGAGATAAGAAGCGACTAACAAGAAGCATCCTGGAAGCACAAGATAAGAGTAGGACGTCTAAGCAACTAGGCAAGAGAAGCACTCTAACCTATGCTAGAAGGATTAAACCCAATGCACCCAAATGCAAAGAGACAGAAATGAGACAGAAGCATAATCAATATAATAAGCGATGAAGCCCAAGCTCCCCTCACTACAATCAGTAAGGACAAACCACCCCAAGCTCTCCCGCAGAGCTGAAAACCTCGAATCGTCCAAAGGCTTGGTGAAGATATCACCAACTGGTGGTCACTCTCCAAACTGAGCACTATGTCACCCTTCTCTACATGGTCTCTAAGGAAGTGGAAGCGAATATCAATATGCTTGGTCCGAGAGTGCTGCACGGGTTCTTAGCAATATTGATAGCGGGCGTGTTATCACAAAAGAGTGGAACAACGTCTAAGGCTAACCCAAAGTCCCGCAGGTCGAAACCATCCAAAGTACTGGCTGCAAAGAATCGGCAAAGACAACGTACTCGGCCTCTGCGATGGTGTGCAACACCGATCGCTTCCTCGAAGACCAGAAACGAGAAGTGCCAATGAATGGCAGTGCGGAAGTGCTCTTCCTATCTATCCTCTGACCCGGCAAAGTCGCATCCAAAAGGCTCTCAAGGAAAGACAGGATGAGGAAGAGTACCGATACCATAGTCAATGGTAGCTCGAAGGTACCGAAGAATGCGCTTCACCGCTGGCGGTGAGATACGCGAGGAGAAGCTCAAACCGAGCACAAAGACACACACAAAGTGTATGTCCGTCTCGGCGTTGAGGTACAAGAGGGAGCCGATCATACTCCTGTACTCCTTCGATCAATCGGCTCGCCATCCTCATCAGGTCGAGTGAAGCCGAGGTAGCCATTGGAGTGGACACCGACTTACCATCACTCATATCGAAGCGCTTCAGGAGGTCTCGAGTGTACTTGCCTTGATGCAAGTAGGTACCCTCCCGAGTCTGCTTAATTTGGAAGCCAAGAAAGAAGCTCAACTCGCCCATCATGCTCATCTCAAACTCCGAGCTCATGACATCGGAAAACGGGAAAGCGAGAACATGCGAGGAGCCGCCAAAGATGATGTCATCGACATAGATCAGACGAGCGAAAGTCATTGCCATGTCGTCGAATGAACAAGGTCTTGTCTACTCTACCCATCTCGAAACCATGACTCAACAAGTAAGACTTAAGCCTCTCATACCAAGCTCTCGGGCTGCTTAAGTCCATACAACGCTTTGGAAAGCTTGAAGACATGGTTAGGGTATTTGGGGTTTTCAAACCGGAGGTCGTCTAACATAGACTTCTTCCTCAATGAAACCATTAAGGAAGGCACTCTTGACGTCCATCTCAGTACGGCTTGAAACCCTTAGAAGGCGCAAAGGCAAGCGAAATTCTAATGGCCTCAAGTCGAGCTACGGGGCAAAGGTCTCCTCGAAATCCGGACCCTCAACACAGGAGAACCCCGAGCTACCGGTCTAGCCTTGTTTGAATAACCACTCCATCCTCGCTCTGCTTGTTTTGAACACCCACTTAGTCCCAATGACATTGTGACCTCGCGGGGCTCGACAAGCGACTGACCTTGTTTCTCTCGAAGTTTTCTAGCTCCTCATGCATGACATTGACCCAAGACTCGTCGGAAGAGCATGAGAAACATCCTTGGGCTCAAAGGAGGCAATGAAAGCGAGAATGGAGACAGACTGAGATAAGCGATTTTGAGCGAGTAACACGCTCGAGCAGTCTCCAATCATCTGCTCGGAAGGATGCCTTTTGGATATGACGGGAGGTCCAGGATGAGATGAAGAATCGCCTCTACCTCGTGGTGACGAGGTAGGAGCAGAGCCACTAGCTCCGGAGGAAGCGAGAGGCAAGGGTGGTCACTGGAGGTGCGGTGGAAGACGGCACCTCAAGGGGTGGATAAGCGGCTGGATCGGGTAAACAACCCTCATCTCCATCGTCCTCATCATCCACGAAGATGGGTTCGGACTGCTCTAAAGAACACGAGATATCGGCCTAGTCCCGGACCGCCTCGTCAAAGGTCACCTCACGTGTCTCTACCATTTTGCTAGACTCGCAGATTCCTGACCCTATAAGCCCGCGAAGAAGGCGAGTAACCTAGAAAGATCCCATCACAAGAACGTGACTCGAACTTATCTAGGTTCCTGACTTGAAATAAAGCACTTGCAACCAAACACACGAATATGAGAGGCGCTGGGCTTTCGCCCGTATCTCGACTCATAAGAAGTGCGGTGCAAGTGTGCCCTCGAAAAACTCGATTTGAGACATGGCACGCGGTGGCTATAGCCCCACCCAAAACTTCCGCGGTGTAGAGTACTCATCAAGCATCGTCCCGCCATCTCGACCAAGGTGCAGTTCTTCCTCTCCACAACGCCATTTTGCTGCGGGGACGTGCGGAGAAGAGAATCGGTGCTCTACACTGTCTCACCACGAAACTCTCAGTAGGAATTCTTGAACTCCGTGCCATTGTCATCTGCGGATCGCTCGTAAGGCACCCGGAGCTCAGCAAGCCTACCAAAAGACCTCGGAAATGTGAAAATGTCTCATCCTTCGAGGCTAAGAAAAACACCCAAGAGTACCTCGAGAAGTCATCGACCACGACAAGGACATACCACTTCCCTCCGCCGATCGCACTCGAGCCGGTCCCACTCAGTATCCATGTGGAGCGGTGTCCGGTGCATCGGTCATAGTAATCGTGGACCGGAGGGTGAGAAGCGGCAACCATCTTGCCGTGCCGCACGGAGCGCAAACAAGATCTTTGACCAATTTGAGTTTCGCAAACCACGAATGAGATCGTGGTCGCTAACTTTCGGTCAAATGGTCAAATCCGATATGACCAAGTCTCCTATGCGAGAAAGTCGGATCGCGGGACTCGAAGCAACCAAACACCGGAGAGGATCACGGAAGACTCGGAAAAATCAGCACGAAAGATCCTCCCATAACGTGAAATCCATAAACCGGACTACAGAAGAGTCAAGAATTTTGCAAGCATTTTTCTTAAAGCTCACCTCATAACCGTCATCGGTGGTGAGAAACCGAAAGCAAATTATAACGCAGCTTACTAACCAAGGCAACATCTCTCAAAAGAAATGAATCATTAACGCCTTGTACTGTACCTTTGGCGATGGCGCGGATGAAGCATCTCCGAAGGTGATCGTCTCATCACCGGAGCACGGGCTAGGGAAGAGAACCAGCGGAGTCTCCGGTCATGTGTCGTGAACACCGAGTCTACAAGCCAAACCTCTCCTTCCCGGCCGGCGAGCACGAGTCAAGCAGTAAAGTCTCGATCTTGGGGTAAATCAAGAGTGATTTTGGCACCCAATCTTGAACAACACGTCGAGCGGATGAAGTAGTCAAGCACGGTGACCTCTATCTACCCTACGCTCTCTCTCACTCAAAAAGCGGATGGTCTGAGTAGACCTAGAGTATTTGCTTTGGGTCCGGCCACACGAGCAAGCGAGTCGAGCACCGGCAATAAAATTTGAACACGCCGCGTAGTCGTCTCGACGGGGAAGCGAGAAGTACCTCGAGCGGCGGAAGTCACGACCGGGAGCAGCATGAGGACAAAAATGAATACTCGGAAAAACCAAGTCCTCGATGCTGCCCAAACCCATCAGCTGAAATAACCCTTGACCTCGTGTTGGCCTTAGGTGCACTCAAGGTCTGGGGCTGACCCTGAATACGCCTAAGATCTGCAACACGGTCTCTCTGCGCGATCCTGGCGCGCCTGAAGCATCGGTCGATCAAATGTCCATCCTTCTGACAGAAGGTGCAGTGGTACCTCACCTTCGAAGAGGTGGAAGTAGCACGCGATGGCTTCGGCTTCTGAGGAGCTGAAGTAGCAGGTGAACTCACCTTGCTGTCAGAGATCCCTTGGACAAAGCCCGCTGATTTGAATTTGACCTCATCAGATCTGGGCTCGACCTCGATCGCACCACCTACTATGGGTCTAAGAATAGCAGGTGGGTGCTTTCTCATATCCTCATAAAAATCGTATCCTAGACCCTGATTAAATCTGTAGATCTTAGATTGGTCTAGAATAAGATTGAGCTTCTTCTTGCCGCCTACAAATCTCTCGAGAGTGTTCATAAGGTACTGACACTCCCGAAAGAGAGAGGTGCAAGAAGAGCAGGGAGGAGAAGGAACAACAGAGGATAAGGGAGCAGAAGAAGAACCAACAGTAGAGGAGAGAATGGCTTGTGCATGCACAGCCGACCAGACCCTGAAGGGACAGTCCTACTACTAGCAGTTTGGTTCACGTCGCTAAGCGTCTCAACCTTACCCTGGGGCTTCTCCCCCGCCTCAACAATCACAATACAAGTCGATGGTGGCTTCTCTAGTAGGTCCTTAGTTAGCTTCACACATTTTCATCCAATGTAATCAAGTCAATTTTTAGTTTTTCACAATTTTTGCAAGGTGAGCTAACGGGGTCCTTAGAAGCATCTTGAGCCAACTTCCTATCATGATCAATCATATCTTGAAAGCTGTTTGGAGACGACTTCAAGTTCAGCGATTAACTTAGAACAGTTCAAGCATGAATCAATCGGCTCAAGTAAAGAAGCTTGTAGTTCAACAATTTTATGATCTGCCCGTTTTAAGTTCATCTTCAGGTTATTGCAATTTTCACAAGAATCGGGCAGATCAAGGAGCATGGCATAAGGTCCTCTAGCAGCAATGTCCTTAACCTCACATGAGGTGGGAGAAGTAGTCTCATCAGTAGTAAGTAGGGTAACAGCCATCCTACTCAACTCTAACTCAGCAAGCAGACTAACATTCTCCACCTTCACAACATCAAGCTCGGAGGACACACTATCATGCGAGGTCCTTAGTTTCTCCAAATCACCCAGCAAAACACAGCATGTATCACAATCGTCACGGGAGGGAGCAGATGTAAGTGAAGTAAGCTCCCGTGACAGTCTATCTACTTCCTTCTCTAACTCGGTACACCTAGCCCTAGCTCTAGCATGAAAACCACCTAACTTAAGAAATGCTTGATTTAGCTGGTCGTAGGTGGGGCATACCTCGTCCGAGTCGGAGTACAGCTCATTGTCGCCCGAGTTCGCCCTCGAGGGCCATGAAGCACATCTTGCCGGAGAAGTCGTTGCCGCCATCCTTGGGCTCTTGGTCACCCGTCCGTCGTCGTCGCTCCATCCCTCCACCTCGCCGAGGTCGGGTCGTCGAAGCGGTGAGGACGCGATGGAAGAGCTTCTTGGCCTTCCGAAGTTGTGGAACTTCTTCTTTCCGCGTCGGGCTGGAGGCTTCTTGTTGCGGTTCTTGTCGGTGTAGTCGATCTTGCTCGAACCGCCGTAGTCGTTCTTGCCCTTCTCCGGCTTGGGGCGGTTGCCGAATGTGGTTGGGGCCACCACACTCGAAGCAAATCACGGGTCCTCCTCTCTTTGTCTCTCCTACCCTTGTAGGCATGTGAAAACCGGGCTAGGAGGGCGGTGATCATCCGCAGTCGCTCTAATCGATCATCGGTTATGTCACGAGCAGCGAGGAAAAACCGCAAGAAGAATCGGAAGAGAGACCGAGCGGGCGGGATCGGTGACCAAAGCCATCGATCAGGACTTCGACCGAGAGACAACGTCAATCTCGTGAGTCTTGAGGCGTGAATACAGCGTCAAGAGTCGTGGTCGAGAGATCTGTCGTGTCTTTGATGGTGGTCACTTTCATCTCCCACACGCGCGCAGATCGAGTGCGCGAGCATCGATGGCGTTGTCCGAGTCGGGTATGTGAGACCGACCGCTCGGAGGTTGCTCAAGATTTTGTGAAATCGCGAAAGCACTCGTCCGAGGACTCACCGGCAAGCATCTCGAATTTGTTGTATTCGCGCTTGAACCGGTCTGTCGAACCGTCTTGATCAGGTGGTGCCCTCATGGTATGCGTCGAGGTCACCCGGATGTCGTAAGCGGACGGCGGGTGAGATATCTGATCAAACTCGCTCACGACTCAACCCCGGATGATGATGTTCCTTGCCTTTGCATTCGCCTCAACATCGACCATGTTCCGGCATTGATGTTCTCATCGGCGGGAACAACGAATCGTACCTTGACCTTCCGCGGATGGCATACCCACAGGCCTGGATGTATGTCTCCATTCGGCTCTTCGGAAGAGGGTGTCGATGCCATCGAACACGGGCGGCTTGGTCGAGTACTTGTCCGTCGCCATGGCTCTTGAGACCGGTTAAGATCTATGAATTAGAGCTAACCGCTCGATACCAATTGTAGGACCAAAATGGCAACAGAGGGGTGAATGGTGCCTTCTAAAAACTCCCAAGTACTCACCACGACAAATCGGGCGAAAGAACTAGCTTCTTCGATCGAACACACGTGATCGTAAGCCAGCCGATGGTCGAACACCACGTGGTCGAACACTTGCTGGCCGCCGACAAAAGAAATCAAGCGGTGATAGCGAGAGGATGAACTAAACAGACGGACTCGAGCGCACAATCATCCGTAAAGTGAACTTCTCTAATTCGACTCTGCTCTCGGGAATGAGCGGCCAAGTGGCCTTGAGGCAATTCGATTCTGAGCTAATCAAAGCACACAAAGGCAGCAGGACTCACGAAGAAGAGAGGAGAGAAAGGATAGCAAGAAGACCAAGCTCTCAAAACAGATCGCAAACAAGTCAATCACAACATCTCAAGGCGACAGAAAACAAATAGAGGAAGAGAGATGAATGATTGATAATGGAGGTTTCTCTGACCACTCCAACTGGGAGATACATGAGCACACTTGCTCCATCCGAGAACCCACACACTCACAAATAACAAAGGAAGAACAGAGCAACTCGGGGATCGAGAATCTCACAAGTACCCGAGCTCTACCCTCTCTATTTATAGCCACACACTCACACACCAAAGAGGGAAAACCCGCAAACCCCACCTAACACGGGTTTTCAACTCACTTTACCCACTAGCGAGCGAGCTCGGTGCTTTACCCGTTACACCCAACGGCTCCACCGCTTTGCCCGTTAGTGCCAACAACTCTGTGCATTGGCGAGACCACGACTTCCCTTTGCGACTTTCGCATTTCTCCAAAATGCCACTCCACTGCCTTCCCGAAGCTTCCTCCCGCCTTGCCGATCACGCTTGCAACCACCTTGAGCCCCTAGTCTTCTTGGCTTCACCCGTCGTTACGGACCTCAACATCTCGCATGTCTAGTCCCGACCACTCCAAGCCTCACCAAGACTTGTCTCAAGATCCTAGTCATAAACTCCTCCGGACCGATCGGACCTCAACTCCTCGAGCCTAGTCGATCCGTTCCATGCGCCACGACCTCACGGCACTGACCGATGTACCTTATCTCCTCCCCGAGCCTAGTCGGTCCACCTCACCGTTGCCGTCGTGTCCACTTCCGGTAACTCTAGCTCGGTTCCTTGTCTCCGGCTCACAACCACCTCACCAAATCGATCATCTTTGGCGTCTCCGGCCGTCGGACCTCAACACCTCCCGTGCCTAGTCCCGGTCCTCCACGCCTCACCATGAAATAGCTCAGAAGTCCTGCGACCACATAGACAAGCAAACCGTTACATAGCACCGCACAACACAATGTGTACAAACATCTGCATAAAAGGAACTCAAAACATGCTTCACAAGGTCGTACATTCACTACGATCGGTCAAAAATACTTAAACATTAATTCTCAAGACCTCGATCGTTACCATAGACCATCGACCACCCCATGGTCCTTACGACCGCCTTAAAGCTTGCTACGACCATCACAAGTTTCAGTTCCAACTTACAGAGCCAAGTTGTACCAACTTATGGTAGTGAAACCATAGATCAAGACTTTCTTAAGTCCTCGACCATATCTCAAGATGATCGACTACCTCGAAGTCCATACGGCCGGTTCCCGAGAGACTACGACCAAAACCGAGATTCCATCGTGGTCGAACCACTTTCCGACCACGTACATCGCTTTCCACCGTGGTGAAACCCTTCGATCACGTCGACTTGGTTCACCGTGGTGAAGCCCTTCCAACAAACACTTCCGACGCGATGCGCCACTTGCGACCACGCTCCAAGCTCGTCGACCGCATCCGGCCGAGAGCTACGACCATGTTCGCCCATAGCGTGGTGAAACCGCTTCGAAAGTCTGCGACAGCGTGGTCGTATGATCGCTTTCGACCACCGACTCGCCTTACGACGCGTTCTCGTCGGTGTGGTCGTAGCGCGCTGACCACGACCAAGCGTGGTCGTACTGGCTTCGACCACGGCCAGCGTGGTCGAATAGATTACCGACCACGGCAAAACGATCGTGACTTCCACGGTGACCTCGACCAAGGTCGAGTGGTCGTAACGCCATGTGGTCGTACTGCCTTCCGACCACGGCGAGAAAGAGTAAAACATTGTTTTCGGCTTTATTTGCGATAGAGTGGTCGTAAACAACCCGGTGGCTCCGATTGGCGACAATAAGTTCATAACTTGCCCGACGGGCTTCCGACCACAACCAATGTGGTGCGTAAGAGCCTCGACCACGATCGGAAGCTACGACTTTGCACGAAGCGATTCGATCACTTCTAAGGCTATGACTTGGCAGGAAGAGCCCAACCCAAACTCAAACTTTCTAAAACAAGAGTCAATTACTCATCACAAACATGTGGTCACCTCCACATGGACTCTCAATCTCCCCCTTGATGAGTATATTGACATACCCAGAAAAAAAACCATGAAGATGAGTTTGAGTTTTAAGAATCCAACATGGTCCAAAGAAAGAGAATGGAGCTAATGACCATGTCGACAGAAGGAACATTAGAGCAACAACTGAAAGAGCAAATTGATCTCCAAAGCTCTAAAATGATCCCAACAGACTTTTTTTCTTCTCTATTCTCCCCCTTTTGGCAATAAACACATCAAGATGCAATAGAGAGAATATGACATGTCAATGGATGAATATGGCTGAAGTTTGTTTATTTAAGCATTTAGAGCCATGAGAATTATCCATAATGACAATAATGTAATACACCAAGCCATAACTCAATAAAACGCTATCTAGATCATGACAACATATATATAAACCAGCTAGAGCACATAGATGACAATCTGAAATGTAATGCATTTAGTGAGCAAGTCAAGTCATCAATGAGCAAAGTCTAACTAGAGATATCCAAGGATGATGCAGGCCATGTCAATAAGCTAAGCGGAACAAAGAAGCTAACATTGAGTCCAAATAGAGTGCTATAAGCTCAAGATTGAAACATTGGTTAAAGTACTTGGTTACGATTGTAGATTAAGCAAATTGAGCACATTAAACATTGTCTTTTGAAAGCATATGGTTGTTTTCAACCCAATTTTTGTTTATGTGCTAGATCTCAAGCCTTATCGACTACTCAAGCAATAAGCTTAAGAAGATAGTCTAGGTCATCCAAAACTCCCCTGAGTTCATGCCTAGTGCAATGGCAAGGTGTCTCATAGGAAAGAATTGGTGAGATCAGTTTTTCGCACAAAGAGATCTTTTGCCTTTTTAAACACATTGTACTAACTCATGTATCATCGGGAGACTAAACCACTCAAACTAAGGCTCAATATAGATTCAACGCTCTACTCGACCTATTTGACATGGCATGAATCATAAAGGATAGCTCAAGAAAGACTAAACTCAAATGCTAGCATGACAAGTTTAATTTAAGTTGATCAGTTTTACTTAACTTATCATGGCAAGCGCTAGTCTACATATGAAGTCATGATAAATTTAGCAAGCTAAGCACAAGTCATGACAAGGTGTAAAGCATCTGAAGCATGTCATAACGGGATAATAATCAAGGCTCAATGCAGATTGATTATAATGCTAGAATGCTGAAAATGCACGAAAGACCAGTTCCCCTCAACATTAGATGCAACTTTTAGTTTAAGTTGAGTTAAGTCAATATTAAGCTCGAAGCTCCCAAATGAACTCCCCAACCAAAACATTAAATTCGAGAAGTGGCAAAGAAAATCCAAGCGGGTAGTCCTTAAAGCATAGATAAGATATAGAAGATACTATGGCTCAGATGACTCTCATCTACCCCATGTGATTCCAGCACTATTAGCTTGAGTAAAACACACACTAGAGAGCAAACACGCATACCTGTCTGCAGGGTGGCCCAACCCTCGCTAGAACCTACAAGAAGTGAATGAGCTCAATCTAGTGAGATAAAAGCGACTAACAAGAAGCATCCACGGAAGCACAAGATAAGAGTAGGGCGTCTAAGCAACTAGGCAAGAGAAGCACTCTAACCTATGCTAGAAGGATTAAACCCAATGCACCCAAATGCAAAGAGACGAGAAATGAGACAGAAGCATAATCAATATAATAAAGCGATAAAGCCCAAGCTCCCCTCACTACGATCAGTAAGGACAAACCACCCAAGCTCTCCCATGAGCTGAAAACCTCGAGCTGTCCAAAGGCTTGGTGAAGATATCAATAGCTGGTGGTCACTCTCCAAAGCTGGAGCACTATGTCACCCTTCTCTACATGGTCTCTAAGGAAGTGGGCGAATATCAATATGCTTGGTCCGAGAGTCTTGCTTGGGTTCTTAGCAATATTGATAGCGGGCGTGTTATCACAAAAGAGTGGAACAACGTCTAAGGCTAACCCAAAGTCCCGAGGTCGAAACCATCAAAGTACTGGCTGCGACAGCGGCGGCAGCAACGTACTCGGCCTCTGCGATGGGTGTGCAACACCGGATCGCTTCCTCGAAGACCAGAAGCGAGAAGTGCCAATGAACGGCGGTGCGGAAGTGCTCTTCCTATCTATCCTCTGACCCGACAAAAGTGCGCATCAGAAAAGGCTCTCAAGGAAAGACGGGATGAGGAAGAGTACCGATACCATAGTCAATGGTAGCTCGAAGGTACCGAAGAATGCGCTTCACCGCTTTGGCGGTGAGATCTGCGAGAGAAGCTCAAACCGAGCACAAAGACACACAAACAAAGTGTATGTCGGTCTCGGCGGTGAGGTACAAGAGGGAGCCGATCATACTCTGTACTCCTTCGATCAAGCGGCTCGCCATCCTCATGCAGGTCGAGTGAAGCCGAGGTAGCCATTGGAGTGGACACCGACTTACCATCACTCATATCGAGCGCTTGGAGGTCTCGAGTGTACTTGCCTTGATGCAAGTAGGTACCCTCCAGTGCGCTTAATTTGGAAGCCAAGAAAGAAGCTCAACTCGCCCATCATGCTCATCTCAAACTCCGAGCTCATGACATCGGAAAACTGGGAAACGAGAACATGCGAGGAGCCGCCAAAGATGATGTCATCGACATAGATCTGGACGAGCAGAAAGTCATTGCCATGTCGTCGAATGAACAAGGTCTTGTCTACTCTACCCATCTCGAAACCATGACTCAACAAGTAAGACTTAAGCCTCTCATACCAAGCTCTCGGGGCCTGCTTAAGTCCATACAACGCTTTGGAAAGCTTGAAGACATGGTTAGGGTATTTGGGGTTTTCGAAACCAGGAGGCTGTCTAACATAGACTTCTTCCTCAATGAAACCATTAAGGAAGGCACTCTTGGCGTCCATGCAGTACGACTTGAAACCCTTAGAAGGCTGCAAAGGCAAGCGAATTCTAATGGCCTCAAGTCGAGCTACGGGGCAAGGTCTCCTCGAAATCCGGACCCTCAACACAGGAGAACCCACGAGCTACAGTCTAGCCTTGTTTGAATAACCACTCCATCCTCGCTCTGCTTGTTTTGAACACCCACTTAGTCCCAATGACATTGTGACCTCGCGGGGCTCGACAAGCGACGGACCTTGTTTCTCTCGAAGTTTTCTAGCTCCTCATGCATGACATTGACCCAAGACTCGTCGGAAAGAGCATGAGAAACATCCTTGGGCTCAAAGGAGGCAATGAAAGCGAATGGAGCAGAATTGAGATAAGCGATTTTGAGCGAGTAACACGCTCGAGCAGGTCTCAATCATCGCTCGGAAGGATGCCTTTTACGGATATGACGGGAGGTCCAGGATGAGATGAAGAATCGGCCTCTACCTCGTGGTGACGAGGTAGGAGCAGAGCCACTAGCTCCGAGGAAGCGAAGGCAGGGCTGGTCACTGGAGGTGCGGTGGAAGACGGCACCTCAAGGGTGGATAAGCGGCCGGATCGGGTAAACAACCCTCATCTCCATCGTCCTCATCATCCACGAAGATGGGTTGGGACTGCTCTAAAGAACACGAGATATCGGCCTAGTCCCGGGTGGCCTCGTCAAAGTCACCTCACGAGTCTCTACCATTTTGCTAGACTGCGATTCCTGGACCCTATAAGCCCGCGAGAAGCGAGTAACCTAGAAAGATCCCATCACAAGAGCGTGACTCGAACTTATCTAGGTTCCGGACTTGAATAAAGCACTTGCAACCAAACACACGAATATGAGAGACGCTGGGCTTTCGCGTATCTCGACTCATAAGTGCGGTGCAAGTGTGCCCTCGAAAAACTCGATTTGAGACATGGCACGCGGTGGCTATAGCCCCACCAAAACTTCGCGGTGTAGAGTACTCATCAAGCATCGTCACGGCCATCTCGACCAAGATGCGGTTCTTCCTCTCCACAACGCCATTTCTGCGGGGCGTGCGGAGAAGAGAAGCGGTGCTCTACACTGTCTCACCACGAAACTCGAAGTAGGAATTCTTGAACTCCGTGCCATTGTCACTGCGGATCGCTCGTAAGGCACCCGGAGCTCAGCAGAAAGCCTCACCGAAAAGACCTCGGAAATGTGAAAATGTCTCATCCTTGAGGCTAAGAAAAACACCCAAGAGTACCTCGAGAAGTCATCGACCACGACAAGGACATACCACTTCCCTCCTGCCGATTGCACTCGAGTGGTCCCACTTGTATCCATGTGGAGCGGTGTCGGTGCATCGGTCATAATGCTTGTGACCGGAGGGTGAGAGCGGCAACCATCTTGCGTGCGACGCGGGCGCAAACAAGATCTTTGACCAATTTGAGTTTCGGCAAACCACGAATGAGATCGTGGTGCTAACTTTCGGGTCAAATGGTCAAATCGATATGACCAAGTCTCCTATGCGAGAAAGTCGGATCGCGGGACTCGAAGCAACCAAACAGGAGAGGATCACGAGAAGACTCGGAAAAATCAGCACGAAAGATCCTCCCATAACGTGAAATCCATAAACCGGACTACCCAAGAGTCAAGAATTTTGCAAGCATTTTCTTAAAGCTCACCTCATAACCGTCATCGGTGGTGAGAAACCGAAAGCAAATTATAACGCAGCTTACTAACCAAGGCAACATCTCTCAAAAGAAATGAATCATTAACGCAAGATTGTACCTTTGGCGATGGCGCGCGGATGAAGCATCTCCGAAGGTGATCGTCTCATCACACGGAGCACGGGCTAGGGAAGAGAACCAGCGGGAGTCTCGGTCATGTGTCGTGAACACCGGAGTCTACAAGCCAAACCTCTCCTTCCCACCCGTGAGCTCGAGTCAAGCAGTAAAGTCTCGATCTTGGGGTAAATCAAGAGTGATTTTGGCACCCAATCTTGAACAACACGTCGGCGGATGAAGTAGTCAAGCACGGCCGACCTCTATCTACCCTCGCTCTCTCACTCAAAAAGCGGATGGTCTACGAGTAGACCTAGAGTCATTCTTTGGGTCCGGTGCTCTGAGCAAGCGAGTCGAACACCGGCAATAGGTGAACACGCCGCGTGGTAGCTGTCTCGGCGGGGAAGCGAAGTACCCTCGAGCGGCGGAAGTCACGACCGGGAGCAGCATGAGGACAAAAAGCGAATACTCGGAAAAACCAAGTCCTCGATGCTGCCCAAACCCATCGGCTGAAATAACCCTTGACCTCGTGTTGGCCTTAGGTGCACTCAAGGTGCAGGGCTGACCACGAATCGCCTAAGATCGCAACACGGTCTCTCACGCGATCTGGCGCGCTGAAGCATCGGTCGATCAAATGTCCATCCTTCGGCGAGAAGGTGCGGTGGTACCTCACCTTGAAGAGGTGGAAGTAGCACGCGATGGCCGGCCGACGAGGAGCTGAAGTAGCGGTGAACTCACCTTCTTTGTCGAGAGATCCCTTGGACAAAGCCCGCTGATTTGAATTTGACCTCATCGGATCTGGGCTCGACCTCGATCGCACCACCTACTATGGGTCTAAGAATAGCGGTGGGTGCTTTCTCATATCCTCATAAAAATCGTATCCTAGACCACCGATTAAATCTGTAGATCTTAGATTGGTCTAGAATAAGATTGAGCTTCTTCTTACCGCCTACAAATCTCTCGAGAGTGTTCATAAGGTGCGACACTCCCGAAAGAGAGAGGTGCAAGAAGAGCGAGGAGGAGAAGGAACAACAGAGGATAAGGGAGCGAGAAGAAGAACCAACAAGAGAGAGAGAATGGCTTGTGCATGCACACCGACCACGAAGGGACAGTCCTACTACTAGCGAGTTTGGTTCACGTCGCTAAGCGTCTCAACCTTACCACAGGGCTTCTCCCCGCCTCAACAATCACAAGTACAAGCTGATGGTGGCTTCTCTAGTAGGTCCTTAGTTAGCTTCACACATTTTCATCAATGTAATCAAGTCAATTTTTAGTTTTTCACAATTTTTGCAAGGTGAGCTAACGAGGTCCTTAGAAGCATCTTGAGCCAACTTCCTATCATGATCAATCATATCTTGAAAGCTGTTTGGAGACGACTTCAAGTTCAGCGATTAACTTAGAACAGTTCAAGCATGAATCAATCGGCTCAAGTAAAGAAGCTTGTAGTTCAACAATTTTATGATCTGCCGTTTAAGTTCATCTTGAGTTATTGCAATTTTCACAAGAATCGGGCGGATCAAGGAGCATGGCATAAGGTCCTCTAGCAAGCAATGTCCTTAACCTCACATGAGGTGGGAGAAGTAGTCTCATCGGTAGTAAGTAGGGTATGACCATCCTACTCAACTCTAACTCAGCAAGCGGACTAACATTCTCCACCTTCACAACATCAAGCTCGGAGGACACACTATCATGCGAGGTCCTTAGTTTCTCCAAATCACCCGACAAAACACGGCATGTATCACAATCGTCACGGGAGGAGCGGATGTAAGTGAAGTAAGCTCCGTGACAGTCTATCTACTTCCTTCTCTAACTCGGTACACCTAGCCTAGCTCTAGCATGAAAACCACCTAACTTAAGAAATGCTTGATTTAGCTGGTCGTAGGTGGGGCATACCTCGTCCGAGTCGGATGCAGCTCATTGTCATTGAGTTCGCCCTCGAGGGCCATGAAGCACATGCCGGAGAAGTCGTTGCCGCCATCCTTGGGCTCTTGGTCACCCGTCCGTCGTCGTCGCTCCATCCCTCCACCTCGCCGAGGTCGGGGTCGTCGAAGCGGTGAGGACGCGATGGAAGAGCTTCTTGGCCTTCCCGGTTGTGGAACTTCTTCTTTCCGTCGGGCTGGAGGCTTCTTGTTGCGGTTCTTGTCGGTGTAGTCGATCTTGCTCGAACCGCCGTGTCGTTCTTGCCCTTCTCCGGCTTGGGCGGTTGCCGAATGTGGTTGGGGCCACCACACTCGAAGCAAATCACGGGTCCTCCTCTCTTTACTGTCTCTCCTACCCTTGTAGGCATGTGAAACCTTCGGGCTAGGAGGGCGGTGATCATCCGCAGCTGCTCTAGCGATCATCGCTTATGTCACGAGAGCGGCGAGGAAAAACCGCAAGAAGAATCGGAAGAGAGACCGGCGGAAGCGGGATCGGTGACCAAAGCCATCGATGTGACTTCGACCGACGAGACAACGTCAATCTCGTGAGTCTTGAGGCGTGAATCTGAGCGTCAAGAGTCGTGGTCGAGAGGTGCTGTCGTGTCTTTGATGGTGGTCACTTTCATCTCCCACACGCGCAGTCGAGTGCGCGAGCATCGATGGCGTTGTCCGAGTCGGGTATGTGAGACCGACCGCTCGGAGGTTGCTCAAGATTTTGTGAAATCGCGAAAGCACTCGTCCGAGGACTCACCGGCAAGCATCTCGAATTTGTTGTATTCGCGCTTGAACTGGTCTGTCGAACCGTCTTGATCCGGGTGGTGCCCTCATGGTATCGTCGAGGTCACCCGGATGTCGTAAGCGGACGGCGGTGAGATATCTGATCAAACTTCGCTACGACTCAACCCACGGATGATGATGTTCCTTGCCTTTGCATTCGCCTCAACATCAGCCATGTTCCGGCATTGATGTTCTCATCGGCGGAACAACGAATCGTACCTTGACCTTCCGCGGATGGCATACCCACAGGCACGGATGTATGTCTCCATTCGGCTCTTCGGAAGGGTAATCGATGCCATCGAACACGGCGGCTTGGTGAGTACTTGTCGTCGCCATGGCTCTTGAGACCGGTTAAGATCTATGAATTAGAGCTAACGGCTCGATACCAATTGTAGGACCAAAATGGCAACAGAGGGGGTGAATGGTGCCTTCTAAAAACTCCCCAAGTACTCACACGACAAATCGGGCGAAAGAACTAGCTTCTTCGATCGAACACACGTGGTCGTAAGCCAGCGATGGTCGAACACCACGTGGTCGAACACTTGCTGAGCCGACAAAAGAAATCAAGCGGTGATAGCGAGAGGATGAACTAAGACAGACGGACTCGAGCGCACAATCATCCGGTAAAGTGAACTTCTCTAATTCGACTCTGCTCTCGGGAATGAATCGGCCAAGTGGCCTTGAGGCAATTCCGATTACGAGCTAATCAAAGCACACAAAGGCAGCGGACTCACGAAGAAGAGAGAGAAAAGGATAGCAAGAAGACCAAGCTCTCAAAGCAGATCGCAAACAAGTCAATCACAACATCTCAAGGCGACAGAAAACAAATAGAGGAAGAGAGATGAATGATTGATAATGGAGGTTTCTCAGACCACTCCAAGCTGGGAGATACATGAGCACACTTGCTCCATCCGAGAACCCACACACTCACAAATAACAAAGGAAGAACAGAGCAACTCGGGATCGAGAATCTCACAAGTACCGAGCTCTACCCTCTCTATTTATAGCCACACACTCACACACCAAAGAGGGGAAAACCCGCAAACCCCACCTAACACGGGTTTTCAACTCACTTTACCCACTAGCGAGCGAGCTCGGTGCTTTACCCGTTACACCCAACGGCTCCTTTGCTTTGCCGTTAGTGCCAACAACTCCTGTGCATTGGCGGAGACACGGCTTCCCTTTGCAGCTTTCGCATTTCTCCAAAATGCCACTCCACCGCCTTCGGAAGCTTCCTCCGCCTTGCCGATCACGCTTGCAACCACCTTGAGCCCCTAGTCTTCTTGGCTTCACCCGGTCGTTACGGACCTCAACATCTCGCATGTCTAGTCCCGACCACTCCAAGCCTCACCAAGACTTGTCTCAAGATCCTAGTCATAAACTCCTCCGGACCGATCGGACCTCAACTCCTCGAGCCTAGTCGATCCGTTCCATGCGCCCGACCTCACCCGCACTGACCGATGTACCTTATCTCCTCCACGAGCCTAGTCGGTCCACCTCACGTTGCCGTCGTGTCCACTTCCGGTAACTCTAGCTCCGGTTCCTTGTCTCCCGGCTCACAACCACCTCACGAGCATCGATCATCTTTGGCGTCTCCGACCGTCTGGACCTCAACACCTCCTGTGCCTAGTCCCGGTCCTCCCACGCCTCACCATGAAATAGCTCCGAAGTCCTGCAGCCACATAGACAAGCAAACCGTTACATAGCACCGCACAACACAATGTGTACAAACATCTGCATAAAAGGAACTCAAAACATGCTTCACAAGGTCGTACATTCACTACGATCGGTCAAAAATACTTAAACATTAATTCTCAAGACCTCGATCGTTACCATAGACCATCGACCACCCGGTGGTCCTTACGACCGCCTTAAAGCTTGCTACGACCATCACAAGTTTCAGTTCCAACTTACGACCAAGTTGTACCAACTTATGGTGGTGAAACCATAGATCAAGACTTTCTTAAGTCCTCGACCATATCTCAAGATGATCGACTACCTCGAAAGTCCATACGGCCGGTTCGAGACTACGACCAAAACCAGAGATTCCATCGTGGTGAACCACTTTCCGACCACGTACGCCGCTTTCCACCGTGGTGAAACCCTTCTCGATCACGTCGACTTGGTTCATCGCGTGGTGAAGCCCTTCCAACAAACACTTCCGACCGCGATCGCCCACTTGCGACCACGCTCCAAGCTCGTCGACCGCATCCGACCGAGCTCGACCATGTTCGCCCATAGCGTGGTGAAACCGCTTCGAAAGTCTGCGACAACGTGGTCGTATGATCGCTGACCACCGACTTCGCCTTACGACCGCGTTCTCGTCGGTGTGGTCGTAGCGCTTTTGACCACGACCAAGCGTGGTCGTACTGAAGGCCGACCACGGCCAGCGTGGTCGAATAGATTTTCGACCACGGCAAAACCGATCGTGACTTCCTGGTGACCTCGACCAAGGTCGAGTGGTCGAAGCGCCATGTGGTCGTCTGACCTTCCGACCACGGCGAGAAAGAGTAAAACATTGTTTCCGGCTTTATTTGCGATAGAGTGGTCGTAAACAACCCTGGCTCCGATTGGCGACAATAAGTTCATAACCTGCCCGACGGGCTTCCGACCACAACCAATGTGGTCGTAAGAGCCTCGACCACGATCGAAGCTACGACTTTGCACGAAGGCGATTCCGATCACTTCTAAGGCTATGACTTGGCGGAAGAGCCCAACCCAAACTCAAACTTTCTAAAACAAGAGTCAATTACTCATCACAAACATGTGGTCACCTCCACATGGACTCTCAATCTCCCCTTGATGAGTATATTGACATACCCGAAAAAAACCATGAAGATGAGTTTGAGTTTTAAGAATCCAACATGGTCCAAAGAAAGAGAATGGAGCTAATGACCATGTCGCATGAAGGAACATTAGAGCAACAACTGAAAGAGCAAATTGATCTCCAAAGCTCTAAAATGATCCCAATGAGACTTTTTCTTCTCTATTCTCCCCCTTTTGGCAATAAACACATCAAGATGCAATAGAGAGAATATGACATGTCAATGGATGAATATGGTGAAGTTTGTTTATTTAAGCATTTAGAGCCATGAGAATTATCCATAATGACAATAATGTAATACACCAAGCCATAACTCAATAAAACGCTATCTAGATCATGACAACATATATATAAACCAGCTAGAGCACATAGATGACAATCTGAAATGTAATGCATTTAGTGAGCAAGTCAAGTCATCAATGAGCAAAGTCTAACTAGAGATATCCAAGGATGATGCAGGCCATGTCAATAAGCTAAAGCGGAACAAAGAAGCTAACATTGAGTCCAAATAGAGTGCTATAAGCTCAAGATTGAAACATTGGTTAAAGTACTTGGTTACGATTGTAGATTAAGCAAATTGAGCACATTAAACATTGTCTTTTGAAAGCATATGGTTGTTTTCAACCCAATTTTTTGTTTATGTGCTAGATCTCAAGCCTTATCGACTACTCCAAGCAATAAGCTTAAGAAGATAGTCTAGGTCATCCAAAACTCCCCGAGTTCATGCCTAGTGCAATGGCAAGTGTCTCATAGGAAAGAATTGGTGAGATCAGTTTTTCGCACAAAAGAGATCTTTTGCCTTTTTAAACACATTGTACTAACTCATGTATCATCGGAGACTAAACCAGCTCAAACTAAGGCTCAATATAGATTCAACGCTCTACTCAAATTATTTGACATGGCATGAATCATAAAAGGATAGCTCAAGAAAGACTAAACTCAAATGCTAGCATGACAAGTTTAATTTAAGTTGATCGGTTTACTTAACTTATCATGGCAAACGCTAGTCTACACATATGAAGTCATGATAAATTTAGCAAGCTAAGCACAAGTCATGACAAGGTGTAAAGCTGAAGCATGTCATAACGGATAATAATCAAGGCTCAATGCAGATTGATTATAATGCTAGAATGCTGAAAATGCACGAAAGACCAGTTCCCCCTCAACATTAGATGCAACTTTTAGTTTAAGTTGAGTTAAGTCAATATTAAGCTCGAAGCTCCCAAATGAACTCCCCAACCAAAACATTAAATTGAGAAGTGGCAAAGAAAATCCAAGCGGGTAGTCCTTAAAGCATAGATAAGATATAGAAGATACTATGGCTCGATGACTCTCATCTACCCCATGTGATTCCAGCACTATTAGCTTGACAGTAAAACACACACTAGAGAGCAAACACGTGCCTGTCTGCAGAGGTGGCCCAACCTCGCTAGAACCTACAAGAAGTGAATGAGCTCAATCTAGTGAGATAAGAAGCAGCTAACAAGAAGCATCCTGGAAGCACAAGATAAGAGTAGGACGTCTAAGCAACTAGGCAAGAGAAGCACTCTAACCTATGCTAGAAGGATTAAACCCAATGCACCCAAATGCAAAGAGACAGAAATGAGACGAAGCATAATCAATATAATAAGCAATAAAGCCCAAGCTCCCCTCACTACAGTCCGTAAGGACAAACCACCCCAAGCTCTCCCAGAGCTGAAAACCTCGAATCGTCCAAAGGCTTGGTGAAGATATCAATAACCGGTGGTCACTCTCCAAACGGAGCACTATGTCACCCTTCTCTACATGGTCTCTAAGGAAGTGGGCGAATATCAATATGCTTGGTCGAGAGTCTGCTTTGGGTTCTTAGCAATATTGATAGCGAGCGTGTTATCACAAAGAGTGGAACAACTGTCTAAGGCTAACCCAAAGTCCCGCAGGTCGAAACCATCAAAGTACTGGCCGCGAAGAATCGCGGCAGCAACGTACTCGGCCTCTGCGCAGGGTGTGCAACAGATTGCTTCCTCGAAGACCAGAAGCGAGAGAAGTGCCAATGAACTGGCAGGTGCGGAAGTGCTCTTCCTATCTATCCTACAACCGACAAAGTGCGCATCCGAAAAGGCTCTCAAGGAAAGACAGATGAGGAAGAGTACGAGATACCATAGTCAATGGTAGCTCGAAGGTACCGAAGAATGCGCTTCACCGCTTTGGCGGTGAGATCGCGAGAGAAGCTCGAAACAGAGCACAAAGACACACTGACAAAGTGTATGTCGGTCTCGAGCGGTGAGGTACAAGAGGGAGCCGATCATACTCTGTACTCCTTCGATCAATCGGCTCGCCATCCTCATGCAGGTCGAGTGAAGCTGAGGTAGCCATTGGAGTGGACACCGACTTACCATCACTCATATCAAGCGCTTGGAGGTCTCGAGTGTACTTGCCTTGATGCAAGTAGGTACCCTCCGAGTCCGCTTAATTTGGAAGCCAAGAAAGAAGCTCAACTCGCCCATCATGCTCATCTCAAACTCCGAGCTCATGACATCGGAGCGGGAAGCGAGAACATGCGAGGAGCCGCCAAAGATGATGTCATCGACATAGATCTGACGACGAGAAAGTCATTGCCATGTCGTCGAATGAACAAGGTCTTGTCTACTCTACCCATCTCAAACCATGACTCAACAAGTAAGACTTAAGCCTCTCATACCAAGCTCTCGGGGCTGCTTAAGTCCATACAACGCTTTGGAAAGCTTGAAGACATGGTTAGGGTATTTGGGGTTTTCAAACCAGAGGTCGTCTAACATAGACTTCTTCCTCAATGAAACCATTAAGGAAGGCACTCTTGGCGTCCATCAGTGCAGCTTGAAACCCTTAGAAGCTGCAAAGGCAAGCGAGAATTCTAATGGCCTCAAGTCGAGCTACGGGGCAAAGGTCTCCTCGAAATCCGGACCCTCAACACAGGAGAACCCCGAGCTACCAGTCTAGCCTTGTTTGAATAACCACTCCATCCTCGCTCTGCTTGTTTTGAACACCCACTTAGTCCCAATGACATTGTGACCTCGCGGGGCTCGACAAGCGACCGGACCTTGTTTCTCTCGAAGTTTTCTAGCTCCTCATGCATGACATTGACCCAAGACTCGTCGGAAAGAGCATGAGAAACATCCTTGGGCTCAAAGGAGGCAATGAAAGCGAATGGAGACAATTGAGATAAGCGATTTTGGCGAGTAACACGCTCGAGCAGGTCTCAATCATCCGCTCGAGAGGATGCCTTTTCTCGGATATGACGGGAGGTCGGGATGAGATGAAGAAGTGGCCTCTACCTCGTGAGCTGACGAGGTAGGAACAGAGCCACTAGCTCCAGAGGAAGCAGAAGGCAAGGGCTGGTCACCTGGAGGTGCGGTGGAAGACGGCACCTCAAGGGGTGGATAAGCGACTGGATCGGGTAAACAACCCTCATCTCCATCGTCCTCATCATCCACGAAGATGGGTTCGGACTGCTCTAAAGAACCTGAGATATCTGGCCTAGTCCCCGGACTGGCCTCGTCAAAGGTCACCTCACAGGTCTCTACCATTTTGCTAGACTCGCAGTTCCAGACCCTATAAGCCCGCGAAGAAGGCGAGTAACCTAGAAAGATCCCATCACAAGAACGTGACTCGAACTTATCTAGGTTCCCGGACTTCAGAATAAAGCACTTGCAACCAAACACACGAAAATGAGAGACGCTGGCTTTCGCGTATCTCGACTCATAAGAAGTGCGGTGCAAGTGTGCCCTCGAAAAAACTCGATTTGAGACATGGCACGCGGTGGCTATAGCCCCCAAAACTTCGCGGTGTAGAGTACTCATCAAGCATCGTCACGGCCATCTCGACCAAGGTACGTTCTTCCTCTCCACAACGCCATTTCTTTGGGGGCGTGCGGAGAAGAGAGCGGTGCTCTACACTGTCTCACCACGAAACTCTCGAAGTAGGAATTCTTGAACTCCGTGCCATTGTCATCGCGGATCGCTCGTAAGGCACCGGGAGCTCAACGAAAGCCTACTGAAAAGACCTCGGAAATGTGAAAATGTCTCATCCTTGAGGCTAAGAAAAACACCAAGAGTACCTCGAGAAGTCATCGACCACGACAAGGACATACCACTTCCTCCTGCCGATCGCACTCGAGCTGGTCCCACTGTATCCATGTGGGCGGTGTCCCGTGCATCGGTCATAATGCTTGTGACCGAGGGTGAAGCGGCAACCATCTTGCCGTGCGACGGAGCGCAAACAAGATCTTTGACCAATTTGAGTTTCGGCAAACCACGAATGAGATCGTGGTCGCTAACTTTCGGGTCAAATGGTCAAATCGATATGACCAAGTCTCCTATGCGAGAAAGTCGGATCGCGGGACTCGAAGCAACCAAACACCGAGAGGATCACGGAAGACTCGGAAAAATCAGCACGAAAGATCCTCCCATAACGTGAAATCCATAAACCGGACTACCCAAGAGTCAAGAATTTTGCAAGCATTTTTCTTAAAGCTCACCTCATAACCGTCATCGGTGGTGAGAAACCGAAAGCAAATTATAACGCAGCTTACTAACCAAGGCAACATCTCTCAAAAGAAATGAATCGTTAACGCCTTTGTACCTTTGGCGATGGCGCGCCGGATGAAGCATCTCGAAGGTGATCGTCTCATCACGGAGCACGGCTAGGGAAGAGAACCAGCGGAGTCTCGGTCATGTGTCGTGAACACCGGAGTCTACAAGCCAAACCTCTCCTTCCCGGCCGGCGAGCACGAGTCAAGCAGAGTAAAGTCTCGATCTTGGGGTAAATCAAGAGTGATTTTGGCACCCAATCTTGAACAACACGTCGAGCGGATGAAGTAGTCAAGCACGGTGACCTCTATCTACCCTACGCTCTCTCTCACTCAAAAGCGGATGGTCTGAGTAGACCTAGAGTCATTCTTTGGTCCAGCCTCTGAGGCAAGCGAGTCGAACACCGCAATAAATTTGAACACGCCGCGGGTAGTTGTCTCGGCGGGGAAGCGAGAAGTACCCTCGGCGGCGGAAGTCACGACCGAGCAGCATGAGGACAAAAAGCAGAATACTCGGAAAAACCAAGTCCTCGATGCTGCCCAAACCCATCGGCTGAAATAACCCTTGACCTCGTGTTGGCCTTAGGTGCACTCAAGGTGCAGGGCTGACCACGAATCGCCTAAGATCGCAACACGGTCTCTGCGCGATCTGGCGCGCTGAAGCATCGGTCGATCAAATGTCCATCCTTCCGGCAGAAGGTGCGGTGGTACCTCACCTTGAAGAGGTGGAAGTAGCACGATGGCCCGGCCGAGGAGGCTGAAGTAGCGGTGAACTCACCTTCTGTCGAGATCCCTTGGACAAAGCCCGCTGATTTGAATTTGACCTCATCAGATCTGGGCTCGACCTCGATCGCACCACCTACTATGGGTCTAAGAATAGCAGGTGGGTGCTTTCTCATATCCTCATAAAAATCGTATCCTAGACCCTGATTAAATCTGTAGATCTTAGATTGGTCTAGAATAAGATTGAGCTTCTTCTTACGCCTACAAATCTCTCGAGAGTGTTCATAAGGTACTGACACTCCCGAAAGAGAGAGGTGCAAGAAGAGCAGGGAGGAGAAGGAACAACAGAGGATAAGGGAGCAGAAGAAGAACCAACAGTAGAGGAGAGAATGGCTTGTGCATGCACACGGTAGGCCACACGAAGGGCAGTCCTACTACTAGCGGTTTGGTTCCACGTCGCTAAGCGTCTCAACCTTACCACAGGGCTTCTCCCCGCCTCAACAATCACAGTACAAGCCGATGGTGGCTTCTCTAGTAGGTCCTTAGTTAGCTTCACACATTTTCATCCAATGTAATCAAGTCAATTTTTAGTTTTCACAATTTTTGCAAGGTGAGCTAACGGGTCCTTAGAAGCATCTTGAGCCAACTTCCTATCATGATCAATCATATCTTGAAACTGTTTGGAGACACTTCAAGTTCAGCGATTAACTTAGAACAGTTCAAGCATGAATCAATCGGCTCAAGTAAAGAAGCTTGTAGTTCAACAATTTTATGATCTGCCTGTTTTAAGTTCATCTTGAGGTTATTGCAATTTTCACAAGAATCGGGCGGATCAAGGAGCATGGCATAAGGTCCTCTAGCAAAGCAATGTCCTTAACCTCACATGAGGTGGGAGAAGTAGTCTCATCGGTAGTAAGTAGGGTAACGACCATCCTACTCAACTCTAACTCACAAGCGGACTAACATTCTCCACCTTCACAACATCAAGCTCGGAGGACACACTATCATGCGAGGTCCTTAGTTTCTCCAAATCACCCGACAAAACACGGCATGTATCACAATCGTCACGGGAGGAGCGGATGTAAGTGAAGTAAGCTCCCGTGACAGATCTATCTACTTCCTTCTCTAACTCGGTACACCTAGCCTAGCTCTAGCATGAAAACCACCTAACTTAAGAAATGCTTGATTTAGCTGGTCGTAGGTGGGGCATACCTCGTCCGAGTCGAGTACAGCTCATTGTCGTGAGTTCGCCCTCGAGGGCCATGAAGCACATGCCGGAGAAGTCGTTGCCGCCATCCTTGGGCTCTTGGTCACCCGTCCGTCGTCGTCGCTCCATCCCTCCACCTCGCTGAGGTCGGGTCGTCGAAAGCGGTGAGGCCGCTGGAAGAGCTTCTTGGCCTTCCCGGAAGTTGTGGAACTTCTTCTTTCCGCGTCGGCTGGAGGCTTCTTGTTGCGGTTCTTGTCGGTGTAGTCGATCTTGCTCGAACCGCGTGTCGTTCTTGCCCTTCTCCGGCTTGGGCGGTTGCCGAATGTGGTTGGGGCCACCACACTCGAAGCAAATCACGGGTCCTCCTCTCTTTCTCGTCTCTCCTACCCTTGTAGGCATGTGAAAACAACCGGGCTAGGAGGGCGGTGATCATCCATAGCTGCTCTAGCGATCATCGGTTATGTCACGAAGCGGCGAGGGAAAAACCGCAAGAAGAATCGGAAGAGAGACCGAAGCGAGGCGGGATCGGTGACCAAAGCCATCGATCGTGACTTCGACCGACGAGAGACAACGTCAATCTCGTGAGTCTTGAGGCGTGAATACAGTGCGTCAAGAGTCGGGTCGAGAGGTGCTGCGTGTCTTTGATGGTGGTCACTTTCATCTCCCACACGCGCAGTCGAGTGCGCGAGCATCGATGGCGTTGTCCGAGTCGGGTATGTGAGACCGACCGCTCGGAGGTTGCTCAAGATTTTGTGAAATCGCAAAAGCACTCGTCCGTGGACTCACCAGCAAGCATCTCGAATTTGTTGTATTCGCGCTTGAATGGTCTGTCGAACCGTCTTGATCCGGGTGGTGCCCTCATGGTATGCGTCGAGGGTCACCCGGATGTCGTGGCGGACGGCGGTGAGATATCGATCAAACTCGCTCGACTCAACCTCGGATGATGATGTTCCTTGCCTTTGCATTCGCCTCAACATCACCCATGTTCCGGCATTGATGTTCTCATCGGCGGAACAACGAATCGTACCTTGACCTTCCGCGGATGGCATACCCACAGGCACGGATGTATGTCTCCATTCGGCTCTTCGGAAAGTGTCGATGCCATCGAACACGGCGGCTTGGTCGAGTACTTGTCGTCGCCATGGCTCTTGAGACCGGTTAAGATCTATGAATTAGAGCTAACCGGCTCGATACCAATTGTAGGACCAAAATGGCAACAGAGGGGGTGAATGGTGCCTTCTAAAAACTCCCAAGTACTCACCGACAAATCGGGTGAAAGAACTAGCTTCTTGATCGAACACACGTGGTCGTAAGCCAGCCGATGGTCGAACACCACGTGGTGAACACTTGCACGAGCGACAAAAGAAATCAAGCGGTGATAGCGAGAGGATGAACTAAGACGAGACGGACTCGAGCGCACAATCATCCGTAAAGTGAACTTCTCTAATTCGACTCTGCTCGGAATGAATCGGCCAAGTGGCCTTGAGGCAATTCGATTACGAGCTAATCAAAGCACACAAAGGCAGCGGACTCACGAAGAAGAGAGGAGAGAAAAGGATAGCAAGAAGACCAAGCTCTCAAAGCAGATCGCAAACAAGTCAATCACAACATCTCAAGGCGACAGAAAACAAATAGAGGAAGAGAGATGAATGATTGATAATGGAGGTTTCTCTGACCACTCCAACTGGGAGATACATGAGCACACTTGCTCCATCCCGAGAACCCACACACTCACAAATAACAAAGGAAGAGCAGAGCAACTCGGGATCAGAATCTCACAAGTACCCGAGCTCTACCCTCTCTATTTATAGCCACACACTCACACACCAAGAGGGAAAACCCGCAAACCCCACCTAACACCGGGTTTTCAACTCACTTTACCCACTAGCGAGAACGAGCTCCAGTGCTTTACCGTTACACCCAACGGCTCCTTTGCTTTGCCCGTTAGTGCCAACAACTCCTGTGCATTGGCAGAGACACGACTTCCCTTTGCAGCTTTCGCATTTCTCCAAAATGCCACTCCACCGCCTTCCGGAAGCTTCCTCTGCCTTGCCGATCACGCTTGCAACCACCTTGAGCCCCTAGTCTTCTTGGCTTCACCCGATCGTTACGGACCTCAACATCTCGCATGTCTAGTCCCGACCACTCCAAGCCTCACCAAGACTTGTCTCAAGATCCTAGTCATAAACTCCTCGGACCGATCGGACCTCAACTCCTCGAGCCTAGTCGATCCGTTCCACTGCGCCACGACCTCACCCGGCACTGACCGACTGTACCTTATCTCCTCCACGAGCCTAGTCCCGGTCCACCTCACGTTGCCGTCGTGTCCACTTCAGGTAACTCTAGCTCCGGTTCCTTGTCTCCCACTCACAACCACCTCACCAAAGATCGATCATCTTTGGCGTCTCCGACGTCCGGACCTCAACACCTCCTGTGCCTAGTCCCGGTCCTCCCACGCCTCACCATGAAATAGCTCAGAAGTCCTGCAGCCACATAGACAAACAAACCGTTACATAGCACCGCACAACACAATGTGTATAGACATCTGCATAAAAGGAACTCAAAACATGCTTCACAAGGTCGTACATTCACTCGATCGGTCAAAAATACTTAAACATTAATTCTCAAGACCTCGATCGTTACCATAGACCATCGACCACCCGGTGGTCCTTACGACCGCCTTAAAGCTTGCTACGACCATCACAAGTTTCAGTTCCAACTTCATCACCAAGTTGTACCAACTTATGACTGGTGAAACCATAGATCAAGACTTTCTTAAGTCCTACGACCATATCTCAAGATGATACGACTACCTCGAAGTCCATACGACCGGTTCCTGAGACTACGACCAAAACCGGAGATTCCATCGTGGTCGAACCACTTTCCGACCACGTACATCGCTTTCCACCGTGGTGAAACCCTTCGATCACGTGCGACTTGGTTCATCGTGGTGAAGCCCTTCCAACAAACACTTCCGACCGCGATCGCCCTTGCGACCACGCTCCAAGCTCGTCGACCGCATCCGACCGAGCTCGACCATGTTCGCCCATAACGTGGTGAAACCGCTTCGAGTCTGCGACAACGTGGTCGTATGATCGCTTTCGACCACCGACTACGCCTTACGACGCGTTCTCCGTCGGTGTGGTCGTAGCGCTTGACCACGACCAAGCGTGGTCGTAGGCCGACCACGGCCGCGTGGTCGAATAGATTTCCGACCACGGCAAAACCGATCGTGACTTCCTCGGTGACCTACGACCAAGGTCGAGTGGTCGTAACGCCATGTGGTCGTCGACCTTCCGACCACGGCGGAAAGAGTAAAACATTGTTTCCGGCTTTCATTGCGATAGAGTGGTCGTAAACAACCCTACTGGCTCCGATTGGCGACAATAAGTTCATAACCTGCCCGACAAAGCTTCCGACCACAACCAATGTGGTCGTGAAGAGCCTCGACCACGATCGAAGCTACGACTTTGCACGTGAAGCGATTCGATCACTTCTAAGGCTATGACTTGGCGGGAAGAGCCCAACCCAAACTCAAACTTTCTAAAACAAGAGTCAATTACTCATCACAAACATGTGGTCACCTCCACATGGACTCTCAATTTTGTGTGAGAGGAGGCCACGTCAGGTGGAGCGAGATTAGCAAAGCGCAAGTGTGTTTCGCGGAGCGGAGTGTGTGTAAGGACGGAAGAAGAGGAAGAGATCGGCAATCATGAAGGTCATGCGCGTTTGGTCAGCATGTAGTCACCTATGGTTGCAGCAGAAAAACCATTTCTGTCGAAAGATGGGCATATTGTCTGCTCTTACTCACAAGCTTAAATATTTGGACGAATAAATCGGTGCACCAAACATAATAATCTCTCTATATTCTCGATAACTAGGGGTGAAAATGGATCGAATATAGAGCAAATAGTAGTTAAACCATATTTGTATCTATATTTTTTTCAAATTCAAATATGAATTGGACAAATATCGAATATGAATATAGACTGGACAAATATCGGATAGGATCAGATTCAACTATTTTTTGTATTCCAATAATTATTCGTGCCCTCTCCTATTTTAAACATAGCCCGAATTGTTTGACCATTGTAAATTGATGTAGTGCAAAAACATCTGTTATAAACATATCAAATTTAGTTAAAAAAACATGCAAAAAGCTTTATTAAGAATGTGCCAAAATAAAAAACATAAAATTGCAAACTAGAGTCCACCATGACGACGAGCACTTCGAGATGATTAAAATGTATATATAATATACGCAATATAAAGATTAAATATAAAACATATATATTAACTAGCTGCTATTATTATAGAAATTTTTTTATGAATAATCCATTTTTTATTCGAAATTAGAGAAATATACCCGCAAGAAAATTTTTTTACAAAAATAGGCTCAAGTCGCCCAGCCCAACTGGTTGGCGACAACATTTCTGTCGCCCTATTGTCGAGCGACAGCGTTTCTATCGCCCTACCATCGGGTGACTGGAAGTAGTCGCTTAATCGAGAGGTGACTTTGAAGCAGTCGGCCAACGGAGGAAGCGCACGCACTTCCGTGTTGTTTATAAGTTTTGTCAATTTTGTACTTGTAAACTGGAAAAAAATCTGGTGCAGTTGTAATAAAAGTTTATGTTCATTGTAAATTGTAGATGCATAAAAAATTTTGGTAAATTTTATTTTGGAACTATTAACTGTGGAACGGTCGATACATACTGATGGTAAGTGATATTTTGATGTTAATGAGAATTAGGTATGCGTAGAGAACCGGTATGTTACTATTGTTAAATGAGTTGCTATGTGAATCATTGAATGCGAAAGAATGAGATAATAAGCTTATCTGAATAGGAATAAACTTCATAATACAGTTGGGAGTAACATTCAGCGTACATTTTTATTACATGCATAACATATAGCATGATATGCGACTAACCCACCCAACTGCTCCTACGACCTACTGTGTGGACCGGGGCCACTTTCCCTTCCTTGTGCGCTCAGCGTTGAACTCCTCTGCGGCCTCTTTTGCCTTAGCTGCAATTTCCCTCTTTCTCTCGTTGTCCCTCTCGCGAGCCTCCCACTCCCTATACGTGCATGCTTCGAGATGAGCTTGCATCTCGCGTTGGATACGCAGGGTGTGCTCATTCTTGCGGCGCTCCTCCTCCACCAACTCCTTCTCCCGTGTGACATTCCACTCCTCGAAGTCGAGGTCCATTGGTCCGCAGGTGGATCTCAAGATCGATCCATTTGCGATAGCCACAGAGGCTCCGAGATGTAAATACAGGAGAGATTGTTAGTGCATGCTGTGAAGGAGAAAAGGTAGGGGAAAATGGTGCATTTCGTCATTACCGGCTGCCGATAGGTTGCGATGTTAAAACGACGGTTGGGGTAGTCACTGGTGTAGTTTGCGCAACCCCAGTAACGCATACCTAGGCTGATGCGTTCCTTAGACTTGAAGAACTTGCACGTGTCTCCGCACCAACAAAGGGGGGTGTCTCCCCCTCAGGTAGGAGTTGCGGCGAACGCTCGGTGGGGACGTCCCGGATGGGGTTGTTGCTCTGTGGCCGCTCATTGCGGGAGTCGACCCTTTAACACGCCGGGCTTGTTCTACCTCGCTGTATAGCCCTTATTTTCTCATCACGGCGGCAAACTGACCGTGCTATGTCACGGGTCTCCTCCCATTCCTTCACCATCTTGTCCCATTGCTTCTTCTGTTTGTCCATCCTGGTGGGGTGAGGGAAGTGTGGTGTAGTGTGGGGTTTGGAAGTGCACCCTGGGAAATGGAATGCACACCAATTTATAAGGTCCGTTTTCTCTCTACTCCTACGTGTAAAGTTGGTCTGCGTGGTTGTAGCACTGAGTAAAGCTGGGCGTGCTACCATCTCTCTGAGCAAAGCTGCCCCGTTTAGTCATGTCACTGAGAAAAGCTGGCCTCTTTTGTCATCTCACTGCGCAAAACAGACCTCTTGTGTCATATCTCTAAGCAAAGCTGCCCCGTTTTGTCATGTCACTGCGCAAAGTTGTATTCTTTTGTCATCTCACTGAGCAAAGCTGGCCTCTTTTGTCATCTCACTGCGCAAAGCAGACCTCTTCTGTCATATCTCTGAGCAAAGCTGCCCCGTTTTGTCATGCCACTGCGCAAAGCTGCATTCTTTTGTCATCTCACTAAGCAAAGCTTGCCTCTTTTGTCATGTCACTGCGCAAAGCTGCACTCTTTTGTCATCTCACTGAGCAAAGCTGGCCTCTTTTGTCACGTCACAAAGCAAAGCAGACCTCTTCTGTTCTCTCGCGCTATATAAAGAGCACGGGGGTGCGGCCCCATGAAGGTAGTAGTAGAGAACCCTGTAAATCGAACGTAGAACGTAGAACCATGTCGGAAGCCGAGGGGCCAGTCGGAGCAGAGTCACCGAAAGAAGACCTTCCGTTGCGAAGGAGGAGGACTTGGTCCTAGCGCGCTTGATACCGGAGGCGTGCTCAACCAGTGTGGCCAAAATGCAGACACAATGAGTACGCGGTCGTCCAGGTCGTTTAAGGCCATTTAGATGGCGGGCGACATTTTTTCCGATGCCCACACTCCGGGGGTACAAATTTCTAATAGTACATTTTTCATTACTACTTGTAGAGCCTCTTTGTTTACAACCTTTTTCCGCAGACGGCAAAATGCGACTTCACCCGCTGGATCGACCCTCCTCACGAAGAGTATGTTGTCAACTACGTGGATACATTATGGGATTGAATCTTTGAGCTGGAGGAGCGACTCGACACTCTCAATGAGGAGAACGACACCCTCAACATAGGAAGCTCGTATGATCCGACATGTTACTGTGCAAACCCTAGTTGCATATGTGCGTGCCACTACAACGATGGCCAACCCCGTCCGAGGCGTCCCCCCAGCAATTCTCCATGTGGATGTAACATACAAGTTTTAGAAATGGTACATGAAATTTAGCTGTAGTCTCAAATAATTACTGATCAGGACATGCATTGCATCGTCTAGCTGTGTGCCCCTCCTGACCGCATCGCCCACAACGTGAACCAGATGTTTCAGCCTGAGATTCATCCATGTCATTTCTAATACGCCGGCTCTGTCGCCGACCCTTCCCACCCTTTACCAAATTAACATATGGAACCCAGGTCCTACCTGCAATGTCCAAGGTGGTGAAGTTTCCAACCACCCTGAACCCCCGGAGCTTGCCACACCAAGCCTGCAGTACCCTCTCCTTAAAGAAGTACTTTGACATGAAGTTCGAAGGATCCCTGCCCACGGTCCCGCATGCAGCGAGGACATGAGAGCATGGCTTGTGTAACAGGGTTAGCTTGTTGCACGTACAACTAGATTCATTTGCGTTATCTCCAAGTCATACCTCGTGGGTAACAAGGGAACGAAACGTTCCAAATCTAGCTCTATCACGGAGTATGACTTCGAAACGATGCTCCCTATTGCCCATGACTTGCACTGTGTGCAATTGACCCTTTTGTGACTTCTCCTCCATGTACACCGTCATTTTGGACGAATACAGGGCTCGGGAATTGGCCGCATGAAGTGCGGCACTCACGTGCCTCTCCCTGAAGTAGTGGATTGTGCTGTGAAGAACACCTTCCACGATGGCGACAAGGGGCTGAGAACGGAGGCCCCTGAGAACCCAATTGTACACCTCCGCAAGGTTAGTTGTCATTATGCCGTACCTTACGCCATCTGTGTCATGCAATAGCGACCACTTCTCCAATGGTTCCCCCCTCGATCCACTGCGAGAAGCACTTGATGTTTCGTGAGCTCCTCCTTCTTGGACCACTTGGGTTAGGCTCATCGATTGCTGGCAAGCAAAGCGGTTGTGCCGCCCCAGGAGTGACCGGCCCCTTGCTCCTCGCTTCGATGTTCTTTGTAGTGTGCTCATCCAACAACCCTCACAAAGCATCAAATTTCCTCTGCTGGTTCTGCCTAACCAGCCTCTTGAATAGCTTCATTAAAGATTGTTTCGGGAATTGCTTGAAAAAGGTTGCCCCTAAATGACGACTGCACCACCGGTTCCTCATGTTTGGCCAAGAAAAGGGCTCCTCGGGGTCTTCTTGTAGTTTTCTTATAGCCTTTATAATACCGGCATGGCGATCATGGATTACGCACACACCAGGACGAGTGCCTACAACTCTAGCCCTGACATGTCTTAGAAACCACAGCCAGTTCTCATAATTCTCACTTTTGACAAATGCAATGGCAAGCGGCAATATTTGATTGTTACCGTCAACGCCTATGGCCGGCAGGATCTGCCCTTTGTATTTGCCTGTTAAGAAGGTCCCATCAATTGAGATCACTGGCAGCATGTGCCTGAATGCTTCGATGGAAGCACCAAATGCAAAAAATGCTCTCTGCAATACTGCATATCCTTGTGGACTTATGGACGGCTTCTCATGCAGGGCGATGTACGTGCCTGGGTTCCTTTCCTGCAAGACCTTAAGCATACGAGGAAGGTTGTCGTACGCGCGCCTCGAAAGTGCTAAAACGTTTTTCCAACACCTTTTGCTTGGCACGCCACACCTTCGCGTAGCTAATCTTATACTTGAATTTATTCTCGATAGCCTCCATGTCTGTCTTCTCCACTATCTCCCCATACATCAAATTGGCTATAAATCCGGACGTCAGGTTACGATGCCTCACCAATACAGTGTTTAGAATGCAGGAGTGCGGCTCCACCTTGGACACAATCCAATGAGTCTCATACTTGGGTTTACGTGCGTGCACCCTCCAAGGACAACCAGCCTGCTCGCACTTCACAGTGTACTGCTTCTGGTTTGATTTGACGATGCGAAATGCCCGCTGCATCGAAAGGGCCCACAGCTTGATGGCATCCTGCAGCGCTTCCTTGTCAGCAAACATAGCATGCAACCGAACCTTTGTCTCATGATAGTCCCATGGTGATTCATGCTCATCATGTCAGGAAACACCCTCCGTATTAAACCGATTCCATTCCTGCGGGATAGGAACTTCATCCTCATCAGAACTGTCCTCGTCATCATCCTCTACAGCTGCCTCTTCATCCCATGCCCTCTGGTCATCGGAGCCCATCTGCTGCATGATGTACTCATTATGCTCTCCTTCATCGGCTTGCCCAGTTCCCTCTCTACGGCTTGACGGCTGTAACTCTCCTCCATGTACCGCATCGGTTTCATCACGAGCAACTTCATCATTTTCACCAACATGCGGCCCGCCCGAGCTGCTAACATTTCTCAGAGCAAGGGCGGACGCACGAGCTTCTTGCGATGGCTTGCGGTGAGCACGGTTGCACAAGCAGGATACACTCGTATCCACGGCGGTGGCACCTTGCACAAAACCCTTCCACGGCGAGCGCGCAGGTGTCTTCAACTCCCATCCGATGTTCGTGGGAGACCGCTCCAAAGGCAATGCACGACGACGCCAGTACACCTCGGGTCCAATGAAAAACACCGGTCAACCAATGCAAGACATCCTGCGATTTGAGCATTCTCGCCATCCGAAGTGCGAGAGTGACTTGCGGAAAACCGCTCAAATCCACACCATTCGGACCTTCACGAATGGTTCCAGCACCATAATACACTCTCAATGTAGTGGCTTCTGCCATTGATGATGTCGGCCTGCATATATATTTCAATTTTGTGACATGTCAAATAACATCGCACAATAATAAACTTTCTATACTACAAATTGCGCTAAATTTCTATACTACAAAATGTTTCCTCCGAAATGTATATACTAACATTTCCATACTAAAAATTTACTAAAGTTTCTACATCACAAATTTTTACTAACACCAACATTTCATATAAATAATAGTACAAATACAACATAATCAAAAAATATCTGAATCCAAATAGATAGAATAACTTCCACTCCTCCTCCTACCCTGTCCTCCTCTCCCTCTCCTCTTCTCCCTCTCTTCTTCTCCCCCTCCTTTTCTTCCCCTCCTTCCTCTCCTCTTCTCCCCCTCCTTTTCTTCCCCTCCTTCCTCTCCTCTTCTCCCCCTTCTTTTCTTCTCCTGCTTTCTCTCCTCTTCTTTTCTCTTTTTCTCTCCTTTCTTTCTCTGTGCGCACAACAATGGAGTGAAAAACAGGGAGTGAGCGGCAGCCGAGTATGCTGTCTTAACGCTTTCCCGCTCTTGTCGCCCTTCCGTTGGGCGACTGAATTGTAGTCGCCTAACCGTACAATGACTGCAATTCAGTCGCTTAACGCTCGAGCGATAATAATAATTCGCCCAACCGTTGCCATATTCCTTACATGTCGCTACCAGTTGGGCGAAAGGCTTAAGTCGCCCCCCATAGGGCGACTGGAGCCTATTTTTATAAAAAAATTTCTTGCGGGTATATTTCCATAATTTCAAATAAAAAATGGATTATTCATAAAAAATTTCTGTTATTATATACATATTCGATAGCTGAATTATCCGATCAAATCTGCCTCCGTTTTCACCCCCAATCGGTAACTAGATATTTTGGCAGCAAGTTGTACTACCATTGCAATCAGTCGTCTGTTCTTCTGGCCCGCCAAGCTTGACCACATCTACAACAGGAAATCGCCAGAGTCTGTCGAATCTTGCATTCTTGCTACACGGCAGTTCACGTGCACACAGTCGATGGGATGGTAGGCTATTTCTATCAACTATCTAGATGCCGATGGATTACATGCCGATGGATTACATGCTCTACCTCTCTCTCTACGATGATTTGGAGACGGAAAAGCTCACGTGAAATTGCCATTTCCTCTCACCAATCGAATGAATCGGAGAGAATGCTAAAGCTAAAGCGTTCAAATCAATGAATCGGAGGCTTGAGTCCTTGCCCTCTTTGGAGTGGATTGAGTCACGTCTAGGTCAACAAACGAAAGGGGAAGGAAGCTTCAATATATGCATATCAATTTTCACTTGTCTCCATCCATCTAGTAGGGACCCTAAGAATTTGTGTTGGAAACAAATTTCTAAAAAATGCTTTTCTACAGTAAATGATTTTTTTAGGTATCTAACATTCAAACGGAGTGTCTTTTTAAAACGGTGTCTACTATAATCGATTGTACTACACATTGTAGTGACTTCATTTATATCAGCTAAAATTATATACGAGTCTCTCTATAAACTGTTACTATTTAAAAGCCAATACCAAAAGCTATATCAATGGTAGCAACGCCAGTGCGTTGCAATTTCCATGGCTGGACTGTTTTGGCCATCTCTGCACTACACTACGAAATTGCCACACAACTTGCAGTGAGCTAGATTCAAGAAATGTGGACCAGTTTGTTTGTTGAGTCTTGTGCACCTATGTATACAAATCATTAGGACGCGTCAATGTTTCTACCATGATGTTGATGGATTCCCTGTTCTCTACGAGATCAGGAGGACACGCTCCAAGGAAGTACTGGTGTTTTGTGTTGTTTGGCAAACCTAATAAAATTCCCTCTCATAACGTTTGCGAACGAGTATGGTGTAGTCAGAGTGGATACAACTAGATATTGCTCATTCTGTATTCTGTTTCGTATTTTTTTATCGGAGTCGGATACTGATAATATGAAATACCCATTTCTTTATTCTGTATTTGTTCCATAAGTTTTCGGACGGTTGATCAGATGAAAATTATCCATTTCTTTATATAAGAGATTGAACAGTAGAGTGTAATCAGAATGAAACACAACAAGACTAATTGTTAAGATATAGAAGGAAATGCAACTGTTCAAGGATATACCGTTTTGGTGGCGAACGTCACCGGGGTGACTGGAAGAATTCATCAGTTCAATAAAGTCATATTTCGAACTGCCACAGACCCAATCAAGATCAGCTCGATACCCATACTAAGTTGGAAAAGAACGTCAGTCTTGACTCCAGCGATTTGATAAAACCTTCTCTCTTTCAGATGTTTCATTGTTTATCCGAGTTCAGATTTCAAATATCTCATATAGACTAAGAAAATCTCATCATATATAACAGTACTACAGAGCTGCACACTAATCGGACGCCAACTCCCACGACTCCACAATGTTTTGCTCCAGATCGAGGTTTAGTCCAGACTACCAGGCAGCATGTTGAAGTGTGTGGTATAACAGTATGTCTAGCAGCCTCGTTGCTTACTTCTGAATGTCTCAATTCTTCCATGATCAATAAAGAACTAGATGACAAATATCTGCACGATCCATGCTACAACCAGGATGAAACAAATAAGTTTGCAGTTAATGCATCTATGCTTTTCCAAGCTCAAAAGTAAGAGACTAGAATGGTTTACAAACAAATAATAATAATAATCAGTAACACATTTGAAATGCTACAATGGTAACCCTAGAGGAGTCCAGAATAAAGTAAGAGGCACAAACTAAGACATGTTGGACTGAGCCAATTGAGACAGTATGGTGAAGTTAATTTGCAGTGTGTAGAGATCGCAAGACCTTGTATCAGCCCTGGAAGCTGGAGCATTTCCACAAACAATAATAGGCTAAAGAGCTTTCCTCAGACAGCAATTTTTCTCCCACCAGTGCAATGCTGAATCAGTGTCGACACTCCTGGTAGAATAAACATATGAAAGGAAATAAGAATGGCTAGATACTTTGTATGAGAATATTCATGAATGGCATGCAAATTTGTGCAAACGTAAAAATCAACCAGAATCTCTAAATGTATTGCCACTTAAATGGTCTCTAAAATTGTATATTGCCAGCAGAGCGTAGACAACCCGTTAGGAGCGCGGTCCTATAGTGCCGTAGGTGAGTACAGCTCCCAGCGCACGTCGTCAGTTGTGAGGCGTTCGAACTGCTCCACAAAGGGCAGATACGTCCGCATGACCTAGACATGCGCAAATTGTGCCTACAAGGAACAACAGCTATTACGTACGACTGTCGTTAATACGAACAAAATAGCTAATTGTCATATTACTTACCCATCGATGACACCAGAGAGAACCCATGGTCGGCTGGTCAATGTCCCCCCGGGGTACATCTCTGCCCCGTACGGACTCATGTCCTCTAGCAAGGGTCGTTTGAGGCTGAAGCGCTTGAATGACCATAGCTGCAGTAGTAGCTGACAGCCCGCGAGGACCGAGTTTGCCTTGGTCCTCGAGCACGCGTCGCACAAGCCACAATAGGTCACGGCAAGTGCAGCCGATCCCCAGCTGACCTGGGGGGCCTTGCCGTCGGCGATTGCCCTAGTATGAGCGATGAGGCGCACGTCGACGGCGTTGTTGTGGCTGGTGGTGAAGAGCACCCAACCAAATAGCCATAGCAAGTACGCCTCCAAGTGGCGTGAGACCTACTGATCGTCCGCATTTGGATCCATCCGCTCCACCTGAATGCAACCAAGAAGTTATTAGTATGTAATAGCAGAAATGAGAACTTATAGGACCGATTATAAAGAGCACGTACCCAGAACTGTGCGAGCCACCTCAATGATGGCCCGTGTGTCTAACCTGTTGGGAAGATGTAGTAGTCATCCGCGGCACCTGGTGGAAGGACCCCCTCGAATCTGGCGAGTAGGTCGCGCGCCACCCGGCCGGGGCCTCTGGTAGGAAGGCAGCAACTCCCACGATCGGAAGGCCAAGCAGGAGGGACACATCCTACAGAGTAGGCGTCATCTCCCCGAATGGGAAGTGGAAAATGTGTGTCTCTGGCCGCCAACGGCCCACCAAAGCCATTAGCAGAGAACGGTCGAACGGGAAGTGTCGTGATCACTCCACGCCATCGTCCCCGCCCGCGGGCAAGGTGGGTCCGTTCTCGTCAGTGGCCTGCACCATCCGCGCAAGATAGAGTAGCCCAGCATCTCGTAGCCTGCGAAGCAAGTAAAGGTCAGCACGGAACCTACTTACAGCAACAGTACAACGCTAGCGGAGTGCACACCTGACTGTCCAGCGGGGGTCTAATCTCCAGGGCACTCGAGGTGTGCATGTCCGGACCACTCCCAACTCAACTGGCTCCTCCGCGCTCCCTGTAGGCAGGACACAACGGGAAGCGTGATGCAGCCGGTCAACGTGCTCGTCCAACAGGCTGTAAGGCCAGTTCGACCCACGAAGATCACGAGCCATACCTGCAAAATGAATTAAATTTAGCATTTATACAAAACCAAAAAACATTGCATGTAAAGTAACAGCAAATAGAACTTGTAAGTAAATAAACAGAGCAATACTAGGCTACCAGTATAATACCAACTACATTACTGAAAAGGGAGATGTAACATAGCAATTATACAAACTGTACATGGAATATACGATACATTTAGTATGACATTTCGCACATCAAAAGTGCCTACTAACAAAATACAGTTTACAATGGAAATTTATTTCTAGTCACTAACAACTAGTAGTACACACCATACCGCTTTGCCTATTGATCAGCACATGCATTACATCGTCAAGATGTGTGCCCCTCCTGACCGCATCACCCGGAATATGCACCAGATGCTCCGGCTTACGCTTCGTCCATATCATTTCTAATACACTGGCTCTCTCGCTGACCCTTCCTACCCTTCAGCATGTTAACATCTAGAATCCAGGTCCTCCCTGCAATGTCCAAGGTGGCGAACTTCCCCCACAACCCTGAACCCCCTAGCTCCCCACACAATGCATGCAGTACCCTCTCCTTGAAGAAGTACTCCGACATGAAATTCGAAGGATCTATGCCCACGGTCCCGCATGCAGCGAGGACATGAGAGCATGGCTTGTGTAACAGCTTCAGCTTGTTCCACGTGTAGCTAGGTTCGTTCGCATGATCTCTAAGGCATACCTCGTGGGTAACAAGGGAACGAGCCATCCCAAATCCGGCTGTACCAGGGAGTACCACGTTGAAACGATATTCCCTGTTGCCCATGACATGCACTGTGTGCAATTGGCCCTTCTGTGCCTTCGTCTCCATATGTGCCGTAATTTTCGAGGAGTACTATGCTCAGGGATTGGCTGCATGAAGTGTGGCATTCGCATACCTCTTCCTGTAGTAGCCGATTTTCCTGTGAAGAACACCTTCCACAATAGCGATAAGGGGCTGAAAGCGAAGGCTCTTGAGAACCCAATTGTACATCTCTGTAAGATTAGTCGTCATTATGCTGTACCTTGCACCGTCTATGTCGTGCAACAACGACCACTTCTCCAATGGTTCTCCCTCGATCCACTGCAAGAAGTACTTGATGTTCTGTGAGCTCCTCCTTCTCAGACCAGCTGGGTTAGGCTCATTGAGTGCCGCCCCAGGCATGATCGGCCCCTTGCTTCTCTCGTCGATGTGCTTCCTACTGTGCTCGTTCAACAACGCCCACAAAGCATCAAATTTTCTTCGCTGGTTCTGCATAGCCAGGCTCTTGAATAGCTTCATCAACGGTTGTTTTGGGAACTGCTTGAAAAAGTTCACCCCTAAGTGACGAATGCATAATCTGTTCCTCATATCCGGCCAAGAAAAGGCTCTTCAGGGTCTTCTTGAAGTTTTCTTATTGCCTTTATAATTCTGGCGTGGCGATCATAGATTATGCACACACCAGGATGAGCGTTGATATGTCTGAGGAACCACAACCAGTTTTCATAATTCTCATTTTCCACGAATGTGATGGCCAGCAGCAATATTTGGCTGTTGCCGTCAACACGTATGGCCGTTAGGATCTGCCCCTTGAATTTGCCGGTCAAAAATGTCCCATCAACTGAGATCATCGGTAGCATGTGCCTGAATGCCTCGATGCATGCACCAAATTCTAAGAAGGCCCTCTTCAAAACTGCATATCCTGGCGGCCTTGTGGAAGGCTTGTCCTATACAACGATATACGTGCCTGGGTTCCTGTCCTGCAACACCTTAACCATACGAGGAAGATTGTTGTACGCTACCTCAAAAGACCCAAAATGTTTTTCCAACGCTCTTTGCTTTGCACCCCACGCCTTCGCATAACTAATCTTGTACTTGAATTTCGCCTTGATAGCTACCATGATATACGTGGCCTCTATGTCTTTCTTTTCCACTATCTCTCCATACATCAAATTGGCTATAAAGGCGGACGTTAGGTTACGATGCCTCGCTAAAACACTACTGAGAATGCAAGAGTGTGGCTCCGCCTTTGACACAATCTAATGAGTCTCATACTTGGGTCTATGTTCGTACACCCTCCAAGGACTGCTTGCACTTCACTGTGTACTACTCCTGGCTAGATTTCATGACCCGAAAAGTTCGCTGCATTGAAAGGGCCCACAGCTTGATGGCATCCTGCAGCGATGCCTTGTTAGCAAACATTGAATGAATCGAACCTCTGTCTCATGATACTCCCACGGTGATTCGTGCTCATGGTGAGCGGAAACACCTCAGCATCAAATCGGTTCCATTCCTGCCAGATAGGAGCTTCATCCACATCTGAACTATCCTCGTCGTCCTCCTGTACAGCTTCCTCTTCAGCCCATGCCGTCTGGTCATCTCACTCTATCTGCTGCACTATGTACGCAGTATGCTCCTTTTCATCAGCTTGTCCTATTCCCTCACCATGGTGTGACCATTGTATCTCTCCTCTGTGTACCGCATTAGCCTTGTCATGAGCATCTCCCTTCTCTTCGCCAACATGCAGGCCGCCTGAGCTACTTGCACCTCTCGGAGCACCTTGCACAGCCTCTAATGGGCATGGTTGCACAAGCAGCACACACTCATATCTATGGCGCTAGCACCCTTGCACAAACCCCTTCCACGCAACAGTGTGAAGTAATGTTCTCAACTCCCATCTGATGTTCGTGGGAGGCCGGCTCCAAAGCCTTTGTACGGTGACGCTGCACACCTCACGAACGGTTCCAACACCATAATGCACTCTCAATGTAGTGGGTATCGGCATTGCTGATGTTTGCTTGCATATATGTTTTAATTTTGCAACATGTCAAATCGCATCACACACTACAAAAGTACTAACGAAATGCAATTCACATTTCACCGATCGTTCCCCTATCGTAACCAACTACACTAACCTCGTAGTATGAACTTCCTATCAGCACCTCATGCACCGACACCGCACTTTTCTCGTTGCTCGAGCTGTCCCCTATATGAAATAATTCCTAATGGTTTCGACAATTTACATGCCATATCGATTTAAATGCCTATATACAAGTTATAATGGTACACACGTTTTTCCAACGTACTAACGACATTACATTCATTTGTATTCAATCATAAATATTATGTATTATTTTTTTACATACAAAATTATAAAATTGTAACGTAAATATTTACTAAATTTTGTAAGACGTACAAATTTCAACGGACGATTAATTTGTACGTAGCGGTGACTGATTTTTCTACAACTACAACTTTGTTCACATGCCAATTTGCTAACGATGCTAATTTTATAAAACTATCTTTGCTAAATTATACACAATTACATGCTTGTACGCCTACTAATTTCTTAAAACTACATTAACTAAATTTTTTGTACCAAAAATTGAAGTATTTCTATGTACATCTATAATTTTCTACTAACAGTAACAGTCATATACAACATTGCAAATACAAAAAATACCTACAATTGCTTCTTCCGTCCTCTTCGCTTCTACGGTTGCTAATTTCCAAAACTACATTAACTAAATTTTCTATATCAAAAATTGAACTATTTCTATCTACATCTACAATTTTCTACTAACACTAATAGTAAATAATACATGTGTTGAATATACAACATTGCAAATACAAAAAAATACCTAGATTTGCTTCTTCCTCTCTTCTCCTCCCCTCCTTCCACTCCTCTCCTCCTCCTCTCCCTCTCCCTATCCTTCCCACTCCTCTCTTCCCTCTCCTTTTCTTCTCTCTTTTCTTTCCTCTCCTCCTCTCCTCGGCCAGCTGCTCTTCTTCGGCTCCTCTTCTTTCTTTCTTTCTATTCAGTGCGGCGGCTAAGCGGCCTCACTATTTAACCCCCCTAGACGCCTGGCCGTTGGGTGACAGCAGTAGCAGTCGCCTAACGGTCGGGCGACTGCAATAATTAGCCCAACGATCGGCGGATTGCATGCGTGTCGCCTGGCTGTTGGGTGATAGGCTCCAGTCGCCCAATGGTCGGACAACTGGAGCCTATTTCTGTAAAAAATATTGCCGCAGATATATTTCTGTTATTTCAAATAAAAAATAGATTATTCGTACAAAAAATTCAGTGCTCGTACCCGTGCTAATTTTAAGGCACCATCTACTGAGTCTTTGTTTCTAACTTTTGACTTTTTAATTTTAATTTTTGGTTTTTTAGATTTTTTCTTCTGCTTCTAACTTTTGATTTCTTAATTTTGTTTTTTTAGTTTTTAGTTTTTTAGTTTTTTTTTGTATTTTTTCTTATTTCTTTGTATGACCTTTGATGATATAATTTTTATTTTTAAAATTTAATTAAGCTAAAACTATTAGTAATTATAATATATTTTAATTGTTACAGTGTAAAATAAATCATTGGCCAAAGATCCAACTAAATCTTCTACATGCTTAATGAGTACTAAATTGTATTCATGGCTGACCTGACCAGACAGACAAGGATGAGAAAGAGAACGTGCACCAAGAAATTGCTTTAGGGCTTCCTGTCTAGTAGACTGGTACTATGATTAGATGGCACTATGACACACTTTTCTCTACTCTTAAAGGAACGAGTTCAAGGTGATGGTGCGTCCTACGCTCTGCCGCCTCTCACAGAAAAAAAGCGCCGACATGTGGGCCTCCCCACTACCACAAAAGAGGCTATACTAGACGGCTACATCACGCATTTGTTTGACAAAACCGTCAGGATTGACACTAACACAAGCGGTTTTAATTTGGACACCGCCATGTTAGTGGTCGAGTATCCTGACGGTCCTACCAATGAACCGTGCAGTGATACTTTAATATCACAGCGGTTTAAAATAAAACCGCCTCGTGATAATTGAAATATCACGCAGGCGGTTTTTATTAAAACCGCTCGTGTTATGTAGACTATCACGCCGGTTGTTGTTAAGAACAAATCGAATGTTCCTGACGGTTTTACAAGAACATTTGTGATGTCCCTTTGTCTCGTCATATTCTAGATCGAGGTTAATATATAAGTACACATTGCTTCTAATAACTTAACTACGTAACTCATCGAGACAAGAGGTCACAAATTAAAGGCAAATTTATTAATTTCAATTAGAGGCAAATTTATTACAAGAGTCGCATTGGTAAAGAGTTTCCAGTTGTATTCTTTTGGGCTTCGTAGCTTCTTCTTCAACTTGGGGACTTGGAGGATCACCGCTGAATTCTCGAACGCCGTTAAGATTGCCCTTGTCCTCAAGACTTCCTCATGCAGCTGGGCAAATGATCAGCAACATCCATAATGTTGTAGAGGATAGCATGAAAAGATTGCTCGACCGCGTATTCGCTTGATCGGCAAGGCTATCCATCGATCTTTGCAATGCGTGCGAGCCGCTTCCGCTCTGCGCACATTGTGGAGAAGAACCGAGGTGAGGGCGTTTCCTTTCTTGAGCGGCAGCGAGACGCCTCCGTCGACGGCGGAGGATCGAGTCAGGCGACGGATGCAAGAAAGTCGGGAAGGAGAGCGGGGCGGGTGCGAGAAGCCGCTCGGATGCAAATTGCTGGCCGCTGTGAAAGGTTCCGGCCGAACAATTCGTGATGAGCAGATGAGAGGAAGGAGATGATCACAAGAACGAGTAGAAGCCATGTTGTATTGTATATTGTATTGTATGTACGTAGAAGAGACCTGGATTAGGAGCGCATATTTAACCTTTAGCACAAACGGTTCGTATACCCAAACATTAATGATATAGGCGCCGTCGATAACGATCGAGAGACGTTAATTAGACGATCGAAACACGGCGCTACGGCATCAAACACGCGAAGCAATTCTCGTATGAAGCTTATGACATACGGTTTTTCATAAAAACCGTGCGGATAATTTCATAGACCGTTAATAACATGAACCGCTCGTGATAATTGAGACATCACGCATTGTTCTTAATCTAATCGTCTATACCAATCTAAATAACACAGGCGGTTCCGCTTTAAGAACCGCTCAATAATCCCATGTCACCGATAATTGGTGTGTAATAATCACATGTCACCAATAATTGGCGTATCAGATTTTGATCTCACCCGCCTATTCTCTCCACATCGAATGGTCGGCACCAGCTTCCTCCACGCGTGCCCTTATTAATAACTCCCCATCAACCTTTCCACGGTACTAGTCACGCGTGAGTTCATCCACTAGCTAGCTTCCTGCATGCATCTCCCCTCCATTGTGAGCTAGCATTTCCATCGCGGGCACGCCCGGTTCATACTAAACAACACACTCTTGCCGTAAGTGTGTCTAGTTTAGTGTGAACCGTCGTGCCGCAAGGGTTTGTTAGCTTGTTATCCCGTAATAGATCGATCCAATGTGTTGTTGAGTTTTTGTGCTTGCCTCTGTATTTGCATGTTCCTCACCACTCAACCAAGAATCTGTAATGTCTTTTCTTTGCACTATTGTAATAAAATTGCCTTGAATTTTGTCGGAAAAATGAACTGTTTCGTCGGTCATGATCGCCAACTCGAAGCATATATAGCATATATAGCATTCGAGGCACATCGAACTGCAGTGTGTCTTGAGGAATGCCAAGAGCTGGTCTTGGATGTGGCGGCCACATCGAAGACCAGCTCTTGGCATATTCTCAAGACACAAAGGCGAGTTCTCGATGTGCCTCGAATGCTATATATGCTATATATGCTTCGAGTTGGCGATCATGCGCTCGATGGCAAACAATTCATCCTCAGTAACTATCACGCACGGTTTGTAATGTAAACCGCTGCGTGAATGACTATCATGAGCGGTTCTTTATACAAACCGTCATTATACGCATAAATCACGAATGCTGATATTTAGAACCGCTCAGCGATATTATGTACATCACGAGCGGATCGTATTACGAACCGTCTGCGTGATATTAATTTTGATGAACCGTTTGTAGTTGGAACCGCTCGTGATATTCTGCGTAGTATTAATTACTTGGCGTATTTGCTTTAAGGATGTCGACACCGATCCGCATCTTCATTGCGCTGATCGGTGGAGCAAGGCGCGCTTTAGGGAGTTGGGGTGAAAAATATCACCGCTCTTCTTATTGATCCGATCGAGGTTAGCATACTCAATTACTTAACATTCTTAGTGATCCGATCGAGATTAGTATTCAATTACTTAACATTCTTAGTGATCTGATCAGAGGTTAGTAGTAGAGGTAATAATCATTTTTGACACCTATTTTTCACTTGTGTAGCATAGATGGACCGGCTGGATGTATATTGAGAACCGTGCGTGAAGAGTACATTCTTGGCGTGTCCGCCTTTAGAAGGGCGGCCGAGCTGGATATGTTGAAGACGGGATGAAATATATGTATTGCCCATGTATTGATTGTGATAATCTCAAGATGTTTAGCAACTCAGCGCAGATTGAAGCTCACTTGATTCGAAGGGGTTTCAGAAAAGGGTACAAATGTTGGACCAGCCACGGTGAAGAGAAGAGTACACAAGAAGGTAGTTATGACATAGTCGAGGGAGGCAACGATATGCCAGTTGTGGACTGTTCTTTCGATCATGAGGAAAGGTCGCAGGATGACAATCTGGATCATGAGGATAGGTCGCGGGATGACAATCTGGATCATGAGGATAGGTCGCGGGATGACAATCTGGATCGATGTTACGTGATGCGAAGGAACTATAGTGAGAGAGTTTGGTAAATTCGAGGGCTTGATGGAGGACTCGGAGAAACCTTTGTTCCCGGGCTGCAAGCCGCAATACACGAGGTTGTCATCAGTTCTAGAACTATTAAAATTGAAGGCAAGCAATGGTTGGTCCGACAAGAGTTTCACGGCATTATTAGGTCTCCTAGTGGACATGCTTCCAACGGGAAATGTGTTGCCGAGAACCACCTACCAAGCCAAGAAGATTCTTTGTCCATTAGGAATGGAAGTAGAAAGAATACATGCATGTCGGAATGATTGTATCCTGTACCGTAAAGAGTATGCTAGCTTACATGTTTGTCCGTGTGCAAAGCATCCCGATACAAACGTAAAAATGACTCTGATGATGGGAAGGGCATCGAGGTGAAGCAAGGACCTCCTGCTAAGGTGATATGGTATCTTCCTGTAATCCCCCGTTTGAAGCGTTTATTTGCAAACCGCAAGGATGCAAGATTGATGCGTTGGCACTGCGAGCAGCGTAAGAAAGACGGAATGATAAGACATGTTGCTGATTCTGCCCAGTGGAGGAACATCGATAGGATGTTTGTAGATTTCGGTGTGGAACCGAGAAATATAAGGTTTGGGTTGAGTACAGATGGAATGAATCCTTTTGGTAACATGAGCAGTCGACATAGCACTGCCCGTGACTCTGTGCATGTACAACTTTCCTCCTTGGTCGTGTATGAAGCGGAAATATATTTTGATGTCACTACTTATCCAAGGGCCAAGCAACACAGCAACGATATTGATGTGTTCCTAGCCCCATTGGTGGAAGATCTTGCAACACCGTGGAATGAAGGGGTACATGTATGGGATGCGGACAAGCGAGAGAACTTCACTCTACGGCCATGTTGTTCGCACCATTAATGATTTTCCTGCCCTTGGTAACTCGTCGTGGTTTAGTATAAAAGGAGCCAAAGCGTGTCCGCTTTGCGCTAGATTATACGAGAGTGTGTGGTTGAACAACTCCCGAAAAATCGTGTACATGCGTCACCGTAGGTTCCTTCCAAAGTATCGTTGGTGCCGATTCACAATTACGCCCGACTTGGTATGATTTGCAATACATTGCATGCCCGTACATGGAGAAGTCAACATGAAGCCAAACCGCAGAGTGCATTCACCGTGAAATATAAAGAGACGCATTTCCTCCATGACTTGGGCTACATCGTCGTGACATTCAAGATTTATTCTTACTATTCAATCTCGACGAACTCGGCGCCTCACTTCTACGATCTTTGGACAATCGTAAGTGTACTTGTACAATGAAGTTCTATATTCACGTTATATAGATAAATGTCATTACCCTTTCTTTATGTATAGATACATGATCCAACAAGCCCGGAAATTGCGACGACGGTGGGTTTCCTCGACCCTCACTTGGTCTCCGAGCAATGTATCAACGCAGATGCATCCTTCGTGGAAGGTTACATAACGAGGGGATTGATTGCTCACACCGACAAGGAGTACGTCACGGTACCCTTCAACCAAGGGTAAGTGCTTCACTAGTTGCCACACATATGTTTCATTTGTACTTTACATGCAGCATGAACTTAGGATTAATCACTATGGCGACACATATGACTAGGAATCACTGGATTTTGATTGTGATTGTACCAAAGTGGAGCAAGGTAATATACCTTGATTCCTCCTTAGAGCAACCACGACTTGATGCGTGCAAGAAGTACTTAACAGTAAACTCATTTCCTCCATACATAACTCTATTGTAATATTTCTTTTGTTTGCCACGGCGAGGCTAAGTTTTTGAATCACGTGGGGCGTTTGCGAATATGTTGCCCAAGGAGGAACACACGACAAATCCAGTGACACGCTACGACACAACACGCGATTTCCGGTACCCGCTACAACACAATAATCCTATATCATACTTTGTAATTAATAATGCCTCTAGAATTGACAATACCGATGTATGTAATTCTATTTTTGCAGTGCCACCAGCAGCTACAGGGCAACGTATGTGGATTCTACGTTTGCCGCCATATGATGGAAATCATGGGTACTAAGATCAATGATCCAGAGGTTTGTCAGGTCCTTCCAATAATTATTATTTTCTGATTATATTACACACACATGCTAATTAATGACTTAACATTGCTCCTAGCGACAGCGGGTGAACTTCGACGGAAGTGCATATGATCTTGACAATCTCGCCGATATTCGTGCAATCATCTCCCAATTCTTGCTAGCAGAGGTCATAAATAAGAGGAGAGTTCCACGCCGATGATGATAATTAGATGTTGAAACATTGGATTCAACTGTACAAATCAAACAATTCCTTCAATTGAATACATTTGTCGATTTTGTGTAACAATTTTCATTCTATATATGTGATATTGTTACATTCATACGTATCGAATTTTGTTGTAATTTAGTATGAGTTGCAATTAACTTATATCTATCATTTATCTGTAATCGCTTGCTTTGAGAGGGCATGGCTAGCATATCCGAGGCTAGCCAAGAAACAGCATATAAAGCAGATGATGCACTTGGTATCACAGCGGTTCATTGTTAAAACCGCTCGTGATACCATATCACGCATTTGTTTCAAAGAGTGTCGTATGTGTGGTGTGACCGCTATCACAGGCGGCTTTTACTACCGATGCCGTGATATACACAATATCACGAGCGGTTAGTAATACCCGTGCTCAGGATAGGCGAGTATCACGACGGTTTTTATAAGCAACCGCCGGTGATACTCGTCTATCCTGACGATAGTAATCAAGACCGCTGCAGCGATATCACAATATCACGACGGTTTGAAATACAAACCGCCTGTGATATTGTGAATATCCTGACGGTCTTTATTACTAACCGCTCGTGATAGATGAGTATCACCGACGGTTGCTTATAAAAACCGCTCGTGATACTCGCCTATCACATGCACGTTAGTAATCAAGACCGCTCAGTAATGTTTTATCACGCACGGCTCGGGAACCGCTCCGTGATAACCACCAACTATCATCGACACATAAACACCGACGGTTCAGAAATCGTCGTGATGACGGTTCCGAACCGTGCGATAGGGCTGTCGTAGCGCGTGCCCTCGCTTCTCTCCTCCCAAAATCGAATGTCGTGGCGCCGAGACCTCTCCCCATAGAATCCTCCGCCGATACCTCCGCCTCGCCTCCTCCCACGCCCCTCCGTGGCCGAGACCTTAGCCGCCTCCTCCCCACGCCTCCGCCTCCTCACGATCGGGCGCCGCCTCCCACCGAATCCCATGCGCCTCCTCCTCCCTCCTCCACCGCCGCTCCGCCGCCGCTCCTCCTCCTCCTCTCCCGCCTCTCGCTCGCTGCTCCTCGCTCCTCCGCTGCTCCGCCCTGCCGCTACCCTCCCACCTCCGCGCCCCGCCCTCGCCTCCTACCCTCCCACTTCCGCCGCTCTGCCCTCGCCTCCTACCCTCTATCCTTCGCCGCTCTACCCTCGCCTCCTCCTCCCCACCCCGAGCCACCATCGCCTCCTCCCCCAGTCGTCCTCCGATGCCTCCTCTACCGCTCGTCCGCCGCCGCCGCCTCCTCCCCTCGCTCCGCTGCCGCCTACGCCGTGCCAGCCCGCGCTCCCGCCCTCTGCACTTCAAAAATTCGTCCGCCAGCCCGCGCTCCTGCCCTCTGCACTTCAAAAAATCGCCCGCCACCCTCGCGGAGGAGAGGAAGGAGGTTGGGGGGAGAGCATTCTTTGTAAGGTCGAAGCTATTACGACCATTTTGCAGGGAGTCGGAAGCCAGAAAATGAGTTTACAACCATTTTGGGCATGGTCGGAGGTGATTCAGGTCATTTACGACAACGTTGGCCGTAGTCGAATGCAGCTACGACCACGTTGGCCGTGGTCGAAAGTCATAAATCGAAGCTACAACCACGGTGTAGCGGGCTGCGGTCGAAGTTGGCGCTCAAGTCTCGACATCGTAAGAAGTCGGCTACTTGTGCATTTCCTTTGCATCCGTGTGAGGTCGGAAGTCATACGACCATTTTGCTGGGAGTCGGAAGCGGAGGTCATTCGGGTCGTTTACGACCACGTTGGCTGTAGTCGAATGGAGCTACAACCACATGGCCGTGGTCGAATGCAGCGACTTAACTATTGCATCCAGGTTTTCATGTTTTTTCCTAGACTATACATGAATATCACCGGTCATATTTCAGTGCATTATGCTAATCTCATATGATGTTTTTTTGCAGCGGTGAAGGTACAGTGTCGCTTGAACTTTTGGTGGAAATCCCTGAAATTGACACTAATTGTTCGAATCAGTGGTCTACACTCAATGTGTAATATGACGCATAGCAAATTGGACATGTGTTCATGCCATTCTATCTAATTTTAGTGGTAGTATTTGTGATGAGTAATTGACTCTTGATCTAGAAAGATTGAGTTTGGTTTTTGAGGTTTGAGCTGTCTCTGCATAGTCGTAAGCCTTGAGAATGGCTCTGTCTCTCTCTTGGGTAGGTTTACGATCGTGTGGTCGAAAGGGGCTTTTACAACTTAGTAGTCTTACTCGAGCTTTCAACTTGGTGTTCAGCAGAGTCATAAGCTCTATTAAGTGGTCATAGACCAACTTCGATCACGTTATGTTGTCTCTGCGAGATCACAGGCTCCTTCGAGTGGTCGCCAGAATGTTTACGACCATGGCAAACATGGTCGGAATTCACCAGGAGGCGTACAACCGGTTTGGTCACGGTCGGAAGGCAGCAGCAGCCTTACGGCTTTACGACCGCGTTGGTTGTGATCAAAGGCCACCAGGACAGTTTACGACCACTTTGGCTGTGGTCAGAGTCCATCAAGAAGTGGTACGACCACATTGGGCGTGATTGGAGAACATCAGAAGGGTTTACGACCATTCTGCACTTCAACTGTGGCACTTAACCACGGATCTTCGACCACGGCGTTGTTGAAACTGAACTCGTTAGCTCCGATTGCTACTCGTCAGGAGAAAATGTACACATGCTTTTTTCCTTAGAATGACACACATGACTGCGACTCATTGAGTCAGCGTTACTCGAATGCCCAATGATGACATACGACCACTATGCCTCGACCATGGCTTCTCGACCATGACACTTTGACCGCCACTCTGACCATGGCTTCTTGACCACACCACTTCGACCGTTCCTTCGACCACGGCACTTCGACCGCAACTCCGACCATAGCATTTCGATCGCCACTCCGACCACGGCTTCTCGATCACGCCACTTCGACCGCCTCTTCAACCATGGCTTCTCAACCATGGTACTTTCACCACATCTACGACTACGTTGAAGCTACAAAGGATATGCGACTACGTTGAAGCTACAGTGGACCTCCGACTACGTTGAAGCTACAGAGGATATGCGACTATGTTGAAGCTACAGTGGAGCCGCGACTACGTTGAAGCTACAGTCGATCTTTGACTACGCTGAAGCTACAGTGGAGCCGCGACTACATTGAAGCTATAGTCGATCTCCGACTACGTTCAAGCTACAGTCGATCTTCGACCACGGCGGGGTTGGAATTGAACTCGTTAGCTCCGATTGCTACTCGCCAGGAGAAAATGCAGACATGCTTTTTTCCTTAAAATGACACACATGACTGCGACTCATTGAGTCAGCCGTTACTCGAATGCCCAATGATGACATACGGCCACATAGTTCTAGACGAAGTAATGAAGGAGTTCCGGTCAGACCAGAAAGCCAGTAGAAGTCATAGTCAAAAGTTAGTAGGCATTGAATCGGAACATCAGGCCGGGTGGTCGAGACATTAGCCCAGGTGGTCGCAATCGATTCCAACCACATATAACAGGCGAATTCATAGCAAACGGCACAGGAGATGTCGACTCGCATGCAGATGTTTCTAGAGGTGTTTGGATGGGCGTGGTCAGATGGCGGTGTCCGGATGGGCGTGGTCAGATGGCGGTGGTCCAAAGATGGCGTGGTCAAAGATGTCCGTGGTCGAAGATCGCCTTGGTCGCAGAAGCCCTTGGTCGAAGATGGGCATGGTCCAAGATGGCCGTGGTCGAAGATGGGCGTGCTCGGATGGGCGTGGTCAGAGATGGGCGTGCTCGGAGCCATGGTCGGATGCCCGTGATCGAAAGATGCCTGTGGTCGAGCCGCCGTGTGTGGTCGGTATCGACCACGTTGTTAGCGGTCGTTACGACCACGTTGCAGCGAGCGGTTATGACCACGTTGAGCGGTCAGCACGACCACCTTGAGAGAGGTCGTTTACGACCACATTGTAAGCGTGATAAGAAGACGTATGACCAGAGCAAAGGTGATGGAACGTGCTCGGGAGGCGCTACGACCATGGTAAGGTAGAATTGAACTGATCGGGAAGGCATTCGACAACGCTGAAGAGTTGAACGTGGTTGAAAGGCTTCGATCACGATGAAGGAGATTGAACGTGTTCAGAAGGAGAGCAGGGACCATGTTGTAAAGACACTGAACGTGGTCGGTGAAGGCTTCGATGACGTTTTGAAGCTTTGACCACAGTGTGAGTGGTCGGAAGAGGCTGCGACTGCGCCGTTAAGCCTTGAACGTGGTCGAAAGGGACTTCGACCATGATGTAAGGAAGTGATCGTGGTCGAAAAGGTGTTTCGATCACGGTGAACACTGATCACCAGCATCACTATGTGATCGGTGAGAGTTGTGATCAAGGTGATTCAAGTGGGGTCGAAGGAAGCGCAGCACACCGACAGAGAAGAGCAGTATGAAACCTTAGTAGAAGGTTTACGACCTCGAAGGAAAGTGGCCAGAATGGCCAACAGAGCGGTCGAATGGCAGCGAGAAGCAGTCGTAAGCAGCCATGGCCGGTCGTAAGTGGTTAGAAGCACTCGTAAAAGGTCAAAAAAGTCCTGGGAGAAGTCATAAGACTTACAACAAGTGGTATCAGAGCAAAATCCAACACTCGAAACAGACATGCATTTATAAAAATGAAACAAGACAACCATAGAAAGAATAAAATCTGCGAAGCTAATAATAACACATATAGAACGTGCGGTGCAGAAGCTCTACGTTGTTTGTAGTTGATTATGACTACGGTGTGTAGTCGTAACAGGGCTTGTGGGACTGATCGTGGACAAAAGTTTGGAGTCATAGTCGAAAGTTTGGAGTCATAGTCGGAGTCGGAGTCAGAGTTGGTCTATAATCGTAGTCAAACCCATGTTAAACCCATGTATAAAGGGGATGTAGACATGTGTAGAAAAGCACCAAGCAATTGCGAGTAATAAGGGAGAAAAGCAATCCCTGAATGAACTCGCAGACGTGGTCAAAATCGACTTACGACCACGGCAAGGCAAAGTAGGAGGTGATTGAGAGGTTTACGACCACGTTGAAGGAGCGCAGCACATGGTCGTAAAGGGTTATCGACCACGACCAAGGAACAAAGTTTTTACAACCACAACAAGCTACAGCAAAACCAGAAGACGGTAAGGTCGGCAGGTGATACGACCACATCAGAGAAAGATCGAAGGTGATCCGAAGGCGTACGACCGCAACAAAGAAGTTTGAACATGGTCATAAGGAGGCTACGACCACGTTGTAAAGTCACTAAGCGTGGTCAAAGAAGGCTATGACCACGGTGTAAGTGGTCGTAAGATGAATTACGACTACGGCAAACCGTCAATAGACATGGTCGAAAGGTGTTCGACCACAAGCCAAACCGAAGAGGCATGCTCGAGAGGACCTACGACCACAGCAAGGCAAAGTAGGAGGTGATCGAGAGGTTTACGACCATGTTGAAGGAGCGCGAGCGTAGTCATAAGGGGTTATCGACCACGCCAAGGGCGGTGTTATTACGACCACGGCAAACCAACGATGACGTGGTTGAAAGGTGTTCACCATGGCAAAACCAGAAGACGGTGAGGTCGGCAAGTGGTGCGACCATATCGTAGAAAGATCGAAGGTGATTCAAGGCGTATGACCGCAACGAAGAAGTTTGAATGTGATCGTAAGAAGGATACGACCACGTTGTAAAGTCGCTAAGCGTTGTCGTAGAAGGCTATGACCACGGTGTAAGTGGTCGTAAGAAGACTTACGACCTCATCAAACCGTTAATAGACGTGGTCGAAAGGCGTTCGACCACGGTAAAACTGAAAGAGGCGTGCTCGGGAGGACCTATGACCACGGCAAGGCAAAGTAGGAGGCGATCGAGAGGTTTACGACCACGTTGAAGCCACGCAGAATGTGGTCGTAAAGGGTTATCGACCACGGCCAAGGACAATGTTATTACGACCACGGCAAACCTACAGTAGATGTCGTCGAAAGGTGTTCGACCACGGCAGTTCGAACGTGGTCGTAAGGAGGCTATGACCACGTTGTAATGTTGCTGAGCAGGGTCGACTAAGGCTACGACCACAAGGAGCTGCGATTTCATCGGGGAGATCTGAACGTGTTCGGAACGGAGTTCGACCACGGTGATCTGTTCTAGACAACTATTACTATGATATGTTGGAAAGTCTTACGACCTCCCAAGACCTTGTACGACCAGTTAGAGTCGCTTTCGACCGATTTTGACCACTTACGATGCCGCATTTACCACTCACACTCGCCACCGATCACTTCGAGTCGTGGTCGTAAATTCATCGTAGCATTTTACGACCGATCCATTGTATCGCCGCCGCCTTCCTTCAGCTGCTCAAAAAATACTGTGATTGAAACCTTCTACGATCACGCAGTGATGCTGGCGATCACTGTTCACCGTGGTCGAACACCCTTTCAACCACGTTCACTTCCTTCAACGTGGTCCGAGGCGTAGTCGTAACTTCCTATGACCACCGTCACCCGCGTAGTCATAACACCTTACGACCACCTTCACTATGGTCGTAGCCATCTCTGCGTGGTCGAATGTCTCTACGACCACGTTCTAATCTGTATTTCGTGGTCGTAGCACCTCTCGATCACCTTCGACTTGCTTTGCCGTGGTCGTAACTCCTCCCGACCACGTTTGCTGTGGTCGTGAGTTTTTCGACCACGTCTTGCGATATCACACCACAAAAACAATGCACAGGGATTTACTTTTCTCTTATCTATTACTCGCAATTGCTTCGTGGTACAGATTACACGGCTCAAAGCCTCTTTTTATACCTGGTTCTACAACTCCTACTCGGTTTACAGAATCAGACTACGACTTCTGTCAGCGTTCTCCTAGCGTGGTCGAACTCCTTCACGTGGTCGTAGATTACGACCACCTTCAGCATGGTCGTAGACCTTCAACGTGGTTGTAGCTTACGACCACCCTCAACGTGGTCGTAGTCGTGGTCGTATAGCTTCAACGTGGTCGTAGTCGTGGTCGTAGACCTTCAACGTGGTCGTAGTCATGGTCGTAGACCTTCAACGTGGTCGTAGATTTTCAACGTGGTCATAGACGTGCTGTAGATTTGCCGTGGTCATAAGACCTTACGACCATGTTCACCGTGGTCGTAAGTCAGCTTCGACCGATGACTTGGCTCCGCGAGTACGAAGGCAACAGCACGAAGACGTGCACAGCACACACACACACAACGCGAACGCCTGGAACACGAAGAGCTTTGGTGCAGCAATGGAACCGCTGCTTTTCTGATCATCTATTCCTCCTTATATACTGAAAATACAAAGTGCAGAAACTCCCGGTGGTTAGCCGCACAGCGCTCCACGCCGAGTCACGGAGAGGCACACGCCCCCCGCACCTGCTCCCCGCCGCTGCACGTGGGACCGTGCACTAGCAGGACCCACCGGTCAACGAGCTGGAAGGCCTCTACGCTGCCGCGAGCGCAAGCTGCCATGTGACCGCGAGACGGTGCTCGCCACGTGTCGCCGCGCGAAAATCTCTGCAGGTGCGAGAAGCGCTCTCGCGCGAGCAGACCGGAGTGGGTTTTAATAAACCTGATTTCCTTTGCTCCCTATTATTTTGCAATTAGACTTTTTAAATGTTACGATTATGTTTTAATCCGTAGCAACGCACTGGCATCCAACTAGTCATTTCTAACGCATCACTACAATATACATGCACCATGCATGTGGAACCAATGCCAGTACATGGAACCAACTAAATCTTCTACATGCTTAATGTACATGATTGTACAATTGCAATTTCCAATTTTCCATGATTGTTTTGGCGGACAGAATTAACCATCTCGCACAAAGGCAATGTGAATTGCTACATCGCCAAAGAGGTAGATACCGTGTTATTGTGCCATAAGCCGCTCCAGTGTAGCACTCGCTGTTGGAGGGAAGGAAGAAGAGGTAGAGATCGGTAATTTTGAAGGCTGTGCGCGTTTGGTCGCAGTTAGGGCTGGCAAAAAACTCGGGCTCGTGAGCCAGCTCGGGCTCGGCTCGAGCTCGTGGAGGCTTGGCTCGGCTCGTGGATGAAACGAGCCGAGCCGAGCCAGCAAAAAAGCTCGGGGTCTAAACGAGCCGAGCCCGAGCCAGCTCGCGAGCGGCTCGGTTGGCTCGGCCCCTGCCCAACTCTTCCGACTCCCCCGTCCCCCGTTGGCCCATTCCTTCCACTTTCTTCTTTCTTTCTGCGGTTCGCCGTAACAGAACCTGCTCCCCTTCCTTCCGCCGCCTCTTACTCTCCTCCCTTTTTCCACCGACGCCTCAACGCCTCCTCTGCTTCCTTCCTCTCTCGCTCTCTCTCTCCTATGCCGCGCGCTCTCGGCTCCACGCCTCCACCTCTTCTTCCGGTTCCCCTCGGTCCCTCGTCCCTCGGTCCTCGGTCCATGGCGCTCGAGCTCCTTTGCCTTTGGCGCCGCCACCGATGTGTCGCGCCTTAGCGTCGCCCGCTGGGCGACTCTCGCTCACCGTGCTACTCCGGCCCTTTACCCTCCCAGCATCCCCAACGCCACCGCCGCGACGCCTGCTATCGCGCGCCTAGGGTTTCAGCGTTGCTCGGCAATGGCTGGCCGTCGCCACGACAACCTCGCCGGGTCCGCCGTCATCCCCAAGTTCCGGTGAGTGTACTACGCTCGTGCTCTCACCTATTTCTCTCCTTCCCTACTCTCTTGGTCTAAATGTTCTACTGTTTCTAGGGTTTGGGCTTTGGGGCAAGCCGCCAAGGCGTGCTCGCCGTGCCGTCATAGCACCGCCGTCGGTCACCGCACTGGCGATCCTTCCCGACCGCTGCTGGTACACTACTTTGAGATAAGTGTCCAAATACTTCCCCTCTCTCTTCCTCTCTACCCTGCTGCTTCTTATGTTTCCCCAAGTCTTAGCAATTGATTTGTGATGATCTGTTGTAAATTAGACTAGTTGGCTCGCGAGCCCTCGCGAGCTGGCTCGAGCCGTATCACGAGCCGAACCGAGCCCATAAAAAAGCTTGATATCCTAACCAAGCCGAGCCGAACCAAGCTTCCATTTCACCAAGCTTTCACGAGCCGAGCCGAGCCAGGCTTGGCTCGGCTCGTTGCCAACCCTACTCGCAGTCTAATCCGTAGTCATCTATGGTTGCACCGGAAAAACCATTTCTGTCGAATGATGGGAATATGGTTCACTTTTACTCTCACATGCTTAAGCATTTGGACGAATAAAGTGGTGCATCAAACATAATAATCTCTCTAGAGTCTTGACAGATAGGATAAAAATAGATCGGATACCAAGCGGATATTTGTCAAACCATATTCACATCCATATTTTTTCATGGATTTGAATACAAATTAGACAAATATCGGATATAAATATGGACTGGACAAATGTCAGATACAAATTCAGATCAGATTATACTATCAATCGAATCAGATTCGACTATTTTTTGGATTCTAATAATTATTCGTGACCTCTCCTATTTAAAACATAACACCGAATTATTTTAACATTTTAAATTTATATATTGTAAATAAATCAGTTATAAACATATCAAATTTGGCTAAAAAAGCATGCAAAAAGCTTTATGGGATGTACCAAAATAAAAAATATGAAATGCTAATTTAGAGTCCACCACGACGACGGCCTCGTCGAGATAATCAAAATGTATATATAATATGTCCAATTTGGAGTTCAAATATAAAAGACACGTATTAGCTAGCTGCTATCATTATATATGTTGAATCCGAATATCTGACTCTGTATCTGTTTCACATCATACCAGGTTTGTATCCGATATCCGCGACTGCGCTAGGTAAACATCTACATTCAGATATGATTTTCTATTCAAATTTGGATATTTAGTGTTCCAATTCGAAAATTCAGATCTGGCTTCGTTTTCACCCTTATGGACAACTAGATATTTTGGCAGCAAATTGTACTACCATTGCAATCAGTAGTCTGTTCTTCTGGCCCACGAAGCTTGACCACATCTACGACAGGAAATCGCCACACAGTCTGTTTGTTGAATCTTGCATTCTTGCTACACGACAGTTCAAGTGCACACAATCGATGGATGCGCCAACGCATGTGCTTCTGTGACACGGTAATTTCAGTGCACCTGCGTATACAAATCGTTAGGACGCTCCAAGGAAGTACTGGTGTTTTCTCTTGTTTGGCAAACCTAATAAAATTCCCTCTCATAACATTTGCGCCTATAACGAGTCAATTAGCATCAGATTTGGTCATGGAATAGCATAGTACTACTTGTGGAATGTAGTCAGAGATGTGCACCAGCGGTTCGGCCTTATGAGAGTTATTTTCCCTTATTCTGAAGGGCTGACTATAAATAACTCAAATGATTTCATAAGAAGAAAAACCAGTTAATTTTTTTAATCAATGGCATATGGTCTAAATACAGATATTAAAAACGATGATTTCAGCTTTACAAATCACGTTATCTGCTTCTTGTCACAGATCTAGAAAGAAAATGAATGCTGAGATTGGCAATTCCTCAAGAGGAAAAAAAATCAAAGCTATAACATCAATGCATATATAATTTAAGATAAATCTAAATTGCAATTTCACATTGTTAAAATTTGCCTAAGGAACCATGGATCGGTTTCACAGCACCAACAACCGGGAACCGTTATGCAACTGTTCTAGGATATACCGTTTTGGTGGCGAACGTCACCGGGGTGACTATGGACGGATTCAAAAGAATTCATCAGTTCAATAAAGTCATATTTCGAACTGCCACAGACACAATCAAGATCAGCTCGATACCCAGACTCAGATGGAAAAGAATGTCACTCTTGACTCCAGTGATTTGATGAAACCTTCTCTCTTTCAGATGTTTCCTTGTTTATCCGAGTTCAGATTTCAAATTTCTCATATAGACTAAGAAAATCTCATCATATGGAACAGTACTGCAGTGATGCACACTAATCGGACGCTAAATCTCACGACTCCACAATGTTTTGCTCCTGATCGATGTTTAGTGCCAGACTGCCAGGCAACATTTTTGAAGTGTGTGGTATAACAGTACGTCTAGCAACCTGGTCGCTTACTTCTGAATATCTCATCACCTCGTCCACGATCAATCCAGAACTAGATGACAAATATCCGCAGGACCTCCAGTACGTTGTCTTGCATCAGGTCGGGTTACAACCAGGATGAAACAAATAAGTTTGCTGTTAATGCATCCATGCTTTGTCAAGCTCAAAGTAAGAGGCTAAAATGGTTTACAAACAAAAAATAACCAGCGACACATTGGAAATGCTACAATGGTAACCCTAGAGGAGTCCAAAGTAAAGTAAGAGGCACAAACTAAGACATGTTGGACTGAGCCAATTGAGACAGTATGCTGAAATTAATTTGCAGTGTGTAGAGATCGCAAGACCTTGTGTCAGCCCTGGAAGCTGGAGCATTTCCACAAACAATAGTAGGCTAAAGAGCTTTCCTCAGACAGCAATTTTTCTCCCACCAGTGCAATGCTGAATCAGTGTCGGTCCTGGTAGAATAAACAGATGAAAGGAAATAAGATTGGCTAGATAATTTGTATGAGAATATTTATGAATGGCAGGCAAATTTGTGCAAACGTAAAAATCAACCAGAATCTCTAAATGTATTGTCACTTTAAATGGTCTCTAAAATAGCATATAGTGGTGCATGATACAATGAATGTAAAAATTAAAAAAACTTAAAAGATGCGATTATCAATTTATGATGCCATGACAACCAGATCATGGACAAATCACAAACAATAGACAGAACAGCAAATTGTGTTTGGACATGTGGGGAAATTTATTCTTAATTTGTAGCTAAGAAATGTATCTATGGTTGTGTATTTTTTTAAGGGTTATGGTTGTGTTTTTATAACAAACTAAAATAGATAACTCTTTTATGCAGAGGTGAGCCGAATGGAAGAGAAAAAAAACAGGCAAGATTACTTTATAACTCTTTTATGCAGATGTTCGGCGTTATCTTGCAGTATGCCCAATATTACTCAGTCAAGTACGATGACGGTGACCCATTAAGAAGAGGATTCTGAATTGGAAATTGTATATAAATATTGCAGAGATAAGACAACAGGAACACCTAAAAAAGAGAGACAAGATAACACAAGAAGCACCACAATTTCATTAGCGAATTATCACAAAAGGAAACAAGTGGAGACATCTTTATATTTATGAACCTTCCATCATTCAGTGTAAAGACTAACGAGACAAACACTGCATTAATGAGTGGCACTGAAGGACATGTGAGAAGGTCCATGTGAGTGTTGTGATGAACCATTGCAACGTTCCTGGAGTGGTCTTTTGGTTTTGCAAAGGGAATTTGAGAAATTTAGGATTTGAGTCATGGATTGAGTTGGGATGACTTGGGTCATTGGATTAATATTGCATTATGCATGTCTTGACTAATGTAAGTCAAGTTGTGAAGAACTTGTGCCTGAAAACCATTTCTTTGTCTTTGGATGTGTAGGATCGCTTGGAGTCAACTGTGGTCAACACCAATGATCGAGACTTAGCTCATGGAGGAGTTAAGGCCCAGAATGATCGAGGATGCCGGGTGAGATGGTGAGCTCAAGCATAGCACGAGAAAGAAAATATTGAAGGCAAGTTCAAATGGCGGGATGGCGCCATGTAGCTTGCACAAGCAAAGTAAGCTATGGTTCGGTGGAATCAGGACGGGAGAGACTTGGCGAAGCGTGGCGAGCTAGTGGTGCACCTACACGTGGCAAGCATAGTGATTGCTTGTAGTGGTTGGTAATGACCGGGTCAAGGAAGTGTATTTTGGTAGTTTGAGCAGAATATCAGAAACTATCTTGGATCAAAACCGCAGCGCATAGGCAATGCATTGGAGAGTAGTTTAGATCAATGTAGAGTCGGTTTGATCAAGGCGGATCAAGGCTAAGACTTCAGCGGAGGCACACTTATACGTTTTGAAAAGCATGCATAAGTGAACTCATGTGAGTAAAACCCGTATGTGTGGGGTTAACGGGCTTCCCCCATTGTAATAGTGGATAAAATCTATTAAGGGGTGTAGGTAGCTAGTTGCCCACCTGTAAAAGGGGGTTGGATGGAGACATAGATCTCATCCAACCCATCTCTCATGTGCTATCTCGTTTAGGGTTAGGGTTTGAGAGTGGAGCACTTGGTGTGCTCTTTTTCCTCCAAGGTGGAGTGGCTGTAAAATTTTCTATCTCAAATAAGCAATACATCAATCTTTGTGTATCTTGGATTCATCTTGCTTTGATTGATTTGCTCTTGATTTGGGTTGAAAGTGTGATATCTTGATCCGAGATTATTTGAATTGATTTATTTGGTGCTCTAACTTGCTGTGATATGTGAGAATACATCTAGATCCATCTTGGTCATCATCCACCCATGAGCTAGTTATATTTACCAACTTTGATTTTAACTCGGTTTTGATGTAACCTTCCAACAAACTGAAAAAGGTTTCAATTTTTGTCCATGATTTTCATATTGTTTGTTGGAATAGGTTCAAATACCCTATAGAAGATCCTTGTAAAGTTTTATTTCATTTGACTCTACAGATCAAAAGTTCCATCTATTTTTGTTTTGATTCTGTGCTAAAACTCAGACTGCTCCTCTGTTCTGCTTTACGTTCGACCACATTGGCTCCGACCATGATCAGGTCTCAAACCACTTGTTGGCTTTTGACCACATCGGGTTTTTGACCACTCACTGGTCGTTAGCCTCACTGGTCGTATTTTCGACCACGTTGGTCTCACACAACTCGTTGGCTTTCGACCGTATTGGATTTTGGACCGCTCATTGATCGTTGACTTTACTGGTCGTATTTTCGATCACGTCGGTCTCAGACCACTTGTTGTCTTATGACTATGTTGGGTTTTCGACCTCTTTGTGGTTGTCAACCACACTGATCGTATTTCGACCAGATTCGATCACATTGGTTTTAGATCACTCGTTGGCCTTCGACCACGTTGGTTTCAACCACATTCATTTTCAACCATGTTGGTCATCGACTACATTGCTTTTTGACTGCTCTCTAGTCGCTGACCACCCAAGTCAAGTTTTGACCACGACGGTTATCAACTATGTTGGCTTTCAACCAGATTCGACCACGTTGATTTTAGATCACTCGTTGGCTTTCGACCACGTTGGTTATTGACTATGTTGGTTTTCCACCTCGTCGACTGCTAGAGTCGATTTTCGACTACGTTGGTATTCGACTGGTAGTCGATCTCTGACCACGTTGATTTCCAACCAGTGGTTGTAACCCGATCACGTAGTGTTTCAAATTGGTCGCGCTCAGCTCTGTGGGACTTCCAACCACGTTGTTTTTTCTGACTAATTTTACTCAGCTTTGAGGGTCTCTGATTATCAGTAGGATTGTTATCCTATTCTTCATAGCTTTATAGTTATTGGGGTAAAGGATAAGTGAATACTTGAGTGTAAAAATTTTAATGCATCATTCATTAGCTCTGTTGCCTATGCAATCCTACCGTCACCTCATGTAAACAGCAGAGTTTGCAAAAATGCAATCAATGTATTCAAGTAACTGGAGAAACTGGGTAGGTATGGTCCAGTAAGGACTATGGTAACCAAGATGGAGAGTCAGCAAACCAGAATGAAGCAATTCACGGGAAACATGCTTGTCTTTAGAATATAGTTGATGACCTTATTTTATTGGAAGTTTCTTCACTGCAGTATTCGCCCATCTTGAACTTGGATCTTCCTGCAATTGAGTTATAACCAGAGTGGGTCAATGTTAAGCAGTGAAAGCAAAATTGAAATTGGTTTTTCCCTAAAGAAAAGGGTACAGTTGGTAATAAAGCAAAGCAGTATTTCATGAACGGCTTGCCACCATGGCAGCAGTTAATGCTAGGGGGACAAATATGGGAAAAGAACATTTCCTCACAAAGAAATTGTGTTTATGTTTCCCGTGGTCGGTAACTAATATTATATCTACGAATTTTCCGAATAAGTAAAGGCAAAGCAGAGTAGCATGGATCCATTGGGACAAAATGACCAGAACGAAAGAGTAGTAAATTGATGGAAATAAGTTAAATACTCCTGGTGGGAGTAGAGGCAATAAAATGGAAAAATTTTACCTTGCATGTGCACACAAAGGAAAAAATAAAACCAGAGGAAGAATGATATTTTATCTCCGTACAGTGACACATAATCATTTTAATTCATTTAATTCACCTAAAGAAATATGAATTAAAAAAACTTGTCTAATTAATTAGTCGTATTGACCTATGGGGTCAATCCCTTCAAAATATCTAAAATTATGTAAATTTTTATACAATTATCAATAGAAACATAAGTGTTTTGCAAAATCCAGTGAGATCATTTGATCCTACAGGTAAAGCCTCACTCCGCCACTGCAGGAACTATCTCGGCAACTTCTGTCTACAACAAAATGCGAATAACATCTCCATAGTCATTTTGGTATCCGATATGCACTAGCGAACGTTCGATACATATGTGAGCCTTATATACCATTCGACCCAAGTTTTATTGCAGTTTCTCGACCACCTATTAACACAAACTTGCGAAAACCCATAGTATAGTATGGAGGGTTGGAAGGAGTAAAACCGAATCATAGCTAGATTACAAACATGCATGAAGAGATCCATTCAGGTGTGAAAATATTACAAATCTGCCGTTGCCAAAACCTGCTGGGCAAGGGTTAGAATTGTTCAACCTTGTGTGGCAGTTAAACAGGTCGGCAGCAGCAGAGGCAGTAGCGGCTACGGCAAACAAGCCAACGGGAATCTGGCGATCAGCTGCGGCGCGCCGGCAGATCTACCGCGCGTACGTGCAGAAGAGGTCGTCGTTCGGTTTGGCGTACTGCCTACTTGCGCCAAACCGATCCGATCAAACGTGGCACGAAAGAAATAACAATCCTGGCTGCTCGCCTCCTGGCCAGCGTGCCGTGCTGATGTGGAATAACTTCTTCAGCCAGCTGGGTCTGTACGTGCTGATGTGGAATGGTGACGTGGCACATTTTTTTGTTTTTACTACTATATTCTTGTCGGGACCCGGATTTCGAACCCGACCCTCGTGTATTACCGCACTAGTCCTGGATCAAAGCTAGTGCACACGCGATTAAACAAATGAATACATCACCAGATCGTGTTATTACAATAATTGAGAGTACTGACCGAAAGGTCTCATTATTACAATTGAGGTTTCAAGACCTCGCACACATGAAATAAAGCGGAAGCAAAAGATAAACTCGATGAAGACCCATCAACAAGCCACAGGCAATTGACTGGGGAAGCGCGACCTAGAACTCCAAAATCCTTCATCAAATCCACGGTAGTAGTCAAGTCACCTTCTTGAGCTTCGTATTCCTCTGGTTATTATTTTTGAGTGCAGCATGTGAGTACATAAAGTACTCCGCAAGTCTTGGGAAAAATGCAATAGATGCAAGGCTTAACAAAGGAAGGCTATATGGTTCTTTTGCACAAAGCAATCTTTTATTTCAATTACTACTAATTATTTTTGAAGGCATCAAGTTAATCAAATAAATGCTTTAACAGAACTAACATTAACTTAATAGTGAAGGTTCCATCTACCAACACTAGCTGACCAATTACAATTGATCCAGTTTAAAACTGTGGGTTCCATCCACCCTCTCTGGCTCCAACTGCCAGGATACCCTTCCGAGAGTTCCCTCCACTCTCGGAATACAAAACTTTAATTTTAAAACCAAAACCAAAAATCTACCATGTGAATGCATTCCTTGCCCGCCCTTGACCGTGGGCACGGCTATTCGAATAGTTTTACACTCTGCAGAGGTTGTACAACTTTACCCACAAGAGATAAATTATCCTAAAAGTCAACACGCTTTCTTTGGCATGAGACCCAGATAAAATATCACAAAGCCTTTACCTTACTCTAATCTAGCTAGATACCACCCACTGAGGTTTCACCGTAGGCTAACTGCCCAACCAAAGCCCCTCTTGCGCCATATGAGTACAAGAAATCTGTCCCTCACCGTGAATAACCAGTCCATCCACAGCACCCACTTTCCACTGGTGGCACCTAAACTAGACTATCATAAGTTAGTCACCTAGGTCGTACCCATATAGACTTGTGGTTGTACGGTTAATGCTCAGTTTGGACAAACACAAGCGTCAGTCCTTAGTTGACTAGGGTGGAACATACACTTTACAAGATCTCGTGCTTCCTGCACCAACCCAAACCAGCCATCCACCCTAATCTAAACCAATTTCCACATTTTATTTTATTTTAAAAGATCAGTGGCAACTCCAATCACCACTAGGCTTACAAACACAAGGTTATTACAACAAATCATAATTTCCCCTTTTCAAGATTTCAAAGGTATTAAATAGCGTGACTAAGCATTATACTACCATTCTATTGTTCACAAATAATAATAATACTCTCATTATTGAGACAAAGGAAATTCTAGGGTTACAAAGGTACATGGCATTCAACTTCAATTGAGGGCATAATCAAAGTTGGATTAACTATTACCTTAAGATTTGAACTAATGTTTTATGTAAATAGCAATGCACATAATTTAAAGTAATTAAAACATTTCAAAATCATAGGTTCAAGATGATCAAAGGAGACTTGCCTTCTTGTGCATTGGTTGGTTCCTCTTGCTGCGGCTCGACAAACTCTTCGGTGACGTCGGATTCTACGCGCAAAAGACAAACAAACAAAGCAAATACAAATAAAATTCAAATAAACTCCAAAAACTGAAAAACCAGAACCAAAAGATAGAGCTCAATTTTAGATGAATTTAGGAAAAATAATCGGGTTAATCGGAGTTCGGATGAAGGAGAACAAGCGATCTAAAGTTTGCCGGGCGAGAAAATGCTGGAAAATAGCAAAAGTTACTGTTCACCCGAGAGCAGCACTTTTGGAGAGAAGGCTAGCGTCGGCGAGAGGAGGTATGGGAGATGAATCTAACTAGCAAAATGGGTTGCTAGGGACCCAAGGCACACATAGGAACTGACGGCACGCCAAACGGAGACCGTTGATGGCACGGGCGGCTACAACGACATGGGTAGGAGAGAGGAATAAAATCCGGGCATGGAACGTGGAGAAGCAGGGTGAGCACGGGCTAGAACGCGGCTTGGCGAGGCTAGAAAAATTATCGGCTCGGCCAGAAACCCACCGGAGACGGCGCAATCGACATTTGAACGACATCGGGAAGGAAAAAGGAAAAGCTTAATATCTTGGTGCTCGGTGAACAAAATCTAAAACCACTTGGAGGGTAGCTACCTGGATGGTTTGGCACAAAGTGACGCGAACGGATTGGTGAAAACATCACCGGGTAGATGGGGAACACGAGATGCCATTGGCGGTCATGGCGAGGTTCGGAGGCGAAAATTTATGGAGGCTTTTTGGTGAAAAGGAAGTGAGCACGGCGTAGAGACGCGCGCGAGGCAAGTCTAAGAAAAATTACGGCAGGGCTAAAGCTACGGAGGCGACTTAATCGATGTCGGGAAGCGCTCTTGACCTAGATTGGGGAAAACTCGATTCCGGGAGATTGGCTGCACCAAAATCAAATTAACTTGGCTAGAAGGTAGATGGGACATGATGGCATAATGTGACGCGAAAGGATCACGGAGAAACTCACTGAATAGCTCGAGACACGACGAGCAAATTCGGGACCGGAGAGGCTCGGTGCCGACGGCGTCCTGGGCTTTGAGGGGACTTGGCACAGCTTGGGATGGGTTTAGAGGAGCCAAGGGGTCGTATTTATAGGCTTGGAAGAGGTAGAAACCGACTCCAATTCGTGGATTTCGGTTTAGAGCCCGTTTCAGAAAATTGGATATAAAAGGCAAACGGATGAACGAAACGGAAAGAGACCAGTTGGGATGGATTCCTTGCGTGATTTGGCACAACTTTCCTTTTGGGAAGACATTGAGATACGGCCCGGATTGGAAGTTATGAAGAGAGAGAAAAAGGAAGAAAATATGTACAAACTGGAAACTGATCGATCTGCCCCGCGCGCGATGGAGACGACGGATGAACAGTACCGTTCATTCTCTCTCCTCTTTCTTTTTTTTTGGAAATTTTAAATTGAGCTCAAACAAACTCCGAAAAATCCCAGAAAATACAGAAAAATTCCTTGTGACACAAGAAACGCAAATAAAATATTTTTGGCAAATATTAATTTTTAATTTTAATTATATAAGATCTTTTTAATTAATAAAAATTCCAATTAAGCTTTAATTAATCCAGAAAAATCCAAATGGTGAATTTTATTTTAAAAGCTTAAAAAAGGCTCTGAAAATCAGGATGTTACAATTCTTCTCTCTAAGTTGGATGACATGGCGTGTCAGCTGTGACATGCATGTGTTTTGAGATGGAACCAGAGAAGCAGTGGGGCCATGAATGATGAATCACGGTATATATGAACTGTCGATTGCAAGAATTTTTTGTACGGATAATCTATTTTTTTATTCAAAATTACAGAAATATAACTGTGGAGAAATTTTTTACAAAAATAGGCTCTAGTCGCCCAATGGTTGGGCGACTGAAGTCTTTCGCCCAACCCAGCAGCGACAACCGAAAAATCTCCCAACCGTTGAGCGATTAATTGCAGTCGCCCCACCGTTAGGCAACTGGAGTGCAGTCGTCCAACCGTGTGACGACTAGGGTTGGGGTAAAAACCCAGCGCGCTCGGCCGCCGCTGAGCACTGTTTGCATTTCTTCCTAGCTGATCGCGCGAGAGAGAGGAAGGAGAGGAGAAGAAGAGAGGAAGAAGGGGAAGAAGAGGAGAGGGAGAAGAGGAAGAGGAGAGGAGAGGAAGTGGAGAGGAGAGGGAGAGGGGGAGAGGAGGAGATGAGGAGAGGGATCCAGGTAATTTTTTGGTGTATTGTTTTTCTTAGTGTAGAAAATTTAAGATGTAGAAAATTTAGTTTAAAAATTTTGTATAGTATTTTTATGCATTATTGTAGAAAATTTAGTGTAGAAATTTAGATGTAGAAAATTTAGTGTAGAAATTTAGATGTAGAAAATTTAGTGTCAAAATTTTGTACAGTATTTTTGATGTTGTATTGTACAAAATTTATTGTAGAAAATTTGTACAGTATTTTTGATGCATTATTGTAGAAAATTTAGTGTAGAAATTTTGTATAATATTTTTTATGTATTATTGTAGAAAATTTAGTGTCGAAATTTTGTATAATATTTTTGATGTATTATTGTAGAAAATTTAGTGTAGAAATTTAGATTTAGAAAATTTAGTGTTGAGAGACCATGTGGTCGTGATCCCATGAGAGTGATGAGTAATTGACAGGGGTTTAGGTCAGTCGAGTTTGGTTTGAGTGGTCGGACCATGTCGTTGCGTGGTGCAACGGGCTTGGTCGACTTTTGGTCAAACTTGGTCATTTGGGCTTAGGATGCATATTCTAATGCTTTGACAGTTTGGACTTCATCCGTAGTAAGTGTGATGGTAATTACGCTTTCATGTGTCGGCGGTGCTATTTGACGTGTTTCTTGTCCGTGTGGTCGCGGGGCGTCGGCGGAGTCGTGGCGAGACACGGTGGACGGACTAAGCGCGAGTGGCGCCGAGGTCGAACGGTCGATGTGTCGAAGACGGCGTGGACTCGAGGTGGTTGCGAGGCGTGCGAGACAAGGAGCGCGAAGCTTCCGGAAGGTGCGGGAGAGAGCGAACAGGAATTTCGCAAGGCTGCACAAGCGGGAGCAGGCTCCGTTGGACTTAGCGGGCGTAACGGGACGGAGACCCGTTAGCCATGAGGCTATAAATAGGTGGAGAGGGCTGCATGCCCACTTGAGCACTTGAGAGGATTTTAGGGTTTCCTTTAGTCAAAATAGGCTTTAGTGGTTGTTTTAGCTTTAGGCTTTAGTTGTTGAGAGTGGGTGGAGAAGGCAGTGAGTGCTCCTTGCTTGTCCCCTTCGTTGTTTTCCAGAGAGTGTAGTGTTCTTCCTCCCTCCATGGATGGGTTGTGAGGCTTGAGGAGAGGGTGAGGATGAGTTGAGTCGTAGTGAGTTTGACCGCATCTCTCATCTCTCGTCCGCCTTCGATATCTGGGAGACCCTCGATGCATACCATGAGGGCACCACCCAGATTAAGACGGTGCGACAGGACCAGTTCAAGCGGGAGTATAACAAGTTTGAGATGCTTGCTGGTGAGTCGTTAGATGAGTGTTTTACGCGTTTTCACAAGATCTTGAGCAACCTCCGAGCGGTCGGTCTCGCATACCCCGACTCGGACAACGCTCGTCAGATGCTCACTGCTCTCGATCTGCGTGTTTGGGAAATGAAGGTGACCACCATCAAAGACACGACAGACCTCTCGACCCTGACTCTTGACGCGCTGTACTCGCGCCTCAAGACTCACGAGATTGACGTTGTCTCTCGTCGGTCGAAGTCACAGTCGATGGCCTTGGTCACCGATCCCGTTTCTTCTTCCGGGCCTTCTTCTGATTCTTCTTGTGGTTTCTCCCTTGCTGCTCTCTGTGACATAACTGATGATCAGTTAGAGCAGCTTGCGGATGATCAGCTGGCCCTCCTAGCCCGAAGGTTTTCCCATGCCTACAAGGGTAGGAGAGACGAGAAGAGAGGAGGACCGTGATTTGCTTTAAGTGTGGTGGCCCCAACCACATTCGGCAAACCGCCCCAAGCCGGAGAAGGGCAAGAACGACTACGGCGGTTCGGGCAAGAACGACTACACCGACAAGAACCGCAACAAGAAGCCTCCGGCTCGGGCGCTGGGAAAGAAGAAGTTCCGCAACCGGGAAGGCCAAGAAGCTCTTCCACCGCGTCCTCACCGCTTTCGGCGACCTCGACCTCAGCGAGGTGGAGGATGGAAGCGACGACGACGGGGCGGGTGACCAAGAGCCCAAGGATGGCGGCGATGACTTCTCCGGCATGTGCTTCATGGCCTCGAGGCGAACTTCGCGACAATGGCTGTACTCCGACTCGGACGAGGTATGTCCCACCTACGACCAGCTCAATCATGCTTTTCTTAAGCTAGGAGGTTTTCATGCTAGAGCTAAGGCTAGGTGTCTGAGTTAGAGAAGGAAATAGATAGACTGTCACTAGAGATTATTACTCTTACATCCGATCCTCCTAGTGATTGTGATACATGCTCGCTTTCTTTGGTTGATATGGAAAAATTAAGGACCTCGCATGATAGTTTGTCCTCTCGAGCTTGATCTTTATTAAGGTGGAGAACATTAGTCATTGGCTGAACTAGAGATGAGTAGGATTACCTCTATTTCATCTGCTCCTGTTGAGACTAGTGCTTGCACCTCATGTGAGGATAAGGACAATGCTTTTAGAGGTCTTTATACCATATTGCTTGATCTGCCCGAGTCTTGTGAAAATTGCAATAACTTGAAGATGAACCTAAAACGGGCAGGTGACAAAATATCTGAGTTGTATGCTTGGTTGTGTGAGCCAGTTCCTTCATGCTCAAATTATCCTAGATTAACTGCTGAACTTGAATCTGTTTCCAAGAAGTTTCAAGAAATGATTGATCACAATAAGAAACTGGCTAATTATGCTTCTAAGGACCCTGTTAGCTCACCGTGCAAAAATTGTGAACAACTAAAACTTGACTTGATTACTTTGGATGAGAAATGTGTGAAGCTAACTAAGGACTTACTAGAGAAGCCACAATCTTGTTGTGATGTGATTGCTGAGGAGGGGGAGAAGCCCCAGGGTAAGGTAGAGATGGCTAGCAATGCAAACCAACTTTGCTAGCGATAGGACTGTCCATTTCGAGTGGGTGTGCGTGCACAAGCCATTTGTTCCTCTCTTTGGTTCTTCATCCGCTCCTTACCCCTCTGTTCCCTCTTCTCCTGCTCTTCTTGTGCCTCTCTCTTTCGGAGTGTCGGTATCTTATGAACACTCTCGAGAGATTTGTAGGTGGCAAGAAGAAGCTCAATCTTATTCTAGACCAATCTAAGATCTGCAGATTTAATCAGGGTCTAGGATATGATTTCTATGACGACATGAGGAAGCATCCACCTGCTATTCTCAGACCCATAGTAGGAGGTGTGATCGAGGTCGAGCCCAGATCTGATGAGGTCAAATTCAAATCAGCGGGCTTTGTCCAAGGGATCTCTGACAGCAAGGTGAGTCCACTTGCAGCTTCGGGCTCTCAGAAGGCGAAGCCATCTCATGCTACTTCAGCCTCTCAGAAGGCGAAGTATCATTGCACCTTCGCCGAAGGATGGACATATGATCGATCGATGCTTCAGCGCGCGAGATCGCGCAGAGAGAGCCGTGTTGCAGCTCTTAGGCGTATTCGTGGTCAGCCCGGACTTTGAGTGCATCTAAGACCAACACGAGGTCTAGGTTTGCTTGAGATGCTTGAGATGGGTTTGGGCAGCATCGAGGACTTGGTTTTTCCGAGTTTTCTGGTCTTCGTCCTCGTGCTGCTCCGGGTCGTGACTTCCGCCGTCCTGAGGGTACATCTCGTTGAGACAGTTACCCACGGCATGTTCAGCCTGTTGCCGGTGCTCCGACTCGCTTCCTCAGCGGCCGGACCCAAAGAATAACGCTCGAGTCTACTCGTGGACCTTCTGTTTCTTTGAGTCACGGAGAGCGTAGGGTAGATAGAGGTCAGTCATGCTTGACTACTTCATCTGCTTGACGTGTTGTTCAGTATTGGGTGCCAAAATCTCTCTTGATTTACCCTAGTACTGAGACTTTACTCTCTGCTTGACTCAGGTTCACCGGGTAGGGAAGGAGAAGGTTTGGCTTGTAGACTCCGGTTGTTCTCGTCATATGACCGGAGACTCCCGTTGGTTCTCCTCCCTAGCCCGCGCTCCAGGTGATGAGACGATCACCTTCGAGACGCAGCCGTGCAGGCGCGTCATCGCCAAAGGTACCTGTGCGCATTAATGCATCTTTTATTCTTAAGGATGTTGCCTTGGTTAGTAAGCTGCGAAGACAATTTGCTTTCCGTTTCTCGACTTACCGATGACGGTTTGAGGTAAGCTTCAAGAAAAACAAATGCAAAATTCTTGATTCTTGGGTGATCCGTTTGCGGGATTTCTTGTTTTGGGAGGATCTTTCGTGCTGATTTTTCCGAGTCTTCTGGTGATCCTCTCAGGTGTTTAGTTGCTTCTGAGTCCCGCGACTTGACTTTCTGGCGTAGGAGACTTGGTCATATCGGATTTGACCATTTGACCCGAGTTAGCAGCCACGATCTCATTTGTGGTTTGCCGAAACTCAAGATGGTCAAAGATCTTGTTTGCGCTCCATGCCGGCACGGCAAGATGGTTGCCGCTTCTCATTCTTCGGTCACCGTTACGATGACCGATGCACGGAGACAGTTTGCTCCACATGGACACGATTGGACCAAATCGAGTGCGATCAGCAGAGGAGAAGTGGTACGTCCTTGTCATGGTCGATGACTATTCAAGGTTCTCTTGGGTGTTTTTCTTAGCCTCGAAGGATGAGACGTTCACCCATTTCCGAGGTCTTTTCAGTAGGCTTTCTGTAGAGCTCCTAGGTGCCTTACGAGCGATCCGCAGTGACAATGGCACGGAGTTCAAGAATTCCTACTTTGAGAGTTTATGTGGTGAGACATGTGTAGAGCACCAGTTCTCTTCTCCATACGTCCCTCAGCAGAATGGCGTTGTGGAGAGGAAGAACCGTACCTTAGTCGAGATGGCCGGGACGATGCTTGATGAGTACTCTACACGCGAAGTTTTGGGTGAGGCTATAGCCACCGCGTGCCATGTCTCAAATCGAGTTTTCTTGGGCACACTTGCATCGCACTTCTTATGAGCTAAGATATGGGCGAAAGCCAGCGTTTCTCATTTTCGTGTGTTTGGTTGCAAGTGCTTTGTTTTGAAGTGCAGGAACCTAGATAAGTTCGAGTCACGTTCTTGTGATGGGATCTTTCTAGGCTACTCGACTTCTTCGTGGGCTTATAGGGTCTGGAACTGCGAGTCTAGTAAAATGGTAGAGACTCGTGAGGTGACCTTTGATGAGGCCAGTCAGGGACTAGGCACGATGTCTCGAGTTCTTTAGAGCGATCGAGACCATCTTTGTGGATGATGAGGATGATGGAGACGATGGTTGTTTACCTGATCCAGCTCCTCATCCTCCCCTTGAGATGCCTTCTTCCACGGCACCTCGAGGTGATCAGCCCTTGCCTACTGCTTCCTCCGGAGCTAGTGGCTCTATTCCTACCTCTTCTGCTCACGAGGTAGAGGCCACTTCTTCATCTCATCCAGGACCTCCTAGACATATCCAGAAAGCTCATCCTTCCGAGCAGATCATTGGAGACCTTTTCGAGCGTGTTACCCGCTCAAAATCTGGCTTATCTCAATTCTGTCTCCATTCTGCTTTCATTGCCTCCTTTGAGCCCAAGGATGTTTCTCATGCTCTTTCCGATGAGTCTTGGGTCAATGCCATGCATGAGGAGCTAGAAAATTTTGAGAGAAACAAGGTCTGGTCGCTTGTCGAGCCCCGCGAGGTCACAATATTATTGGGACTAAGTGGGTGTTCAAGAACAAGCAGAGCGAGGATGGAGTGGTTATTCGAAATAAGGCTAGGCGGTAGCTCGGGGGTTCTCCCAGGTTGAGGGTCTAGATTTTGAGGAGACCTTTGCCCACATAGCTAGACTTGAAGCCATTAGAATCTGCTTGCCTTTGCGACTTCTAAGGGTTTCAAGCTTTACAGATGGACGTCAAGAGTGCCTTTCTCAATGGCCTTATTGAGGAAGAGGTCTCGTCCGCCACCTCCCAGTTTGAAAACCCCAAATACCCAAACCATGTCTTCAAGCTTTCCAAAGCTTTGTATGGACTTAAGCAAGCCCCTAGAGCTTGGTATGAGAGGCTTAAGTCCTACTTGTTAAGTCATGGTTTTGAGATGGGTAAAGTTGACAAGACCTTGTTCATCCGCCGGCATGACACTGACCTTCTGCTCGTCCAGATCTATGTCGATGACATCATCTTTGGCGGCTCTTCCCATACTCTGGTTTCACAGTTCTCGGATGTCATGAGCACCGAGTTTGAGATGAGTATGATGGGTGAGTTGACTTTCTTCCTTGGCTTCCAAATCAAGCAGACTCGGGAGGGTACATTTCTTCATCAAGGAAAGTACACTCGTGACCTCCTGAAGCGCTTCGATATGAGTGATGGTAAGCCGGTGTCAACTCCGATGGCTTCTACAGCCTATCTTGACCCAGATGAGGATGGCGAGCCAGTCGATCAGAAAGAGTACAGAAGTATGATCGGCTCCCTTCTTTACCTCATCGCCTCGAGACCGGACATACACTTCTCGTGTGTGTGTGCTCGTTCGAGCCTCTCCTCGCGTATCTCACCGCCAGGCGATGAAGCGCATCTTTCGGTACCTCCGAGCTACCATTGACTATGGTATCTGGTACTCTTCCTCATCCTGTCTTTCCTTGAGAGCCTTCTTGGATGCAGACTTTGCTTACTGTAGGATAGATAGGAAGAGCACCTCGCACCGCCAATTTATTGGCACTTCTCTTGTTTCTGGTCTTCGAGGAAGCGATGCAGTGTTGCATATCCACCGCAGAGCCGAGTGCGTTGCTTTGCGACCAACTGCTGTAGCTAAGTACTTTGGATGGCTTCGACCTGCGGGACTTTGGGTTGGTCATAGATAGTGTTCCACTCTTCTCGTGATAACACTTCTACGATTAACATTGCTAAGAACCCAGTCAAAGACTCCCGGACCAAGCATATTGATATACGCTTTCACTTCCTTAGAGACCATGTAGAGAAGGGTGATATAGTGCTCCGCCAGTGAGAGTGACCACCGGTTGGTGACATTTTCACCAAGCCTTTGGATAGTTCGAGGTTTTCAGCTCTGCGGAGAGCTTGGGGTGGTTTGTCGTTATGGACTGTAGTGAGGGGAGCTTTGGGCTTCTTGCTTTCCTAAATTTGATTATGCTTCGTCTCATTTCATTGCATTGCATTTGCGGGTGCATTTGGGTTTAGTCCTTCCAAATAGGTTAGAGTGTTTTTCTTGCCGAGTTGCTTAGACTTCTTACTCTTATCTTGTGCTTCCAGGATTAGCGCTTCTTATCTCACTAGGTCGAGCTTACTCACTTCTTGTAGGTTCTAGCGAGGTTGGGCCACCCTCGGGTAGGCAGTGCGTGTTTGCTCTCTAGCGTGTAATTTCTTCGTCACCGTTTGTCCCGAGTCATATGGGGTAGATGAGAGTCATCGAGCCATAGTTGCCTCTATATCTTTCTATGCTTTAAGGACTGCCTGTTTGTTTGTTTTCTTTCCCAGCTTCTCGGTTTATTGCTTTGGTTCAGGGGGAGTTCTTTTGGGAGCTTCTGGAGCTTAATTTTGACATAACTCAACTTGAACTAAAAGTTGCATCTCATGTTGAGGGGGAGCTAGATTTTATGCATTTTCAGCATTTAGCATTGTAATCAAATTGCATTGTGCCTTGATTATTATCCTGTTATGACATGCTTTAATGCTTTACACCTTGCCATGACTTATGCTTAGCTTGCTAAATTTATCATGACTTCGTATGTGTAGACTAGCTTGTGCCATGCTAAGTTAATTAAACTTGCTCAACTTAAATTAAAACTTGTCATGCTAGCATTCGAGATTAGTCATTCTTGAGCTATCCCTTTATGATTCATGCCATGTCAAATAGGCTGAGTAGAGCGTTGAATCTATATTGAGCCTTAAATTGAGCTGTTTTAGTCTCTTGATGATGCATAAGTTAGTACAACATGTTAAAATGCAAAAAGATCTCTTTTGTGCGAAAAAACTGACTTCACCAATTCTCTCCTATGAGACGGCTTGCCATTGCACTTGGCATGAACTTAGGGGGAGTTTTGGATGACCTAGACTATCTTCTTAAGCTTCTCGCTTGAAGTAGTCGCATAAGGCTTGAGGTCTAGCACATGATAAAACAAAAATCTGGTTGTCAACAACCTTGAATTTCAAAAGAAAATATATCATTTGTGCTCAACTTGCTTAAGTTTCAAAAAGAATCAAGTACTTAACCAATGTTTCAATCTTGAGCTTATAGCACTCTATTTGGACTCAATATTAGCTTTCTTGTTGCGCTTAGCTTATTGACATGGCCTGCATCATCCATGGATATCTCTAGTTAGACTTTGATCATTGATGACTTGACTTGCTCTCAAAATTGCATTACAATTCAGTTTGTCATCTATGTGCTCTAGCTAGCTTATATATATGTTGTCATGATCTATATAGCCTTTATTGAGTTATGGCTTGGTGAATTACATGTTGGTCATTATGGATAATTCTCATGGCTCTAAATGCTTAAATAAACAAACTTCAGCCATATTCATCCATTGAAATATCATATTCTCTCTTTTGCATCTTGATGCGTTTATTGCCAAAAGGGGGAGAATAGAGAAGAAAAAGTCTGTTGGGAACAGTTTTAGAGCTTTGGAGATCAATTTGCTCTTTCAGTTGTTGCTCTAGTGTTCCTTCTATCGACATGGTCATTAGCTTCATTTCATTCTTTGGACCATGTTGGATTCTTCAAACTCAAACTCTTCTTAAAGCTTTTTCTGAGTTTGTCAATATACTCATCAAGGGGGAGATTGAGAGACCATGTGGTCGTGATCCCATGAGAGTGATGAGTAATTGACAGGGGTTTAGGTTAGTCGAGTTTGGTTTGAGTGGTCGGACCATGTCGTTGCGTGGTGCAACGGGCTCGGTCGGACTTTTAGTCAAACTTGGTCATTTGGGCTTAGGATGCATATTCTAATGCTTTGACAGGTTTGGACTTCATCTGTGGTAAGTGTGATGGTAATTACGCTTTCATGTGTCGAGCGGTGCTATTTGACGTGTTTCTTATGCGTGTGTCGCAGGGCGCCGAGCGGAGTCGTGGCGAGACACGGTGGACCGGACTAGCGCAGTGGCGCCGAGGTCGAACGGTCGATGTGTCGAAGACGACGTGGACTCGAGGTGGTTGCGGGCGTGCGAGACAAGGAGCGCGAAGCTTCCTGGAAGGTGCGGGAGGCGCGAAACAGAATTTCGCAAAGGCTGCTGCACAAGGAGCGAGCTCCCGTTGGACTTAGCGGGCGTAACGGGACGGAGACCCGTTAGCCATGAGGCTATAAATAGGTGGAGAGGGCTGCATGCCCACTTGAGCACTTGAGAGGATTTTAGGGTTTCCTTTAGTCAAAATAGGCTTTAGTGGTTGTTTTGGCTTTAGGCTTTAGTTGTTGAGAGTGGGTGGAGAAGGCAGTGAGTGCTCCTTGCTTGTCCCCTTCGTTGTTTTCCAGAGAGTGTAGTGTTCTTCCTCCCTCCATGGATGGGTTGTGAGGCTTGAGGAGAGGGTGAGGATGAGTTGAGAGCTTGTAATCATTCCTCTTGTATCAATCATGTATCTCTCTTCCTCGTGATCAATATGAGATGGTTTTGGTTGAATTTATTTGAGTCTCCTGTTCTCTGTTGCATATTTCCTTCGATGCTCATTTCTGAGATTTCTTGGTTTTTGGATTTCTTGGTTGTTTGATGCTGGGAAGTACCAAAATGGGTTGCTGTAGGTTGAGATATGGCCTCAAGATCATTTGATCGAACTCCCAAGAGCAAACCTTGTTTAAATCTGAGATTTGGATTTTTGGTGCTCCCTGTTCTTCATCTCAGATTCTATGGTTTTGTCCAGTTCTTGATTCCTTTCTTGGCTTGAGCTGATATTTGGTCTGGGAGATCCCCTTGCTATTGCTAATATATGCCCAGATTTTCGGTGCCAAAGGATCAAGGGTTTGGGAGAATTTGAGGTTTTATTTTCAGCTCCCTGTTATTTTCAGTCTTTGAGCTTAATCTGAATTTCTCCCTTTTTGAGTTGCTTTTCTTTGGTTCCTATTGCTCCTCAGGCTATTTAAGTTGTTATCTTTTAGTTAGGGGAGGAGTATTCCAAAGAAACTACTCAATTTCTCTTGTTTTTGAAGTTCCAAGTCTGAAATCTGAAATTACCTTGTTTGTTGTGCGAACCCGAGGCGGCCTGACTTTGCCTTGCAGGCGGTCGACCTCTCTTATAAGGGCGGTTTGACCGGTGTTATCGAGAGGTCGACTCTCTCTTTGAACTGCGTTCATCCGGTCCCCTCTGAAACTTGTTTTTTGAGCGGATTTTCTTCGTTGCTTCTTTCTTGTGAGTGTTTAGGAGTTCCAAAAGGCATAAGAATCCCTCTTTATAATTTTCATAATTATTGGAGAGGAGATTTGAGTCCGTGCTTTTGAGGGGTCGTTTTTGAAGAATCGACATTCACCCCCCCTCTGTCGCCATTTCGGTCCTTCAAGTGTAAAACTTTTGTACAGTATTTTTGATGTATTATTGTAGAAAATTTAGTGTAGAAATTTAGATGTAGAAAATTTAGTGTCGAAATTTTGTACAATATTTTTGATGTATTGTTGTAGAAAATTTAGTGTAGAAATTTAGATATAGAAAATTTAGTGTCCAAATTTTGTATAGTATTTTTGTTGTATTATTATAAAAATTTAGTATAGACCATAATGTACAAATTAATCGTGCGGTGAAATTTATACATATTAGAAAAATCAGTAAATATTGAGGGTAGAAATTAATCGTGCACATTTATTGCAATGGGTTACGACGCGTTTTTTTGATGTATTATAAGTACTAACTTGAACTCTTTTGTAGGTATGGCTCGTGACGGTCATGACTCCGACTGGCGGTACCCGCTGTTGGACGAGCGCATGGACCGCGTGCACCGCGCTTCCCGTCGTGTGCCGCCACCTGGGAGCACGGACGAGCTGGTTGAGTTGGGAGTGGTCCGGACACGCACACCTCGCGTGGCCTGGGGACCTGACCCCCGTTGGACTGCCAGGTTTGCACTACACCTGCGTTTTAGTGTTGCCGTAAGAATGTTCCGTGCTGACCTTCACTTTGTTTGCAGGCTGCGGGATGCCAGGCTACTCCCTCTTGCCGGATGGTGCAGCCACGAAGGAGGATGGAGCGCCTTGGCGCGGCGGGAAGAGGCGGGCGTGGAGCGATCACGGCGCTTCTCGTTCGACCGTTCCTGGCGCGGCTTTGGTGGACCGTTGGCGGCCCGAGGCGCACACTTTTCACCTCCCATTCGGGGAGATGACGTCGACCTTGCAGGATGTGTCCCTGCTTCTTGGCCTTCTGATCGCAAGAGGCGCTGCCTTCCTACCGGAGGCCCTGGCCGAGTGGCACGCTGACATGCTTGGCAGATTCAAGGGGGTCCTTCCACCGGCCGATGACCACCACATCTTCGAAGAGAATCAAATCCACGGGCCGTCGCTTAGGTGGCTCGCACAATACCGGGTACGTGGTCTTTACAATCGATCATGTCTTCGAAGCTCTTACTTGCGCTATTACATACTAATAACAACTTATTTGCATTCAGGTGGAGCGCATGGATCCACAGGCAGACGATTACCAGGTCTCGCGCTACTTGGAGGTGTACGTGCTGTGGCTATTTGGTTGGGTGCTCTTCACCACCAGCCACAGCAACTCCGTGGATGCGCGCCTTATTGCTTAGGCGAGGGCGATCACGGACGGCGAGGTGCCCCAGGTCACCTGGGGATTGACCGTACTTGCCGCGACGTACCGCACCCTGTGCGATGCATGCACAAGGATCAAGGCGAACTCAATCCTCACGGGCTGTCCCCTACTGCTGCATTTGTGGTCGTTCGAGCGCTTCAGCCTCGGACGACCTGTGCTAGACGACATGGGTCCGTACGGGGCCAAGATGTATCCAGGGGGAGACGTTGACCGGCCGATGATGAGTTCTCTTTGGTGTCGTCGACGAGTAAGTATTATCACAGTCAACTATTTCCTTCTTATTAACGATCGTCATACTTAACAACTTGTCTTTCTTGCAGGTACAGTTCGCGCATGTGCAGGTCACGCGGGCGTACCTACCCTTTGTGAGGCGGTTTGGCGCCTCACGACTCGGCGTCTTGCCGGGAGCCTTACGCGAGATCGGCGGTGCAGAGCCCATGCTCTGACGGGCTGTCCGCCTTTGTCGGCATGGCCGAAGCTTTACGGCTCACTGCCGGAAGCTCGTGTACGATATCTACGTGGAGGACTACGCACCCCATCGAGTCATGCGACAGTTTGGGCTACGGCAGGTGCTTCCTGTACGAGTCGGACCACCACTTCGCGAAACGTGCGCGCGTGGTGATCGCTTCTCATAAATATGTACGTACTTACTACTGTGTTCGCAAGTACTCACATTACGTAATGGTCCTATAAGCAGGCGCAACAGGAAGGGAGTTAAATGAGGCACGGACTGGTCGACGAAGATGCAGCCCTGGATTGCACAGTGGGAGGGTGCTCTCGACGACCACGTGGAGGAGGACCGCCCATACGACAGCAGGGACTACGCGAAGTACCTTCGCTGGTACCTGGCGCGGACACGTACCAGGCTCGTACATGTCGTACACCCGCCTACCACACACGTCGCCACTCCGACAGACACGTACCCCGCACACCTCGCGCACGACGCTCACATCGCGGTACGTTACATGTAATTTCAAAGATTCCCAAATGACATTGTCGTTTCGATGATGGACCATTTTATGTCTTTTTGTCTAGGCTGACGTTGGTTCTGTCCTATGGACCGAGTCCATTTCACTACTGGAGAGGTCCGTCCCTGTCTCTGACTAAGACCATGTGGAGGTGTCCTCATGTTTGTGATGAGTAATTGACTCGTGTTCTGGAAAGTTTGAGTTTGATTTGGTTAGTTCGCGCCAAGTCGGTGCATGGCATAGTTCGCGCCAAGTCGGTGCATGGCACGGTTGGACTTGGTCGAACGCGGTCGGACGTGCTTGGGACGCATGTTCTTTTTCTCGATCGGTCAATTTGGGTATCTCATGCTTGAGTACATTCTCTTGATGCTAATATGGATGATATTGTTTCGAGCGGTGCTATGTGATGGTTTCTTGTCTGCGATGGTGTAGGAGTTTGAGGTGGAGTCGTGGAGGCATGGGATGACCGGACTAGGCACGGCGGTCTTGAGGTCAAAGCGGTCGGGAGGTGCGAAGACGATGAGGACTCGAAGTGGTTGCGGCGCCGATAGCGGGAAAAGAGGAAGCTTCGGAAAGTGCGTGAGGGCAATTCAAGAAATTGACTCGAGCCCGAGGAAACAAGTTCGGTTGAAGAAAATGGGTTGAGACCGGTAGTGAAGGCTAAATGGAGGAGGTTAGGGTTTGGAGATTGAATCCTGGTTCCCTCCATTTCTTGTGTTGTAAGAGTGTTGACTTTTTGCCTCATGTGTGTGTGAAGTCTTGGAGTGGAGTATGGCTGCCACTTCTTGATTTTCCATATGGGGTGTGAGCTTTCTCTATATGAGTAGCGGGAGTTGGCAGAGGAAAACAGCAAAAAGTAAGAGTATTGGTTTTCCTGCGTGAGTTCCTCTCGTGAGTATGTCTGGTATGTGTGGGGTTATGAGGTGAGCTCAAGCAAGCAGTGTGTTGTGTTCTTCCTCTCGTGGGTGATCTTCTCTGTTGAGAATCATGTAGTGAGAGGGCTGTAAAATAACCATATGTAATAGCCCCTGTCTCTGAATCAATATGAAATGGATTGAGTTTGAGCTATCTTATGCCTTTCTGTGCTTTGCCTGTCTTTTGTGTTATTCTCAGTTCTTGTGGTTTAGAGTTGAATTCTTGATTGATTTGCTGCAAAATGAGTTGCTTTGAACTGGGAATAGTCTCATGGCCTCTTGGCTAACACATTCCTGAAAGCAATCATTTTATCTCTGCTGTTCTCTCCCCAAGAAATGAGTTGAAGCACTTCCTCTGTTTTAGAATGTCTAGGGTTTGGAGGCAGAGCCTTTGTGGTGTTCTTGGCTTCCCTTCTAGAGGTTGCTCTCTGATTTGTGTTGTCTTGTCCAGAGGCTATTTCCTGCAGTGACTGAAAAGTTTCATGAGCAAAGGATCTGAGAATCTCGAGGATTTTGGATTTTGCCTCTTCCTGCTGTACTCTTCTTGGCAAATCTCTGTAATCACTGTTTCCTTTGCTTCTGGATTTCATTTCCTTCTCTCTGAGGTCAGGTTGTTGTTTAAAATGAAGTTTTAAACAACAAAATGAAGTTCTGGATTTCAGTTTGAGTTGAGAAGAGCAGTAGGCTTCTGTTAAGTTTCCCTGCTCTTGGGTATCTGAAGTATTTTCTGTTCTCGCTGGCTTTTCGGTTCAAGTTCAGAATCTCTCTTTCATGTTTGCCTCTGCTGGATTTGGTCCCAGTCAGACTATATCTCATATGGTGATTTGAGGCAAGGTTTATTAGGCACGTGTCATTTTTGGAATCAAATGAGGTTTGAGTGGAGCAAGAAATGATAGAGGGAAATCTGATGAGACGGATATCAAGGAAGGTTCATGCCAAGAAGATTATTCACAGGAATATTCCACTTCGGGTTCAAAGATGGCTAGTCATAGCTGACTATATAATACCATGGCTTGATCTTTTTAATTTAATAACCTCTTTTTATTATTTTATTTTATATTTATTAAGGAAGTTTCATGAGTTAGGTTAGACCTATGGACACGTGTTTGAGTTTAGTGGAGTATTGAGTATGTATTGGTTAAGCGCTAATGATCCGCTCTTTTACCTATAAATTCCTAACCCATCACTGTTTTGGACTTTTCTTCACAACTTGGCATGTGCACGATTAAACAATAATTGTAAGTTAGGTTATACCCCACTCTACACCAATGTTTTGACTAAAACTATATTATCTTCTTGCATTTGACTCGGGGCATGCTAATCATATTTTAAGGTCCTTTAAAGAATTGCTATTACTTATAATTGTTACTGGCCTTGTTATTTTCAACTAATTACCTAGATTGTTGAAGTATTATTTGAACAAGGGGTCCTTATGATTTTTGAGCCGTAGAAACTGTTGTACATATTGCGGTATAAGCATATTTGCACATTTAATTCCAGCCAACATAATATAAACAATTGATTTCCAGCATAAGAAGAATGACATTAATTGCATATAAACATGAAATTCTAACATGTCATTCAACTCCACATATATATTCAAAGAATATAACTTACATGCTGCTGAAAATAACATAATAACCAGTCCTAAGAACAGTAAAACAACTAATTCCAGCATATAACAAATTAATTGTTTTATTATTGCTCTCAGAACAGAGTTGCGCAAAATCATAGATTTTGGCCTTCTCATGCATAAGTCATAACTCTTCATGATTGATCTAATAACTAGAAAATACAACTTGAGCTCTAACTGATTGTCTGCCAACTGAAACAAAGGAAATATACCTCAAGCAGATTCTGTTCTATTAAATGATTGCAAGCAATGAAATGAGTGACAGCAGATTAAACAGACTAGATAATCAATTGCTAGCCGAGCAAGATGGATTGCAATGATACACAAGCAGATTGAACCAACAAGTCTGTTACACTGACAATGAATTGAACAGGATAATTAACTACTGCACTGCTCACAATTTCAACTGCATGTAATCAGATCTAAAGACAGAAATATAATTAATAATATGATGGCCGAGAGAACAGTCCTAGAGCTCAAGCCTAAGTCATTATCTAGATCAATTTCAGTATATGACACAATTCATCACGAGCATTCATCAACACCCACAAACATTCACAGCAGCCTCTAATACTTGAACAAATTCTCGAGATCAAGATATCTTTGCTGCAAATGATAAAGAACTGAATATACTCACGTAATCGTGATACTCAAAAGCGTCAAGAAGCTAACAAGCGAAGATCACAATTAATATGGCAAGGCACGAAGAACTCGCTGTCCCGAAAATCTATCAACCGCTGCCGCATGGCGAGTAGATGATCCACGGAGATACAATGCCGCACTCCTCAATCACCAAAGCCAAATAAGAAGTCGAGGTTCGGGATGCCGCACAAGACCACACAAATTGCTCGGCGAGAGCAATCACAGCACAATAGGAACCGCGCCACCTCCTTCTTCCTCGGTTAGAACCCCAATGTCCCGAGATGCACAAACCCAAACTAGGGTTCACACACGGAACTAGCGGTGGGCCTCAATCGGAGTTGTCCCGAGGGTCAAGCCTCCGCCAACCAAGAAAAGAAGAGGAGAACCACCAAGAGGAGCAAGCAGAGATGAAGCAGAGCCCTCACCGTGGGGCTGCCCTCCTTTTGAAGGAGAGGTGGGATATAGCTGCGGGGTGGCGTGGCGGCCGGCTCAGAGAACCCGGCCAGCCCGCCTCATGCTGCCCTTCCCACGCCGCCATCTCCCACGCACCGAAAGAATCGGATCTGGGAGAGGAGACCAAAACCGCTGGAAGAGTGAGCGCGCCCGAGGACCGAACCGGGAGGAGACAAAGTCTCCTCCCCTTATCTCTTTGCTCGGGAGACCGGTAGGTGGGCCCCACCTTTAGGGCTCCTCCCATTCTTTTCTCAATTGGGAAATTCCCAATATGCCCCTCTCAACTACAATAGTCCCCACCAATTTATCAATTGATAAAAGATATTCTAAGTCTTGTTTAATATACAGCTGTTCGACTATGGGTACCTTGCGGGTTTGAACCCAAAGTCTAGCGATAAGGACTACGACTCTACACGCACAAAGGAGGACTACGCCTTGATCCAATGCCTTGGTGTGAGAATTTTCACCCAAATCACATTCTCATCTTTGGCGGCTTGCCCTTTCCTCTCGGGTTGGGGCGTTCGGTCATGTCCTGTATCTATCTCATGAGTGCTTAAGAAAGTATACCCTTATCTTTCTTCGATCGCGACCTCACGATCTCACTCACGTAGGTGAACTCTTCTAGGAATCCTGTAGGACGATTCCATAAGTCATATAGACATCGAGTTCATTAAGAGCTAATGCTCAACCTTCCATACAGACAGAGCACTGCAGCTAATGGGACCCGTTAGATGTGCTCTCTAATCTCACACAGTTTGTTGTCCTAGAGCCTAGTTCACGGGATCTCCGATCTCCTAGGTTAGGTTACCACCAATGTGAGCCTTTATACGGGTATAAGCCCCATTCCCTGTGACGCTGCTTGGATGACCTTCCGCGCCAATCCTTTAGTGAAAGGATCTGCCAAGTTCCTTTCAGACTGGATGTATTCTACAGAAATAACACCCGTCTCTCTGGCATGCCTTACCGACTTAAGTCGGCGCTTTATATGTTTTGAGGACTTCATATTGTCCTTCCTACTCTTCGCCTTAACGAGCGGTTTGGTTATCGCATGAGTTAATACGGCTGGAATAGGTTTTTCCAGCACAGGTAGGTCAGAAAGGAGTTCTCGAATCCATTCTGCCTCTACAGCCGCTGAATCAAGCGCTACCAATTCAGCCTCCATAGTGGACCGTGTAAGAATAGTCTGTTTAGAGGACTTCCACGACACGGCCCCACCTGCTAGAGTGAATACATAACCACTCGTAGCCTTCATGTCATCCGAGTCACTGATCCAGTTAGAATCACTGAATCCTTCCAAGACTGTAGGATGACCGGAGTAATGTATTCCTAAATTAGGATTTCCCTTCAAGTATCTTAGTACTCTTTCTAGTGCTATCCAATGATCATCTCCTGGATTGGACGTATAACGACTCAATCTGCATACAGCATATGAGATGTCTGGCCTCGTCGCACTAGTTAGGTACATCAGGGATCCTATGATTTGAGAATACTTAAGTTGATCCTTCCCATGTCCGGTGTTCTTATGTAACTTTGCATTTGGATCATAGGGTGTAGCTGCTGGCTTACAGTCCATAAACCCAAATCTGGTTAGGACTTTATCCACATAATGGGATTGCGAAAGAGTAATCCCATTCTCACCCTTTATAAGCTTAATGTTTAAAATAACATCAGCTTCACCCAGATCTTTCATATCAAAATTCTGGGAAAGGAAAGACTTTGTGCTATTGATCACATTTATGTTGGTCCCAAATAGCAATATGTCATCTACGTAAAGACATAGAATGACACCTTCGCCCCCATTAAACCGATAGTAGACACATTTATCGGCTTCATTCACACAAAAGCCGACCGACGTCATCGTGCTATCGAATTTCTCATGCCATTGCTTAGGAGCTTGCTTTAGACCATACAATGATTTAATCAATCGACATACTTTTCTTTCTTGCCCCTCAACCACAAATCCTTCAGGCTGTTGCATATAAATCTCCTCATCCAACTCTCCGTTTAGGAAAGCGGTCTTTACATCCATTTGATGTACTAGGAGTTTGTATGCAGCAGCTAGTGCTAAAAGCACTCGAATTGTGGGTAAACGAGCCACAGGAGAGTATGTATCAAAATAGTCTTCACCTTCTTTTTGCGTGAAACCTTTAGCCACTAATCGGGCCTTGTACTTTTCAATAGTACCATCAGGTCTGCGCTTTCTTTTAAAGATCCATTTGCAACCTACTGGCTTACAACCAGGTGGGAGATCTACAATTTCCCAAGTTCCGTTAGCAATGATGGAATCCATCTCGCTACGGACTGCCTCCTTCCAGTAATCCACATCCGGAGATGCGTATGCCTCTGAAAGGGTTCGTGGTTCATCATCCACGACATAAGTGACAAAGTCATCCCCAAGTGACTTCTCGGTCCTCTGTCTCTTACTCCTCCTCAACTCCAAATCTGGAGCGGTGTTATCCACACTAGGAGAAATAGAGAGATCATCTAGGCCGACATGTCCATTGTCTTCATTCGGTCTCATAGGAAACACATGCTCAAAGAATGTCGCATCACGGGATTCCATCACTATATTAGTAGCGATGTCACTCACCTCGGATTTGACCACTAGAAATCTATAAGTCTGTGCTATTAATAGCATATCCTAGAAAGACACAATCAACGGTCTTAGGACCAAGCTTCCTTTTCTTTGGCAACGGCACATGCACTTTTGCAAGGCATCCCCACGTTCGAAAATAGGATAAGTTGGGTTTTCTCCCCTTCCATCCTTCATAGGGTGTTTCCTCCTGATTGCGAGGTGGAACCCTATTCGAACATAGTTAGTCGTGAGAACTGCCTCACCCCACCAATAGTCCGACATACCTGAACTCTGAAGCATGGCGTTAACCAGGTCACAAAGAGTTCGGTTCTTCCTTTCGGCTATTCCATTAGATTGGGGTGAGTATGGTGGAGTAACTTCATGAATTATTCCACTTTCTTCACAGAATTGGGAGAACTCATGTGAGACGTACTCACCGCCTCGGTCCGATCTTAACCGTTTGATTTTCTTTTCTAGTTGATTTTCAACTTCAGCTTTGTAGATTTTAAAGTATTCAAGTGCTTCATCTTTCGACTTAAGTAGGTAAATGTAACAATACTTAGTCGCATCATCTATGAGAGTTAAGAAGTATCTTTTGCCACCTTTAGTTAATATTCCATTCATCTCACAAAGATCAGAGTGGACTAGTTCAAGTGAAGAAGTGCTTCGCCCTTCAACGCTATGAAAAGGTTTTCGGGGCTGCTTTGCTTGCACACACACTTCGCACTTTGAACCCTTCTCATAATTATAGCTCGGAATTAAACTCATCTTACTTAACCGCGTAATGGCTTCAAAATTAACATGACACAACCGTGAATGCCAAATATCATGAACTTTATTGCAATGGGAAACATTGTAAACGTTTACATTATTCAAATCAAGAATGGATAAGCGGAACATGCCTCCGCTGTCATAGCCTTTGCCCACAAAATTACCAAACTTAGTCAAAATGACTTTATTTGATTCAAACACAAGCTTTATTCCTTGCCTACATAGCATTGACCCGCTAAGAAGATTGCGCGTCATCGCGAGCACGTCATAAAGACGCCTTTTAGGATGAGTGTTTTGCGAAGTAAGCTTCGCAAACCTGTCCAATCCCACGCATCGTTGCAGCGGCTCAGTTGCCCATTAGGACGGATCCACCACCTTCACCTGAAATGAAGAGAAACAAGATCTATCGGCACATATATGTCTAGTAGCACCGTATCAATCCACCAATCAATAGATGGACTTGCCATAAAGGCCATAGGTACGTACTCATCGGTGGTGCTAGCCAACATGACATTAACCTCAGCCTTGCGGCTCTTGTGCTGACCCGGAGATGGACCCTTGCCCTTCCGATTGCGGCAATGATTGGCCTTATGGCGACCTCACATAAGCGAAGCGGGCGATGTCCTCCTTCTTCTTCTTCATTTTCTTAGGTCGTAGCTTGACTTGGGGCTGACTCTTGAACTTGGGTTTCCGTGTCCTCCACCATTCTTAAGTTGAACTTGATGAGCCTGAACTTGAGCCTTTCCCGAGCCGTCACCGGCTCTAGCACGCTCCTCGACATTAATAGCAGTGACGGCTCATTGGCGTCAAGCGCTCCTTTATATGCCTCCGTGCAGTCACAAAGTCACGCCACGGCGGTAACTTAGCCAAAATGACATTTACTTGGAACCTCTCGCGGTATGCGATCGTGCGACATAAGTCACGTACATGGAGCTGAAGCTCGTGGAGCCGCTCCATCACCGACCGCCCTCAACCATCTTGTAGTTCAAGTAATTGGTGTGACAAAGGACTCATTTCCATTATCTCCTCGAGTATTTCTCCTCGAGCTCATCCCAAAGTTGTTTGGCATTAGTGAAGTTGACATAGACGTCAAACAAGCGATTAGGCGGGATGGCCACAAGCGGGCTAAGATCGCATTATTAGCATCTTCCCATTTCATCGTCTCGTGGATCTCAAATGAAATGCGGTGGATTTGAGATGATCGTAAGAGCTTAAGATCGATCGACCAAAGTTTTGTCTTTGCTGCGGTAGCTTGAAATTGACTCAGTCAAACACTTGAGTTTCACAACATCGGATGAGGAAGCCATTTCTTTCAAGATAGGTTTTACGGAATGTTGTACATATTGCGGTATAAGCATATTTGCACATTTAATTCCAGCCAACATAATATAAACAATTGATTTCAGCATAAGAAGAATGACATTAATTGCATATAAACATGAAATTCTAACATGTCATTCAACTCACATATATATTCAAAGAATATAACTTACATGCTGCTGAAAATAACATAATAACCAGTCCTAAGAACAGTAAAACAACTAATTCCAGCATATAACAAATTAATTGTTTTATTATTGCTCTCAGAACAGAGTTGCGCAAAATCATAGATTTTGGCCTTCTCATGCATAAGTCATAACTCTTCATGATTGATCTAATAACTAGAAAATACAACTTGAGCTCTAGCGATTGTGCACAACTGAAACAAAGGAAATATACCTCAAGCAGATTCTGTTCTATTAAATGATTGCAAGCAATGAAATGAGTGACAGCAGATTAAACAGACTAGATAATCAATTGCTAGCCGAGCAAGATGGATTGCAATGATACACAAGCAGATTGAACCAACAAGTCTGTTACACTGACAATGAATTGAACAGGATAATTAACTACTGCACTGCTCACAATTTCAACTGCATGTAATCAGATCTAAAGACAGAAATATAATTAATAATATGACAGCCAGCAGAGAACAGTCCTAGAGCTCAAGCCTAAGTCTGTTATCTAGATCAATTTCAGTATATGACACAATTCATCACAGAGCATTCATCAACACCCACAAACATTCACAGCAGGCCTCTAATACTTGAACAAATTCTCAGATCAAGATATACTGCTGCAAATGATAAAGAACTGAATATACTCACGAATCGACGGTACTCAAAGCGTCAAGAAGCTAACAAGTCAAGATCACAATTAATATGGCAAGGCACGAAGAACTCGCTGTCCCGAAAAATCTATCAACCATTGCCGCATGCGCAGTAGATGATCCACGGAGATACAATGCCGCACTCCTCAATCACCAAAGCCAAATAAGAAGTCGAGGTTCGGGATGCCGCACAAGACCACACAAATTGCTCGCCGAGAGCAATCACAGCACAATAGGAACAGCGCCACCTCCTTCTTCCTCGGTTAGAACCCCCAATGTCCCGAGATGCACAAACCCAAACTAGGGTTCACACACGGAACTAGCAATGGGCCTCAATCGGAGTTGTCCCGAGGGTCAAGCCTCCGCCAACCGAAGAAAAGAAGAGGAGAACCAGTCAAGAGGAGCAAACAGAGATGAAGCAGAGAGCCCTCACCGTCGGGCTGCCTTCCCCTTTTGAAGGAGAGGTGGGATATAGCTGCGGGGTGGCGTGAGCGGCCGGCTCCGAAGAACCCGGGCCAGCCCCGCCTCCGCCGCTGCCCTTCCCACGCTCGCCATCTCCCCACGCACCGAAAGAATCGGATCTGGGAGAGGAGACCAAAACCGCCTGGAAGAGTGAGGCGCCGCCCCAGGGACCGAACCGGGGAGGAGACAAAGTCTCCTCCCCCTTATCTCTTTGCTCGGGAGACCGGTAGGTGGGCCCCACCTTTAGGGCTCCCTCCCATTCTTTTCTCAATTGGGAAATTCCCAATATGCCCCTCTCAACTACAACAGAAACTATGTAATTATCTTTACATACCTTAACCTATCCTCCAAGAAAGATCGTTAGTAAATGTGGATACTTTAAATTAAATCCTAAAACATGTTAATTGTTTTCTTTAGTCTTACTGGCCATTATTCAACCTGGGTGACCTTGGTTATTAGTTACAGCTTCAAGAACTATATTGTAACATTCTTTTCTTTTAAGCATGTATCTTAATTTAAATGTAGTGACATATCGGTTATTTGCCTTATCCCTAAATCATTCGCCCTTTTATCTAAGATTCTTACGATACTCTAATACATAGATAAACAATGTCTTACTAGGATTAAAAATAACTTTCAATTGTGTACTAATTGTGTTTGAGACTTGCTTCCTTATATGCATGGCAATCCATAATTTAAATTATGTATTTTTGGTCTAATATTAGTGGCTTGCTAATTAAATTATTTTATGTTAATTATTTATCCATTAATCAAAAAAGAAATCTCTTTGCTTTTTGAGATATGGAAATGGCAATTACATTTTATATGGTTGAATCTTGTATCACTTAATACTATATCTCTATATCCTTGTGTGTGTGTGTGTATTTAAATCCTAGTTAATTATTTTGGTTTTTTTAATTTACTTCCTATTTGAAAATGGCCAAAAGAATTCAGATGAAAAGGGGGAAAGCAGGGGAGTAGGGCACCTAAGGCAAGGGAGAGGCGCAACTGGTTGGGCGGCGGTGGCGCCGGTGGGTGGTGGATGGAGGGATAGGGTAGGCTGGTAAAATGGGATCCCGAGGAGGCAAGGAAGCCAGTGGAGGAGGTGACGTGGCCCGAGACGGCGCAGGTCGGCTTGGGTGGTGGCTTGAGCTGCCAACGGCGAGGGCGGAAAGAGGTGGCGGCGCCATGATGGGAGTGGGGGATAAATAGAGAGAGCATGAGTGAGAGAGCATGGTAGTGAACCTTACCGAGCTGGCTGCAGAGGTGGAGGTGTGGCGAGCAGCTTCAGCGATGTGAGCCTGCGGTGGTGCCCGAGGGTCGATGGTGGCAGTGAGCTGGAGTGGGCGAGAGCTCAAATTGACAACGCGGGGAGCTAAGGAGAGGTACAAGGGTGCTTCCCCCAAGCGGAATCGGCGAAGCCCTTACGGTGAAGAAATGGCGATTCAGCAGCGCTTTTCGCGCACACGAGGAATGAGGTGATGCAGCGAGCTCTGGTGCACGAAAATCTAATTAACTTGGAGAGGGAGTAGATGGGAAGCGGGAACACGATGTGACGTGATCACATTTGTGAGAGCATTGTCAGGATGACCGGAGCGTGGATGCTAAGCGGCTGCTGGAGCATGGCATGAGCCGAGTTGAGCTCGGTGGAAGAAAGGAAAGGAGTAGGGGAGATGAAGATACGAGACAAGGCAAGCTCGGGGGGGGAGGGGACATTTATAGCCACGATGGGGAGGCTGTGGTAGCGCTGTTGCCGGCGACCCGGGAGCAAGACTCGGCATGGGCAACGATGAGCGGCTGGGCGTGCACGGGCAACATGACATCGTGGAGAGCGTGCAGTGCAGAGCATGGCATTGGCAAGGCGAAGTGATGTGCTGAGCGTGGGCACAGGGCGCAATATGGTCTCTGGCACGGTGCTTGACAAGGCATGGCATGACGTCAGGAAGGCGATGTGATATTGCCGTGGTGAAGCTAGGCTTGGTCAACGCGGCGCACATAACAAGGAGGAAGGGAGAAGTCAGGGGAGGGAGGAAGGGTTTAGCTGATGCAGAGCATGGGAACGTGATGGAGGCGACAGGAGTAGGTGGCGCATGGCCGGAGTGACGCGCAGACGCGAGGCGATGCTGGGGAAGGAAGGAGGGAGAAGAAAGAAAAAAGAAAGGTGGGGCCCACATGGAAGAGATAGGAAGAAGGGAGAAGAAAGAAAAGGAGTAGCATTTGCAAATTACAGAAATTTGAATTCTAAATTGAACTTCTATTATTTTTGAGATTTAAGTTTGCAATTGAAATTTGAATTTCCAACCTTAAGTTTTGTATGTTAATTGAATAAAAAAGATTGATTTCTTGGTTTAATCATTTGGACACAAAATTCAATATTCCCTTGCATATGATGTTATTTAAGTTACCTCCAGATTTTGACTTTCAATTTTATTTTATTTTAATTGGTATTCATATTTTAGAAGCTTAGCTCTAATGTGAGGCTAGCTCTGAAATTGGTTTATAATTTATATTTTGCATTTCACAAAATTTAAAAGAATTCAAATAAATATTTAAAAAAAATTAGAATGACAACACTATGAAAAAATGGTTTTAAAATTTTCATAATTTTAAATATCCAAAATTTAGGATGTTACAACAGAGAACCGGGCCCTTCCACCTGTCAGGGGGCCCTTCCACCTGTCAGGGGTGGCGCCTAGGTCGGTGCCCTGGCTGGCGCCAACCTTCATCTTGCCGACTACGTCACAAACTCCTTCCCTACCTCACATGTATATCTTGCCTAGGGATCCTCGCACCAGAACACATGTCTGTTTCATTGCCATTTGTGCTCTGTGTGGTTGACGAGTGGACCTAGGTTGTCAGGCAGGTGGCAATGTAGCGGAGTTGTAATTTCTTAAGAATTTTGTCTCTTAAATATGTAGTTATCTGAAATTTAATCTAAAAGTTATAGTTATATGATAGTTTTGATACTAAAGTTGTAGGTTTGCGAGTTTTCTCATTAATAGTTGGTACAAGCGTCATGTTCAGTAGCGTGAACTCATTTGTTTACGCTAATAATTTGCCATGTGAGTAGGGCTAAAGGCTAGTAAATTCCAAGGATTCTTTTTAACATTAATTATATATGCGAATGGACTCTTTTTAATTAGCGACAGATTGTGAGAGGGCAGCTGTGTGTAGTAAAAAAGTAATGCTAAAATTGCTGATTGTTAGGTGCGTCGGACTAGAGTTACAAGCACTGACAATTCAAGCATGTTTAATTGTCCAACAACTGCATCCACGAAATGACTAGTGTCCAAATAAGAAATCACATGAACATGTTCTCAGGTGGAAATTGCTCCCTCCATTTCAAATATAAATCATATATTTAGTTTTTAATTCAAGCATGTTTAATTGTCCAACAACTGCATCCACGAAATGACTGTGATGTTTTCTCTATTTAAACCGCAAAATAGGCAATGAGGCAAAATGCCAAAATCTATATCTCAGGACATATGCATTTCTCAGGACATATGCAGCTAACTGATTTGGAATTCACTGAAGAAATGTGCTTAACAAATACTCACTCAACGAACTACAGGAGTGTTTGTTCCTCCACTAAATACTACTAGGCATAACAAACTAATACACAGACCGGACTCAGTCATGGTCTCATGGACACAAATACACAGATAACAGCCTCAGCCTTTTGTGCACAAGAGCCTTTTGTGCAACCTAGATAATCAAATACAAATACACAAATACACAAGAGCCTTTTGTGCAACCCAGATAGCATCATCAACCTGATTGTTAAAGCGAATTTAACAATACATTTAATAGCCTCAGCTTCATCACAGAGGATTAAGAACCATTCAAAAAATGTAGCATTAAGATGTATCAATGGATATCATTCAGAATCTGTAGGATCTACTGATGCAGTTCAAAAGAGACCACACAAAGAGCATTAAGAATTTATCAGCAAATATACATGTTGTGCTATCAGCATCAAGAATTTCTTTATCACCTACACTCACACTCCACTGCGGCACTGCCCATCGAGAATTTCTTCACACGCCGACACGCACCGCTACGGATGAAGGCTGTGGCGTGCCGAGGTTTGAGAGGCGGCGAGGTCGATAGGAAGTGGTGCTGGTGCCTCTGCCGGTTGACCCGCATCTCCAGCCGGCGCCATCTTCGTCTCAGATGTGGCCGCCGCCGCCTCGAGATGCCGGATGGAGACGCCGCCGTCGGCGTGCGGGAGATGGAGGCGCGCGGCTGGAGATGCCGGATGCGGATGGGTGGAGGAGGTGGGGTGTGGAGATCCGAGACGGAGACGCCGAGACGGGAGGCCGGAGGTGTGCGCGGATGGAGGCGCGCATGGGGATGGAGGTGGCGGCGGCGGCTGGAGATGCCGGATGCGGATGGGTGGAGGAGGTGGGGTGTGGGAGACCGGAGACGGAGACGCCGAGACGGGAGGCCGGAGGCGTGCGCGGATGGAGGCACGCGTGGGGATGGAGGCGGCGGCGGCGGCTGGAGATGCCGGATGCGGATGGGTGGAGGAGGTGGGGTGTGGGAGACCGGAGACGGAGACGCCGAGACGGGAGGCCGGAGGCGTGCGCGGATGGAGGCGTGGGGATGGCCGGATGGAGGCGTCAGGCGTGCGTGGGGATGGAGGCGGCGGCGGCTGGATGGGTGGAGGAGGTCTGGTCGTCTGGACTCTGGAGGTGGGGTGTGGGAGAGACGCCGAGACGGATTGGGGATTGGGGAATGGGCCCGCCGCCGCTTTGGGCAGGGTGCACCTCGATCGGTAATTACCGACGGTAATTACCGACAATCTGTATTCTTCAAAACGATCGGAAGAGAGCTAAATTGTTTCGTTTTCATTATCGGATATTTTTACCGTTCGTTTCCGTTTTATCGGTTACCGTCACCGTTTCCGTTTAGGGGGAAAATCGGTAATTTTTCGAAAATGATTATCGGTAACCGAGAATTACCGTTTCGTTTTCAGCCCTAGGCAGTGTGTGTAGTAAAAAGTAATGCTAAAATTGCTGATTGTTAGGTGCGTCGGACTAGAGTTACAAGCACGACAATTCAAGCATGTTTAATTGTCCAACAACCGCATCCACGAAATGACTAGTGTCCAAATAAGAAATCACATGAACATGTTCTCGTGGAAATTGCTCCTCCATTTCAAATATAAATCATATATTTAGTTTTTAAATATAAGGTGTTAATAATGTCTTATCTCTTTTGCTTTGATTCCCCTCTCTCCAACATTTAAGGTAAATATGTCTATTCTCTCTTATTCCAACAAGGATATCGTGATCATTTCTTTTCCATTCTTTTGGTCTTATAATACTACGTGGTCTTTGGTTAAAATACGCCTTGTATTATGTAAAATGGGATCTGATTATTCCAACTTTCCAAGTAGTTATTACATCCATTACGTCTTGACACGCCTTATTCGAATGTTTGTTCCATGTGTACCATTTCATGGTGCAACTTAATTAATTACTCTTAATTAAATAAATATTTTTGTGATGCAATCACGCGAAAGGAAAGCTACCGCAATAGCTAGCATCTAATACTCATTTGGAAACCTGGATTACTCGCAACCTTGTCTCTCTTTTTGATTAAAAACTACCGCCATCGAGTTACGTAAACTAGTGGCTTTTGCCAAAAATCAGAACAAAAGGCGTGTCTCGCTTTGAAATTTTTGTACGAATAATCTATTTTTATTCGAAATTATAGAAATATATCCACGGCAATATTTTTTACACAAATAGGCTCCAGTCACCTAATGGTGCACCTAGTTCTTACCAGCTGCCGATAGGTTGCAGTGTCTAGATGGCGGTTGGGATAGTCACTAGAGTAGTTTGTACAACCCCAGTAACGTATACCTAGGCTGATGCGGTGCTTAGACTTGAAGAACTTGCACGTGTCCCCGCACCAACAAAGGGGAGTATCTCCCCCTCAGGTGGGAGTTGCGGTAAACGCTCGGTGGGAATGTTCGGGATGGGGTTGTTGCTACAGGGCTTGTCATTGCGGGGAGCTGACCAGGCCGCAGCTGCCCTTATTTTCTCATCGCGGGTAGCAACTGACCGTGCTAGGTCGTGGGTCTCCTCCCATTGCTTCATTATCTTATCCCAATGCTTCTTCTGCCTTTTGTCCATCCCGGTGCGATGAAGGAAGCGTGGTGTAGTGTGCGGTTTGGTTGCACAGCGTTCTCTGAGAAATCTCCTCGACCTCATTTTATAGTGTGCAAAGCTGGTAAAGCTAAGCCATGAGGTCTTGTCGCTACGTAAAGCCGCACGCGGCGATCATGTTGCTGCGCAAAGCTGGCGCGTTCGGTCTTATCACTGCGCAAAGCTGGGCCATGCTATAATGTCACTGTGAAAATCTGCATTGTCATGTCATGTCACTGAGGAAAGCTGGCACGCTCGGTCTTCTAACTGCGCAAAGCTAGGTTGTGCTGTCATGTCACTGCAAAAAGCTGCGTCATCATGTTATGTCATTGAGGAAAGCTGGCGCGTTTAGTCTTGTTGCTGTGCAAAGTTGGGCCATGCTGTCATGTCACTGCAGAAAGCTAGCCCGTGCGGTCATGTCGCTACGGAAAGCTGGCCCGTGTGGTCTTCTCACTGCGCAAAGCTGGTCAGTGCTGTCATGTCACTGCGAAAAACTGCGTCGCCATGTCATGTCACTAAGGAAAGCTAGCGTGCTCGGTCTTCTCACTGCGCAAAGCTAGGTCGTGTTGTTATGTCACTGCGAAAATCTGCGTCATCATGTCATGTCATTGAGGAAAGCTGGCTCGTGCAATCTTCTCACTGCGCAAAGGTGGCACGGCCGGTGTTCTCACTGCGCAAAGCTGGGTCGTCATGTCATGTCACGTCACTGAGCAAAAATGGCCCGAAGTTACGCTATAAAATGAATGGATGAGGTGGTGCTGGTTGGAAAAATTATCTTCTCCGTCATAGAGTAAGCCACAATGACGGACGCCGAGGGGCCAGTCGAACATGGGTCACCAAAGGACGACCTTTCGCTCGAAAGGAAGGAGGACTTCAGCCCTATGTACCGCTTGTTGCTAAATAGGTGCGCTCATCCAGTGTGGCCAAAATGCAAACACATGCTGGACACAGTGGTGCAAGTGGCAGAAGGCCATACAGATGGTGGTCGACGTTTCATCCGATGCCCAAACTCTGGGGTACAAGTTCGCACTCATCTATTTTGTTGTAGTACTAATATAGCTTCGATGTTAACGTTTGTTTGTAGCAGATGGATAAATGTGACTTCGTGCGATGGATCGATCCTCCCCACGAAGGGTATATTTCAACGTACGTGCATATGGTATGGGATCGAATCTTTGATTTGGAGGCACACATTGAGAGTATTGAAGAGCAGAACGATGACCTCCGTCAGTAGGTGGAGCGCGAGAGGGGTAACGAGGAGGTCATCAATATAGGGAGTTCGTACGACCCAACATACTACTACATGAACCCTAGTTATATATGTGCTTGCCAGTACAATGACGGCCAGCCACGTTCGAGACGGCCCCCTCAGCAATACTCCATGTGAGTGCCACGAGGCTCGTTCCACATATAGGCAACGATGTGTATGGTTCTACCGGTGTACTCAACACTGTTGTTCGAAATAATTTTCAATGTTGTTAAGCATGTAATTGAATGATTCGTGCATTGCTGCAGTTGCCATCGGTGTAGTTCATCGCTCGCTTTCTTTGTCTTGTCGAGAAGGTAAGGAGAAGTAGAAATAAGCTCGGTACAATAGAAGTAAAAGTTAACTATGTAAATAACAAACATAAACAATACATGAACAAATAGTGTACATTGAGCACTACCGTCCCCCAACAAAGATCCCGGCACCCTCTCTGCCGCCACCCTAGCGCCCTCCATCTCGCGTCCGCGTCCTCTCATCTGCCCCACTTGGCCATTCTCCGCCGCAATGGGTGGTGACGCCTTGGACAACGTAAGACGCCAGAGACTGCCGCACCCGCCATCGAAGCTGGTGGAGTGGGCTCTACCATTGCCTGTGTGCCCTGCGGTGCATCGGTGAGGGCACTCCTGGAGAGAACCTCTGATGGTGTGCCCCGAGGTGCAGAGACGGACACCGGCCCGGGCTAGTCCAAAAAGTACTGGTCTGGATCGTCCAGGCCTGGGGAGACGCCATATCCCTTCTCAGGGGAGAAAAGACTTGTAATGGTAATATCGTTAGTTTGTTACATAAAGCATTGGGATAAAAAGTGTGATCTGACAATGCGTATCCTCAATTGGCGCCATCGCGTCTGGAGGAGGGATGTACGGCGCGGAGTACACCCCCTGCGTGGGGAAGCCAGCGATGTGCGGAGGACACGTGAAGAGCTGCCCTGGTGGTGTATGAGGCTGTCCCCATGTAGAGCCCCCAGCCTGGTCCGGGTGAGGTGGTGTAGGACGTGTCCACGTACAACCTCCGGAGTAGTGCCACGCCGGTCGGGGCGACACCGTTGGACGAACCATCTATGTACTAGGCGTGGTTGTGGAGACCACCGGTAGCCTCGTGCAGGACAGCAGGCCTACGATATGTCTACACCTGGCCTCCATCCGACGCCAAACGCTCACGTTCTCCTCGTGGGTCAACTCTGCACCTGCGGTGAGCCTGTCCAGCATAGCGACGGACTTGCTCCACATCGAAGTACTGGCGTCAGCCTGAAGAAAAAGACATGAAATGGTCCATCATCGAAATGACATTGCCATTAGGGAATCTTTAAACATTACATGTAACGTACCGCGAGGTGAGTGTCCCGCGCGAGGTGCACGGGGTACATGTCTGTCGGAGTGGCGACATGTGTGGTGGGCATAACTCCCTTTCTGGAGTGTCTGCTTATAGGACCATTATGTAAGTACTTGCAAGCGAGTAGTAAACGCGTGCATTTATCGAGTGGTCACTCACGCGCGCACGCTCTACGGAGCGGTGGTCCGCCCAGTACGAGAAGCGCGATGCGTACCAAACTGCCGCATCACTCATTGGGTGCACTGATCCTCTACAAAGATATCATACATGAGCTTCCAGCGCATCGGCCGAAAGCCGGTCCACGCCAAAGCCACGGTGTGTACTGACCATCAGAGCACCGGTCGTGCAGTGCCGTAGGTGAGTACGGCTCCCAGCTCACGTCGTCGGCTGTGAGGGGGTCGAACTGCTCCACAAAGGGCAGATACGCCTACTGACCTGCACGTGCGCGAACTGTACCTGCAAGGAAGAACAGTTGTCAAGTATGACCATCATTAATAAGAAGAAAATAGCTGATTGTGATAATACTTACCCATCGACGACACCAGATAGAACCCATCGTCGGTCGGTCGACGTCTCCCCCGGGGAACATCTCTGCCCCGTACGGACTCATGTCCTTTAGCAAAGGTCGTCCGAGGCTGAAGCGCTCGAACGACCACAGCTGTAGTAGCAGTGAACAATCCACGAGGATCGAGTTTGCCTTGGTCCTCGAGCACACGTCGCACAGGTCACGATAGTTCGCGGCAAGTGCGACCGATCCCTAGCTGACCTGGGGGGCCTCGTCGTCCGTGATCACCCTAGCATGAGCGATGAGGCACGCGTCGACGGTGTTGTTGTGGCTAGTGGTGAAGAGCACCCAACCAAACAGCCACAAGAAGTACGCCTCCAAGTGACGCGACACCTGGTAATCGTCTGCCTCTGGATCCGTTCGCTCCACCTGAATGCAAACAAGATGTTATTAGTACGTAATAGTGCAAATAAGAGCTTCGACGACATGATCGATTATAAAGAGCACATGCCCAGAACTGTGCGAGCCACCTCAGCGACGGCTCATGCATCTAACTCGCTAGGAAGATGTAGTAGTCATCCGCGGCACCCAGTGGAAGGATCCCCTTGAATCTGCCGAGCAAGTCAGCACGCCACTCGGCCGGGGCCTCCAGTAAGAAGGCAGCAGCTCCCGCGATCAAAAGCCCAAGCAGTAGGGACACATCCTACAGGGTAGGTGTCATCTCCTCGAATGGGAGGTGGAAAGTGTGCGTCTCGGGCCGCCAACGGTCCACCAAAGCCGTCCGCAGGGAATGGTTGAACGGGAAGCGTCGTGATCACTCCACGACGTCGTCCCCGCCCGCGGCCACGGCGGGTCCATCCTCGTCAGTGGCCTGCACCATCTGAGCAAGAGGGAGTAGCCCGGCATCCCGCAGCCTGTAAACAAAGTGAAGGTCAACACGGGACGTACTTACAGCAATACTAAAATGCTGGACAAGTGCAAACCTGACTATCCAACAAGGGTTGTGTCTCCAGGCCACGCGAGGTGTGCGTGTCTGGACCACTCCTGGCTCAGCTGGATCGTCCGCGTTCCTCGTAGGCGGCACATGATGGGAAGCACGATGCAGGCGGTCCACGTGTTCGTCCAACAGGGGGTACCGCCAGTCCAAGTCACGACCATCACGAGCCATACCTGTAAAAAGAGTTCAAGTTAGCACTTATAAGGAACCAGAAAACATTGCATGTAAACTAATAGTAAATAGAACTTGTAAGTAAATAAATAGAGCAATACTATGCTACCAGCACAACACTAACTACATTACAGAAAAGGGGGATGTAACATAGCAGTTGTACAAATGGTACATGAAATATACGATACATTTAGTACGACATTCCGCATGTCATAAGTGCATACTAAAAAAATACAGTTCACAATATAAATTTATTTCTAGTCTCCAACAACTAGTAGTACATGCCATGCCACTTTGCCTACTGATCAGCACATGCGTTGCATCGTCTAGCTGTGTTCCCCTACTGACCGCATTGCCCGCAACGTGCACTAGATGCTTCGGCTTGCGATTCGTCCATATCATTTCTAATACGCTGGCTCTGTCGCCGACCCTTCCCACCCTTCAGCATGTTAACATCTAGAATCCAAGTCCTCACTGCAATGTCCATGGTGGCGAAGTTTTTGATAACCCTGAACCCTCAGAGCTCCCCACACCAAGCATGCATTACCCTCTCCTTAAATAAGTACTCCGACATAAAGTTCGAAGGATCCATGCCCACGGTCCCGCATGCAGTGAGGACATGAGAGCATGGCTTGTATAACAGCTTCAGCTTGTTGCACGTGCTGCTAGGTTCATTTGCATGATATCTAAGGCATACCTTGTGGGTAACAAGGGAACGAGCCATCCCAAATTCGGCTCTATCACGGAGTACCACGTCGAAACGATGCTCTCTGTTGCCTATGACCTACACTGTGTGCAATTGACTCTTCTGTGCTTTCGTCTCCATGTATGCCATAATTTTCGATGAATACAGTGCTCGGAGATTGGCCGCATGAAGTGCGGCATTCGTGTGCCTCTCCTTGAAGTAGCCGATTGTGCTGTGAAGAACACCTTCCACGATGGCGACAAGAGGCTGAGAATGGAGGCCCTTGAGAACCCAATTGTACACCTCGGCAAGGTTAGTCATCATTATGCCGTACCTTGCGCCGTCCATGTCGTGCAACAGCGACCATTTCTCCAATAGTTCTCCCTCGATCCATTGCGAGAAGCATTTTATGTTTTATGAGCTCCTCCTTCTTGGACCAGCTGGGTTAGGCTCATTGAGTGCTGGCAAGCATTCTGGTTGTGCCACCCCAGGAATGACCGGCCCCTTGCTCCTCTTGTCGATGTGCTTCCTGGTATGCTCATCCAACAACGCCCACAAAGCATCAAATTTTCTCCGCTGGTTCCGCATAGCCAGCCTCTTGAATAGCTTCATCAATGGTTGTTTCAGAAACTGGTTGAAAAAGTTCACTTCTAGGTGACGAATGCAGCACCTATTTCGCATGTCCGGCCAAGAAAAGGGCTCCTCGGGGTCTTCTTGAAATTTTCTTATAGCCTTTACAATCCCAGCGTGGCGATCATGGATTACACACACACCAAGATAAGTGCCGACAAGTCCAACCCTGACATGTCTGAGAAACCACAACCAGCTTTCATAATACTCACTTTTCACGAATGCGAAGGCCAGTGGAAATATTTGGTTGTTGCCGTCAACGTCTATGGCCGTCAGGATCTGCCCCTTGTATTTGCCTGTCAGAAAGGTCTCGTCAACTGAGATCACCGATAGCATGTGCTGAATGCCTCCATGCAAGCACCAAATGCTAACAAGGCTCTCGCAACACAAAGATATCTGGTGGACTTGTGGATGGCTTGTCGTGCACAGCGATATACGTGCCCGGGTTCCTGTCCTGCAACACCTTAAGCATATGAGGAAGATTGTCGTACGCTGCCTCGAAAGTCCCAAAACATTTTTCCAACGCCTTCTGCTTGGCACACCACGCCTTCGCGTAGCTAATCTTGTACTTAAATTTCTTCTCGATAGCTACCACAATATGCATGGCCTCCATGTCTTTCTTCTCTATTATCTCTCTGTACATCAAATTGGCTATAAAGCGGATGTTAGGTTACGATGCCTCGTCAAAACACTGTTGAGAATGCAAGAGTGTGACTCCACTTTCGACACAATCCAGTGAGTCTCATACTTGGGTCTACGTGCGTGCACACTTCAAGGACAACCAGCCTACTCGCACTTCACGGTGTACTGCTCCTAGCTTGATTTCACGACCCGAAAAGTCCACTGCATTGAAAGGGCCCACAACTTGATGGCATCCTACAGCGCTGCCTTGTCAGCAAACATAGAATGCAACTGAACCTCTGTCTCATGATACTCCCATGCTGATTCATGCTCATCATGTGCGGAAACACCCTCAGCATTAAACCGGTTCCATTTCTGCGGGATAGGAACTTCATCCTCATCCGAGCTGTCTTCGTCGTCGTCCTGTACAGCTTACTCTTCAGCACCATTCAGACCTTCACGAACGGTTCCAGCAGCTAATGCACTCTCAATGTAGTGGCTATTGGCATTGCTGATGTCAACCTGCATATATGTTTTAATTTTCCAACATGTCAAAATGCATTGCACAATACCAAAGTACTGACGTACTGTAATTCACATTTCGCTGATCGTTCGCATATCATAACCCACTACAATAAATGCGAACTATGAACTTCCTATCGGTTTTTCTAACATTCTCCTAACGTTTCTACATATGAATTAATTAAATTCCAGCAAAACTATTTACAACATTTTTTAATATGTACAAATTTAGCGGACGATTAATGTGTATGTTACGGTGACTGAATTTTCTACAACTACAATTTTGTACGCATGCAGATTTCCCACTGATGCTAATTTTGTAAAACTATGTTCCCTAATTTATACACAACTACACGCTTCTGCAGCTGCTAATATTCTAAAACTACATTTTAACTAAATTTTGTATATCAGAAATTTAACTATTTCTATCTACATCTACACCTACGGTTGCTTCTTCCTCTCCTCTCCGTTTCTACGCCTGCTAATTTCCTATAACTACGTTAACTAAATTTTCTATAATAAAAATTGTACTAAAATTTCTATACTAAAAATTTTCTATTCTAAAAATTGTATACTAAAAATTTTCTATACTAAAATTTCTATACTCAAAATTGTACTAAAATTTCTATACTAAATTTTTTTACATCTACAGTTTTTACTAACACTAACATTTCATAAAAAAAATATATTGCAAATACAATATACAAAAAAAATACATGGATCTGATTCTTCCTCTTCTCTCCTCCCACTCCTTCCTCCCTCTCCTCTCCTCCTCCTCTCCCTCTCCTCTTCTCCCCCTCCTTCTATTCTTCCCCTCCTTCCTCTCTCCTCTTCTCTTCTCCCCCCTCCTTCCTCTCCTCTTTTCCTCTCTTTTTCAGCTGAGCGAATGGATGGAATGCGCCGGGGCATCGGCGGCCGAGCGCACGGCCCTTTTTAAACCCCCCGGTCGCCCGAGCATTGGGTGACTGGAGCTCCAGTCGCCCAACCGTTAGGCGATTGGAGCTCTAGTTGCCCAACGCTCGAGCAACAGCAATTACTCGCCCAACCGTTACCATATTGGACGCGTGTCGCTTCCTGGTTGGGCAACTGGCTCCAATCACCCTCCCGTTGGGCAACTAGAGCCTATTTGTGCAAAAATGTTGCCGCGGGTATATTAATGTAATTTTGAATAAAAATAGATTATTTGTACAAAAATTTTTGGTTCATTCAGTTCATAAACTTTCTTTGTATTCAACTTCTATGTCACTAAGCTTATAATTGAATCTAGTATGTCCCACACTTCAAATCATTTTTTATTCAGAATTTTTAAAATTCAAAAACAGAAAATCGGCGCTTTTGCCTTTTTTGGTCTGGCTAGTTTACGTTGAAAACCGGACCACCCCATCCTGTTTTAGGGCCTGTTCCGTTTCCATGAACCACGACTACCATATGGCAACCACGACTACTTAGAAGTATCTTTTGTCGAACTCTAAGGTCCGAACAACAAATTTTCTTGGAATAGGTAAATTAGACGAATTTCATGTGCAATTACGTGTTTAGATACTAAAATACATGTGCTTGTATAGTTGTATTTGTTACCCAACTCTAATGCTCATTATTGAAGACATAGTTGTATCTATTATACAACCATAACGATGCTAAGTATACATTTGATTAATCTACACCATTATAATTTGGACCTACTAAAATAAGCGGTGTAGGTCTTTCTCATTTTCACTAATTAATATAGTAATTTCTTGCCCTTAGGAGCGAGCATGGTGGTTTCTTTCTCTATCATTTAATAATATATAATAGGAAAAAGTTCACTTTTTAACCTTAAACTATGTCTTCGATCCGTTTTTCAACCTTGAACTATGAAACCATCTCAATCAGAACCTTAAATTATTAAATTCTATGCAAAACACTCCCTTCATTCGAAACCATTCTGGTTGGCAATGGTTTTGGCTTGTGTGGCATGCTAATAATACATTGCGCCTATGTGTGCATCCACATCATCATCCTTGTGCATCCACTCCATGTTAACATCCACGTCATCCTCAAAGCACACCTTCTTTTTCCTTCAAACTACACATAGAGAGAGATGTAGGGGCTGGCAGTGGGCACATCACCGTCATAATGCTCTTTGTGGTGAATTGGACCCCGTCAACTCAAACCGTTCGCATCACCTTGAGCCTCTCATCACGCTGTGGCCACATGCTAGCTCCCTTCCCTCTCCCTCCTGCTTGCTGCACCCTATATGCCACGTTGCAAACCACACCATGGCTCGCCCTCACTGACCTCGCTGGCGCCGTGCAAAAGGCTAAGGTTTTCAACCCAAAGCTGCCCCAATGCTCTACTCTAGCTAGCCTCTACCATCCCCTACTTTAAGCAAGCAAGACCCTGCAGCCATTGCCATATATTGGTGTGATCTATAGCTACAAGCCTGAAAGCGAGCTAGCATCTGCAGCTTGCCAACCAAAGACACAATGTGCACCCACCATGGCAGAGCCGCTCCCTCCCAAATGTAGCCTAGCAGGAATCTCCCTATGCTTGCATTCCAACACCTGTGTCGCCACTCCTGGTCATGAACCGTGTTGTAGAAAGTTGCCATTGCCGCTGAACTAAAATTGGCTCCCTAAGCTCTGGTAGAGACACACTGAATCGATCTCACAAATGGGTGAGCTACCTCAACATCTACTCATGTCACTTGGTGTTCCACCTCGTTTGCAACAGATCCCAAAACTTATTTTATTTCCATTAATGTAGCATGATGGATCAACCATTTCCCTTCTCCAGCTCCGTTAAGATTCACCACCATAGCATGTCCTCGTTGGTGAGTTTTCGTGCAATTCCTCCGCACACAAGCATGATCTCACTGTGTTCTACATTTTTACACACCTCCAAGAGGAGAAATTGCTGCTTGCCAATCTCCTCAGGTTGTATCATCGCCGCTGGTCCCGTCACCCTCGATCCTGGCTACCCTCACCTCTTTCCTTCTACCCAGCCCCAGAGCTAGCAGTGAGGCCTTACTACCGACGAGTCGAGCACGGCTATATTTGAGCTTGATGAGGCGACGAATTTCTTGGAGCCTAAGAGAGAGAGAGAGATGAGGAAGAAGAACATGTGAGGTGGATTCCAAATTAGCTATATTTGCACATGTGGACGATATGTTGGCAAAAAACCACCCTGATTTAGGTCGATGGGGTAAAGTGGATGGTTTCGTTAGTTCGAGGTTCTAATTCAGACAATTTTATAGTTCATGGTTGAAAAACAAACCGTTTCAATGAACCGAGGTCAAACTTCAAAGTTGAAAAAATTGATTTTTCCTATACAATATAATAGATTCTATTCTAACTAGCTTAATTCGAAGCACAACACAAACTGTCCCTAAGTGTGAGACAAATTGGGTCAAGCCTACTTAAATTGTAGACTGTGCCTCTGTGAGAATACTTGAGACGTAGCAAAAGAGATTGTGGCCAAAATATGTATGTAGTCTGTCAAACACACGAGTCTTTGAGTGAGTTAAGTAATAATCTTGTGCAATTAAGAAACAAATAAACAAATAAAACAAAACAAAGAACAACCACCATGAGCAGAACAAGTCCAGCGTAAGCAACACATCTACCTGAACTACAAATAATGCCTCCAAATAAGTTAGTCCAAATAAGTTGTTGTCGTTTATACTTTTTTCCGAACAACATGGATACAATAATCTATACCAAAAGAATGTTCCAGAAAGGTTCATTTAGCAAATTAACCTAATTATTTAATAGAAGAAAAGTGCCAAATCAAAGAAGTTACAAGCCAAGAATAAGAACATAAAGAAATTAATTACATATTTTTAGCTAGTTCACCAATAAGAGCCACGTCGATTTCATGCTTGACATGCATAGATTATGAACAAATTTGAAGAGTTCACTGATATAGTGACTAGGCTTACTACTACAACCTGTAGGCAAATAACTTAAAAGAATAAATCAAAGGACCTCATCAAGACCAAACAAGAAGCAACACAAGAAGAACAAGACACTGTCTAGCTACTCCCCTACCTGAAGAAATCATCAAACTACAGCTTTGTAAACCATCGCAATTGGAGTAACTTCATCAAAACTAGTCACTTGGCAAACCTGCAAGATCAAAAATATTATAAAAACAAACCAATCAAAGAACAGGTCTCTATGATTTGGCAGCTTGGCTTTACACTACTACAGAAAACCATATTACAGACGGTTCAAAAACGTCATCACAGACAGTTTTCTGAACCATCTGTATTTATGGGTCAGTGATAATCGAAGGTCATCACAGACGGTTTTCGAACCGTCTGTGGTGTAAATATCACAGACGGTTTTTCACTAAAAACCATCTGTGATTATCAGATATCACGAGCGGTTTTACTTACAAACCGCTCGTGATATTCTTTTCTACCCTAAATATATTTACATTTATTGGCTAGCCTCAGAAATGCTAGCCATACCCTCTGAAACAAGCAGATCAAACATGTATACATACAATTCACATCTCAATTTATTTCAGAAACATAAAACATCCAATTCACATCTCAATTCATTTCACAGACACCAATTCACATTGCACTTCATTTCACAAACATAAAGCATCCATTTCGCAAATCAATTAATTGAAATGAAATAAAATATCCATTAAAAAATACACAATTACAAAAGATCTACACTGCATTTGCACTTAGATGGTAACATTGCATTTTTTATTGCTCCATCACTCCAGAATCGAGATCTCGCGAAAGTAACAGATCCATAATCAACGAACTTGTCCGGCTGAACAAGCTATACTTAGAGGGCGCATGATTGTCATCCAAGCATTGCTTGTGCAGCCGACAGGTTCGTTGATTATGGATATCTTACTTTCGCGAGACCTCGATTCCAGAGTGATAAGAGCAATAAAAAATCATTTGCACTTAGATGGTAACATTGCATTTTTTATTGCTCTATCACTCCGGAATCGAGGCTCGCGAAAGGAATAGATCCATAATCAACGAACTTGTCAGACTACACAAGCTATACTTGGATGGTGCATGATTGCCATCCAAGTATTGCTTGTGTAGCCGACAAGTTCGTTGATTATGGATCTGTTCCTTTCGTGAGACCTCGATTCCGAAGTGACAAGAGCAATAAAAAATCATTGTGCGTAGTGGAACTCTCCATCTAACTTTATTACTTGAGCCACCAAAAAGTACGCCATCTCTCCTCGAATTCTTGAAAGGTCCGGCTGTTTCAATGCAGTTGATGGGATGGACACAGCCTGTCGATAGGAATATCAATGTGCGTATATATATAACGTGATAAGTATGAAGTAATTATGGGAAGATTGACAAACCTTGGAATTGGTGATCCTCGAGGAATCGAGGAGTAGTTCCATATGGTGGCAAACGTAGAAGCCACATGTGTTGCTCGGCGGCTGCTGGTGGCACTGCAAAAAATGAAATATGTTAATTCAAGAGGCATTACTACCAACTGTTGCATAGGATTAATTAATGTGTAATAGCAAATACCTTAAAATCTCGAGCATGTGTCAGGCCTTTGGCCCCTTGCATTGAGACACCTCCCTTTGCAACGTACATCGCGAACGCCCTACGTGAATCGAAAAAGTTAACCTTAGTCATTCGGAAGGAAAGAAAGAGTACAATATAGGTATGTATGAAGAAAATGTACTTACCTATCGATTACCTGGCTGACAACTGTGAAGTCCATTTTATTCTTACTTAGGGAATCAAGGTAGTATACCTTGTTCCATTTCGGTAAAATTACTATTAAAATCCAATGGTAGTTCTGGTTGTAGGGCATAAGTACATATTCCTTATTGCGACAAGCCAGCAGTCCTACTGCAATGTACCTCTCAACGAAGGGTGTATCCTCGTCGATGGTATACTTGGCGACCAAGTGTGGGTCCAATAAACCAACTGATGATTTGGATGATCTAGCTTTAGTCAGCATGTGTCTATATATATACGCAGGAAAGCAACAAATTATATATGACATTTATCGGTATGACATGAACGGAGACTGTGATTGTACACACTTACAGCGTCCAGCATCGGATGAGTGAGATGTCGAGAGTGTTGAGCATGAAAAGATCGAATAAATCCTCAAAGGTGACCACGAAGACACCTTGATGAATAATGTGGTGTAAATGATCCGACGTGAATTTGACAGAGATGCTTGAGCTCCGTTCTCGCTCCGGTTTATTGGACTGTTCCATATACCACTTGTGCAATTGCTGGCAACTATATGCTAGGGGTTGGAGGCCCTTTTGCTCGAGCAACAGCTCGCCAAGCACAAATTTGCAGGCCAATAGCAGGTACGGGATATCATCATTGGTCTTCTTTGCTTTGCCCTTACTGCCTCGGCTGTAGGTCGACTTTACAGGTGGTGGAAGTTGCACTAGTGGAACTTGCTGCACCAGGAATAGCGCCCGTGAACATGACACCGGTTTAGGTAGCGGTGGTGGATGTAGCGGATCTGGTTCAGGTTGCCCTTGTGGAGATGGCACCAGTGCACGTAGCTGATCTGCCACTGGTGAAGAAGCCTCGAGGAAGATACTGTTTTTGGGCCACTGGATGAAGGATCCAATGGCTTGCCCTAGAGTCGTGAACTCATCGTTGGTGGGCTTCGGTAGCGGGACGACCTCAAAATTGGCGTGTACACCATCCACTGACACTTTTACGAAGCCTGTCGCTAAAGCTTGACGGTGCAGCATGACCCCTTGAGCAGACGGATATGCCATGCCCCAGGCAGCGCACAAGGCAACAGAGGCATATCTCACTTGGAGCTTGCACTTCGTAGGCTCCTACATAATGATACAAAATTAGCTACTCCAATTAATAGGCCTATGAATGGATCAAGCATTTAAGAGATAATAATTATTATCAGGATGTCGTCCACTGGAAATCTGGCCTCGCTTTCCGTCGGATTGGATGCGCAACTACTCGGCCGGTTGTGCGGGCTAGGTAGCACAGGAGCGGCGGCGGCGGTCTGCTGGCTTTCTGTATGTTTCCGCACCTCATCTCTGACATAATCAGCTAGCTCATCTCTTAGCTCCTCTCTAAGAGATGCCTTGATCTCTTCTCGTAGCCGCTCCTCACGCTCGGCTTTGGTTCTCTTCCTACGCCAATACATTTCGGAGTCATCTTGGAAACCATATTTCCAAAGAACGTAAAGTCCAAGGCCTCTCGTATGGCCCGGGTGCTCCTTGCTTCCTAGGGCCGCGGAGAGCATATCATTCTCCCTTGTTCCCTTGAATGATCCCAAAGTAGATTCAAAACTCAGCTCTTCCTGCAAGAGCACGACATGTCATTTCACTTCGTACGAAGTTGTGGAGTAATTACAAGTTACGTAGTTCGATTGATATCTTACGGTATTTGGGACACTTGGCTGTGCGCAGGATTTCGAAAGGAGACGTCCCCCGATGTCGTTGTAGATGACCTTGCTCGAATCCAATTTCGAGCGCGGTCATCTGGGATATTGCCAAATGGCGGGGCGATGTCCTGCAGAGCTGCCAGTTCATCCTCCTTCCTCTACTACGGGATTTTACCCACATACCCAGCTGTTCCAAGTCTGTGTGGGTATGTGTTTTTTGCCTGGAGGGCCTTATGTGCCGCACTTGTACTTTTGAAATCTTCGATCGTCTTCATCGCCTTGAACTCTTCCCATTGTGGTTCCAGGAATGGGTATTTATGAAAAGGCGTTTCGTCCGTCTCCACGTATTTCTTGACAAGCGTGCTCTTGAAGTTCTTCCATGCTTTGCACGCCGCTAGCAAGGTTTGTCGTTGCACGGCGTCTTGGTGTTCCTCTGGGATCTCAAACGATGCCAAAATTTCGGTCAACAGCTCATCTTTCTGAGTCTTAGGTACGCTCTTCCACGAATTGAATGTGATCTCAATTCGTTCTCGTGCAACTATTCCGACCATTCTTCGGAATGCATTTACTGCTTTGGGAGGAAGGAGAGGAGTCCCATATCCATCAACCTCTGTGATGGTAAATCGGCCCTCAGGCTTCTTCGATAGCCCTCTTCCTCGGTGTTATGATTTTGGAGCGGACGCATCCGGCGATGATGTTGAAGAATGCGCGGGTGACATGTTGCTCAATTTGTGGGTCTATTAGGATAAGATAAGAAAGTGCCATACCATAAGAAAGTGATCATATTGAATTGGAAGATAAGGAAGCAAAAAAAGCTGGAAGAGAGGAGAGGAGTAGAGGGGAGGGGGAGAAGGGAGGAAATTTAAAAGTTGGACTTGCAAAATGCCAAGCTTTAATAAACACTTGGACAAGACTTTGCATATTTAAGCCCAACCCATTTACATTATACTTTAGTAGCTCATTATACATTAACATATACATGAATACATAGCTTATATGAATAATTAATGTATGACTGCCTAAAACATATTCAAGTATACATATATTCAAGTATACATATACATATCTATGTTCATTAGCAACATATATATACATATACATATACATAAAACATGTCACCGTAAGATGATTGACAGTAATAAAAAATCTTCATCAAGACACACTAATGATTATAAACAATGTCCACTGGATGCTACCATTGCAGTGCATAGATCAGTGTAAACACCATATTTTCTTGATATCAAGCATGCACATAGCTAACTGCGGCAAAGTACTAACACTATTTCACAAAGTACTAATACTATTTCACAAAGTACTAACACATAGATCAGTGTACTTGAGGATCGGGGGGACGGAGGTGGGAGGAGGCAGCGGCGACGGGGCCGAGGGAGGAGGAGGGCGACGGCGGCGAAGGAGGAGCGAGGAGGCAGCCACGACGGGCCCGAGGGAGGAGGAGGCCGACGACAGCAACGAAGGAGCGAGGAGGCAGCGGCAACAGGGCCGAGGGAGGAGGAGGGCGACGAAGGCGACGGAGGAGCGAGGAGGCAGCTACGACGGGCCCGAGGGAGGAGGAGGCCGACGGCGGCGATGGAGGAGCGAGGAGGTAGCAGCGACGGGCCCGAGCGAAGAGGAGGCCGACGGCGGCGACGGAGGTGTGAGGAGGCAGCGGCGACGGAGGTCCGAGGAGACAGATCTATAACTGTAGCATACACGAAAAACCCTAGCCAGAGGGTATATATAGGGAGGCTTATTACAGACGGTTCTACGCTTAGAACCGTCTGTGATAATAAATACCACAGACGGTTCTAAACGTAGAACCGTCTGTGATATTGATATCACAGACGGTTCTAAGTTTAGAACTGTCCGTGATAAGCCATTCCCGACTATAGTTATTAAGACAAACACCAGCTGCATTCATGATCAACCACCAACCAGCTGCATTCATATATAACACCATCCAGCTGCATTCACACAGTGTATTTCTTCACACATTTTCACATATACATAAATGCAAATTCACAAATACATCACACACATGCATTGTTCTATACATAAATTAAATGCCAATTCACAAATACATCACACACATGCATTGTTCTATACATAAATTAAATGCCAATTCACATATACATCACACACATGCATTGTTATATACATATATGCAAATGCCCACATATATGTCGCACATTCTCATTCTACTTACTTATTTCCTTTAAAAATTAGCCCTTCATCATGATCAATGCGTACGTAACTAGTTTCGTCAACTAGTTCGTCGTCGACCCTTATGTCAAATTGATTGTATTCTTCCTCGTCCACTACATTCTCTACTCCGACAATTCTCCTTTTTCCATGAAGAACTACATGGCGTTTCTTATTTGCCGGGTCAGTTACATAGAAAACTTAAACAACTTGGTTGGCGAGTACGAATGGTTCGTCTTTATACCCGACACGTTGGAGGTCCATGGTAGTGACACCGTACTTGTCAACCTTCACCTGTGCGAGATGCACCCAACGGCGGCGAAATAAGTGAATCTTGAAAACCACGTAGTTGAGCTCCCAAATCTCTTCTATGAACCCATAGTATGAGTTTCTCGACCCATCGGTACTGAACGCATCTATGCGGACACCGCTGTTCTGGTTAGTGCTCTTTACATCTTGAGACTTTGTATAGAATGTGTACTCATTTATGTCATATCCTTGCCATGTCACAACTGTAAATGTTGGCCTTTTGCTAACCATGTCAGCGTCTCACTTGGCGAGTTCCTAGCAATTTGCTCCTTCAACCATTGGTTGAACCGACTGTTATGTTGCCTCATGATCCAAACATCCGGCAGCTCCGGATTCTGTTGCCGAAGTACATCCTTGTGCTGGTCGACATAAGGCGCCACTTCAATCATGTGTTGCAAGACCGTGAAATGGGCTTGAGTATACGTGTCAATATCTGTAGTGATTGCTTTCCTTTCGATAGTTCCGATGCCCTTCAGCCTCCCCTCATGACGATATTGAGGCACACCTATCGGTTGAGTCTGAGCCATATAATCGACACAAAACTCAATGACCTCTTCACTTGTATAACCTTCGACGATGCTACCCTCCTGCCGAGATCGATTCCGTACGTAGGACTTGAGAATTCCCATGAACCTCTCAAATGGGTACATGCTACGTAGGAATATGGGCCCGCACATTTTTATCTCCCACACAACGTGAACAATGAGATGGACCATGATATCGAAAAACGAAGGAGGGAAATATATTTCAAGATGACATAGAGCCATCACCACTTCATCTTGCAGAGCATCTAGTCCTTCGGGATCGATGACCTTCTGAGCAATTATGTTAAAGAAATAACATAGCCTCATGATTGTCTCTCGGACTTTGATTGGCAAAATATTTCTAATTGCAATAGGGAGCATCTGTGTCATCAGCACATGACAATCATGAGACTTCATGCCATTTAACTTCAAATCTTACATCGAAACAAGTTTCTTCACGTTCTTTGGAGTAACCGACGGAACATTGACACCATGCAAGCAGCGCACGATTACGTTATCTCGGCCTTGGACAGAGTGTAACATGCAGGGGGAAGGTACGTTCGTCCATTATCTATTATTGTTGGTGCTAACTCAGGCCTATGTCCATATCAGCCAAGTCAAGCCGTACGTTGACGCCGTCCTTTGTTTTATCACGAAGAATTCAGTAAGAGACCAATCAAGCTGTCACATACATTCTTTTCTACGTGCGTGACGTCGATGCAGTGTCGAACATCTAGATACTCCCAATAAGGTAAGTCCCAAAATATTGATCTCTTCTTCCAGGTGTTCTAAGCCCTCAATTTACATCCCTTTCCGAGGACAACATCTAAATCCTTAACCATATCATAAATCTCGTGTCCCCTTAAATGCCTTGGAGCTGAACCATCTTCCTTCTCTTCGTCAAATTGTTTCTTCGTCTTACGGTATGGGTGAGCCCTCCGAAGGAACCGGCAGTGACACATGTAGACAGTTTTGCGTGAGTGTTTCAGCCACACACTCTCGGTACCATCTACACAGTGGGTACAAGTTTTGGCACCTTTTGTACTCTGGCCCGATAGGTTAGCAAGGGCAGGATAATCATTTATGGTGCAGAACAATAAGGAGCGCAAAATGAAGTTCTCTCGTTTGTATGCATCCCATACCTGTACCCCTTCGTTCCACAGTACTTTTAGATCTTCTACCAACGGTGCTAGGTACGCATTGATATCATTCCCAGGTTGCTTTGGCCTTTGGATAAGTATCGACAGCAAAATATACTTTCGCTTCATACACAATCAAGGAGGAAGGTTATAGATGCAGAGAGTCATAGGCCATGTGCTATGTCGGCTGCTCATGCTACTGAAAGGATTTATTCCATCTGTACTCAGTCCAAACTTTATATTCCTTGGTTCTGCACCGAAGTCTGCAAAACTCCTATCGATGTTTCTCCACTGGGCGGAATCAGCAAGGTGTCTTAGCATTCCATCTTTCTTGCGCTCCTCCGAGTGCCAACGCAGCAGTTTTGCCTCCTTTGGATTTGCAAAAAACCTTGTCAAACGGGGAATTATAGGAAAATACCATGCCACCTTAGCAGGAGGTCCTTTTTTTGCCTCTGTTCCCTCGCCGTCATCTGATTGATTGTTACGTTTGTATCGGGATACGTTGCACACCGGACATACATGCATGTTTGCATACTCTTTACGGTACAGGATACAGTCATTCGGACATGCATGTATTCTTTCAACGAACAAAGAACCTTCTTGGCTTTATACGTGGTTTTGGGCAACTCATTTCTTTCAGGAAGCATGTCCGCTAAAAGACCTAGCAGCGCCGTGAAACTCTTGTCGGACCAACCGTTGCTTGCCTTCAATTTCAACAGTTCAAGCACAACCGACAACCTTGTATACTTTGACCTGTAGCACGTGAACAAAGGTTTCTCCGAGTCCTCCATTAAGCCCCGGAATTTAACATGCTTTCTCTCATCATAGTTCTCTTCTACATCGCAAAGCATCTGATCCAGATTGTCATCGTGCAACCTATCCGAATCCGAACCACAATCGACATCATCCGGCGGCATGTCATTCACTTCACGGTGATGTCATCCGGCGGCATATCATTCACTTCACCGCGATGTCATCCGCGCATATGATCATTCACTTCGCCATGATGGTCCAACACGTATAACCCTTTTTGAAACCCTCCGAATCAAGTGCGCTTCAATTTGCCCTAGGTTCTTAAACATCTTTGAATTCTCACAGTCAGTGCATGGATAGTACATATATTCCACCCCCTTATTCAACATATCCTCCTCGGCGGCTCTTGTAAGCAGACACGCCATTAATGTACTCTTCACTCACACGGCTCATGACATACATCCAGCTTCGGTCCTACGTTATGTATATATATAACAATTTAGTATTAAAAATTAAATTAATTAATTATTACTACATATATATACCACATGCATTCATGCTTTGCTAGCTTAATTCATATTATAAACACAACAGCTATTATATAACCAACAATTTTGCAAACCATCTTCAATAACACTCACCAATTACTTACATCTAAATTGTAATGCAAAGAAAAATAAATTTCATTACTAACCATATCTAGAGCAACCAGAAAAGTATGAATCTTCAAAGCTCACTCTTTGCCTCCTCCCAACAAATTAATTGGCCTGAAATCGCCTAGCTTGCCTCCTGAGTGAAAGAGTGAAGCACCGGCTAGATCTGGATCGAAATGAAGACACATGCGGTTCTGAGCAGCGCAATAAATGCCTAGCATCATTATTACAGACGGTTTTTAATAAAAACCGTCTGCGTGATATCTGGATTATTACAGACGGTTTTAATACAAACCGCTCAGGATATCTGAAAGTATCACGAGATGGTTCATCGGTAAGAACCGCCTCAGTGATACTCGTTTTCTCCGACGCCACCAACACGCGGTGTCCAAATTAAAACCGCTGCGTGTTGATGATCGATCCTGACGGTTTTATCAAACCGCTGCGTGATTGGTCGTCTAGTATTAGACTTTCGTAGTAGTGTTAACTTTCACATGCGAAGATAATTTTGGGAAATTAAACAACACTTAAACGATTAACAATGTACAAAATTAAAAATTAAACATCATAAGATCGTTTCATGCATGCCTTCGACCTCTAGAGTTCCAAGAGAATTTTGTGTAACTTTTGGCGTGCGGCCGGAAGATTGATCGGCCAGTGACCCATCCATGCAGATGCTTTCATGGAGGTTGACATGCATGCAAAAGAATTAACATTAGATAATGCTGCTGATGTGCATCTTTATTGCAGTTCTTGGCCCGTTAATTCGATTACTAAATTGGTACTCAATTGTGTGCGCCGTACCATGTCAAATTCTTCAGGGATTGCCTGATGTATACGACTTGGTGATTCTACTTGTTGCATTGGTGACTTGTCCTGCTTACAAGTATTATCTGTCACTTTCCTCTAGAGAGAAGTATTAGCTATCACCTTCTTCTGAAATCATAGTTTGTGCTTCTTTCTTTGAGGGAGAAAATTAAGCAACCTAGAAAATAGTTTAAGCGCCGCATGCAAACCTACCCTCAACGCAGAGAGAGAGAGAGAGAGAGGTTGATTTGAAGTTTTGAAGCCAATAACTACCACCAAATTTGACTGCATTGGCCATATTTAGCTACTCCTTGGTTATTTGCGAAAATTTGGCATCTTAGAGCATCTCCAAGAGATGCCCAATAAATTCACACCCTAAATCTCTTTTTACAGATCATAAGCACGATATAAGGTCCCAAAATAATCATTTCCTCCAACAGATACCCTAAACTAGAAAAACAGTATTGGGAGCCTAGATCATCCTCTATAAGTAGAGAGCGAGAGCCCATTTATTGGGTGTGTTCTATTTTTGGGAGTCTATTTGGGAATCTGTTGGAGCTACTTCTTACCCTTCAACTCTAAAATTTAAATATTAAGAGCCATATAGAGTATCTCTTGGAGATGCTCTTAGTTCACTGTCATACCGATCCTCTGCCAATCAATCCTTGACCAAATTTTGGTAGTGACCAAGTTGAGAATATGAATCTTGGCACAGAAACGCATCTAGGACTTCTACAGACTAAATCCACCGCAGGATGTAGCTTCATGTTGAGGAATAGCTTTAGGAATGAGGAGTCCACACTGGAGTAGCTTCATGTTCAGGGTGATAAGGCCGTCCATTTTCAACTCAAATCAAACTCATATCAATACTTTACTGGTGAAAAAACAACACTCGATCATGTCGGCACGAGAGCCATCAGCTATGTAGAAGAATTACGCCAACGATCATTCATCCCAGAGGTTAGTGCATTGTATTTTGTCGAGCCAAGAAACATTACGGTCAGACCATAAGCCATGTCGAAACTAGAAACAAACAAGCTTGAGGAATGAAGATTTATGCATGCATGTTCGCTCTGGATTAGCAAGGAGTCCTAACATTTGAAATTTGAAATGAAGATGTCACTATCGGGCAGAGATCATACATAATCGTATTACTCAACAATCTGCGCAGTTCATAAATGTAAAACGCATTGAGTGAGCATTTCACTTTGCCTCGATCCTTGAATTCGTGAAGTATCTTTAGGCATCTTTTTAGATGGAGAATCTTCTTAAATCTTGGTAAAACAAAACATAACAAGGTGAAACAAAATGCTTCTATATCACATCATCGTCATCCATCAAGCTGCTATCATGAAGCCACATTGAAGGAATCGGCTTTTCTCGCATTTTCCTCGACAGAACGTGGGAAGTATCGACAACAGAGAAGACGAATTAAATTAAGAGGCTAGAAGTATCTGTTTCAACTAATTCACTTGAAGTAGTTTGCCGAAGGCCTGAAGTTAATATGTAGTGTGGTATATAAAGATTGCAAGACCTTTTGTCGGTGCTGGACGATGTAGGAGCCCAGATTATACAATCTGGAATCCTCTGTGATTCCACCGCACTATTCTCTGGATCAGTAGATAGTGCTCACAGATTACGATTCGAATATCAAAAGTACATATCAAGCGGAAGCGTAAATATGATAGTAAACTTACTCATGGGCCGATTAGGCGAAATCAATAAATTGCAGCAATGAAGAACGAAGCACAGGTGGAACCTTCAGACATGCCCACAGCACCAAGCGGAGGTTCGCGACCTAGCCCTTGACATCTTCATCTTCTCGCCAACTTGTCCAATCTTGTTGTTTGAGACGAGGTGATTTGATTCTGATTCTGAATTTTATCGCAAAGCGGCGTGAGCACTCCGACCCGTGCTCGCGAACCAATACACAAAATGCAAATAAATAGTATGCATGGCTTATCAAAGGAGAGGCTCGGGTTATTTTATTTGCCAAAAATCGCTTTTAGTAGCATTTCGGTTATTAATCATATTGTTGTTTTTGCAACCTAAAAACTCCTCACCGCGATTGACATCATTGACTTAATCCACCGAAATTACACTTTCTTTATTGAGTGCTGTCTAAACTCCAAACAGCGAATATCATCATTTATATAATCCACCAATCATGCACTCATTGCTGCCTAAGACTCCAAGCAGTGAGGGTCATCCTTTATTTAGATCCACCAATATCTTTTGTATTCTAAAATCCAATCTTGTGGTTGCTACTCATCAACTCTTCATTTCTAAATTCTAATGACTATCCAACATAATTGCTTTTAAATCCACCGAAATCCTTCGTATCTGGACTTCCTAATAATTCAATCCTTTTGTTATTGATCCAAAACCATAATTTGCTCTCCCAATAATTAATCTTATTTTCTACTATCTATTTCTAACTAATTCAATAGTATACATCCCCAAGATATCAATGATTAAGTCTATAATCCAATAATTGTTATCATTCCTCCAATATTCCTAGAAATTCAATTCATCCATCTAGTATTTGATCCAATCCTGTTAATCTCATTACTATCATCATCTTCCAAGAATTTATATTAGTTATCAGTGTTGTAATCCCGCAATTACCTTTGCACCCCTAATACTCCAAAAATCATTTAAATCATCTATCTAACCTATATACTCATTTAGACTCCACCAAATTACTTCTCCCAGAACACATACTATCATTTCCTATTTATGATCGACATGATTCCACCAATACCTTGGTGTGTACACTACAAACATCTATTTCCTTTACTCACGACCCTGCTTATTCTTTCTATATTTTATTTTATAGGAATAGAAATGCCACTATTTGAAATACAATACATAAAATTTCCTGAGGCCTAGCAGCTTTGGAACAAAACATAATGTTCAAGGAATATTAACATGATTTTCCATACATATGGTATCACACCATATGCCTAATATCACCATAATTTTTCCATACATATGGCATCACAACATTTGACATCTTTCAGCGTTATAGCCACTTAACTTACCACTGGGACGACACCCAGGACAACTCAAATCAGGGCTTTCCACTGCCCTCCACTTTTCCATTTCCACCCACAAAGTTTTTTTTTGAAATAGAACTATATCTAGTTAAGTTCCCATGTCCGCCCTTGACCGTGGGCACGGCTATTCGAATAGTTTTGACTCTGCAGAGTTTGCACACTTTACCCACAAGAGACAGTTCACTCGTTGCCCCACACGATTCCTTAGCCGTGCGGTTGAGCAAACCATCACAGTAACCATTCAACGTAACTCGCCCCTTCCATCATCTCAACTCTATGAGCTTGGCCCGCTTGCGGCAGGTCTCATAAGTTGTGCGGGATGTTCTCCTTCTGAACGCCTAGCAGCTGGCTACCCACAGTACTAGCACGCCACAGCAGAACTTCACCCTCGCGGATGTCCTGCCAAGCCGTCACTCGGCGGCCGCTTGCACTACCTCACCTCCTCCACCTATGACGATGACTTTCAGGGTCCGGTAAATTTACTAGGCCAAGTTGTACTTTACAGACTTGTGGTTGCACTATTTTACACAGGAGGTCATGACAAGATTCAGTCCTTAGGGTTATCTGGGCGGTTCTACCATAAACCACACTCTCGTGCACACCTGCACCATACCCCCGAACCATCCGCCCAGACAAATAAGCAATTTGAGATTTTTGGGAGTATAAAATAACCATATCCAACATACACCAGTCATTACCACCATGACTGCCCAACCAACTTTTCTCATGATTAAAAGTGATGCTTTGGCGCTCTCGCGCCCATGAGTATCTAAACAATACTAAGCATGGCATATAATTACGGACTTATTTTCGAAATGTTACTATTATAATTTTGCTATGGCGACAAGGTTCTCATGTTCAAATATTTCAAAGGAGGGGCAATATTAATCAAGTTAGATAATAGGCATTTAACTAGAATTCTAAATTAAACATGTATTTGTATATAAATTAACAGCATGCAATTTGATAATTTAAACAAAAATAACTTGCAGAAAATGTAGGTTCAACATGATCAAAGTATTGACTCGCCTGGCGCGGTTTACCGCGGTCTTGAGCTCACACAATGCTTTCTCTTGAACTTCTGGTCTTTATCTTCACTTTGCTCTTGATCTCGCTTGATCCTTGATTCTTCCAGACTTCCATTTCTAATTACGCGCTAAACAACTGAATTCAAATAAAGGCAAACAACTTTAAAATCCAAACAAATCCCTTTGAACTGGATTAATCTTATTGTGATTAAATGAATGATTTGAGGTTGGGTTGGCTGGGGTGTTGACGAGGTTAGTTGGATTGAAGCGAAAGGGTACACGGCCAAAGGAAATCCGTTGAGGTGGGTGCCAAGAATGGTTTATAGTGAAGAAATATTCATGGAAAGGTTTCTGCTTAAAACTTGGAGATGGTTAGGCTTAGATGATGGCAGAATATGATGACTCGATCTATTTATTAATAACTTCTTTTTATTATTTTTATATTTATCAAGGAAGTTCCATGAGTCACACTGGACCTATGGGTAGATGTAAGACTGTAGTTGGGTGTAGGGTATTGCCTTGTCTAATGTTAGCTTTCAAGAGTTAGGGCATGAGTTATATATACGATGATATGATCTCTGGTTTGTTGAATTAATCTTATAGCTTATATTTTTAGCAATCCGAGATGTATTATTTTAGGTTGTGCTACTATTACCTTGTTCACTAAAATGCAAGGTGGTAAGATTATTTTAATTACCAGTGATGTGGGGGTTTTAGTAGATTCACCAACATGACTCTTTAATCAAAGATGCTCTTCGGGTTAGGTATGGTAGATATTTTACGTATACTTTTATTATTATTATTATTATAGTGTTGACATTATTATTATTGTTATTTACATTTATTTATCTAGGATCGAGCATGCTATACCAGGTTATACCTTACCATCAGTATTCGACTGAATCTACAGTTGAGATTCATTTGTCGATGACACGCTAGGGATGACTACTATTCATATCCTACATTGGGTAGATTACCTTTAACATTTGATGACCTAGGGGTTACTTTATTATAATTGCCGCATATATACCTATATATCTTTTTAACAAGATACTTCTACTTGAAGACGCCCTATTGACTAAGGGTTGCTATCAGTTTATGTACCTTTTAAAGACATAGGAGCGACAACCATACTTTAGACGACTATATTTTATATTAATCAGAGGCACCCCTAAAAGTGAATCCAGATTCAACGTACAATAATCCCAGGCTGCATCTCTATTTTGCATGAATCTTAATGCTAGGGTTTAACTCAATTTATCCCCACATCATATTTTATTTTGCATCCCAAATAATTATTTAAACTCCACCTAACTATTTCCCTTAATCATAATTCCATATTCGAGGTATAGATAAATTTTATTTGAACATAAATTAGTTATCTTATCTTCCTGGGATCCTTTCCCAATTATGTTCCATTGAAAATGGTTAAAGAAAATGAAATAGCAGGAAAAGTATTGAAAATGGTTAAAGAAAATGAAATAGCAGGAAAAGAAACAAATGCAGTGGGGAGGATTCGAACCTGGGGTCGCACGGTGAGATGGGTAAGCCACAGGCGCTGGTGACCAACTGAGCTGCGCCCACTTAGTGGTATGGGGGTGGAATCAAAATAGAAGAGGTGAGGAATTGCTGTGGCCAAACAGAGGAAGACTCAGAGGAGGCTCGGGCGGAGCTTGACCGACGGCGTCGCCGGCGGGTGGCGGTTGGGGTGTCGGTGGCGAGTACCAAAACGGGTTCCCGTGGGGGAGAGGAAACCTTTGGAGGTGGTGGCGATGGCCAGGAGGGGCTGTGGCGGGCCGGCGGCGCGAGGCCGGATCGGGCGGCGGTGGTGCGCGGTCTTTGGCGGCGTGCCGGCGGCGAGGCCCCGGCGCGGTCGGGAAATCGCAGGGGCGGCGAGGGTGCTCCGGGTGCGTGGAATTGGGAAACCACACGGCGTGGAGGGAGAAGCGATGGCGGCGGTGCGGAGGGCAGTGCTAGCCGGCCTCGAGGAAGAAGGATGATTTGGGGGGCTTCGGCGCAAGGATCTCTAATTCAACCGCAGTGGAGGTAGATGGGGCTTAGGGGCACGGAGGGGCGCGCTCGGTTTTGGGGGGGCTCGCCGGAGAGCGGAGCAAAGCAAGGAGGCGGGTCGGCCACACTTTCGGGTTGGCGCGGGAGAACATAGAGGAGAAAAGGGAAAGGCCGGGAAAGCAATGGGGTGCGGCAGGGGCTCTTATAGCCGAGTACACGCGCGCGAGAGGGGCAGAGCCGGGGCGTGGGCAGCGGCGTGGCCGGACGGCGCGACGGGACGGCGCGGCGGCGGCGGGCATGGCGAGCTCGGGAGCGGTGGGGAGACACGACGGAGCAGCGTGGCGCACGGAATGGCGCGGTGCGTTCGGCGGCGTGCGCGCGGCGGCGTGACGCGCACACAGGCGCTACGGGGCCGGGTGACGAAGCTTCGGCGTGGGCAGTGAGATGACAGGAAAAAGAAGTGTGTCCGGAGGAAGAAGAGGCCTGCTGTGGGGGGGAAAAGAAAAGGGGAGGAGGCGAGGACAGTAGCCGGGGCCCGCGCGCAGAGAGGGGAGGTAGGAGGGAGAAAAGGTGTATGTGGGGGCAGAGGGTGTACGGGAGGAAAATAGGAGGAAGAGAGGGAAGGGATGGGGGCCCGTGTGTAAGAGAAAAAGGGGTGAGGGAAACGGGTAGAAAAAGGAAGAGACCGCATGGTTTTGGAAAAATAGGGGGAAATAATTAATAAAATTAGGAAATTGAGTTTCTAAAAGTTTGTGTATTTTAAAAACTCTTTTTCTTCCATCCTGGTTCTAAAATAGTCCTAAATCCTTTGGCTTATAATTTATGTATATGTGTATATATATATACTTGAGTTGCACTTTTAATTTAACTATTTCCCTTTAACTAATCTATAACATATGCTTTGATTCTACAAATATATTTCTGAATTACCAATTCAGAGTTTGAACCCACCCAGCTTTATTTAAATTTTTAAATCACATTCTCCTTCCTTTTTGTGTGTTGACTGAGCGATATCAAAAATGATTTCTTGGCCTTAATTATTATTATCCACTTCTACTCTTTAAATAAGGCTTTGATTTAGTGAAGTACAGTGAATTTTAGGTGGTCAAGGTTAAACCTCATTTAAATTACTTTATATTCATTTATTTATTCTTGGTGGCTATTTTGTGCTCGAAAACTATTTCCAGTTATTTATTTGCTCAGCATAAAACTCAGAAAGACTCAAATAAGATTTCTACAAAAATTCAAATGGCAGCAAGATGCAAACAAAAAAAAATTTAAATTACCCAAAAAAAATTTTTTAAACATCCAAAACTTGGGATGTTACAACGATTTGCTCAACATTCACCCGGGAAGTAGGCTTGGAAGCATTCCCCAGGCACCATTGCTTCCTCTACCAGAGAGGTGCTGGCCCAAGCCTCTTGCCATCTTATGGTTGGCTCACCCAGGAAGAAAGCTTGTCATCATCCACGTATCTGATAACAGAGGCATTTTCATTTGCAAAAGTAAATGCCTTTTGTTTACAGAAACATCAAAAGTACATAGACAATGTATTGTAATTTGTAACTTTAGCAATAGTCTGTACGTCCATGACACAATGAATGAAAGAAAAGTACATAACACAAAATGAACAAAAATGTTGTTGTGATTTGTGATAACAATAATGCAAGCCGGTAAGACAAAGCTAAACTTGTTTTTTTAGGGAATATGCAAAAGCTTTGCATATCATTGCATTAAGTGGTGAGTAAAGGAGTACAAGCACTAAATAGGAAAATGTTTGGAGTTACAAAAAACCCCGGAAGGGGAACTCAGACAGGGGAATGACAACTAAAAGAAAGTAAGAAAGAGAGGTGAGATAGCAGGGAGGTACAAGGTAATCCACGCTCACCCATCTCCAATAATTAAGTTTGTGCCGTAGGTTGTCTAGAAGCACTACGATACACCGTACTACCGATGTATTTATACCCATGTTCGCCCAGCGGGGAGTCGCCAGGCTGGCGGAAGGTCAACCGACGTGATTTCAATCGACGGAATCGCAACCGGCGGGTGCCAGGCGGTCCGGCTCCCCGCGATCGAGGAGCGCAACCGCTGGCAGGTGGGGGAGCGCAGTTGCAAGCTGCCTGACAGCGCACGACATGCCAGCAGCATCCTGCCACGCGTCCTACCTCCCTCGGGAAGGGACATGAGATTGCAGTCATGCGACCGTTGGCGGCCCAAGGGGCACCAATAGCGCCCCGCCGCGTATTCTCTTCGACTTCGCTGGCATCTTCGACTCTGCTGGCATCTTCGACTCCGTTGGCATCTCCGACTCCGCTGGTATCTCCGACTCCGCTGGCATCTCCGACTCCGCTCGCATCTCCGACCCCGCTGGCATGTTCAACTCCGCCACCCAGGGGTCCCGCGGTCAAAGATGCCTCCGGCAACCCCTTCGTCGCCAGGTCCTCGGCGCGGGCCAGAAAATATGTCAGATGATCAGGCTCCATCCAACAACACAGAAAGTCACAGGCTGCAGGGACGGAGGGGGCCAAAGGGCTTGGCGACATGGCTTCGGCCCGTGAAGCCCTTCACCATGAGAGGCTCCTGTTGTAGAGGTGGCCCCCACCTAAACCCAGCAGGTCTTTTAGACAATTGTAAGGCCCAAAATGGGACATGTGTAATAACACAAGTACCCTCGAGAGGGATACTCAAATGTAAGGGTACTATTGTAAAAACACTCCCCATGTGGGTATATATATACATCATCCAGGCCATAGGGAAACCCTAAGCATTGCTCACCTAACTTTCTACTATCATACTCTCTCTCTCTCTCTGTTTGGTCTGTAACCACAACAGTTGGTGTAACCACAACATAGATATATTGTGATATGTGAAAGAACACAAGAACAAGCATATAGTTCATGTCATACATATTAATAAAAATAAGGACAAAAACAATTTGTAGGTCAAGACGCTAAAGCCTAACTGCCTAACTGACCAGGAGATTGTTCAAATTGACTCTCACGACCTACATACAAAGCAAATGTAATGGACATTGCAATTTTGATAGCTAACAAGCAAGGCATTCAAGTTGACTCACTCTTTTAGTGCCTGATAGAAGATCTTCGCTAACTTAGATTAGTTCTGATCAACAGATGCATTTTTTTAAACTGGAACAAAACAAAGATCATGCTTCTGTATTTTCAGTATTAGTAGTCAAATTTCATCAGCTTTTCTAAGACAAAAATGGAACAAGGCACTCTACTGCATATTAAGCTAATGAAATATCTTGCCCTGTTTAGCGAACAGGCCAGCAGTGTAAGCATATTTACTTTTTACAATGTAGGAAATCTTCATATGCTTGTCCATTGTATGATTTCATTTTTTTCAGAGTGCGGTTCTGGTTTCAAATTAGGAGCATCTACTATATAGTAGTCTCATTCAATCTGTTAGGCCTAACCTTTGCGTAAGCTCAGATCCTGAAATTAGTGCAACAACCTGGCCAAGTAAACTGCACCACCTTTCCAGCTAAAACCCGTTAGTACAGATGCTGTCAATGTTGTTAAACAGCTCAAGATTCAGAGAAGTCCTCAAGTTGGTTTATTTATTAGAAATATTTGGCATGCTTGAAAGGTTCACATATAGACTAGAAGCCAGTGTTCAGAGGTGGACTAGGCAAGAGATAATGCTCTTCTAGGAAAGGTTAAAGGCCATGTTAAGCCTGAACTCCACTTGGAAAACTGACAAAATTCATGCGCCATGGCCTCTGCCAGTATCATGCGACAATTCCATAGTACCAATGTACCATACCTCCAGTTGCCGTTGCACTCGATCGTCCCGTAGCCGCCCCGCAGCCGACATGGCCTCTGCCCCCTCCGTCATGGGCTCTGCCCCCGCCGCCCCGGTCTCTGCCCAGACGTCCCAGTCGCCACCGCTTTCCTATAGACAACGAATTGAGTGAAGACAGTCGAGATACAGGTTAACAAGGGTTCAGAAAGAACCATGGCAACCAAAGCACAAAATCGGTATATCTACATTAAATGGATATGGATATATTTCCTTGAAGATTGTAGATTACCTTAGTCTATTGTAAGTGCATAGCTTGCCCATGGTGAAGTAACAACGTCCTATCAGCAGTCATCAGAGAGTGTCAACGGATAAATCCATAAAGGGAATCATCAGAGAGCATCATAGGAAGTAAATAATCATCAAGGTATGAACGTAGAATTTAAAATAAATCATCGAATGCCCCGAATTTCTCCCCCAATCCCGTGTCTTCCCCAAGATTGTGCAAACATTTTTAGTTGAGGGCTGTATAGAAATTACAGAAAAAGAAAAGGGCAAACCCAATGTAGACTGGTCAAGAAGGTGTGAACTAAAGCCACTAACACACTGTATGGAAGACATGCACAATACAAAACAAATGAGGATGAGAGTGGAAGGGCCTAGGTACCTATTTCCACATAAGAGATGTGGGAAATCTTGTTCCATTCAGGTCCTTCCTGAGATACAAGCTTCAACTCCAAGGAATCGTCTGGCCGAATTTTGAAATACCGCAGGGAGGTGGGCAGATCTGGAAGTGATTTCAACGAGTTGGCACCATCTAGGGTCAGTCGCTCGAGACAGGAGAGGTCTTGCATGCTTGGTGGGAGCGATTTCAACGAGTTGGCACGTTGTATCGATAGGTATTGGAGGGATGCGCGGTTCTGTTGTAGCCATCGCATGGGTAAGCTTTCCATCGTCGATCCATCACTAATATACAAGCGTTTGGTGTGGCGAAGACTCTTGAGCGGCTCAGCAAGCAGAAGGGACGGGGCATCAATTTGAAGCCAGGCGATTTGCAAGGAGCTGGGCACCCGCAGATGCGCTTCTTCGCCACCAGATGGGGATCCAACCGTTGAGAGCTTCGTGCAGCTGCTGATCTCCAACCATTCGAGAGATGCAAGGGATCCGAGCCCACCCAAGGATGACAGATTCTCGCATGATCTTATCACGACGGACCTCAGCGAATGGAGACTCTTAAACACGTCCGTTGTGGGGAGTGATACTAGGCCCGAGCACTGATACAGCGTCAGCTGAGAGAGATTGCTGAGCCCGAGAAGCGAGTCAAGCAGCGGGGGTTCCGAATGACCAGGAATCGCGTGGATAGTTAGTACTTGAAGTGATAATGGCAGCAGCTTATCTCTAGCATCCAACTTTGGGCAATTTCTGATAAAAATTTGCCTGAGCTCGATCATTTCTTCAAATGGTAAGGCCGTACACTCCAGATGTTCGCACTCGAACATGTTTAGATCACGGAGAGTTCCCATGTACTGTTTTTGCATTAGAAGGCTCCCTTCGAGTGAGGTCAAACTTGGACAACATGCGAGACGGATGCGCAGCAACTGGCATGACTCGGTTTCAACACTCTCACTGCACAGCTTGCCTATCCTAGGTAGTCTGGTCAACCCAACTCCATCAATTTCCAAGTGCACCAAGCTAGGAGGTAGAATAGGTAATTCCCTCAGTTCTCGACAACCTCTTACTATCAGAGTATGAACAGTTGCCGGTAGGGATGAGTCAATGCAGCCACTACTGGACGCATCGGACGATTGGCCTATTTGTTGTAATCTTCGTAGATAAAGAAGCTCAATACGATTTAGCAATGGCAACCCTTCAAGCGAGGGGAGACGAACCAAATTTCTACAGCTTTCCAACTGGATTGATGCCAGGTTTTTGACAGAGAGGCTCTCGATCCAATGGGGCAGGCTTTGCCCCCCATAACCATAAATTTGTAGTTCCCTAACATTATCATGTGGATTAAGGTGATGAAGAACTTTGTAGCTGCTTTCTTCATTTGCGCTGAATTCTGACCACCCCAGAGACAGCGAGGTGAGATACCGTTTTTCATGCAACCTGGCATTGCCAGCTTCTTCAGGTTTTTCTACATTCTCAAGACCGTGCACTTGTAGCTTACGTAGACTTTTTAAGTTGCCGAGTGCGCTTATTTCGTATCCTTTCTTTCCTTGTACCCGGTAATTGTTTAACTCCTGAAGAGAAGTTAGCTTGCCTATTGGGAACTCACCAAATGCACCTCGTCCATAGGTTACATATCGCAAACGATCAAGGTAACCAAAATGTTCCCTTCCATCAATTAATAACTGCCCCTGTTCCATCACAGGACTCATGCCTGTATCCATTACCCTCACAGCAGCCACCAAAAGTACCATTAAGTGATAAAGTTTCAGAAGTCCCTCTGTTGATGTCCCTTCTAACATCACATATAACTTGATGTAACGAAGGTGCTTCAAATTAGCGTATATGTCAGGAAAATGTTTGATCAAATCTATTTGCAGTAGACGCAGAGCTTTTGAGTTTTCTACAACATTTGCAATCATACGTGCCATATCCTCACTAACAGGAGGTACTAGATCTGGTCTGATAATAATTGTACGCAAATTCTTAAAACGAGAGATTTCCTTGACCTCCTCAATGGAATAACAGGCAATACTGGAGACGGACAGGTGTCGGACTGTATCCTTTACATCTTCAAATCTGGCAGGATAAATTATTCTTGCACATTCACCAGAAGACACATATGTTGCCAATTCATGCATTAAGTCATGCATTACATATTTTTCATCATCATCAAACAGATCTCTGGATTTCAGGTCAAAGAATGACTTTCTGGTCAGTTGAGCCAAGCAATGTTCTCCAATGTCCTCAAGTGTTTCTGAAGGTTTGGTGGCTTGCGAGATCAATCCTGAACCCATCCACATCTGCAACAATTCTTTCTTTGCAAATTTATAGTCCTGCGGAAATATGCTGCAGTATCGGAAGCAAACCTGAGACTGTGTTGGCAGGTTGTTGTAGCTTAATCTGAGAACTTTCATAATATCTTCTTCAGTTCGTTTAAAATGTTCAAGATCCTCGTGCAAGAATCTGTTCCAGTATTCAAATGTCATATTACCTTGCAAATGCACACTGACAACCTTTGTTACCAAGGGACATCCTCCCAGTTTCTTTGCAATATGTTCACCAATTAATGCTAAATGTAAATAATCTTGTGGTTTCCCGGAAAAGACATGATGATTGAAGAGCTTAAGATTTTCATCAACTTCCAGTCCTTCTAATGTCAGGTACTGATCTCTTTCAACTCCCATCACGTTTGCGGCCATGTCTGCAACTGACCGCATTCGGGTGGTCAACAATATTTTGCTCCCGGTCTTCACCTTCCTCAGAGGAGCAAATAGTTTTTCCCATTCATCTCTTTTCTTATCTTCCCAAACATCATCTAGAACTAGCAAAAAATCAATATACTTAAGTTTCTGTTTGAGATCTTGTTGTAGTGGTTCCAAATGATTAGCACTTGGTTTTGTCCCAGTAGCACATTCCAATATTTTACTTGTCACCGATGTTGCGTCAAAGCTAGTAGATACGGTGACCCAGATGATCTTGAAATCCTTCACAACCTTATCTTGTTTGCATATACTCTGAGCCAAAGTAGTCTTCCCCATACCACCATGACCAACTATTGAAAGGACAGGAATATAATTAGTCTCAGCCTCTTCAATTGATGTCTTCTTGGCCAGCCATTCAAGTATCCTTTTCTTCTCCATTGTTCGGCCAACAAATTTAGTTACAGTTTCCGTGGAACCTGTCTGGCGATCATTGTTCGTTGAATCTTCCTGCTGCCGACTGCCGGAAGCAGCTCCCTTGCGGCGTTCTATAACTTCGAGAAATTTCGTAGTACCTGCAGCAACCTTGTTTAAACCCTCCATTGCTTTCTTCAGCTTCTCGAGTGTGCCTCGATGAGTGAATTTTTCCAGAGTCTTATCCAAAATACTGACATGCTTAACAGATTTGACAGCTTTATGCTTCATCTTAGCAAAAGAGAAGCCCCAGTCACTGACCTTTTCATCCTCGGCCTTCTGTTCAAGCTCGTAATACTCGAGCTCGTCGATCGCGTCCTCAGCCGCCTCGACCGCATCCCTGAGCTGCCAGAACCACTGATCCAACGCTTGGCTGTCGTTGTTGTTCATGATATGATCCGGGCTGACGACATCGAGCACCGCTTGGATCTGCGGTATTCTTTCCTTTAGCTCGCTCTCCATCTTCTCCATGCTTTTGGTGCTGAGGTAGCCATTGAGGTATTTGAAGCCCTTGGTGACCATCAAATTGATGATAGGACCTGCCACCGATTTCCCTGCAAACGCCACCAGACTAGCAGAAGCCATATTGCTCCAGAGGATTATGTGAGAGGAGGCTACGTCAGGTGGAGCGAGATTAGCAAAGCACAAGTGTGTTTTGCCAGAGCAGAAGGAGCATGTATGTAGAGAGGTTGGTTTTTCTTCTAGGAGTGTGTGTAAAGGAAGGAAGAAGAGGTAGAGATCGGCAATCATGAAGGCTGTGCGCGCTTGGTCGCAGTCCAATACATAATCACCTATGGTTGCAGTCGAAATATGGGTATATTGTGTGCTTTTACTAACAAGCTTAAACATTTGGACAAATCTCTCTATAGTCTCGACAACTATGGATAAAAATGGATTGAATAGTGATCAAATCATATTCATATTTTTTGGATTCAAATACAAATCGGACAAATGTCGTATCTGAATATGGACCGGACAAATGTTAAATAGGATCAAATTCGACTATTTTTCAGATTCCAATAATTATTTGTAGACTCTCCAATTTTAAACATAGCACCAAGTTATTTTAACATTTTAAATTGATATATTGAAAATTAATCAGTTATAAATATATCAAATTTGGTTAAAAAGAGCTTGCAAAAAGTATTATATATGCCGAATTCGGATATTCGACTCCAAATCCATTTCACATCATACCGGATTCATATCCAACATCTACGACCACGTTAGGTAAACATCCGCATTCAAATCCAATTTTCTATTTGGACTCGGATTTTTAATATCCAAATTCAAAAATCCGAATTCGGTAACTGAATTATCCTATCGAATCCGGCTCCGTTATCACCCTGTCGACAACCAGATATTTTGGCAGCAAGTTGTACTACCATTGCAATCACTAGTCTGTTCTGGCCCGCAAGCTTGACCACATCTACGATAGGAAATCACCACACAGTCTGTTTGTGAATCTTGCATTTTTGCTACACAGCAGTTCAAGTGCACACAGACGATAGGATGTGCCATTGTTTTACCGAGGACACACTATGCTAGGCTATTTCTATCAAGATGTTGATGGATTACCTCCCCCTCTCCGAGGATTAGAAGACGGAAAAGCTCACGCACTCCACTTATATTTATGATCTTGTAAATTAATGATATTATGTTTCTGATATAAATTATTATTTACAAAGGATAACAAGTGTGTGACTTGTTGGTAAAACCTTTTATTTATCGTATGATGTCATTCTAAAAGATCCCTAGTCGGATGTCACAGGTCGAGACACTAGTGATTTATAAATAAGCACATGAATTAATTGATAACCGCATTTCTTCGGTCATAGATATAAGGATATCAAGTCAATAATATGGACACATGTAAGAGAATATGGTGTTGAATTAACCCATCTTGAGACACCATTGAAATTGTTTCTTTTATTGCCATCAGTTAGTCTCAAGTAATGATGATGTATAATCTTTGTATCTGAGATTAGCACAGTTTTTTATATGTGTAATAGTACACTTAAGAATTGCCGAACACTACTCCATAACTAAGTAATTATAAAGGTAGCTTTCAGATATACCGTAAAACATGCAGAGAAATGTAATTGGTCCGATATGAGATTCGTCCCTCTTACATAACGGGAGATATATCTTTGGGTTACTCGTTGTAATTGGATAAAGAAAGTGCATAATAACCATGCCATAAGTAGTCGAAGAGTCGACCGCATGAAGTTATCCATCATTAGATCGAGAAAAGATTGAACAGTCCATGTATGACATATTTCTTACTTGGAGTTCGATAGGATATTAGGAGGAATTGGGGGCTTGAATGGTGGAGAAAGGAGGTGGATTGGGTGAAGAATCAAATGAAATGAATTCTCGACGAAATTCAAAATTGTTTTTCAAATTTTCGGTTTGTTTCAGCAATTTCCATCACTGGACTGTTTTGGCCATCTCTGCACTACACTAGGAAATTGCCACACAACTTGCAGTGAGGTGGATACAAGATATGTGGACCAGTTTGTTTGTTGAATCTTGTGCTTTTGTGACACGGAAACTTCAGTGCACCTTCGTATACAAGTCGTTAGGTCGCGTCAATGTTTGTACCATGATGTTGATGGATTCCCTGTTCTCTCTAGAACTAGATATTTCGGTTGCAATCGGTTGCCGCCAAGCTTGACCACCCCTAGGCCAGGAAATTGGCACGCAATGGCACAACCAGCTTGTTTGTTGAAATCCTGTTATTTGGTGTGTACACGGTAATGGCTAATAACACTGCACCTGCACAACTGATGGGACGCTCTATGCTATGCTATTCTATCAAGATGTTGACGGCAGTAGAATTTTGATAAACCAATTATACAAAATTTTGATAAACCATAGATGTTTTCCAAAATTATCTGGACCACGAACAAGCACGCGAGTCACGCGAATTAGCATCAGATTTGAACAGAAATACACGTCCCTACTAAAATTAAGAGCAAAGGTAAATTAAAAAAATTGTGCTCTAGCCGAGTGCATATTGCGATGGAATGCGTAATTAAATTTTAAAAATTTTAAAAATAAAAAATTAACCGATCATGGACAATAAAAATACAAAAAAAAACAAAAAACAAAAAAGCCTAAAAAAGCAAAAAATCAGAAAAAAAAATAAAATTAAGAAATTAGAAGCCAAGAGCCTAACAAACAAGCTGAAATGAGCAGGATCAGAAAATTCCAAGTGTTATTTCTTTTTATTAATGTGCAAAGCTCTAACTTTTCCAATCTTTTTCTTATTTTTTTAGTTAATTATAGTACCTAATATAATTATCGTCTAATCTTTTATAGGTATCAGAACCTAACAGCAGCTAGCTATCCCCTCCACACATGCATGTACGTTAGCTGTGTACAACAAGATGAATGGACTGGCTAATTTGGATTAGAAAACGTCTGTCCAGCGCCGGCCCACCGTGAATTTCTAATTCCTGTTCGACTCGGATTTAGGCGCATTTCTTCTTATTTTAGAAAAGATACCTAGTTTTTTTTTACAGATATTCTCTATTTTTTATTTTTTAAGTGTATTTCACAAATTGCGCGCAAATTGCACGGCTAGGTTCATAATTTTCGCAGATAATGTTAAAGTGTATTTCACACACGATTTTCTTTCCAATTTCTCTAAATGGAACTACTTTTAGAAAACAGGTGATGTACAAGTAAGTTTTTTCCTTAGATTTTGTAAACCACACTTGCTACAGCAAGCAATGCATGGGCTAAACTGCTGCCATGGATAGCTGATGCCTTTACTTAAAGCCCTTCGATCTCCAGACTCCAGCTTGAACGTGGACGTCAACTTATAAAACTATTGGAGCCAAACACACCAAGCATTTCTATCATGCATCTTTGTTCAGCATGTATGGATTCCTCTTCTGGTGCTTTGAACTCTTTAATTAAAGGCATGTTTTGAAAACATATTAAAACAATATTTATAGATTTTGTTTTGCAAAAAACTTTCCTAGTTGAGAGACCATGTGGAAGTGACCCCATGTTTGTGATGAGTAATTGACACTTGGTTTAGAAATAGTGAGTTTGGTTTTTGAGGCTTGTGCTCTTTCTGAAAGGTTTTAAGCCTTTACGACTTGGTCGGTAGTAGCTTTTACGACCACGTTGTCGCCAGCGTCGTGGTTGGCAGTGGATTTTACGACCACGTTGGTCGCAGTCGAGTTTACAACCACGTTGGTCGCAGTCGATTTTACGACCTCGTTGCCGCAGTTGATCTTACGACCACGTTGTCGCAATCGATCTTACGACTTGGTGGACGTAGCCGGTGTTACGACTTGGTGTTCGTAGGTGTTGTTACGACTTGGTGGTCGTAAGTGCTTTTACGATTTGCTCTTACGACCACGTTGTGTGCCTCTATGGTTGGCAGTCGAGTTTACAACTTTGTGGCCGTAAATGTCTTTACGACTTGCTCTGTACGACCACGGTGTGTATTTGCAGTTGGCAACCAGTTTTACGACTACGCGATCGATAGTCGTAGCTTCGACTGGTCATGGTCGATAGTCGTAGCTTCGACTGGTCATGGTTGATAGTCGTAGATTCGACTGGCCGTGGTCGATAGTCGTAGATTCGACTGGTTGTGGTCGTAAGTCGTAGCAATCTTGTGCGTTAAAGTTGTAGCTGCTAGTGATGGTTGTATCGTCTGCATTCATGGTCGTAGCGGCCTGTGTTGTGGTCGTAACGAACTGATGTGTGGTTGTAGGTAGCTGGGAAGTCTTCTAGGGCTACGACCACCTCATAATCAGTGCATTCGAGTGGTCCTAGGTGGTTTACGACTAGTTGTTTTGCTGTGAATGTTCATTGGAATATGCTGATTGTTGAATCTTGTTTATAGTGCAGTGTTATGTGATATGTTGCTTGTTTGTGATGGCTGCAGGACTTTGGAGCTAAATAATGGAGAGGCATGGAAGAACCAGGACTAGACACAGGGAGGTGTTGAGGTCCAGAACGGTTGGGAAGATGCCAAGGATGACTAGGCTTGTGAGGTGGCTGCAAGGTTTGGACAGCAAGAAAACGGGAAGCTTCTAGGAAGGTGCAGAGAGGCATTTTAGAGAAATGTTCAAGACCTGCAAAAGAAGGCTTTCTATTAAAGCTATCTCTGTCAAAGCACTGCTGTCTGCTTGTGTTAGCGGGTAAAGTATGCGTGAAAACCCGGTGTTAGACAGGGGTTAACGGGTTTCCCTTGGTATCTAGAGGCTATAAATAGGGATGGAGAGCACCAGTCTGATTAGAGTCTCTAGGGTTTCTGTTCTTGCGTGAGTTTGTTTATTCAGTGTTGTAGCGTGTGTGCTCCTGGTTCTCCTGATGGAGTGGCTATAAACTCTTCTCCAGAAGCAATATATCATCGTGTTGATCAATGTTTGTGTTTTCTAGTATGTGTGGAGTCGAGTTGGTATTGTCTGCTATGATGATTTCTTCTCTGTTCTTCAGTTCACTCTTTCGTTTTTTGATCTGAGACTTTGCTTTCGGTTGTTCTATGATAATTTGATCTGCCTGGAGTTGGGAAACTATACACGAAGCCATCTTGGCCCATCTATTCCCATTTGCATGATCCGACTATCTTCCTTCTAAGTCTCGATTTTGAGCATTTTTGTCGATTTCCCAGGAAGATCTCTATTGTCTTTATAAGTTTTCAAGTAAAGTTCAGAACAGTCCTCTGAGGTCATGTTCTTGCTGTGTCTAAAGTCTCATGACCAGTTGATTCGTGAATCAAAAGTTATTCGAAATCTGGATCTTGTGGTCGTGCGCCTTCCCGCTTTTCCTCTGTTCTTCTATGCGCTTTACGACCACAGTAGTCGTTTGACCACTCGTTGGCTTACGACTATGTCGGTTCTGATCTTTGTGGTTGACGACCAGAGAGCCTTACTATCACGGTAGTCGTTCGATCACCTATTAATTTACAACTACAATTGGTTCTGGTCACGGTGACTGCCGACTAGGGCGATTTGCGACCTCGGTGTCGAGTATCAACCACATTGTCGGGCTTAAGACCACGAGTTCCCATCTCGACCACGATCTATTCAATGTTGCCTTTCTCTGCTGTCTGGTCTCTGGTTTCTTCAACTACCAACCATGTTGCCCATTTGTCGAGTAGTCGGACAGCCCTCTCTCGGTCTGCCATCAACTGCATAGTCAAGACTTTCGACAACGTGGTAAGGTTCGAGCACGCAGTCAGATTCAGACTAGTTTTGTTTTCGCTGTCCTGCTTCTCTGTTTTCTGTGAGGCTTCAACTCTAGCCTTCATAGCTCAGTAGCTATTGGAGAAAAGAGTTAAATGGATACTTGGGAAGAATTTGAAGGCACCATTCACCCCCCCCCCTCTGTTGCCTGTCCGGTCCTACAAGTGGTATCAGAGCACGGTTAGCTCTTTTCAAGTAGATCTTAACCGGTCTTTGGAGCCATCACAATAGACAAGTATTCCACCAAGCCTCCTATCTTCGATGGGGTTGACTATCCCTTTTGGAAGAGTAGGATAGAGTCTTACATCCAAGCTCAAGGCTATGCGATTTGGAGGAAAGTTAAGACTAGATTGGTTGTTCCTGCCGATGAGCACATCATAGCGACAAATACGCCAGATGTGGAGGCAAATGCTAAGGCAAGGAACATTATTATCCAAGGTCTTAGCAGAAATGAGTTTGATCGCATTTCTCATCTTTCGTCGGCATATGACATTTGGGTGACCCACGATGCATACCATGAGGCTACCACCCAAATCATGACTATCCGACAGGACCAATACAAGCGAGAGTACAACAAGTTTGAGATGCTCGCTGGTGAGTCCTTGGATGAGTGATTTGCCAGATTTCACAAGATTTTGAGCAACCTCCGAGCTGTTGGTCTTACATACCCAGACTCGGACAATGCTCGTCAAATGTTGGCTGCTTTGGACTTAAGAGTGTGGGAGATGAAAGTGACCACCATCAAGGACACGACTAACCTATCGACTTTGACTCTTGACACGCTGTACTTCCACCTCAAGACTCACGAGATTGACATTGTTTCTCGCAAGTCGAAATCACAGTCAATGGCTTTGGTCACCGATCCCAGTTCCACTTCTGATAGTGTTTCTGGTTTTTTTCTTTACCTACTCTTTGTGAAATGACTGATGATCAATTTGAGAAGTTTCCAGAAAATGAGCTAACCCTCTTAGCCAGAAAATTCTCACATGCATACAAAAGGGTTAGGGAGAGAAAGAGGGGTGGACTAGTGATTTGCTTTAAGTGTGGTGGCCCCAACCACATTCGGGCAAACTATCCCAAGCTGGAGAAGGGCAAGAACAACTACGGTGGTGTGAGCAAGAACGACTACATCAACAAGAACCGCAACAAGAAGCCCCAAGCTCATGGCAAAGAGAAGAAGTACCGCAATCTTGGCAAAGTGAAGAAGCTCTTCCACCGCGTCCTCACCGCCTTCAACAATCTCAACTTCAGCGACATGGAGGACTGGAGCGACGACGGCGGCAAGGATGATCAAGACAAGGACGCCAAGGATAGCGATGACTTCGTCGACATGTACTTCATGGCTGATGAGAATGGCATCAGTGATGATGATCTCTATAGTGACTCCGATGAGATAGGCCCTTTCTACTACTAGCTCAATGATGCTTTTCTCAAGTTAGAAAAATTTTATGCCAGATCTAGAGCTAGGTGTAGTGAGTTAGAGAAGGAAGTAGAGAGCTTGTCACTGGAGCTTACTTCACTTAGATCTGCTCCCTCCTGTGACTAATGTGATGTTTGCACTTCTTTGCTTGGAGATATGGAGAAGCTAATGACCTCTAATGATAGTGTGATTTCTGAGCTTGATTTGCTTAAGGTGGAGAATGTTAGTCTGTTAGCTGAGCTAGAGATGACTAAGGTAGCTTCTCTTTCATCTAGTACTGTTGAGACTATATTTTGCACCTCATGTGAGGATAAGGACAATACTTTTAGAGGTCTTTATACCATACTTCTTGATCTACCTGAAACTTGTGAAAGCTGCAATAATTTGAAGATTAACCTAAACAAGGCAGATCACAAAATTGCTGAAATGCAAGCTACTTTGCTTGAACCTACGGCTTCGTGTGTCAACTGTCCTAAACTGACTGCTGAACTTAAATCTATTTCAAAACAATTTCAAGAAATGGTTGACCACAACAAAAAAATGACTCAATATGCTTCTAAGGATCTTGTTAGCTCACCATGCAATAATTGTGAAAAACTAAAATCTGAATTGATTGCTTTGGATGACAAGTGTGTGAAGTTAACTAAGGACTGACTTACTAGAAAAGCCACAATCTGATTGTTCTTTCTGTGCTGAAGTGGGGGAGAAATCTAAGAAAATGCTAGAGACCTTTAGGAAGAGTCACGAGAACCTGAAGGCTAGGATTAGGACTACCCCCTGTGCATCTTGCGAAATCCTCAAGATTGAGGAGGCCGTGCACAAGAAGAGATGTGCAAAAGCTATTCGATCTTCTGCTTCTGGTTCTTCTTCCTCTCTTTCTGGTTCTTCATCTTCTCCTCTTCCCTGCTCTTCATGCGCCCCTCTTTTTTAAGAGTGTCAGTACCTCATGAACTCTCTTGAAAAATTTGTTGGAGACAAGAAAAAGATTAATCTTATCCTAGACAAATCCAAGATTTGCAAGTTCAATCAAGGTCTAGGATATAATTTTTAAAAGATGTGAGGAAGCATCCACCTACTGTTGTCAGACCTATAGCAGCAGGTGTGATCGAGGTCACGCCCAACCCCAAGAAAATTGAGTTTAAATCTGTGTGCTTTGTCCAGGGGATTTCTAACAGTAAGGGTGTACCACCTGTTACTTCAACCTCTCAGAAGGTGAAGCCTCATCATGCCGCTTCGACCTCCCAGAAGGTGAAGGATGGACACAAAATGAAGAGATCGTGTTCGTGCTCTTAGGCATATTCAGGGTTAGCCCCAGACTCGGAGTGCATCTAAAACCAACACGAGGTCCAGAGTTGTAGAAAACTCTTCTGAGGTGTTTAGGTAGCATCGAGGACTTGGTTTTCCCGCTTCTTCTGTTTTTAGTTCTTGAGTTGCCTCTGGTCAGGATATCCGCCATCCTGAGGATAGATCTCGTTTCCCCCGTTGAGATAGCTATCCGCAGCGTGATCAGCATATTGCTATTGGTCAGACTCGCTCCTCAATAGCAGTCGGACCCAGCAATAGCGTCAGGTCTGCTCTTAGTCCTTATGGTTTTCTGAGAGGTGGAGAGCGTAAGGTAGTTAGAGGTCATTCGGCTGTGACTACTTCTGCTCGTCGTGTGACTCAGTATTGGGTTCCAAGTCTATTCTTATTTACCCTAGTACTGAGCCACAGATGTTGTTCTCCTGTTGATTCAGGTTCGCTGAGCTGGGAAGAGAGAGGTTTGGCTTGTCAACTCCGGTTGTTCTTGACACATGACCGGAGACTCTCGTTGGTTCTCTTCCCTAGTCCGAGCTCCAAGTGATGAGACGATCACCATTGGAGATGCTTCTTCTGGTCGAGTCATCGCTAAAGGTACTGTGCGTATTAATGATTCTTTTATTCTTAAGGATGTTGCCTTTGTGAGTAAGCTGTGATATAATTTGATTTCTGTTTCTCAGCTTACCGATGACAATTTCAAGGTAAGTTTTAAGAAAAATGGTTGCAAAAGTCTTGATTCTTTGGGGAGTCTTGTTTGTGAGATTTCTAGATTTGGGAGGATCTTTCGTACTGATTTTGTCAAGTCTTCTAGCGATTCTCTCAGGTGCTTAGTTGCTTGAGAGTCCCGTGATATCTCTTTTTGGCATAGGTGACATGGTCACATTGGCTTTGACCATTTGACTCGAGTTAGCAGCCATGGTCTCATACGTGGTCTGCTCAAACTCAAGATGGTCAAAGACTTAGTTTGTACTCCTTGCTGATATGGCAAGATGGTTGCCGCTTCTCACCCCCAATCACTTTGACTATGACCAATGCACCAGGACAGCTTCTTCATATGGACACTATTGGTTCAGCTAGAGTGCAGTCAGCTGGTAAGAAGTGGTATGTTCTTGTTGTGGTTGATGATTTCTCGAGGTTTTCTTAGGTATTTTTCTTAGCCTTGAAGGACGAGACCTTCAGTCATTTTCGGGGTTTGGTTAGTAGGCTATCTGTTGAGCTCCCTTATGCCTTACGAGAGATCCACAGTGACAATGGCACGGAGTTTAAGAATTCCTACTTTGAGAAATTCTATGATGAAACAGGTGTAGAGCATCAGTTTTCTTCTCCGCACGTCCCTCAACAAAATGGCGTCGTAGAGAGGAAGAATCGTACCTTGGTTTAGATGGCTAGGACGATGCTAGATGAGTATTCTACACCTAGGAAGTTTTGGGCTGAGGCTATAGCCACCGCGTGCCATGTTTCAAATATAGTTTTTCTAAGGGCACACTTGCATCGTACTTCTTATGAGTTGAGGTATGGGCGAAAGCCCAGTGTCTCTTATTTTCGCGTATTTGGTTGTAAGTGCTTTATCTTGAAGTCTGGGAACCTAGATAAGTTCAAGTCACGATCTTGTGATGGCATCTTTCTGGGTTACTCGACTTCTTCGTGGGGTTATAGGGTCTGGAACTACAAGACTAGTAAAATTGTAGAAACCTGTGAAGTGACCTTTGACGAGGTCAGTCCTGGCACTATGCTCGACATCTCAGGTTCTTTAGTGCAGTCTGAGACCATCTTTGTAGATGATGAGAAGAATGGAGATGAAGGTAGTCTACCTGATCCAGTCCATCCTTCCCTTGAGGTGCCTGCTTCTACCACTGCACCAAAGGGAGATCAGCCCATTCCTTCTAGTTCTTCTGGGGCTAGTGGCTCTGCTCATATCTCCACAGCTCATGAGGTAGATGCCACTTCCTCTTCTCATCCAGTTTCTTCCCATCATATCCAGAACCATCATCCTTCAGAGCAGATCATTGGAAATCTTTTTGAGTGAGTCACACGCTCAAAATCTAGCATGTCTGACTTCTATCTTCATTCTGCTTTCGTTGCCTCTTTCGAGCCCAAGGATGTCTATCATACTCTTTCTGATGAGTCTTGGGTCAATGCCAAACATGAGGAGCTAGAAAATTTTGAGAGGAACAAGGTCTGGTCGCTTGTTGAGCCCCCAGTGGTCATAAACGTCATAGGAACCAAGTGGGTCTTCAAAAACAAGCAGAGTGAGGATAGGGTAGTCATTCAAAACAAGGCTAGACTGGTAGCTCAGGGTTTCTCCCAGGTTGAGGGTTTAGATTTTAAGGAGACCTTTTCTCCTATAGCTAGGCTAGAAGCCATTAGGATTCTGCTAGCATTTGCAGCGTCTAAGGGTTTCAAGCTATACCAGATGGATATCAAGATTGCCTTCCTCAATAGGTTTATTGAGGAAGATGTCTATATTAGACAACCTCCAGGTTTCGAGAACCCCAAATACCCAAACCATATCTACAAGTTTTCTAAAGCCCTGTATGGACTTAAGCAAGCCCCTAGAGATTGGTATGAGAGGCTTAAATCCTATTTGTTGAGTCATAGGTTTGAGATGGGTAAAGTAGACAAGACCTTATTCATTCGCAGGCTTGGCAATGACTTTCCACTCATCCAGATTTATGTGGATGGCATTATCTTTGGTGGCTCTTCTCATTCTCTGGTTTCCCAGTTCTCTGATGTCACGAGCATAGAGTTTGAGATGAGCATGATGGGCGAGTTGAGCTTCTTCCTTGGTTTCCAGATCAAACAGACTCGGGAGGGTATACTCTTGCATCAAGGCAAGTATACTCGAGACCTTCTGAGATGCTTTGACATGAGTAATGGCAAGCCGGTGTCAACTCCAATGGCGACATCAACTTCACTCGATCCAGATGAGGATGGCGAGCCAGTAGATTAGAAGGAGTACAGAAGTATAATTGGATCTCTCTTGTACCTCACTGCCTCGAGGCCAGATATACACTTCACCGTGTGTCTGTGCACTCGATTCCAAGCCTCTCCTCGTGTATCTCACCGCCAGGCGGTGAAGCGCACCTTCAGGTACCTTCGAGCTACCATAGACTATGGTATTTGGTACTCTTCATCTTCCTGTATTTCCCTTAGAGCCTATTTCGACGCAGACTTTGCTGGCTGTAGGATAGATAGGAAGAGCACTTCTGGTACTTGCCAATTCATTAGCACTTTCCTTGTCTCTTGGTCTTCTAAGAAGCAGTCCAGTGTTGCACAGTCCACCGCAGAGGCCGAGTATGTTGCAACCGCTAGTTGCTGCAGTCAGGTGTTTTGGATGGTTTCGACCTTGCGGAACTTTGGGTTAGTCATAGATAGTGTTCCACTCTTCTGTGATAACACTTCTACCATTAACATTGCCAAAAACCCAGTGCAGCACTCCAGAACCAAATACATAGATATTATATATCATTTTCTTAGAGACTATGTGGAGAAGGGTGACATAGTGCTTCAGTTTGTGGAGAGTGACCACAAGTTGGCTGATATATTTACCAAGCCTTTAGATAACTCGAGGTTTTTGACCTTGCGGAGAGAACTTGGGGTGGTCTGTCCTTATGGGTTAATTTGAGGGGGAGCTCATTGTACTCTTTGTATCATATGCCGCATTTCATGAGGGTGCATTTGGGTTAGTCTTTCTAGCATAGACTAGAGTGGTTATCTTTCTCAGTTGCTTAGACTTCTTCCTCTCATCTTATGATTCTAGAATGCTGCTTATTAGTTATGTCCCTTCTCACTAGGTTGAGTTCACTCATTTCTTATAGGTCTAGTGGGGGTTGGGCCCCCTTAGGTAGACAGGGAACATGTTTACTCCCTAGTGTGTTAGTTGACCAGCTAATAGTTTTAGAGTCATATGGGGTAGATAAGAGTTAGTCTGAGCCATGACATTCTCTATATCTTGTCTATACTTTAGGGACTGTCGTTTCTTCTTTCTTTTTCTAGCTTCCTTCCTCTTGTTTATTGTTTTGGTTCAGGGGGAGTTCAGTTGAAACTTTGCTAGAATTTAAAGATGACTTAACTCAACTTGAACTAAAATTGATTCACATGCTAAGGGGGAGCTGGATTTTCTTGCATCTCATGGCATTTAATTTCAGCATTGTGCATTGTATGATGATTACATGGAGCCTTGATTATTATCTCTATATGACATGATAAAATTGCATTACATCTTGCTATGATTTGTGCTAGGGTGCTAGATTTATCATGACTTTCTATGTGTAGCCTAGTCTTTGCCATACTAATTTGAGTAAATATAAACAATTTGAATTCAATCATGAGTAGTTAGCTCTTGTGATTAGTCTAGTTTTAGTTATCCTTTTTATGATTCATGCCATATCAAATAGGCTGAGTTGAATCTTGAATCTACATTGAGCTTTAGATTGAGTTATGCTAGTTCTTTAGTGAAACATGGGTTAGTATTAACTCTCTGTTCTTGAACTAAATCCAGAAAATGCAAAAAGATATCTTTTGTGCGAAAAAACTAATCTCACCACTTTCTTTCTCATGAGATGGCTTGCCACTGCACTAGGCATGAACTCAGGGGGGAGTTTTGGATTACCAAGATCATCTCCTTAAGCTTCTTGCTTGGAGTGATCACATAAGGCTTTAGATCTAGCACATGGCCAAGCAACAAGAAAAATGGTTGAAAACAACCAATTTCTGAAAAATGTCAAAAGTGCTCAAATTGCTCAATTACAAAACTGCCAAGTATTTGAACAAATGTCTCATTCTTGAACTTATAGCACTCTAAACTAACTCAATAATAGCTTCTTGGTTCCGCTTAGAATATTGATATGGCATGACTCATGTTTGGATACTTTTTTCTAGACTATGATCTTGAGTGACTTGTCATGTTAATCAATCCATCTAAATTTAGAATATGGCTTATTTGGCTTTAGCTTGTCTATACATAGTTTGTCATGATCTAGATAACCCATTCTGTTGTTATGGCTTGGTGTAATACTTAGAAAGTCATTTTGGATAATCTTCATGGCTCCTAATGCTTAAAATGAATAAAATACAGTCACTCCACTTCACTTATGCTCTACTTTCCTCCTTGCATTTTAATGATTCTATTGCCAAAAGGGTGGAGAATAATGGAGAAAAGGCATAAAAAGGGAATATTTTGGAGCTTTTGAAGAAAACTTGCTCTTTCTGGTTTATTGCTCCAAGTTCTGTCTTTGTCAACATGGTCACAAGTTTCCTTATCACTTCTTTTAGACCATCATAAGTTTCCTTCTCACTTCTTTTAGACCATGTGTGACTGTTGCAACTACTTGCTTTTTTCAACACAAAACTCATCTTCATGCTTTTTCTGTGTTTGTCAATATACTCATTAAGTGGGAGATTGAGAGACTATGTGGAAGTGACCCCATGTTTGTGATGAGTAATTAACACTTGGTTTAGAGAGATTGAGTTTGATTTTTGAGGCTTGTGCTCTTTCTGGAAGGTTTTAAGCCTTTACAACTTGGTCGGCAATAGCTTTTATGGCCATGTTGTCGGCAGCATCGTGGTCGACAGTGGATTTTACAACCACGTTGGTCATAGTCGAGTTTACGGCCACGTTGGTCGCAATCGATTTTACGACCTTGTTATCACAGTCGATTTTATGACCACGTTGTCGGAGTCGATTTTACGACCACGTTGTCGCAATCGATCTTACGACTTTGTAGTCATAGCCGGTGTTACAACTTGGTGGTCGTAGGTGTTGTTATGACTTACTCTTTACGACCACGTTGTGTGCCTCTGTGGTCGGCAGTCGAGTTTACGACTTTGTGATCGTAAATGTCTTTACGACTTGCTCTGTACAACCACAGTGTGTGTCTTTGCAGTTGGCAGCCAGTTTTACGACTATGCGATCGATAGTCATAGCTTCAACTAGTTATGGTCAATAGTCGTAGCTTTGGCTGGTCGTGGTCCATTGTCATAGATTTGACTGGCCGTGGTCGATAGTCGTAGATTCGACTGGCTGTGATCATAAGTCGTAGCGATCTTGTGCGTTAAAGTCGTAGCTGCTAGCGATGGTCGTATCGTCCGCCTTCATGGTCGTAGCGTCCTGTGTTGTGGTCGTAACGAACTGCTGTGTGATCGTAGGCAGCTAGGAAGTCTTCTAGGGCTACAACCACCTCATGATCAGTGCATTCGAGTGGTCGTAGGTGGTTTACGACCAGTTGTTTTGCTGTGAATGTTCATTGGAATATGCTAATTGTTGGATCTTGTTTATAGTGCGGTGCTATGTGATGTGTTGCTTGTTTGTGATGGCTTTAGGACTTTGGAGCTAAGTCATGGAGAGGCATGGAAGAACCAGGACTAGACACAGGGAGGTGTTGAGGTCCAGAACGGTTGGGAAGATGCCTAAGATGACTAGGCTTGCGAGGTGGCTGCAAGGTTTGGACAGCAAGAAAATGGGAAGCTTCTAGGAAGGTGCAAAGGGGCATTTTGGAGAAATGTTCAAGACCTGCAAAAGAATGCTTTCTGTTAAAGCTATCTCTGTCAAAGCACTGTTGTCTGCTTGTGTTAGCGGGAAGTATGCGTGAAAACCCAGTGTTAGATGGGGGTTGACGGGTTTCCTTGGTAGCTAGAGGCTATAAATAGGAATGGAGAGCACCAGTCTGATTAGAGTCTCTAGGGTTTCTGTTCTTGCGTGAGTTTGTGTATTCGGTGTTGGAGCACGTGTGCTCCTGGTCCTCCTGATGGAGTGGTTGTAAACTCTTCTCTAGAAACAATATATCATCATGTTGATCTATGTTTGTGTTTTCCAGTATGTGTGGAGTTGAGTTGGTATTGTCTGCTATGATTATTTCTTCTCTGTTCTTCAGTTCACTCTTTCAATTTTTTGATCTGAGACTTTGCTTTCGGTTGTTCTGTGATAATCTGATCTGCCTGGAGTTGGACTGGAGTTGGAAAATCATACTATAAGCCTTCTTGGCCCATCTATTCCCATTTGCATGATCCGACTATCTTCCTTCTAAGTCTCGGTTTTGAGCGTTTTTGTCGATTTCCCAGGAAGATCTCTATTGTCTTGATAAGTTTTCAATTAAAGTTCAGAATAGTCCTCTGAGGTCATGTTCTTGCTGTGTCTAAAGTCTCATGACCAATTGATCCATGAATCAAAAGTTATTGAAAATCTGGATCTTGTGGTCGTGTGCCTTCCCACTTTTCCTTTGTTCTTCTGAGTGTTTTACGACCACGGTAGTCGTTTGACCACTTGTTGGCTTACGACTACGTCAGTTCTGATCTTTGTGGTAGACGACCAGAGAGCCTCACGATCTTGGTAGTCGCTCGATCACCTGTTAATTTATGACTACGATTAGTTCTGATCTCGGTAGCTGCCGACTAGGGTGATTTACAACCTCGGTGTCGAGTATCGACCACGTTGTCGAGCTTAAGACCACGAGTTCCTGTCTCGACCACGATCTATTCTCTGCTGCCTTTCTCTGCTGTTTGGTCTCGGGTATCTTCGACTACCGACCACGTTACGCATTTGTCGAGTAGTCGGATAGCCCTCTCTCAGTCTGCCATCAACCACATAGTCAAGATTTTCGACCACGTGGTAAGGTTCGACCACGCAGTCAAATTCAGACCAGTTTTGTTTTCGCTGTTCTGCTTCTCAGTTTTCTGTGAGACTTCATGTAGGACCGAAAAGGCAACAGGGGGTGAATGGTGCCTTCAAAACTCCCCAAGTACTCACACAAACAAATCGAGTGAAAGAACTAGTTTCTCCGATCGAACACACGTGGTCGTAAGCCAATTGATGGTCGAACACCACGTGGTGAACACTTGCCCAAGCGACAAAGAAATCAAACAGAGATAAGCGAGAGGAAGAACCAAAACGAGAAGGACTCGAGGCGCACAATCATCCGTAAAGTGAACTTCTCTAATTCGACTCTGGTCTCGGGAATGAATCGCCAAGTGGCCTTGAGGCAATTCGATTCGAGCTAAACAAAGCACACAAAGACGAGCAGGACTCACGAAGAAGAGAGGAGAGAAAAGGATAGCAAGAAGTTCAAGCTCTCAAAGCAGATGGCAAACAAGTCAATCACAACATCTCAAGACGACAGAAAACAAATAGAGGAAGAGAGATGAATGATTGATAATGGAGGTTTCTCACCACTCCAACTGGGAGATACATGAGCACACCGCCCATCCAGAGAACCCACACACTCACAAATAACAACGGAAGAACAGAGCAACTCGGGATCGAATCTCACAAGTACCCGAGCTCTACCCTCTCTATTTATAGCCACACACTCACACACCAAAGAGGGAACCCGCAAACCCCACCTAACACGGGTTTTCAACTCACTTTACCCACTAGCGAGAGCGAGCTCCAGTGCTTTACCGTTACACCAACGGCTCCACTGCTTTGCCCGTTAGTGCCAACAACTCCTGTGCATTGGCGAGACACGCCTTCCCTTTGCGCTTTTCGCATTTCTCCAAAATGCCACTCCACTGCCTTCCCGGAAGCTTCCTCCGCCTTGCCGATCACGCTTGCAACCACCTTGAGCCCCTAGTCTTCTTGGCTTCACCCGATCGTTACGGACCTCAACATCTCCCATGTCTAGTCCCGACCACTCCAAGCCTCACCAAGACTTGTCTCAAGATCCTAGTCATAAACTCCTCCCGGACCGATCGGACCTCAACTCCTCCAGAGCCTAGTCGATCCGTTCCACTGCGCCACGACCTCACCCGCACGACCGATCGTACCTTATCTCCTCCCGAGCCTAGTCGGTCCACCTCACCGTTGCCGTCGTGTCCACTTCCGGTAACTCTAGCTCCGGTTCCTTGTCTCCGGCTCACAACCACCTCACCGGCATCGATCATCTTTGGCGTCTCCGCCGTCTGGGACCTCAACACCTCCACGTGCCTAGTCCGGTCCTCCCACGCCTCACCATGAAATAGCTCAGAAGTCTGCAGCCACATAGACAAGCAAACCGTTACATAGCACCGCACAACACAATGTGTACTGACATCGCATAAAAGGAACTCAAAACATGCTTCACAAGGTCGTACATTCACTCGATCGGTCAAAAATACTTAAACATTAATTCTCAAGACCTACGATCGTTACCATAGACCATCGACCACCCGGTGGTCCTTACGACGCCTTAAAGCTTGCTCGACCATCACAAGTTTCAGTTCCAACTTACCACCAAGTTGTACCAACTTATGGTGGTCGAAACCATAGATCAAGACTTTCTTAAGTCCTACGACCATATCTCAAGATGATCGACTACCTCGAAGTCCATCGACCGGTTCCCAGAGACTACGACCAAAACCGGAGATTCCATCGTGGTCGAACCACTTTCGACCACGTTCATCGCTTTCACCGTGGTCGAAACCCTTCTCGATCACGTGCGACTTGGTTCGCGTGGTGAAGCCCTTCCAACAACGTTTGAACACTTCCGACCGCGATCGCCACTTGCGACCACGCTCCAAGCTCGTCGACCGCATCCGACCGAGCTCGACCATGTTCGCCCATAACGTGGTGAAACCGCTTCGTTCTTAGGAAGTGAAGTGCGGGACAACGTGGTCGTATGGCGCTTTCGACCACCGACTACGCCTTACGACCGCGTTCTCCGTCGGTGTGGTCGTAGCGCGCTGACCACGACCAAGCGTGGTCGCTGAAGGCGACCATGGCCAGCGTGGTCGAATAGATTTCGACCACGGCAAAACCAGTCGTAGACTTCCTGTGACCTCGACCAAGGTCGAGTGGTCGTAACGCCATGTGGTCGCACTGACCTTCCGACCACGGCGAGAAAGAGTAAAACATTGTTTTAGGCTTTCATTGCTGATAAGTGGTCGTAAACAACCGGTGGCTCCCGATTGGCGACGGTAAGTTCATAACCTGCCCGACGAACTTCGACCACAACCAATGTGGTCGTAAGAGCCTCGACCACGATCGAAGCTACGACTTTGCACGAAGGCGATTCGATCACTTCTAAGGCTATGACTTGGCGGGAAGAGCCCAACCCAAACTCAAACTTTCTAAAACAAGAGTCAATTACTCATCACAAACATGTGGTCACCTCCACATGGACTCTCAATCTCCCCCTTGATGAGTATATTGACAAACCCAGAAAAACCATGAAGATGAGTTTGAGTTTTAAGAATCCAACATGGTCCAAAGAAAGAGAATGGAGCTAATGACCATGTCGTGAGGAAGGAACATTAGAGCAACAACTGAAAGAGCAAATTGATCTCCAAAGCTCTAAAATGATCCCAACAGACTTTTTCTTCTCTATTCTCCCCCTTTTGGCAATAAACACATCAAGATGCAATAGAGAGAATATGACATGTCAATGGATGAATATGGCTGAAGTTTGTTTATTTAAGCATTTAGAGCCATGAGAATTATCCATAATGACAATAATGTAATACACCAAGCCATAACTCAATAAAACGCTATCTAGATCATGACAACATATATATAAACCAGCTAGAGCACATAGATGACAATCTGAAATGTAATTCATTTAGTGAGCAAGTCAAGTCATCAATGAGCAAAGTCTAACTAGAGATATCCAAGGATGATGCAGGCCATGTCAATAAGCTAAGCGTAACTAAGAAGCTCAAATTGAGGCCAAAAAGAGTGCTACAAGTCCGAGAATGAAGTATTTGTTGAAGTACTTGATTCTTGTTGTGGCTTAAGCAAATTGAGCACAAATGACATATTTTCTTTTAAAACTGAAGGTTGTTGACAACCAGATTTTTATTTTGTCATGTGCTAGACCTCAAGCCTTATGCAACTACTCCAAGCGATAAGCTTAAGAAGATAGTCTAGGTCATCCAAAACTCCCCTAAGTTCATGCCAAGTGCAATGGCAAGCCGTCTCATAGGAGAGAATGGTGAGATCAGTTTTTCGCACAAAAGAGATCTTTTGCATTTTTAACATGTAGTACTAACTTATGCATCATCAAAAGACTACAATAGCTCAATCTAAGGCTCGATAGAGATTCAACGCTCAACTTAGCCTATTTGACATGGCATGAATCATAAAAGGATAGCTAAAGCAAGACTAGACTCAAATGCGAGCATGACAAGTTTTAATTCAAGTTGAGCAATTTTAATTAACTTATCATGGCAAAAGCAAGTCTACACATATGAAGTCATGATAAATCTAGCAAGCTGAAGCATAAATCATGGCAAGGTGTAAAGCATTAAAGCATGTCATAACGGGATAATAATCAAGGCTCAATGCGATTGATTATAATGCGAAATGCTGAAAATGCATGAAATCCAGCTCCCCTCAACATGAGATGCAACTTTTAGTTCAAGTTAAGTTAGGTCAAAATTAAGCTCGAAGCTCCCAAATGAACTCCCCACGAGCAAGCAATAAAAATGAGAAGGTGGCAAAGAAAATCCAAGCAGGCGATCCTTAAAGCATAGATAAGATATAGAGACAACTATGGCTCAGATCGACTCTCATCTACCCCATATGACTCGGGACAATCGGCTAACAAGAAATCACACACTAGAGAGCAAACACGTACTGTCTGTCTACGAGGGTGGCCCAACCCTCGCTAGAACCTACAAGAAGTGAGTGAGCTCGACCTAGTGAGATAAGAAGCGACTAATCTGGAAGCACAAGATAAGAGTTAGAAGTCTAAGCATCTCGGCAGAAGCACTCTAACCTATCTTTGGAAGGACTAAACCCAAATGCACCCTGAGTGCAATGCAACAGAAATGAGACGAAGCATAATCAATATAGTAAAGCGATGAAGCCCAAAGCTCCTACTCACTACAATCCGTGAGGACAAACCACCCCAAGCTCTCCTCGCAGAGCTGAAAACCTCGAAGCTGTCCAAAGGCTTGGTGAAGATATCAACCAACTGGTGGTCACTCTCCACAAGCTGGAGCACTATGTCACCCTTCTCTACATGGTCTCTAAGGAAGTGGAAGCGAATATCAATATGCTTGGTCATGAGTGCTGCTGGGTTCTTAGCAATGTTGATAGCGACGTGTTATCACAAAAGAGTGGAACAACGTCTAAGGCTAACCCAAAGTCTGCGAGGTCGAAACCATCAAAGTACTGGCTGCGACAATCGGCGGCAGCAACGTGCTCGGCCTCTGCGGTGGGCGTGCAACACGGATCGCTTCCTCGAAGACCAGAAAGCGAGAAGTGCCAATGAATCGGCAGTGCGGAAGTGCTCTTCCTATCTATCCTACGCATGAAATCGCATCCAAAAGGCTCTCGGGGAAAGACAGGATGAGGAAGAGTACCGAGATACCATAGTCAATGGTAGCTCGAAGGTACCGAAGATGCGCTTCACCGCTGACGGTGAGATCGCGAGAGAAGCACGAACGAGCACACGGACACGGAGAAGTGTATGTCGGTCTCGGCGATGAGGTAAAGAAGGGCCGATCATACTTGAACTCTTTCGATCAAGCGGCTCGCCATCCTCATGCAGGTCAAGATAGGTCGCCGAAGCCATGGGAGTTGACACCGCTTACCATCACTCATATCGAGCGCTTGGAGGTCACGAGTGTACTTTCCTTGATGAAGAAATGTACCCTCCGAGTGCGCTTAATTTGCAAGCCAAGGAAGAAGGTCAACTCACCCATCATACTCATTTCAAACTCGGTGCTCATGACATCAGAAGCTGGAAACAGTATGGGAAGAACCGCCAAAGATGATGTCATCGACATAGATCTGGACGAGCAGAAGGTCATTGCCATGACGGCGAATGAACAAGGTCTTGTCTACTTTACCCATGTCAAACCCATGAATCAACAAGTAGGACTTAAGCCTCTCATACCAAGCTCTGGGGGCCTGCTTAAGTCCATACAACGCTTTGGAAAGTTTGAAGACATGGTGTGGGTATTTGGGGTTCTCGAAACTTGGAGGCTGTCTGACGTAAACTTCTTCCTCAATGACTCCATTAAGGAAGGCACTCTTGACGTCCATCTGGTAGAGCTTGAAACCCTTAGAAGCTGCAAAGGCAAGCAGGATTCTAATGGCCTCAAGTCGAGCTACAGGGGCAAAGGTCTCCTCGAAGTCTAGACCTTCAACCTGGGAGAAACCCTGAGCAACCAGTCTAGCCTTGTTTCGAATAACCACTCCATCCTCGCTCTGCTTGTTCTTGAACACCCACTTAGTCCCAATAATATTGTGACTTCGCGGGGGCTCGACAAGCGACCAGACCTTGTTCCTCTCGAAATTTTCTAGCTCCTCATGCATGGCATTGACCCAAAACTCATCGAGATAAAGCATGAGAGACATCTTTGGGCTCAAAGGAGGCAATGAAAGCGAGAATGGAGACAGAATGAGATAAGCAGATTTTGAGCGGGTAACACGCTCGAAAGGTCTCCCATGATGCGCTCTGAAGGATGAGCTTTACGGATATGTCTAGGAGGTCCAGGATGAGATGAAGAAGTGGCCTCTACCTCGTGAGTGGCGAGGTAGGAGCAGAGCCACCACTCGAGAAGAAAGCGAAGGCATGGGCCGATCACCTCAAGGTGCGGTGGAAGACGGCACCTCAAGGGGTGGATGAGGGACGGATCGGAGTAGACAACCGTCGTCTCCATCATCCTCATCATCCACAAAGATGGTCTCGGACTGCTCTAAAGAACACGAGATATCGGGCCTAGTCCCGGACCGCCTCGTCAAAGGTCACCTCACGAGTCTCTACCAATTTACTAGACTCGCGATTCCAGACCCTATAAGCCCGCGAAGAAGGCGAGTAACCTAGAAAGATTCCATCACAAGAACGTGACTCGAACTTATCTAGGTTCCGGACTTGAAATAAAGCACTTGCAACCAAACACACGAAAATGAGAGAGGCGGGCTTTCGCGTATCTCAACTCATAAGAAGTGCGGTGCAAGTGTGCGAAAAAAACTCGATTGAAACAAGGCACGCGGTTGCAATAGCCTCGACCCAGAACTTCCTAGGTGTAGAGTACTCATCGAGCATCGTCCGGCCATCTCGACCAAGGTGCGGTTCTTCCTCTCCACGCGCCATTCTGCGTGGGGCGTGCGGAGAAGAGAATCGGTGCTCTACACTGTCTCACCACAGAAACTCTCAAAGTAGGAATTCTTGAACTCCGTGCCATTGTCATGCGCGGATCGCTCGTAAGGCACAGGGAGCTCAGCAGAAAGCCTCTTGAAAAGACCTCGGAAATGCGAAACGTCTCATCCTTGAGGCTAAGAAAACACCCAAGAATACCTCGAAATCATCGACTCGACAAGAACATACCACTTCCCTCCTGTGGATCGCACTCAGAGCCGGTCCCACTGTATCCATGTGGGCAGTGTCCCGGTGCATCGGTCATAGTAGCTGTATGGATGGAGGGTGAGAAGCGGCAACCATCTTGCCGTGCGGCATGGAGCCTGAACTAGATCTTTGACCATTTTGAGCTTGGCGGACCACGAATGAGGTCGTGGCCGCTAACTTTCGGTCAAATGGTCAAATCGATATGACCAAGTCTCCTATGCGAGAAAGAGAGGTCGCGGGACTCGAAGCAACTAAACACTTGAGAGGATCACGGAAGACTCAGAAAAATCAGCACGAAAGATCCTCCCAAAGAGAAATCCATAAACGGACTACGAAGAATCAAGAATTTTACAATTGTTTTTCTTGAAGCTCACCTCGAAACCGTCATCGGTAAGCTGAGAAACGGAAAGCAAGTTGTACTGCAGCTTACTAACCAAGGCAACATCTTTCAAAATGAAAGAATCATTAATCCGCACTGTACCTTTGGCGATGACGCGCCCAGACGAAGCGTCTCCGAAGGTGATCGTCTCATCACCTGGAGCACGGGCAAGGGAAGAAAACCAACGGGAGTCTCCGGTCATATGACGAGAACAACCGGAGTCTACAAGCCAAACCTTTCCCTTCCCTGCCCGGCGAACCTGAGTCAAACAGAGAGTAAAGTCTCAGTACTGGGATAAATCAAGAGTGATTTTGGCACCCAATACTGAACAACACGTCGAGCAGATGAAGTAGTCAAGCACGACTGACCTCTATCTACCCTACGCTCTCCATGACTCAAAGAAGCGAAGGTGCGTGAGCGGACACGAAGGCGTGCGGGTCCGATCGCTCACGGAGAGCGAGTCGGAACACCGGCAACACGCTGATCACGCCGCGGGTAGCTATCTCGACGGGGAAACCGAGATCTACCCTCAGGACGGCGGAAGACATGACCAGAGGCAGCATGAGGACGAAAAACAGAAAACTTGGAAAAACCAAGTCCTCTATGCTGCCTAAACTCCGTAACAGGAGCAAACCTAGACCTCGTGTTGGTTTTAGGTGCACTCAGGATCTGGGGCTGACCCTGAATACCCCTAAGGGACTCAACACGGTCTCTACGCGCGATCTTGGCGCGCCTGAAGCATCTCTCGATCGAGTGCCCATCCTTCTGACAGAAGGTGCAGTGGTACCTCACCTTCGAAGAGGTGGAAGTAGCACGCGAGGACTTCGGCTTCTGAGAGGCCGAAGTAGCAGGTGAACCTACCTTGCTGTCAGAGATCCCTTGGACAAAGCCCGCTGATTTGAATTTCACCTCGTCAGACCTGGGCTCAACCTCGATCACACCTCCTAAGATAGGACGGAGAATAGCAGGAGGATGCTTCCTCATATCCTCATAGAAATCATATCCTAGACCTTGATTGAACTTGCAAATCTTGGATTGGTCTAGAATAAGATTGAGCTTCTTCTTGCGCCTACAAACCTCTCGAGTGTTCATAAGATCACGACACTCCGAAAGAGAGAGATGCAAGAAGAGCGAGGAGAAGAAGAGACAGCAGGAAGGTAAGGGAGCGGAAGAAAACCAACAAGAGAGGGAAGAATGGCTTGTGCACGCGGCCGACTCGAATGGGTAGTCCTACGCTAACCGGTTGGTTCACGTTCTAGGCGTCTCCACCTTACCACGGGCTTCTCCCTTCTCGGCACAAACAGTACAAGCAGTTGGTGCCTTCACTAGTTGATCCTTAGTTAGCTTCACACATTTGTCATTCAAGGCAACGAGTTCAAGTTTTAGTTTATCACAGCTAATGCAAGGTGAGCTAACAGGATCCTTAGTCGCGAATTGAGCCATTTTCTTATTAGTGTCAATCATTTCTTGAAACTGTTTTGAGACAGATTCAAGTTCAGCAGTTAATCTAGGACAATTCAAACATGAATCAATGGGCTCAAGCAATGAAGCACGCAACTCAGCAATCTTGTGATCTGCCCGTTTTAGGTTCATCTTTAAATTATTGCAATTTTCACAAGACTCGGGCAGATCAAGGAGCATGGCATAAGGTCCTCTAGCAGCAATGTCCTTAACCTCACATGAGGTGGGAGAAGTAGTCTCATCAGTAGTAAGTAGGGTATGACCATCCTACTCAACTCTAACTCAGCAAGCAGACTAACATTCTCCACCTTAATAGAATCAAGCTCAGAGGACACACTATCATGCGAGGTCCTTAATTTCTCCATATCAACCAGCAAAGCAGAGCATGTATCACAGTCGTCACGGGAGGGCGGATGTAAGTGAAGTAAGCTCCCGTGACAGTCTATCTACTTCCTTCTCCAACTCGCTACATCTAGCTCTAGATCTAGCATGAAATCCTCCTAGCTTAAGGAAAGCTTCATTAAGTTGGTCATAGGAGGGACATACCTCGTCCGAGTCGGAGTCTGACTCATTGTCGGCGAGTTCGCCCTCGAGGGCCATGAAGCACATGCCGGAGAAGTTGTCGCTGCCATCCTTGGGCTCTTGGTCACCCGTCCGTCGTCGTCGCTCCATCCCTCCACCTCGCTGAGGTCGAGGTCGCCGAAAGCGGTGAGGCCAGCGGTGGAAGAGCTTCTGGCCTTCCAGTTGCCGAACTTCTTCTTTCGTCGTCCCGTGCCGAGTCTTCTTGTTGCGGTTCTTGTCGGTGTAGTCGTTTTGCTGAACCGCGTGAGTCGTTCTTGCCCTTCTCCGGCTTGGGACGGTTCGCTCGAATGTGGTTGGGGCCACCACACTCGAAGCAAATCACGGGTCCTCCTCTCTTTCTGTCTCTCCTACCCTTGTAGGCATGGGAAAACCGGGCTAGGAGGGTCGGTGATCATCCGCAAGTTGCTCTAATCGATCATCGGTTATGTCACGAGAGAGCAGCAAGGAGAAACCGCAAGAAGAATCCAAGAGAGCCCTAAGAAGAAAGCGGGATCGGTGACCAAAGCCATCGACTGTGACTTCGACCGTCGAGAGACAACATCAATCTCGTGAGTCTTGAGGCACGAGTACAGCGCGTCAAGAGTCAGGGTCGAGAGGTCTGTCATGTCTTTGATGGTGGTCACTTTCATTTCCCAGACACGAAGATCGAGTGCCGCGAGCATTTGGCGAGCGTTATCCGAGTCGGGGTATGAAAGACCGACCGCTCGGAGGTTGCTCAAGATTTTGTGAAATCGCGAAAAGCACTCATCCAGGGACTCTCCAGCAAGCATCTCGAATTTGTTGTATTCGCGCTTGAACTGGTCCTGTCGGACCGTCTTAATCTGGTTGGTGCCCTCATGGTATGCATCGAGGGTCACCCAGATGTCGTAAGCGGACGACAGGTGAGAGATGCGATCGAACTCGCTTCTACTCAAGCCCTGGATAATGATGTTCCTTGCCTTCGCATTTGCCTCAACATCGGGCATGTTTGCCACATTGATGTTCTCATCGGCAGGAACAACGAATCTGACCTTCACCTTCCGCCAAATGGCATACCCCTGAGCCTGGATGTATGTTTCCATTCGGCTCTTCCAGAAGGGATAATCCAGGCCATCAAAGACGGGAGGTTTGGTCGAGTACTTGTCCGTCGCCATGGCTCTTGAGACCGGTTAAGATCTATTTATTAGAGCTAACCGGCTCTGATACCAATTGTAGGACCGAAAAGGCAACAGGGGGTGAATGGTGCCTTCAAAACTCCCCAAGTACTCACACAGCAAATCGAGTGAAAGAACTAGTTTCTCCGATCGAACACACGTGGTCGTAAGCCAATTGATGGTCGAACACCACGTGGTCGAACACTTGCCCAAGCTGACAAAAGAAATCAAACAGAGATAACTGAGAGGAAGAACCAAGAATGAGAGGACTCGAGGCGCACAATCATCCGGTAAAGTGAACTTCTCTAATTCGACTCCTGGTCTCGGGAATGAACTGGCCAAGTGGCCTTGAGACAGATTCCCAGTTCTGAGCTAAACAAAGCACACAAAGACGAAAGCAGACTCACGAAGAAGAGAGGAGAGAAAAGGATAGCAAGAAGTTCAAGCTCTCAAAACAGATGGCAAACAAGTCAATCACAACATCTCAAGACGACAGAAAACAAATAGAGGAAGAGAGATGAATGATTGATAATGGAGGTTTCTCTGACCACTCCAACTGAGATACATGAGCACACCTGCTCCATCCCGAGAACCCACACACTCACAAATAACAACGGAAGAACAGAGCAACTCGGGATCGAGAATCTCACAAGTACCCAGCTCTACCCTCTCTATTTATAGCCACACACTCACACACCAAAGAGGGGGAACCGCAAACCCCCACCTAACACCGGGTTTTCAACTCACTTTACCCACTAGCGAGAACGAGCTCCGAGTGCTTTACCGTTACACCCAACGGCTCCATCGCTTTGCCCGTTAGTGCCAACAACTCCTGTGCATTGGCGAGACACAGCTTCCCTTTGCGGCTTTCGCATTTCTCCAAAATGCCACTCCACCGCCTTCCCTAAGCTTCCTCCCGCCTTGCCGATCACGCTTGCAACCACCTTGAGCCCCTAGTCTTCTTGGCTTCACCCGATCGTGCTCGACCTCAACATCTCCCATGTCTAGTCCCGACCACTCCAAGCCTCACCAAGACTTGTCTCAAGATCCTAGTCATAAACTCCTCCGGACCGATCGGACCTCAACTCCTCGAGCCTAGTCCCATCCGTTCCACTGCGCAAGCACGACCTCACCCGGCACTGACCGATCGTACCTTATCTCCTCCTGAGCCTAGTCCCGGTCCACCTCACCGTTGCCCGTCGTGTCCACTTCCGGTAACTCTAGCTCCGGTTCCTTGTCTCCCGGCTCACAACCACCTCACCAGCATCGATCATCTTTGGCGTCTCCGACCGTCTGGACCTCAACACCTCCTGTGCCTAGTCCCGGTCCTCCCACGCCTCACCATGAAATAGCTCCGAAGTCCTGCAGCCACATAGACAAGCAAACCGTTACATAGCACCGCACAACACAATGTGTACAGACATCTGCATAAAAAGGAACTCAAAACATGCTTCACAAGGTCGTACATTCACTACGATCGGTCAAAAATACTTAAACATTAATTCTCAAGACCTACGATCGTTACCATAGACCATCGACCACCCCAAAGTGGTCCTTACGACCGCCTTAAAGCTTGCTACGACCATCACAAGTTTCAGTTCCAACTTACCACCAAGTTGTACCAACTTATGACTGGTCGAAACCATAGATCAAGACTTTCTTAAGTCCTCGACCATATCTCAAGATGATACGACTACCTCGTAAGTCCATACGACCGGTTCCCGAGACTACGACCAAAACCGAGATTCCATCGTGGTCGAACCACTTTCCGACCACGTTCATCGCTTTCCACCGTGGTCGAAACCCTTCTCGATCACGCACGACTTGGTTCACCGTGGTGAAGCCCTTCCAACAACGTTTGAACACTTCCGACCGCGATCGCCACTTGCGACCACGCTCCAAGCTCGTCGACCGCATCCGACCGAGCTCGACCATGTTCGCCCATAACGTGGTCGAAACCGCTTCGTTCTTAGGAAGTGAAGTGCGGGACAACGTGGTCGTATGATCGCCGACCACCGACTACGCCTTACGACCGCGTTCTCCGTCGGTGTGGTCGAATCGCGCTGACCACGACCAAACGTGGTCGTACTGAAACCGACCACGCCAACGCGTGGTCGAATAGATTTTCGACCACGGCAAAACCGATCGTGAGACTTCCACGGTGACCTACGACCAAGGTCGAGTGGTCGTGGCGCCATGTGGTCGTGACACCTTCCGACCACGGCCGAAAGAGTAAAACATTGTTTTCCGCTTTATTTGCGATAGAGTGGTCGTAAACAACCGGTGGCTCCGATTGACGGCGGTAAGTTCATAACCGCCCGACAGGCTTCGACCACAACCAATGTGGTCGTAGAGCCTACGACCACGATCGAAGTTACGACTTTGCACGAGAAGCGATTCCGATCACTTCTAAGGCTATGACTTGGCAGAAGAGCCCAACCCAAACTCAAACTTTCTAAAACAAGAGTCAATTACTCATCACAAACATGTGGTCACCTCCACATGGACTCTCACTTCAATACTATTATAATTTTAATATGTTTTTGTTACAGTAGAATTTAGTGCTTTTTGGAGACCTTTTGTCCATGTCCAAAGCAACTATCTTTTGTATCGGGAGGGCGTAGTTTCAATATTAGCGAGAATTTGCCACTTTCCAAACAGATCTTACTATTATGGTTGGAATAAATTATTGACCCCGGTCTCCGTATTTCCAAACAAGATCTTACTATTGTGGTTGGAATATATATTTTTTTATTATTTTCACTGATACTACGATACAAAACCATAGTAAAAATCTTCCCTTGATGACCGTGAAAAGCCAAAAGTAACCTACATTTGGACAAAACCATAGTCAAAATATTCCGTTGAAGACCGTAACAAAATTAAAAATGACCTACATTTGGAAAAAGGAGTATTGGACAGGTCTCCTGTTCATACTTGCAAGGAGTCCTACAATCTCTCTCTCAACACATGTATACTTAAAAAGTTTTGACCATGTAGCTAGTCTTCAATAATATTGTTGCCGTTTGAAACCCCATCAATAATCCACTCGATCTAAATCAATATTACCATGTTTCTTGGCTTTGTACTGTCATGTGAGTATCTCTCGTTTGCAGTAATCATCTCAAGATGTCCATGTCCGCACGTAATTGGGGACTCGAGGTGAGAAATATTTGAACATAGACATGCTAAACCTTTCAGCGTTTCAGCTTCCACATTCTCAAGGTTGCGTTCCTCTAGGGTCATGTGCAGCGGTGCAGAGACTTCATGGTTTGGTGTGGCGCGTGCAACCACCGTGCCGGCTTGTTTCCGTGTCGTTCTGGTTCTTCCCGCGTCGCTCTGATCGGAGAGGCGCCGCTCCCTCGTGCAGGCCTTGATTCAGTGGAGCTAGCTCCCGTTTGATTGCAACGACGTTTGCCTTCTCGTGCTACATGGCATCGGCACGGCCAGCCACCCGGCGTTCGAATCCCGGCTTAATTGCCTTGGCACAACGGGCCAAATTTATTCAGCTTTGGCCTTTTGCTTACTAATTTTTTTTGGAAATCTACATCATTTTGCTTACCAAGTTGAATACGAACTACGTGAAAATAGAACTGTAATATATACCATCATTACCTGTATCTGATCAATTTACGTCTTTATAATCTAAACCTACCAAAAATCGACAGCGTAGATCTTTTTATTTAACCAAAATGGTTCCCTAGTAGTATGCGCATATCTCGGTTGTATATATGCTCTTTTTTTATAGTAAATCTCAGCCATTGCCCATTGGTACATGGTTTAGATTCTTTTCTTTTTCCACGATTAACGTAGGAATTTCTAGCCTTTCTTGTTTTCTCTTAAAAATATGGTAGTTTCTATCTTTTTACCTCTTAGGATTAAGGTGGAGGCTTTAAGAGGAACCTTCAATGAGTAGAGACATAGAAACCCGTGTAGTCGAGCAATTTAAATAATTAAATCAGCACATAACTAGAAAGATAAGAAAAATCAAACAATTAGATATGAGAAAATTAATTAATATTTATAAAATGCCATCATACACATTGTCTCTACAAATATAAAGAGCAAGTTCGTCTGTCATCCCCTCCCTCCAACAATCCTTCCACCCACACTAAAAAAATCAGGTAACCCCCACATAAGTCCACGATCACACCACCAACAGTATATCCCCCACCTCCTTTCCCACCTCATCTACCTGCCACCACCTCTCCCACCCAAATATGCCCACCACCACGTCCCATTCCTATTATCGGCTGCCTCCTCCCCTACCCATCCGTCGGACATCTCCTCCCTACCTCATCTACCCGTCACCACCTCCACACCGCATCCGCTCCTCTCCCCATCTACCCACGGCCTCCTCTCCCCATCTACCCACCATGCACCTCCACTCCCTATTTGCTGGCTGCCTCCTCCGCACTGCATCCTCCACCGCCACCTACCAAGTGCGTCCACCCACCTCTGCTTCCCCTCCCCATATGCTGACCGCCTCCTCCCCACCTCATCTGTCGCCGCCGCCTCCCCACCGTGTCCTCCCACTACCATTGTGTCCTCCTCCCCCACTGCCATCCTTCCCAATCTAAGCTGTTGTAGACACCTCCTAGAGCAATAGCCGATGGGCGAGGCTGAGGCTGGAGAAGGGGATCAATGTGGGCGAGGACACCATGAGGACTTACAACTGAGTCCATATTTCATTTTAGAACAACTTGTCATATTTCAATCAGATGCTAAATTAATGTTGTAGACCTCTTAACTCAAGTAATGCACTTATGACCTAGCCATGGGTAAATCAACTTTCACTCTCCCCAAAAGATCATGAAGTATCTAACAGTCCTTATTTGCAATTTTCTTTTAGAAGCTGAATAGATAAAACTTTTTTATTTGGCCCCATTATGCCATCTTAATTTTGAAATTAGCCCATGCGGTACAAAATTGGAAATCTAGCCCCCTTGCCGAGCATGGAAGAACCAGCGAACAATGCGTGCCTTCTACCATGGCACGTTCGCCCTACCGCAGCACCAGCAGTGAGCACGGCATGGGTTGCCCTGGCTCAACAGGTAGTAAGACCCACAAAGGTGTCATGCCACTTGACCGTGGTAGGGAGCAGGTAAGATGTCGTGCCTCCCTAGATTGGACAATGCTAGGCATGTTATGATCTCCTGTCATATGTTTCGCTTTCATTTTGTTTATCGTACCTCCTTTTTTTCATTGCAAACTAATTTGTTGTTCCATTTGCCTCCTTTTTTCATTGCAAACTAATTTGTTGTTCCATTTTTTGCAGGAGATTGCGCAGCCTCAAGACAATGCCATGTACGACCTGCTTGACCCATACTGGGATAGGGGACACTGATGCTTGGCATGATCGCCCAGTGTCGGCCCTTTGAACTTCATCCTGAGATGCCTCAGAGAGCACTAGCTTCTGGACCAGTGATACGTCCCACTATTACAGGACACTGGGCTCCTGCCCATTGCCTGCATGTTGGACTTATCGCACGTGTTTCAGTTTGATGTGGACTTTTGTCTGGGCTCATCGACCGTTGGAGACCAAAGACTCGCACCTTCCACTTTTGATGGAGGAGATGATTGTTACTCTTCAAGATATCGCTATGCTTACAGGTCTACCGCTACAGGGTCTTGTAGTAGTGCCACCTCCGAAGCAAGTACACTGGAAGCAAGTACAGATTTGGTCACCTAATCCCAAAGAACATATCAGTTGTGCCACATTCTTGGCTATTATAGTACATGACTTGCCCCATGCATGTGACAGAGGAGGTAGTGAGGACACACTTCCTTGTGTACCCACTATTCTTGTTTGGATGGGTCTTATTTTCTATGACTTAGGGAGATTAAGTATACCCTAGCTATATCCAACTTACCCTAGTTATATCCATCTTACTAAGTTCTAACAGAATTGACAGCTTTATGCTTCATCTTAACAAAAGAGGAGCCCCAGTCAGTGACCTTTTCATCATTGGCCTTCTGTTCAAGCTCGTAATACTCGAGCTCATCGATCGCGTCCTCAGCCACCTCGACTGCATCCCTGAGCTGCCAGAACCACTGATCCATCGCTTCGCTGTCATTGTTGTTCATGATATGATCCGGGCTGACGACATCGAGCACCGCTTGGATCTGCGGCATTCTTTCCCCTAGCTCGCTCTTCATCTTCTCCATGCTTTCGGTGTTGAAGTAGCCATTGAGGTATTCGAAGCCCTTGGTGACCATCACCTTGATGATAGGACCTGCCACTGATTTCCCTGCAAACGCTACCAGACTAGCAGAGGCCATGTTGCTCCAGAGGATTGTGTGAGAGGAGGCTACGTCAGGTGGAGCGAGATTAGCAAAGCACAAGTATGTAGAGAGGTTGGTTTTTCTTCTAGGAGTGTGTGTGAAGAAGGAAGAAGAGGTAGAGATCGGTAATCATGAAGGCCGTACGCGTTTGGTCGCAGTGTAGTCACCTGTGGTTGCAGCGGAAAAACCATCTGTCGAAAGTGGGTATATTGTCTGCTTTTACTCAAAAGCTTAAGCATTTTGGACGAATAAATCGGTGCATCAAACATAATAATCTCTCTAGATTCTTAACAACTAGAGATAAAAATGGATCGGATACAGAGTAGATAGTGGTTAAACCATATTCGTATCTATATTTTTTTTAGATTCAAATACAAATCGGACAAATGTCGAATATAAATATGGTCCAGACAAATGTTGGATAGGATCGGATCCGACTATTTTTCCTATTTCAATAATTATTCATGGCCTCTCCTATTTTAAACATAGCACCAAATTGTTTTACCACTGTAAATTGATGTAGTGCAAAAAAAATTTGTTATAAATATATCAGATTTGGCTAAAAAGAGCACACAAAAAGCTTTATTGAGAACGTGCCAAAATGGAAAACATAAAATTGCAAACTAAAGTCCACCATGACAACAGGCTCTTCGAGATGATCGAAATGTTTATATAATATACACAATTTGAAGATCAAATGTAAAAGATATATATCAACTAGCTACTGTTATATATACATATTCGGTAGCTAAATTATCCGGTCGAATCTGGCTCCGTTTTCATCCCTATCAACAATTAGATATTTTGGTAGCAAGTTGTGCTACCATTGCAATCAGTAGTTTGTTCTTCTGGCCAGAGGCAGAGCCAGCCTCAGCTCAAGCCTCGGGCTGAGCCCGCTATCTTGGACCAAATCTGCAAAGGAATAGCAAATTATTGATAGCCTGCAAAGGAGCAACATATCCTCATTTCCTAAGTTTTAATGGACCTTTATCCTAAGCCTCGTACTATGGTCTATCCAGCCCGAGACTAAAATCTACCACAGATTCTGGCCCGCCAAGCTTGACCACATCTACAACAGGATATCGCCAGTCTTTCTACACGACAGTTCAAGTGTACACAGTCGATGGGATGGTAGGCTATTTCTATCAACTATCAAGATGCCGATGGATTACCTGCTCTCCCTCTCTCTCTACGAGGATTTGGAGACGGAAAAGCTCACGCGAAATTGCCATTTCCTCTCACCAATCGGGACATGGATCAGCTATGTTGAGTGGTGGGAGAGAAAATGCTAAAGCTAAAGCGTTCAAATCAATGAATCGGAGTCTTTAGTCTTTGCCCTCTTTGGAGTGGATGGAGTCACGTCTAGGTCAACAAACGAAAGGGGAAGGAAGCTTCAATCCACATCAGTTTTCACTTGTCTCCATCCATCTAGTAGGGACCCCAAGAATTTGTGTTGGAAGCAGACAACTTCTAAAAACTGCTTTTCTACAGTAAATAATTTTTCTACGGTACTTAGCTTTTAAGCAGAGTGTTTTATAAAGTAAAATCTACTAATCAATTGTAGTACACATTATAGTGACTTTATTTATATCAGCTAAAATCACGCACGAGTGTCTCTCTATAAACTGTATTATTTAAAAACCAAAACCAAAAACTATATCAATGGTAGCAACGCGAGTGCAATTGCAATTTCCATGGCTGGACTGTTTTGGCCATATCTGCACTACACTAGGAAATTGCCACACAACGTGCAGTGAGCTAGATCAAGAAATGTGGACCAGTTTGTTTGTTGAGTGTGCTTCTGTGACACGGAAATCACTACGACGCGTCAATGTTTCTACCATGATTTGATGGATTCCATGTTCTCCTCTACGAGAACTAGGATACGCTCGAATTTTTTGTACGGATAATCTATTTTTTATTCGAAATTACATAAATATATGTCGTACCCAGATTTTACATTCCGGATACCTCTGTGATTCACTGCACTATTCCCTGGATCAGTAGATAGTGCTCACAGATTACAGTTCTGACTATCAAAGGACATATCATGCGAAAGCGTAAATACACAATAGTAAACTTACTCATGGGCCGATTAGGCCGAATTCAATAAGTTGCAGCAGCGGAAGAACGTAGCGCACAGATGGGACCTTCAGGACATGCCCACAGCAGCCAACCGGAGGTTCGCGACCTAGCCCTTGACATCTTTATCTTCTCTGCCACTTGTCCAATCTTGTTGTTGAGGCGAGGTGATTTGATTCTGAATCGGATTTTGTCGCATAAGCGAGTGTGAGCACTCCAACCCCGTGCTCCATGCGAGCCAATACATGAATGCAAATAAATAGTATGCATGACTTAACAAAGGAGAGGCTCGGGTTATTTTATTTGCCAAAAATCGCTTTTAGTAGCTTTATTACTATTCTTTAATCAAAGTGCTATTATAGCTACCAAACTCCATACTACAATTGCCAAAATTGACTTAATCCACCGAAAAGGCACTTTCTTTATTGACGGCTGTCTAAAACTCTAAATAGCAAGTGCCATCATTTATTTAATCCATCAATAATACTTTGTATTTTGAATTACTAATAGTCTAATTCCGTCATTACTATTCATCAGCTCCTCACCTCTGAATTCTAATGATCCTCTAACATAATTACTTTCAAATCCATCGATATCATTCGTATTCGATCCTTTTTGTCATTGTTTCAAAACCATAATCCAATAATCAATCTCATTTTCCATTACCTATCACTAGCTAATCCACAAATATACCTCCACCGAAAATACACTTTATCAAGATTATAATACACTAATGGTTATGAATTCTCCAATCTTCTCAGAAATTCAATTCATCCCTCTAGTAATTGATCAACTCCTATTAATTCCCCATTTTGTCAACATCTTCCAAGAATTAATAAACATCAGTAGTGTAGTAATCTAGCAATTTACCCTTGGCACTCCCTAATTCTCCAAAATCGAATCACTATTATATATCCCCAAGAATGTCATTGATCAATTCTACGATTCACCATTACATATCCACCGAGAATATCATTGATTAATTCTACGACCCACTAGTATCCTCCCACCAAGTAAATCACTAATCAGGAGCTATAAGCCAATACTTGTATTACTCCTCCAAATTCCCGAAAATTCAATTGACTCATCTAGTAACCGAATCTATTAATTCCAATATTGTTATCTCCCAAGAATTTATTTATCAGTGTCGTAATCCAATATTTATCTGTGCAATCCCTAAACCTCCAAAAATCATTTAAATAATCTATCTAGCCTATCTATTCAGCTAGACGCCACCCATTTATTTCTCCCAGAACCCACATTATCACTTCCTATTTATGATCGACATGACTCCACCAATACCTTTATGTGTATACTACAAACATCTATTTCCTTTACTCACGACCCTGCTTATTCCTTCCATATTTTATTTTGCAGGAATAGACGTGCCACTATTTGAAATACAATACATAAAATTTCCTGAGACCTAGCAGCTTTGGAACAAAACATAATGTTCAAAGAATATTAACATGATTTTCCATACATATGGCATCACACCATATGCCTAATATCACCATAATTTTTCCTTATATATGGCATCACACCATTTGACATCTTTCAGCGCTATAGCCGCTTAACTTACCACTGGGACGACACCCAGGACAACTCAAAACAGGGCTTTCCGCTGCCCTCCATTTTTCCATCCCCACCCACAAAGTTTTCGAAATAGAACTATATCTGGTTAAGTTCCCATGTCCGCCCTTGACCGTGGGCACGGCTATTCGAATAGTTTTGACTCTGCAGAGTTTGTACACTTTCACCACAAGAGACAATCAACTCGTTGCCCCACATGATTCCTTAGCCATGTGGCTGAGCAGACCATCACAGTGACTTTTCAAAATATCTAGTTCCTTTTGTCATCTCACCTTATGGGCTTCTCCCACTTGCGGTGGGTCCCATCTATGCACGGATGTTCCTCACGGCTACTAGCGCTATTCGGGCTACACTCCCCTCGGCGCTAGCACGACCGGAGGAACTTCACCCTACACTCGGTGTCCCTTAGGCCTTCTCTTGCCCTTGCGTGTCCACTTCTATCCACTACCAGTGAGATGAGTCAGGAATTTCGATAAGTTTACTGAGCCAAGTTGCACTTTGCGACTTGTGGTTGTGCGGTTTTACAGGAGGTCATGACAAGATTCAGTCCTTAGGGGTATCTGAGCGGTTCTACCACACTCCATAATTTGTGCTTTCCTTTGCACCACATACCAGCCCCAAACCATCCGCCTGAGATATTAGCGGTTGGGATTTTTGAGGAACATAAAATAACCATATCAAAGGATACCAGTCATTCCCACCATGATGCCCAACCAAATTTCCTCATGATTAAAGTGATGCTTGGGCGTTCTCACGCCCATGAATACCTAAGCAATACTAAGCATGGCATATCAATTACGGGCTTATTTTAAAAAGTTACTATTGTAATTTTTGCTAGGGCGACAAGGTTCACATAATCAAGTAATCCAAAAGAGGTGTAATATTATTCAAGACAAACAATGGGCATATATCTAGAATCTTAAATTATCATGTATTTGCATATAAAGTAACAACATGCAATTTGATAATTTAAACAAAAATAGTTTGCAGAAAATATAGGTTCAACATGATCAAAGTATTGACTCGCCTGGCGCGGTTTAGCGGTCTTGAGCTCACACAAAGTTGCCTCAGGCGATGATCTTTAATTTCTGTTCTTCATCGATCTCGTTCCCGCTTGATCCGTAGAATCTTTAGGCTCCAGTTTCTAATTACGCGGCAAACAACTGAATCCAAATAAAAGTAAATAATTCAAAAAGGCCCAAATAACTCCAATTGAGTTTGATTAATCTTTAGTATAGTTGAATGAGTGATTTGAGGCAAGGTTGATTGAGCACGGAGTATTGTCAGAGTCACATTGGGTGGAGTGAGGTGGGAAATTTTAATACAACACGCCTACCCGAATTTAGTTAAAGATGCCCCTTTGATTTAGGTATCGTTGATATTTTATGTACATGTTAGTTACCATTATAGTGTTTTTATTATGGCTAATGTTGTTATTTAAATTTGTTTATCTAGGACTGAGCACGCCATATCAGGTTATACTTTAATATCAATGGTCGCTTAAATCTACGTTTGAGGTTTATTTATCTATGCCACGCTAGTGATGGTTACTATTTACTTTACTGTACTGGGTGGATTACTTTTAACAATCCGATGACCTAGGTGTTTCTTTATTATAGTTGCCTCATATATATATTTTTCTAACATGGCATTTCTACGCAAAATTATCCTCTGGATTAAAGGTGGCTATCATTTTATGTGACTTTAGTTGTCGCTTAGGGCCATTTAAGCCTTAAAGAAAAGACTGTATACTTTTTTTAATTCAAAGCCTTATTATTATTATTATTATTATTATTATTATTATTATTATTATTATTATTATTATTATTATTATTATAGCTAGGCATGATGTCAAGTATCTTTTATGAATCTTCTTAAACCTTGCTTTTATAGTTATCAATTTGGTTCTCCTTAAATTCAACCTGGACATATGTATATGTGTGTGTGTGTGTGTGTATATATAAGTTTTTAAATTCTTATTCCCATTTTACCTATAAACCATATTCTATCGCATTGCTCCGGTGAATATTTCTTGAATACGAACTCACAATTTAGTCTTGTGCAACAAGATGTGGAAACACGTATTTAAGCAAGTTGAAATCATATTTGTTTCACTTAAAATCTTAGTATAATTTCACGACTAGATTTATCCTTATTTGCAAGAACATGTTTTATCGATTTTCCATAAATCCATTAATTTGATCTTACAATTAAAACTTTATCTATATCGCTGAATTGTCATCAAATCCTTATGTGCAGTATATAGATATATATATATATACTTTTGTATTTTTGTTTTGGAGTTGGTATTGAATAAACTTTCTAGTATACATTAACCACAAAGGCATTGGGCCCACTTGTCATGGAGAAGGGAGAGAATAGAGGGCAGCTATTCTGTTCGCCAATCTGAGAGAAAAGGGAAAAGAAAGCAGGGAGATGGCATGGCACTGGTCGGGTGGCGTCGGCGGCAACAAGGCGACAGAGAGGGGAGAAGAGCTGGCGGGTGGCAAAATGGGACATTGTGGAGTCGTGGAGACTAGAGGGGAAAGCCGCCATGGCCGAGATGGCGCCCTGGTCGAGCTACGGTGGCTTGCGGCGGCGGAGATGGAGCTGAATGGGGGCGGCGGTCGGAGCTACGGGAGCAGCAAGGGGGTGGCGTGAGTTGTAGAGGTTGAGGCAAGCTGCGAGGCGTTGAAGGGTCGCCGGCGGTTCATAGCTGTTCGACGTCGGGTATTGGCGGTGGCGCAGAGGGTCGCCGTGGAGGAAGCATGGTGGCGGAGGTGCCGGCCGGCGGTGGGAAGAGCTCCAGGGCGCGGGTAGTAGCTACCACCGCGGAATCGGTCGGGATTCACCGAGGAGGCGGCGGTAGGAATAGCGGTGGCGGCCGGTTTTGGGAAGAAGCGCGGCGGTGTCCACGGTGCGTGAAAATCAAATTGGTTGGGAGCGGATGATGGGGAGTGGGGCTCACCGCAGCGCTTTCGATTTGAGAGTAAGTGGCCGAGAATGGCGGAGGCGCGAGGCGGCGGCGGCAAGGCGGCTCACGGCATGCTGGCGGGAACAGGCAAAGAAAAAGTGAGGAAGAAAGGGGAGTGGCGTGAGGCTATGGGGGAAAGCCGACGGCCTTTGTAGCTGCAGAGGGGGCGGGGACCGGGCGGCGGGGAGGACATAGCGTGGGGCTCGGTGACGACGTGACCGGCGAGCGGCGCTTGCAGAGTAGAGAAGGGACAGCACGTAGCAAAATCCTGAGAAAGGATTCGGGAGTGACTCGGCGCAGGGGAGAATAGGGGAGAGGGAGACGTGGAAGATGCTCGGCCGCAGAAGAATAGAAGGAAAAGGAGAAAAGAGAGAAGGCGCCAGTGCATGCGAGAAAGGGAAGAAGAAGAGAGGGATCGCTGCGAGGGCACGGGCCCGCGTAGCCAGAGGGAGGAGGCGGAAATGGGGCAGGACCTGCTGGCAGTGGCGGCGCGCGCTGGAGCGGGCTGGGCCGCTTCGGTCGTGCGGGGGAGAGTGGCGGGAAGAGAGGTTGGGCCGGGTTGACGGCCGGCCTAATCTCCCCTTTTGTTTTTTTAAATATACATACATATGGGTTTATACAGCTATAATTACATACTTTGCTATTTTGCAGGCTTATTTCATGTTTTATATTTTTGACAGTAATTTTGTGAATGCAAGATTTTTGGTAGGTCTATTTACATGTGTATATATCCACATATGTTGGCATTTTATTTGCTTGCTTCCATTATATTGTTATTTATGACATCATTTTCAAGAATGATATTTCATGCTTTAGGTCAAATTTTCTCCCCTCCTTTTACGGATCATCTTTTCAGATTCGAGTTTAAAATTTTTGAGTTTCCTTTATTTGCATATTCCCATGTATGGCATTACTAATATTGATTTTCTTTTTGGCCTTTCTTGAACTTCTTTATCTTTTGGGAGCTCAATCAAAATTTAAGAACACCCTGAAAATCCAAACTCAAATAGAATATTTGACAAAAATAACTCAAGGGCTTCATATTTTCAAAAAATAAAATTTTAGGATGTTACAATATACCCGCGAGAATTTTTTTACAAAAATAGGCTCCAGTCACCTAATCGTTGGGCGACTGGAGCCTGTCGCCCAACCATACCGCGACACAATATCTATCGCTGCACAGCAGAGCGACTGCATCTAGTCGCTCTTCCGTACGGCGACTAGCATGCAGTCGCCGTCCCGTTAGGCGACTAGCATGCAGTCGCCGTCCCGTTAGGCGACTGCATGTAGCCCCCGTGATTGTTTTAGATTTTGTGGATTTTGTAATGTTGAACCGGTAAAAAATACGGTAAAGTTGTAATAAAAGTTTATGTTCATTGTATGTTGTAGGTGCGTAAAAAGTTTTAGAAATTTTTTTTATGAAAAATTGAGTAGAGAACGATCGATATATACACTGTTAAGTGAGATAGTTTATGTGCGGAGAAGAGATGATAGACTTATGTAAATTTAAATAAACTTCATAATATAACTGTGAGTAATATGCCGTATGTTTTTTCATTACATGCATAATATATAGCATCTGCAGCACGCCTCACTCGTCACCCTGGTGTGCCCCGTCACCGCGCCCGCATCCTCCCATACGGCCTCGCTTGGCCCTCCTCCGGTGCAACGGGTTAGGACGATCTGAAAAGGTAAAACGAGCAGGAGGGTATCTATCCCGCCCCTGCGCTGGTGGAGTCAGCTGCACCTCTGGCTGTGTGCCCTCCGGTGCACCGGAGAGGGCACTGCCAGAGAGAACCTCCGGTGCTACGTCGGAGAACTGCCGCGCCACTTCGCGAAAAACTTGTCCACCTCGTCCTGGCCTAGGGAGACGCCGTGCTGCTGGTAAGTACCTGCAATATTAATATCGTTAGTTCGTTGCATGTCGTCTTGGGATAAAAATGAGATCGGACAATGCGTACCCGTAGCTGGCGCCATCGAGGTAGGAGGAGGGGCGTACACCCTGCGTGGGAAGGCGAGGGTGTGCGTGGGGCGTGAAGCGAATCGGTGTAGGAGGCCCTGCCCAGGGTGAACCCCCTGGCTGCTCCGGGTGAGGTGGTGTGAGGATGTGTCCACGTACTACCTCCGGAGTAGTGCCACGCTGGTCGGGGTGGCACTGGTGGACGAGCAGTCGGAGCGGTAGGCGTGGAGACCGCCGGTAGCCTCGTGCAGGACAGTAGGCTAACAATACGTCTACACCCCTCGTGCATCCGACGCGCAAAGCTGACGCCCTCCTCATGGGTCATTGCGCACGATGGTGACCCTCTCGATGGTGGCGGAGTCGGCGAATAGGCGCGCACCGGCGTCGGCCACCGACACAAAGACATGAAATGGTCGATCATCGAAATGACATTACCATTTGAGAATCTTTGAAATGAGATGTAACGTACCGCGATGTGAACGTGGCGCGCGAAGTGCGAGGGGTACGTGTCCGTCGGAGCGGCGACGTGTGTGGCAGGCGGGTCTACCACATATACGAGCCTAGTACGGGTCCGCGGCTGGTATCAGCGCAGGTACTCCGCGTACTCCCCGGTGTCGTACGGGCGGTCCTCCTCCACGCAGTCGTCGAGCGCACCCCCCACTGGTCGACCCAGGGCTGCATCCTCGACGACCAGTCCGTGCCTCTTTTCACTCCCTTCGCGCTGTGCCTGCGTATAGAATCATTACGTAATGTGAGATACTTGCGAACGCAGTAGTAAGTATGTACAAACGATCACTGACCCGTGCATGTGCCGCGGAAGCGATGGTTCGACTGGTATAGGAACCGACTGCCGTAGCCCGAACTGCCCCATGACCCGCTGGGGTGCGTAGTCCTCCACGTAGATGTTGTACACAAGCTTCCGGCGGGTGAGCCAGAAAGCCCGGTCACACCAGCAAAGTGAGGACAACCCGCCAGGAGCACGGGCCTGCACTGTCGTATCTGCGTACGGCTCCCAGCGCACGTCGTCGGCTGTGATGCGGTCGAGCTGCTCCACAAAGGGCCGGTACGGCCGCGTGACCTGCACATGCGCGAACTGTACCTGCAAGGAAGACAATTTGTTTAGTATGACGATCATCAATAAGAAAGAAATAGTTGACTGTGACAATACTTACTCGGCGACGGCACCAGATAGAACCCATCGTCGGCCGGTCGACGTCTCCCCCTGGATACATCTCGGGCCCATACGGACCCATGTCATCTAGCACAGGTCGTCCGAGGCTTAAGCGCTCGAACGACCACAACTGCAGTAGCAGGGGACAGCCCGTGAGGATCGAGTTTGCCTTGATCCTCGTGCACACATTGCACTGCCGCGGCGCGATGCGTCGCCGCAAATGCGGCCGATCCCAAAGCGACACGGTGGGGCTCGCGTCGGCGATCGCCCTCGCATAAGCGATAAGGCGCGCATCCACCGAGTTTCCGTGGCTGGTGGTGAAAAGCACCCAACCAAACAGCCACAACACGTACGCCTCCAAGTGGCGCGACACCTGGTGATCGTCTGCATGTGGATCCATGCGCTCCACCTGAATGCAAACAAGTTGTTATTAGTACGTAATACCACAAAGAAGAGATTCGAAGACATGATCGATTTTATATACCACGTACCCGGTACTGTGTGAGCCACCTCAGTGTCGGCCCATGGGTCTGATCCTCTCCGAATATGTGGTGGTCATCGGCCGGTGGAACGACACCTCGAATCTGCCGAAAGCGGTCGTGCGCCGATCGGCCAGGGGCCTCGGTAGGAAGGCGGCGTCTCCGCGATCGGAAGGCCAAGGCGAGGACACATCCTGCAGGGTCGGCGTCATCTCCCCGAATGGGAGGTGGAAAGTGTGCGTCTCGGGCCGCCAACGGTCCACCAAAGTCGTCAGCAGGGAACGGTCGAATGGGAAGCGTCGTGATCGCTCCCCGCCCGCCTCATCCCCGCCAGCGGCTCCATCCTCGTCCGTGGCCTACACCATCCGGGCAAGAGGGAGTAGCCCGGCATCCCGCAGCCTGCAAACAAAGTGAAGGTCAGCATGGAACGAACTTACGGTCGCACTAAACGCTGGAGTAGTGCAAACCTGGCAGTCCAACGATGGTCGAGTCCCTAGGCCACGCGAGGTGTGCGTGTCCGGACCACTCCCAGCTCAGGCGGCTTGTCCGTGCTCCCCGGTGGCGGCACTAGACGGGAAGCGCGATGAGAGCGGTCCACGTGCTCGTCCAACAGCGCGTACCGCCACTCGGACTCACGTCCAGTACGAGTCATACCTGCAAAAAATTTGTACAATAATTTTTTACATTAAATTTTGTACATGTACATTTAAATACTATATTTTGTACAATAATGCATTAAAAATTGTATACAAATTTCATAATCTAAATTTTCTAAACTAAATTTCTAAACTAAATTTCTAAACTATATTTCAAAATTAAATTCCTAAACTAAATTTCTAAACAAATTTTCTAAACTAAATTTTTTAAACTATATTTCTAAACTATATTTCTAAACTATATTTGAAAATTAAATTCGTAAACTAAATTTCTAAACTAATTTTCTAAACTAAATTTCTAAACTACATTTTCTAAACTATATTTCTAAACTATATTTGAAAATTAAATTTCTAAACTAAATTTCTACACTCATTTTCTAAACTAATTTTCTACACTAACAAAAAATATAAAACCAAAAAATTACCTGAAAATCTAAATTTTCTAAACTATATTTGAAAATTAAATTCCTAAACTAAATTCCTAAACAAATTTTCTAAACTAAATTTTCTAAACTGTATTTCTAAACTATATTTGAAAATTAAATTCGTAAACTAAATTTCTAAACTAAATTTCTAAACTACATTTTCTAAACTAATTTTCTAAACTATATTTGAAAAATTAAATTCCTAAACTAAATTTCTACACTCATTTTCTAAACTAATTTTCTACACTAACAAAAAATATAAAACCAAAAATTACCTGAAAATCTAAATTTTCTAAACTATATTTCTAAACTATATTTGAAAATTAAATTCCTAAACTAATTTTCTAAACTAAATTTTCTAAACTAAATTTCTATACTATATTTCTAAACTATATTTGAAAATTAAATTCAGTAAACTAAATTTCTAAACTACATTTTCTAAACTAAATTTTCTAAACTAAATTTCTAAATACATTTTGTAAACTATACTTCTAAACTATATTTGAAAATTAAATTCCTAAACTAAATATCTAAACAAAATTTCTAAACTAAATTTTCTAAACTATATTTCTAAACTATATTTGAAAATTAAACTCGTAAACTAAATTTCTAAACTAAATTTCTAAACTATATTTGAAAATTAAATTCCTAAACTAAATTTCTACACTCATTTTCTAAACTAATTTTCTACACTAACAAAAAATATAAAACCAAAAAATTACCTGAAAATCGCGCACTCCCTCTCCTCTTCTCCTCCTCTTCTTCTCTTTCTCTCCCCCTCTCCTCCTCTCCCTCTCCTTTCCCCCTTCTCTTCTCTGCTGCGCGGCCGAATGAGTGCGACGACGTCGCGGCCGCGCGCGGTTTTATATCCAACCCGCAGTCGCCCCACCGTTCGGCGACTACATTTCAGTCGCCCAACAGTTCGGCGACTGCATGGCAGTCGCCCAACGGTGGGGCGACTGCAGTTAATCGCCGAATGGTTGGTAGACTCTCTAGGTGTCGCGGTATGGTTGGGCGACAGGCTCCAGTCGCCCAACGATTAGGCGAGGAGCCTATTTTTGTAAAAAATTTTCCCGCGGGTATATTTATGTAATTTCGATTAAAAAATGGATTATCCGTACAAAAAATTCGACACGCTCCAAGGAACTACTGGTGTTTTCTCTTGCTGTTTGCGCCTATAACGACTAGGGTGCGGTTGGAGCATATACGCTATATTCTATTTTGTATTTTTTTATCAGAATTGAATATAGATAATATCAAATACCTATTTCTTTATTCCGTATTTGTTCTATAATTCTTCAGATGGTTGTTCGGATGAAACTTATCCGCTTTTTTACATAAGACATTGAACAGTAGAGTGCAATCAGAGTGAATACAGAGAGACTAATTATCAAGATATCGAAGGAATTGCACTCAGCATTTTTTGCTTATTTAGATGTGGTAATTTGTCTATATGTTATCTTGTTCCTAAGTGAAGTCATAATAGACTTTTTTATATCACTTGACATATGGATATATGTGGATGGATATCACTCATCCTATATCATATTTCATATTTTTTTCATCGGAGTCAGAGTTAAACACGGATAGTACTGGATATCTATTTATCTCTTCTGTATTCGTTCCACAAGTATTCGATAGATCGAACGGATCAAAATTATCTGCTCCATTTACGCTCCTAATAATGAGTCAATTAGCATCAGATTTGGTCATGGAATAGCATAGTACTACTTGTGGAATGTAGTCAGAGATGTGCACGAGCAGTTCGGCCCTACGAGAGTAATTCTCCCTCATTCGAAGGGCTGTATTTAATTGTTACAAGTTTTCCTTAATCCTTTTGCTCTAGGATGATGCAGAGCACAGTGCCCCTGCTGTCTCCTGCTCGATATGCGACTTTTGTGGGACCCACCACCTTCCTCTGACGTGACGTCCTCACCTGGAACACGCGAAGAAACTCCTCTGTCTCCACATGATGCGTGTCTTGCTTCTACGTGGGACCCACGTCTGCTCCCTTTGCCCTTAGAGCAAGTACAATAAGACTTAGTCAGCAGGCTATAGCAAATATAATATCAACTAAATCTTATGTGGCAGAGAGAGAAAGGAAGAGAGAAGAAAGCTGGCTACTAAATTACAGCTAGCTATAGCACGTAAAAATATGCATTTCACTCTCTTACACATGGGGCCAAATAGTTATTGTAATAGCTACCTTATTGTATGAACTATTTTTTTGAAGGCTATAGATGAAATGGATAAGTGTTATAGCTACTAGTTGACTATACTATTATACTTGCTCTAAGTCGTGAAGGTTAACCGACGTTACACCAGCCACCGAAGCACATAACAGTAGCACCTCAACTTCTGTAGCCTTCACATGACACATTTCTGCCCCTTGCTTCCTTGCTGCATGTGCTGTAGAGAAAACATCAAACAAAAAAGTCATCGAGCACGTGTATCTTCCCCGGAGCCAAACCTCTCCGCCTTTTCTTCTTTTATTTCTTCTCAATCACAACCAATCCTCTCCTCTTTATTAGTTCCTGCTCACAACTTGCTTTTCTCACATACAATTTCCATGCAAATATGTACCCTCACTTCTAAGACAGACACGAACACAGATCCAAAACCGGAAATAACTCATATATGTATACGACAAATCGACAAACTCGGATACAACTCACAAACGGACTAGACTTCTACGTATACGGCAAGCATACGTACACATGTACAACTCAAATACGTCTAAAAAACAAGATTAAACTCTAACAATAATAACTCAAATGATTTCATAAGAAGAAAAACCAGTTAAATTTTTTAATCAATGACATATGGTCTAAATACAGATATTAAAAACGATGATTTCAGCTTTACAAATCACGATACCCTCATGTCGAATTGTAACTCCAGTGCTTCTTGTCCAGATCTTGAAAGAAAATGAATACTGAGACTGACGATGCCTCAAAAGGGAAAAAAAATCAAAGCTATAACATCAATGCATATATAATTTAAGATAAGTCTAAATTGCAATTTCACATTGCTACAATTTGCCTAAGGAACCATGGATCGGCTTCACAGCACCAACAATCAGAAACCTTTATGCAACTGTTCAAGGATATACCGTTTTGGTGGCGAACGTCACCGGGGTGACTATGGAAGAATTCATCAGATCAATAAAGTCATATTTCGAACTGCCACAGACCCAATCAAGATCAGCTCGATACCCATACTCAGTTGGAGAAGAACGTCAGTCTTGACTCCAGCGATTTGATAAAACCTTCTCTCTTTCAGATGTTTCATTGTTTATCCGAGTTCAGATTTCAAATATCTCATATAGACTAAGAAAATCTCATCATATATTACAGAACTACAGAGCTGCACACTAATCGGACGCCAACTCCCACGACTCCACATTGTTTTGCTCCAGATCGAGGTTTAGTCCAGACTGCCAGGCAGCATGTTGAAGTGTGTGGTAAAACAGTATGTCTAGCAGCCTCGTTGCTTACTTCTGAATGTCTCAATTCTTCCATGATCAATAAAGAACTAGATGACAAATATCTGCACGATCCATGCTACAACCAGGATGAAACAAATAAGTTTGCAGTTAATGCATCCATGCTTTGCCAAGCTCAAAGTAAGAGACTAACATGGTTTACAAACAAAAAAATAAGCAGTAACACATTTGAAATGCTACAATGGTAACCCTAGAGGAGTCCAGAATAAAGTAAGAGGCACAAACAAAGACATGTTGGACTGAGCCAATTGAGACAGTATGGAGAAGTTAATTTGCAGTGTGTAGAGATCGCAAGACCTTGTATCAGCCCTGGAAGCTGGAGCATTTCCACAAACAATAATAGGCTAAAGAGCTTTCGTCAGACAGAAATTTTCTCCCAATGCTGAATCAGTGTCGACACTCATTGTAGAATAAACAGATGGAAGGAAATAAGAATGGCTAGATACTTTGTATGAGAATATTCATGAATGGCATGCAAATTTGTGCAAACGTAAAATTTAACCAGAATCTCTAAATGTATTGTCACTTAAATGGTCTCTGAAATTGTATATAGTGGTGCATGATACAACGAAGGTAAAAAAATACTAAAAAGATGTGATTATGAATTTATGATGCCATTGTTAGAATAGGATTTCCTTATTCTATTCCTCATATGTCTTTATCTTGCAATATGTCCAATATTACTCAGTCAAGTAAGATAACGGTTGTTAGTTCTATAAGATGAATAGTTGTATTGAACACAGCCCAAAGAGCTATATATAGAGTACATGAGACACACATTAGACTAAACCATAAAAACTAGAAAATACCACAAATACCCTTATACTCTTAAAATCCCTCTCAAATGCAAGGTATATGTAATAGCATTGCATTTGAAAGGGTTGAAGTTAAAATAGGAAAAATCTAAAGTCTGAGTCTTAAAGATGTTATTGTAGCGTGTAGTTTTGAACATTGTGTCGAGAATCAAAGATCTCTATCTGGGGTTGTGCGGTAGCCTATAAAGCAGATCGAAGCCTGAGATGGTTGCGGCATAGAAGAAAATTACGGTGGCCTTAAAACTCGAGACGGCGTCTCAGAAAGAAATGACACCCTTAAAACTTCTATGATTTGCAATGGTTAATTCAAGCACCTGATAATTCAAGCATCGACTAAGTAGAGATTTTAAGAAGCGGAGGTAATCATTCACCCCTTCTGATTGCATCATACGATCCTACAATGTCAGCACACACTGAGTCTTTGAGTGAGTTAAACAAATAACAAATAAAATAGAACAAAGAACAACCACCGTGAGCAGAACAAGTCCAGTGAAAGTGACACATCTACCTAGAACTACAAATAATGCCTCTGAGTCCAAATAAGATGAACATGGATACAATAATCTATACCGAAAGAATATTTCAGAAAGGTTTATTTAGCAAATTAACCTAATTATTTAACAGAAGAAAAGTGCCAAATCAAAGAAGTAACAAGCCAAGAAGGAGAACATAAACAAATTAATTCCATATTATTAGCTAGTTCACCAATAAGAGCCAGGTCAATTTCATGCTTGACATGCATAGATTATGAACAAATTTGAAGAGTTCACTGATCTGGTGACCAGGCTTACTACTACGACATGTGGGCAAATAACTTAAAAGAACAAATCAAAGGACCTCATCGAGACCAAACAAGAAGCAACACAACAAGAACAAGACACTGTCTAGCTACTCCCCTACCTGAAGAAATCATCAAACTACAGCTTTGTAAACCATCGCAATTGGAGTGACTTCATCAAAACTAGTCAATTGGCAAAACTACAAGATCAAAAATGTTATAAAAACAAACCAATCAAAGAACAGGTCTCTATGATTTGGCAGTTCAGCTTTAGCTTTCACTGTCTGAAAATAATTTTGGGAAATTAAACAACACTTTAAACGATTGACAATGTACAAAATTAAACATCATAAGACTGTTTCATGCATGCTTTCATCAGCCTCAAAGAGTTCTAGTGCCAGCTTCGGCCAGGTGACCCATCCATGCAGATGCAGTCATGGAGGTTGACATGCATGCAAAAGAATTGGCATTAGATAATGCTACTGATGTGCATCTTTGTTGCAGTTCTTGGCCGGTTAATTCCATTACTGAACTGGTACTCAATGGTGTGCGCCGTACCATGTCAAATTCTTCAGGGATTTCCTGAAGTATACAACTTGGTGATTCCACTAGTTGCATTCGTGAGTGTCCCGCTTAGAAGCATTATCTGTCACTTTCCTGTAGAGAAGTATTAGCTATCACCTTCTTCTGAAATATCATAGTTTGTGCTTCTTTCTTTGAAGGAGAAAATTAAGCTACCTAGAAAATAGTTTAAAGTTAAACGCCGCATGCAAACCTACCCTCAACGCAGAGAAAGAGAGAGACAGGCTGATTTGAAGTTTTGAAGCCAATAACTACCACCAATTTTGACTGCATTGGCCATATTTAGGTACTCCTAGTTAATTGCAAAAATTTGGCATCTTAGTTCACTGTCATACCGATCCTCGGCGAATCAACCCAAATTTTGGTAGTGCCTAAGTTGAGAATACAAATCTTGGCACAAATAAACGCATCTAAGACTTCTACCGACTAAGGGTCTCGAGCACCCCGCGTCGGCGGTCGCGTACGTGAAGGACGGCGCCGACGGTGACCGATTTGTGATGGCCGTCGAGGAGAAGGTGACCGTGCATGACTCGGAGGACGCCAGGATCGTTCATGAGATGAACTGCGACAAGAGGGTGCTCTCCTTCAGGCCTGCAAAGGTATTGCTACTAGCATCTTTCTGCGCTTCCTGATAAACTTACATAGATCATGTCATAAGAATGCTTATCGCGTAATGCAAATTCTAGAGTAAATGATTAGGAGTGGTTTACAGTGTAGTGGCTGAGAAATTGTTGAAATGTGTCATCTTGTGGAATGTAAATTCGACTTTGATCAGCTATGTGGCTGCCCATAATGTGGTGAATTGACAGCTAGGTACAAACTTCATGCTATGATTTTAGCTATTAGGACCATTGCCTTTTATGTATAAGGTGGATCTTCAGATGCTTCGTGTCGTAGCACTTTGGGTTGATCTCTGACCTATGCTAAGTTGCTACTCTTTCCACTAAATTTATCTTTTAGAAACACCATATAATTCTGAATATATGCTGTTGCCTTTTGCATACTGGTCACTTGTTTATCATGTATGTGTTAGAATGGAGTACTTTACACTGGAGGAGAGGATCGTGGTGTTACTGCTTGGGATCTGTCCATAAGTTGATGCTTTAATGAAATGACATGTTGTTCATTTGCCAATCTTTTCATTTGTGGCCACTGCTGCTCTTAGTCTTCTTTTTATTTGTTTGTAAAAGTATAAAAGGAGAACATCAGTGTTTGTTTGATCTTATAATCTTACCATCTCACACTTCATATTTACGAGACAATAATTTAAAGAAAACTCCTTTTGCTTGAACAGCTCAGCAGAGTATCTAGCAAGCATGAACTTTGTCAAAGCTGTATTTCTCCTATTTGCTGTGTTGCCATTGTGGACAATGACTGATAGTCAGTCTATGCATATGATAGAAAATGTGTTAGATGTTTATTTGCAAGGATTATCACAATTAATAGTCGTTTTATTTATAAAGTTAAGATCTATCTGCAACACAATAAATCAACCAAGAATATGAGAGAGGTTTAACCTCTGCATCCCAGGCACATAAGTGACAAGATATTAAAAAGAGGGGCAGATAAGAATGATCCATACTTTGCATGTAACATGCTAATTTATGGTTGATGAATAGAAAGTACTCTTATGTATCAAGTTATCATTGGTGGCCAAGTGGATTGGTCTTATACTTACTAACCCTATTGCATTTTCAGGCCAAATCAGAGTAAAACTGATGTGCCCACGGGGATGGAGCCATGGTCCTGAAATGCTTGGACATTTGTCGTCCTCACCAACTTCTGAATTCGTTGTTAAGAAGACAAAACGAGAAGAAGCATAAATTTTAACATTTATACTAGATTTTGTACTTTTGCTTTTGTGACTTTTTATGACAAAAATATGGCTACACAAATTATGGATGATTGACAATGTGGCTTTTTAGCCTTTTGTTCAAGCAGTGGAGTATGATTTTGTTCTTTTCTTTGCATGACTGTATCAAATAGCAAGGACTATGCTTTAACCTGACATTCATAGATTTTCTACCAACGAAGCCTTGCTGGTGAGATGACATATGATCTTATTTCTGTGTGTATGGATTTGTCTATTGCACGCTGCAAGGTTTCAAAAGAAACAAAAAGAGATGCTACAAACTGCATATCCTCATACATTTCAAGGTTACCAATGCAAAATTTGAGAAACTTTTTTTTTCATAAATTGTGTACAAATAGAAAAGAGTAACACACAGATACGAATAAAGTGTAATAACCAAGGGTATCATGATCTATTTGCCCTTAATCCTCCCTTTTATGGTTTTTGAAGCTAATCTACTAGCCAAACGCTTTTCAATGTAGCTCTAGATTCTCAAAGAAGTGGATTATCAGAGGATCAGGAGCAGAAGCTAAAAAAATGAGAATATGGAGTTCTACCAATCCATCACAGGATGTACCGCACGCTTCATGTGCAGGAATAGCTTCAGGCATGAGTCCACACTGGAATAGCTTCATGTTTAGGGTGATAAGGTCCTCCATTTTCAACTCAAATCAAACTCAGATCAATATTTTACTGGTGACAAAAACATCACTCTGATCACGTTGGCACACAGAACCATCAGCTATGTAGAAGAATTATGAGCCATCGACCATTCATCCCAGTAGGTTGGTGAAACATTACAGCCAGGACTTTCAGGCCATAAGCCATGTAGAAACTCGAAACAAACAAGCTTGAGGAATGAAGATTTATGCATGCATGTTCACTCTGGGTTAGCAAGAAGTCAACATTTGAAATTTGAAATGCAGATGTCGCTATTTGGGCCAGAGATTATACATAACCAGTATTACTCAACAATGCTGCAGTTCATAAATGTAAAACTGCATTGTGCTGAGCATTTCACTTTGCTTCAGATCCTTGAATTCAGAAAGTATCTTTAGGCATCTTCTTTTTTTAGATGCAGTATCTTCTTAAATCTTGGTAAAACAAAACATAACAAGGTGAAACAAAATGCTTCTATAACAAGGTGAAATCCGGTCTGAGTGTTCTTGGTCGGCAGTGATTGACTTTTTTTGCTGTCTAGTAGTTTCTGTCGTTATCTCTTGTAATACTCTAGTTTGATTCCTGTCTATTTTCGGCTTCGTGCCCTTCTATCACTAGTTCTTCTTAATGAATGAAGCACAACTCTCCTGCGTTTTCAAGAAAAAAAACATCGTCATCCATCAAGCTGCTATCATGAAGAATCGGTTTCTCTGCATTTTCCCTCCAGCAACGTAGGAAGTATCTGACAATACAGAAGACGAATTAAATTAAGAGGCCAGAGGACATGTTTCAACTAATTCACTTGAAATAGTTTGCTGAAGGCCTGAAGTTAATATGTAGTGTTGTATATAAACATTGCAAGACCTTTGGTCGGTGCTGGACGATTTGCTCAACACTCAACCAGGATGTAGGCGTAGAATCATTCCCCAAACAGCATTGCTTCGTCCACCAGAGCGGTGCTGGCCCAAGCCTCTTGCCATCTTATTGTTGGTTCACCCAGTGAGAAAGCATGTCATCATCCACGCATCTGATAACAGAGGCATTTTCATTTACAAAAGTAAGTGTCTTTTCTTTATAGAAACATCAAAAGTACGTAGACAATGTATTGTAATTTATAAATTCAGCAATAGTCTGTATGTCCATGACACAACGAATGAAAGAAAAGTCTTAAGGAGATGCAACTATGATTTTGAGCACTAGAAAAAGAGCAAATCACACAACACAAAATAAAGAAAAATGTTGTTGTGATCTGTGATAACAATAATGCTAGCCGGTGAGACAAAGCTAAACTTGTTGCCATTGTGTACGCTCACACCAAACTGAGCAGCTGCAGACAGAGCCCCTTTCTTTTTAGAAAGATGGACTGAATCCTTGTGTGACTTACAAGTTACAACCCGACATGGAGGAATTGGATCTTGATGAGGTGTAATAAGACACTAGTATGGTTGGCATTATTTTTGTGATTTTTGGTGATTTCAACCCTGCACTACCCGGTGAGGGCCGGACGGCCGACGGGGCTATTGGGAAGCATCATCAGTGCTTGCGTTGGGAAGGCTTAGGATTTTATGACCTTACAAGAAAGATTAGCAAATCCCTCACTCTGTAATTTATTGGAAATTCTCTCCTGATGGGAATAAGATGGGAGCTCGCTTGCAATCCATTGTTGAAGAAAAGCACAGATCATACTACATGAGGTGTTAACCTTGAGGTGATAGTTTGGACCCAACAATCACTAAATGCTAGGACTACTCACTTCAAACATCTAATATACTATGTTGGGACTATCCAAAGTGAGGAGGCAAGAAAGGAGAGAGGAGACAAACCCTTTCATTATTTTCTTCACCAAAACTTGTGTTACAATGAACAGGTACATGCCATTTTATAGGCTCATACACCAACCGACCTATTTATGTTATGACACAGCTAGTAGTCAAATTGACTTTTACAACTAATTGCCTTTCTGTCATTTGATAAGCTAATGAACAGTTAGAAGATAGTGATGCCTCTAGCACATACACAACTAACTCAAAATGCATTCTTGCCGTCATGATCCAGCTCATGAGTTATCTGGCAACCTTGCTGTCTTGCTTCTTGAAACATCCAAGCCATGCATCCAGTCATAACTTCAAATCCAAATTTGCATCTATTATCTTTTTTTTTTATTATTGCCGACGTCTAGCTCAAAAGCACATGCTTCAACTTTTCAGCCAAAAATCTTGACTTGAACCGACATTAGCTTCAGCCAAAACACCTAGAAACAGCTGAAACTGGACACACATGTACTTGAAGCTTTAAGTATGTTTTACTATATTTTAACACTCCCTCTCAATGCATACTTGCTTTCAAAGTTGACTTGCAGACCATTCCGAGAGTCTCTCGAAATTTCTCGAATTTTGCTTTATTAAGACTCTTTGTAAGAATAAATGCAGCTTGATCATCTGTATTTGTCGGCACCATCTCGATATCTCCTTCGAGAACTTTTTCTCTTATGTAATGATAGTGTACTTTTATATGTTTTGTCCTCGCATGAAAAACTGGATTCTCTGCCAAACGTATAGATGGTAAATTGTCACATAGAAGCCTTACTTGACAATTTGTTGGTTGGTAGAAATCCTTCATCAGTTGCTTAAGCCAGGTGCTTTCTTGTGTCGCTGTTGTTGCTGATCGATATTTTGTTTCAGTACTTGATAATGCTACCGTAGGCTGCCTCTTACTGCACCAAGATACAGCTCATGATCCAAGATTGAAGAAATATCCGGTTATTGATCGACGTGTGTCGCAATCTCCGGCATAGTCAGCGTCACAGTATCCAGTCACTTGACATCCTTTTGTTTTATTGTATAAAATACTATAATTAATGGTACCTTTGACATACCTAAGAATGTGTCTAATTGCACTGAGATGAGGCTTCTTTGGCTTGGTCATATACCGACTGACTATTCCAACAGCATAGGAAATATCTGATCAAGTAAGTGTGAGATAGATAAGACTCCCAATCAGCTGCCGATACATAGTCACATCCTCTAGATCCTTTGCTTCTTGTAGCTTCGTATTAGAATCCTTAGGAGTAGAAATAGGCTTAGAATCAAGCATCTCATACCTTTGAAGAAGGTCTCTTGCATATTTTTGTTGACCTAAAAATAACCCCTCATTTAAATGCTCCACCTCAAGTCCAAGGAAGTGCTTCAACTCTCTAAGCTCTTTCATTTGAAATATAACCGAGAGATTTTCTTTTGTCCTTTGCATCTCATCGTAATTATCTCCTGTGATGATTAAATCATCAACGTAGACTACAACTATTGCTAGTTTACCTTCTTTGGCCTTCACAAATAAACTAGAATCTAATGGAGCAACTTTAAATCCACTTTGAAACTCACCAATTTTCCTGTACTAAGCTCTTGGAGCCTGCTTCAAGCCATAGAGCGCCTTCTTTAATTTGCAGACATACTCTAGTTGAGTCTTACTCTCAAAACCTTTTGGTTGTTCCATATAAATATCCTTGTTAAGCTCTCCATGTAGGAAGGTGTTCTTGACATCCATCTACCACAACTTCCAAGACTTGCTAGCAGCCAAAGCAAGTAAGACTCAAACAGTTGTGATCTTCGCCATTGGACTGAATGTTTCTTTATAGTTCAACCCATATTGTTGAGAGAATCCCCAAGCAACAAGTCGAGCTTTATATCTTTCTATTGATCCATCTAGACGAGTCTTGATTTTATAGACCCATTTATAGGATATTGGCTTCACATCCTTTGTTATTGGCACTAAGTCCCATGTTTGATTTTCTTTTAGTGCCTTAACCTCTTCCTCCATAGCCTTTCGCCACTCAGGACTGTGCTACTTCCTCATAAGAAGATGGCTCAATAGGTATAGCCTCATCAGTAAGGGTAGCATTAGCATACCTAGGATTGGGATTCCGCTTCCTTGTAGATCTTCGTAGTTCATGTACAGGATCTTCAACTTCTACTTGATCTAGATGATGTTCGCTAGTTTTCCATGGACTTTTGACCTTACAGGGTGAGCTCCTTTCAACTTCACTTGGAGTTGATGTTTGCTCCTCAACTTCTGGCTTATCTTCTTCTTCTAGAATCTCATCCAAATCTTGGGATTCAGAAATCTCAATCTTCTTGGAAGTCCACCATGAAGAGGCTTCATCAAACATAACATTTCTTGAAGTGTGATACTTGCCTGTGATCGGATCACAACACTTCCAACCTTTTCGAGCATCATCATAGCCAACGCTGTATTGCCTTCACAACACTTCCAACACCGTATTGTCTTCTTATCAAACTTGCTCCTCAAGTGATCTGGTACAAAGATATAACATACACAGCCAAATACTTTGAAGTGGTTGACGACTAGCTTTATCTTCCATAACTTCTCATGTGGTGATTTAAATCCCAGCCTTATTTGTGGTAGCCTATTAATCATATAGGCTGCAGTCCTCATATACTTGGCCCAGAATCTTCCTAGTACATTTTTAGCATGTAGCATACTCCGACAAGTTTCTGCAAGGTGACGATTTTTGTGCTCCGCTACTCCATTTTGTTGTGGAGTATTAGGGCAAGTTAATTGTCTTTTTATCTTATGCTCCTTGATATAGATAGTGAATTCATTGGATAAATATTCTCTCCCATTGTCAGTACGTAAGCATTGAATCTTTTTGTCAAGTTCACTCTCTATTTTCTTCTTAATCTCCTTGAACTTCATAAAAGTTTCAGATTTCTCTTTCATAAAGTAAACCCAAACATATCTTGAGAAATCATTAATAAACACACCATGTACCTCATGCCTCCAAGTGATGTTTGATTAACTGGGCCAAACACATCTGAGTGTATGAGCTCCAAAGGTATTTGGACCGATATTCTGACTCCTTGTATGGCAATTGGTGAGTTTTGCCATACCGACAGCCAGCATAGACCACATCTGTCCGGATATGGAAACAAGGAAGTCCTCTCAACACTTGCTTCTCCATCATTCTCTTCAACTTGATGTAGCTAACATGTCCAAGTCGCGCATGCTAGAGATCAGATGTTTCATTCTTTCGAATCTTATCCACGTATGCTGACTCTGCAGAGGACACATAAACAGTCTATTTTCTTCTTCCTTCCATGATAAGTGTGCCGATCACCTTTACTTTTTTAAAAACAATTTCTTCAAGGCTGAAGAGTACATAGTTCCTTTCTGCTGTCAATTGAGGTATTGACAACATATTCTTTTTCAAGCTTGCGACATAATAGACCTTCTCAAGATAGAGTTGTTAAGGACCGTATCTTGGAACAACCATGTTCCCGATATGAGAGATGGGTAGCTTGGAGTTATTGGCTGTCAGCACCACTCTCCTTCCCTTATACTCAGTCATATTTTGCAGCTTCTTGTCATCACTAGTCATATGATTGGAGCAACCAGAATCGACAATCCAATCTTCCTTATAATTATCTCTAGATTTGTCATTGCTATAAAAGCTAGTGCTTCCATGTCCTCTTCAAGCTCCTCTTCTTCAACTTCTTGAGAAAATCTGACTTCAGCGTCGCACTCTTCTTCACTTACAGATGCTTCTAAAGCGATCTCCTTCTCCTCCTTTGTGGTGGCTAAGTTTCCTTCAAATCACCTTCTCGGGTATCGACAATCTCGAGCAAAGTGACCCTTATTACCACAATTGAAGCATCCACCATATTGTTTCCTCTCATTCTTCTCTTGTTGTTGATCTTGTCTTACTTATTGAACTCCCCCTGAAGTGTTGCTTCTCTCTTTTGGATGTTGTTTGCCACCTTCTGTCCACCTTGTTTTGGGTCTCCATGGTCCCCAAGGTGGACCCTTCTTCTTATTAGTGAAGAGTGCCTCCTCTTTTTACTTTACAGTAATACTCCCCATTTACTTGGCTAACTCTTCTTGATTAGCCAATAAATTCTCCAACTCCACCAATGATGGCTGCGACTGCCATCCTCTTACTGCGGTCATAAACCCATTGAACTCTGGTTTTAGGCCATGGATGATGATCCTCTTCATCCTTGTCTCACTAATTTTCTCCTCATGCTCAAGCTGAGATATCTCACGATAAATATTTTTCACCTTTGTAAAACACTGACTAATACTTAGAGTATCTTGTGAGATACCTACAAGCTTATTTTCAAGGAGCTGAAGACGCGCCTCATTCTTCTTCGAGAACAATTTTGCCAAAGTCTTCCAAGTCGACTGTGGCATCTTCTCATCACGAAAGTGCTCTAGTAGGTCCTCCTCAATTGTTGTCTTCAGCACAAACAAAACCATGTCAGTCTTGATGCGCCACTTCCGCAAGGTTTCTATATTCTCCTTTGGTGGAAGAGTTGTCTCGATGCCCGCAACGACTTCCTATAGATCCTGACATGCATGTATGCTAATTGCCATAGTTGTGGCTATTGAGTTTCTTGATCCCACTGCTTGCGCCAACAAGTTCCGCCATGGTGACTGACGTTCGGCATCAAGTAAGCCTCGGTCCCAGACGAACGAGCTTCACAGTCCTAGATTGTGCACCGGCAGAGTCTCCCCTTAGTGCCTTAAAGATTCCTCTCGATCCTGATGGTCCCCGGACCGCCTGCTCTGATGCCACTTGTTGGGACTATCCTAAGTGAGGAGGCAAGAAAGGGGAGAGGAGCTCTCAAGAACACACAAACCCTTTCATTTTTTTCCTTCACCAAAACTTGTATTACAATGAAGAGGTACATGTCATTTTATAGGCTCATACAACCGACATAAAGTACCAACGGACCTATTTATGTTATGACACAGCTAGTAGTTAAATTGACTTTTACAACTAATTGCCTTTCTGTTATTTGATAAGCTAATGAACAGTTAGAAGATAGTGATGCCTCTAGCACGTACACACTACACAACTAACTCAAAATGCATTCTTGCCGCCATGATCCAGCTCATGATTTATCTGGCAACCTGGCCATCATAACTTCAAATCCAAATTTGCATCTATTATCTTTTTTTATTATTGCTGACGTCTAGCTCAAAAGAATATGCTTCAACTTTTCAGCCAAAAATCTTGACTTTGAACCGACATTAGCTTCAGCCAAAATACCTAGAAACAGCTGAAGCTGGACACGCATATACTTGAGGCTTTAAGTATGTATTGCTATATTTTAACATACTACGGAACTATCCGACCACCAGCCACATGGACCACCTCCAATCAGGCCGAGTGATACTTCATAGTGCTTCTGAGCTCTACCAAAAACTATATTTCACGACTTCTAAAGCAGTGTGTGCAGTTCCAAACTAAACTCTGAAAGCTTAACAAATTGCGATTTTCACTTTATGTTGTTGCATTTTTGCACTTCCCAAAACGTTGCTTGATCTCACGCAGACAACGGAGTTGTGTGACATCATTGAAGTTAACTGCAATGAATTTAGTGAAGAAAGTCGAGATACAGGTTAACAAGGGTTCAGCAAGAACCATAGCAACCAAAGCACTAAATCGGTATATCTACATTAAATGGATAAATATATTTCCTTGAAGACTGTAGATTACCTTAGTCCATTGTAAGTCTCTTCGCTGCATAGCTTGCCCATGATGAAGTAACTACGTCCTATCAGCAGTCATGAGTGTGTGTCAAAGGATAAATCCATAAAGGCAATCATCAGAGAGCATCATAGGAAGTAAATAAATCATCAAGGTATGAACGTAGAATTTAAAATAAATCACCAAATGCTCCTCCAATCCTATGCCTTCCCCAAGATTTTGCAAACATTTTTAGTTGAGGGTTGTATACTAATTACATAAAAAGAAAAGAGCAAACCCAATGTAGACTGGTCAGTAAGGGGTGAACTAAAGTAACTAATACAAAACAAATGAGGATGAGAGTGGAAGGGTCCACGTACCTATTTGCGCTCGATGGATGTGGGAAATACAAGTTTCTTGAAATACAAGCTTCAACTCTGAGGAATCTCCTGGCCAAATACAGAGATACCGCAGGGAGGAGGGCAGATCTGGAAGTGATTCGAGATGGATAGCACCAACTAGGGTCAGATGCTCGAGGCAGGAGAGGTCTGGCATGCTTGGTGGGAGCGATTTCAACGAGTTGGCACGATCTATCCATAGGTATCGGAGGGATGCGCGGTTCTGTTGTAGCCATCGCATGGGTAAGCTTTCCATCGTCGATCCATCTGTAATAACAAAGTGTTTGGTGTGGCGAAGACTCCTGAACGGCTCAACAAGCAGAAGGGACGGGCTATCAATTTGAAGCCAGTAGATTTGCATCCGCAGATGCGCTTCTTCGCCACCAGATGCATGTGGAGTTGGGGATGACCCAACCGTTGGGAGCTTCGTGCAGCCTATGATCTCCAACAAATCGAGAGATGCAAGGGATCCGAGCCCACCCAAGGATGACAGATTCTCGCATGATTTTATAGTTACGGTCTTCAGCGAATGGAGACTCTTAAACACGTCCATTGTGGGTAGTGATACCAGGGCCGAGCAGGCATACAGCCACAGATATGAGAGATTGCTGAGCCCAAGCAGCGGAGGTTTCTCCTGGATAAATAGAAGGCTCCCTTCGAGTGAGGTCAAACTTGGACAATTGTGGAGACTGATGCTCAGCAACTGGCATGACTCGGTTTCAACACACTCACTGCACAGCTTGCCTATCCTAGGTAGTCTGGTCAACCCAACTCCATCAATATCCAAGTGCACCAAGCTAGGAGGTAGAATAGGTAATTCCCTCAGTTCTGGACAACGTTTTACTTTCAGAGTATGAACAGCTGCCGGTAGGGATGAGTCAATGCAGCCACTACTGGACGCATCGGACGATTGGCCTATTTGTTGTAATCTTGGAAAATTTTCAATCACAATACGATTTAGCAATGGCAACCCTTCAAGCGAGGGGAGACGAGCCAAATTTATAAAGTTTCTCAATTGGATTGATGCCAGTGGCGGAGCCAGGAATTTTACACAGAGGGGCCAGCCAAGTACAATTAATAGATTGCTATAATCGAACTGCTAGGAAAGATGAAGATTGAATATACTTTACCAAATGTATCACATATAAAGTCATGGTTTCATATTTTCATTACATAAAAGTTGCTGCAGGCAAAAGTATTCATAGGAACTAACCTTTTTCATTTTAGTCTTACTCTGCGTGTCTTCATATCATAGAAATTATCAATAAGTGTATCAGTTGTGAACTCAATTGCAATCTCCTTCTCAATGTAGATTATCAAGCAATCTCTTAGAAATTCATCTCCCATTTTATTCCTGAGTCTTGTCTTCACAAGTTTCATTGCAGAGAATGCACGTTACGACGTGGTATTAAAGCGGTAGAGTTAGAACAAGCCGAATCAATCAGTCAAAGAAAAAAATGCTTAGTATTTGCCATCTATAAAAATGATTTGGGACAACAGATAAAAAATGAGGGACGTTATATAACCTGTCAATCAAATAATAGTCATTTGATTTTCTAGTTTCACTAGTCGATGACATAGATCGGCAATAGTTGATAAATGCAGGCTGTGGATTTGTGAGGACATCAAGCTCATAATGTTGTAATTGATGTCTCAAATTATTTCTTTCTTGTTCATAATGTTCGGAAGCCCATGTAAGTAAATTAGTAAAAGCAAACAATATCAAATTAATTAGATCCAATTACAACATAGGGGTTAAAAATTTTCAGCAGCGTTAGGGGGAGGGGGGCGGTGGCCCCTGCTGGCCCCCCTCTAGCTCCGCCATTGATTGATGCCAGGTTTTTGACAGAGAGTCTCTCGATCCAAAGGGGCAGGCTTTGCCCCCCATAACCAGAAATTTGTAGTTGCCTAACATTATCATGTAGATTAAGGTGATGAAGAACTTTATAGTCATCTGCCCTGCTTTCTTCATTTGTCCGGTTTGACCACTCCAGAGACAGCGAGGCGAGATACCGTTTTTCATGCAACCTGGCATTGCCAGCTTCTTCATGTTTTTCTACATTCTCAAGACCCTGCAATTGTAGCTTACGCAGACTATTTAAGTTGCCGAGTGCGCTTATTTCGTTTCCTTTCTTTCCTTGTACCCGGTAATTGTTTAACTCCTGAAGAGAAGTTACCTTGCCTATTGGGAACTCACCAAATCCACCTCGTCCATAGGTTACATATCGCAAACGATCAAGGTACCCAAAATGTTTTTCTTGTCTCAATTTTTTCTTTTGGATTTTTTGTTCCATCACAGGACTCATGCCCCACTTAACGCCTGGATCCAAAAGTACCATTAAGTGATAAAGTTTCAGAAGTCCCTCTGCTGATGCCCCTTCTGACATCCCACCGAACTTGATGTAACGAAGGTGCTTCAAATTAGCGAATATGTCAGGAAAATGTTCAACCTTCAAATTTATTTGCAGTAGACGCAGAGCTTTTGAGTTTTCTACAACGTTTGCAATCATATGTGCCATATCCTCACTAACAAGTTCTGGATCTTGTCCGATAATAATTGTACGTAAGTTCTTCAAACGAGAGATTTCCTTGACCTCCTCAATGGAATAACAGGCAATACGGGAGACGGACAGGTGTCGGACTGTATTCTTTACATCTTCAAATCTGGCAGGATGAATTATTCTTGCACATTCACCAGAAGACACATATGTTGCCAATTCATGCATTAAGTCATGCATTACATATTTTCCATCATCATCAAACAGAGCTCCGGATTTCAGGTCAAAGAATGACTTTCTGGTCAGTTGAGCCAAGCAACGTTTTCCAATGTCCTCAAGTGTTTCTGAAGGTTTGGTGGCTTGCGAGATCAATCCTGAACCCATCCACATCTGCAACAATTCTTTCTTTCCAAATATATAGTCCTGCGGAAATATGCTGCAGTATCGGAAGCAAACCTGAGACTCTGTTGGCAGGTTGTTGTAGCTTAATCTGAGAACTTTCATAATATCTTCTTCAGTTCGTTTAAAATGTTGAAGATCTTCGTGCAAGAATCTGTTCCAGTATTCAAATGTCATATTACCTTGCAAATGCCCACTGACAACCTTTGTTACCAAGGGACATCCTCCCAGTTTCTTTGCAATAGGTTCACTAATTAATGCTAAATGTAAATAATCTTGTGGTTTCCCGGAAAAGACATGATGATTGAAGAGCTGAAGATTTTCATCAACTTCCAGTCCTTCTAATGTCAAGTACTGATCTCTTTCAACTCCCATCACGTTTGCGGCCATGTCTGCAACTGACCGCATTCGGGTGGTCAACAATATTTTGCTCCCGGTCTTCAACTTCCTCAGAGGAGCAAATAGTTTTTCCCATTCATCTCTTTTCTTATCTTCCCAAACATCATCTAAAACTAGCAAAAAATTAATATACTTAAGGTTCTCTTTGAGATTTTGTTGTAGTGGTTCCAAATGATTAGCACTTGGTTTTTTCCCAGTAGCAGATTCCAATATTTTACTTTTTTAGATAATGGAACTAAGTGCAGCCTCTACCATCCGAGGATGGTATACAGCTGAGAGATAAGTACAAACCAAAGCCATAAGGCTCCCACTCTTACATCCAAGAACGAGGAAATAAAAGCAACACGGTTCAGCCCAACCAGGACGAACAACTACTAAAATGGAAAAGAAGTAGTACTAGGCTCCAATTCGATTCCAAAAGCTCCACCCAAACTTATTGAAGACCGCCATAATCAATGTCTCGGTTTACTGCACCGCGATTGAGCCGGTCTCTCCCTTCCTTATGCAAAAGAGACCACTGTCGGATCGATCGTCGCATACGAAGATTACTGAAGATAAGTAGGAGACTTAGCCTTGTTAAAAATCATGTCATTTCTATTCAACCATAAAGCCCAACATAACGCGGCCGCCCCTAATAAAATTTGGTTTCTAAGCTGAAGACACAGTTCGTCAAGCCAAGAACCAAACATATTAGAAACACTAGTCGGTGGTTGAATTCCAAACGCAACAAGCACAGTGTTCCAAACAAATCTCGCAAAATGACAATCGAAAAACAAATGTTGAATAGTCTCTAAAGAACTACAAAAAAAACATTTGACACTTCCTTGCCAACCCCTTTTAGCCAAGTTGTCTTTAGTAAGAGTGACTCCCTTTTGTAAGTACCAAAGGAAAACCTTAATTTTCAATGGTATTTTTAATTTCCAAAGAGGGTTTTTTACAGGTATAATTCCTTGCTGAATCATGGACCTATACATGGACCGAACTGAGAACAGTCCTTTTTTGCTATGTTTCCAAATAAACACATCCCTCAAATTTGTGAGTTTAACCGAGACCACTTTTGAGACTAGATCATACCGGGGCCTTAAGTTTTCGTTTACCAAACCTCTCTAAATGACACATTAAGTGAGTACGATCAGTAGGACATTTGCCACCGTATCATCTTTCCTCCTAACTATTCTATAGAGATTGGGATAAACCTCCTTGAAAGGCCTGTCCCTTAACCAAGCATCCTCCCAAAATCTTGTTTGTTCCCCATTTTGAACATTGAAATTTCCACCGACTAGAAAATCATCCTTGACCCTCAAAAGGCCATTCCAAAAATGAGAGTCTCCTTGCTTGTATTGCACTTGTGTCAGGGTTTTGTTAAACAAATATTTCTTTCTTAGAAGATTTTGCCAAACCCCATCCTCATTAATGAGCTTAAACAACCATTTGCTCAACAAACACTTATTTTGGATGTCTAGGTTTTGTATGCCAAGGCCTCCTAAGTCTTTGGGTGTACATAGTACACTCCACCTAGCAAGCCTATATTTCTTTTTGTACTCATCGCATTGCGGAAAAACCATGGCGATAGTAATCTAATTTTTGAAGGACTCCTCTAGGGACTTCAAAAAAAGATAACATAAACATAGCCAAACTTGTTAGCACTGAATTAATCAAAACAAGTCTCCCTCCGACCGAAAGTAATTTTCCTTTCCAACTAGCGAGCTTTTTTTGGAACTTCTCTTCAATAGCGGCCCAATCCTTGTTCGATAATTTTTTATGATTCATGGGTATACCTAGATACCTAAAGGGAAGACCCCCTGACTTACACCCAAAAAGTTGCACATAATCCTGTTCACAATCCTTCGCTTTACCATAACAAAAAAGTTCACTTTTATGAAAATTGATCTTCAACCCCGATAATTGCTCAAAGGTACTAAGTACTAACTTGAGATCTTTGGCTTGGAATATGTCATGATCCATAAAAAGGATAGTGTCGTCCGCATATTGAAGGATAGAGAGACCCCCCCTCCACTAGATGAGGAACAACTCCCCTGAATTTTCCATTAGACCTAGCCTGGAAAATCAAGGTTGCTAGCATATCCGCTACCAAATTAAACAAGATAGGAGACAAGGGATCACCTTGCCTTAGTCCTTTTTTAGTTTGAAAGAAATGTCCTACCTCATCATTAACTTTAATACCAACACTACCTCCACGGACGATTTGATCTATCCATTTGCACCACACAGGTGAGAAACCTTTCATTCTCAAAGCTTGTTGCAGGAAGGACCATTTTACTTTGTCATAAGCTTTCTCAAAGTCAAGTTTTAAAATCACCCCATCCAAATTTTTCCTATGTAACTCATGAATGGTTTCATGTAAAATGACCGCTCCTTCTAAAATATTTCTACCCTTCATAAACGCCGATTGTGATGGTTGGATCACCTTCTGAGCCACTAGTGCTAGTCGGTTTGCCATCACCTTAGAAAAAATTTTGAAGCAAACGTTTAACAGACAAATAGGCCTAAACTGCTGAATCTGAGTAGCTTCCTTTTGCTTCGGTAATAAGGTGATTATACCAAAGTTGAGACTGAAAAGTGGGAGATCACCTTTGTGAAAAACAGAGAATAGAAGCAAGAGATCCACTTTTATCAAATCCCAGAAAACCTGGTAGAACTCAGCTGGAAACCCATCGGGCCCGGGAGCTTTGTTATGATCCATTTGAAAAATGGCTTCTCTAACTTCCTTTACTTGTCACCGATGTTGCGTCAAAGCCAGTAGATACGGTAACCCAGATGATCTTGAAATGCTTCACAACCTCATCTTGTTTGCATATACTCTGAGCCAAAGTAGTCTTCCCCATACCACCATGACCAACTATTGAAAGGACAGGAATATAATTAGTCTCAGCCTCTTCAATTGATGTCTTCTTGGTCAGCCATTCAAGTATCCTTTTTCTCAATTGTTCGGCCAACAAATTTAATTCTGATTTCCGTCGAACACATGCAGCGATCATTTGTTCGTTGAATCTTCCTGCTGCCATTGCGGAAGCGGCTCCCTTGCTAACCGAGAAATTTCGTAGTATCTGCGGCAACCTTGTTTAAACCCTCCATTGCTTTCTTGACTTCTCGCGTGTGCCTCGATGAGTAAATTTTCCGAGTCTTATCCAAAATCTTGACATGCTATGGTCGATCGCTTTGTGCTTCATCTTAGCGAAAGAGGGCCCGATCATCGACCTTTTCATCCTCGGCCTTACGCTCACGTTCGTAATACTCGGCGTCATCGATCGCGTCCTCGGCCGCCTCGACCGCATCCACTGAGCTGCGGAACCATCGATCGATTAGCCATTTGTCGTTGTTGTTCATGATATGATCGGTGGCGACATCGAGCACCGCTTGGATCTGCGGCATTCTTTCCCCTAGCTCGCTCTTCATCTTCTCCATGCTTTCGGTGTTGAGGTAGCCATTGAGGTATTCGAAGCCCTTGGTGACCATCACCTTGATGATAGGACCTGCCATCGATTTGCACCAAGCGCTACGGACTAGCGAGGGCCATGTTGCTCCAGAGGATTGTGTGAGAGGAGGCTACGTCAGGTGGAGCGAGATTAGCAAAGCGCAAGTGTGTTTTGCCAGAGCAGAAGCCTGTATGTAGAGAGGTTGGCTTTTCTTCTAGGAGTGTGTAAAGGAAGGAAGAAGAGGTAGAGATCGGCAATAATGAAGGCTGTGCGCGTTTGGTCGGCAATCTATGGTTGCAGCAGAAAAACCATTTCTGTCGAAAGATGGGTATATTGTGTGTTTTTACTCACAAGCTTAAACATTTAGACGAATAAATCGGTGCACCAAACATAATAATCTCTCTATATTCTCGATAACTAGGGATGAAAATAGATCGAATACAGAGCAGATAGTAGTTAAACCATACTTGTATCTACATTTTTTCAGATTCAAATATAAACCGGATAAATATCGAATATGAATATGGACTGGATAAATATCGGATAGGATTGGATTTAACTATTTTTTGTATTCCAATAATTATTCGTGCCCTGTCCTATTTTAAACATAGCCTGAATTGTTTTACCATTGTAAATTGATGTAGTGCAAAAACATCAGTTATAAACATATCAAATTTGGTTAAAAAACACGCAAAAAGCTTTATTAAGAATGTGCCAAAATATAAAACATGAAATTGCAAACTAGAGTTCACCATGACAACGGGCTCTTCAAAATGACTGAAATGTATGTATAGTATGCACAATTTAATTGTTAAATATAAAATATTTATATTAACTAGCTGCTGTTATTATATACATATTCGATGGCTGAATTATCAGATCAAATCTGGCTCCGTTTTCACCCCAATCGGTAGCTAGATATTTTGGCAGCTAGTTGTACTATCATTGCAATCGGTAGCCCGCCAAGCTTGACCACATCTACAACCGCCAGAGTCTGTCGAATCTTGCATTCTTGCACACAGTCGATGGGATGGTAGGCTATTTCTATCAACTATCAAGATGCTCTCCCTCTCTCTACGAGGATTTGGAGACGGAAAAGCTCACGCGAAATTGCCATTTCCTCTCACCAATCGAGACATGGGAGAGATAAAGTCATATTTCGAACTGCCACAGACCCAATCAAGATCAGCTCGATACCCATAGTTGGAAAAGAACGTCAGTCTTGACTCCAGCGATTTGATAAAACCTTCTCCCTTTCAGATGTTTCATTGTTTATCCGAGTTCAGATTTCAAATATCTCATATAGACTAAGAAAATTTCATCATATATAACAGCACTACAGAGCTGCACACTAATCGGACGCCAACTCCCACGACTCCACATTGTTTTGCTCCAGATCGAGGTTTAGTCCAGACTACCAGGCAGCATGTTGAAGTGTGTGGTATAACAGTATGTCTAGCAGCCTCGTTGCTTACTTCTGAATGTCTCAATTCTTCCATGATCAATAAAGAACTAGCTGACAAATATACGCACGATCCATCCTACAACCAGGATGAAACAAATAAGTTTGCAGTTAATGCATCCATGCTTTGCCAAGCTCAAAGTAAGAGACTAACATGGTTTACAAACAAAAAAATAACCAGTAACACATTTGAAATGCTACAATGGTAACCCTAGAGGAGTCCAGAATAAATTAAGAGGCACAAACTAAGACATGTTGGACTGAGCCAATTGAGACAGTATGGTGAAGTTAATTTGCAGTGTGTAGAGATCGCAAGACCTTGTCTCAGCCCTGGAAGCTGGAGCATTTCCACAACAATAATAGGCTAAAGAGCTTTCCTCAGACAGCAATTTTTCTCCCACCAGTGCAATGCTGAATCAGTGTCGACACTCCTGGTAGAATAAACAGATGAAAGGAAATAAGAATGGCAAGATACTTTGTATGAGAATATTCATGAATGGCATGCAAATTTGTGCAAACGTAAAAATCAACCAGAATCTCTAAATGTATTGCCACTTAAATGGTCTCTAAAATTGTATATTGCCAGCAGAGCGTAGACAGCCTGTCAGGAGCACGGTCCTGTAGTGCCGTAGGTGAATACGGCTCCCAGCGCACGTCATCAGTTGTGAGGCGGTCGAACTACTCCACAAAGGGCAGATACGCCCGCATGACTTGGACATGCACGGATTGTACCTACAAGGAACAACAGCTGTTACGTACGACCATCGTTAGTACGAACGAAATAGCTAATTGTCATATTACTTACCCGTCGACGACACCAGAGAGAACCCATCGTCGGCTGGTCGATGTCTCCCCCGGGGTACATCTCTGCCCCGTACGGACTCATATCCTCTAGCAAGGGTTGTCCGAGGCTGAAGCACTCAAATGACCACAGCTGCAGTAGTAGCGGATAGCCTGCGAGTACCGAGTTCGTCTTGGTCCTCGAGCACGCATCGCACAAGCCACAATAGGTCGCGGCAAGTACGGCCGATCCCCAGCTGACCTGGAGGGCCTCACCGTCGGCGATCGCCCTAGCATGAGCGATGAGGCGCGCGTCGACGGTTTTGACGTGGCTGGTGGTGAGGAGCACCCAACCAAACAGCCACAGCAAGTACGCCTACAAGTGGCGCAAGACCTGCTGATCGTCCGTATCTAGATCCATCCGCTCCACCTGAATGCAACCAAGAAGTTATTAGTAAGTAATAGTAGAAATGAGAGCTTACAGGACCAATTATAAAGAGCACGTACCCAGAACTGTGCGAGCCACCTCAGCGAGGGCCCGTGTGTCTGACCCGCTGGGAAGATGTAGTAGTCATCCACGGCACCCGGCAGAAGGACCCCCTCGAATCTGGCGAGTAGGTCTGCGCGCCAACCGACCGGGGCCTCTGGTAGGAAGGCAGCAGCTCCCGCGATCGGAAGGCCAAGCAGGAGGGAGAGTAGGCGTCATCTCTCTGAATGGGAGGTGGAAAGTGTGCGTCTCTGGCCGCCAATAGTCGACCAAAGCTGTCAGCAGAGAATGGTCGAACGGGAAGTGTCGTGATCACTCCACGCCGTCATCCCCGCCCGCGGGCAAGGTGGGTCCGTCCTCGTTAGTGGCCTGCACCAACTGGGCGAGACAGAGTAGCCCAGCATCCCGTAGCCTACAAAGCAAGTAAATGTCAGCACGGAACCTGCTTACGGCAACAGTACAACGCTAGCGGAGTGCACATCTGACTGTACAGTGGGGGTCTCTAGCCTCCAGGCCACTCAAGGTGTGCGTGTCCGGACCACTCCCAACTCAGCTGGCTCCTTTGTGCTCCCTGTAGGCGGGACATGACGGGAAGCGCGATGCAGCCGGTCCACGTCCTTGTCCAACAGGCTGTAAGGCCAGTCCGACCCACGATGATCACGAGCCATACCTGCAAAATGAATTCAAGTTAGCATTTATACGAAACCAAAAAAACATCGTATGTAAAGTAACAGTAAATAGAACTTGTAAGTAAATAAACAGAGCAATACTAGACTACCAGCACAATACCAACTACATTACTGAAAAGGGGATGTAACATAGCAATTATACAAACTATATATGAAATATACGATACATTTAGTATGACATTTCGCACGTCAAAAGTGCCTACTAACAAAATACAGTTTACAATGGAAATTTATTTCTAGTCACCAACAACTAGTAGTACACACTATACCGCTCTGCCTATTGATCAACACATGCATTGCATCGTCTAGCTGTGTGCCACTCCTGACCGCATCGTCCGCAACGTGCACTAGATGCTCCGGCTTACGCTTCTTCCATATCATTTCTAATTCACCGACTCTGTCGCCAACCCTTCCCACCCTTCAGCATGTTAATATTTGCAATCTAGGTCCTCCCTACAATGTCCAAGGTGGCGAAGTTCCCCACAACCCTAAACCCCCTGAGCTCCCCACACCACGCATGCAGTACCCTCTCCTTGAAGAAGTACTCTGACATGAAGTTCGAAGGATCCATGCCCACGGTCCCGCATGCAGAGAAGATATGAGAGCATGGCTTGTGTAACAGCCTCAGCTTGTTGCATGTGCAGCTAGGTTCGTTTACATGATCTCTAAGGCATACCTCATAGGTAACAAGGGAACGACCCGTCCCAAATCCGGCTCTATCACGGAGTACCACGTTGAAATGATATTCCCTGTTGCCCATGACATGCACTGTGTGCAATTGGCCCTTCTGTGCCTTTGTCTCTATGTATGCCATAATTTTCGATGAATACAATGCTCGGGGATTGGCTGCATGAAGTGCGGCATTCGCGTGCCTCTCTTTGTAGTAGCCGATTGTGTTTTGAAGAACACCTTCCATGATAGCGACAAGGGGCTGAAAATGAAGGCCCCTGAGAACCCAATTGTACATCTTTATAAGATTGGTCGTCATTATGCCGTACCTTGCACCGTCCGTGTCGTGCAACAACGACCACTTCTCCAATGATTCTCCCTCGACCCACTGCGAGAAGCACTTGATGTTTCGTGAGCTCCTCCTTCTTAGGCCAGCTGGGTTAGGCTCATCGAGTGTTGCCAAGCATTCTGGTTATGCCTCCCCAGGCATGATCGGCCCCTTGCTCCTCTCGTCGACGTGCTTCATGCTGTGCTCATCCAACAACGCCCACAAAGCATCAAATTTTCTTCGCTGGTTCTGCATAGACAGCCTCTTGAATAGCTTCATCAACGATTGTTTTGAGAACTGCTTGAAAAAGTTCGCCCCTAAGTGATGAATGCACCATCTGTTCCTCATATCCGACCAAGAAAAGGGCTCCTCGGGGTCTTCTTGAAGTTTTCTTATGGCCTTTACAATCTCCACGTGCGCGATCATAGATTACACACACACACACACACCAGGACGAGCACCGACAACTCCAACCCTGATATGTCCGAGAAACCACAACTAGTTTTCATAATTCTTATTTTTCACGAATGCGATGGTCAGCGGCAATATTTGGTTGTTGCCGTCAACGCGTATGGCCGTCAGGATCTGCCCCTTGAATTTGTTGGTCAAAAAGGTCCCGTCAACTGTGATCACCTGCAGCATGTGCCTGAATGCCTCGATGCATGCACCAAATGCTAAGAAGGCCCTCTGCAAAACCACATATCCTAGCGGCCTTGTGGAAGGCTTGTCTTGTACAGCGATATACGTGCCCGGGTTCCTGTCCTGCAACACCTTGAGCATACAAGAAAGACTGTTGTACGCTGCCTCAAAAGACTCGAAATGTTTTTCCAACGCCTTCTGCTTTGCACCCCACGCCTTCGCGTAGCTAATCTTGTACTTGAATTTCTTCTCGATAGCTACCACGATATGCACGACCTCCATGTCTTTCTTTTTTACTATCTCTCCATACATCAAATTGGCTATAAAGGCGGATATTAGGTTACGATGCCTCACCAAAACACTACTGAGAATGCAAGAATGCGGCTCCACCTTTAACACAATCCAATGAGTCTCATACTTGGGTCTACGTTCATGCACCCTTCAAGGACAACCTACCTACTCGCACTTCACGGTGTACTGCTCCTGGCTATATTTCATGACCCGAAAAGTCCACTGCATTGAAAGGGCTCACAGCTTGATGGCATCCTGCAGCGATGCCTTGTCAGCAAACATTGAATGTATCCGAACCTCTGTCTCATGATACTCCCACGGTGATTCGTGTTCATGATGTGCTTCTTCCTCTCTTCTCCTCCCCTCCTTCCTCTCCTCTCCTCCTCTCCCTCTCCTTCCCTCTCCTCTCTTCTCTCTTCACTCTCCTTTTCTTCTCTCTTTTCTTTCCTCTCCTCGGCCGGCTTCTCTTCTTTCTTTCTCTCTATTCAGTGCGACGGCTAAGTGGCCTCACTATTTAACCCCCCCAGTCACTTGGCCGTTGGGCGACTGGAGTCCAGTCACTGTCGGAACCCGGAGCAACAACTCCTGGATCCTCTGTGTAAATCGCACTAGTCCAGGATCAGCTAGTGCACAAAACATACAACAAAGATAAATATTAACCATAATGACATTTATTAACTAAATATGGGCATGATTGCCAGAGTTTACATCAACGGCACATAAGACAAATTAAATAATAAGCAGCGGAAGAAAAACCGAAGCGGAAGAAGCCCACTGAGCCTGCCCACAGGCAAACGACAGTAAGACGCGGCCTACTCGTCCAGATCTTCACCGTAGTCGACGACATTTTCCTCTATGATGAGATAGCAAGGTGAGTACAAACTTGTACTCCACAAGTCACACGGAAAATGCATCATAATGATAAAGGCCACAAAGGAAGGCTTATAGGGTTAGTTTGCAAAAACAACATTTAAGGAAATACAATAAATAGATTGAAATTTCTGAATTTAATACAGTAAGTAAAAACAATACTTGTAATTGAAAATAATACCGTCAGTGCTGGCTCCGACCAAGCACCAACCTATCCTCGGGCATCCCACCCGGACCATCTTTTCCAAAAGATCACGTATGGATTCTATCCATCCACACACTTCCAAACACTCGTGGATTCCATCCATCCACAAGCTTCCAATCTCTCTCATGGGTTCCATCTACCCATAAGGTTTTCATTCTCTCATGGATTCCATCCATCCATAAGGTTTTCGAAAATGTTTTTGAAAAACAAAGTCTAATCCATGAAAAACTTTTACTCAGCATGCCCATGACCGTGGGCACGGCTATCCAGGATAGATTATACACTCTGCAGAGGTTGTACAGCTTTACCCACAAGACACGATCATCCTATATTGCCACCGGGTTACACACTTCCTTAGGTGTGCGGCGAGAGTCGTGATAAGGCCTTTACAATGCAAAGCCTTCAACTGGCCAAGCCAACTCTAAGGTTTCACCCGATAAGAATCCACCGGCCAGGACCCCTCTTGAGCCTAGGCGAGACTTCTCATGGCTTAACCACACTCGCCCAAGTGAGACTTCACATGGCACCAACCACGCTCACTTTCAACCTCGACTTGACTCGGTTGGGACTTCACAAATTATTCAGCCGGTGTCCCATACCACCATGTGGTAGTACGATTAGGGCTTTGCAATAGTAGCTCACAGACCGGTCCTTAATCTGACTTAGGCCCAACCACATACCCCTGTGCATGACAGTCAACTGCTGCGGCTCCAACCAACAGGGCATGCCTGCACCCGCCAATCGAACCAATAGCCTAAGTGTAAACCAGGTTTGTATTTTATTTTCAAAATATTTTATAAACCTCCTTGACTCACCAAAGTCAAGAGTAGCTCGAAAAACTTATCATTTTATGTAAAAAGGGTCATCATTTTATGTGAAAAGGTATCCCCAAAACATATATTATGACTAAGCAGGTCTAAGCATTTGATATAAAGTTTCTCTAGCCAACACTAATGCAGTTTGATCTAGGGTGACAAGGTGTGGAGGAATTCAATATCAATGGAGGAATTAATAAGTAGGCAATAACTAAATTTAAAACTGAATTGAAATATGTTGAATAAAAATACGCATGCAATATAATTTAAATAAACATAATTTTATTTTGAAAACTGGGATCAACATGATCAAGGAGTGTGACTTGCCTTGCTCTTCAACTTGGTATGAATCTTCGTCGAAGAATTTTCCCGAATCGTCGAAGTCTACACGCGAAAATAACGCACCAAATTCAAATTAAATTTAAGTTGACTTCAAATATTTTAATTGATGCTAGAAATGGATAGAGGGGAATTTTTGATGAATTTAGAAATTTGAATGGGCTAAATCGGAGTTAGGATGAAGAAGAACGGGCTCCGGGAAGTTTGAAAAGAGAGAAAATGAAAAAAGAGGATTTTTGGAATTATTTTTCTAAAGGAAAATCTGACTTATTGCGTCAACAGGGATTTTATTTTCGGCTGCTTTATTTTTCAACTGAAAAATCCGATTTAATACGCCATCATTGCGTCAGCCAGGGGCCGGGCCGACTGACAGGTGGGCCCTGGTCCATGGACCAGGTCCACGGATCCGGGAAATGGTGAGGTGGAAAGGCGTCGCGGTGGCGCTGACCGGGCCGAGGAGGCGAGGTGGCGGGCGTGGCACCATGTCGGCCGCCACGCGAGCGCGAGTCTTGGCGTGGCGATCGGTCGAGGTGGCGCCGCGACGCGGCGTGCTCGCCGGCGCCCGGCGGCGGCGGCCGTCGGCGAGGTGGAAGCGGGTAGAGGAAGATGGGAGCACGGGGGGCGCGGGCTCACCGAGGCGGCCGGCGGCGTGAAGAAGCGATGGTGCGGTTCGGGTTTGGCGGCGCGCGCTCGGCGATGGGAGGCGGTCGAGGTCGGGAGGTCGGGGCGGCGGCGGGTGGAGGTGGTGTCGGTCGGCGGCGAGCGAGGCGGCGGCGATGCTCGCCGGGGCGGCCGGCGGCCCTTGGGAAGAAGAGGCACGGTGCGGGGGAGATCGGGCGGTGGAGGCGTGGAATTGAGGGCAATGCCGAAGCTGGGGAGTCCTTTTTATAGGGCCGGAGGGGTGCGGGGTGCTCGGAAGAGGTCGCCGATGTGGGAGGCGGGGCGGTGGTTGCGGCTAGACGTGGGGAGGTGGGCGCGGAGGAAGCGGGCGCACGAGGTGGGGGGAAACGTGGGGCGGCGCGTGGGGAGGAGTGGCGGCGGGTTCAGGGGAGTGGGGGTGTGGCCGGATAGGGCGGAGGCCGTTACGGGAGGCGGGGGGCGCACGGAGGAGGATGGCGCGGGGAAGGGGACGGGCCTGACAGGCCGGGCCCACGCGCAGCGAGAGGGGAGAGGAGGGGCGGCTGCCGGGTGGGGCCGGGGAGGAAGAGAGAGGGGGCGGGAGCGGGTGAGATTGTGGGGGCGGGGATCGGACGGTCGAGAGAGGGGCGAGGGGCGGATGGGTTGGGAAGCGACGTGGCGGCCAACGGGAGGGGGTAGGCGGGATGGAGTGGGTGGCCGGGATGGGCCGGGCGCGTGAGACGTGGCTCCATCTGGGCCGTCCACGCGTCGGCCGGAGGGGAGTGGAGGGATTTGATTTTTGATTTCAGATTTTCAAAAAAGCTTGGAAATTACATTAAGCCTCAGAAAAATATTAAATAACCTCCAAAAATTCCAGAACAATTCAAAGATCCTCCTAGAGAAATTTTGGACTTAATAAAAATACTTCCAACTAATGTTGGTATTATATTTTTATTTCTAAAATACTTTTTTAATTTCAAAATAGATTTTTAAAACTCCTGAAAACCCAAATAAAATCCAAATAACTTCAAATATTTAATTTGACATAGAATTTTTATATAAAATCAAAATATCATATTATTTAATATTTTAGGTTTTTTCTAAAATACTTTTCAAATCCAGCTTTTTCAAAAACAGAAATTCGGGGCAAATTCAAATTTAAACTTAGGCACAAAAATACTTATTTAATTTATTTTTTATTTTAATTAATTTTTATTTATTTATTTATTTTCATTTTCATAAAAACATGGGCTGTTACAGTCACTCAACCATTGGGCGACAACAGTAGCAGTTGCCTAACGGTCGGGCGACTGCAATAATTAGCCCAACGATCGGCGGATTGCATGCGTGTCGCTTGGCTGTTGGGTGATAGGCTCCAGTCGCCCAACGGTCGGGCGACTGGAGCCTATTTCTGTAAAAAAAATGTTGCCACGGATATATTTTTGTTATTTTGAATATAAAATAAATTATTCGTACAAAAAATTTAGTGCTAGTACCCGTGCTAATTTTAAGGCACCATCTACTGAGTCTTTGTTTCTAACTTTTGAATTTTTAATTTTATTTTTTGGTTTTTTATATTTTTCTTCTGCTTCTAACTTTTGACTTCTTAATTTTGTTTTTTAGATTTTTTGTATTTTTTCTTTTTTTCTTTGTATTACCTTTGATTATATAATTCTTTATTTTTAAAATTTAATAATACTGAAAAACTATTAATAATTATAATGTATTTTAATTATTACAGTGTAAAATGAATCATAGGCTAAGGATCCAACTAAATCTGCTACATGCTTAATGAGTACTAAATTGTATTCATGGCTGGCCTGGCCAGACAGACCAGGACGAGAAAGAGAACGCGCACCAGGAAATTGCTTTAGGGCTTCCTGTCTGGTACTATGATTAGATGGTACTATGACACGCTTTTCATTTCTAACGCATCACTACAATATACATGCACCATGCATGTGGAACCGATGCCAGTACAATTGCAATTTCCAATTTTGTATCACTGGATTGTTTTGGCGGACAGAATTAGCCATCTCTGCACAGTGCAGTGCGAATAGCTACTACTGCCAGTGAGGTAGATACGAGGTTATTGTGCCATAAGCCGCTCCAAGTGGAGTACTCGCGCTGGAGGGAAGGAAGAAGTGGTAGAGATCGGCAATGTTGAAGGCTGTGCGTGTTTGGTCGCAGTCTAATCCGTAGTCATCTATGGTTGCACCGGAAAAACCATTTGTATCGAATGATGGATATATGGTTCACTTTTACTCTCACATGGTTAAGCATTTGGACGAATAAATTGGTGCATCAAACATAATAACCTCTCTAGAGTCTCGACAACTAGGGATGAAAATAGATCGGATACAAAACGGATATTGGTTAAACCATATTCATGTCTATATTTTTTTATTGGATTTAAATACGAATTGGACAAATATCGGATATGAATATAAACTGGACAAATGTCAGATACAAATTCAGATCAACTATTTTTTGGATTCTAATAATTATTCGTGACCTCTCCTATTTAAAACATAACACCAAATTATTTTAACATTTTGAATTGATATATTGTAAATAAATCAGTTATAAACATATCAAATTTGGCTAAAAAAGTATGCAAAAAGCTTTATGGGGATGTACCAAAATAAAAAATATGAAATGCTAATTTAGAGTCCACCATGTTGACGGCCTCGCCGAGATAATCAAAATGTATATATAATATGTCCAATTTGATGGTCAAATATAAAAGATACGTATAGCTAGCTGCTGCTATTATATATGTTGAATCCGAATATCTGACTCTGTATCTGTTTCAAGTCATACCAGGTTTGTATCTGATATCTGCGACTACGATAGGTAAACATCTGCATTCAGATATGATTTTCTATTCAAATTCGGATATTTAGTGTTCCAATTCGAAAATTCAGATCTGACTTCGTTTTCACCCTTATGGACAACTAGATATTTTGGCAGCAAGTTGTACTACCATTGCAATCAGTAGTCTGTTCTTCTAGCCCACCAAGCTTGACCACATCTACGACAGGAAATCGCCACACAGTCTTCTGTTTGTTGAATCTTGCATTCTTGCTACACGACAGTTCAAGTGCACACAATCGATGGATGCGCCAATGTGCTTCTGTGACACGGTAATTTCAGTGCACCTGCGTATACAAATCGTTAGGACGCTCCAAGGAAGTACTGGTGTTTTCTCTTGTTTGGCAAACCTAATAAAATTCCCTCTCATAACATTTGCGCCTATAACGAGTCAATTAGCATCAGATTTGGTCATGGAATAGCATAGTACTACTTGTGGAATGTAGTCAGAGATGTGCACCAGCAGTTCGGCCTTATGAGAGTTATTTTCCCTTATTCTGAAGGGCTGACTATAAATAACTCAAATGATTTCATAAGAAGAAAAACCAGTTAATTTTTTTTAATCAATGGCATATGGTCTAAATACAGATATTAAAAACGATGATTTCAGCTTTACAAATCACGATATCTGCTTCTTGTCACAGATCTAGAAAGAAAATGAATGCTGAGATTGGCAATGCCTCAAGAGGAAAAAAAAAATCAAAGCTATAACATCGATGCATATATAATTTAAGATAAATCTAAATTGCAATTTCGCATTGTTAAAATTTGCCTAAGGAACCATGGATCGGTTTCACAGTACCAACAATCTGAAACCTTTATGCAACTGTTGTAGGATATACCGTTTTGGTGGCGAACGTCACCGGGGTGACTATGGAAGGATTCAAAAGAATTCATCAGTTCAATAAAGTCATATTTCGAACTGCCACAGACAAAATAAAGATCAGCTCGATACCCAGACTCAGTTGGAAAAGAACGTCACTCTTGACTCCAGTGATTTGCTGAAACCTTCTCTCTTTCAGATGTTTCTTTGTTTATCCGAGTTCAGATTTCAAATATCTCATATAGTGTTAGGGCATATGGATGGTTGTAAGTAAAAAGATGATGAATTAATTGACATTTAGTTTGTTTTGGATTTTGCGTTTATAAAAGACTTGGTCGTTTGCTATTGAAGACTTTGCCTTCGAGTGATTTTGCTCAATTACGAGTAATCTCAGTCCTCAGATTTCAGAATTCAAACTACGACCACATCCTTCAGACTTCAGACTACGACCACAAACTTCAGACTTCAAACTTTAGACTACGACCACAGTCTTCAGACTATGACCACAGTCTTTAGACTTCAGACATCAGACTACGACCACGGCATGGCCAAACGACCTCACTCTGTATCATATTACGACCACAGCATGCTTCGACCATGGCATGAACGTGATTACAACTATGGCAGACTTCGACCATGGCATGAACATGACTACGACTATGGCAGATTTTGACCACATCTAGCATACGACCACGGCAGCTTTCGACTACGGCTGGCTTCGACCACTGCAGCTTTCGACCATGTCTGGCTTATGACCACGGCAGCTTTTGACCACGTTTGGCTTATGACCTCGGTAGCTTTCGACTACGGCTAGCTTCAACCACGATAGCTTTCGATCACATTTGGCTTCGACTATGGCAGTACGACTTCGACTTTTCGACCACGGTAGTACGACTTCGATCTTATGACCACGACAGGTAATAGTAGCTACAGTACTTTTTCATGGTCATAGCTATAGTACTCTTTCATGGTCGTAGCTACAGTATTTTTTATGGTCATAGCTACAACACTCTTTCATAATCGTAGCTACAGTACTCTTTCATGGTCGTACTATAGTACTCGATAGTTGTAAACTTTACTGGTCGTACTTGATAGTCGAAGGTTTTACTGGTCAATAGTGAAGGGCTTTGGTCGTTGGTTGTAGATTTGGCAATCTTGTCGATACTCACAGAGTTCACAGTCTGCTTTTTTGTCTTCGGTAGTCAGAGGCTTAGTGATTGGTTGCCGTAGGCTTCACGGTTGGTACTCGTAGACTTCATGGTCGATATGAGTGCTTCACTCTTGTGATCTTTGAGTACATCGAGTACTCATGTTGGGCCAGTGGTTGACTGATCGGTGTGTGCTGGTCGTTGATGAATGGTCGTTGCTACAGTACCAGGTGGGTACTCAAGGATTGAGATACTCATAGTCAAAGGACTTGGTACTCGATAGAAGTGGTCTCATGATCATGGTAAGCGGTCCTGTGTTGGAGTGTCGTCTATACTCGTAGGTTTCGAGTACGTGTTGCGGCTGTGATTTTTGATCGATACTCGGTAGGTAGTACTCGATTGTCATTCTATAGCGGTGCGGGTGGTTTCTGAGTACTTGTGGGTTATGAGTACTTTGAGGTAGCGGTCGTATTGAGTGGTCTGAGGGCTTGTTTCAGTTAGCAATAGACTGTGCGGTCGTAAACGATCTGGGAGATGGTCGTAGAGAATTTGGTTCTTGTCTGGGATAGACAAGGGTGTGTTTTACTAATGTGTATTGATTATGGTCAAGTTGGAGAGAATTTGTACCGGGAGATGGTGTCTTTGGTCTTTGCATGTGCAGGTGGGCATGGAGGTGAATATGGTCGGTGATGAGGATGACTGGGACTAGGAGAGAGTAATATGAGGTCCAGGCAGTTGGGATGTCATACGAGATGGTTGAGCTCATGCTAGAACACGTGGAGGTCAACGGTGGATACTGCGTGGAGGCGTGGAGACGGTTACGGTCAGTGACGAGAAGGACCGGGACTAGGAGGGGGTAATCTAAGGTCGAAAAAGTCAGGTGGTCACATGAGGTGATCAGGCTCATGCAAGAGCACGCGATGTGCACAATGGAGATACAAGAGAGGATATCCTGGAGGCTTCGTCGTGTGTGACGTATGGAGTTGTGGATGGAGTCCATGACTTGTATGAGGTGGTTAAAACCCGTGTTAGGAAGGGTTTCGAATAGAACACGCTTTGTGCGCTTGCCTATAAGAGCAGGGGATGTTGTAGGTTAGGGTATGGAGTTTTAGGCTTTCAAAGAGAAGGTTTTTAGGGGTGCCGTGAGGTGCTTTGTAGCCATGAACTTGATGAAGAAATAGTAGATCAAATCCTTTCCAGAAGAAGTTCATCAGCGATCTATTTTCATTTTCACTTTATATGCTCTATTTTGTCTTCGGCTTGTCCTCATTCGAGTGGTGGTCAAACGGCTAGGGACATCATGCAGAAGGAGGTCATGACTACACGCATCATTGTCATGCCAAGTGTCGGAACAAGCAAGTGATCGATTTGGAATCGTGTCGAGCGATCGGAATGAGCAGGCAGTCGAATCCAAGATTGTGCCGAGCGATCGAAACAAGTGGGTGATCAATCCGAGCACTCGTAAGCAAGCGTTCGTAAGCGAGTGGACGTAAATGAGAAATCGTAAGCGAGCAGTCGGAGCGAGCGTAGCGGTCGTAACGAGTGGTTGTAACAAGCAGTTGGGCGACAGAGGCTAACAAGTGGTCATAACAAGTTGTCGGGCGACAGAGGCTAACAGTGGTCATAGCGAGCTGTTAGGCGATAGAGGCTAACAAGTGGTCATAATGAGAGTAAGCAGCTGCGGCTGGTAATCCAGAATTACTTCTATTTTGTTTCTTAATGTTGGGTTTTGATTTCAGGTGGTAAAAGCGGAGACAATCATTCACCCCCTCTGATGGTGCCATATGATCCTACAAGTGGTATCAGAGCCAGTTGCTATGGCGTCAGAGAAATATGTGAATCATCTCTCATGCTAGATGGTACTAATTTTGCTTTTTGAAATGTCATATGCAAGCTTACATTGAGCCTCAAGGTAGTGATGTTTGGAATAAAGTTGCTATACCATATGAGGTTCCTACTGCTGCTACTAATTTAAATAAAGCTAATGTTGATTTAAATACTCAAGCTCATAACTTGTTATTTCAAGGGATTTCACACAAAGAGTTTGATCGTGTAGCTCATATTAATTCTGCCCACTTAATATGGAAAACTTTTTGTGATTATCATAAAGGAACCACTAAAATCAAATAAGTGCGTAAAATATTTATCAAAAAGAATATTCTAATTTTACTATGAAGCCTGGTGAATCCATTGATGATCTCTTTGCTCGTTTTGATAAAATATTGAATGATTTGTGCAGTGTTAATGTTATTCCTGCAGATGAAGATAATGCAACTAAATTTTGAGATCTTTAGATTCTGAGTGGTTGATGGTTGTCACAACTATTAATCAAACTATCGATCTAGATATTTTAACCATGGTCTTTATTCTAGATTGAAAACCTATGAGATGGAAGCTTTGCCATCTAAAATCGATAAATCTTCACCTTTAGCACTTGTGACTAACCCCGTGCAGGCTACTTCATCGAGCACTTTGTCTTGTGGTTCTTTGTCTGTCTTGTCTTCTTTTCAGAGGAACAGTTTGAATAACTCCCATAAGAGGACTTGGTATTGATCTCCTCATAAGCATATGAGGCACTCAACAATGTGAGGATAAGGAAGCGAGGTGGCGGGTCAGGTCCGATCAGATACTGTGAGTGTGGTGAGCCAGGCCACATTAAGATGTATTGCCCCCAAACTGAGGAGCAAGGAGGTTAAGGATGATGTCGGGACCCGGAGCAACGACTCCAAAACCCTCTGTGTAAATCGCACTAGTCCAGGAACAGCTAGTGCACACAGTAGAACAAAGATACATATCAAGCTCAAATGATCAACTATATTAAATAAAACGGTACGGTCTTATGGCCAAGTCTTACATCAATGCTCATTGGCAATAATAATAAAGCAAATAACTGCGGAAGCAAACTAATAAGAAGTGAAGCCCAAGCCTGCCCACAGGCAAACGACAGTAAGACGTGGCCTACTCGTCCAAGTCTTCACCGTAGTCGAAGTCATCCTTCTCTGTGTGGAGATAGCAAGGTGAGTACAAATTTGTACTCCACAAATCACACGGAGAAATGTATCATAATGATAAAGACATCAACAGAAGGCTTATAGGGTTAGTTTGCACAAAACAACATTTAAAGAAATACAGTAAATAGATAGAAATTGCTGAATTTAATATGATAAGTAAAAACAATAGCTGTAGTTGAAATTAGTACTGTTAGTGCAGGCTTCGACCAAACACTAGCCTAATAACCACGGCCATCCCACCCGGACCATCTTTTTTCGAAAACATCTTGTATGGATTCCATCCATCCACACGCTTCCACTGCGCAACTCATGGATTCCATCTATCCATAAGCTTTCAATCTCTCACGGATTCCATCCATCCGCAAGGTGTTCATCTCTCATGGATTCCATACATCCACAAGGTGTTCATCTCTCGTGGATTCCATACATCCACAAGGTTTTCAAAACTATTTTTGAAAAGCAAAGTCTAATCCATAAAAAAAACTTTTACTTAGCATGCCCATGACCGTGGGCACGGCTATCCAGGATAATTTAGACACTCTGCAGAGGTTGTACAGCTTTACCCACAAGACACGATCATCCCTTTTTGCCACCGGATTACGCACTTCCTTAGGTGTGCGGCAAGGAGATCATGACAAGGCATTTACAATGCAAAGCCTTCAATCTGGCCAAGCCAACACTACGGTTTCACCCCAGTAAGGAATCCACCAGATCGGGACCCCCTCTTGAGCCTGAGTAAGACTTCACATGGCACTGACCACGCTCACTCTCAACCTACAACTTGACTCAGGTTGGAACTCCACAAATTATTTAGCCAGGACTGTTGGGCAACATAGGCTAATGAGTGGTCGTAATGAGAGTAAGCAGCTGCGGCTGGTAATCCAGAGTTGCTTCTCTTTTGTTTCTCTATGTTGGATTTTGATTTTAGGTGGTGAAAGCGGAGACAATCATTCATCCTCTCTGATTATGCCATACAATCCTACATATATATACTAAGAAAATCTCATCATATGGAACAGTACTGCAGTGATGCACACTAATCGGACGCTAAATCTCACGACTCCACACTAATCGGACGCTAAATCAAATGTTTTGCTCCTGATCGAGGTTTAGTGCCAGACTGCCAGGCAACATTTTGAAGTGTGTGGTATAACAGTACGTCGAGCAACCTGGTCGCTTACTTCTGAATGTCAGCCCGATCAATCCAGAACTAGATGACAAATATCCGCACGACCTCCAGTACGTTGTCTTGCATCAGGTCAGGCTACAACCAGGATGAAACAAATAAGTTTGCAGTTAATGCATCCATGCTTTTTGTCAAGCTCAAAGTAAGAGGCTAAAATGGTTTACAAACAAAAAATAACCAGCGACACATTGGAAATGCTACAATGGTAACCCTAGAGGAGTCCGAGGTAAAGTAAGAGGCACAAACTAAGACATGTTGGACTGAGCCAATTGAGACAGTATGCTGAAGTTAATTTGCAGTGTGTAGAGATCGCAAGACCTTGTGTCAGCCCTGGAAGCTGGAGCATTTCCACAAACAATAGTAGGCTAAAGAGCTTTCCTCAGACAGCAATTTTTCTCCCACCAGTGCAATGCTGAATCAGTGTCACTCCTGGTAGAATAAACAGATGAAAGGAAATAAGATTGGGTAGATAATTTGTATGAGAATATTTATGAATGGCAGGCAAATTTGTGCAAATGTAAAAATCAACAAGAATCTCTAAATGTATTGTCACTTTAAATGGTCTCTAAAATAGTATATAGTGGTGCATGATGCAATGAATGTAAAAAAATACTTAAAAGATGCGATTATCAATTTGTGATGCCATGACAACCAGATCATGGACAAATCACAAACAATAGACAGAACAGCAAATTGTGTTTGGACATGTGGGGAATTTATTCTTAATTTGTAGCTAAGAAATGTATCTGTTTTTGTAACAAACTAAAATAGATAACTCTTTTATGCAGAGGTGAGCCGAATGGAAGAGAAAAAAAACAGGCAAGATTACTTTATAACTCTTTTATGCAGAAGTTCGGCGTTATCTTGCAATATGCCCAATATTACTCAGTCAGGTACGATGACGGTGACCTATTAGGAAGAGGATTCTGAATTGGACCTGTATATAAATATTGCAGAGATAAGACAACAGGAACACCTAAAAAAGAGAGACAAGATAACAAGAAGCACCACAATTTCATTAGCGAATTATCACAAAAGGAAACAAGTGGAGCCATCTTTATATTTATGAACCTTCCATCATTCAGTGTAAAGACTAAAGAGACAAACACTGCATTAATGAGTGTCACAGAAGGACTATGTGAGAAGGTCCACATGAGTGTTGTGATGAACTATTGCAACGTTCGTAGAGTGGTCTTTTGGTTTTGCAAAGAGAATTTGAGAAATTTGGGATTTGAGTCATGGATTGAGTTGGAATGACCTGGGTCCTTGAATTAAGGTTGCATGATGCATGTCTTGACTAATATAAGTCAAGTTGTGAAGAACTTGTGCGTGAAAACTATTTCTTTATCTTTGGATGTGCAAGATCGCTTGAAGTCAACTGTGGTCAACACCAATGATCGGGATTCAACTCATGGAGGAGTTAAGGCCTAGAATGATCAAGGATGCCGGGTGAGATGGTGAGCTCAAGCATGGCACGAGAAAAATGGAAAATATTGAAGGCAAGTTCAAACGGCAGGATGGTGCCATATAGCTTGCACAAGCCAAGTAAGCTGTGGTTCGGTGGAACCAAGACAGGAGAGACTTGGCGAAGCGTGGCGAGCTAGTGGTGCACCTACACATGACAAGCATAGTGACTGCTTGTAGTGGTTGGTAATGAACGGGTCAAGGAAGTGTATTTTGGTAGTTTGAGCAGAATATCAGAAACTATCTTGGAACAAAACCGCAGCGCATAGGCGATGCATTGGAGAGCGGTTTAGATCAAGATAGAGTTGGTTTGATCAAGGTGGATCAAGGCTAAGACTTCAGCGGATGCACACTTATATGCTTTGAAAAGCGTACATAAGTGAACTTATATGAGTAAAACCCATGTGTTGGGTTAACGGATTTCCCCATTGTAATAGTTGATAGAATCTATTAAGGGGTGTAGGTAGATAGTTGCTCACCTATAAAAGGGGGTTGGATGGAGACATGGATCTCATCCAACCCATCTCACATGTGCTATCTTGTTTAGGGTTAGGGTTTGAGAGTGGAGCATTTGGTGTGCTCTTTGTCCTCGAAGGTGGAGTGGCTGTAAAACTTTCTATCTCAAGTAAGCAATACATCAATCTTTGTGTATCTTCATAGATTCATCTTGCTTTGATTGATTTGCTCTTGATTTGGGTTGAAAGTGTGATATCTTGATCCGAGATTATTTGAATTGATTTCTTTGGTGCTCTAACTTGCTGTGATATATGAAAATACATCTACATCCATCTTGGTTATCATCCACCCATGAGCTAGTTATATTTGTCAACTTTGATTTTAACTCGGTTTTGATGTAACCTTCCAACAAACTGAAAAGGGTTTCAATTTTTGTCCATGATTTTCATATTGTTTATTGGAATAAGTTCAAATACCCTAGAGAAGATCCTTGTAAAGTTTTATTTCATTTGGATCTACGGATCAAAAGTCCCATCTATTTTTGTTTTGATTCTGTGCTAAAACTCAGATTGCTCCTCTGTTCTGCTTTACGTTTAACCACGTTGGCTTCGACCATGGTCAGGTCTCAAACCACTCGTTGGCTTTCGACCACATCGGGTTTTTGACCGCTCACTGGTCATTAGCCTCATTGGTCATATTTTTGACCACGTCTCACACCACTCGTCGGCTTTTGACCACATTGGGTTTTGGACCGCTCATTGATCGTTGACTTTACTGGTCGTATTTTTGATCACGTCGGTTTTAGACCACTCGTTGTCTTACGACTATGTTGGGTTTTCGACCTCTTTCTGGTTGTCGACCACACTGATCGTATTTCGATCAGATTCGATCACATTGGTTTTAGATCACTCGTTTGCCTTCGACCACGTTGGTTTCGACCACATTCATTTTCGACCATGTTGGTCATCGACTACATTGGTTTTTGACCGCTCTCTGGTCGCTGACCACCCAAGTCGAGTTTCGACCACGACGGTTATCAACTATGTGGGCTTTCAACCGGATTCGACCACGTTGATTTTAGATCACTCGTTGGTTTTCGACCACGTTGGTTATTGACTACGTTGGTTTTCGACCTCGTCAACTGCTAGAGTCAATTTTCGGCTACGTTGGTATTCGACTGGTAGTCGATCTCTGACCATGTTGATTTCTAGCCAGTGGTCGTAACCCGATCACGTAGTGTTTCAAACTAGTCGTGCTCAGCTCTATGGGACTTCCAAACACGTTGTCGAAGTTCGACCATGTTGTTTTTTTTACTAATTTTACTCAGCTTTGACAGTCTCTGATTTTCAGTAGGATTGTTATCCTATTCCTCATAGCTTTATAGTTATCGGGGTAAAGGATAAGTAAATACTTGAGAGAATAAAATTTTAATGCATCATTCATCAGCTCTGTTGCCTATCCAATCCTATCGTCACCTCATGTAAACAGCAGAGTTTGCAAAAATGCAATCAGTGTATTCAAGTAACCGGAGAAACTGGGTAGGTATGGTCCAGTAAGGACTATGGTAACCAAGATGGAGAGTCAGCAAACCAGAATGAAGCAATTCACGGGAAACATGCTTATCTTTAGAACATAGTTGATGACCTTATTTTATTGGAAGTTTCTTCACTGCAGTATTCGCCCACCTTGAACTTGGATCTTCCTGCAATTGAGTTATAACCAGAGTGGGTCAATGTTAAGCAGTGAAAGCAAAATTGAAATTAGTTTTTCCCTAAAGAAAAGGGTACAGTTGGTAATAAAGCAAAGCGCTTTTTCATGAACGGCTTGCAACAAACATATTATATTACCATGGCAGCAGTTAATGCTAGGGGGACAAATATGGGAAAAGAAATTGTGTTTATGTTTCCCGTGGTCGGTAACTAAGATTATATCTACGAATTTTCCGAATAAGTAAAGGCAAAGCAGAGTAGCATGGATCCATTGGGACAAAATGACCAGAACGAAAGAGTAGTAAATTGATGGAAATAAGTTAAATACTCCTGGTGGGAGTAGAGGCAATAAAATGGAAAATTTTTACCTTGCATGTGCACACAAAGGAAAAAATAAAACCAGAGGAAGAATGATATTTTATCTCCGTACAGTGACACATAATCATTCTAATTCATTTAATTCACCTAAAGAAATATGAATTAAAAAAACTTGTCTAATTAATTAGTCGTATTGACCTATGGGGTCAATCCCTTCAAAATATCTAAAATTATGTAAATTTTTATGCAATTATCAATAGAAACATAAGTGTTTTGCAAAATCCAGTGAGATCATTTGATCCTACAGGTAAAGCCTCACTCCGCCACTGCAGGAACTATCTCGGCAACTTTTGTCTACAACAAAATGCGAATAACATCTCCAAGTTTTATTGCAGTTTCTCGACCACCTATTAACACAAACTTGCGAAAAACCATAGTATAGTATGGAGGGTTGGAAGGAGTAAAACCGAATCATAGCTAGATTACAAACATGCATGAAGAGATCCATTCAGGTGTGAAAATATTACAAATCTGCCGTTGCCAAAACCTGCTGGGCAAGGGTTAGAATTGTTCAACCTTGTGTGGCAGTTAAACAGGTCGGCAGCAGCAGAGGCAGTTGCGGTTACGGCAAACAAAACAAGCCAACGGGAATCTGGCGATCAGCTGCGGCGCGCCGGCAGATCTACCGCGCGTACGTGCAGAAGAGGTCGTCGTTCGGTTTGGCGTACTGCCTACTTGCGCCAAACCGATCCGATCAAACGTGGCACGAAAGAAATAATAATCCTGGCTGCTCGCCTCCTGGCCAGCGTGCCGTGCTGATGTGGAATAACTTCTTCAGCCAGCTGGGTCTGTACGTGCTGATGTGGAATGGTGACGTGGCACACTTTTTTGTTTTTACTACTATATTCTTCTCTCTAAGTTGGATGACATGGCGTGTCAGCTGTGACATGCATGTGTTTTGAGATGGAACCAGAGAAGCAGTGGGGCCATGAATGATGAATCACGGTATGAACTGTCGATTGCAAGAATTTTTTGTACGGATAATCTATTTTTTATTCGAAATTACAGAAATATACCTGTGGAGAAATTTTTTACAAAAATAGGCTCTAGTCGCCTAATGGTTGGGCGACTGGAGTCTTTCGCCCAACCCAGCAGCGACAACCGGAAAATCTCCCAACCGTTGAGCGATTAATTGCAGTCGCCCCACCATTAGGCGACTTGAGTGCAGTCGTCCAACCATGTGACGACTAGGGGTGGGGTAAAAACCCAGCGTGCTCGGCCGCCGCTGAGCACTGTTTGCATTTCTTCCTAGCTGATCGCGCGAGAGAGAGGAAGGAGAGGAGAAGAAGAGAGGAAGAAGGGGAAGAAGAGGAGAGGGAGAAGAGGAAGAGGAGAGGAGAGGAAGAGGAGAGGAGAGGAGAGGGAGAGGGGGAGAGGGATCCAGGTAATTTTTTGGTGTATTGTTTTTCTTAGTGTAGAAAATTTAAGATGTAGAAAATTTAGTTTAAAAATTTTGTATAGTATTTTTTACGCATTATTGTAGAAAATTTAGTGTAGAAATTTAGATGTAGAAAATTTAGTGTAGAAATTTAGATGTAGAAATTTAGTGTCGAAATTTTGTACAGTATTTTTGATGTTGTATTGTACAAAATTTATTGTAGAAAATTTGTACAGTATTTTTGATGCATTATTGTAGAAAATTTAGTGTAGAAATTTTGTATAATATTTTTGATGTATTATTGTAGAAAATTTAGTGTCGAAATTTTGTATAATATTTTTGATGTATTATTGTAGAAAATTTAGTGTAGAAATTTAGATTTAGAAAATTTAGTGTAAAAATTTTGTACAGTATTTTTGATGTATTACTGTAGAAAATTTAGTGTAGAAATTTAGATGTAGAAAATTTAGTGTCAAAATTTTGTACAGTATTTTTGATGTATTGTTGTAGAAAATTTAGTGTAGAAATTTAGATATAGAAAATTTAGTGTCCAAATTTTGTATAGTATTTTTGTTGTATTATTATAAAAATTTAGTATAGACCATAATGTACAAATTAATCGTGCGGTGAAATTTATACATATTAGAAAAATCAGTAAATATTGAGGGTAAAAATTAATCGTGCACGTTTATTGCAATGGGTTACGACGCGTTTTTTTGATGTATTATAAGTACTAACTTGAACTCTTTTTGTAGGTATGGCTCGTGACGGTCATGACTCTGACTGGCGGTACCCGCTGTTGGACGAGCGCATGGACCGCGTGCACCGCGCTTCCCGTCGTGTGCCGCCACCTGGGAGCACGGATGAGCTGGTTGAGTTGGGAGTGGTCCGGACACGCACACCTCGCGTGGCCTGGGGACCTGACCCCTGTTGGACTGTCAGGTTTGCACTACACCTGCGTTTTAGTGTTGCCGTAAGAATGTTCCGTGCTGACCTTCACTTTGTTTGCAGGCTGCGGGATGCCGGGCTACTCCCTCTTGCCCGGATGGTGCAGGCCACGGAGGAGGATGGAGCCGCCTTGGCCGCGAGCAGGGAAGAGGTGGGCGTGGGTGATCACGGCGCTTCTCGTTCGACCGTTCCTGGCGGCGGCTTTGGTGGACCGTTGGCGGCTGAGACGCGCACTTTCCACCTCCCATTCGGGAGATGGCGTCGACCTTGCGGGATGTGTCCTGCTTCTTGGCCTTCCGATCGCGAGGCGCGCCTTCCTACCGGAGGCCGGCCGAGTGGCGCGACATGCTTAGCGGTCGAGGTCATTTCCAGCGGCGATGACCACCACATCTTCGAAGAGAATCAGATCCACGGGCTGTCGCTTAGGTGGCTCGCACAATACCGGGTACGTGGTCTTTACAATCGATCATGTCTTCGAGGATCTTACTTGCGCTATTACATACTAATAACAACTTATTTGCATTCAGGTGGAGCGCATGGATCCGACAGCGAACAATTACGGTCTCGCGCCACTTGGAGGTGTGCGTCTTTGTGGCTATTTGGTTGGGTGCTCTTCACCACCACCCACGGCAACTCGTGGATGCGCGCCTTCTGCTTATGCGAGGCGATCACGACGGCGAGGCCCCGAGTCACACTGGGGATCGGCGTGCTGCCACGGCGTCGCGCCACGTGCGTGCGTGCCACGAGATCAAGGCAAACTCGATCCTCACGGGCTGTCCCCTACTGCTGCATTTGTGGTCGTTCGAGTGCTTCAGCCTCGGACGACCTGTGCTAGACGACATGGGTCCGTACGGGGCCAAGATGTATCCAGGGGGAGACGTTGACCGACCGATGATGAGTTCTCTTTGGTGTCGTCGACGAGTAAGTATTATCACAGTCAACTATTTCCTTCATATTAATGATCGTCATACTTAACAACTTGTCTTTCTTGCAGGTACAGTTCACGCATGTGCAGGTCACGCGGGCGTACCTACCCTTTGTGGAGCAGTTTGACCGCCTCACAGACTCCAACGTGCGCTGGGAGCCTTACGCAGATACGGCAGTGTAGGCCCATGCTCCTGACGGGCTGTCCGCACTGTGCTGGCATGACCGGGCTTTCTGGCTCACCTGCCGGAAGCTCGTGTACGATATCTACGTGGAGGACTACGCACCCCACCGAGTCATGCGACAGTTTGGGCTACGGCAGGTGCTTCCTGTACCAGTCAGACCACCACATCCGCAGAACGTGCATGCGTGGGTGATCGCTTCTCATAAATATGTACGTACTTACTACTGTGTTCGCAAGTACTCACATTACATAATGGTCCTATAAGCAAGCGCAACAGGAAGGGAGTTAAACGAGGCACGGACGGGTCGACGAAGATGCAGCCCTAGATTGCATAGTGGGAGGGTGCTCTCGACGACCACGTGGAGGAGGACCGCCCATACGACAGCAGGGACTACGCGAAGTATCTTCGCTGGTACCAAGCGCGGACACGTACCAGGCTCGTACATGTCGTACACCTGCCTACCACACACGTCGTCGCTCCGACAGACACGTACCCCGCACACCTCGCGCGCGACGCTCACATCGCGGTACGTTACATGTAATTTCAAAGATTCCCAAATGACATTGTCGTTTCGATGATGGACCATTTATGTCTTTTGTCTAGGTGGCGTTGGTTACGTCCTATGGACCGAGTCCATTTCACTCCTGGAGAGGTCCATCCCTGTCTCTGATTGAGACCATGTGGAGGTGTCCTCATGTTTGTGATGAGTAATTGACTCGTGTTCTGGAAAGTTTGAGTTTGATTTTGTTAGTTCGCGCCAAGTCGGTGCATGGCATAGTCTAGTACGGTTGGACTTGGTCGAACGCGGTCGGATGTGCTTGGGACGCATGTTCTTTTTCTCGATCGGTCAATTTGGGTATCTCATGCTTGAGTGCATTCTCTTGATGCTAATATGGATGATATTGTTTCGAGCGGTGCTATGTGATGGTTTCTTGTCTGCGATGGCTGTAGGACTTTGAGGTGGAGTCGTGGAGAGGCATGGGATGACCAGACTAGGCACGGGCGGTGCTGAGGTCAAAGCGGTCGGGAGGTGCCGAAGACGACGAGGACTCGAAGTGGTTGCGAGGCGTCGATAGCAGGAAAAGAGGAAGCTTCCAGGAAAGTGCGTGAGGGGCAATTCAGTCAAATTGACTCAGGCCTGAGGAAACGAGTTCGGTTGAAGAAAATGGGTTGAGACCCGGTAGTGAAGGCTAAATGGAGGAGGTTAGGGTTTGGAGATTGAATCCTGGTTCCCTCCATTTCTTGTGTCGTAAGAGTGTTGACTTTTTGCCTCATGTGTGTGTGAAGTCTTGGAGTGGAGTATGGCTGCCACTTCTTGATTTTCCATATGGGGTGTGAGCTTTCTCTATATGAGTAGCGGGAGTTGGCAGAGGAAAACAGCAAAAAGTAAGAGTATTGGTTTTCCTGCGTGAGTTCCTCTCGTGAGTATGTCTGGTATGTGTGGGGTTATGAGGTGAGCTCAAGCAAGCAGTGTGTTGTGTTCTTCCTCTTGTGGGTGATCTTCTCTGTTGAGAATCATGTAGTGAGAGGGCTGTAAAAGAACCATATGTAATAGCCCCTGTCTTTGAATCAATATGAAATGGATTGAGTTTGAGCTATCTTGTGCCTTTCTGTGCTTTGCCTATCTTTTGTGTTATTCTCAGTTCTTGTGGTTTAGAGTTGAATTCTTGATTGATTTGCTGCAAAATGAGTTGCTTTGAACTGGGAATAGTCTCAAGGCCTCTTGGCTAACACATTCCTGAAAGCAATCATTTTATCTCTGCTGTTCTCTCCCCAAGAAATGAGTTGAAGCACTTCCTCTGTTTTAAAATGTCTAGGGTTTGGAGGCAGAGCCTTTGTGGTGTTCTTGGCTTCCCTTCTAGAGGTTGCTCTCGATTTGTGTTGTCTTGTCAGAGGCTATTTCTGCGATGTTGAAAAGTTCCATGAGCAAAGGATCGAGAATCTCGAGGATTTTGGATTTTGCCCCTTCCTGTTGTACTCTTCTTGGCAAATCTCTGTAATCACTGTTTCCTTTGCTTCTGGATTTCATTTCCTTCTCTCTGAGGTCAGGTTGTTGTTTAAAATGAAGTCCTGTTCAGTTTGAGTTAAGAGCAGTAGGCTTCTGTTAATTTTCCCTGCTCTTGGGTATCTGAAGTATTTTCTGTTCTCACTGGCTTTTCGGTTCAGGTTCAGAATCTCTGCTTTTATGTTTGCCTCTGCTGGATTTGGTCCCAGTCAGACTATATCTCATATGGTGATTTGAGGCAAGGTTTATTAGGCACGTGTCATTTTTGGAATCAAATGAGGTTTGAGTGGAGCAAGAAATGATAGAGGGAAATCTGATGAGACGGATATCAAGGAAGGTTCATGCCAAGAAGATTATTCACAGGAATATTCCACTTCGGGTTCAAAGATGGCTAGTCATAGCTGACTATATAATACCATGGCTTGATCTTTTTAATTTAATAACCTCTTTTTATTATTTTATTTTATATTTATTAAGGAAGTTCCATGAGTTAGGTTAGACCTATGGACACGTGTTTGAGTTTAGTGGAGTATTGAGTATGTATTGGTTAAGCGCTAATGATCCGCTCTTTTACCTATAAATTCCTAACCCATCACTGTTTTGGACATTTCTTCACAACTTGGCATGTGCACGATTAAACAATAATTGTAAGTTAGGTTATACCCCACTCTACACCAATGTTTTGACTAAAACTATATTATCTTCTTGCATTTGACTCGGGGCATGCTAATCATATTTTAAGGTCCTTTAAAGAATTGCTATTACTTATAATTGTTACTGGCCTTGTTATTTTCAACTAATTACCTAGATTGTTGAAGTATTATTTGAACAAGGGGTCCTTATGATTTTTGAGCCGTAGAAATTATGTAATTATCTTTACATACCTTAACCTATCCTCCAAGAAAGATCATTAGTAAATGTGGAGACTTTAAATTAAATCCTAAAACATGTTAATTGTTTTCTTTAGTCTTACTGGCCATTATTCAACCTGGGTGACCTTGGTTATTAGTTACAGCTTCAAGAACTATATTGTAACATTCTTTTCTTTTAAGCATGTATCTTAATTTAAATGTAGTGACATATCGGTTATTTGCCTTATCCCTAAATCATTCGCCCTTTTATCTAAGATTCTTACGATACTCTAATACATAGATAAACAATGTATTACCAGGATTTAAAATAACTTTCAATTGCGTACTAATTGTGTTTGAGACTAGCTTCCTTATATGCATGGCAATCCATAATTTAAATTATGTATTTTTGGTCTAATATTAGTGGCTTGCTAATTAAATTATTTTATGTTAATTATTTATCCATTAATCAAAAAGAAATCTCTTTGCTTTTGAGATATGGAAATAGCAATTACATTTTATATGGTTGAATCTTGTATCACTTAATACTATATCTCTATATCCTTGTGTGTGTGTGTATTTAAATCCTAGTTAATTATTTTGGTTTTTTTAATTTACTTTCTATTTGAAAATGGCCAAAAGAATTCAGATGAAAAGGGGAAAGCGGGAGTAGGGCACCTAAGGCAAGGGAGATGGCGCAATTTGGGGCGGCGGTGGCGCGGTGGGTGGTGGATGGAGGGATAGGGTAGGCTGGTAAAATGGGATCCCGAGGAGGCAAGGAAGCCGGTGGAGGAGGTGGCGTGGCCGAGATGGCGCAGTCGGCTTGGTGGTGGCTTGAGCTGCCAGCGGCGAGGGCGGAAAGAGGTGGCGGCGCCATGATGGGAGTGGGGATAAATAGAGAGCATGGTGAGAGCATGGTAGTGAACCTTCAGAGCCGGGCCGCAGAGGTGGAGGTGTGGCGGCGGCGATGATGTGAGCCTGGGTGGTGCCAGGGTCGATGGTGGCGGTGAGTGGAGTGGCGAGCTCAAATTGACAGCGGGAGCTAAGGAGGGTACAAGGTGCTTCCCCAAGAGGAATCGGCGAAGCCCTTACGGTGAAGAAATGGCGATTCTGCAGCGCTTTCGGCGGACACGGGAATGAGGTGATGTAGGAGCTTTGGTGCACGAAAATCTAATTAACTTGGAGAGGAGTAGATGGGAAGCGGGAACACGATGTGGCGTGATCACATTTGTGAGAGCATTGTCGGGATGACCGGGCGTGGATGCTAAGCGGTGCCGGAGCATGGCATGAGCTGAGTTGAGCTCGGTGGAAGAAAGGAAAGGAGTAGGGAGATGAAGATACGAGACAAGGCAAGCTCGGGGACATTTATAGCCACGATGGGGAGGCTGTGGTAGGCCTTTGTTGCCGGCGACCGGGAGCAAGACTTCGGTATGGCGGCGATGGCGGCTGGCGTGCACGGCAACATGGCGTCGTGGAGGCGTGCGGTGCGAGCATGGCATTGGCAAGGCGAGTGATGTCTTGGCGTGGGCACAGGGCACAATATGGTCTCTGGCACGGTGCTTGACAGGGCATGGCATGACGTCAGGAGGGCGATGTGACATTGCCGTGGTGAAGCTAGGCTTGGTCAACGCGGCGCACATAACAAGGAGGAAGGGAGAAGTCAGGGGAGGGAGGAAGGGTTTAGATGATGCAGAGCATGGGAACGTGATGGAGGCGACAGGAGTAGGTGGCACATGGCCGGAGTGACGCGCGCACAGTGCGGGCAGTGCCGGGGGGAAGGAAGGAGGGAGAAGAAAGAAAAAAGAAAGGTGGGGTCCACATGGAAGAGATAGGAAGAAGGGAGAAGAAAGAAAAGGAGTAGCATTTGCAAATTACAGAAATTTGAATTCTAAATTGCACTTCTATTATTTTTGAGATTTAAGTTTGCAATTGAAATTTGAATTTCCAACCTTAAGTTTTGTATGTTAATTGAATAAAAAAGATTGATTTCTTGGTTTAATCATTTGGACACAAAATTCAATATTCCCTTGCATGTGATGTTATTTAAGTTACCTCCAGATTTTGACTTCCAATTTTATTTTATTTTAATTGGTATTCATATTTTAGAAGCTTAGCTCTAATGTGAGGCTAGCTCTCAAATTGGTTTATAATTTATATTTTGCATTTCACAAAATTCAAAAGAATTCAAATAAATATTTAGAAAAAATTCGAATGACAACACTATGAAAAATAGTTTTAAAATTTTCATAATTTTAAATATCCAAAATTTAGGATGTTACCACAGAGAACCGGGCCCTTCCACCTATCAGGGGTGGCGCCTAGGTCGGTGCCCTGGCTGGTGCCAACCTTCATCTTGCTGACTACGTCACAAACTCCTTCCCTACCTCACATGTATATCTTGCCTAGGGATCCTCACACCAGAACACATGTATGTTTCATTGCCGTTTGTGCTCTGTGTGGTTGACGAGTGGACCTAGGTTGTCAGGCAGGTGGCAATGTAGCAGAGTTGTAATTTCTTAAGAATTTTGTCTCTTAAATATGTAGTTATCTGAAATTTAATCTAAAAGTTATAGTTATATGATAGTTTTGATACTAAAGTTGTAGGTTTGCGAGTTTACTCATTAATAGTTGGTACAAGCGTCATGTTCAGTAGCGTGAACTCATTTGTTTACGCTAATAATTTGCCATGTGAGTAGGGCTAAAGGCTAGTAAATTCCAAGGATTCTTTTTAACATTAATTATATATGCGAATGGACTCTTTTTAATTAGCGACAGATTGTGAGAGGGCAGCTGTAGTAAAAAAGTAATGCTAAAATTGCTGATTGTTAGGGTGCGTCAGACTAGAGTTACAAGCACCTGACAATTCAAGCATGTTTAATTGTCCAACAACTGCATCCACGAAATGACTAGTGTCCAAATAAGAAATCACATGAACATGTTATCAGGTGGAAATTGCTCCCTCCATTTCAAATATAAATCATATATTTAGTTTTTAAATATAAGGTGTTAATAATGTCTTATCTCTTTTGCTTTGATTCCCCCTCTCTCCAACATTTAAGGTAAACAGTGTCTATTCTCTCTTATTCCAACAAGGATATCGTGATCATTTCTTTTTCCATTCTTTTGGTCTTATAATACTACGTGGCGCTGGTTAAAATACGCCTTGTATTATGTAAAATGGGATCTGATTATTCCAACTTTCCAAGTAGTTATTACATCCATTACGTGCTGACACGCCTTATTCGAATGTTTGTTCCATGTGTACCATTTCATGATGCAACTTAATTAATTACTCTTAATTAAATAAATATTTTTGTGATGCAACTGCGCGAAAGGGAAAGCTACCTGCAATAGCTAGCATCTAATACTCATTTGGAAACCCTGGATTACCTGCAACCTTGTCTCTCTCTTTTGATTAAAAACTACCGCCATCAGATTCTGTAAACTAGTGGCTTTTGCCAAAAATCAGAACAAAAGGCAGGTCTCGCTTTGAAATTTTTGTACGAATAATCTATTTTTATTTGAAATTATAGAAATATATCCACGGCAATATTTTTTACACAAATAGGCTCCAGTCATCTAATGGTGCACCTAGTCCTTACCAGCTGCCGATAGGTTGCAGTGTCTAGACGGCGGTTGGGGTAGTCACTAGAGTAGTTTGTACAACTCCAGTAACGTATACCTAGGCTGATGCGGTGCTTAGACTTGAAGAACTTGCACGTGTCCCCGCACCAACAAAGGGGAGTATCTCCCCCTCGGATGGGAGTTGCGGGAAACGCTCGGTGGGAATGTTCGGGATGGGGTTGTTGCTATAGGGCCTGTCATTGCGGGGAGCTGACCAGGCCGCAGCTGCCCTTATTTTCTCATCGCGGGTAGCAACTGACCGTGCTAGGTCGTGGGTCTCCTCCCATTGCTTCATCATCTTATCCCATTGCTGCTTCTGCCTTTTGTCCATCCCGGTGCGATGAAGGAAGTGTGGTGTAGTGTGCGGTTTGGTTGCGCAGCGTTCTCTGAGAAATCTCCTCGACCTCATTTTATAGTGTGCAAAGCTGGTAAAGCTGAGCCATGAGGTCTTGTCGCTACAGAAAGCTGGCACGTGCGATCATGTTGCTGCGCAAAGCTGGCGCGTTCGGTCTTATCACTGCGCAAAGCTGGGCCATGCTATAATGTCACTGTGAAAATCTGCATTGTCATGTTATGTCACTGAGGAAAGCTGGCACGCTCGGTCTTCTAACTGCGCAAAGCTAGGCTGTGCTATCATGTCACTGCAAAAAGCTGCGTCATCATGTTATGTCATTGAGGAAAGCTGGCGTGTTCAGTCTTGTTGCTGTGCAAAGTTGGGCCATGCTGTCATGTCACTGCAGAAAGCTAGCCCGTGCGGTCATGTCGCTCTGAAAGCTGGCCCGTGTGGTCTTCTCACTGCGCAAAGGCGGTCGATCTTTGTCATGTCACTGCGAAAAACTGCGTCGCCATGTCATGTCACTAAGGAAAGCTAGCGCGCTCGGTCTTCTCATTGCGCAAAGCTAGGTCATGTTGTTATGTCACTGCGAAAAGCTACGTCATCATGTCATGTCACCGAGGAAGGCCGCTGTGCGATCTTCTCATCAGCGCAAAGGTGGCACGGCCGGTGTTCTCAACTGCGCAAGGCTGGGTCATCATGTCATGTCACTTTGAGCAAAAATGGCCCGGTTACGCTATAAAATGAATGGATGAGGTGGTCTTGGTTGGAAAAATTATCTTCTCCGTCGTGAGTAAGCCACAATGACGAACGCCGAGGGCGATCGAACATGGGTCACCAAGGGCGACCTTTAGCTCGAAAGGAAGGAGGACTTCGCCCTATGTACCGCTTGTTGCCAAATAGGTGCGCTCATCGGTGTGGCCAAAATGCAAACACATGCTTTGGACACGGTGGTGCAAGTGGCGAAGGCCATACTGGATGGTGGTCGACGTTTCATCCGATGCCCAAACTCGGGGTACAAGTTCGCACTCATCTATTTTGTTGTAGTACTAATATAGCTTCGATGTTAACGTTTGTTTGTAGCGATGGATAAATGTGACTTCGTGCGATGGATCGATCCTCCCCACGAAGGGTATATTTCAACGTACGTGCATATGTTATGGGATCGAATCTTTGATTTGGAGGCACACATTGAGAGTATTGAAGAGCAGAACGATGACCTCCGTCAGTAGGTGGAGTGCGAGAGGGGTAACGAGGAGGTCATCAATATAGGGAGTTCGTACGACCCAACATACTACTACATGAACCCTAGTTATATATATGCTTGCCAGTACAATGATGGCCAGCCACGTTCGAGACGGCCCCCCTCAGCAATACTCCATGTGAGTGCCACGAGGCTCATTCCACATATAGGCAACGATGTGTATGGTTCTACCGGTGTACTCAGCACTGTTGTTCGAAATAATTTTCAATGTTGTTAAGCATGTAATTGAATGATTCGTGCATTGCTGCAGTTGCCATCGGTGTAGTTCACTGTTCGTTTGCTGTGCGCGTCGAGAAGGTAAGGAGAAGTAGAAATAAGCTCGGTACAATAGAAGTAAAAGTTAACTATGTAAATAACAAATATAAACAATACATGAACAAATAGTGTACATTGAGCACTACCGTCCCCCAACAGCATCCCAAAGACCCCTCTGCCGCCACCTAGCGCCCTCAGTCTCGCGTCCGCGTCCTCTCATACGGCCCCACTTGGCCATTCTCCGCTGCAATGGGTGGTGACGCCCAGAGAACGTAAGACGCTTAGGAGACTGTCGCACCCGCCACTGAGCTGGTGGAGTGGGCTCTACCATTGCTTGTGTGCCCTGCGGTGCATCGGTGAGGGCACTCCTGGAGAGAACCTCTGATGGTGTGCCCCGAGGTGCAGAGCCGGACGCCGGCCCGGGCTAGTCCAAAAAGTACTGGTCTGGATCGTCCAGGCCTGGGGAGACGCCATATCCCTTCTCACGGGAGAAAAGACTTGTAATGGTAATATCGTTAGTTTGTTACATAAAGCATTGGGATAAAAAGTGAGATCTGACGATGCGTATCCTCAGTTGGCGCCATCGCGTCTGGAGGAGGGATGTACGGTGCGGAGTACACCCTGCGTGGGAAGCGGCGATGTGCGGAGGACACGTGAAGAGCTGCCACGGTGGTGTACGAGGTGTCCCCATGTAGAGCCCCCACTGTGCAGGTGAGGTGGTGTAGGGCGTGTCCATGTACAACCTCCGGAGTAGTGCCACGCCCGGTCGGGCGACACCGTTGGACGAACCGTCTATGTACTAGGCGTGGTTGTGGAGACCACCGGTAGCCTCGTGCAGGACAGCAGGCCTACGATACGTCTACACCCGGCCTCCATCCGACGCCAAACGCTCACATTATCCTCATGGGTCAACTCTGCACCTGCGGTGAGCCATCGGCATAGTAGTGGACTTGCTCCACATCGGGCTTGGCGTCGGCTGAAGAAAAAGACATGAAATGGTCCATCATCGAAATGACATTGCCATTAGGGAATCTTTAAACATTACATGTAACGTCTGCGAGGTGGCGTCCGCGCGAGTGCACGGGTACATGTCGCGCCGGAGCGGCGACATGTGTGGTGGGCATAACTCCCTTTCTGGAGTGTCTGCTTATAGGACCATTATGTAAGTACTTGCAAACAGAGTAGTAAGTACGTACAGATTTATCAGAAGTGGTCACTCACGCGTGCACGCTCTGCGGGCGGTGGTCGGCCCGTACAGGCGCTGATGTAGACCAAATCGCATCACTCATTGGGTGCACATCCTCTACAAAGATATCGTACATGAGCTTCGTGCGTCGGCCAAAAAGCCGGTCATGCCAAAGCCAAGGTGTATCTGACCATCAGAGCACCGGTCTGCGATGTCTGTAGGTGATCGACTCGGCTCACGTCATCGGCTGTGAGGCGGTCGAACTGCTCCCACAAAGGCGAATCGCCATCGACCTGCACGTGCGCGAACTGTACCTGCAAGGAAGAACAGTTGTTAAGTATGACCATCATTAATAAGAAGAAAATAGCTGATTGTGATAATACTTAAACATCGACGACACCAGATAGAAGCCATCGTCGGTTGGTCGACGTCTCCCCCGGGGTACATCTCTGCCCCGTACGGACTCATGTCCTTTAGCAAAGGTCGTCCGAGGCTGAAGCGCTCGAACGACCACAACTGTAGTAGCAGTGAACAATCCACGAGGACCGAGTTTGCCTTGGTCCTCGAGCACACGTCGCACAGGTCACGATAGTTCGCAGTAAGTGCGACCGATCCCCAGCTGACCTGGGGGGCCTCGTCGTCCGTGATCGCCCTAGCATGAGCGATGAGGCACGCGTTGACGGTGTTGCTGTGGCTAGTGGTGAAGAGCACCCAACCAAACAGCCACAACAAATGCGCCTCAAGTGACGCGACACACGTAATCGTCGCCTCTGGATCCGTTCGCTCCACGAATGCAAACAAGATGTTATTAGTGCGTAATAGTGCAAATAAGAGCTTGGCGACATGATCGATTATAAAGAGCACATGCCCGAATCTATGCGAGCCCCTCGGCGACGGCTCATGCATCGACTCGCTAGGAAGATGTAGTAGTCATCCGCGGCACCCGATGGAAGGATCCCTTGAATCGCCGGCGGTCGGCCACGCCACTCGGCGGGGCCTCGGTAAGAAGCGCGCTCCGCGATCAAAAGCCCAGCGGTGGGACACATCCTGCGGGGTAGGTGTCATCTCCTCAAATGGGAGGTGGAAAGTGTGCGTCTCGGGCATAGCGGTCCACCAAAGCCGTCCGAAGGGAATGGTTGAATGGGAAGCGTCGTGATCGCTCCACGACGTCGTCCCCGCCCGCGGCCACGGCGGGTCCATCCTCGTCGATGGCCTGCACCATCTGAGCAAGAGGAGTAGCCCAAAGATCCGCGACCGTAAACAAAGTGAAGGTCAACACGGAACGTACTTACAGCAATACTAAAATGCTGGACAAGTGCAAACCTGACTATCCAACAAGGGTTGTGTCTCCAGGCCACGCGAGGTGTGCATGTCTGGACCACTCCTAGCTCAGCTGGATCGTCCGCGTTCCTCGTAGGCGGCACATGACGGGAAGCACGATGCAGGCGGTCCACGTGTTCGTCCAACAGGGGGTACCGCCAGTCCAAGTCACAACCATCACGAGCCATACCTGTAAAAAGAGTTCAAGTTAGCACTTATAAGGAACTAGAAAACATTGCATGTAAACTAATAGTAAATAGAACTTGTAAGTAAATAAATAGAGCAATACTACGCTACCAGCACAACACTAACTACATTACAGAAAAGGGGGATGTAACATAGCAGTTGTACAAATGGTACATGAAATATACGATACATTTAGTACGACATTTCGCATGTCATAAGTGCATACTAAACAAATACAGTTCACAATATAAATTTATTTCTAGTCTCCAACAACTAGTAGTACATGCCATGCCACTTTGCCTATTGATCAGCACATGCGTTGCATCGTCTAGCTGTGTTTCCCTCCTGACCGCATTGCTCGCAACGTGCACTAGATGCTTCGGCTTGCGATTCGTCCATATCATTTCTAATCTGCTGCTCTGCCGACCCTCCCACCCTTCAGCATGTTAACATCTAGAATCCAAGTCCTCACTGCAATGTCCATGGTGGCGAAGTTTTCGATAACCCTGAACCCTCGGAGCTCCCCACACCAAGCATGCATTACCCTCTCCTTAAATAAGTACTCTGACATAAAGTTCGAAGGATCCATGCCCACGGTCCCGCATGTAGTGAGGACATGAAAGCATGGCTTGTGTAATGCTTCACTTGTTGCACGTCTTTGCTAGGTTCGTTTGCATGATATCTAAGGCATACCTTGTGGGTAACAAGGGAACGAGCCATCCCAAATTCGGCTCTATCACGGAGTACCACGTCGAAACGATGCTCTCTGTTGCATATGACCTGCACTGTGTGCAATTCACTCTTCTGTGCTTTCGTCTCCATGTATGCCATAATTTTCGATGAATACAGTGCTCGGAGATTGGCCGCATGAAGTGCGGCATTCGTGTGCCTCTCCTTGAAGTAGCCGATTGTGCTGTGAAGAACACCTTCCACGATGGCGACAAGAGGTGAGAACGGAGGCCCTTGAGAACCCAATTGTACACCTCGGCAAGGTTAGTCGTCATTATGCCGCACCTTGCGCCGTCCATGTCATGCAACAAATGACCATTTCTCCAATAGTTCTCCCTCGATCCATTCGAGAAGCATTTTATGTTTTGTGAGCTCCTCCTTCTTGGACCAGGTGGGTTAGACTCATTGAGTCTTTGGCAAGCATTCGGTTGTGCCACCCGGAATGACCGCCCCTTGCTCCTCTTGTCGATGTGCTTCTGGTATGCTCATCCAACAACGCCCACAAAGCATCAAATTTTCTCCGCTGGTTTCGCATAGCCAGCCTCTTGAATAGCTTCATCAATGGTTGTTTGAAACTTCTTGAAAAAGTTCACTTATAGGTGACGAATGCAGCACCTATTTCGCATGTCCGGCCAAGAAAAGGGCTCCTCGGGTCTTCGAAAATTTTCTTATAGCCTTTACAATCCCAGTGTGGCGATCATGGATTACGCACACACCAAGATAAGTGCCGACAACTCCAACCCCGACATATCCGAGAAACCACAACCAGCTTTCATAATACTCACTTTTCACGAATGCGAAGGCGGTGGCAATATTTGGTTGTTGCCGTCAACGTCTATAGCCGTCGATTTGCCCTTGTATTTGCTGTCGAAAAGGTCTCGTCAGCGAGATCACCAGTAGCATGTGCTGAATGCCTCCATGCAAGCACCAAATGCTAACAAGGCTCTCGCAACACAAAGATATCTGGTGGACTTGTGGATGGCTTGTCGTGCACGATATATACGTGCCGGGTTCTGTCTGCAACACCTTAAGCATATGAGGAAGATTGTCGACTGCCTCGAAAGTCCCAAAACATTTTTCCAACGCTATGCCTTGCACACCACGCCAGCGTAGCTAATCTTGTACTTAAATTTCTTCTCGATAGCTACCACAATATGCATGGCCTCCATGTCTTTCTTCTCCATTATCTCTCCGTACATCAAATTGGCTATAAAGCGGATGTTAGGTTACGATGCCTCGTCAAAACACTGTTGAGAATGCAAGAATGTGGCTCCACTTTCGACACAATCCAGTGAGTCTCATACTTGGGTCTACGTACGTGCACACTTCAAGGACAACCAGCCTACTTGCACTTCATGGTGTACTGCTCCTAGCTTGATTTCACGACCCGAAAAGTCCACTGCATTGAAAGGGCCCACGCTTGATGGCATCCTCTGTAGCGCCTTGTCGAAGAAACATAGAATGCAACTGAACCTCTGTCTCATGATACTCCCATGCTGATTCATGCTCATCATGTGCGGAAACACCCTCAGCATTAAACCGGTTCCATTTCTGCGGGATAGGAACTTCATCCTCATCCGAGCTATCTTAGTAAATAGTCTGTCATGACTTCCTCTTCAGCACCATCCAGACCTTCACGAACGGTTCCAGCAGCTAATGCACTCTCAATGTAGTGGCTATTGGCATTGCTGATGTCGACCTGCATATATGTTTTAATTTTCCGACATGTCAAAATGCATTGCACAATACCAAAGTACCGACGTACTGTAATTCACATTTCGCCGATCGTTCGCATAACATAACCCACTACAATAAATGCGTACTATGAACTTCCTATCGGTTTTTCTAACATTCTCCTAACGTTTCTACATATGAATTAATTAAATTCTAGCAAAACTATTTACAACATTTTTTAATATGTACAAATTTAGCGGACGATTAATGTGTATGTTACGGTGACTGAATTTTCTACAACTACAATTTTATGCATGCAGATTTCCCATGATGCTAATTTTGTAAAACTATGTTCCCTAATTTATACACAACTACACGCTTCTGCAGCTGCTAATATTCTAAAACTACATTTTAACTAAATTTTGTATATCAGAAATTTAACTATTTCTATCTACATCTACACCTACGGTTGCTTCTTCCTCTCCTCTCCGTTTCTACGCCTGCTAATTTCCTATAACTACGTTAACTAAATTTTCTATAATAAAAATTGTACTAAAATTTCTATACTAAAAACTTTCTATTCTAAAAATTGTATACTAAAAATTTTCTATACTAAAATTTCTATACTCAAAATTGTACTAAAATTTCTATACTAAATTTTTTTACATCTATAGTTTTTACTAACACTAACATTTCATAAAAAAAATATTCTGCAAATACAATATACAAAAAAAATACCTGGATCTGATTCTTCCTCTTCTCTCCTCCCACTCCTTCCTCCCTCTCCTCTCCTCCTCCCCTCCCTCTCCTCTTCTCCCCCTCCTTCTATTCTTCCCCTCTTTCCTCTCTCCTCTTCTCTTCTCCCCCCTCCTTCCTCTCCTCTTTTCCTCTCTTTTTCAGCTGAGCGAATGGATGGAATGCACAGGGGCATCGGCGGCCGAGCGCACGGCCCTTTTTAAACCCCCCGGTCGCCCGAGCATTGGGCGACTGGAGCTCCAGTCGCCCAACCGTTAGGCGATTGGAGCTCTAGTTGCCCAACGCTCGGGCAACAGCAATTACTCGCCCAACCGTTACCATATTGGCGCGTGTCGCTTCCTCGGTTGGGCGATCGCTCCAATCACCCTCCGTTGGGCAACTGGAGCCTATTTGTGCAAAAATGTTGCCGCGGGTATATTAATGTAATTTTGAATAAAAAATAGATTATTTGTACAAAAAATTTTGGTTCATTCAGTTCATAAACTTTCTTTGTATTCAACTTCTATGTCACTAAGCTTATAATTGAATCTAGTATGTCCCACACTTCAAATCATTTTTATTCAGAATTTTAAAATTCAAAAGCAGAATCAGGCGATTTGCCTTTTTGGTGGCTAGTTTACGTTGAAAACCAGACAGACCCATCCTGTTTTAGGGGCCTGGTTCCATTTCCATGAACCCTGACTACCATATGGCAACCCTGACTACTTAGAAGTATCTTTTGTCGAACTCTAAGGTCTAGAACAACAAAATTTTACTGGAATAGGTAGATTAGACGAATTTCATGTGCAATTACGTGTTTAGATACTAAAATACATGTGCTTGTATAGTTGTATTTGTTACCCAACTCTAATGCTCATTATTGAAGAGATAGTTGTATCTATTATACAACCATAACAGTACTCGTATACATTTGATTAATCTACACCATTATAATTTGGACCTACTAAAATAAACGGTGTAGGTCTTTCTCATTTTTCACTAATTAATATAGTAATTTCTTGCCCTTAGGAGCGAGCATGGTGGTTTCTTTCTCTATCATTTAATAATATATAATAGGAAAAAGTTCACTTTTTAACCTTAAACTATGTCTTCGATCCGTTTTTCAACCTTGAACTATGAAACCGTCTCAATCAAAACCTTAAATTATTAAATTCTATGCAAAACACTCCCTTCATTCGAAACCATTCTGGTTGGCAATGGTTTTGGCTTGTGTGGCATGCTAATAATACATTGCGCCCACGTGTGCATCCACATCAACATCCTTGTGTATCCACTCCATGTTAACATCCACGTCATCCTCAAAACACACCTTTTTCCTTCAAACTGCACACACACACATAGAGAGAGAGAGATGTAGGCGCTGGCAGTGGACGCGTCACTGTTGTAATGCTCTTTGCGGTGAATTGGACCCCGTCAACTCAAACCGTCCGTGTCACCTTGAGCCTCTCATCACGATGTGGCCACATGCTAGCTCCCTTCCCTCTCCCTCCTGCTCGCTGCACCCTATATGCCATGCTGCAAACCACACCATGGCTCGCCCTCACTGACCTCGCTGGCGCCGTGCAAAAGGCTAAGGTTTTCAGCCCAAAGCTACCCTAATGCTCTACTCTAGCTAGCCTCTACCATCCCCTACTTTAAGCAAGCAAGACCCTGCAGCCATTGCCATCTATTGGTGTGATCTGTAGCTACAAGCCTGAAAGCAAGCTAGCATCTGCAGCTTGCCAACCAAAGACACAATGTGCACCCACCATGGCAGAGCTGCTCCCTCCCAAATGTAGCCTAGTAGGAATCTCCCTATGCTTGCATCCCGACACCTGTGTCGCCACTCCTGGTCATGAACCGTGCTACACAAAGTTGCCATTGCCGCTGCACTAAAATTGGCTTCCTAAGCTCTTGTAGAGGCACACTGAATCGATCTCACAAATGGGTGAGCTACCTCAACATCTACTCATGTCACTTGGCGTTCCACCTCACTTGCAACACATCCCAAAACTTATTTTATTTCCATTAATGTAGCATGATGGATCAGCCATTTTCCTTCTCCAGCTCCGTTAAGATTCACCACCGTAGCACGTCCTCGTGGGTGAGTTTTTGTGCAATTCCTTCGCACACAAGCATGATCTCACTGTGTTCTATATTTTTACGCACCTCCAGGAGGAGAAATTATTGCTTGCCAACATCCTCAGGCTGTGTCATCGTTGATGGTCCCGTCGCCCTCGATCCTGGCTACCCTCACCTCTCTCCTTCTACCTAGTCCTAGAGCTGGCAGTGAGGCCTTACTGCTGATGAGTCGAGCACAGCTATATTTGAGCTTAATGAGGCAACAGATTTCTTGGAGCCTAAGAGAGAGAGATGAGGAAGAAGAACATGTGAGGTGGATTCCAAATTAGCTATATTTGCACATGTGGACGATATGTTGGCAAAAAACCACCCTGATTTGGGTCGATGGGTAAAGTGGACGGTTTCGTTAGTTCAAAGTTTCGATTCGGACAATTTTATAGTTTATAGTTGAAAAATGAACTGTTTCAACAAACCGAGGTTAGAGTTCAAAGTTGAAAAATCGATTTTTCCTATACAATATAATAGATTCTTTTAGAAATAATCTTGACTTAGATTTGAAGACGTAGTAGAGTCCGTCTCCGTGTGTAACTCAAGTTGAAGTTGTATCCAACTTGAAGTCCGAATACGTATGCTAGTAGGAGATTATTAGCATACATATTTAGGAGGCTTGTAGCCAGTTCTGTAAGAAGAAAAAAAAGTAAAAGAAAAGAAAAGGAAAAGGGGGAGCAAATAAGAGAATAGAGATTCATAAATTCTCCTGTGTTCTCTCAGATTATTTGCAATGTGTGCGTTTTCTCCTGGATCAAAATTTTAACAAGTGGTATCAGAGCCTAGGTGAGAAGCGAGTCGTTGAAAAAATCATCTCAACGATTCTGTTTCACGCTCATCTCGAGAGGTGCTCCTGAGGCCTCTGTGCGCGTCGTATAGCTTGAGCAGCAAAAGTCAGCGCCGAGAGAAGCAAAGCAACGCAACCGTCCCGAAGCAACGCAGCAAGGCAGAGGAGAGGAGATGTGTCACCGTTCTGTATCAAGTATGAGCTTAGTAAGTCGTAGTTGAGACCAACTACCTTAATGTTTTAGATTCTTTGCATCCGGATGAACTTGTGCCAGCTAAGTTGAGTTCCTACATATAGCTTGCATGTAGAACGCTTCATGTGGAAGCGTGGCTGCTAGTTCATATGCATTGAGACTAAAACTAGAGTGTGTCAAGTCAGGATTAAGGGGGAGATTGTTAGAAATAATCTTGACTTAGAGTTCAAGACGTAGTAGAGTCCATCTCCGTGTGTAACTCAAGTTGAAGTTGTATCCAACTTGAAGTGCGAATAGGTATGCTAGTAGGAGATTATTAGCCTACATGTTGAGGAGACTTGTAACCAGTTTTGTAAGAAGAAAAAAAGTATAAGAAAAGAAAAGGAAAAAGGGGAGCAAATAAGAAAATAGAGAAATTCAAAAATTCTCCTGTATTCTCTCAGATTATTTGCAATGTGTGTGTTTTCTCTTAGATCAAAATTTTAACAGATTCTATTCTAACTAGCTTAATTCGAAGCACAACACAAATTGTCCCTAAGTGTGAGACAAATTGGGTCAAGCCTAGTTAAATTGTAGACCAGGCCAATGCATGGCCTACACAGAATACATCAGACGTGGCGAAAGAGATTGTGACCAAAATATGTATGTAGCTGCTGTCAGCACACACTGAGTCTTTGAGTGAGTTAAGTAATAATACTGTGCCATTAAGAAACAAATAAACAAATAAAAGAAAACAAAGAACAACCACCATGAGCAGAACAAGTCCAGTGTAAGCAACACATCTACCTGAACTACAAATAATGCCTCCAAATAAGTTAGTCCAAATAAGTTGTTGTCGTTTATACTTTTTCCGAACATGGATACAATAATCTATACCGAAAGAATGTTCCAGAAAGGTTCATTTAGCAAATTAACTTAATTATTTAACAGAAGAAAAATGCCAAATCAAAGAAGTAACAAGCCAAGAAGAAGAACATAAAGAAATTAATTACATATTTTTAGCTAGTTCACCAATAAGAGCCACGTCGATTTCATGCTTGACACGCATAGATTATGAACAAATTTGAAGAGTTCACTGATATGGTGACTAGGCTTACTACTACAACCTGTAGGCAAATAACTTAAAAGAACACATCAAAGGACCTCATCAAGACCAAACAAAAAGCAACACAACAAGAACAAGACACTGTCTAGCTACTCCCCTACCTGAAGAAATCGACTTTTCTGCATTTTCCCTCCAGCAACGTGGGAAGTATCTGAGTATCTGACAATAGAGAAGACGAATTAAATTAAGAGGCTAGAAGTATCTGTTTCAACTAATTCACTTGGAGTGTGTTTGGTTGCCTGAATCTCCTTCGTCGTGGTTGGGTGGATTCGTATAATCTGAGAAAGAGTCTGTTTGGTTGCCTGTATGAGTGGATGCAGCCTGCATGAGCGGATGCAAAAATACGCCCTCATCCTGGATGGGTGGATACGCTCAAAATGAGCTTCACTAGCCATCCTGGATGGGTTGATGCAGTGTATCTTATGCAGTCCCACGTGTCAACCTCTCAGGTTTGGTAGACTGTATCCGCTCATACAGGCAACCAAACAGCATCTCAATTTTTTTGCATCCGCTCATGCAACCTCACCAAACATCTTCTTTTTCTGAAATACGATTCCACTCAGCCTGCATCCACTCAGTCAGGATATACGATACAACCTCCATCCATGAACCAAACACACCCTTGAAGTAGTTTGCTGAAGGCCTGAAGTTAATATGTAATGTCGTATATAAAGATTGCAAGACCTTTTGTCGGTGCTGGACGATTTGCTCAACATTCACCCAGGAAGTAGGCTTAGAAGCATTCCCCAGACACCATTGCTTCCTCTACCAGAGAGGTGCTGGCCCAAGCCTCTTGCCATCTTATGGTTGGCTCACCCAGGAAGAAAGCTTGTCATCATCCACGAATCTGATAACAAAGGCATTTTCATTTGCAAAAGTAAATGCCTTTTCTTTACAGAAACATCGAAAGTACATAGACAATGTATTGTAATTTGGAACTTTAGCAATAGTCTGTACGTCCATGACACAATGAATGAAAGAAAAGTACATAACAACACAAAATGAAGAAAAATGTTGTTGTGATTTGTGATAACAATAATGCAAGCCAGTGAGACAAAGCTAAACTTGTTTTTTTAGGGAACATGCAAAAGCTTTGCATATCATTGCATTAAGTGGGGAGTAAAGGAGTACAAGCACTAAATAGGAAAGTGCTTGGAGTTACAAAAAACCCCGGAAGGGGAACTCAGATAGGGCAATGACAACTAAAAGGAAGTAAGAAAGAGAGGTGAGATAGCAGGGAGGTACAAGGTAATCTACGCTCACCCATCTCCAATAATTAAGTTCTTGCCGTAGATTGTCTAGAAGCATTTCGATACCCCTTTTGTATTGTTGAAAACCCGACCATTGCGTTCGCGCCAAACGGTCCAAAGGAATAGGATGACAACGGCATCAAAAGTTTTTTCTCTGAGCCACCTTATTGCGCAATGAAATCCACCAATCAATCAACCAAGTGTTGTCTCGTTGCCGATGGGCGTAGAAAGCCAGGGGGTGAATGAATTATGTCTAGACTTGTTGAACCCAAGGGCAAAGCTAAACTTGTTGCCATTGTGTATGCTCACGCCAAACCGAGTGGCGGTAGACAGAGTCTCTTTCTTTTTAGAAAGATGATGGACAGAATCCTTGTGTGACTTACAACTTACAACCCCACATGGAGGAATTGGTTCTTAATGAGGTGTAATAAGACACTAGTATGGTTGGCGTTATTTTGTGATTGTTCAAATTGACTCTCACGACCTACATACAAAGCAAATGTAATGGACACTGCAATTTTGATAGCCAACAGGCAAGGCATTCCCTGATAGAAGATCTTCGCTGGGTGTGTTTGGTTTGGAGTCAGGTAAGAATGGAATGAATCCATCCCTGTTTTTAAGGATGGAACCGTCCCCATCCCCTATTGTCCCTGGAACCAAACACACTATTGGAGGCAGAGTGGCGAGGAAGAGGATGAGCCCATCCTCATTTTTGAGGATGGGGAATCCTCAATTTAGGGGAATATTCCCGGGATATTCCCCAAAGTGGGATCGCCCCGTCCCTGCTGACTCCAATCCAAACAAGTCCAAATCTGGGATCGCCCCATCCCATCCCCTATTGTCCCTGGAACCAAACACACCCTTAGATTAGTTCTGATCAACAGATGAATTTTTAAACTGGCACAAAACAAAGATCATGCTTCTGTATTTTCAGTATTAGTAGTGAAATTTCATCAGCTTTTCTAAGACAAAAATGGAACAATGCACTCTACTGCATATTAAGCTAATGAAATATCTTTCCCTGTTTAGCGAACAGACCAGCAGTGTAAGCATACCTGCAGCTGCCGTTGCAGTCCATCCTCCCGTAGCCGCCCCGCCGCCACCACCGTCATGGGCTCTGCCCCCGCCGCCCCGGTCTCTGCCCCCGACGTCCCGGTCACCACCGCCCTCCTCGCCTTCTCCACCGCCGTGCTGCGGCCTTCTCCCCACCCTGCCCCGGCCACCACCGCAGCCCAGGCTTGGCCCTCCGCTGCCTTCACTGCCCGCCATACAATGGGGACTTGAGAGGACGGAAGGAAGTGGGGACTGGGGGGACGCACCGACGAGGAGATCGGGCGAGCCGCACCGCAAGACGGAGAGAAGGTGAGGGACTGAGGATTGAGGAAACGTTGCTTGATCTCATATTGACAACGGAGTTGTGTGACATCATTGAAGTCAACTGCAATGAATTTAGTGAAGAAAGTCGAGATACAGGTTAACAAGGGTTAACCAAAGCACAAAATCGGTATATGTAAATTAAATGGATATGGATATATTTCCTTGAAGATTGTAGATTACCTTAGTCCATTGAGAAAAGTCTCTACGCTGTGAGAAATGTCTGTTTGCTGCATAGCTTGCCCATGATGAAGCAACTACTTCCTATCAGCAGTCATCAGAGAGTGTCAACGGATAAATCCATCAAGGCAATCATCAGAGCGCATCATAGGAAGTAAATAATCATCAAGGTATGAACGTAGAATTTAAAATAAATCATCAAATTCTCCCCCAATGCTATGCCTTCCCCAAGATTTTGCAAACATTTTTTAGTTGAGGGTTGTATACCGATTACATAGAAAGAAAAGAGCAAACCCAATGTAGACTGGTCAGTAAGGTGTGAACTAAAGCAACTAATAACAAACTGTATGGAAGACATGCACAAAACAAATGAGGATGAGAGTGGAAGGGCCTAGGTACCTATTTTCACTCGAGGGATGTGGGAAATCTTGCTCCGTTCAGGTCCTTCCTGAGATACAAGCTTCAACTCCAAGGAATCGCCTGGCCAAATACTGAGAAACCGCAGGGAGGAGGGCAGATCTGGAAGTGATTTGAGACGGCTACAATCATATAGGATCAGTCTCTCGAGGCAGGAGAGGTCTGGCATGCTTGGTGGGAGCGATTTCAACGAGTTGGCACCATCTATCCTTAGGGATCGGAGGGAGATGGGCATATCTGGAAGTGATTTCAACGAGTTGGCACGAGATAGGGTCAGTTCCTCGAGGCAGGAGAGGTCTGGCATGCTTGGTGGGAGCGATTTCAACGAGTTGAGCGATTCTATCTCTAGGGATCGGAGGGATGCGCGGTTCTGTTGTAGCCATCGCATGGGTAAGCTTTCCATCGTCGATCCATCACTAATATACAAGCGTCTGGTGTGGCGAAGACTCTTGAGCGGCTCAGCAAGCAGAAGGGACGGGGCATCAATATGAAGCGAGTCGATTTGCAAGGATGCATGTGGAGTTGGGAGCTTCGTGTGGCCTCTGATCTTCAAGAATCCGAGCTTCGTGTGCCCAGATGACAGCCCCAGAAGAGAGAGATTGCTGAGCCCGAGAAGTGACCCAAGCAGCGGAAGTTTCGAATGACCAGGAATCACGTGGATAGTTAGTTCTTCAAGTGATAATGGCAGCAGCTTATCTCTAACATCCAACTTTGGGCAATTTGTGACAACAAGTTTCCTGAGCTCGATCATTTCTTCAAATGGTAAGGCTGTACACTCCAGATGTCCGCAGTCGCAGATGTCTAGGACACGGAGAGTTCTCATGTACTGTTTTTGCATTAGAAAGCTCCCATCGAGTGTGGTCAAACTTGGACATTCTGCGAGACGGATGTGCAGCAACTGGCATGACTCGGTTTCACCACTCCCACTGCACAGCTTGCCTATCCTAGGTAGTCTGGTCAACCCAACTCCATCAATTGTCAAGTGCACCAAGCTAGGAGGTAGAATAGGTAATTCCCTCAGTTTTCGACAATTTTTTACTCTCAGAGTATGAACAGTTGCCGGTAGGGATGAGTCAATGCAGCCACTACTGGACGCATCGGACGATTGGCCTATTTGTTGTAATCTTGGTAGAGACAGAAGCTCAATATGATTTAGCAATGGCAACCCTTCAAGCGAGGGGAGACGAGCCAAATTTATACAACTTCTCAACTGGATTGATGCCAGGTTTTTGACAGAGATCCAACGGGGCAGGCTTTGCCCCCCATAACCATAAATTTGTAGTTCCCTAACATTATCATGTGGATTAAGGTGATGAAGAACTTTATAGTCATCTGCCCTGCTTTCTTCATTTGTCCTGTTTACTGACCACTTCAGAGACAGCGAGGTGAGATACCGTTTTTCATGCAACCTGGCATTGCGAGCTTCTTCAGGTTTTTCTACATTCTCAAGACCCTGCACTTGTAGCTTACGTAGACTTTTTAAGTTGCCGAGTGCGCTTATTTCGTTTCCTTTCTTTCCTTGTACCCGGTAATGGTTTAACTCCTGAAGAGAAGTTAGCTTGCCTATTGGGAACTCACCAAATGCATCTCGTCCATAGGTTACATATCGCAAACGATCAAGGTACCCAAAATGTTTTTCTAGTCTCAATTTTTTTCTTTTGGATTTTTGTTCCTTTGATCAATTAATAACTGCCCCGGTTCATAGGTTACACAAGCAATGCCCCGGTTAACGCCTGGATCCAAAAGTACCATTAAGTGATAAAGTTTCATAAGTCCCTCTGCTGATGCCCTTCTGACACCCCATAGAACTGGATGTAACGAAGGTGCTTCAAATTAGCGTATATGTCAGGAAAATGTTTAATGGTCAAATCTATTTGCAGTAGACGCAGAGCTTTTGAGTTTTCTACAACATGCGAAATCATATGTGCCATATCCTCACGAACATGGACTCCTCTGATAATAACTGTACGCAAGTTTCTAAAACGAGAGATTTCCCTGACCTCCTCAATGGAATAACAGGCAATACTGGAGACGGACAGGTGTCGGACTGTATCCTTTACATCTTCAAATCTGGCAGGATAAATTATTCTTGCACATTCACCAGAAGACACATATGTTGCCAATTCATGCATTAAGTCATGCATTACATAATATTCGAATTTTCCACCATCAAACCATCTTACTCCGGATTCCAGATCAAAGAATGACTTTCTGGTCAGTTGAGCCAAGCAACGTTCTCCAATGTCCTCAAGTGTTTCTGAAGGTTTGGTGACTTGGGAGATCAATCCTGAACCCATCCACATCTGCAACAATTCTTTCTTTGCAAATTTATAGTCCTGCGGAAATATGCTGCAGTATCGGAAGCAAACCTGAGACTCTGTTGGTAGGCTGTTGTAGCTTAATCTGAGAACTTTCATAATATCATCTTCAGTTCCTTTAAAATTCTCCAAACTTTCGTTCAAGAAATTGTTCCAGTAGACGAACTCCCTATTATCTGCTAAATGCTTACAAACAACCTTTGTGACCAAGGGACATCCTCCCAGTTTGCGTGCAATTTGTTTTCCAGTTTGTTCCAAATTCTCATAATCTTGTTTTCTGACACCAGAAAAGACATGATGATTGAAGAGATCAAGATTTTCACCTTCTTCTAGTTCTTCTAAGGGCAAGTACTGATCTCTTTCAACTCCTATCACGTTTGCGGCCATGTCTGCAACTGATCGCATTCGGGTTGTCAACAATATTTTGCTCCCGGTCTTCACCTTCCGCAGAGGAGCAAATAGTTTTTCCCATTCATCTCTTTTGTTATCTTCCCAAACATCATCTAAAACTAGCAAAAAATTATACTTAAGTTCCTTTTTGAGATCTTGTTGTAGTGGTTCCAAATGATCAGCACTTGGTTTTTCCTCAGTAGCAGATTCCAATATTTTACTTGTCACCGATGTTGCGTCAAAGCTAGTAGATACGGTAACCCAGATGATCTTGAAATGCTTCACAACCTCATCTTCTTGGCATATGCTCTGAGCCAAAGTAGTCTTCCCCATGCCAGCATGACCAACTATTGAAAGGACAGGAATATAATTAGTCTCAGCCTCTTCAATTGATGTCTTCTTGTTCAGCCATTCAAGTATCCTTTTCTTCTCAGTTGTTCGGCCAACAAATTTAGTTACAGTTTCCGTGGAACCTGTCTGGCGCTCATTGTCCGTTGAATCTTCCTGCTGCCGACTGCCGGAAGCAGCTCCCTTGCTAACTTCGAGAAATTTCGTAGTACCTACAGCAACCTTGTTTAAACCCTCCATTGCTTTCTTCAGCTTCTCGCGTGTGCCTCGATGAGTAAATTTTTCCAGAGTCTTATCCAAAAAACTGACATGCTTAACAGATTTGACAGCTTTGTAACGCCCCCGTTTCCAGGGGCGCGTACGGACACGGCACTCCTTAACTATTCACGCATGAACAGTTATGGACTGTCGCGCAAGAGTATACCATTGCATGCTTACAACAAAAGACCAGCATATATTTGACATACGGATTAACATCCAGTTTTACAGCGGGGCGTGCAAGCCCAAAGTATGATTACATTCCAAAAGAACTCCAGAATCTGCTCAGCGCGCGAGAGACCTACGACCAAGGGTCCTCGTCGAAGAAAAGATCCTCGGGACTTCTTCAACGGGAGACCTTCTCCTTCGCCTTGATCCTCTAAAGAATTGATTAAGCAAGCCGTGAGCCAACCAACCGCTCAGCAAATCCCAAAGGGATCTTAAGTTACTATATGCACGGAAAGTCAAAGGAAGGGTGTATACTTGGTTTATTACATTTGGTGGATGCAGTTTTATTTGCAATCATTTTATAAAATGGACCCAAAACTACTTCTCAAGAACTCAGGGGTTTTCATCAAGAGTTCATTAACCAACTAACCAAATTAAAGTATTTACAAATCTACTTAAGCTTTGTTCTGGAATCACCTGTGATGACACAGCTCCAATAACCGGAGCACGGCGTATTCGAATACCATTTATTTGACTCTGCAGAGTTTGCTCAGCTTTACCCACACGATCCCTTAACTCCCGCTAAAGAGTTAAGAAAGCCAGGTCGTTTCACTGCTCAGCTCTTTATAAAGGCTCTACCCGGTAGAATTCACTCAGTCCGGCTCGCCACACACACTCACACAAAGAAAAGAAAACGGTGCCGCTCGAGTGAACCCTACCGTTGTTAGGCACCCAATCACGGCTTGCCTAACCATCGCTAAACCTCCTCCACCGCCACACCTGTAGAGTTTCAATCGAGTTGAGCAGCTACTAGACCAGTGTTGATAAATCAACTCCTGTGGTTGAGCGATTACTGTGACACTTACTCGGCGTAAGGGTTTCAGTCCTTATATTTTCACATGGTCCGCAACCTCACTAGGCCCGCGACCCAAACTAGGATAAGCGGTGGGCGAAAACCGTCTAGTGGCGCACCACAACCCGCCTTACCCTAACCTCAAACCTAGGGTAAGAGTGGGCGATAACCGTCTCGCGGCGCACCACAAACCCCTTACCCTACCTTGTGCCCGCAAGCACTCTCCGCTCTAGGGCACGGTGTCCCATACCACCCTACCCTAGAGTCGGGTTTGCAAATCCTATTGGCCCACTGCCACAGCCTTATTAGTGTAACATTTTGCATGATAGTAATAACCTACAATTATCTAGATTAATGAGATAATTATTTCTAGGGTTACAAAGGCATGGCAACAAGTTTAACAGGCATTTGTCGGTGGTAGGTTTAACTACATAACATGTCATTCCAAACATTTTATTTTACTTTGAATTAACATTTCACAAATAGCATAATGCAAATAGCATAATAACATATTTTAAATAACATGGGATACAACATGATCAAAGGATTTGGGACTTGTCAGTCAATCCGAATGATTTCCGCTAGCTCGAACGAAGAACCTCCGGCTCCTCGCGATCGCACTTGAACTTCCGAGACTCCACACTAGCGCAAACATACAAAACAAATTAAATCCAGCTTGAGACTAATCAAGCGAGGAAAATAAACTATTTAAAAGGAGTAAATGCATAAATCTCCAAATGAGGGATTTTAGGAATTTAATTGGGATGAATCTGTGGAAAAGGAGGTCACCACTAGGTCTGGAATAATATTTGGAGCAAAGTGGTGAAATTTGGGAATTTTGGGATTTTCTGTGATTTTCTGGGATTTATTTGGAATTTCTGGATTTTACAAATTAATAAATCCGGAAAAATCTTTGAACAAGGCGGCCCGGCCATTGGCTCTGATGCGCCCACCGCGACTAAACGCGCGCGCACGCTGCTGGAGAAAGTGGGCCGGGAAAAAGGCGGCCCAGGAGCACGCCGCGTGGCTCGGATGGCCGACGCGTGGTGCGCAAGTGGCGGAGATGGCGAGGGGGACGGGCGGATGTGTTCGGGAGAAGATCGACGGCGAAGATTTAACGGCGGCCGGCGGTATGGGGAATCGGACGAACGAGAGGTGGGATCTTTAGTGGATCGGACGGCGGCGGTGAGACTTCATCCGATGGTTGACGCAGACGGCAACGAAAGGATCGGGCGGACGGAAAGGGCCACGAAGCGGGGAGGGGTCTTCTTCCTCCTCTCGCCGCTCTGCACCCCAAGATCGCGGTACGGTGAGGACGGCAGTCCGGGCGCCAGGGAGCTCGGCGGCGGCGGCCAAGGGCATAGGCGGGTGCGGCTTGGCGTGGAGATCTCATTTTTGGAGCTTGGGAGGCGCGGGGAACGACTGGGGTGGTCGGAGGCCGAAGGGGGAGATTCGGGGCCATGGTGGCGCTAGGGCTCACCGGAGGGGAAATGTCCCGATTGCTGGTGATTTCACGGGAAGGGGAGTTAGGGGAGTACACTGGTGGCGGTGGGTGCGGCCGGGGAGCGTCGAGGATGGCTAGCCACGGGAGTCTGCCGAGGTCGGCGGCGAGCTTCGGTGGCGAGGTCGTACCGGCGGTCACCTGGCCAAGGGAGTGCGCTAAAAACAGTTAATACACCAAGGGGAAGCTAGGGGCGAAAGGGATTGGGAAACGGAGGGAGGGAGAGGGAGATTGGGCTACGGGGGTCGCCGGCGCAGGGAGAGGCGGCGACGGCAGTGGGGGCGATGAGAGCTCAATCTGGAGCTCGGGGAGCTTCTCTGGAGTGTTGGGAGGCGAGTGGAGACAGCGGGAGGACTCGGGGAGCAAAGGAGGTAGGGGAGCAGCGGGGAGAGGTTTTTAAGCTCGGTGGGGAATCCGAGGGAGGGAGGAGGGCAATGGCGCCGGGGTCAAGGGGGAAGGACGAGGAGCAGCTGGCGCATCCCCTCTGCGGCGTGGGACGACGTCCGGGCGCTGAGCGGCAGTAAATGCGACGGGAGAGGGGCAGTTGACCGGAGCGGCGTGGGAGAGGAGTGCGTCCGCGCGGGGAAGGAAGAGCGAGGGAGTCTGGCAGGCGGGACCAGGGCGAAGGAGGAGGCGACAACGCGGCGCGGGGAGAGGGGCGGCCTTCGGACCGGAGGGCGGCGGGGTGGCGCAGGCGGTCCGAGGGTGCGGGCGCACGCGCGAGGGAGGGCGGAGCTGGGCGTCCGCGCGAGGAAGGGAGAAGGCGGGGAGGGCGCAGGCGCCAGCGGGCGAGAGCGGAGGGAGGCGCTGGGCGCGGGAGGAAACGGGAAGAGGAGGGGCGCCGGAGAAAAGGGAAAACGCCCCGGCCAAAAGAGGAAAGCGGGGAAGAGGGAAAACTTTCCCGAAAAGGAAAGTTTCGAAATTTCACTCAAGATTTGCAGAAAAATTCAAGAAAAATTCCTTTTGAATTTTGGGGACTTTTCAACCTACCCCCCTTAAAAGAATCTCGACCCCGAGATTAACTTGGTCCAGGGAATAAGTTGGGGAAATCCCGCTGCAAGTCTGATTCTCGTTCCCAAGTGGACTCATCCATTGTATGGTTCCTCCACCGCACTGCAAAATCGACATTCTTGTTTCTTAACCGTCTCTCTGTTGTTTCAAGTATTTGTAGTGGTTCTTCAAAGATATGTGCAATCATCTTGCAATTCAATGTCCGACGGTGGCACTTCATCTCGCTGGTAGCGTAGACACTCCAAAGCCGGGATACGTGGAACACGTTATGAATTCTCGATAAGTTGGGCGGAAGCTGCACTTGGTAAGCTACTTCCCCAACTCTTCCAATTATCTGAAACGGTCCCACATATCTTGGTGCTAACTTGCCTTTGACTTGAAATCTCTTGACTATTTTGAACGGGTGACTTTGATGTAGACATAGTCTCCAACTTCAAACTCAAATCTTTCCCGCGATTATCCGCATAGTTCTTCCACGGTCTTGTGCCATCTTCACCTGTCTCGACAATTCGATATGTGCTTCGCATCTTGAGCAACTGAGGACCAATGAGTTGTCGCTTCTCCGCTTCTGTCCCAATTCGCTGGAGTCCTCGCACTTCCTGCCATAGAGTGCTTCAAACGGTGCCATTTGAATACTGGCTTGATAGCTGTTATTGTATGAGAACTGAGCAAATGGTAAACAGGTGTTCCATGTTGCTCCATACACTATCGCACAAGCTCGCAACATGTCTTCTAAAATTTGATTGGTTTCTCTCTGTTTGTCCATCTGTCTGTGGATGATATGCTGAGCTGAAATTCAGGTCGGTGCCCATAGCTTCATGCAACTTTTCCTAACTTGGATGTAAACGTGCTCCTCTATCGACACAATCTTCTTCGGAACTCCGTGCAATGTCACAATTCTGGTCAAGTATAGCTCGGCAAGTTTATCCTTCCCATAAGTTTGCTTGATCGGGAGGAAATGAGCCACCTTGGTCAATCTATCAACAATGACCCAAATAGCATCGTATCCTCACGAGTCTTTGGGAAGTCCAGTGACGAAGTCCATACCAATGCTATCCCATTTCCATTCAGAATTGGCAAAGGTTGTAACAATCTCGATGGTTTTGGTGGTCTATCTTGATCTCACGATGCACATCACATTTAGCTACATATTCTGCCACTTGTTTCTTCATTTGGTTCCACCAATATCTTTTCTTCAAATCTTGGTACATCTTTGTGCCTCCTGGATGAATTGAGAATTGAGAGGAGTGGGCTTCAGCTAAGATCAACTCTCTCAACTCTTTCTTGTCGGGTATGCAATAGCGATCACGGAAGGTAAGGATCCCATGCTCGCCTCATCGCATACTCGATGAATTTTCTCCTTGAATATCCTTTTTCAGTTTTTGAATCTCTTCATCTTCATCCTGGGCTGCTTTAATCTGATCTGGCAATAGTGGTTGAATCTCTAAGGCTGCTTCTTCACCTTGTTCTGTGATTACCAAGTTTAGCCGTAATATATCTCTCTCGTAGCTCGTGGGTACTGATTGATCGCTTTGCTTGGACGAGCCTTGCGGCTAAGTGCATCAAGAACTACGCTTGCCTTGCTCGGTGATACCGAGATCAACCTCATAATCTTTGATCAATTCTAGCCATCTGCGCTGCCTCATGTTCAATTCTCGTTGTGTGAACAAATACTTCAAACTCTTGTGATCCGAGAATATCTCACAACGATTTCCCAGCAGTAGTGCCGCCAAATTTTGAGGGCATGCACCACACCGCTAGTTCCAAATCATGTGTGGGTAATTCTCCTCATGCGGCTTCAATCGCCTTGATGCATAGGCAACAACTTTTCCGCCTTGCATAAGCACACAACCCAAACCTTGCTTTGAGGCGCCGCAAGAATCTGAAACTCCTTCTCGGATTGGGTAAAATCAACACCGGTGTTGTGGTCAACTTGGTCTTCAACATCCAAAGCTTTCTTCGCATGCATCACCCAAATGAATGGCTTATCTTTCTTCAACAATTGAGTGAGTGGACGCGATATTCTTGAGAAACCTTCTATGAATCAGCGATAATAACCCGCCAATCCTAGGAAGCTTCTCACTTGACCACCGTCGTAGGTCGTTTCCATTCCATGATCACTGAAATCTTTTCTCGATCGACCTTCACTCCATCTTCGATATAATATGACCCAAGAAAGCGACTTCTCTCAACCAAAAACTGCATTTATCAAATTTTGCATACAATCGATGCTCTCTCAATCGGTTAAAACCATATGCAAATGTTGTTTGTGCTCTTCTTCACTCTTGGAGTATATCGAATATCATCAATGAAAACAATCACGAATCGATCCAATTGGTCCATATGCACCGATTCATAAGATTCATGAAATATGTCGCGCATTGGTCAAACCAAAGGGTACGACAGTGAACTCAAACAATCCATATCCGTAATGAAGGTCGTCTTCTCTCGATCTTGCTCTCGAATCTTGAGTGATGATAACCCGAGCGCAAGTCGATTTTGGAGAATACCTTGGCACCTTTGAGTTGGTCAAACAGTCATCAATTCTGGGAGGGGATACTTGTTCTTGATTGTGACAGATTCAAACCTCTCAGAGTCGACACACATTCTCAACTCTCCGCTTTCTTCTTCACAAATAATACTGGGTGACCACGGTGAAGTACTGGTCGAATGAATTCCTTTCTTGTAGTTCATCTAATCGCTTTTCGCTTCTTTCACTCACTACGACATTCTATACTCGGTGTTTGGCAATTGGTGAGTACTGTACCAATTCTATTGCAAGTTCAACTTGCTCGTCGTGGGTCTTCTGGTAATTCTTCCGGAACACATCGTGGTATTCTTGTACTATTGGCACTTGGTCCGTGTGGCTGCGATCATATTGATCATACGCTTCTTGGCATCTTTCAAAGACTTTCCGATCCGTCTCTACTACCACTTTTTGTCCTTCAGATTGACTAAGGATACTGCTTTGACTTCACACCACCTTGCCTTTGTTTCAGCTAGCCAATTCATGCCCAAAATGGCATCTAATCTGTCATATCTAGTTGCAAGAAATCGCTTTAAAATCTACCCTTGATTTTTATGCTAAGTCCCGCACACCCGTTGTGGGACTCCATTGTAACCCTAGGGGTCTCAACCACATAAGGTCTTGGTAAAGCAACAGAAGGCAATTGATTTCTTGAAGCAAAACCCTTTGAAATAAATGAATGCGTTGCACCAGGGTCAAACAAAATCAATGCAGGTATGGAGTTGATTGGGAACATACCAAAGAATGATGTCACTTGCTCTCGCGCGCCCTCTGCAGATACATGGTTTACTCGCACAAAAGTGGATCCGTGCGACTCTACCTCCTGCTGATGTGAAATTAGTCGTGCTACCGGAGGCTGGGACCCTGCTGCTTTGATCTGTAGATAACCTCCTTTGGGAGTGCTAGGGCTTGACTGTGTCTTGTTTTCTTGTTGCTGTTGGTTCTGGACCTGCAGTCTTGCCGCATCTGATGGCAAGTTCCTTCTGGGACACCGGTCTCAGAGTGCCCTATCTCACCGCAGTGAAAACATGCGCTTGACCTTCGCGACAGCCATCGCCGTGTGATTCCCACCACAAGTGGGGCATTTGAGAGTCAATGGTGGAGAGGAAGCATAATGCTGAGTCTGGTTGGATTGGTTCCTCGGCATCATCACATATTGTCGGGAGGATGGGGATCGATATGAAGAAGATCCCGATGTCTTGGCTCACAGTGCTGTGTGAAGATGATCGCGATCTATGCGCCGCCTTGCGTTTTCTATAGTCTTCCATCTCACTTCTAGCTTCCTCTGAAATGATCAAGTCATTAACCATATCATTTAAGTCCTTGAACCGCAAAGCTGAAATATGAAACCTCATGGATCGCTGCAATCCCGCACGAAACTCGCTCATTTTCTTGTCTTCGCCAACATCTTCGTGGGCAAATCTGGAGAGGTGGTTGAACCGTGTAGATACTCCATCATCGCATTTACCACCTTGTTTAAGCGCCGAAATTCCCGCGCTTTGCTTCCATAATGCCATCCGGATGTGCGCCTACGGAAGGCCTTGGAAAAATCTTCCCAACTAATGTCTTGGTTCTGCAGTGTGCGCTGATAGTTGACCCACCAGGTCGCTGCCGCACCCTGTAACTGGTGGGATGCAAATAAAACCTTCTCTTTATCATCGCACCGCACAGTCTGAAGTTTTCTCTCTACATCTGCCAACCAATCTTCAGCAACCATGGGATCAACGGTTGTGGAGAAAGTGGGTGGACGTGTTTTCAGAAAGTCATTCCACCGGGTGGTAAATGGAGCACCATCCCGTGGAACATTTCCTCCACCCTGTACTCCTGGAGATCCGGTGGCAATCTGTTCAATCAACTTGGCCTGTTGATCCAACACTCGTAGTATGTTCTGCTCTCCTTGGTATCGATTCTTTTCTAACATTGCAATAACATCAGCCAATGTGTTCTGGTCGGTGGCAGGTGCACCCTGCCGGCTGGTCTGTCCCGTCTGCTCTGCTGTCTGCTCTGCTGGCTCCATCTGTTGATTGGGAACTTCAGGTTAGCTTTGCAGCGGCTTTGGCAATTCAAGAACAGATAAGTAAGACTTAGAATTTTTCAAGGCAAGTATAGGACGAAAAGATAAGAACGAGAGCGAAAGGGGACAGGAGAAAGCTTTGAACACAAGAAGAACATACTGATAATTAAACAAGCAACATAAAGGATTAATTAACATAAATTTACAATAAAGCAAGTGGTACGCAGACCACTTAGGGTTCGAGTTTGCACTTGCGCTACATAACAAAAGTACATCTATTACAAAAGGTCAGGCTACCACTAGCGTGCATACCGCCTACTCCTCCCCGTCCCCGGTGCCGAAGGGCAAGCGGGCCGCCGCGGAACCGGCACGGTGATCGCGCTGCGATCATCCGCGCTTGGGCCTAGACGCACCGGCACAAGAGGAGTGAACGCCTGGCGACTCCGACCGCTCAACCTCTCGCGCCTCCCGGGCCTCAAAGCGGGCGAGGGACTCCCGAGGCGCCAACCTCCTCACGAGTGTCCCACAACCGCCTCGCGGACTCGCCTCTCGATCGCTCGTCACGTAGCCGGCGACCTGCCGCGACATAAGGGTGGCGATACCCGCTAGGCGGGATCGTCATCCTCACCGAACCTAGGGACTATAAAGTCCCCAAAGTGCGGACGCGCACCAGTCGAAGGTGTCCCCGCTAGCTCCCGTGGTAGTAGTCTCGATGTAGAGCGCGGCTTTGAGCCACGCCCGAACAAAGATCTCGCTGCTCACCCGCCGGCGATGAACCTCCTCTTCTCGTTCGGGCGACAGCAACGGATCGAGGACCATCCAAGCCTTGTACTCGTAGAACTGGTCTCGCGGAACTGCCCTCGGCGTAGATCACCGGGCCGTGGTTTCCTCTCGCCCGAGGTAACGCCGCATTTCCACAACTTGTGGTGCCATCCATCCCTACGGTCGGGCGGGAGAAAACGAGGCGCACCATCCGCCGAAACGAAATTTTGAAGTTAGACAAGCGAGATAATAAACATTTGCAAAAATAAAACTTAAGCGCATTAAACTTAAGACAGTAAAGTAGCAACAGGGGAGGAACAAGACAGCAATAAACCTTATATTTTTCAGAAACCATTTTTATGGCTTAAATTAATTTTTGCGATAAAATCGCTTCCTAGTCCGCTTTAGGTCTCAACCTACGGTCAAAGAGCCCGCTCGATACCACTTCTTGTAACGCCCTGCTTCGTGGGCGCAGACGGACACGGCACTCCTTAACTATTCACGCATGAACAAGCTATGGACTGTCGCGCAAGAGTATACCATTGCATGCTTACAACAAAAGACCAGCATATATTTGACATACGGATTAACATCCAGTTTTACAGCAAGGTGCAAGCCCAAAGTATGATTACATTCCAAAAGAACTCCAGACCGCTCCGAAAGGCATGAGACCTACATACCAAGGGTCCTCGTCAAGAAAAGATCCTCGGGACTTCTTCAACGGGAGACCTTCTCCTTCGCCTTGATCCTCTAAAGAATTGATTAAGCAAGCCGTGAGCCAACCAACCGGCTCAAAGAAATCCCAAAGGGATCTTAAGTTACTATATGCACGGAAAGTCAAAGGAAGGGTGTATACTTGGTTTATTACATTTGGTGGATGCGCTTTATTTGCAATCATTTTATAAAATGGACCCAAAACTACTTCTCAAGAACTCGGGGTTTTCATCAAGAGTTCATTAACCAACTAACCAAATTAAAGTATTTACAAATCTACTTAAGCTTTGTTCTGAATCACCAGATGACACACTCCAATAACCGGAGCACGGCGTATTCGAATACCATTTATTTGACTCGCAGAGTTTGCTCACTTTACCCACACGATCCCTTAACTCCCGCTAAAGAGTTAAGAAAGCCGTGTCGTTTCACCGCTCAGCTCTTTATAAAGGCTCTACCCGTAGAATTCACTCTGTCCGCTCGCTCACACACACTCACACAAAGAAAAGAAAACGGTGCCGCTCGAGTGAACCCTACCGTTGTTAGGCACCCAATCACGGCTTGCCTAACCTTCGCTAAACCTCCTCCACCGCCACACCAGAGTTTCAATCGAGTTGAGCAGCTACTAGACCGTTGTTGATAAATCAACTCCTGTGGTTGAGCGACATCGTGACACTTACTCGGCGTAAGGGTTTCACCCTTATATTTTCACATGGTCCGCAACCTCACCAGCCCGCGACCCAAACTAGGATAAGCGGTGGGTGAAACCGCCTAGTGGCGCACCACAACCCGCCTTACCCTAACCTCAAACCTAGGGTAAGAGTGGGCGATAACCGCCTCGCGCGCACCACAAACCCCTTACCCTACCTTGTGCCCGCAAGCACTCTCCGCTCTAGGGCACGGTGTCCCATACCACCCTACCCTAGAGTCGGGTTTGCAAATCCTATTGGCCCACCGCCACAGCCTTATTAGTGTAACATTTTGCATGATAGTAATAACCTACAATTATCTAGATTAATGATAATTATTTCTAGGGTTACAAAGGCATGGCAACAAGTTTAACAGGGCATTTGTCGGTGGTAGGTTTAACTACATAACATGTCATTCCAAACATTTTATTTTACTTTGAATTAACATTTCACAAATAGCATAATGCAAATAGCATAATAACATATTTTAAATAACATGGGATACAACATGATCAAAGGATTTGGGACTTGCCGTCAATCCGAATGATTTCGCTAGCTCGAACGAAGAACCTCCTGCTCCTGCGATCGCACTTGAACTTCCGAGACTCCGACACTAGCGCAAACATACAAAACAAATTAAATCCAGCTTGAGACTAATCAAGCGAGGGAAAATAAACTATTTAAAAAGGAGTAAATGCATAAATCTCCAAATGAGGGATTTTAGGAATTTAATTGGGATGAATCTGTGGAAAAGGAGGTCACCACTAGGTCTGGAATAATATTTGGAGCAAAGTGGTGAAATTTGGGAATTTTTGGGATTTTCTGTGATTTTCTGGGATTTATTTGGAATTTCTGGGATTTTACAAATTAATAAATCCGGGAAAAATCTTTGAACAAGATGCGGCCCGCCATTGGCTACAGATGCGCCCACCGCGACTAAAACGCGCGCGCACGCCAGGGAGAGAAGTGGCCGGGAAAAGGCGGCTCAGGAGCACGCCCGCGGCTCGGATGGCCGACGCGTGGTGCGGCGGTGGCGGAGATGGCGAGGGGACGGGCCGGATGTGTTCGGAGAAGATCGACGGCGAAGATTTAACGGCGGCGGGCGGTATGGGAAATCGGACGAACGAGAGGTGGGATCTTTAGTGGATCGGACGGCGGCGGTGAGACTTCATCCGATGGTTGACGTTAGACGGCAACGAAAGGATCGGCGGACGGAAAGGGCCACGAGCGGGGAGGGTCTTCTTCCTCCTCTCGCCGCTACAGTACCCCCAAGATCGCGGTACGGTGAGGACGGCAGTCCGGGCGCCAGGGAGCTCGGCGGCGGCGGCCAAGGGCATAGGCGGGTGCGGCTTGGCGTGGAGATCTCATTTTTGGAGCTTGGGAGGCGCGGGGAACGACTGGGGTGGTCGGAGGCCGAAGGGGGAGATTCGGGGCCATGGTGGCGCTAGGGCTCACCGGAGGGGAAATGGCCCGATTGCTGGTGATTTCACGGGGAGGGGAGTTAGGGGAGTACACTGGTGGCGGTGGGTGCGGCCGGGGAGCGTCGAGGATGGCTAGCCACGGGAGTCGCCGAGGTCGGCGCGAGCCGGTGGCGAGGTCGCACCGCGCCACCGGCCAAGGAGTGCGCTAAAAACAGTTAATACACCAAGGGGAAGCTAGGGGCGAAAGGGATTGGGAAACGGAGGGAGGGAGAGGGAGATTGGGCTACGGGGGTCGCCGGCGCAGGGAGAGGCGGCGACGGCAGTGGGGGCGATGAGAGCTCAATCTGGAGCTCGGGGAGCTTCTCTGGAGTGTTGGGAGGCGAGTGGAGACAGCGGGAGGACTCGGGGAGCAAAGGAGGTAGGGGAGCAGCGGGGAGAGGTTTTTAAGCTCGGTGGAGGGGGGGAATCCGAGGGAGGGAGGAGGGCAATGGCGCCGGGGTCAAGGGGGAAGGACGAGGAGCAGCTGGCGCATCCCCTCTGCGGCGTGGGACGACGTCCGGGCGCTGAGCGGCAGTAAATGCGATGGGAGAGGGGCAGTTGACCGGAGCGGCGTGGGAGAGGAGTGCGTCCGCGCGGGGAAGGAAGAGCGAGGGAGTCCGGCAAAGGGACCAGGCGAAGGAGGAGGCGACAACGCGGCGCGGGAGAGGGGCGGCCGACCGAGGGCGCGGGTGGCGCAGCGGTCCGAGGTGCGCGCACGCGCGAGGGAGGGCGAGAGGCGGCCCGCGCGAGGAAGGGAGAAGGCGGGAGGCGCAGCGCCGCCGGCGAGAGCGAGGAGGCGCTGGGCGCGAGGAAACGGGAAGAGGAGGGGCGCGAGAAAAGGGAAAACGCCCGCCAAAAGAGGAAAGCGGGAAGAGGGAAAACTTTCCAAAAGGAAAGTTTCAAATTTCACTCAAGATTTGCAGAAAATTCAAGAAAAATTCCTTTTGAATTTTGGGGACTTTTCAGCTTTATGCTTCTTCTTAGCAAAAGAGGAGCCCTACCACCGACCTTTTCATCCTCGGCCTGCTCAAGCTCGTAATACTCGAGCTCGCCGATCGCGCCTCACCGCCTCGACCGCATCCTCGAGCCGCGTAACCACCGATCCAAAGGCTTTGCTCGCCGTTGTTGTTCATGATATGATCCGGCCGACGACATCGAGCACCGCTTGGATCTGCGGCATTCTTTCCTTTAGCTCGCTCTCCATCTTCTCCATGCTTTTGGTGCTGAAGTAGCCATTGAGGTATTTGAAGCCCTTGGTGACCATCAAATTGATGATAGGACTCGCCACCGATTTCCCTGCAAACGCCACCAGACTAGCAGAGGCCATGTTGCTCCAGAGGATTGTGTGAGAGGAGGCTACGTCAGGTGGAGCGAGATTAGCAAAGCGCAAGTGTGTTTTGCTAGAGCAGGAGGAGCATGTATGTAGAGAGGTTGGTTTTTCTTCTAGGAGCGGGTGTAAAGGAAAGGAGAAGAGGTAGAGCGCGTTTGGTCGCAGCTCTAATCCGTAGTCACCTAAGGTTGCAATGAAAAACCATTTCCGTCGAAAGTGGGTATATTGCCCGCTTACTCGTAAGTTTAAGCATTTGGATGAATAAATTGGTGCAACAAACATAATTTTTTTCGAAAAGGGAAGTTTTATTGATTTCAAGGTTGTTTAATCAAGGTGATACATCAACTTGAAATCCTCCCGGCCTCTCAACAAAGACACACCTTACACAAAGGAGAACAAAAAAAGGGAAACACTAATGACTATCAATCCAAAGACTAGACCGCCACCCATGTGCCCGGGTAAAACACGCCTTGGCCACCTTCTCCAAGAACTGCGAGGCCGCTACAACCATACCCTGCGAAGCGGTCTTCTGGAGAATAGCCCAGGTACGGAGCCAATGCGAAATTGAGTAAATAACCTGCAAAAAAGACATATGTTTGTTTTGAAATACGATCGCGTTCTGCATAACCACACAGCCCAACAAGTAGCAACGGCTCCAAGAAGTACTAAATACTTTAAATCATGTCGAATCCCTTGTAACCAAGAGCCAAACATATTAGACACACTACGTGGCTGAGAAAGACCACAAGCCGCATGGACCACCGCCCAAACCATACGAACTAACAGCACTCAAAAACAGATGTTGATCGTTTCATCATTGTGACAGAAACAACACTGTTTGTTGCCTTGCCAATTGCGTTTCACTAAATTATCCTTTGTTAAAATAATGCCCCGTCGAAGATACCACAAAAAGATCTTGATCTTCAAAGGTACCTTTAATTTCCATAAGCGTTCATTAGAATTGGGCACATCCTGATGAATCAATGCCAGGTAATGAGATTTTACAGAAAATTCTCCACTCCGATGGAGGCTCCATCGGAATTCATCTCCCTCTTGGCTCAAAACAATGTTGGACAGACGCGAAAGGAGATTATTCCACAACGCTAGTTTGTGACCACTAAGGTCTCTACGCCATGATATATTTGGTGGGTTTGAGCTCAACACTTCGGCCACTGTATCTTGTTTCTTGCGGGCTATACTGTACAGTTGAGGATATTGATCTCGTAAAGTTCTATTTCCTAGCCACTTATCCTCCCAGAAACGTACCTGCGATCCGTCTTTGATTAGAAAAGATCCGAACCGCAGAAAATCCCGTTTAATCTTCATCAAGCTACCCCAGAAATGAGAATCCCCACACTTCCACTGCACCTGGACAAGCGGTTTTGTGGCCAAGTACTTATTACGTAATATTTGTTGCCAAGTACCATCCGATGTCAACAACCGATACAACCATTTACTGAGTAGTGCTGTATTCTTGATCTCCAGGTTATGGATCCCTAGCCCTCCTTGCTCTTTTGGTTGGCAAAGGATATCCCATTTGGCTAGTCGATATTTCCGTTTATGTTCATCGCATTGCCAAAAGAAGCGAGACCGAAAATAGTCTAGCTTTTTAAGAACGCCCTTTGGTACCTTGAAGAAGGACATCATATACATGGGTAGACTACTAAGTACAGAATTTATTAAAGTCAGTCGTCCCCCTGTTGATAGATGCTTTCCTTTCCAACTACTGAGGCGTTTCTCGAAGCGTTCTTCTACTTTTCTCCAATCAGCATTAGTTAGTTTCCTATAATGAATAGGAATACCCAAATACCTCATTGGGAAAGTACGGATTACACCAAAAGATCTATGTATTGGGTCTCGTAGTCCTTAGCTTCACCAAAGCGTAAAATTTCGCTCTTATGGAAATTTATTTTCAAACCGGATAATTGCTCAAAAGCACAAAGTAACAACTTCATGTTATTTGCCTTTCCCAAGTCGTGCTCCGGGAAGAGGATCGATCGTCGAGATATTGGAGTATGGATAAACCACCATCTACCGGATGTGGCACCACCCCACTAACTTGACCATCCGCTTTGGCTCTATTAACAATTATTGCAAGCATATCAAAGAACGAGATTAAAGAGAATTGGTGATAAAGGGTCTCCTTGTCGAAGGCCTTTTTGTTTGAAAGTAAGTACCGATATCATCATTTACATTGATCGCCACACTTCCACCCGAGATGAAAGAATTCACCCAAGAAATCCATTTAGGTGAGAAACCTTTCATCCGTAGTGTTTGCAAAAGGAACGACCATCGTGCTTTTTATCGTAGGCCTTTTCAAAGTCGATTTTGAAAATTATACCACTTAGTTTCTTACGATGAAGTTCATGAACGGTTTCATGTAGAATGACTACCCTTCGAGGATATTACGCCCTCTCATGAAAGCCGCTTGAGTCGGGCCGATAACGTGATCGCTCATCAATTAATCCTTAACGCTATGACTTTGGTGAAAATCTTGAAACTCACATTCAAGAAACAAATTGGTCTCATAACTGAATTTTATTTGCGCCATGCACCTTTGGCAACATGGTTATGACACCAAAATTAAGGTGAACAGAGGAATATCACCCTTATGCAAATCATGGAACATCTGTATAAGGTCCTGTTTAATGATATCCCAGCACTTCTGATAAAATTCAGCTGGGAATCCATCAGGTCCTGGTGCCTTGTTGTGTTCCATGCCGAAAACTGCTTCCCGAATCTCCTTTTCAGTGAAAGGAGCCGTTAGGAATGCGTTCTCGCTCTGACCAACCTGAGGGATATCCTCTATCCGGTGGTCCTCCAGCAGAAAAAAGTTCTCATCAGAAGGCCCAAACAATTCTTTGTAAAATTGGGTAATATAACTTTTAAGGTTGGCCTGTCCCTCAATTTTTCCATTGTCCTGCTCCAACGAGAATATTCGTTTCTTCCTGTGTTTACCATTAGCCACCATATGAAAGTACCTAGTATTATTATCCCCTAGAAGTACATCAGTAACCTTAGCTCGTTGATAAAATTTGATCTCCTCCTCCCGTAGGAGTTTAGCCAGATTATCACGAGCAGTTTGAAATTGTTGACACTCCCCGTCAGATAACACACAGCTCTCTGCGGCTATATCCAATGAGGAGATTATGGACTGAAGATGGATTTTTTGTTGTTTGTACTCTCCATGAGTATGGAGTGCCCATCCCCGAAGGTGTTTTCGTAATGCCCCCATTTTCCTATTCCATCTTTGGACCGAGTTTTGGCCATGAACCGGCTTGTTCCATATTTGTGCGACACGATCCAAAATCCTCTCGGAAAACCAACTAAGTTCCATTTTGAACTGTTTGCTATTCCCAAGTAGGAAGGTTCACCAGTGTCTAATAGCAATGGTGTATGATCCGAGATCCTCTATCAAGGGCCTGCATCATTACCATCGGATATTTAAATTCCCATTCAGCCGTGATTAACGCCTATCCAAACTTCTCATAGGTAGGTTGTGGTAAAGAATTTGCCTGTAAATTGTCGGCTGTTAACTCAATTTCCTAAGATCAAAACTGTCTTTGACTGCATTGAACAGGAAAGGCCATCTGCCGTTGAAACGGCTATTACTTTTCTCCTTGCTATTTCTCATAATATTGAAATCGCCTCCTATAAGTGTAGGCAATGGGTTCTGTTGGCATGCACGGACGAGTTCAGCCAAGAAAGGAGATTTGAACTCCTCTTGTGCTGGACCATATACAGCCATAAGTATCCAATTGAAGTCGTCACTTTTATTGCGGAGATGGAATTTGATAAAAAATTCCCCTTCCACAATTAAAGTTAAATCAAGGACCGTTGTATTGACCCCAAGAAGTATACCGCCCGACCGACCCCTAGGGGGAAGAGTGTGCCAAACAAAATCAGCCCCTCCCGAAAGACGAGACATATTTGCTTTGGACATATCTTGTTTACCGGTTTCTATGACAGCCACAAAGTCAAGTCTTAGGTCCCTAATTGCGCGAAATGTATCAAAACTTAGCCAAGTCTGAAAGACCTCTGCTATTCCAAAAGATTCCCTTCATGGTAAAACTGATTTGTTAGATTTTTGTTCCTTTTTCGTGTCTTATCTTTTTGGACAATGACTTAGACTTACGATCGATGCCTTAAGATCACAAATTCTTGTGGCAGTCTGAATCATCTAAACCTACGTCCGTAACTTCTTTGACCAAGTGAGTAAGAAGAGATGTTTCATCGGATTCTTCATCATCACTTGGTGCGAAAGGATTATTCTGACAATTGCTTCTAACCTGCGCATCTCCCTTAACTCTTGGCAAAACAGTAAACCTATCTACTGCCATTCTCTTTAGAGCGTTTAGAGATAGATTGATCTCATTAGTGCTATTACCCAGAGAGAGACCAATATTATTCAAATTCGAAATACATTTTTCTTTTGATAAATGTATATAAGAGTGCGGTATGGAGTTACCTGGTGACGAGAAATATGGTGAAATCCTGGATGGAAAAGTATCTCCCCCTTTGGCTTCACCCAGTTTGTCGCTATCCAGGTTTCTCAGCGCTGCTCTCTTCATTGCTTTCTCCATAACATGCTCATCAGCTGCAGCAATACCCTCTACAGAATACGAGAAATTTGAGCGAGCACTACGACGTTTGCCATCCAAAAATAACGACCCAGCACTAGACATACCTTTGTTGCTATTGCGGGTGGGTTTAATTGGAGTACTCAATTCATTATCAGTGCTCACTGCAGGAGATGTCAGAGCAGCTTCGCTTGTAGCTTTGCCTAGAACCTGCTTGCCGCAAGCCCCTTCCTGACCTCCACTCGTGATCAAGTCCTGAAAACATTGAGTTGTTACCGCATCAATCCCCAACTTAGGTGACAAAACATCCCCACCTCTGCTGCGAACAGATACCAGAGACGGATCCATCACAGCCTCATCTCCTTGTTGGTTCATACGTTTTTTGCTTCCAGGACTTGATGTGAAGCCTTGCCGAGGTCTTGTCACCAAAATAGGAGGCAAGGATGAGGATGTTTTCAGAGATACCTGCTTTGCTGGCGGACAAGAACGATTCTTCCCCAAAGGTGTCACCGCTATAAGAGTTTGCATTGGTGTCGGACCGAGGAGATATCCTTAAACGCATTAGAGCCCGACTTGGATTATTATCACTGGACCACATTTTAATTTCTTGATGTCTTGAGTCCGCCCCTGCTCGAAAAAGCCTCCTTATCATCCCCTATGTCATCCCGGTCCATCGGGTCTTGGTCCTCAGGTGGTGGTGATGCTGGTTGAAACATGTCCTCTTCCAAAGAGAAAGTGATAAGATAGCCCTCTGTCCCAAAGACTAAGTCAGTGGTGAAAGGTAACTGTGTCTTATCCAACATGACAACTCGAACACGAATAACTCCTTTTTTTCTATATGTCAACATGTCCACAGCGAGAGTCGCTCCAATGACGCTTCCCAACGCCCAGAATACCAAAAAATGCCTGAAGGCATGTGGTACCCCAGTAATGTGCACCCACACTTCCTCCAATTGATACGTAGGTATAATATCATTTGCACTTTGCCAAGGTGAGATAGTGAGAGTGACACCATGATTCTTAAGCTGATATCCGATGTCATTCATCCTTTGCATCTCTTCTTCCGTCGGGAAGGCGACAAGGAACGAATCTTCACCATGAGGTAAAGCTTCCCACCGCCAATCAGCCCTGGATATTTTTGCCAACTCCGCCTGTACAACCTCTGGTGATAACTGTCCTCCCAAAACTCTGACCAAAGCAGTGGGTGCAGGGTTCGGTGCCTCAAGCTTATAATCAATATCTGAAATCCTAATGAAGCCAAACTCCTTTTTGCCAGCGCCAAAAAAGGCAGCAGTTGGTTTAGTCATTTTGAGGATAGGACACTTGGAAGACATATGAGAATTATTCTTGTTACATATGATGCAATCAAGATCTGCTTTACACTCCTCATTTAAGTGTCCTCCACTCTTGCATCTGAAACAAAAGGATCGTTTTTTCTTGGCAATACCTTGGTCAGCTTGCTGTTCTTCAGTGGCTCTGACCGCCCCTTGCTGATTGGACACGGCCAAATCGCGACCACTGCTCTGAATGGGTTTGAAACGCTGTGGTTGGTGGCTCGCCCTCTGATCGGAAGAGCCCCGGCCCTGAGCACCACCACGGCCCTGAGCACAGCATTACGGCCATACTGCTCATGACCAGCGTGACCTTCGTTGCGATCAAATTGTCCGCCTCGACCATGCAATTGGCCATCTTGCCATCCAAAATCGTGCCCTTCTCCACGTACTCTGCCGCCACTACCTTCGCTGCGGCCCCCTCGGGCGTGTCCTTCACCACGGCCTCGTCCCCCATATCCCTCACTGCGCCCCCGACCTAGGCCACGCCGGTTCTCAAACGATCGAGGGTGGGGTGGCATGGCGACGACCTCAGCGAACGACAGCGCCCCTGGAGACCAAATCGATTTGTTGGTGGGAGCATACCAGATCGATTTTTTGGTGGAAGCAGAGATGCGATCGTCAGAGGATGTCGGCGGCGAATAAACTGAGCTAGTCCCACCCACCGAAACCCTATTTTGGTCCCTGGGCCCAGTTGGCAATAAGGCCCACCAAGACCTTCCAAAGTCCCTGGCGCGTTCAATCAGCAGCGAGGTACAAGGCCTCTCCAAATGGGAGTTGGAAATTTGAATTCGTTCTTGATTGCATAGATCAGCTGCTGATTTATCGCCCATGAAGCTCGCCGGCAAGAAGGCCTCAAGGGTAATCTCCGACGGCAGCCGGCGTTTTGGAAGAGGCCCTCTCCGGGGACGAACAAAGAATTCCACGCTTAGGAATTGATCGCGCGGCGCGGCGAAGATGAGTGGAATTCGGTTCATCGAGACCGAGACCGCGATCGCTCTGAATGTCGGCCGCCGGTAGTTCTGCATCCAAGTTGACAGATGTTCTGTTCATGATCGAGCAATTTGCCAGAACCCGACGCAGGCAGCCCCTATTCCTGGTCTGACGCTAAATTAACCTCCCACCATCTAGTTCCTTTGGGAAACCCCATGTCACACCAAAAGTTTTCCACCAAAAGCAAATCTGAAGGTATTGTATCCGCCGAATGATCCAAATTGCCTTTTAAGGTACTTTGGTCAGTTGCAAATTGAATCTCCTCCTCAGAAGAGAATCCTGCCATGAAAGCATCATGGTAGGCCACTTCGAACTGCGGATCAGATCCATTATGAAAATCAAGAGCAACGCAACAAAGAGGAGGTGCCGATCTTCCCGTTTCCGAAATCGATTCAACACCAGCCCCTGCAGAAACACAGCGTACCTGAATTGCATTGTCGTCGGTAGAGAGATCGACTTCCCCGATCTTCTCAGATCCAGCATAGTCGGAATTGGATCCGGCCAGACGCTCCACTTGGACGTCCTTGCGATCCAATCCCATCAGGCCTAGTGAGAAACATGTACAAAATTGGCAAACAAACATAATAACCTCTCTAAAATCTTGACACGTAGGAGTAAAATCAGATCGGACACAAAACGGATAGTGGTCAAATTATATTCACATATTTCTTTTCAAAATCAAATACGAATCGGACAACGTCGAATACGAATATAGTCCGGACAAATGTTGGATATGATCAGATTCGACTATTTTTTAGATTCGAATATAGCACCAAATTGTTTTAATATTTTAAATTGATATATTGCAAATAAATCGGTTATAAATATATCAAATTTAGCTAAAAAGAGCATGCAAAAAGCTTTATTGGGGATATGCCAAAATAAAAATATATGAAATACCAAACTAGAGTTCACCAGATATGTTCGAAATACATATTGTTGTGGCTACTGGCCAAACAATAAAGTATGAGAGTAGTGGAATAGGTGAGATGGATGGACAATAATTGCCCCATCCCTATGTCCAGGGGCATGTATATATATTTCCATGAAGCGTATTTTACAATCCTACCCTTACACTCATGTGCCCTCCATATGAGTATTTATGTTATTACGCATGTCCTATTTTGGGCTTTACAACTTCCTGGCAAGCTAACTGGGCTTAAGTGGGGGTCACCTCTACCACAGGAGCCTCTCATGGTGAAGGGCTTCTCACAGGTCGAAGCCATGTCATCGAACCCTTTGGCTCCCTCCGTCACTACGGCCTGTGACATTTTACGCGATTGGGCGGACAGGATGGTGGTATCGCTGTGGTCCGCTCGGTCTCCGCAAGCGCCGGCCTATAGGACAGCCCACTGACCCACGGCCGACAGGAGCGCCTAATGGCGCTGGGAGTTGGACCGTCCGCCGCGCGCGCGGGACACGCGGCATTGCGGCATCGGGCGCGTTGCGCGATGTCGCTTGGAAGGTTGACCGCGGTCGTGCGCCGCCTCGAGGTTGTGGGACACGTGTGTGCACGCTATTGGGAGGTCGTGCGGCTTTGGCCTCCGCCGGTTGCGCTTCCCGATCGTGGGGGAGGCGAGGAGACTTTTATAAGCACTGTCGCTGTCGTCCCGCTGTTCTTTAGCGCTTACTAGCTGCCACAATACTCCTTTTCATTGTGCTCTCGTGTGCGCTGCTTCCGTACCACCGTTCTTCCTGCCGCTCGCCGTAGCAGCCTAAGAGCGGTCCAAGAGCGGTGGCGACGGAGCCTTCGTCAGAGGGAGAGAAGAAATGGGGAAGAGGGTTCACGGGAGGGAAGGGAGGCACTAGGGCACAATTGAGGGAGCCGTGGAGCTGAGGTGAGAGTTGGGGAGGCTCGACTGAGGCTTTTATAGCCGGGTGGAGACAGTTGGCTATTGGGCGCCGTAATGGCGTGTGCGACGGGCACTGTGGAGGAGCAGGGGCCGCGCAAGGGCCGAGGGAGGCGGGGCAGTGCACGACAGGGGGAAGAGAAGGTGGGAGGCTCAATGGCATGGACGACCATGGCTCGGGTGCACTGGGTCAACGCAGAGCAACGGATGTAGGTCGGGGTAGAGGAGGTGACGTGCGGCAGAGGGAGAAGTAGAGGAGGGGGGCCCAGGTGAGGTAGAGCGGAGCTAAGTGAGGGAGGAAGGACGAACCAAGCGCGGCATTGGGTACGAGTGCGGCAGAGGGAGCGGGGTCGCGGCAGAGCTGGGCCGGGCGCAGGCGTCTTGCGCATGGCGCGCGTGGCACGTGGCTAGGGCATAAAAGAGAGGAGGGGGGGAAGGAGGAGGCTAGATGGGCTAGAACAGGTCATGGGCAGGGAGAGAAAAACCAGGAGATGGGCCGGGCCGGCCCAGAAGTTTTTAATCAAACGAAATTGCAAAGCAAAATTTGAGATTGAGCCAAAATTTGAAATGAAAGATTTGAATTTAAATTTTATTTGATTTTTTTTTGCAAACCCCAAAAATGGGTTGTTACAATAATTGAGGTAAATAAGTCAAGTCTGATAAGCTCTATATGAGCAACACAAAAATACGCCCTACAGAAGTAAACGGAGGAAGTACTTCGCAACTAATTGTGTTTACTAGTAGTTCAAACTCCTCTCTTAAAAACATCAAACACCTTTTGGATCGTTGATCACGGCCCAAGATTCATGCTCAGGTAATTAGTTCTCTAGTTCATCTTGGCCGAACCCTAGTGGGTGTTTGGTAATCATTAGGAAGTGGGATGGGATTGGAGATTTAGAGGAGGGAATTTGTCCTGGGATTGGGAAGAGGAGTTATTTTTAGTTCTAATCCCCTGTTTGGCAAGATGGTTGGGGGAATTGTAAGGAATTAATTTCTAGCTTCAATAAAATCAAAATATAACTCATGATGAAGGCCTAAGATGAATCCATCTTTGTAAAGAACAATTCCAGCCTAAGTCCCATTTCCATCCGCTCCGTGAGTTTAAAATGGTGGGACATGAGTCCTCGTATTTCCAATCCACATCCCACATAGATTTCAATGGTCACAAACCAAACATGAGGTTTATAACCTCACCACCTAAATTGCCATTTCCTCTCACCAATCGAGCCATGGATCAGCTATGTTGAGTGGAGGGAGAGAAAATGCTAAAGCTAAAGCGTTCAAATCAAGGAATCGGAGTGAGTCTTTGCCCTCTTTCGAGTGGACTGAGCCACGTCTGGGTCAACAAACGAAAGGGGGGAAGTAAACTTCAAAGCATATCGATTTTCACTTGTCTCCATCCATCTAATAGGGAACCCAAGAATTTGTGTTGGAAACAAACTGAGTCATTCTCAATGGTAGCAACGCCAGTGCGATTGCAATTTCCATGGCTGGACTGTTTTGGCCATCTCCGCACTACACTAGGAAATTGCCACGCAACTTGCAGTGAGGTAGATACGAGATATGTGGACCAGTTTGTTTGTTGAATCTTGTGCTTTTGTGAGATGGTACCTAACTTTCAAACGGCATGTCTTTTTTAAATAGGGTCCACTAATCAGTTGTAGTATATATTATAGTGACTTCATTTATATCAATCAAAATTATATATGAGTGTCTCTCTATAAGTTGTTACTATTTAAAAACGAAAACCAAAAGCTATAATAATAGTAGCAATGCCAGTGCGATTGCAATTTCCATGGCTGGACTGTTTGGCCATCTCTGCACTACACTAGGAAATTGCCACACAACTTGCACTGAGGTAGATTCAAGGTATGTGGACCAGTTTGTTTGTTGAATCTTGTGCTTCTGTGACACGGTAATTTAAGTGCACCTACGTATACAAATCGTTAGGACGCGTCAATGTTTCTACCATGATGTTGATGGATTCCCTGTTCAGCTGTTCTCTCTAGAACTAGATATTTCGGTTGGCAAAGTTTACAACCGTCGCAATCGGTACCCTATTCTTCTTGCCGCCAAGCTTGACCGCCTCTAGGCCAGGAAATTGGCACGCGATGACACAACCAGCTTGTTTGTTGAAATCCTGTTATTCAGTGCGTACACGGTAATGGCTAATGACACTGCACCTGCACAACTGATGGGACGCTCTATGCTATGCTATGCTATACTATCAAGATGTTGACGGCAGTTGAATTTTGATAAACCAATTAAAATGTGCTCCCACACAATTTTGATAAAACATAAATGTTTTCCAAAATTATCTTGACCACGAACAAGCACGCGAGTCACGCGAATTAGCATCGGATTTGACCAGAAATACACGTCCCTACTAAAATTAAGAGCGAAGGTAATTTTTTTAAAAAAAATTGTGCTCTAACCACAGTGCGTATTGCGATGGTATACTACCGCTTCGCCACCCTTTTTTTGGCGCGCCGCCGGAGTCAGCCGGACCAGCTCCCGTGCGCCGCCGCCGGAGTGCATACACATACATCATACATCACACGTACATACACATAGACGGATGCCAAAATAAATCTGCAACCTCACAAAGTTAGTACTAATATCTTTTTTAGTTTTAAACTCTAAATTTATTTAAATATAGACAACAACATTTTAGTTTTGAAAATTTACTTATGAAATTTTGAAAAATAAAAAATTCTAATTTTCATATCGGCGACAATCATTTTAAATTCCGAGTTTCAATTTTCACCTGAGACTTGCACATAACATGTCATGTAGACTATTTTCTACAATTTGTATAAAACTCTAATGTTAGATCTAATCCAAGCTATTATCTAAAAAAAATTTAAGCAAACCTTTTTAAGGGGAGGGTGGATTAGTGATGGATAAGCACATTTATTTTGTAATTAATATGTGATTTTCTATACCTACTTTTAATATGTTTCCTTCAAGATTAAGCACCAACCTTTATTGGAAGTACACGACATAGGTTAATTATACGGGAAACTTCTCGTTCATCTGCATCTTGTAGTTTTATGCGGCATGTCATCAAGTTAAATGTGTGCTATTCTTCCATTTTTCATGTGACGATCGATGCAGGTCTTCTTTGTTTTATCTTCCGACATAGCTACTAATTAATTTGCGTGATCATCTCCAAAGTCAAGCTCCAAATTAATTGACTTGCGTCTCCATGCATGGATCTTTCAAAAGATTAGCTGTACTGAGAGGTTCAGTAGAAATCAGGTCTCTTTGTTTCTTTTCCTTTTTTCCGATTAATACGGAAATTCCAAGTATTACTTCTTTTGATTAATGTGCAAAGCTCTAACTTTCTAATCTCTTTTCTTATACTAGTATGCGTGCACGTGAAATCCACATAAAAAACATTGAAGATCGAAATTCATTAATTATAAAATTTGCAATAAATGAATCTTCTTAAGCACATTATAATGGGTCATTGCAACAGAATTGATAGATATAATTTTCATTGAAAAAAAGAGTAATGAACAACATATTTTTTTTATTTCCTTTCAGGCAACTCTACGATAATAACCGTAGGCAACAGAAAGAAGGCATCGAAACTCTAGGATGATCAATCGCTTCCATAACGGAATAAAATATCCGTCGAGGGAGGTCGGACGACGACGACTCGAGATAGAACAGCGCTAAATAAAAGAGGGCACCAATTGGAGGAGAAAGGGATCTAGACTAGCCGGTCTAGGGGAGAGAATAGAGTTAGTAATCAAGGACTTGGAAATACTTCTTTATTGTATTTCCTTATTATTCATTGTTTAATTGATAACAGATACATGCTAGTCTTTTTATAGGGATAACTTGACTTGATCTCTAAGAAATAATCTCTATCTCTAAGAAAACTTATCTCTAATAAATAGAATATATCTATAAGACAGTAAACCCATCTAATAAAGAAATAAATCCATCTAATAAGAAAACTAACTATTCTTCTCTATTCTAATTCATCTAATCATGCTATATATAATTAATTAATGCGTGCACGTGGAATCCACATCAAAAACATTGATGATCGAAATTCATTAATTATAGAATTTGCAAGAAATGAATCATCTTAAGCGCATTATAATGAGTCATTGCAATAGAATTGATAGATGTAATCTTCATTGAGAAAAAAGGAGTAATGAACAACATATTTTTTTTATTTCCTTTTAGGCAACTCTACGACAATAACCGTAGACAACAGAAAGAAGGCATCAAAACTCTAGGATGATCAATCCCTTCCATAACGGAACAAAACATCCGTCCGAGGAAGGTCGGACGATATTCTAACGCAAAGGTTGCAGAGACCAGTAGACCACGATATATCAGAAGGGAAGGCTGCACTCCCACCTCTCATCCATTATCCATGAGCACAGCATTTGAAAACCAGAATCCTCTTTGTGCACGATAAACTATAAGTAAAAAATAATTCCATCATTAATTGCTCATCCATGCAAGAGTAACTATTGGTTATTGACAGAGATTAACCATGGGGAGAATTAAGAAGCAATACCCAACTGGTTTCCTTGCACTTGATAGCCCTGAACACATTACTTGGGAGTTTAAACTCCACAAAGAAGCTATGGCTTCTTCAATATCTGCTGCTACCAGTTCCCCAAACCTGCACATTCAACCATTTGGGAGTAAGCATATTGAGGCGGAAAATGGAGATAGGAGATGGAGTAAGAGATAACTGCCTGTTCATCCCAAGAGCATGCACTTCTTGCACCAATGCATAGTTTAGCCTTGATTTTCGCTTCACCAACAAAAGATAGAATACTGAATGAATCATACTAACAGTGCAACGACTAATTCTAAAGGCTAAACTCTACAATGATTGAATCATTTCCTCAAGCAAGTTGTGGGCATATAAGACTGAAGTCTTGCACACGCACCACCTGCTCTAGCTCATATTTTCCTTTTGCTTCTACTTTTGGGTTGCCAAATCATAAACAATAGAAAGTAGTAACCTTGGCACTCCCTTTGCTGGTTAGCATGGATGGCATTCATCGTACGCAGTGGCAGGCAGGTAGCCAAGCGTGCAGTGAATTCGGCAACGGCCGTCAAGACCGAAACCCATGCGGTGGTAGGGATAAGGGGGGAGACGCGTGCAGAGAGGTCAGATATGGCATCGAGGGTTAGAGGGGAGGCAAGCTTCATGACTCACCAAAGGAAATCGCCGTGAAGCTGCCATCGGGTCAACGTGGATCATCATCGCGTCGCCGCCCCTCGTGTTCTATTGTGATTGGTGATTGATCATGGGAGCTGCGAAACTCGACGGCGTCGTGGGCTTGGTGAGCCAAAACCGGTAGAGGAGGTGAGAACGAACAATGGGCGGAGCGGCGTCGCAGGGGCTCAGCGCGGGAGAGCGGGGACGGAGGGGTTCGACGCGGGAGAGCGGGGGCGGAGCGGCGGAGTGGGCGGCACTGCTAAGCAGGGGGGCTGCGCGGGAGCGGAGGGAGTCACGGCGGTGGAACATGGGGGCGACACGGGGGATTGAGACCAGCTGCGCCTGCGTGGCAATGGACGGGCTTAACGGGAGAGGGGGGCTGGAGCAAGACATGACTAAAGGATAGATAGGACTAACTTGTAATTATAGATATTGGATGAGCTGAATTAATAATATAGATATCTAAATGATAGAACTAACTTACAATGATAGTCATTAGGTTTTATTGATCTAAGTGTCATAAGAGAAAGGTATTAACAGCGGTAAGTGACAAAAGATTTAATCAAACTGATACTTTTTATATTAGTGTTGATATTTAGTTAATTATAGTACCTAATATTTAATTAGTGTCTAATCATATAGAGGTATCAGTAGGGTTGTTAGCATCGCAATACGTATCGTAGTATCGTATGATCCTACTGGAGGTAGATGACACGGATCGCAATGCAGATCAGAATTAGGTAGTATTGCGGTGAGATCGCCATCCAGCTCGTAGGATCGTTAAGATTGCAATAGAATCACAGTATGATCATTATCCTAAAAAACTATAAAGCATATAAATTTTAACATTACCTATTGTTAATTTAATTTATACTAGTTTAATTTGCTTTATATTGTTGTTTACATATTGTTCTAAGGTAAAAAAAAATAAGTACTATCTTTAAGATAATGCATTTTTAGCTTATTAATTTATTAAAAATAGTTAAATAAGTTTCAGAAATCAACTTTAATTCAATATAACATGAATGAGTGTACTCAAATTATAAAATTAAATTTAAAAATCTACTATAGATTTACATATTTAGAAATATTATATAGTACTATATTCATAGCCCATTATGTAGCACTATTCCTTAAGAATAAAAAAAGAACTTCCCGAGACCAGGAGAATCTAAGCTCCCTTAAAAACGCCTGGCACGAGACAAAGCGATATGAAACCGCAGTACAAAACGACCAAAACTGAAACAAGGCAAGAGTTGTGAATTGATCAATTCAACAAGCTTGTCTCAAAATAAAGGTGTCACATTAGATATGGCTGCTATATACACCCGAGATACACGTTAGCTAAAAGGAAGAGTATAATTTGGCAAGCACCTTAAAATAACAGCTATATTGTATGACCCTCGCTAGCATATGAGAAAATGCTCGGGCCAAGAAACTTCGGCATGACAACATTACATATAGGCTACATGCTACAGCAGATCATCAACAGACGACACATCAACAACAAATAGACATTAATAATGAGAATGAAACAAACATTTCTCGAACAGATGTTCTCAGGGTAGGGATGAGATTTCTACAAACAAGTGACGTCAAAGATGAAGAGCTGCGGCTGTACAAATTTCAATAGCAGGCTCAGCTGCTAAGCTTTTGCTCTCGAAAAGGACCACCACCCGGACTTCAGGTGATGCCGTGGCCACTAGGAGTCATTTTCATTTTCACAAGATCCCTTTCCAAACACTTCTTCTATGACATTGTTCGTCGACAGAAATTCATCGTTCTCATGCCCGCTGGTGAAACCAATGTCCCATGCTTTTGGGTCGCAATGGCTGCCAAAGAATCCATGATCTGCAACACCACCAAAGCCGTCATTCCTGCAGTTGTCTTCAGCGATATCAGTAGGTGTCCCGTCTGCAACACCGACCTGCTGAGCCTCAAATGATGTGCACGAGTCACCTTGAACATCCATGTCAAACCTGAAGATCTGCTGACTATGGTCCATAAATGATACTTCAGGATGACCCTCTGTCACCATGACATCTCCCTCCACACAGCAATTTTCTAGCCTATCCCCACTAGCACAGTCAAACTCATCTTCCTCATTGGACTCTTCATGAATATTTTCCTCATGAGAAACATGATTGCATGCACCATCATCTTGATCAGTAAGAGACTCAAGCGGCAAATCTTCATCAGCCCTTTGTGTCATCGCAAACTCATCAGCATCACTTCCCTGCCATTCATAATATTCATCATTGTCACTGTCAACATTCAATGGATCGAACCTGTTCTGCTCAGCCCTCTTCCTTAACATGAAGACATTGAAATAGTAGCTCACTAACTCTTTGCTAGTCTTGGATGGGAAGGCAAGCGGGAGTTCATCCCAAAAGTTCCTTCCCAGACAAGCAGGATTTGATGATACCACTTCCTGGAACAAATGCTCCTCGTCTTTCGTCCATCTCAAGGCTACCTCCTCTCCCATATCACAGAATCCCAACACTTTGAAGGTGTTTGGACCAAGGGAACCCTTGAGTTTTTCTCTTGCTTCCCTCACATGTTTCCTTACACACCCAATCGAATCTTCATCGACACAATCACAATGTACCTTACAATAAACAGGTTTCAGTGCTGAAGATAATTCATTGGAGCCAGGCATTGGAATGACACAGTTTCTAATCCACTTGTCACTCTCATCTTCAGTTCCATCACATGTGTGAGAAGATGATGAGAGATCAGAGTAATCATCAACAGATCTGCTCTTCTTACCAGATGTACACTCTGGTAATTCAGCCTGATAATTTGGCCCAATAGGAACAGGTTTCCTTGTGGGGCAAAGGCCCATAGACGAGAAAATGTCTTCCCTTTGATAAAAACTGGCAGACCGTAGGTAATCTTCAACATATGTATGAGCTAGTGAAAAATGAACAGGTGAATCCACACCCTCATCTTCACTTTCCTCACTCTTGTATGCTGGTGAGTCAAAGCTTCTCTCACATGACCTGTGTCCTTTGTACTCAGGAACATCCACATCAGCATCTGTTGTATGGTTTTCTTTCTCAGATAAAACTGAAATGAAGAGAATATGAACCCAATCAAGAATTGCTTTCATATGCCTACTTCCATAAAAGACAACGGTGCACATGTAGGAAAAGGTTGCAAGTTAACCATGTTCTTACTTTGATCTTCGTGCTTCATCCGCTATGCTCCACTGTGTCTGGCATGTCATTGGATGCAGGTCTCTTATTATGGTCCACCATCGCTTCTTGAACCCCACTTGGCATCAACAATGATGGAATGGCAGTATTGACTGGACAAACTGTGGCATTCCATTCTGAAAAACCAACATTAGGTAGCAACTCTTCATGAAATTGGCCAGCTTTATCACCCTTGTGGCAAACTTTACAAGCAGATAACCATGCATATGAATGTACGCATGTAAGGCAAAGGAAGTGTGGTCAGTCATTACCTGTTGAAATATGGTATTTCTCAGGAAGGAAGTTTGAGCGACCATCATCCACTTCCTCAGGTTGCCACACGCAAGCTGCTCGGATTGGTGCCTCACAAAAACCTCACAGTTTTCTTGATGCAACATGATGCTCCTAAGGAAGAAAACTCATTAGACAACAATATTATAGCTAACAGATATAATTAGATGGTAACAAAAGAACACCGCACAGGACTAAGAAAACCACCCAGCTCGAAGAAACATGTGGTGTGGGCTATACTGGTTGTGCATAAACATCCTAGTTCAAGCATCACTTACTTACAAGCAAATGCAACCAACAAAATGTGCAAGCGCATCTAACCAAACTAAAGTGCACAAAAGAAATGCCATCTATATTAGGCCTTGTTTGGGAGCCCAAAATTCCCGGCCCATCCCCATGGATAGGCCAGGATATCTACGGGGATGGGTCGAGAATTTTGGACTTCCAAACAAGGCCTTAAGGACATAACAATGTTCTTGCACGTGCAAGATTCTCCAAAAAACTTTTGGAGGAACAACACATGCAGGCGTTTATCCATTTCTAATTATACGGACCCATACAAGTAGTAGACGGACGCGGAATCTCCTCCGAGAAATTTGACGTTTCTAGTCAAAATTAAATTGTGGAAAATGATATCCATGGATTTCAATCAAGGCTTTATCTACCCTACCAAGTGAACTAGTCAAATATTACTCCTGATGGATCTAACTAAGATGGATCCATTTAGATATATCTCCCACTAATACAAGGAAACAAAAATCTAGGGAAGGAGACTACTTACTTCCTGAGGCGGGGAGGGGTGGCCGTCGGCGGTTGGGGGAGCGGCGGAGGCCTGAACGGGAAGGGGAACGACGAAACCCTAGCCAACAAATCTCGCAAAATTTATGCAAGAAATCGCAACAATCGTAGCCAAAACACACGAATCAACCACAGATCCTCCGCTCCGATGAGAAATTCCGCCTCAATCGAGCCGATCGGGACCCGAACTCCACGCCTCGAAACCCTAATCTCGGGAGCCCGAAGAATCAACGAAACGGGGCAAAACTGGTACCGATAGAGAGATCTCGGCGAGCGAGGAGAGGATCTGCGATCGAATTAGGGATTCGGGGAGGTAAGGTAGAGGAATCGAGATCAGATCGAAGATTTGGGGGCGGAAAGGGGGAAATTTTGGGGAAGAGAGTTTGGTCCACGCCCCGTGTCCTTTTGGTAATTTATATTTATAAGATTGGCCAATACAATAAAGTAAATAAATTATTACGAGTTAGGCTGCCAGCTGGCGTTTTGGGCTCGGCCCACGGGAATTGACTAACAGCCGAAACGGTGGGTAACGTGGCGTTCCTATTTTTCTTCCGTACGTGCTTAAAAAAACATATCTCACTAGCAGTGATTATGGGCATGTTTCCGTAGGCTCTAGATGGATTCATTGAATTTTGGACGTTTCTAGCACTGTTGCTGCCGTTAATTCCAAAAATAGTCACGCTGAAAACATAATTCCAAAAATAGCCCCTAAACGACCGCACGATTAACGGCAACGCGACACGTGGCATGTGGTGTGGCCGGGGAGCGCACCACACCTGAGTGGTGCGGTCGGGTCCGGGCAAATGGTGCGCTCCCCGGGCGCACCACACCGCAAATGGTGCGGCCCCCGGGCGCACCACACTGCCAAGTCCCATCACCGCCGAGCACTCATTTCGCCGCCCGCCGTCTTGCCGCATGCAAGATTCTCCGTCCGTCGCATTTCTTTATACCGTGCATGCAATGTGTCAATACGTAGAGAGCCGGCCCCTCCTGCGAGCGCTGTGAATATTGGGATAAAAGGAAGACCCTGCGCCTGGAATCAACGTTTTTGCATTTGCGCTAGCTAGAGAAGCAGCAAGCGAGGAGGAGCAGATGTGAAGAAGAGCAAGAGAGGAGCAATAGAGGCTTTACACGGCATTTGGAGTAATTTTAGAAGGATCCAAGTTTTCGCAAGTGAGAAAGTTGTAGATCGTCTCGTGAGTTTCAAGAAAAGGTAAATATCATCTCCATGCGTCTGTAATTTAATCATAGTAATTAGCCGGTAATTAGCGTAAACGTTCTATAAACGGTCTCCATATGTCTATTGTAATGTTAAATGGTTGTAGTTATCTTGTTGTATTTTATGTAATTATCGTGTTGTATTTTTAATTTTATGTGAAGAAATTATGTACTGTTGTTGTCCACTGTAATGTAAAATATTTGTAGTTGTTTGTGATTGTAGTGTATTGCATTTTTTTTGTAAAATATTTGTAGTTGTAGTGTACTGTAATTTATGTTTTATGTGAAGAATTTTGTACTGCTCTTGTGGACCGTAAATTTTATAAAAAGTTGACTGGATTGTACCAACATTTATATGATATCATTGTGAAGCACATAGCTAGTCGGAAAGGCCACTTGCGTAGCTACTGTTTGTATTAACATGTATTCATTTTTGTAGCCAAAATCACTGAATAATATTAGATCTTGCTGTGCATGTTCGTTAAAAAAATCTATGTTAAAGTGTAACATTGCATATATGATGGTACATTGTTGGGTAGTACTAGAAATGTAGAGGAAGTAGTACTAGAAATGTAGAGGATTTAACAGATTGGCAAAAAATGTAGTTATTTGATCGATGTAAGAAATCGTAAGTAAGAAATGATGAAAAATGAGTTGCTCGATTAGTGATTTAATTAGTAGAATAATAATACAAAATAGGAGTGAAATTACAAAAAATGTAATTTGATTTGCAGTAAAATTTGAATTTAATGTGTTAGCGCGCTCTGCAAATAAAGTAAAAAATACAATGAGAAGTTAAAAATAAATTAGACTCTATGAAGTTGAAAAAATTGTAATATATGTAGCACAGAATTAAGATTTGTAGAATAGAAATTGGAAAAAGTGCATTACATTAGTAATTTGATTTATATAGAAATTTGTTAGCGCACTCCATAAATGGTACGCTTGTATGTGGTACGCAGAGGTTATGTGTGATGGTACAGCTTGTTGCTGTGATATATACTAAGAGGGTTCAGTTTGGGATTATGTTAGGTACGCCATGGGTGACATCCAAGACTTGTTCGTGTTCTATGGAAGTGGTCTCGCACGGACGGCCGCACGTGCAGGCGACTGAATAATTGTGACCGGATTGTGATCCGCACGCAATCTGAACACCATGAGCCCGTTGGAGCTACGGAGATGCGTGCGTTCGGATTCGATCGGGACACCGCAAGGAACAAATTACGGATCGAGGCAGTGTATGCCACAGTTGGAGGTGCTGCAGGGGAGACAGTGTGGCAACTTATAAAGGTGACGAGCGACGCTTCATGGGTGAACTACATGGAGGTCGTGTGCAACCCAGACGCATTGATATATACCAGGCCAATGGTGTATGTTCAATTCGTGGAGAGGACAGAATCATCCGCCATGGGTGGCTCTGGTGGTGCTGGCGGAGATGTAGAGCGTGCATTACTCTCCGGCGGTCATGAAGATGCTGGTGAAGGAGGAGTCCATGAGTCAATGGAAGATGGTGACCTGCAGAGGCGCGTGGAGAATTTTCAGCCGAATGAAGGTGCGGAGGGGTGGTGGGCCGCGCATGTTGACTGTCACGAGTACCTTGAGAACCAGGTGCAGGAAAGTGAGGAGGAGGACGATGTGGAAACAGAGAGTTCAGGAGAGGAGGAAGAAGGGGAACCTACAGCGGGAGGTGTGGTAGGTGGTGTTGTAACCACGGAGGGTGCGTACGTGCCGTCCAGATTGGACGACATCGCAGCGCAATCCCTAGTTCGCCACGCGCGAGGAGGCGAGTGGGGATTCAATGAAGGCGACTCGTTGTAGGCGAGCTTCCGTAACAAGAGTGCCGCACAACAAGCTATTGCCACATACGCCGTCAACATCGGGCGGACATATCGGTGCACAGTCCAACCCCGACACCTACATTGTGAAGTGTGTGGACGGCTCACGCCTGCAAGGTCCGTGCGCAGCGTTCGAGAGGCGCCGCCACGGACTTCCGGATAACGGTGCTGAACGATCACACTTGTGAGCTTGCGGCGCCACTACCTAGGCACCGCAACATGACGTCGTCATATGTTGCAGAGGTGATAAGGCATCTTGTGGCTGCAAATGTATCCATTACTCCCAAGGTTCTCATGGCGGAGGTAGCGAACACGGTGGAGTTTGCTGTGAGCTACAAGAAGGTGTGGCGGGGAAACAGAAGGTAACTGCGGAGTATGTTCGGGACATATGAGGAGGCATATGATCTGGTCCCGAGAATGTTGTGTCGACAAAGAAGAAACCTGCACGTTCATTAACAAGTACGAGCGGGTTCATGAGACGGAAGGGCCGAATTGTTTTGTTCTTGAAAGAGTGTTCTGGGCCTTCCATCAGGCAATAGAAGGCTTCAAGTGGTGCCGTCCAGTGCTAACGATGGACGGCACATTCCTATCTGGCAAATACAAGGGTACAATCCTGACCGCGGTTGCGTGAGACGCAAATGACCGATTACTCGAGTGGCATTTGCAATAGTAGAGAATGAGAGTACGGAAAGTCGGGCTGTGGTTCCTTGTCAATGTGAAGCAGGCCGTTGTACAAGATCGGCCCGATGTGTGTGTTATCTCAGACCGCAATGCAGGCTTGTTGTCTGCAATGCGAACAATGCAGAACAGGACACACCTCCGTGCGGTGGAATGACATGAAGAACCGGTGGTGCATGAGGCATCTTGCGGCAAACTTCCACGAAGGTTCCATAGCAAGGAACTAATGAAGATGTTTAAAAACTTTGTATGCGAACCTGAAGACGGTTCAATGCCCGTGGAGCCGCCTTGATCAGAGACCAGCAGGCATGTCGCGCCTTGAGCAGGTGAAGCGGGGCCGTGGAGGAGGCTCCACGAGACTTGGGAGTTCACACAATGGGTGCACCCAATGCATCCGACCGAGATGTGGTCTCTCTTGCATGACACCGGCGAGCAAGGTACGGAATCATGACGACAAACATGTCCGAGGTGTACAATGGTGTTCTAAAGGCGTGAGATCCCTACCTATCACCGCAATCGTTGAAGAGACTCGGAACCGTTCAATAGGATACTTCGTCAATAGAGCCATGATGGCGAAGCAAAGATATGGACGAAGGCAAAGAATTCTCCGAGGTAGCGCGGCCTACATGGACAAGAAGATGGAGAAGGCTCGTTCGCATATTGCTCGCACCATGGATGGCTTACGGAGGAAGTTTGAGGTTCGTCTCGCATGCAGGTACATGATGGGGCGGGCTAGAGGGGATCGTAGCGGTGTGCACGATTGTCGACAGAGCATCTTGCACATGCAACAAGCCGAGCTTCTACACAAGCCATGCTCCCACGTGTACGCGGCATGCGCGTTATGGAACCAGCGCCCACGCATTACATCTCAAGGTACTATGACATGAAGCACCTATTTGAAACCCGGAGCACGGAGTTCCATTCGTGCACGGTGGACATGCATTATAGGAGCTCGCCGTGGCAGATCAAGTGGGTGCCGAACGATGCATCAAGCACGCGTCGGCCGTGGCGAAGACAGAGCCGTCGCGATTCGTAACGACATGGATGATAGCCGCGTGGGGATCGGGTTCGGCGCCCGGTGCGACTATGCAAGACGGTTGGCCATTCATTTAGGCAAGGCCCAAACAGCCGACATCAAGTAACGCTCCATAGTATGCAGCACATGGATCATCATTGTGCAATTCTTTGTTCCGTGTTTTGTAACTATAGCGGTCTTTCCGTAACCTATGCTGAATGTATCGACCAAATTATTTCCGTGTACAATTTGTTTGAGTCATTTCTTGCAGATTATGTTATGTTGTGACTTATTCGATATTTCGTTATCATTTGTTGTCGTTCGATGCAAATTACGCTTGTTCATGTTTTGTTGTCATTTATTTCACGATGTATTATCATTACGCATAAATTATGTATGTTGCATATTCTCATGACACTGCGTCTCGACTTGTTTTTAATCATCGGCGGGAGATGGCGACGAGTTGCTTGAGGCCCATTGGGATGACCGCCACCGATGCACGCGTGGGCATCAATGCCCGATGGCCCTCCGTGTTTCGTCCTTAGGGGCCCCCGAGAGCACTGGCCTCTAGACGAGCGGTACATCCCGCTGCTGCGAGACACCGGTCTTTTGCCCCTTGCTCGCATGCTGGATGTTCCGTATTCGTTGCAGTTCGATGCGGCGTTGCTGTCCGCACTCGTGGATCGTTGGAGACCGGAGACTCACACCTTCCACTTCCGGTGGGGCGAGATGACTATTACACTTCAGGACGTGTCCATGCTGACAGGTCTACCCATCCGTGGTGCAGCAATAGTGCCACCCCCCAGGGCGGCGCATTGGAAGGACGCCTTGGGTGCCCGATTCGGTATCCCGATCGCAGACAACATGTCTGGTGTGCCACACTCGTGGCTCTGAGAGTTCATGACCTGCCCTGAGGATGCTCACGAGGGGGTCGTGCGGACGCACCTCATGGCATACATCCTTTTTTTGTTCAGATGGGCCTTGTTTCCTACGACCACTGGAGTCTCGGTGCATCCGACGTACATACACCTTGCGGAGTCCTTGGCGGATGCCTTGCCCGGCGAGGTGCCGCAGTACAGCTGGGGATCAGCAGTCCTTAGTGCCACGTACCGAGGCTTGTGTGATGCCTGTCAGCGGACTGAGGCCAGCGAGCCGGTCTTGGCGGTGTGCTATGTGCTCCTACAGTACTGGTCTTGGGAGCACTTCACGGTTGGGAGGCCTAAGATCGAGAGGCCCGTGCACCCTTACGACCTCCTCCCGGAGTTGTACGGTCAGGCTGGTGGCGATGACCCCATAGATGGGCCGACTATGGGGACTCGTTGGACACATGGTCACCGCGGTGGGCTAAGGAGAGAGCGAGGTGTGTACCCGATTTCCATGACGATTTCGAGCACTTCGACAAAGACATAGTCCGGTTCCCATGGGATCTTTGGGTTCATTTAGCTCATTGCCCCCTACGGGTTGTCATCTCAGTGCCACCAAGACCACATGTACTGGTTGACGACCTGTCACCTCGTCTTTGCGCACTTCGTCGAACCGTATAACCCGCAGAGAGTGCTGAGGCAGTTTCACCTCCACCAGCACGTGCCACCCCTGCCAGGACGGGCACTACCACCGAAGGCCCACCGGTAAGCCATTGCACGGTAACTACACGCAAGGTAGTAATGTGTTGATAATACTAATTGTACAATATGTGCACTAACTTGCAGGCAAACAAGAAGAGGGCACCATGGTGACAACTGGTTAGCCACACAATGCCGTGGGCGGACTGTGGCGTGACTCAGCGAGCATAGAGGTTGTGCACGAGGCTAGGCCACACGACAAAGCCACATACGGTGCGTACCTAGAGTGGTACATTCCACGCACCCGCAGCAAGATTACTAGGCTTGCCCCACCCCATCCTTCAGAGGTCGCACACGAAGATGCCATACAGGCCGGCCCAGACCGTCATCGAGCAGCACGTATTGACGAGGCGGTACGTGCACCTGCAGTACGTTTGTACTCATTGTTTCTTTACGTACAGTGCGTTTTAACTCGTTTGTTGTTTACGTACAGTGCGAGCATATGCGTCGTGCTGAGCACGAGGCTTTTCAGATGATGCAGCGTGGGGAGGGCGGCAACCGGGTTCTTGCTTCGGCGCGTAGCATCTTCGATGACCTCGTGAATGCGTTCAAGGCCTTGAGTCAGTAGTCGCGACAGGATGATGTGGATGCACGACGCGTCCGCAGAGAGCGCCTTCAGCGCCGCCATCGGGACCACCTTCAAGACGTCCGCCGATGTACGGTGGTCGTCCGTCGCCGCAGCCGGCGGTCGTCCGTCGCGGCGGTCGTCGTCGCTGTCCGGCGGCCGTCCGTCGTCGCCGGCCGGTCATCCCAGCCGCGCCTCGTCCTCACAGCATTTTGGACCAGCGGTACGATATTTGCCATCGCTCATTCGTAACACACGCTTATTCGTAACACACGCTTATTCCTAACACACGTTTTCCTGCAGCGATTGCGAAGGATAGCACGCTGTTACTACTGCCGTCATCCCGGAGGGCGGCGGACGAGCCTTCAGATAGCGACCCTGAGTCACCCCATCAGATAGCGACATATGCGCCTGGCGGTCAGTCCACACGAGCAGACACACAAGGGCGGTACGAGTGGTTCGGGCAGACGTACCAAGGTTACACGTCGCAGGAGTACATGGGTGATTACGGAACGTCATCGTCATTCCAACAGCCGTATGCACCGGTATGTACGCATGTAGTAAACATAACACATGATATAAATAATGATTATAAACTTTTTTGTATTTTCCATTGCAGGACGTAGACCCCTCATCCGATTGGCTGAGCTCTATTATAGGCCAGCAGTGGAACTCCCACGAGATGTACCCACCACCGCCTCCGACGCAGACCTCGCACTACGACCTTCGAGATGCACCGCGCTCTCCTAGCAGGTTCACCTTCTCGGAGGATCAGATACGTCGTCCGAGGCGGCGAGATGATAAATGAATTTTTGTAATTGTGCTGTTGTAATTTTTGTAATGCATAAATATATATACAACTTAATTAGACTGGTGATTCCTTGAAGTGCTTGATGGTTTGATGTTCACAGATAGTTTCCTGTATAAAAAGGGTTGCTCTTAGTTCTTTGATTTACTAGGGCATACAACCAACAGAGAGATGACAACACGGGACAACCCACATAATACGAAGGCCTCAGGCAATGACAACACGAAACAACACATACATTGCACGTACATGAAATGTAGCAAGTAGTACAACCACCAACACACCAACGAACACAACAACTAAAATACAACACAACCGTACTTAACACATTACCAAAATAGCTTGACGACAACATAGCATAACACATTACCAACATACACGGGGGGAACCTCCAGCACTACAACTTTAGGATAACAATAATCACAAGAAACAAAATAGCACACAACATTAAATTTATCTTCCACTCTAGTCTGTCGAAACGATGCCGCATCCCGACGGGGTCGCAACCCCCCACGACAACTCTCTCCTGGCGAACATTCGCTGTCCTATTGCCCATTTCATCCTCCCACACCCAGAATTTGCAACCACCATGAGCTTCCTGCGATTCCATGACAAGAAGTTTTTTAAACATACCACCATGATTTCAACGAACCCAAACAATCTGACTCACCGAGTGATTTGGGCACTTGTAGTAGTGTCGCCCAGGATTCGCGGCCGTCTGTGATGTCCTACGTCTAACCAAGATGTTGCAATTTGGGCACATCACCGTGGGTGCCCATGAAGACGTGCTGAGCTGACTCATTGCCTAGTCTGGGAAGTGAGCACGAAAGAAAACTACACTGATTGTGAACAACTAACTCAGGAGGTGACTGATAAAATGGCAAGGGAGTATGTGAGGGATGGCTCCGTTTTATAGGCTGTGTGGGGCAGCCTCACGCACAAACAACACAGACAACACAAATCATACACGCACATAAAGGTGCAGTGAGCAGACAAAAAAGGGGCACCTTTGATTACTGACATGAAAAAAGAGGGCAGCTTTGCGCAGTGATATGACAAAACGGGGCAGCTTTCCGCAGTGACATGACAAAAGAGGCCACCTTTCCGCAGTCAGATGACAAAACATGCCACCTTTGCCCAGTCACATGACGAAACATGCCACCTTTGCCCAGTGATATGACAAAACGGGGCAGCTTTCCGCAGTGACATGAAAAAAGAGGCCAGCTTTCCGCAGTGACATGACAAAACATGCCACCTTTGCCCAGTGGGATGACAAAACGGGGCATCTTTGCTCAGTATTACATTTTTTGTGGCTTGTGATAACAACTCCACGAAGATAACAACCAATCCATCGCATGCTTAACAACGTTGCACATTACATCGTTACGGAAAGAGGCCGCAGAACATGAAGGCGTCACCACTTACATTGCACATACATAATTTATGGAAAGTAGTACACCCAACAATTTATGGAAAGTAGTACACCCAACACATACATGAACTAAAATACGACACAACCATAACCCTCGTTACCTACATGCCAAACGAGCCTCGTGGCACCCACATGGAGAATTGCTGCGGGGGCCGCCTCGGACGTGGCTGGCCGTCGTGGTAGTGGCATGCACATATGCAGCTCGGGTTCGCGCAGCAACATGTGGGATCATAAGAGCTTCCTATATTCACGACCTCCTCGTTGCCCCTCTCGCGTTGCATCTGTTCGCGGAGGTCGTTGTTCTCCTCAGTGAGACTCTCCATTCGGTACTCCAAGTCCCATATTCGAGCCCATAATGTATCCACATAACGATCAACATACCGTTCATGAGGAGGGTCGATCCAGCGGGAGAAGTCGCATTTTGCCATCTGCAAAAATAAGGACGGTAAACTTCGCGGGTCCATAAGCAATACAAAAAAGTAAAACTACTAAATTGTACCCCGGAGCGTGAGCATCGGAAGAAACGTCGCCCGCCATCGTTCGGGGAATCCAAGATCTGGACGACCGCGTACTCATTGTGCCTGCATTTCGGCCACGCTGGTTGAGCACGCCGACTTGGCATCAATCGGTACTGTGGACCGAACATATCCCTCCTTTCTAAGGGAATGTCGTCCTTCGGTGACCCAAATCCCACTGGCCCCTCGGCTTCCGACATGGTTTGTTCAAACACGAAAGACAGGGTACTTCTTTGTTCGACTGAACAATTGCTGGGACCCCAACCGTGCTACTTATACCAAACGAGACATCTTGCTGCGTCTTTGCTCTGAGAGATGACAGCACAAGTCTGCTTTCGCATTGAAATGACAAAAGAGGCCATCTTTGCTCAGAGACATGACAACACGGGGCAGCTTTGTTCAAACAGATGACACAGGACAGCTTTTCTCAGTGAAATGACAAAATATGCCGGCTTTGCTCAGTGAGATGACAAAAAGATGCCAGCTTTGGGCAGTGAGATGACAAAAGATGCCAGCTTTGGGCAGAAACATGACATAACGGGGCAGCTTTGCTCAGTGAGATGCCAAAAGATGCCAGCTTTGCGCAGAGACAAGACGTAACGTGCCAGCTTTGGGCAGTGAGATGACAAAAGATACCAGCTTTGGGCAGAGACATGACATAACGGGGCAGCTTTGCTCAGTGAGATGACAAAAGATGCCAGCTTTGCGCAGAGACAAGACATAACGGGGCAGCTTTGCTCAGTGAGATGACAAAAGATGCCAGCTTTGCGCAGAGACAAGACATAACGGGGCAGCTTTACTCAGTGAGATGACAAAAGATGCCAGCTTTGCGCAGTGACATGATAAAACGGGGCATCTTTGCTCAGTGGGATGACAAAAGATGCCACTTTGCAGATGACATGACAAACAGCGCGGTATGTACTGATGGGACGACAAAACATGCCAGGTTTGGGCAGTGGCAGTACTAAAGAGGGCATCTGTTCTCAGTGACATGACAACAAGAGGTCAGCTTTGCTCAGTGAGATGACAATTCAGGGCAGCTTTGCTCACAGACAATACAAAACGGGACCTTTTTTCAGTGATACCGCAGCACTCCCATCTTTACTCACTGCTACCACCACGCGGACCAGCTTTAGACGTACGAGTAGAGACAAAACAGCCCCTATAAATTCGTATGCATTCCATTTCCCAGCGAACATTGCCCATCCAAACCCCATACTACATCGCGCTTCCCTCACCCTCACCCAACCGGGATGGACAAAGGCAAGAAGAAGCAATGGGACAAGATGGTGAAGGATTGGGAGGAGACCCGTGACATAGCACGGTCAGCTGCGTCCCGCGATGCCGCACGCGATGCGAAAATAAGGGCGATACAGGCCCGGGTAGAACAAGCCCATCGTGCTACGATGAAAGGTCCCCCCCAGAGCGCCCGCGTAGCAAAAACCCCATCCCGGACGTCCCCATCGAGCGTTCGCCACAACTACCACCTGAGGGGGAGACACCTCCCCTTTGTTGGTGCGGGGACGTGTGCAAGTTCTTCAAGTCTAAGCACAACATCAGTCTAGGTATGCGTTACTGGGGTTGCGCAAACTACTCCAGTGACTACCCCAACCGCCGTTTTGACACCGCAACCTATCGGCAGCCGGTAACAATATCTTTTCTCCTTTTCCCCTACCTTTTCTCCTTCACAGCACGCACTAACAATATCTCCCATGTATTTACAGTCTCCGGAGCCCCTGTGTGGCTACCGCAAATGGATCGATCTTGAGATCCACCCTGAGGACCAATGGACCCTTGACTTCGAGGAGTGGAATGTTACAAAGGAGAAGGAGTTGCTGGAGGAGGAGCGCCGCAAGCACGAGCACACCCTGCGTATCTGCCGCGAGACGCAAGCTCATCTTCAAGCGTGCACACGTAGGGAGCGGGAGGCTCGCGAGATGGAGCGCGAGAGAAAGAGGGAAATTGCGGCTAAGGCAAAAGAGGCCGGAGAGGAGTTCAATGCCGAGCGAGCAAGGAAGGGAAAGTGGCCCCGGTCCACACAAGAGGTCGTCTGGCGGTTGGGTGGGTTAGTCGCATATCATGCTATATGTTATGCATTTAATAAAAATCTACGCGGCATGTTACTCCCAACTGTATTATGAAGTTTAATATCTCGTATTTTGCATTCCATGATGTAATAGACCTAGCAAGTTATTTCCCTAAGGCATGCATGTTAGGACTAGTGGTGGAATTCAACATTAGAAGTCTGAGTTCCACACATGCCACATGCCACTGGTCACATCACTTACCGCTTTATGTATCGAATCGTTCCTAAAAAATGTACCCAAATTTTTATGCATCTACAACTTACATTGAACATAAACTTCTATTACAACTTTATCTTATTTTTACGCGATTTATAACTACAAAATTGACAAAACATACAAACATCACGCGGATTGCAAACCCTTAAAACATACCAAACCCTAAAAGTCACTTACCACTTTATATATCGATCGTTCTCACGCACAATCGTTCCTAAAAAATTTTACCCAAATTTTTATGCATCTACAACATATAATCAACATAAACTTGTTTTACAATTTTTCAAATTTTTTCTGATTCACAACTACAAAATTAACAAAACTTATAATCATACATGTTCAATATCACTTTCCTTCATTTCCTCCAATTGTTCATATCACATTTGTGCTCGAAAATTTTTCTTTAAATTGCTTCGAATAAAACAATATACCATGATCGAAATTTGTTATTGTCACTTGAACACATTTTTCACGATCAAGCAATATAGGAAAATCACAAAAACACTAATCGTTACTTCACACAAATTTCGTTCGTACTCTACCAACCAATATTTTTAATTTTCAAAATTGCACAACTATTTACACAAGCGATAAAGTGGACTCCACTTCAAATTCATATTTTTCACACATCATTTCATATATACACATAAATTTTTATTTAAAAATTATCTTTACAAATGCATACAAAAATAACTTGAATTAAAATCCTACCCGTGCAAACCCTAACCGGGGGGGTGGGACCCACGGCGGAGTGGTGCGGTGTGGTGCCGCACCATTAGGGGAGTGGTGCGGTGCGGCACCGCACCATCTACGTGGCACGTCTGGGGGGGTGTGGTGCGGTCGGGACCGCACCACTCGTGTGTGGTGCGCTCCCGCCGCACCATCGACACGTGTCGCGTTGCCGTTAATCGTGCGGTCGTTTGGGGGCTATTTTTGGAATTGTGTTTTCAACGCGGCTATTTTTGGAATTTTGGGTATCAACAGTGCTAGAAACGTCCAAAATTCGGAATCATTTGGATTATGGCCCCGCTTATTTTAGTTTAATTTTCTAACTTTTGATTTATTTTTTACTATTTACAAATTTTATCTTTTTTGTCTTTTTGGTTTTCTTAGCTTTTTGTCGATTCTTTTTTCTCGTATTCATTTGTGTTGTACGTGACGAGTTAACATATTTTTTCTATTTTTAAATTTTTTTAAATTTAATTCCGTCAAAAAAGTCATCTTCAGCTACAGTGTAATTTCAACCAGCTACAGTGCAATTTCAGCTATAAACCATTATTTTTCAGCCCAACCGAGTGGGGCCTATGTCTTATGGTTTAAAATTTTAAATTCTATTTGTTTTTGAGAAGTAGTACTCAGAGAAAAATAGTTGTATGCGATTTTGGCCGATACAGTTGAACCCAGTACATTTTTTACTACAATTTTTCTGTTGACCCTACCTTAAAAACCACGCCGTTTAAAGTTAGTTACTACAGCATAAGCTATAAGGCGCAAGCCATAATCCCAACCGAACCCAGCCTTTGATTTTTTTTCTTTGGTTTGTAAATAGTAATAGTTTATAGAGAAGTTTATAAAGAGAGACTCACGTGTGATTTTAGTCGATATAAATGAAGTCGCTGCAGTGTGTACTACAATCGACTAATAGATCCTACTTTAAAAACACATTCTGTTTGAAAAACTACGTGCTGTAGAAAAACAATTTTTGGCAGACAATATAATCGGAGCCTATATGACCTAATTGACCTAATTAATAACAAGTATGGCCTAATTACTACCTTCATTCTTTTTTTACTTACTGTTTTAGAATATGTTCAATCAATATTTTAATACTTTTAAGATAAACATTTATGTTTGTCATACAAAAATTATGCTAGAAGATTTATCATCAAAAGTACTTATTTGTCATTGTATATTTTTATGTTTTTGCTAACATATAATATTTAGAAAAGATTACAGTTAAAGAGGCGTATTGGAAACCATGTACTAAGATCCCTTCCGAATCCTAAGAATTTCATACGAAACAATTCAATTCCTATGAGAAATGAGAAAAGTTACCGCATTTCAAACGAGCGCAAGAGAATTGCTCTCTCTTGATCCGTGCTATCAGAAATTAGCGGCGAGTAACTCGATTTGCTATCGTATAACTCATCCGAAGGCTATTGAAGCTACTATGAAATACTGTAGCGAGTGCAGTAGCTCCCCTGCTGCAGCGTATCTGGTCTCTCTAGGTAAGCATTTGCTAGGAGAGGTCATTTTACTCTCATCGTTTCTTGTATGACGAGTGTCAGTAGATACGTAGAAGTGTACATTTCTGCACGTCCCTTCGTAAGTCTCAAGTGCAGCAAAAACTGTTCCTGAAACACAAAAATCATTTTGTAATGCCCAAATCCTTCACAGTGCACGAGCACAGAAACAATTGAGCTGCATTCGATTTACTTGGCAGGCCACCAGAAAGCAACGGACTAAAAATTAGCAACTGCCTCAACATTAAGTACAGGAGAGCATGCAGCCAAAAAAAGAGCTGGATGAACATACTCAACAACAAAATAAACACAGTTCCATATCCGGTACAATTCCTCTTTTACAAAAATCTCAGGTGGGCAATTTATTCTTCGCAAAACGGCCAAATGAAATCACGGATGAACACACAGCTAGTCCAAATAGCAGAATAAAATCATCGCTCCTGTGATATGAGGAAACTTTTTGACTCCTCTGCTGCTTCTGTGTTCAGCTTTTCACGTAGCTCATGTAGTTTCTTTTGCATCAAGTCTACCAGCTTCACTGCTACAGCCATGAACAAACAAATAAGGCACAAGATGAGCTAGATAAACTGTATGAGAATTGCATGCAAATTTCTGAAAACTTAAAACATCACCCAGAAACTATAAAAGCCTTGTTACTTAGAAAATGGTGCCTAAAATCTTATAATGGTGCATTATAGAATAAATATAAAAAATGCTTAAAGCAATATGCGATTGTGACTATAACTAGATCCACAAGACCATGAACAGATCATAAAACAATTAAAAGAAAAGCATGTTGTGTTATGCAATTCTGTGAGAAAGGTTGACCATTCTGGTGAGAAAAGGGTACAAGTAATTCAAGCCAAACTAAATTGCAATAAATCATCCAATAGCCAAAAGAAACACTGTGAAAAGCTATGTGTCAAGCATCACTGGGTGAGCAAGCTGTTCGGCTATGACTTAGTGTTGAGTACCTACTCAGGGGACAAAATATTGTCCTCAACGCCTGTCACCACACGACAAGAGGAGGAGCATAATCGAGTCAATAGCATTGTATTTGTTTTGGGTGTTTTTCTATCTTTGCAAATTTTTTGTGTTTCTCACCCTTGAGATGGTTGTCTTGAGAAGGCTTTTAAGACACTATTTATGATGATTGCCAAGTCTCTCCACTCTTTAATTCAAAGTTTCTTCTAAATGGAATGAAAATGCAGATCTCTTGCACCCCTTTCAACGAAAAAAAGTACACATTTCTATCTTTTCAAATTTTTTGTGTTTCTCACCCTTGAGATGGTTGTCTTGAGAAGGCTTTTAAGACACTATGTATGATGATTGCCAAGTCTCTCCACTCTTTAATTCAAAGTTTCTTCTAAATAGAATGAAAATGCAGATCTCTTGCACCCCTTTCAACGAAAAAAAGTACACATTACATTCAAGAACATGAAATGCCTAATGCTTACTTAGAAGTGTTTGCCTTCCAAGAATAGCTTGCATCAAAGAGCAGCATCTGAAGGAAAGATACAGATCTGATAAAAAATAAAGCACTAATTGTTCATGCATTAGAACTAATCAAAGTTTCACCAGCCTCTCCTCATTTACTTAAAGCAATAAAATGAAAGAAGATATCAAGAAGCACCATGGTTTGGAGAACTAGTAGAACTATATCAAATGCAATGAGTACTCTACTATTATTGCCTTGAAACATCTCATGTAAACAAAGGAGTTGGACTTGAGACACCATTTTGTGTGAAATGCAGTGAATAGTCAAAGCAATTACAGACACCAGACAACATGGATCTAGCAGACCAGGGCATCCAAAACAGAAGTTACGCATATCTGACCGAGGAAGTGAAACATACTTATGTTTCAACAATTATTGATTACTTCCGTCCGTTAAAATCCTCTTCGCTGCATTCTTTTCCATCCATGAAGTACAAATTTCCTACATAGGGTTAAAGTCAATCATTAGAGTGTGTCAATGTCAAATAAATTCGACAAGTATTGAATTAAAATTTAAAACATAGGGATTTAAGGCAAACATTTCAGTCTAGGAAATAGATTATGGAGGCTGGCAAAGAAAATTTTAACAGGACACATTACCCTAAGTCCTAACACAAAACTTGTAAAGAATTAGGGATGCAAATTTTCGAATAATTTTACCTAAAGTAGATGTGTTTATCCTTCCCAAGATAGGAAATAGCTCGGGGTACATTTACAAACAAAGGTAAAGCACGAGCCATCCAAATCTTTTCACACGCAAGACAAAACAATTGAGCATTGCAGTAGAAAACAACAAAAATTGAAATAAAGCACTGTTAGTGAATTTATCAGCAAAAGCACATTTGGAGATAAAGGTAGTACAGGAAGAAACTTATTTGAAAACTAAAAGAACATTTGAATATTTTGAATAAAATTTTACTTGCAAAGAAACTGTTTATGTTGATCAAAGAGACGCATACCATGAAAAGGTGAGGATGAAAGAGAGAAGCATGGCAGTACCTATGTGCACCTTGGCGATGTGGGAGATATTATTCCATTCAGGGCTTCCATGTACTCTAATCTGCATCTCCAATTCAGGACAGCAGCCCGTAATCTCGAGCCGCTGCAGGGAGGAGGGAAGATCAGGAAGTGATCGGAGTTTCGCCGCACCATATAGGAGCAAGGAGTCAAGAGAGCATAGTTCTCGCATACGTAGCGGCAGAGATTCCAAGGAACTGGCACTATATATCTTTAGGTATTGTAGTTCTTTGCGATTTCGTAGAAGCCATTGTTCAGGTAAGCTCTCCATCTTCCTTCCACCTCTAATTATCAATCCTCTGGTGTGACGAAGACCCTTGAGCGGCTCAAGAAGCAATACGGACGGGAGATCAATTTCAAGATAGTCAATCTGCAGCAAGCTGGTGGGCATCACCAGATGCTCTTCTCCACCAACACCACTACCACTAGATGCATGGGGAGTTGGGGACAGTTCAACCTCTGTGAGCTTACTGCAAGTGCTGATTTTCAACTCGAAGAGGGATTGAAGGAAACCGAGTCCGCCTAAGGATGAGAGATTCTCACATCCTTTTATGTACATGAACTTCAGTGACTTGAGACTCTTGAACACATCAGTGGAGGGGAGGGATATCAGGCCCGAGCAGTTCTCCAACACCAGCTCAGAAAGATTTGTGAGTCCATGCAATGACTGAAGCAGTGAAAGTTCCAGGTCACCGCACTGCATGATAGTTAGTTTTTCAAGTGATGGAGGCAGAATCTCATCTCCAACTTCTCTCGATGCCCTCAGCTTTGGACAGTTGCTCATCTCAAGTTCTCTAAGCCTATTCATTTCTTCAAATGTTAGGGACGCACACTCCAGTTGTACACAGTTTGTGATGCGTAGGACATGGATAGTTCCTATGTACTGCTTCTGTACTAGAGTGCTGCCATCAAGTGAAGTTAAACATGGACAAAGATTGACACGGATGTGCTGCAATTGGGATGACTCGGTTCCAACGTCCTCGCTACATGCCTTGCCTATCCTTGGAAGTTTCGTCAACCCAACATCACTTGTTTCCAGATACACCAAGCTAGGGGGTAGAATGGGCAATTCAATCAGTTCAGGGCAATGTCTTACAATTAGAGTATCAAGACTTGGAGGTAGAGATGAGTCAATGGAGCCACTACTGGAAACATGAGATGATTGACCAATCCTTTGTATTCTAGGAAGGATCTCCAATGTAAGATGTTTGAGCAATGCAAACTCTCCAAGTGAAGGGAGATGTTCCCAATTTATACATCTTACCAGCTTGAGTGATACCAAGTATTTGACAGAGTGTTTGTCAATCCAGATTGGAGCTCTTATACCACCATAACCTGAAATGTTAAGATTTCTAATGTTTGCATGTGGCTCAAGGTGATCAAGATGCAACTCATCAGTCCTGCTTTCTACACTAGTACGTGCTGACCACTCTAGAGACAAAGAGTTGAGATATTGTTTTTCATTCAACCTGGCATTATCAGCTTCTTCAAGATTCTCGACATCCTCAAGACCCTGCACCTGTAGTTCACGGAGATCTCTTAAGTTTTCGATTGCACTTATTTTGTTACATTTCTTTCCTTGTACCCTGTAGTTCTGCAACTCCTGAAGAGAAGTGAGTCTTCGAATAGGAAGCTCACCAAATCTATATAGCCCAGAGCTTACATATCGTAGACGATCAATGTTCCCCAAATACCTCACTTTTCTAGTTTCTTTCTGCCAACCATTGAAACAATCAACAACTGTTAAGTGATAGAGTTTGACAAGTCCACATATTCCCTCAATTGATATCTTAGGTAGGTGGATATAACGAAGGTGCTTCAAATCAGCAAGGTTAGAAAAAAGGAATGTATTCTCCAAATCTGATCGTAGAAGACGCAAAGCTTTTGAGTTTTCTACAACATTCTCAACTGTGCGTAGCTTATCCTTGTTAATCAAACCTGAACCTTCAATAATAATAGTGCGCACATTCTTAAAATGTGAGATTTTCTTGACCTCCTCAATAGATAAATGGTCAATGCAAGCAACACATAGGTGTCGAACTGTATCCTTCTCATTGCCCAACATGCTACGATCAATTATTCTTGCACATTCGCCGGAAGATACATACCTTGCCAATTCATGCATTAAGTCATGCATTACATAACTTTCCTCTTTTCTTTGACTATATTGATACACCTTGAATTTCACATCAAAGAATGATTTTCTAGTTAATTGATCCAAGATTTGTTCTCCAATGTCCTCAAGCCTTCTTGATCCGTTTCCTGCTTGTGCGATCAATCCTGAACCCATCCACATCAGTACTAAACCTTCCTTATTAAATACATAGTCCTGCGAAAATATGCTACAGTATCGAAAGCAAATCTGAAGCTCTATTGGTAGGTGGTAGTAGCTTAATCTGAGAACTTTCATAATATCCCCTTCATTTCCTTTAAAATGTTCCAAATCCTCATGCAAGAATCTGTTCCAGTATTCAAAAGTCATATTACCTTGCATATGCCCGCTGACAACCTTTGTTACTAAGGGACAACCACCCAATTTCTTTGCAATTTGTTCTCCAATTAATTTTAAATCTACATAATCTTGCAGATTCAGACCAGAATAGACATAATGATTAAAGAGGTCAATATTTTCATCTTCTGCCAGTCCTTTTATTGTCAAGCACTCTGTTTCAACTCCCATGGCCTTTGCAGCCATGTCAGCTACTGATTGCATTCGTGTTGTCAACAAAATTTTGCTCCCACTCTTCCCTGTCCTCAGAGGAGCAAATAGCTTGTCCCATTCATCTCTTTTCTTATCTTCCCAAACATCATCTAAAACAAGCAAAAAATTAGTAAAATACTTCAGTTCCTTTTTGAGGCCTTGCTGTAGTGCCTCCAAATGATTAGCGTTAGGTTTTGCCATTGTAGCAGATTCTAGTATTTTACTCGTCACAGATGTTGCATCAAAGCTAGTAGAAACACAGACCCATATAACCTTGAAATGCTTCGCAACCTCTTCGCATATGCATTGAACCAAAGTAGTCTTCCCCATGCCACCATGACCAACTACCGAAAGAATAGGAACATGGTTAATACTCGTCACAATTTCAGAAGCTTCAACAGATGTCTTGGTCAGCCATCTAATTATCTTTTCCTTCTCCTTTTCTCGTCCGACAAATTTAGATGAAGTTAATGTCGAACCTGTCTCACGGTCATTGTTCATCAAATATTCCTTCTGCTGACCACCAGAAGGAACCCCCTTGAGATGTTCTGTGACTGTGAGAATATTCATAATATCTGTAGCAGCTTTGTCTAAACCCTCCATAGCTTTCCTCAGCCTCTTGAGCGCGCCCCGATGAGTAAATTGTTTCACATTCTTATCCAAAATGCCAACATGTTTAACAGATCTGACAAATTTATGCTTCATCTTAGCAAAAGAGGAGCCCCAGTCACTAACCTTGTGATCCTTCGCCTTCTCTTTGAGCTCGTAGTATTCTAGTTCATCAATCGCATCCTCAGCCTCCTCCACCGCGTCCCTGAGCTGCCACAGCCATTCATCAAGTGCACTGCTCTGTTCCTTGATGTATTCGGGGTTGACTACATGGAGCACAACCTGGATCTTTGAGATTGACTCCAGTAGCCTCTTCTTGACATCATCCATGCCTTCGGCCTTGCAGTACTCATCCAGACAGGCGAAAGCCTTGTTGATCCAGAAGGAGATGGCTGAAGTTGCCACTGACTTCCCAGCAAACACGAGTGCCGCATCAGCAACCATGGATTGTATGTGTATGTGAGAGGAAAGATATCTAGGGAGAGATCACAGTATATGGAGCATGTGAAAGTATTGCTTATTGAGAAAAAGAAGCAATGCGGAGGTAGGCTTAACCTCCATTGTTTGATGATGAAATTGTTAAGGTTACAATGAAAGCATACACAGAGACCATATCACATACTCACATGCACCAGGGGCCCAAATTTCAGACATCCAATAGGAAGATCAATCACAGTACTTGTAGCAATGGCATCTCTGATATGCAACTTTCTTAGCACTTAATTGTCTTGAGGGCAACTGAACTAGATGGAGTATGTTCGTCGAAACTTCATGGTTAGGCATTACTTAATTGTCTTGAGGGCGACTGAACTAAACAAAGTATTCTTGTTGAAACTTCATGGTTAGACACCACTCCATGTCACTATCTATGACCAGACTCCAGATGTAGACAGTACTGCTCCCATTGCATTTAACAGTAGCTACTTGCTGTATTTTGTTGGCTGGGTCTTCTGACTGCAAATTTGTATATATGTGGCTCAAAGCCCCAATAGGGAAGTTCTCCTTACAGGTCTGACCCCAGCTCCCGAGTTAGTCTGAAATGAAATAGAAAGTCCATTTGCACTTAATAATAGCTACCTGCAGTGTTTGTATTGCTTTTAGGCTTTTAGAGGATGTGCCTGTCATGTGCTCTTAGAAGCCAACTGTTAGACTATTATTATCGGCTTCTCTTGTCTACATTACAGATTTCATGTACGATGGTGGACTATCAGGCAGCCTCTGCTTTTTATATGCCCCCTCCCGTAAAAAAAAAAAGAGACACCATAGAATGTTGTATTCAAACTATTTTAACTGTGACTAACAAAATCTTTATGACTTTTTAGATTGGCCATATGAAAATGTTATGCGAATATTTGTCTCAAAAAGTACTTTCGTATATTAAGTTTTATTTGATCTTACAAATACATTACAGTAGAAATTACTTGTCACCGGAGGTAGTAACTGGCTAAAGAACATCCAAAGATTAGGTTCATAACTCCCTTTTACAGGGGTAAAGGGTTAATTCTACTCAGAAAGACTTGCTCACCTAAACCACTAATGCTACATGAGATGTTGATGAATTTATGGAGTATCGGTTAAAAAAATTGGTAACAAAACAACCTATGCCACTGATGACACATCCATATCAAGATGATAAACCTCATTCAATCCAACTGCAAGATCCAGCAAGAACACAGAACCATGCTTGTTTTATCTCAATCCGTTGCTTAAAACAAGGCATTACTTGCCTGGGCATCTGCGTGGCGGCGGTCAACCCCACCTCCCACGCCAACACCTCCAGCTCGAGGAGGCACCCACCAATACGTAAGCGCGGGCGCGCCACCGCCGTCTCCTCCGTGCGGCGCCTGAGCTGCCGTCGCCGCGTGAGATGGGGCGGAAGTAGCGGGGTGGCTGGATTGATGCTAACTGTAGAGTCGTTCGATCGGATCTTGGACGGCTGAGATTGATGCAGCCTTCTACATAAAACCTGATCCAAGAAAAAAAGAAAAATCAAAATCTCCCTCTAGGAAAAGGCTCTGACTCAAAAGAAAAAAAAAGGTAGAAATCTGTACGATGATATGGCATGAGCGATCCTACCTTCTTTTATCGATCCATTATCACAACCAAAAAAATTATTCTGGGCTCGATAGCTATGATTATGATAGACTCTTCTTTAGCGTTATAAATCATCTTATTTCTTTCCTATGAATCCATGTCCAAAACTAGGTTGTTATAAACCACCTCATTTCCTCCCCTAAGAACCCATGTCTAAAATGGCAAAGCCCTATTTTTGCTATGACCGTCTCTTCCTCAGCACCAAAAATTACCTTGTTTCCTCTCTACAAATCCATGCACATTTATAAGTTACGGGCTGATTTTTGCCAAAATTGCCAAAAGTGTTTTTGCTCAAACTCAATTATAAAAAGTAAAATGTATATTGTATAGGGGACCTCACGTGTTGATAAGAAAATAGTCAAAAAATAGTCATGTTTCCTTGGTTTCTTCTCATCTCCGTGTTGCTCAACCCTTCCTTCTTCTAGTGGCCTTCTTTGGGGGGCTCATTGGTGTACACTAAGAAGGTAGAGTTGATACATTATTATTATGGAAATGATACGACTTCTACATCCGATACAAAAGATTAATGTCGGAAGCCCCGCCTAGACCGAACTACTACTATATAAATATCATCTTTACCATCTTCCACTGATAATTCTCTTTAGTTGCTCCTGCCTCGCCAATGGCTAGGAGCTAGATGCTCTCGCTCCCACCCCTAGCGCGCGCTCTCTCTCTCTCTCTCTTCTCACAGCTTGTGCTAATGAAAAGCCATGCATCATGGCTAGAGCTCTTGTTATTATGAAATGTCCGTTGTGATTCAAAAGATATCAAATATTGCTCCCTTATACTCCCTTATTATTATTATTATCAGTTCACAATAATTACATGTGCGATGAATGTGATGTATTTCTGCTACAATTGAGGTTTGTTTTTTTCTACTTGTGCAAGAAATTGAAAAAAAAAACAAAATATCATCCCCTGGCCTTGGCTCTCCATCCATTCCAAATCAACCTCCAGAGTCCAGAAACCCAACGTGCTTCCCCCGCCCAAACCCTCCTCCCTCGCCACCCTGAACCACCCCCATTTCCTCCCCTTTAACCCCCTCGCCCCTCCCAAAACCCTCAAGCCTCTCAAGCCCGCGTGACCCCCTCCTGCGCGCTCGCTGACGCTGCCCCGGCCAGCCCCCACACGTCGTAGGCGGAGCTCCGGCCGGACTCCAAGAACGCGCCCGCGCTCTCCGCCGAGCTCCGCCGTCTCGCGCGCGTGGGCCGCCTCCCTTCCGCGCTCTCGCTCCTTGACCACCTCTCCCACCGTGGCGTCCCGACCAGCCCCTCCGCCTTCGCTACGCTCCTCTCCGCCTGCCGCTCCCTCGCCCACGCCCGCCAGATCCACGCCCACCTCCGCATCCACGGTCTCGACTCCAACGAGTTCCTGCTCGCCAGACTCGTCGAGGTCTACCTCGCGCTCGGCGCGCTCTACCTCGCGCTCGGCGCCGCGGACGACGCACGCCAGGTGCTCGACGGCTTGCCCCGAGCCAGTGCCTTCTCGTGGAACGCGCTCCTCCACGGGCACGTCCGCCGGGGCCGTGGCGAGGCGGGCAGCGCGGTCGCGGACGGGTTCGCGGAGATGCGCGCCGCGGGGGCCAACACGAATGAGTACACATACAGGTGCGTCCTCAAGTCCATCTACGGGAGCGCTGCGCCATCGATGGCCATGGCCACCGCCACTCACGCGATGCTGGTCAAGAACGTGTTCGTGGGTGCGCCGAGGATGCTGATGACGGGGCTCCTGGACGTGTACTTCCGGTGCGGGAAGGTGAAGCTAGCGGTGAGGGTGTTTGAGGAAATGCTGGAGAGGGATGTGGTTTCGTGGGGGGCACTGATTGCTGGGTTCGCACACAAGGGGATGAAGAGGGAGGCGCTGGAGCATTTCCGGTGGATGGTGGCAGACGGTGTCAAGGTGAACTCCGTGGTACTCACCTCGATCGTGACAGTCATCGGTGAGTTACATGCGCGGAACTTGGGCAGGGAGATTCACGGGCTTGTGTTGAAGAAGTTTCGAGATCGTAAAGATATTGCAAAGGTCCAGGCAGGGCTGGTAGACATGTACTGCAAGTGCGGCGACATGGTCTCTAGGAGGCGGGTGTTCTATAGCACCAAGAGGAACACCGTCTCATGGACGGCGCTGATGTCTGGGTATGCATCCAATGGGAGACCAGACCAGGCTCTGAGGTGCATAGTTTGGATGCAGCAAGAAGGAATCAGACCTGATATCATTGCGGTGGGGACTGTCCTCCCAGTATGCACCAAGTTGACAGCATTGAGGGAGGGGAAGGAGCTCCACGCATACGCTTTGAGGAGGTGGTTCCTTCCAAATGTCTCACTATGCACATCACTGATCACCATGTACGGCGCGTGCAGTCAGCTGGAATACTCTCGTCGGGTGTTCCATGTCATGGACAAGAAGACTGTACAGGCTTGGACTGCGTTGGTTGATGCCTACCTAAAGAACGGAGACCCTTCAACTATTGTTGATGTGTTCAGATCAATGCTGCTGTGAAACCGCCGGCCGGATGCGGTTGCCATCACCAGGATACTGAGTGCCTGCTGTGATATTGGGGCATCAACACTCGGCAAGGAATTGCACGGTCAGGTGTTGAAGTTGCGGATGGAACCTCTGCCTTTGGTTGCATCGGAACTAGTTAACATGTACGGCAGGTGTGGAGACCTCAAGGCTGCGCAGAGGGTTTTCAATCGAACCGAGTCCAAGGGATCCCTGACTTGCACTGCAATAATAGAAGCTTACGCGATCAACCAGGGACATAAGGAAGCACTGGATCTCTTTGCTTGGATGCTGTCGAACAAATTTGTTCCGACTAATGTCACCTTTGATGTGGTGATGAGAATCTATAAGGCAGCAGGGTTGCATGATGAAGCTCTTGAAATTTTCATCTCCATGGTGCAAGAGTACTGCCTGGAAGCATCTGAAGAGAATTTTGACTGCATCATCCGCCTTCTTACTGGTGCAGGCAGGACTTCTGAAGCATAGCGGTTTGCTGATCTGAAAGCTACTCTGTTTAGTTTATCAACTCCATGTTTGGATTGTGAGCAGCAGTAATTGTGTACATATTGTGAACAGCAGTAATTGCGTACATATGCTTTTCTTTCTACCTTATATGTTATGTAAGATTTGTCAATAATGAGAATGATGCTTGAATTAGTCTTGAATAACCAATGGTTTCTGCAAAGTAATTAGATAAGGATCTGGATGAATTTGCAGCTATGTTCACAAAATTCAGACGGAACGCATATTATGGGCTTCATGTCGTGTACATCGTTAAACGAGGTAATGAGTTCAGAAGATTGGACCTTTTCATTTAATATTTAATATGTAGTGATGGCTTCACTTTTTTATAACAAAAATTGTTTCATTGCCTCTTATGTTGTCCTTTTTTCTAACGTCCTGAACATCTGTGAGCACAGCCCATTTTGCCAATCTGTGCATTAACTGTTGCCCACTGATTCGGTTCCGATCGGTTCGGCTTGAGCTTCTGGCTTATTTTTTACTATTTATAAATTTTGTCTTTTTCTGAACTTTTAGCTTTTTGTTGAGCTTTTTTGCCGGTTCTTTTTTTCCGTATTCGTTTGTATTATACATATTAGGCTAACATATTTTTTAAATTTTTAAATTTTTTAAATTTAATTATGCTAAATAAGCCTCTGTCAGCTACAGTATTTTCAGCCAGCTACAATATTTTCAGTCATAAGCTATGAATTTTTAAGCCCAACTGATCACCAGATGATGGTAAGCAACAAGCAAGAAAACAAAGGACGCATCAGTCAGGCAGATTCGACATGATTTCCACCGTCCGATAGGTTTGCCAAGTGAAGGCTCCATGTGATAATTTTTTCCTTTCTTTTTCCGAGGCTGTGATATTTTTTCTTGTACGCGAGGAAGAAAAGAAAAGCTTACGGAGGTGCAGTGACAGTGCACTGAAAAGATTATCAGGTTATCCACACTCGAGACCTAGAGAGATGATTAGGCATCGTACTTGGAAGTGGATTTTATGCACATATGTGCATATGCACCCGTAAGCATGGCCGTTCATTGCGTTACCTGTTCCAAGATTCAAGCAGCATTTTGTTTTTTCGTTTCTTTGTGGACCAGAACAAATAAAAAGAAGGTGCTAGCAATTAAAGACATATGGGCAATGAAGATTTTCAACAAGGCATTTTTTCTTTTGAAATGTGAGGACCTCTGTTGGGCCGATGCGATGCAAATAATTAGAGGAGGTGAATGATTACGGAAGCATTTTCTATTCCCTAAGTATTAAATCTTCACTCAAATAACTATTGGTGTCATTGAGATCAGATTCCACCACCTACACAAAGCCACCTATCCACGATCAAAACGGTACAAAACCTAGGAGTTAGGACCATGACCGGTCAGACTGCACCAACCTGGCCGGTCAGACCGCTGGCCGTTAGACCACCAGCCAGACCCTGATCTAATCGCCGACCAGATTGACTGTTAGCCAATCTGACCACCAGCTAAGGGCTGGTCTAACCGCATGCCGATCTGATCGTTCGAGAAATGTCAGTCTGACTGCTCCCTTTTCTCTGTGGGAACTTCCTCGGGGCAAAATCCCAAATTGGTGAATCTTGAGTAAATCTTGTTAAAATGCTACCAAAATTAGTATGAACCACGGTAAAGATGTCACGAACCAAATCAAGGTAAGAAACATGACGTTCTGTGACTTGGTTACATCCAATTGAAGAAATCGAACTCTAGGTCTCAAGAACACATCAAACTCTAAAACTTAAATTATTTATTTCTCATGAGGATTTCCATATCTTCCCTTACATGTCCTAGCAAGGTAATTTAAATAGAGATTTGGGCTAAAATAACCTAGAATACAAGATCATGAATCTAGGTCAAAGAGTGCAAAAACTAGGCAAGATCTTGATTCTTGCTAAAGAAGTATTCTAGACAGACATAGATTGATCATAGGGATCCTCTAAAGCCTCTTACTCATCATGGATCACAACAAGAACAAGGGAAGCACAAAAAGAACTAAATCACCACAGGAAAGATCTAGAACTCATGCAAATTGAGACAAGAACACAAGGATTGCAAGAACTTAGTCTATTGCATGAAGAGGAATGATTTGGTATAGCTTACTAGTTACAAAGGGTTTTTCACAAGCCCCACTTTTACTCACACCATAGAGAAGAGGAAATAGCCTAAACATAGAAGTTTTCGCTATTTCCTTCCTTAATTTCCTATCTAGCCTACCTCCTCTAAATATGCTAACCAACCCTCTTAGTGGGTTTATACTCACTAAGGACTTGGGAAACCCATCAATCCCGCTAATACGGGTTTTACACCCACATACACGCTTTTTAAAGTATTTACAAGAATCAACCAGCTCACATCAGAGCATTTGATCCACTCAACACACTTACCCTAGCCTAACCCTAAACCACTTCACTTGCCCTCCCCGATGAAGTTTCATAAAGCCTTTCTTTAACTTCATCTTCTTCTTGTCGTGTAGGTCACCGTTTATATCACGTATAGGTTGATTAATGGCTCCCCTTCCATCAACAAGTCTCTCCCATTTTCGGCTCTCACTGGACCACGCCTTACTTTAACCGACGAAGCCACTTGATCCAACTCGTTGCTCGAACCTTGCCGCAAATACACTCCTTTGCTTTGCCATGTGCCATGCTTGAGCCCAACTATCCCACACGACCTCCTTTACCGCTCTAGACCTCAATCCACCTCAACCTAGTCCTGGTCACCTGTTGTTGACTATAGTTGCCTCCAAGCGTTCCTGTACATCCAAAAACCAAGAATTTGTTTTTCGAGTAAAAGTTCTTCACAACTTGACACATGTTAGCATAAACATACAACATACAACACAATGCAACCATGACAGGAGTTCCAAGATCACCCCATGATCATATCTCCCAATTTCTCAAAATTTCTAAAACAAGTCACCTAAAACCGATCAGCCTGCCATACCATAGTCAGTCAAACTGCCCTAGTCGGTCTAACTGCCACCCCGATGGCCAGTCTAACCACCGTGATTTCCACCGGTCAGATCACCACCCCTTGGTCGGTCTGACCGCTTAACTTGACCAGAAAACATCCTATTTGGAATTTTAGTTAATCTCTATCTAGTTTTGCCCTGAGTGTCCAAATTCCATGAGGCCTAGTGCGAACATATCTCCAAACAATCCCGCACATGTGTTTGGTGTCCATTTGCCATTTCCTAATACCACCAGTTTGATCGTTAGCCTCAAGCTGGTCAAACCGCTCATGGGCCTGTCTGACCACCACCCTAAGCCGGTCTAACCAGCCATGCCTAGCTGCCAAACCGCTCCCTCCTAGCAATCAGATCGCCTCTGGCCTAAAAGACACTATGAAATTCTTTGCAACCCTTTGCAAAACTCCAGATTCAACTCACACCTTGATGCTAATTGTTCATCATGACTTAACCATGACCTTCCCCATGTGGTCTCTCAACCTGTTTCAAGTGGAGGAATTCCATAGTAATTTTGAGAATATGTATTATTCTTACAAAATTCATGTATTCGAAACAAGCGCTCAAAGATAGCGTGCAACTTGTGTGCTCCGTGCACACATATTTTTTATGTGATAGGCCTAGACACTTGTTTTGGAAAAACTATATATAAGTATATTGGAAAATAGCCATTCTCTAAATACATACACTCTAATGGAACTACACTGACACACTGGGCACAATTTTATTAGAAAGAGCATTTCGTAAAATAGCAAAAATATTTTGAGGATGTTAGAAATTAATTTCAGCAGGCATAGTTTTCATAAAAAAATCCAATTAGGCCACAATTGCAAAAACACCCTTGGACCAACATTTTGCAAAAGATACCCTTAAATATTATTAAATTACATATAGGCTGAATTTGTTAGGTAAGAATCACCATAGTAAATTTCAGAGTTTTACCAAAGCAGAAATAGTCATTCAACCTCTCCTTAATGCATACGTAGAACTTTTGGAAAATTTACAAACCATGCCATCCATTGTGAAATGACCAAAATTCCCAAAATGACAAGTGTCCAATGATGTGTCAAGCCTCCTGTAAGTTCAACTTCCATTAAATTTAGTTTTGGTGACTAATGATAAATATGTGAGACTAATTTGTTTGTTGAGTATGATATTATTTAGTCTCATTTGAATGAAAAGGTGAAAATCATAGAGGTATGCATTCAATATCATATTCCTATATCTTGTTATATTTCTCATATCCAGAATATAGTTTGAACTTCACCAAAAGTCTAACTTGAATATGTACATATGTTTTTATTACGTATTTTTGTATGCACACATTTATGGGAGTTCACTCTATATTTTTGATATTTCATTAGTATTGATCATTGTTCTTCATCCACACATATTGAGGATCTTTACTTCGAAACGTATCCCTTAACTATATAAAGCTTGTGTAATTCATACATACTCATGTTGATTTAAATTCAATCATTTGCAATCAGGTTGTCATCAATTACCAAAAAGAAAAAATTGAAGGATCTAGTTCCCTTATTATATGTTAATGGTTGGATAATTAATGACATCCAAATGTATAGCTTTGCTAGCAATTAATTTAAAGTCAAACACTCCTATTCAAACGAATTAATTGTTTCGTAAGCTTATTCTAGACTATACAATTATTGTGTACAAGATATATATTCGAAAATCAACTTGTTATCTTATTATTTATTAAGATTGCCATCAATTACCAAAATTGGGAAGATTGAATAATCTAGACCCGCCATTATATGTTAATGATAAGTTTTGGTAATTAATGATAATCAGTTTATGGGACTAATATTTTCTATGAGTTGATGAATAGGTTAGGTCCAGTGATGATTAGGACTTTAGATGACGTATGTGTTGATGGTCATCAAGTCAAGGTTAGGGATGATCAATGGCATCATGTGTTGATGGTCACTAAGTCAAGATCCCAACATGGTGGATTGCATCATAACCCGGACTTAAAGTGATGATGTTCGTCATCAAGTTTCAAGAGAATGCACAAGGCAAAGGTTTAACTAGCTTAGGTTAAGGATATGTTTCTAGTCTTTTACCAATCTTGATGTTTGGTTGGAAGATCGGGTTGCTAGTATAGGTTATCATACTATTAAGAGGGGTCTTATCTAGTAGCTTGAGTCTCATCATATGTTGATATCTCAATCCTGCTTGCTCTAACTCTCCATGGCATGATGCTATTATTTGTTAATGTGATTTGAAAATAGCTGAGGCTCATGCATCTAATATTTATAGCATGTGACTATATTTTACAAATATGTTTTATAAATGGTTGAAGTCTATATATCTACTCCTTATAGCATGATCTAAGTTTGCAAATGTGTTTTGTAAGTTATTGGAAATCATACATTTTTCCCTTGACATGGTTTAAGATTACTTGTTGATGTTTCCTTAAACTTAGACCATGGTAGTGACTCTTTATATTTCTTATGCTTTTCTGTATTAATCTAATGTGTTTGAGATGACGCAAACAAGTAACCCTCTGAATAAGCTTTCCATAAAGTTCAAGATCACTTAATTCTGACATCGGAGTTAAAAATTAAGACCATTTTTTGAATATCGTCTGTGCTAAAATCCATGGCCGGTACTACCGCTCTTTTGCCTACGGTATGACCACCCATTCTGGTACTACTGACATTTTGCCTACGGTACTACCACCTGGTATGACTGTACGGTCCGACCATGTTTTTTTTCCCAAAGAGCATGTTTTTGAGCTCTTCTCATCACTTTAGTCTGGTACTATCACACTTTGTGTGGCGGTACTTTCGCACCTTTTTGTAAGAACTAGTTTTGAGTGTTTAATGCTAAATTTTGTAGCTATTCATACCGTAGCACGGTAGTACCACCATGTAAACTGTGGTACTACCAATCCTTCTATTTTTTTTGCTCCCAATGGCTAGTTTCTTTGTGTGGGATATAAATACCCCTTAATGGCCAGTTGGAGAGGGAGGGGCAGCACCCATTTCCACTCTCTTGAGCTAGTGTGAGTCTCTCCTTTTAATTGTATATGTGTTGCACCTTGTGAGTAAGGAGAGAAGTCTCTAGTTGCATGTGTTGCACCTAAAGGTGGATTTGTATCCACTTGAGCTTGTGCATTCATTGCATGTGGTGAGAGTCAAGCAAGAGGCTTGGCTTGTTACTCTTGATGCTTGCCGACTCCTAGACAATGTTGATGGCGTCGTGTCTGGTGATCTCTTTAAAAAAAGATTGTGAAGAAGCCCAACCTATTGTGAAGATTTGAGCTCACCTACCTAGAGGGGGAAAGAGCTACCCCTAGTGGAATTAAGGTATTTGGCTTAATTTGTAGTGCTGGTCCAATTTATTTGGTCTTACCTCAACGTGAACTAGGGAAGACTGACAAGTCTCCGAACACCACGATAAAAAACTATGTCATTGTGGTTTGCCTTCTTGTGCTCGATTTTATTCAAGCATTTTATATTCCTAGAATTAAATTGATTGATTGTCATCCTAGAATTGTAAACCTTTGATATAGACTTAAGGTGTTGGTGCACATAGGTGAAACTAGTTATTTAGGCCTTAATTGCGCAAAACCGATTTGATTTACACTTCTGCATATAAACTTGGTTTTAGCCAAGAAAATTTTAAAAGCGCCTATTCACCCTTCTTTAGTCGGCCTTCTCGATCCTACACATCCACAAAATTCTAAAAATTTGCAATTAAAATATAAATCATTTTCACCAACCAAACTTAGAGAAATTACCATTTATGCCATGGATTAGGACAATATTAAATTGCCCTTTTTGCCAAATCATGCCATGAGGTATCAAGCCACCAAAATTTACATGAATTTCCTATGCAACCATAAACCTTTTCCATTGATACATCTAATGTACCAAGCCATCTAAAATAGCACCACAAAGCATCAAGCCACCGGTTAGGAACACTGACTTGTGAGCTCATCCCTCTACTTTCTTTCTTACTAGCCCTAATGTCATGGCATCAATGTAGGTTTGGTCAAGGCAATGGTGGAATAAGGAAAGGCAGATGTAAGATCATGTGGAGGTCACCTTGTATTTGTAATGAGTATATGACACCTTGGAGAGTGATAGAATTGTATTTGAGTTGACGAAAATGAAAATGAACAACTTGGGGAGAAGTTTCATGTTCAGTCAATCTGACCGCCCTGACCATTGAGCAAGGGCGGTCTAACTAGCCTTTGAACGGCGGTCAAACTAGCTTTGGAGTTACTGCACAGAAACCTGTAGAACGATATGACCGCATGGTATGACCGCTGCATGGTGTGGCCATACTTGACATGGTGATAGCAATATTCTAGAGCGAGTATTTTTGGTCTATTGCAGAAGTGAGAAGGAGTTGTCTGACTGGCGTTGGCTAAGTGGTTTGACCACTCCCAATGGTATGACCAGGAACTAGTTGGCAGTAACAATTTTTCAAAGTTTTATTTTGAGGTTCCAAGAGAAAATGATGAGCGGTTTGACCGACCTCTACATGGTGGTCAAACCGGGTGGTTTGACCAGAACGGTAAGGGCGGTCAAACCGACCTGAAGTTTTTCAGAGAACGTTACCTAGAGCTAAAAATTGAGAATCGAATTGGGAATAGTTCTAGCCTTCTAGGGTTGTGGAATCATGTCATATGCGTTGCATGATGCATTTATGGACTAATGTAGGTTAGGTTGAAATGAACTTGTGTCCAAAAATGACTTGCTTGGTCTATTGTTATGCTGGTGGTTCTGAAGTCAACTATTGTCAAGGTAAGGTGGATCGGGACTGTAACATCCCAAATTTAGCTTTCTGGAAAAATTTAAATTCAAATGAATTATTTAAAGTAATTGGATTTTACTTGGCTTTTATTTGATTTTCTGGATTTTCTGGAGTTTAAAATCTATTTTTAAAAAGTTAAAAGGTATTTTAAAATATGAAAATTAAATACCAACATTAGTTGGAAATACTTTTATTTAGTCCAAAATATGTCCAGGAGCTTCTGTGAATTTTTCTGGAATTTTTGGAGCTATTTTCATATTTTTCTGAGGTCTAAATAATTTCCTAGCCTTTTCTGTAATTAAAAATCAATTTCTAAAACTTAAAATCCAACTCCCTCCCTCCGGCCGACACGTGGACGGCCTAGATCAGCCCACGTCGCCCCCTCGGACCCATCCAGGCCGCGCCTTCCCTCTTCCCCGCTGCCTCGCGGGCCCGGCCCGTCAGCCAGGACCCCGCCTTCCCCTCTCCTCGGGCCGACGCGTGGCTGGCCCGATGCGTGCCGTGTCACCCCGCGCGGGCCATCCAGCCCTCCGCCTCCTCTCACGCCTGCGGCCCGTCACGCCCGCTCGCGCCCGCTCCGCCGCCACCTGCCCCGCCTGTCAGGCCCTTCGTCCCCGCGGAGCCGCCTCCTTCCTTCTTTCTTTCCCCCTTTCCTTTCTTGCGTCGGTGACCAATCCGAGCCGGATCCGTTCCTTCCTTCCCTGGCTCTCCCCGGTTTTGGAAACCCCAAGCCCCGCCGCGGCCGAATCCCCGATTCCCCTCGCCCCCTTTTCCTTCCGCGCCCCTCTTTCCTTTTTCTCCCCGAGCCCTTCCTTTTTCCGGCCGACACCCCGGCGAGCAATTGCCGCGCCCCTGCCTCCCCTCCGCCCCTACAAATAGCTCTCTCGGCCTCCCCTCTCACCGCACTACCTCTCACAGCCCTCCACCTCCCTTCCCGAGCCCCGTAGCGCCTCGCCACCGTGCCACCTCCCTCCCCGAGCTCCTCCGCACTCCGGCGAGCTTTTGCCGACGCCTCGGTCATCCCCGAAGCTCGCCACCGCCACCCCGAGCGCCCCGTGCCCGTGCGATCCTCCCCGACGCCTCAGCCGTCCCTTCCCGCCGCCGGAGCACCGTCGCCCCGGAGGACCCGAGCTGCGCCACCGTCTTCCTCGTCGCCGGCCGCCTCCGCACGTCCCCGAGCTTCGCCGACCCCTCCAACCGAACCCACTCCGCGCCCGGATTTCATTTGTCGCTTCGCCAGAGCCACTCCGTCCTCCCCGCCCGACTGGTTACCAGCGCTACTCTTCCCTTCACCCCGGCTCCCTCGGCGCGCGTTCGAGCCCCCGGCTCCGCACGCTGAGGTTGAGCCTTTCTTTCATTTTTTTCGCGCTGACAAGTGGGTCCCACCTGTCAGCGGCCGCCGGTCTGTGAGGGCCACTGTCGCCTAGGCCCCATCCCTCTGCGCTGGTCACTGACAAGTGGGCCCGGAGTCCAGTGGGTCCCACATGCCAGAGGCCAAGCCAGTGGGCTCACTGTCCAGTGGGTCCCACATGTCAGAGGCCGATCCCGTGGGTTCACTGACCAGTGGGTCCCACCTGTCATAATCTCAGAATAAAAATAAAAGAATAAAATTTACATATTCCAATGGGCCCCACCTGTCAGAAATTTACTAATTTCTGGGTTTATTCAAACTGAAAACTTCAAACAAGCATAACTTTCTCATTTTAACTCCAAATTGAGCCATTCAAATTTCTAAATTCATCTAAAATCATAATCTATCCAAATATGGCCTCTATTTGAGTTTTTGAGTTTATTTGAATTTTTTTGTATTTATTTGTTTTGTTGCTTCGTCTTTTCCCGCGTAGATTCCAACGTTGTGGACGATCTCTCCACTTCGCAGTAGGAAGACCCAGAGAACCTGCAAGAAGGCAAGTCTCCTTTGATCATCTTGAACCTATGATTTTGAAATGTTTTACTTATTTTAAATTATGTGCATTGCTATTTACATAAAGCATTAGTTCAATTATTAAGGTATTATTTACCCCAATTTTGTTATGCCCTCAGTTGAAATTGAATGCCATGTACCCTTGTCTCCCTAGGATTTCCTTTGGCTCTTTAGTGAGAGTATTATAATCAATTGTTGGTATTAGAATGGTAGAACAATGCTTAGCCACGCTATTGAATACCTCATAAATCTTGAAAATGAGAAATTATGAATTATTGTAATACCCTTGTGTTTACAAATTTAGTGGTAATTGGAGTTACCACTGTTCTTTTAAAATAAACTAAAATGTGAAAGTTGGTTAGATTAGGGTGGATGGTTGGTTTGGATTGGTGCAGGAAGCACGAGATCTTGTAAAGTGTATGTTCCACCCTAGTCAATTAAGGACCGACGCTTGTGTTTGTCCAGACTGAGCATTAACCGTACAACCACAAGTCTATATGGGTACGACCTAGCTGACTAACTTATGATAGTCTAGTTTAGGTGCCACCAGTGGAAATTAGGTGCCGTGGATGGACCGGTTATTCACGATGAGGGACAGGATTTCTCAGTACTCATATGGCGCAAGAGGGCTTCGGTTGGCAGTTAGCCTACTGCGGTGAAACCTCGTGGTGGTATCTAGCTAGATTAGAGTAAGGTAAAAGCTTTGTGATATTTTATCTGGGTCTCATGCCAAAGGAAGCGTGTTGACTTTTAGGATAATATATCTCTTGTGGGTAAAGTTGTACAATCTCTGCAGAGTGTAAAACTATTCGAATAGCCGTGCCTACGGTCAAGGGCGGGCAAGGAATGCATTCACATGGTAGAATTCTGGTTTTGGTTTTAAAATCAAAGTTTTGTATTCCGAGAGTGGAGGGACTCTTGGAAGGGAATCCTGGCAGTTGGAGCCAGAGAGGGTGGATGTAACCCGCAGTAATTAACTTGATCAAATTGGTTAGCTAGTGTTGGTAGTTGGAACCTTCACTAGAAAGTTAATGTTAGTTCTGTTAAAACAATTACTTTATTAAAATGATGCCTTCGAAAATAATTAGAAGTAATTAAATGAAAATGTTGCTTTGTGCAAAAGAACCATATAGCCTTCCTTTGTCAAGCCTTGCATCTATTGCATTTTTCCCAAGACTTGCGGAGTACTTTATGTACTCACATGCTACACTCAAAAATAATAACCAGAGGAATGCGAAGCTCAAGAGGGAGGACTAGATCGCGTTTCCCCAGTCAACTGCCTGTGTAATATTGATGGGTCTACTTTGAATTTACCTTGCTTCCGCTGTATTCTGGTTGTGTGAGGTCTTGGAACCTCCTATGTAATAATGAGACCTGGTGGTCAGTACTCTTTATAATTGTAATAAATGCGTTGTTGGTCATGAATCATTTCTGTTTAACTGTGTGCACTAGGTTTGATCTGGGACTAGTGCAGTAATACACAGAGGGTCCGGGTTTGGAAATCCGAGGTCCCGACAGGGACTTGGTTGGAGAACCAAGGTCCAGTGTGATGATGGAGGCCGGGTGAGATGGTTGGACTCAACCAAGATGCAAGGTGGACAAGAACCATAAACGGCATAAGTGATCAAGGTCAAGCGAGACATATGGCTCACCAAGTAATTTGAACCTGTTTGCAAGCAAGAACGGTTTAGTGGAATCCAAATATATGAGAGGCTTAATAGCAAGTCACTAGGTGATATGGAAGATGACGAAGCATGATCACACGTCGGGTGAGGGGGCAATGCAATCATTTGCCCTAAACTTAAAAATTGGGTGGACCTAAACGGATTAGGTCAAGGAATCTACAACGAGGGTATAGGTTGTAGTTCATTCTAATGGTAACGAGTTACAACACACAGAGCAGTAGTTCATGTAAAGTGATTGTTAAACCAGCAATGCACCAATGGTAAATTGAACAAGTTTATTACTAGTTTTGACGGACCGAGTGAATTACAGAATTTGATCTTTGCACTTACATAAGATCAACCGCGACAATAGTTGTTGTGACCCATAACATTGTAGCACGACACAGGTGAACTGCTTTGAGACCCATGGTATATTACAGCAATACAAATGGGCTTCACATGGTTCTGGAATCCCTTAAGCACAGTCTCAATCATCAGGCAAAAGTAGAAATTAGTTCTCACAGAGACTGAATTATTTGAGGCAGAAATCATGACTGACACGAGTGGTCCTTCGTCAGCAAATTAATGCCACAATCAACAAAAGCACACTTGATTTCTGTATATGGGAAGCCTCAGAAACTGAAGTTTATGTCATGGAATCGACCGACAACAGTGGCGACCAACAATGCCGAACTGGGCAGCAATGCAGTCGGCAAGGATCTCGGGTTGGAAGGAGGCAATTACTTTGATTAAGTTGCCCTTCTTAAGATATCAGTATTAGGATAGTATTGCTATTTCTTTTCCTAAATATGATATGTCTTCCTTTCCTAAACTTGGACACCTGATATATAAAGGCTAGCTATGTATTCGGGAAGAACAATCAATAAAGAATCACAAGTTCCAAACCAGCTGGTAAAGGGTCAGAGCCTCCTTGTGAGGGCGACTCGGTGTTGACTTGGCTATTTATCCTTTACCATAACACCTTGGTATCAGAGACGACGATCCTACTGATATCATGGAAGAAGCAAAATCCTTCACTGATCTTAGCAAGCAATTGGCACAAATCCTTCAGGTGATGTGTGGCCACCAAGAGAAACTCAAGGAGCTTGAGCAACGTCTTGGCCCTGGCTTCCAGCGCTGGTCGGCAAAGACCATGCCAGGAGACGACAAGTTCAAGGGCAGCACGAGCGAGGCTAGTGGTGAAGGTGGTCGGGGAGTGCCACGTTATCACAAGCTCCCCTTTCCAATATTTGATGGCAATGGCAAGGAAGATCCTCTGTCATGGCTGAATAGTTGCGAATAATTTTTTCGGGGCCAATGAATGATGAAGAGAAGGTTTGGCTAGTGTCCTATCACATGACTGGGGGCGCAACAATGGTATAATCGCTTGGAGCGTAGCAATGGTGTTCCTACCTGGCCCTGTTTTGTCGAGCACATCAACCTCTGTTCTGGGCCGCCTATTCGGAATAACCCACTTGGTGAACTCATTCAACCCCGATGCATGGGGTCCATTGAAGAATACCAGGAGCAGTTTCTTGCCATTCTCTGTCGATGCAATGACATGACTGAGAAGCAACAAGTACAAATCTTTACGGTCGGCCTTCACAACCCTCTACAGACTGATGTGGAGTTGCAGCATCCTTCTACTCTTGAGGTGGCCATGAGTGCGACACGCGCCTATGCATAGCGATTGACAGTGGACACAATCGAGGACTTCAAACCGGTTTTTAAACCAGGGGCGCCCTCTCAACCAGCAACTCCAAGCTGGGGTCCAGTTCCGGCGGTGCTACCTACATCTAAGGGCGGCTCATCAACCACACCACAGCCACCATCCAGTGCATTGCCGAGCAAGAATACGTGTAACATCCCAAATTTCGGGTATTCAAAGACATGAACATTTTAAAACTTTCTCTTGCAATTTGCTGGCATTCAAATTCTTTCTGAATATTTATTTGAAATCTTTCTGAGTTTTGAGGCTTGCAAATTAATAATCAAGGATAATCTCTAAAATAAATAAGATCATGTAAATAATGAAAATGGAAGATGACATTGTAGATCATGAATCCAAATACTAAAATCTTGAATTTAAATTCAAGATTTATAAAATGACATCGAAAAGAATATTAAAACATGTCTCTAAAAAGTTGAGCTAAAAATTCCTCCTTTTAATTTAATTAGCACACGAAACCCAAATTTGGACATTCAAAAATTCATATATACAATTTATAGCAAAATTAAATAAAATAAAAAAATTAGTGGACTATTATATTTTGTGTCAAGATAATTGAACCAAGACTTAAATAAAAAATCCAGAAAATGCTTGAGCCTCTCTTCCTTTTTCTTTCCCTTCTATTTTTCTATCTCACTTACAGTTGGGCCCCACTCTTTTTCTCTTTCCCTCCCATTTCTCCTCTGGCCGACGGGCCCCTCTTCCTACTCTCCTTCTTTTCTCCATCGCATGCCACTCTTTCCTCTCTGCGCTGAAGCTTCCATTTCTTTTTGCCCAGACTCCATGGCTGAGCTTGTGCCGCGTCGTCCTTGCCTCGTAAGCTCTGCCTCCATCGCATCACGCCGCGCGCATGCCATCTCCCTCCGCTCAGCACGCGCAGCGCAGACCATTAGAGCAACTCCATCCCATTAGTCATTTCTCCCTCTCTATTTCCTAGGATGAAGAGGCTAGCTATTATTTTCAGCTCTCTATTTGAGTTAGCATTCCAATGGCCTAGCTATTTGAGAAGCGAGTGAGGAGGTGCTCGCCAAATCTAGCTAGCGGCCGGGAGAAAATAGCGACTCGATAAAAATGAAGAGGAGGATAAATAACTGGTTGGAGTCCATTTCTTGAGTCATATTAGGTAAATATACAATGAAGAGCAGGATAAAGAACTGGTTGGAGTTGCTCTTATGCCGTATCTTTTTGCAAGATTTCCGCCTGCCAGTTGCCATCACCCAGTGCCCCGACGCGTCACCTCACCCTGAGCTCCGCACGCCATGCTCTGCGCAGCGCCTCGCTCGACTACGCCCGTGAGCTCGCCACTGCGCCTCCCCCACCCCTCTGTAGCTACAAGAAGCCCCCGGCCTCCCTTTCTTCTCCGCACCTTCCCCCTTCCTCTCTATCCCGCCGTGCCTGCACGCCCGCCAGTGCCTCCACGCCGCCCCGGCCATCTCCTCCAAAGACACCCGCGTCACGGCGTGTCTGCACCTTCCCTCTGCCCCCTCTTCAAGTCAATTGAAATTTCCTCCAACAGAGCGCGCGCGCCGGCCATCTTCCCCGACACCGGTCAAAGCCGCCTCCACCGGCGCCATTGCTCCATCGACGCTTCTCCGGTCGATTCCACGCGCCGGGAGCACCGCACGGTCATCACGAAGCTAGCCCCCACCTCGCCGGAGCTTCTCCCCCCACTCCAGCTCGCCGGCGTCGTGAGCATGTCCGCGCCGCCCATGGCCTCCGCCGCCAGCCCGCCACGGCCTCTTCCCTGCTCGGCCAACCCCATGGTGAGCACCCCCGTGACCCACTCCTGCTCACACCCCTCTCCAATCTCTCTCTCTCCCACCACGGCGGCGCCGCCACATTCCACCCCTACTCCGGCCGCCGCGAGTCCGTGCTGGGCGCCCACGGCGCCTTCCCGGCCGGAGACGCAACCCCTAGGCTTCCTCACCTCGGAGACGACCCACTTTGCATGCTCGCTGCCCCTCCGACCACCGGACGCGCCGGCGAGCCCAATCGCCCCGACCGCCGTGCGCCTCCCCTGTTTCGGCCGACCAGCTCTTCGGTTCAGTCCCCAAGCCCCACTCACTTCTTCGGTGTTAGCCCCCTCCAGTGAATCGCGAAAGACCGAGAGCCCCACTTGGCTACCTTAGCGTGCTTAGCATTTGCAATCCTGAGGTCCGAGTTCGATTCCGCCGGTGCACAATTTTCCATTTTATTTGTTTGTTGATTTTTTTAGTAACCCATTCCGACTGAGAAAAATCGGGAAAAATCAACAATAAATTCATAAAAGGTACAAAATTTATTAGGATATAAATGAGCTTAATAAATGTGTAATCATAGATCAAACAACATATGTTAGTAACTAATGTGTTTTGAACGCCTATTTTAAAGCTTAACTATAAATGGCATATTAAGAAATTAGGTAAAATCTTGTTTACGTTATGCTCTCATAGAATAATGATTTAGCAAATGAAAACTTTCTAAAAGAGCAAACCATACACCCATGTATTTTAATAAAAGAGATAGAACTAGCCGCCACATAGTTAAAACATAAATGTTAACACTATGCCCTAGTAACGATGAGAATTCTTTTGTAGACTATAATACTCAAATTAATTTAGAGAATCTAATAAAAACTAACTAGGATGTAAATGAGACTATTTAATATTTATATTTAGGCTAGTTCATGTATGCATAACTAATATAGTTTGAGCAATCACCTAGGAGACTAAATGTTAATTCCAAGCAATAGTAAAGAAATATGCCTCTGGTAAAATAATCAACCTTAATAAAGATTACACTTAGTTGTAATGTATGCCCTAACATTTAACATATCATCGTTAAAAAAATCTCCATGGTAGAGTTAATTAAATAGCTATGTTAATATATGAACTCGTATGACAAGCCTTGATAAATAAATTTGACTAAAAATAACGCTAAGCTTAATAATAACAAAGGTGTAGACAAAATGATAATAGTGCCAGTGATTAAACCATAACATTAGACGTAGTAAATAATAATGATGAGCATGAAATAACAAGATATGGCACATACAACTGAATCCTAATTCAAGTTGAAACAGGCTTAGTAAAAACTAAGTGCACATAAAATATCCCACCATAAAATGCTAAGAACCCGGGCTCTAGAATTAATTCGGTTAGCTAAAAATTGTATATAACACTTCTCTATATAGCCTATGCCCTGAATATTAGCGTCCGACAAAAGAATGCTCCGCTCATAGGCCTAACCTAACTCATGGAATTCCCTTGATAAATACCAAAAATAGTAAAAGATATCATTAATAAAAAGATCGAGTCACCGTAATTCTACCACCAGCCTTATCTCAAATCACCCGAAGCAACCATTAACTCATAATAAAACTAAATTGAGTTTATTCGGATTTAACTGGATCTTTGAGTTATTTGCTCTTATTTGGATTCAGTTGTTTATCGCGTAATTAGATACTGGAGTCCTGAAGACTCCACGGATCAAGCGAAGTCGAGAGAAGATAAAGAATAGAAGCTCAGGTGAAAGCATCGTGTGAGCTCAAGACCGCGGTAAACCGCGCCAGACGAGTCAATACTTTGATCATGTTGAACCTACATTTTCTGCAAATTATTTTTGTTTAAATTATCAAATTGCATGCTGTTATTTTATATGCAAATACATGTTTAATTTAAGATTTTAGTTATATGCCCATTGTTTGCTTGATTAATATTACACCTACTTTGGAATATTTGAATGTGTGAACCTTGTCACCCTAGCAAAATTATACTAGTAACATTTCAAAAATAAGTCCCTAATTATATGCTACGCTTAGTACTGCATAGATAATCCGGGGGCGCTGAAATGTCCCAAACATCATTGTCATTTTTAATAATGAGAAACTGGTTTGGGAAGTCATGGTGGTAATGACTGGTATATTTGATATGAATATTTTACACTCCCAAAATCCCCAACTTGCTTAAATAACTGGGCGGATTGGTTCGAGGGTGTGTATGTGTGGTGCGGTGGAAGCACAAAGTGGGTTAGTGGTAGACCGCCCAAATAACCCTAAGGACCGAATCTCGTGATGACCTCCTAGTGTACAACAAGTACAACCACAAGCTGGCAAAATGTAGGCAGGGCTAACTAATTTGCATCGACTTAGTAAGAGTTGCGCCGGTGTGACCACGGGTGGGTAGAGGATGGCCACATCCTCCGACGTGACGGCGCAAGAGGGGGCTTCTGGAAGGGTGGTCGTACCCCGAAGGAAGTGGAAACCTTAGCGGACGTAACTCTGCTAGGAAAAATGCATTGTAAAGGTCATGTGATAGTCTACTCAACCGCATGGCTAAGGAATCATGTGGGGCAACGAGTGGATTTATCTCTTGTGGGTAAAGTGTGCAAACTCTGCAGAGTCAAAAACTATTCGAATAGCCGTGCCCACGGTCAAGGGCGGACATGAGAACTTAACTAGATATAGTTCTATTTAAAAATATTTGGAAAATGGGAATGGAAAAGTGGAGGGCGGCGGAAAGCCCTGATTTGAGTTGTCCTGGGTGTCGTCCCAGTGGTAAGTTAAGCGGCTATAACGCTGAAAGATGTTATACGGTGTGATGCCGTATGTATGGAGAAAGTATGGTGATATTAGGCATATGGTGTGATGCCATATGTATGGAAAATCATGTTAATATTCTTTGAACATTATGTTTTGTTCCAAAGCTGCTAGGTCTCAGGAAATTTTATGTATCGTATTTCAATTAGTGGCATTTCTATTCTTACAAAATTAAATATGGAAAGGGTAAATAGAGTCGTGAGTAAAGGAGATGGATGTATATAGTTAAGATATTGATGGAATCATGTCAATCATAAATAGGAAATGATAGTGAGAATTGTGGGAGAAATACATTGGTGGAGTCAAAAATGAATATATATATAGGTCATATAGATGATTTAAATGATTGTTGGAGAATTAGGGAGTGAAAAGGTAGTTGCTAGATTAATTCCTGGGAGTGGTTGGCGATAATGGGATTAATAGGCTTTGATCAGATACTGGATGGGTGAATCGGATTTTTAAGAATTTGGAGGTAAGATAATAATGCTTGGAGTATAGACTTGGTCAATGATATTCTTTGTGGATGGATACTAGTGAATCGTGATCCTGATCAATGATATACTTGGTGGATATATACTAGTGAACCGTAGACTCGATCCATGAAAATCTAGGTGGATGTATACTAGTGAATTAGTAGAGATAGATAATGGAGATTGATTATTAGAAGAATGAATTTATGGTATTGGATCAATAACAAAAAGGATTGAATATGAATGATTTCGGTGGATTTAAAATCAATGGTGTTAATTAATCATGGGAGGATGAATAGAAATTTCAAGATTGGATTGTTAGGAATTTAGAATACAAAAGATATTGGTGGATTAAATAAGTGATATTAGATAAATAATGTCACTAGCTGCTTGGAGTTTTAGGCAGTAATTGCTCGGTGGATTATATAGATTATGATACTCACTGTTTGAGGATTAGGCAGCATTTGATTGGTGGATTGAATAATTGATGATATTCGCTATTTGGAGTTTTAGACAACAAACCATATAGAGGGTGTATGATCGGTGGATTAATTAAATGATGTCGCTCTCAGTTTAGAGTATTAGACAGTAATCAATATAGAAGGAATAAGATCGGTGGATGAGTTAAATGATGACACTCATTGTTTGGAGTCTAAGACAAAGAATCGAAGGGAAGTGTGTCTTTGGTGGATTAGTCAATTATGGCAATCGCCGTGTGAAGTTGGGTAGAATTAATAACACTATGATTTAATAATCATGCTACTAAAAGCGATTTTTGGCAAATAAAATAACCCGAGCCTCTCCTTTGTTAAGCCATGCATACTATTTATCTCGCATTCATGTATTGGCTCGCGAGCACGGGGTTGGAGTGCTCACGCCGCTTTGCGACAAAATTCAGATTTAGGAAATCAAATCACTGCGCCTCAGCAACAAGATGGGACAAGCTGGCAGAGAAGATGAAGATGTCGATGGCTAGGTCGCGAACCTCCAGTTGGCTGCCTGTGGGCATGTCCTGAAGGTCCCACCTGTGTGCTTCGTTCTTCCGCCGCTGCAATTTAATGATTTCGCCTAATCGCCCATGAGTAAGTCTACTATTATATTTACGCTTCCGCATGATATGTATTTTGATATTCATTATCAGAATCGTGAGCACTATCTACCGATCTAGGAATAGTGCAGAAAATCACAGAGAATCCGGATTGTAAAATCGGGGTCCTACAATACGTCATCCCGCTTACCGCTTGACAACGTAAGAGATGGCCACCACCGTTTAAAAGGGTTGTGCTTCAATTTTCAAGAAGTTCACCACGACCATGCGAGCAAATGTTCCATGAAAGACATCTATCTATTGGAGCTTGAGGAGGGTGATAACCAGTGACAACAATGATGATGTAGTAGAGATATCCTTGCATGCTATGACCGGATACGACGGAAAAACAATGCAACTTCACATCACAATCAATGGGGTGTCCTTGCGTGCACTGGTTGGCTCTGGGTCTACGCATAACTTTCTTGCCCAGACGATGATCAATCAACTGGGATTGGTGTCGGTGCTACGGCCAGGCATGAGTGTGCTGGTTGCTAATGGTGATCAGGCGGCCAGTACGGGGCTTTGCACTAATATATGGATGGTGACTGGCTGGGAGGAGTTTTTGTTGGACGATTATGCTATTCCATTGGATGGTTATGACCTGGTGCTAGGTGTTCAATGGCTCCGCACTTTGGGATTTTGACACGCTTGTCATGTCTTTTTGGAGGGATGATCATCGCGTCACTTGGCATGACATGTGGGAGCAGGAAGTGCCACAGGTTTGTGCCGCCAAGGGCAGTGATCTTGCGGCACTTTTGGCCAAATTTGTAGATGTCTTCGAAGAATCGTGTGGGCTTCCTCTAGCGCGTCGCTTTGATCATCATACTCATTTGTTGCCTAGTATTGCTCCAGTCGCGGTTTGGCCTTACCGTTACCCACAACTCCTTAAAGATGAAATTGAGCAGCAGTGCGATGACATGTTTCAACAAGGTGTCATCTAGCACAGCACTCCGACTTTTTCTTCACGGGTTCTCCTTGTCAAGAAGCAAGATCAATCTTGGCACTTTTGCATCGCCTACCGTGCACTTATTGCCCAGGCCGTGAAGGACAAATTTCCAATCCCAGTGGTTGATGAATTATTGGATGAATTGAAGGGGCTCGCTTTTTCACCAAGCTTCATCTCTTCAGCAGCTACCATCAAGTGCGTATGCATCTCGCCGACGTGGAGAAGACAGCTTTCCGCACCCACCGCGATCATTATGAGTTCTTAGTGATGCCTTTTAGCCTCACCAATGCGCCGGTGACTTTCCAGGCACTCATGAATGATATCCTCAAGCCTTTCTTTCATTATTTCGTCCTTGTCTTCTTTGACGACATTTTGATTTACAGTTCTTCCTAGGATGAGCATTTACGTCATGTGTGACTGGTGTTGCGAGTCTGGCGGCAGCACTAGCTTGCCTTGCACTGTTCGAAGTGTAGATTTGGTGAAGAGACAGTGGCTTACTTGGGTCACCTCATCTCCCACCACGGCGTTGCCATGGATCCGAGTAAGGTGGATGCAGTTGAGGCATGGCCAACCCCTCACTCGATACGTGCTTTGCGGGGATTTTTGGGCCTCACTCACAGGATGTGGCGGCTTCTCTCACCAAGTTGCTCAAGAAAGTGGCGTTTGTATGGACGTCACAGACCAACGCATCCTTTTGTGCCCTCAAGGCTGCCCTGATTTCCGGTCCAGTGTTGCAATTACCGGATTTCAGCAAACGATTTTTGGCGGATTCCGATACATCTAGCACGGGGTTCGATGTTGTTCTTCATCAATGAGTAGGTCCTATTGCTTTCTTTAGTCGTGTTGTGGCACCCCAACACGCCAAGGTAGCAGCATATGAGCGGGAGTTAATCGGTCTTGTCAAAGTAGTGCGACATTGGAGGCCCTATCTTTAGGGTCATTCTTTCCTCGTCCGAACTGATCATTATAGCCTTAAGTACCTCTTGGATTAGTGCCTTTCGACAATTCCACAACATACTTGGGTCAGTAAATTATTTGGCTATGATGTTGCTATCCAATTTCGATCGGGGCATCAGAACGCTGCTATGGATGCCCTCGCACCGTGAGGATGGCCTAACAGTATGCGCTATCTCATGTCCCAACTTCCAGTTTTTCACAGCGCTGTGACAGGAGCTCAATACTTTGGCCGAGTGTGTTGCTAAGCACGAGCTGATTCTTGCCAATGCTGTCGATCCAGATTGGAGCTTGGTGGACGGGTTTGTTCTGCACAAGGGGCATATTTTCATTCCCTGTGATTCTATGGCCTAGCCGCAGCTTCTGGCCGATGCCCATGGGTCAGGTCATGAGTGTATCCAGAAGACGTTACATCGATTACATGCTTCTTTCACAATGCCAATGCTAACCAGCTCATCTGTGAGTACGTGCAGTCCTGTGTCGTCTGTCAACGCAATAAGACCGAGCACCTCCACCCGGCAGGTGTGCTGCGGCCTCTTCCTGTTCCAAACACGATGTGGGCCGACATCTCCATGGATTTTGTTGAAGGCTTTCCAAAGGTGGGCAGCAAGTCAGTCATCTTAACGATCATGGATCGCTTCTCCAAATATGTCCATTTTCTTGTCTTGGGTCATCCTTACACAGCCACGACTGTTGCATGGGTTTTCTTTGATACCATTGTCCGTCTGCTCAATTGTCAGTGTTTAGGATCTTGTATTTCCTAGTACCTTCTGGAAGGAGTTATTTCAATTGGCCGGTGTTAAACTCCATTTGAGTTCAGCATTCCACCCCCAAACTAATGGTCAATCCAAAGTAACCAACCACATCATCACTATGTATCTTCGCTACCTTGCGGGGGATAGGCCTAAACAATGGCTCCATTAGTTACCGTGGGCATAATACTGCTATAATACTTCATATCAAACAGCGTTGTGGACAACTCACTTTCGCGTGGTTTATGGCTGGGATCATCCGTCTTTGATGTCCTATTAGCCGGGCCGAGCTAGAGTTGCTGCTGTCAACAAGCAATTATTGGATCGCGATGCCTTTCTTTCAGACATCCGGGAATGTTTACTTCAGGCTCAAGCTCACATGAAGCTTCAGTATGATCGCCACCATCGTGCGCTTGAATTCAAGGTGGGCGATTGGGTTTGGTTGCGCCTTCATCACCGGATCGCCTCAACGACATGGTCGTGTTCGGTCTAAGTTGGCACCTCGCTTCTTTAGGCCCTTTCGGTGTTAGCTCATATTGGGGATGTGTCTTATCAATTACAATTGCTACCTAAAGCTCGCATTCACAATGTGTTTAATGTGGTCTTTCTTAAGAAGTTCATCGGCACACCTCCGACAGATATTCCTCCTTTGCCACCATCCATCATGGTTGTGTTATTCCTACTCCTGAAAAGGTGTTACGCGCCGCCTCAATCGGGATGATGGGAATTATTGGTTCACTAGATGGGTTCTTCGGCCGCAACTGCAATTTGGACAGATCTAGATGAATTCAAGTCTAATCATTCGGATTTCCAGCTCGAGGACGAGCTATTTCGCCTAGACGACGGCAGTGTTATGGATGCTTTTGTGGGGAAGACGTATAGGCGGCATTTGAAACCTAGAAGCTCAAGACTTGTGAACGTTGGTGTTGTTGGTTTAGCGGCAGACGGCAATGGACCAACAACACTGGTGACCGACAATGCCGAACTGGGCAGCGATGCAGTCAGCGACGCAGATGCAGTCGGCAAGGAGGCAGGGTTGGAAGGAGGCAATTACTTTGATTAAGTTTCCCTTCTTAAGATATCAGTATTAGGATAGTATAGCTATTTCTTTTCCTAAATATGATATGTCTTTTCCTTTCCTAAACGTGGACGCCTGATATACAAACGCTAGCTATGTATTCGGAAAGAACAATCAATAAAGAATCACAGGTTCCGAACTAGTTGGTAAAGAGTCAGAGCCTCCTCGTGAGGGCGACTTGGTGCCGACTTGGCTATCTATCCTTTATCATAAAAGAATTGAATCACAGTCAGGTTAAAACAAAGGGTAACATTGTCTATGCATTTTTTTTGTTGTCCTTCATTCTAATAAAAAAAAATGAAATATCACTCAGTATAAAACCTAAAAGGTTGCTGGAATAGTTCCATCTTCTAACCCAAACATTGACTGGAAAATGGCCGCAGTTGCCAAGGCTGTATCTCTCTTTAATATCTGACAATAGAAAACAAATACAAATTCAAATATTAGGGTAACTGCATTAATTAAAATTTAGCCATTTTTCCGTAAACATGATAAGAAAGAGGCTCAAAGGACATCTTTGAAAGAGAGCATTTGTTCCCCCGTCGCTCTAAGATGTTCAATAAGTGCCACGGCTAGTTAACAAAAGCAGTAACAAACTAACAATTATCAGGATAAATAAACAATACATGGAGATATTTAACACAATGGCAGCGTATTTGATATAAAATGAACTTGTCAGATATACTATTCCTAACCCTAACTATTGATTGAAAATACAAAGAGTGACCATTGCTATCTGAAAAATGTAAGAATATTTACCAAGTCAAGCATAAAACTGAAAGGCATGTTCATTCAATCTTCACAAAATACTGCAAAAAAAATTAACAATACACACTACCCATAGGGAAAATCAAGGTTTTGTTGTACAAACCACTATTGTACTTGACAGTATACTGATCAACATCAACTCCTGGAAGGGTGAAGCCTGCCCTTGTCGAAAGGTTTCCTGCATCGTAGACCTTGAAAAGTTCAATTTTCTCCAAAATACAACAGGTTATCACTTAAGAGTCCCTCCACCAAGGATTGCTGCAAGAAAAAGGCCATCAGCCTTCAATGCCAACCTACACTGCCATCAAGGATAACCAATCATCACTAGTTTATTTCAGTGGTGAATAACTGAATAATATTAGTTTACAAACTATACTTATAAATGGTTTCAAATTAAAAAAATTACCTGTATCATTGCTCAGGAAGATCAATTGTCCAATGAAGCCCAAGACAACTTATGATCAAATCCTGCGAGCTTCAGAAACCAAGAACGACATTAATAAAAGAGTAAACGGTGCAAGATCAGTATGGATCTTGTTGCTTATACTTTTAATTCTGGCACTTAGCCACTTCAACTTCAAACTTATATTTGACTCACTCAAGCATGAGTATAAGAAATCAGACAAGAAATCAACATTTTATTTCCTATTTTAGAGATAAGAGAACAGATACAGTCTTTCATGCATAATCTAGAGCATCATGAGAACCGGAGGAAAGAGTACATTTTGTTTTAGTAGAGAGGTGGAAAGATAAACAGCTGAATTGCATACTCAATTTTACATTAGAAAAGGTCATATTTTTAAGTGCAGGTGGATCAACTGCACAAAATCAACAGTGTATCATTGGTGGTTGATTTCTAGAATTAACAGATGCAGGACAGACATCGCAATCTCGGAAAAGCACACTTGGGTTCAGTGCAATTTACTCTTAAGTCTTAATGATACATTTTTTTAGATAATGGAACGGGTTCCAGCCTCTACATCGCTTGACGACATACACAGCTGATCAAATATAACCACGAGCTCTTAGGCTCATACCAAATACAACGGAGAGATAAGATAAAAAAACCAAAAGTCTAGATAACTGAATAGACAGGAAACTACGCTTCAATTCTATTCGAGAACTTCCATCCAAATTTAGCGAAGACCTCCATGATCACCGTCTCCAAAAGTCTGCAACCAATTTTCATGTTCTTTCTTGTTTCTTCCTCCTATGCAGCAGCGACCATGTTCGAATCCAATAGGTTGTCCTGAAAATGACCTGCATAAAGGTGTTAGATTTCTTGTTATTGAATACCATATCATTTCTATTCAACCAAATTGCCCAACATAGAGCTGCAACACCCACTAAAATCTGGTTCTTGAGTTTTGATGGAAAACCATAAAGCCATGAACCAAACATATGAGTAAAGCTAAAGGGAGGTTGAATTCCAAAGGTGATATAAATGGTATTCCAAATAAATCTTGCGAAATGACAATCAAAAAATAAATGTTGTATAGTCTCTAAAGAACTACAGAAGCAACATTTGAGATTGCCTTGCCAATTTCTTTTTACAAGATTATCTTTCGTGAGAGTGACACCTTTGTTAAGATACCATAAGAAAATTTTAATTTTCAGTGGTATTTTGATCTTCCAAATTGGGCATTTAGTAGGAACTACTCCACATTGTATCATAGAAGTGTACATAGAGCGTACCGAGAAAATACCACTACTATGTAAGCTCCAAACAAGAATATCTTTGTCATTAGATAGATTGACAAACGCTACTTTTGACACAAGCTCATACCATGCAGTCAAGTTACTATCCACTAAAGCCCTTCTGAATGAAACATTCAAAGGTGTGGTACTTAGTACATGTGCAACCGTGGCATCCTTTTCCCTCACAATATTGTAAAGAGATGGGTAATCAATTTTGAGGGGTTTGTCGCCGATCCATGTGTCTTCCCAAAACCGAACTTCAGCCACTATGTATTCGAAAGATCCTCTTGCCAAGAATTGGTCTTTGACTTTCATAAGTCCCACCAAAACCGAGAATCTCCGGTCGTTTTTGACTTGTGTTAAGGTTTTATTTGACAAGTATTTCCTTCTTAGAAGGTCTTGCCATGTTCCTTCCTCATTGATAAGTTTAAATAACCATTTACTCAAGAGACACTTATTTTGGATATCTAGATTTTGGATGCCTAACCCACCAAAATCCTTGGGTGTGCACAATATGTTCCACTTAATGAGTCTATACTTTTTCTTGTGTCCGTCACTTTGCCAAAAGAATCGAGAGCGATAGTAGTCTAACTTTTGAAGGACTCCTCTAGGGACCTCAAAGAAGGAAAGCAAAAACATGGCTAAGCTCACAACACCGAGTTGATCAAAACAAGCCGTCCTCCTCTCGAGAGGAGTTTTCCTTTCCAACTACTTAGCCTTTTCTCAAACCTCTCTCAATCAAAACCAATCACTATTGGATAATTTCCTATGATGCATAGGGATACCTAGGTATTTAAAAGGAGTGCTTCCTGAGGTGCAACCAAAAAGGCATGCATACTCCTGGACATTATCCTTAGCTTTACCATAAAAGAAAAGCTCACTTTTGTGGAAATTGATCTTTAACCCAGATAATTGCTCAAAAGTACTTAACAATAGTTTAAGTTGTTTGGCCTGGTTTAAATCATGTTCCATAAAAAGGATAGTATCATCGGCATACTGGAGGATGGATAGTCCATTGTCTACCAAATGGGGGATGACTCCCTCAAAACTTCCACTCTCCTTATTCCTTTCAATGAGGATAGCCAACATATCGGCTACCAAATTAAAAAGGATAGGAGAGAGGGTCTCCTTTACTGAGACCTTTCTTGACCGAAAATAGTGACCCATCTCATCATTCACTTTAATCCCTACACTTCCCCACGCACAATTTGATCGATCCATTTACACCATAAAGGTGAAAAGCCTTTTATCCTCAACGCTTGTCAAGGAAAGACCAATTGACTTTATCGCACGCCTTCTCAAAATCTAGCTTTAAAATGACTCCATCTAATTTCTTTCTATGCATCTCATGAATGGTCTCATGCAAGACCACAACTCCTCCATTATGTTTCTACCGGTCATGAAAGCGCTTGAGAAGGTTTGATTACCTTCTCGAGCTACTAGAGCGACTCATTAGTCATGACCTTGGTGAAGATCTTGAAGCTTACATTTAATAAACAAATTGGTCTAAATTGTTGTATCTGTTTTGCTTCCTTCTGCTTTGGTAAAAGAGTGATAATACCAAAATTGAGGTCGAACAAGGAAGGTCTCCTTTATAGAACTCTGAGAACAGAGCCATTAGGTCTCCTTTAATGAGTTCCCGTAAGACTGATAAAACTCCGCGGGAAACCATCCGGTCCCTGCGCTTTGTTATGTTCCATTTGGAAAATTGCGCTTTAACTTCTTGTTCATTGAAAGTACTAATAAGAATTTCATTCTCTGCATTAGAGACTTGTGTGATGTCATCTCGATATCCTCCATTAGGCTAAAATTATTTTTCTCAGGACCCCAAAGAGGTTCTTATAGTAGTTGGTAATATAGCTCTTAAGCTTTTCTTCCCCACTATGAGTCCCTCTTCTTGTTCTAGTTGGAAGATCCTCGTCTTCCTATGTTTACCATTAGCCACCAAATGGAAGTATTTGGTATTACAAATACCATATAACAACTTAGTTGTCTTGGCTCTTTGATACCACTTTAACTCCTCTTCTCTAAGTAGTTGCACTAGGCGTTCTTTAAGACAATGTTTTAGATCAAGCTCGCTAGCACTCGTGAATTGAGTCTCCGCTTTTTGTCTAAATCCTCCGCCTTTTGATGAGGACGGCCTTTTCCTTCTTGTACTTTCCACTCATATTTTTCGCCCATCCCCTAAGAAACTGTCTAAGTCTTTGGATCTTAAAATGCCATCTCTCAGAATCTGGTATCACCCTCGTCACCTTGTTCCACACATCGCTGACCAACTCATGGAAACCATCCAGAACAACCACCCAAGTTCAAACTTGAACATTGGTTGTTTATAACCATGGGTGCCATTGCCGAATCTATAAGGAGAGGAGTATGGTCCAAATTTCCGATTCAACGCTTGGGCGGTGGAAAGGGAAACTTCGATTCCCATTCGGTGGTCACTAGAATTCGATCCAATTTTTCAAAAGTTGGTATTTCTCTTGAGTTTGCCCAGGTGAATTTGCGATTAGATAACTCGAGTTCCCTTAAGTCTAAACCGTCTATGACGGCATTAAACAAAAAGGGCCATCTGTTATCATATCTATCATTGTTCTTTTCTAGTGGGCTTCTAATTATATTAAAATCCCCACCGACTAGAACTGGCAAAGACTCCTTAGCACAAGTTTGAGCCAACTCCATTAGGAAGGCCTCCTTGAATTCATCTTGAGCAGCCCCATAAACTGCTATGAGGACCCAATCAAGCCATCCGCTTTATTCCCGAGGTGGAACTTGACAAAAATCCCTTCATCAATAGCACCAATGTCAAAACTTCCAAGTTAATCCCAAGGAGGATGCCACCTGACCTACCATGAGGTTCGGTCCAATGCCAAAGGAAGTTTTGACCCCCGCAAATATTATTTAACGTGGTTTGCGGGAAGTCCTTCTTACCCGTTTCCAAGAGAGCAATGAAGTCTAGCTTCTGTTCTCTAGAAATATCTGAAAGAAACCTAAATTTAGCCAAGTCACTAAGACCTCTGCTATTCCAAAAGATTCCTTTCATGGTGCACTTTTTTATTTTTCCTAACCAACCTAATTTTAGCAATCTTCTTCTTTTTAGATGAAGATTTTGACTTATTCTTTTTGAAGACAGCTTGAAAATCACAACTTGGGTGATTACTGTCCTCATCCATCACCTCCTCCATTAGATCACCACATAAGTGACCAAGAGTGAGACTATCAAAGTCATCATTCTCATCTTTGTCAATAAACTCTCATCTTTGTGCTAAGGAGTCTTAATGATACATACATGAAACCAACTAACACACTGAAAGCTAAACATGGCTCCCATTGATCTTTACCTTTCTTTGATTGGAAGGAACTCTCCAACTCTCGCCAGTTCTTCACCATGTCGGCCGACATATTGATCAGCTTCTCAATTCCACCTGGCACACGAACACCCAATTCCTTCATCACCATATTACAGCATATCAACAAGAAGTTCCAAGTTCCAAATCATTTCCCGAGAAAATTGAAATGTTCACGAACACATGGTTCACTACAGGTATTAGCACACATGAAGAGGTTGGTGCGCAAGAACAAGAAGAGCGAGTTGAGCAGCTCACCGCGGCCGCGGAGCAACCGGCGGACGGCGCCGGCTGAGCCGCCGAGGCAGAGCGCCGAGGGGAACGCCTACCTGCAGTCCTCGAGGCGGTCTAGGACGTTCTCGGCGACGGCGTACGCGAGGGCGTCGGTTTCCCGCATCGCCCACGCCGCCCGGTCCCGGTGCCGGCGCTTCAGGTCGCGGTCGAAGATCTTGACGCGGCTGCCGTCGGGTCCGTCGGCTGCGGCGGCAGAGGAGAAGTGGGATTTTGGTAGAAGGTAATGATGGCGGTGACGGAGGAGGAAGCGGCGGCGGCGGCGGCTCCGGAAGCCATAGCGAGCTCCGGCGGAGAAGGACGCGACCGCACGAGTAGAAAGCGTTTTGGGCCTCGTTATTTTGGGCCATGGGGAGAGGAGCGAGGCAAGTGTTTTGGCCAATTTGGTTTCTCGTGCTAACTTCAACTTTACATTCCTCTCAAAAACAACTTTACAAATGCTTGGCATCATCTTAAAAACTCAAAGTGGGTAATCTTAAAGTGAAAAATAGGAATTTTAAAGTGAATAGTAATCTTATTTGCTTTTAGTCTAATTGAACACTAATTTTTCCTTCTCCTGGTCACTACCTACTAAAACCACACCGCGCTAATCTTATCATCTCCTTTCTTTGGTCCATGGACGCACCTCTCAATTAGGGTGAACTTGATCTGGATGGTAGTGGATCGAGACAGGGTGGCGCTAGATCAAGGTAAGCGGTGTTAGATGGCAGCGGATCGAGACAAGCGGCACTGGACAGCGACGGATCAAAGCAGGCGGCACCGTTGAAGCTCAAGTATCAGCGGCGGCGACGGAACCTTGAGCGGTAGGTGGAAGCTCAAGCAGTGGCGTCGAGGTAGCTCAAGCGGTGGCGGCGGCACCGTGGTAGTTCAAGCAGCGACCGCAGAAGCTCAAGTGACGGCGACGGTATGGTAGTTCAAGCTTCAACTCCGGTGATGGCAGCGATGGTGAGCCCTCTCGCTGTTCCCCTCTCACGCACGCACAAGCTCGTAGGAAATTTTCCATCTAGTTGGGCTGGATGCTTTTTTCAATTGAAATTCCAATGGTTTTATGGGAGCGAATAGTAATCCTATGAAATTTGGTTGAGTGATTCCTACAAATCAAATGCCTACGGTATCTATTCCTCTGGATTCTTGAGTCCCATGAATTTCCTTTGAAATTACTGTGAATCAAAGAGGTCCTAAACAGGAGGCAGATTTGCATGTTATATCTACCATTGTAGATATCAAACAATCTCTTTCCAACCAGTTTTTTTTTTAAAAAACAATCTCATTCAAAGAAAAGAAAATGCTCTTGTTTACCGACGAACTCAAGCACTTGCCACGAGAAAGGGTAACGTGGCTGTCTACTGCTACATAAGAGCAAGGCTAATGGTTTAGCCTGCTGCTGGCTGTATGCCATGGCCATGTCATCTACAGCCTTTAGTATAGCCATTTTATACAATGAGTTGGCTATTAGGCTGGCTAAGAGAGTGACTGTATTAAATAGTAAGTAATTAATGCCTGCATGGTGTAAACCATCTGGTGTGGTTTAGATCTTTTGTGGCCATTTAGCAAATAACATGATATGAAAGCAACACATATGCTCATCCAGTAACCATATCAAACATGATATGAAAACAACACATATACTCATCCAAGAACTACGTGGATATACCGGACATCAACTTTAAGAAACCAGTTCATTTTCATTATTAGATAGCGCTTATGTGAAAGCAACATTGCACACATAACCTGATGGCATATATCACCATGACACCGATAATAAGCATTACAAAAGTCTTATGAACTTAAATTAACCAACAGTACTATGAAATAAGTTTTCAAGTACGCAAGTCTCTAATTGTTGATATAAACGACGACGATAAAGGCACATGCCATAGTTGAATCTTCGCAGAAAGGAGCAACCATGCCAACCCGCTTTGCATCGCTAGCTCACTAGCAACACCGCAAGTCAAAAAGTGGTAAAATCAAGACAAAATATGGGTTCAAATGTAAACAAAAGAAAAATAATGTGTTGGCTTCAGACTAGTACACAGTTCAACAAAAGTAAGTAATTTACCATGATTAGGAACATAAATAACATGTTAATTGAGAAAAAAAAGGAACAGAAACATGCAGTAGTATTGTACCATGATTAATTCTGATGGCTATTTCGAAATCTATCCCAAATGTGCTCAACCAAATCATTTTTAAGTTGGGTATGTTGTTGACGAGCACGGATAGCGGCTTTTCTACGCAAAGACATCAATAAAGCAGATTACCACCAACGCTCACTTCGTGAGGTAGAGCAAATGATGCCCCGGATTTTGATTCAAGTCAATGTGAATGGTAGCCTCCTCCTCTCATCTTCGACTATCATATTGTGCGAATCACACAAGCTAGCATGATCCTACCGACACTCTTTCGCTTCCATAGACGCAGCCGACGAACAATGGTAAAACGGGACTGCAATACCCCAAAAGCACGCTCCACATCTTTTCTTGCCTCTTCTTGGAACTTGGCAAACAACTTATGCTTCTCTGCTTGAGGAAGTGGTATAGTCTTCATGAATGCAGCCCATTCTGGTATATACCATCAGCAAGGTAGTAACCGTGCTATACTCATTCCCATTGATCAAAACTTAACTTGAGGAGCTTCTCCTTTCAATATATCAAAAACAATGGGGACTGGTTGAGCACATTAAGATCATTGTTTGACCCAAAGAATTCCAAAGAAAGCATGCCAAATATGGAGATCCCGGGAAGCAACAAACTTCTAGGACCATTGTTGGTACTCCATAATCACCACGGTGAATTGCCCTCCATGCTAAGGGCACTTCTCCCATCGCCAGCATGCAATCGATGCTTCCAAGCATTCCAGTGAAGCCACGAGACTCGTATGACTTGAAGTAAGCGCCAAGATCCTCTTGTGTGGGGCGCCTCTTGTGTGGGCGTCGCATGTACTCCCACCAAACACCTCAATCACCCCAATGTAAACTTGTCCAAACACTCTAATGCAAAGGCACTTCCCAATCTTCAAGTACTCATCAAGGGCATCTGCAGGGGTGCCATATGCTAGCATGCGCATGGTCATTGTACACTTTTGAAGTGGTGAAAGGCCTATTCGACCAACACAATCGCCCTATAAGTGAAATAGGAGACCACCGACAAAGGGCATGTACAATGCGTTGGAAGAGTCTTTTGTTCATACGGAATCTTGTACTAAACATACTCGGGTAGAGTGGTACTTCAAATAAGTAGTCCTCCACAAGACGCCGATGAGCACCGAATGATCCCTCCGATGCTCTTTCTTGGACCAGATCGTCGCTTAGACATCCCAAATGAGAAGGAAGCCGGATCTTCATTGAGAGTGTCCTAGCAAAGGAGTCTAAGATGCTCGCTCAAGAACATATTCTTCAATGACCTTGGAAGGGGTTAGTTCATCGGAATCATCCGAGTATGCATGAATCCGACATGGTTGGTAGGCAGAGAAGGAAGATGTAATGTATGAGAAGGAAGATGGGCTGGGGTGGATGAGTGTGAAGAACTGATGGAGCATTTTATAGATATGACCTGTTGTGGTTTAGGTGAATTATTATTCTAGGTAAATGTAATTGCATTGTAGTTATGGACTATTGACTTCATGCAAAGACTAGATTAATTGCATCACAGAATTTCAGCAAAGACTAGATTAATTGCATCACAGAATTTCAGCAAAGACTAGATTAATTGCATCACAGAATTTCAGCAAAGACTAGATTAATTGCATCACAGAATTTCAGCAAAGACTAGATTAATTGCATCACAGAATTCCAGACAGCAGTAGCTGAATCCTAACTACTAGACTGTTAAACATGCTAGGGACTGCAATCTGAGGGTAGAACTCCTAAACAATATAACATCAATCAGAAGCATGCTACGACCAACAGTTATCCAGAATGACACCAACATGGGATATTTGCCAATGTCCTGTGACTATCTGATTCATGCATCCAGTCATGTCATCTTCTCCTTGGACTACCAAAAGGAATTCCAAAAAGGGTGTGTTGTGGCTACAGACCAAACAGAGAGAGAGAAGGTAGTGGAGAGTGATGAAGATAAGTGTAATGGCCTGGGTCCTCCCCATGGCTTGTACTCATATATATATACACATGAGGAGTGCTTTTACAGTTATACCCTTACATCTGGTTATCCCTTCTGGGGCAGTTATGTCATTACACATGGCCTATTCTGGGCCTTATAATCTCCTACCAGCTGCTGGTTTAGGTGGGGCCACCCCACGACAGAGCCTCTCATGGTGAAGGGCTTCACAGGCCGGCCATGTCGCCGAGTCCTTTGGCCCTCCGCCCCTCGCGCTCGTGAATTTCTCAAGCTTGTGGCCGGGAGCCGGAAGTTCGGGATGACGCGCGCTCCGCCCCTACCCTTCGAACGGGTGGCGCGAGGCCGGGCGCTAAGTCGGTAGATGCGCGCGCTCCGCCCCTACCCTTCGAACGGGTGGTAGCGCACCGGCGCCAGTCGGCGTAGACGCGCGCGCTCCGCCCCTACCCTTCGAACGGGTGGCGCGAGCCGGGCGCCTAGTCGGGCGCAGACGCGCGCTCCGCCCACTACCCTTCAACGGGTGGCGCGAGCCGCGCTGGTCGGCGTAGATGCGCGCGCGCTCGCCCCTACCTTCGAACGGGTGGCGCACCGGCGCTAAACGGCGACGCGCGCGCTCATCCCCAACCTTCGAACGGGTGGCGCTGGCGGGCGCCTAAACGGCGCAGACGCGCGCGCCGCCCCTACCCTTCAACCGGTGGCGCGAGGCCGCACCTAAGTCGGCAGACGCGCGCGCCCGCCCCTACCCTTCGAACGGGTGGGAGCGCACCGGCGCCTAGTCGGTAGACGCGCGCCCGCCCCTACCCTTCGAACGAGTGGCGCGAGGCCGGGCGCCTAAGTCGGCGAGACGCGCGCGCTCGCCCCTACCTTCGAACGGGTGGTAGCGGTTGGCGCCTAGTCGGCGTAGACGCGCGCGCCGCCCCTACCTTCGGACGGGTGGCGCGGAGCCGGCGCCTAGTCGGCGCAGACGCGCGCGCCCGCCCCTACCTTCGAACGGGTGGCGCGCAGCCGGCGCCTAGTCGGCGAGACGCGCACACTCCGCCCCCTACCCTTCGAACGGGTGGCGCGAGGCCGGGCGCCTAAGTCGGCGTAGACGCGCGCTCCATCCCCTACCCTCGACGGGTGGCGCGAGCTGGCACCTATTCGAGTAGACGCGCGCTCCGCCCCTACCCTTCGAACGGTGGCGCGAGGCCGACGCCTAAGTCGGTTTGTACTCAGGCGTCCGAGTGCGGACACTACGCACAGCCGAGGCCCACCGAGACGCCGCTGATCGAGGAGGGGCCGCGCGCTCTTCGTGGCGCCAGAACCTTTGGCGAAGCGCTGCAGCTATGTTGGTGCGTGCTTCGCCGCCTCGCTTCATACTCGTGGGTGTAGGCATACCCATGAGCTAGCGACCAATCGATCCTCCCGACCGACTGAGGTTATGTCGACGCCATCCGCTCCATCGCCTAGCTCGCGAACTTCCATCAACGGATCCGGGCCGCCGAGAAGATGCGCGAGGGTCGCCGTGCAGCAGACGTTGCATGGGAGGGGACCTCCGCTGGCTTGAAGGGTCCTTCAGCGCCGCGCGACGACGGCACGGTTCGCCCGCACGCGCCAAGGCCGAGCGGTTGGTCGGGTAGGCGGGGATGATGTACCGTTCTTACGCTTGTAACCATGTAACCCTTTGCTTTTATAATGGAACCAAGTAGTACCTTATGCTTGGTGTTACCCGCCGAACGCGAGGGCGGTCTCCGCGATCTCATTTATACTCGTGGAGTGGCGCGCGCGAGGCGAACCTCGACGCCACGACTTTCTTTATAGTCCGAGACTCGCGCGCAGAGGCGGACCTCGACGCCACGCCTTATTTAAAGTCCGTAGACTAGTGCGCGCGAGCTAGGCTCGACGCCACGCCTTATTTATAGTCCGTAGACCGCCGCGCGCGAGTCGGGCTCGACGCCACGCCTTATTTAAAGTCCGTGGACTAGTGCGCGCGAGCTAGGCTCGACGCCACGCCTTCTTTATAGTCCGAGACTCGCGCGCGCGGCGGACCTCGACGCCACGCCTTATTTAAAGTCCGTGATCGCGCGCGGAGCTAGGCTCGACGCCACGCCTTATTTAAAGTCCGTAGACTAGTGCGCGCGGAGCTAGGCTCGACGCTACATCTTATTTATACTCAGAGTGCGCGCGGAGGCGTCCCCGCCGCGTCTTATTTATACTCAGAGAGTGCGTGCGGAGGCGACTCGACGCTACATCTTATTTAAAGTCCGTGGATCGGGTGCGCGCGGAGCTAGGCTCGACGCCACGCCTTCTTTATAGTCCGAGACTCGCGCGCGAGGCGAACCTCGACGCCACGCCTTATTTAAAGTCCGTGGATCGTGCATGCGAGCTAGGCTCGACGCCACGCCTTCTTTATAGTCCGAGACTCGCGCGCGAGGCGTAACCTCGACGCCACGCCTTATTTAATGTCCGTGGACTAGTGCGCGCGGAGGCGAACCTCGACGCTACGCCTTATTTAAAGTCCGTAGACTTTGTTCCGGCCAGCGACAGGGACGCCTGGGAACAAAGAACCTTTATTGAACTCCCGCTTGCGCGGCGAGCATCGCATAACAAAGGGTCGGTGGCTCTACGCTTGCCGTCCCGCTTAGGCGAGTACCGCCGCAACCGTCCGCTGCTCCATGTGTGCCGAGGGCTTGTCCTTGAGCGTGGTGAGGCGGTACGCCCCTTTGGCAACGCCCATCACGATGTACGGGCCTTCCCACTTGACTCCAGCTTGCCAACGCTTCTCCACCGGAGTGCCACTTTGAGAACGAGATCCCGTGCTTGAACCCCGCGGCATATAGAGCGGTCCTGCGCGCATTGTTCGCCGCACATATTTCGACATGGTGGGCCGCGTCGCCGTATCCCGCCGAGGAGGTCCAGGACACACGGCGCCTCCTCTTCGGTGCTTGGACGAGACCCTCCGTGAGTCGGCCTTGATTTCCTCGGCGCCACCGCCGTCACCGAAAAGGAGCTTGAACGGCGTGAATCCCGCCGGGCGTGTTACCGCAGCGGCGACCATAGAACACCGTGAAGCTCGCTGGCCACTTGCCCTTTGGCAATCCGACAGCGCTTTTATGGCGGCGAGATGGCGCCATTCGCCTGCTCGACCGCCCCGTTGATCGGGATGCCCTACCGAGGCGAATCGGAGGGTGATGCCCATGCCGCCACAATAGTCTTTGAAGAGGGTGGCGCCGAATCGCAGGCCGTTGTCCACCGTGAGCTCCCGGCACGCCGGCGACATATGATGTTTTGCCATAGGAAGCGCCAGATGGCGCAGAGGTTACTTTAGCCGTGGCGCCGCTCGCCATCTCGAGAAATACTCAGCCGCGACTACCACGAACCGGAGGTCCCCGAGCTCGCAAGTGGTGCTACTATATCAAGGCCCAGCTGCGCGCTGGCCATACCGGGAATGGGGTTGAGGCTCGCCGGGGCTCGCGGATGATGCGCGCCATCCATCGGCACCCTTGGCACCGACGGACGAGGTCCCGGCGCCGGTGGTGGCGGTTGGCCGCAGAAGCCTTACCCAACGCCTTGCCGACTAATGACCTCGGTGCGGTGGGATCCGCACACGCCGCGTGATCTCCGCCAGAGCTCCTTTCCTTTCGCTGAGAGGCGTAGTAGGAGCGCGCGCAAACCCCTCTCTTGTAGAGCATCCTTCAACACCGGAAGGACCGTGCGCGGCCGCAAGCGCCGGCTCGGCAGGTCCTCCGCTCGGCGATGCCTTGCAAGAAATTGAAGATGGGCTCGCACCAATCTCCCGCCGATCAATGCGGTGGACGAGCGCCGCGTCCCGCTGTCTGCGTGATGGCCTCTCGTGCTAATATTCAGAAACGCCTCAAGGGGCGGCTGTTGGTCGCCGCTTTAGCGAGGGCGCCGGATCGCTCATTCTCCGCGCGAGGGATGGCCTTGACGGTGACACCCAAAGTGCCTTTCCTCGCCCTTACCGCCGCAGGTACTTGGCCAACTCGTGGTCCTTGGCTTGATATGACTTGTCCACGTGGCGGCCACCAAGCGAAGTCGGCGACCAACACCCGCCTCGCGCGATCGCCTTGAGCTTCGCTAGGCAAAGAGCAAAGGCCTCGATTCAGCCGTGTTGTTGGTGGCGGGAAGGCAAGGCGCGCCGAGTATAGCAACGCCGTCCTTCGGCGTGATTTATCACCGCGCTTATGCTCGCGCCGGCGACGCCGTAAGCTCCGTCGATTGTGAGCGCCCGACGGATCATCGCGGCGCCCGACGGTTGGGCCGGCGGGTCCATTCGCGAGAAAATCCGCCAGACTTGGGATTTGATTGCCGTCGCGAAGCATACGCCAAGGAGAAGGGAGCGAGCTCGGCACCCCATTTGCCGATGCGCCTGTGGACTCCTTGTTGTGTAGCATCTCCGCTGGGGAATGAGGAAGGTACTGTGATCGAGCGGGCCGTAAAATAATGCCGGCTTCCGGAGGCCATGACAAGCGCGTGGCGAAGCTTCAAGCTCCGTGTATCTTGTCTTGGCACCTTGGAGGGCTTCGAGACAAAATAGACGGTTGCCGCATGGCGCCTTCCTCTAAGACGAGGACGGCGCGACCGCGGTGGTCGACGCGCCGATAGAGCAGAGGGGAGCCTCTGTGCCGGGCGACCAGAGTGGGAGGCTTGCCAGTGCCGCTTGAGCTCGTTGAAGGCCTTCGCGTAGTCTCCGCCCCAACGAAATCCATCGCACCGCGAGTGTCTTGAAAACGGCAGCCCCGCCTCCGCCGCCTGATAGGAAGTGGCTTAATGTCGCCATGTGGTCCGCCACCGGACCTCCTCATTGTCTTGGGTGGCTCCATACCTGTGATGGCATCTACTTTGTCGGGTTCGCCGATGCCCCGCCCGACACGAGGAAACCTAGGAGTTTGCCCGCCGCACTCAAGACACATTTGTCGGGTTGAGCTTGATGCCCGCCTTCCGAGGTTGTCGGGTCTCCGGAGGTCCCGGCCGTGCAGCAAGCTGCCGAAGTTTTGACCACCACGCCATCGACATAGGCTTCGACGCTCTCCCGAGCCGGGCGGCGTGGCAATGGCGACGAGGCGGTGAAGGTAGCGCCGCGTTTCTTCAAGCCAAAGGGCATTCGACGGCGTAACGCCCCAAGCGGTGTGATGAAACCGGTCTTCTCTCGCCGCCTTCGCCATGTATACCGTGGTAGCCGAATAGGCATCTAGGAAACTCATGAGTTCGCACTCAGCAGCGGGCGCCGACCACCGATCGATGCGCGCAAGGGTAATTGTCCTTCGCACGCCTTGTTGAGTGCCGTGAAGTCGATGCACATGCGCCAGCCCCGCGGCCTTTTGACTAGCACCGGTTAGCGAGCCACTCGATGGTGGACTCGCGATGACCCCGCCAAGAAGCTTCGCCACCTCGCTGGCCGCCGCCCGATCCGCCGACATACGCCAAGCCTTTGCTTGATCGGCTTGGCATCGGGCGACCGCCAAGCGATGCTCGACATCGCCGGTCCACGCCTTAATGTCCTCCGGGACCATGCGAAGATGTCAACGCTGTTCAAGCACTCGAGCGCATCCCGCTCGACTTCTGGAGCCCTCGCCAATGGACACAAATCGCCTCCGCTCGAGCGGCACATTCTTGACTCCGCCGGGCCGAGGCTTGGGCGCCCACCGGGCGGAGGGCCCATCCTCGAGCGCGCGGAGAGGGCATGCACCGGCGATGCGGAACACGGCCGCCGCTTTCAAAGACGCTCGCCAGTCCTCGTCGCCAAGACGGTGATAACACCTCTGTGCCCGGAGCTTTACACACAAAAACGCTGGTGCGGGATCGCCAAAGAGTTGATGGCGGGTCGCCCCGCATGGCGTTGTAGGGTGTGGGATATCTACGACGCCGAAGGTGACTCGCCGGTCCGGATGTTACCTTTGTTGCCCTCCCGACGGAAAGTGACAGAAGGGACACGTGCCCCAAGGCTCGCAACGGCTGACCCCGGCCTTGAAGTGGAGCTCGGCCGCCTAGTCGGCCGGGATCGCCATGCGGTCGAGGGCCTCGCGAACAAGATATTAGCGAGCTTCCCCATCGACGAGGACGCGCCGACGCCACAGGCGCGCTATGTGGGACCGGATGACTAGAGGGTCTTGGTGAGGGTACCCACGCCCGGGCGCCGCTCAAGTCGGCGGTGATGTTGCGGGCGCATCCACACCGCGTCGCTCCTCGGGCTTTTGAAGAGGAGCCTCCGTGATGACGCTAACGGTGCGATGTCGCGCCTCCATTGCGGTGGCTCATATGGGGCTATCCTCGGTGCCCCACGTGGGCTCGGCGGGGCCGACGAGGCGAGCCCGAGATCCGGCCGCCACCTCCGCAGCTCCATCACCGCGGTGCATGCCCTTGTGTAATGATCGCCAGAGCCGTGTACTCGCACCACTTGCCATAGTGCAGAGCTCTTGTTCTGCGTGGGGTTGGCCGCGCAATCAAGTCCGCCTTCGGCCCCTGCCTCCCCTCCGTGAGGCGGGTCGGGTCTTTGGCGGCGCCTTGTCGAGGACATGATGGGCGCTCACACCGGCACGGCGGCGCCGAGGTTTAGGCCTCGCTCCTTGAAGAGCCTTCCCGCACTCCCGCCTCACCGCCGGGTGGGCCTCCTCGGGGCTCTCGGCCGCGCCCGGCCGAGAGGGGACCACCCGCCCCAACTTCGCGGGGGCGCCTCATGGGCGAGGCCGAGGCGGTAATGCCGTGCCTTCACAGATCCTCCTCCGCCCGCGCATACTCGCCCATTTTGTCGAAGAGCTTGGCGATCGCCTTGATTGGCCTCCGCGTTGTACTCGCCATCGTGCCTCGTATGGCTGCATTAACGATCGTGGTTTCATTAATATTGTTTACCCGCATCGAATCTTGGCGGCGCTTGAAGTAGCCCCGAGTGTCTCCGAGGGTTTTGCTTCATAGCGAAGAGTTGGTCCGCATCGATTCGCCAACATAGTGTCCTTGGAAGTTGTTATGAAGGCGGTCGCGGCTGCTCCCACGTAGATGGAGCCCGGCTCTATGGTGAAAAACCAAGAGAGCGCCACTCGCAAAGGCGAGGGGAGTCCTTCGCCTTCGTGGTGTCGCTCTCGCCCGCGCCTCGATCGCGGCCAGACACGCCGCACGAACTCGCGAGGATCCGTGTCGCTTTGTACGGGCTCGGTGATGCTAGGGAACTTGAAGTCTTCGCCACGCCGCCGCAGCCCCCGCAAAGCGGGACTCGGATCTACGCGCCGCAGCCGCCCGCGGCCGACGTGGGGCTTCGCGATCGCCCGCCTCTCGGCGTGGGCTCGGCCGCGATTGCCGGCGTGGCTCGCCGCTCCGAGCCTCTTGCATGTCTCAGCGGCTCGCGAAGGTCCCTAGCTCCGCTGAACGCGCTGAGGGCCGCCGCAGGGCGCTTCCACCGCTCAGGCGGCGGGTCGCCGGTGCTCCCGACGGCGATCGGCGCGGGACGACCGCATCGCGAGGTCCCGAGCTGCCGGCCGCTCCGCCGTGGCTACCTCGAACCGCCGGCCCGCGCCGCCGGCGAGGGTTGCGCGGGGCGGCGAGGTCGGCCGTCGTTGCGCGCGGCGGGTCGGTTGTCGCCGCACTCGCATCGACGCCTTCGATCATGGGGTCCGCCTCGCAGCGCCGTGGACGGGTTGGTCGCCGCGTGCCGGTGAAGGGGTTGGTCGTCGCGGTGCCGGTGACGAGGTTGGTCGCCGCCGCGAACGCCGACGCTCGCCATCGCGCTGCGCCGCCACTCGCGCCGCCGCCGCCGATGCCAAGCCCCGTACTCATACGACACTCGCCCGCCGCTTTCTTTCCCTTTGCCGCTGGTGAAGCTTTTTCGGTGCCATTTTTTCCTTCGGTCTTGAGCTTGTCCTCGCCCTCCCACTTGCCGGCGCCAATCGTTGTGGCTACTGCATCAAACAGAGAGAGAGATGGTAGTGGAGAGTGATGAAGATAAGTGTAATGGCCTGGGTCCTCCCATGGCTTGTACTCATATATATACACATGAGGAGTGCTTTTACGCTTATACCCTTACATCTGTAATCCCTCAAAGGGCGCTTATGTCATTACACATGGCCTATTCTGGGCCTTATAATCTCCTACCAGCTCCGCTGGTTTAGGTGGGGCCACCCTACTACGACAGGGTGGTTTAATATATATATATATATATATATATATATATATATATATATATATATATATATATATATATATATATATATATATATATATATATATATATATATATATATATATATATATATATATATATATATATATATATATATATATATATATATATATATATATATATATGACACACACACACACACACACACACACACACACACACACTAACATGAAACCGTGGTTCCCGCCGTTGTCTGCTTAAGAGGAGTCCTGGTAAGAAGGTACTTTTCTTTACCATTTCTGACCAAGAAGCAAACAGACACAAGAAGCAATAAAATTTAACACTTAGATCATATTGCTAGACAGTATGGCACATATGAACTAATAATATTGGAATTTAACTAATGTACAACTAGAAATATTCCTTACACCATGGTATATTGATGCATGCCATATTGATCGCTGCCTTCAAAATAACATGGACACCTACCCCTTAACAGAATATGCATTTCAATATTTTATACAGAGTTGCTGATTTTGGCTTCAGGCCTCAGGTATACTACTACAAATAGTTTATCCAAGTACTCCTACTTGCTGTCAGTATAACAGTTTCAGCAAATAAAATGTCAGTATAACAGTTATTCTAAATGTCCCTACAAATAAATTCCAGTTTCAGCATAACAGTACCTTAGTCAGTGTTGCCAAATAACTTTTCCCTTAGACACTTCAATGCCAAAACATGCTCAGATCTCACATCTTCATCCATCCCAGTTGTATCTTGTTTCAACAACTCTCAATATGTTACTAGCATGCCCGACTTTATTCTCTTTTGTCGCAAGATACGCTAGCTTCCGAGCTTCAAGTTTGTCACCGACACACGATCCGTGTCTCTAGCATCTCTTTGCGCCTTCATTTGCTTTATTCGAGCCTCTACAAATGCGTGAAGTTCATCTTCAAGATCTATTACACAAGCTTGATCCTTTCTTTTCCGTTTCACTGCTCCTTAGCTTTCTTGCCTCCTATTGGCCGCTCATCTCCAGATCATCTAGAGAGAAAGGTTGCCCAACATCCTCGACAAATTTCCTCTCGTGTGGCTCTAAATCTTCAAGGTGTTTTAAATAGGCATCCCATTTCTTTCTCTTGCTGCAGAACATCCCAACAATGCTTAAACTAAATGGACCATCTTTTATGCTCTTCTTCATAAAGTTTGAGTGCCCCGTCCATTAAGTCCACATCGATTCACCACTAGCCCACAAAGCATTAGCCTCCTTCCGGTAGCACAAAACCATGCAACTCTTTTCTTAATTCTTCCAAAGCGATCCTTGACTTGCTTGACTTGCCTTGCCCTATTTTTTGGAGTTGCACTATTGAACGCAGCAGCAACATCTTTCCAATATTGGTCGTTCTTCTTGTAATTTGATTGATTGGATCTTTGGAATTATTCAGCCATGCACCAACCTAAATAATTATCAAAAGAAGGTTAAGAACAAGAATATATATGTAATGATGGAGGCCATTACTCAAGAAAAATAACTTACCAAGACACAATCCTCCTCTTTGTCCATGGCAAGCGCTTCTCGCCCCACCGTCATTTGTGTCATCACAAACATTGATTGGCTGCGATGAACTCCCATTGGTCACATCTTGTTCAGGGCTTGTGTTTTTCTTCAAAAAATTAACAAAACCACCTGGTGGGTGTGAATCCACTCCCCTGTTCAACACATATATACACAAAATTAATCACAATATGCTACTGATTTCCTGCATGTAACATGAAATCTAATAGTATGATAGCCTAAGTTACACTGACATATTCCTATGGAAAAAAAAGGATGCACAAACGTTGTGCTTTTCAGTTAAGTTATCCCTTCTATTAAATAGATGCATGGAAACAATGTATCTATAGCAGGAAACAATGCATGGAAACAATGTATCCATTCCAATTTATGGACTTGCCAATTATTACTAGCATATGGAAGATATAATGTAGTCACTCTTTGAGAGTTAATTTTTTTTCTAATACCTCTGTGCATTCTCTGGAGTAGGATGCTGAAGCTTATCAAAGGGGTTGGATTCATTACTGTTTAAAAAGAGATTATCAATCCAAGAAAAAGTTGTAACCGAGATAGGGTCATACTGCCACAAACCAAATCTTACATCTCCATATCTAATTGTGAACTTATGAAGGACCCTGCTTCCTGCTGAGACTTAAGAGAGTGCTATGACTTAAGAGAGTGCTATGACTATGACCTGGTGGGTGTTGCAAGGAGATTTAAACCAACAGTGGTGTTGCAAGGAGATTTTAACCATCCCAGGTGCCGTTTATATGTGATTTGAACAGAAATTCAACTATGAGTACTAGCTAATTCACCAGCCTTTCCAGCAATTCTACTAACCACACTTAGGCAATGATTTGTTACACAACACACAGTATTAGTGGCTAACAAAAAAACAGAGAAGGTGCGGCAGGTTCTATACCATGCTTGTACATCTGGGTCCTCGGCAACTGGGGCACCAATGCCGGCAGGTGCCCACCAAGGGCCTTGAGACGACGATGAGCCCGCCATGCCTGGTTGTTGCAGTCCGGTGAGCCAGTTGAGTGCGGACGACGGCGCCGTGGGCTCAGAGAGGACATGGCGACACCAAGCCCCGGTCCAAACATGGAAGGGATGGCGGGAGCGTAGCCGGCCGAGCCTGGGGAGGAACGGCCGAGGCGCCGCGCCGAGGTCCTCTTGGACCGCCGCCGATCATCTCGCAGAGCGCCGGCGGCGGCGTGCGACCTAGGGTTTGGGGATGGTAGTTGGGGACGATTTGGTAGGGATTTGGGGCTATATGCTTCGATGTGGCGCTCGTGGAACCGATTTGGCGCGCCGCAATCGCTTTGGCGGGATGGGTAGGGGATTCGCGCGCGAGCAATCGGATCGGGAGGAAGATGAAGCGCCGGTTGAGTCGCCGGCAGGGCTGTATGCGGGCGGTATTTTCTCGGGAGCGCTGCACCGGGCGATAGATCCGCGCCCGCCTGTTCTCTCTTCCTCCACGAGGATGCATCGACGTGGATTTCTAGCGCCACCGACTAGGACCCAGTATACTTGCTCTAAGACGACTGTCAAAATCCAGGTACGACTCCCATCCCAATGTGACTTCCTACTTGGCAATGTGCCAAGGAAATCAAGGCCCCGTCTACAAAATGCCTGGCAGGTCAGTGCCTTAGCAAGAACAAAGTTGTTAATACCGTTCTGGCACCCATCATACTAGCTGATATATACCATATCATCATCTAAATCGATATCAATTAGGTCTACGTACCGTACCAGCTTAAATACCGGTCAATATAGGTCATACCAGCTTGAGACTAGTCAATACCGGCTATACCAGCTTTGATACCAGTCAATACCGGTCATATCGGTGGAATTGATAATATTGTACTACCATGTATTTAGATAAAATTACAAGTAATATTTGGTATACATATAATTAAATAAATATATAGTAATAAAGATATACACTAGTATTATTATATTAAATTCGAAACAATAAACTGACCTCTGGTACTAACAAACAAGTATGAGCAAAAAGACAACATGAACTCTAGTATATTCCAAGCAAATCAAAATAAGTCACCCGCACACATCAACTATAGCCAAAGACAACACAAGTCGAATGGTAGGTACATCTCCAATTGAAATTCATTCAGCCGTAGTATTTGGCATAAATCACTTCAATCACACTCATTAGCCATCTACCCTGCATTTTAATCAAATTATGGAAGATATTATTCATCTCAGCAATATTACTCCAACAAAAAAATTCTCTGAATTGACGGTATGTGCCGTAGTGCCCTACTCAATGCTCATCCTCTCACTCGAGATGACATCTTATGAACAATGAATCACCAATAAAATAAAATTACAAATAAAAATCTATATTTAAGTACAATATGTGACACCACACACTCACACTCCACGCACACATCCACATGAGTGCGTCCAATGCACACGTCTTACAAAATAGAGACCAAAGTGTGGGCACACATTTTAACCAAACAAATATGTTAGCATGTACTCTAAGACACACTCACACTCCACACATACATCCACATGGCTGTATCCAATGCACACGCTTTACAAAATGTATACTGAAGTCTCACAAAGTATGAGCACACATTTTAACCGCTGAATACATATGTTAGAGCAACTCCAATCGGTTCTTTATCCTGCTCTTCATTGTATATTTACCTAATATGACTCAAGAAATGGACTCCAACCGGTTCTTTATCCTCCTCTTCATTTTTATCAAGTCGTTATTTTCTCCCGACCGCTAGCTAGATTTGGCGAGCGCCTCCTCACTCGCTTCTCAAATAGCTAGGCCATTGGAATGCTAACTCAAATAGAGAGCTGAAAATAATAGCTAGCCTCTTCATCCTAGGAAATAGAGAGGGAGAAATGACTAATGGGATGGAGTTGCTCTAAGACAGTACTATTCACTGGACGGTACTCAAAATGAGATGTGCTGGGTTCGAATGCGGGTGGCCTGCTCGACGGCAGCTCGGTTCTGAGATAAAAATTTATTGGAAACAGCCAAAGATAATAGTTTGCCTACAACCATCTTCAGACGTATTTCAACTCTTGATCTACCACCATCAAGGGAAAGCACGCCTACGTGCACCGTCCGATCCAAAAAAAAAAAAACCCACCCAAGATCGCGCCTGCAGGAAAAAAAATCACATGCAACATCCTCCGCGATCGATCTCGAGCGTTCATTTCCGATCAGACGGCCGATGGTAATTCTCACTCCTCAAGGGCAGAATGGCATGCCGGCCTTCTCCCGGTGGCTGGGGATGACGAAGTGGCGGATCCTGCCGACCTGCTGGGCGAGGTAGGCCTCGCACAGGAACGCCTTGGAGAACCTGTCCTCCACCGGCCGGTCGACGTCGTGCACGAACACGTCCGTCGCGCCGTCCCCTGGCCGCCGCGCGCGCGCCGCCATGCCGGCGGTGTAGATGGCGCCCATCCTCCCCGGCGACTCCGGTGTCCACCCGGTGGGCGCGTCCACCATGATGAGGTCCCACTCGAGCTCGTGGAACACGGGGGGCAGGCCGCGCAGCGCGAGCCGGCAGGACGCCTCGGCGGCAGCTGCGAGGTCCGGCTGGTCGGTGCAGCCCGGGTGGTCGCGGAGCCCGATGAGGTCGTCAGCGTCAGTGATGCGGGTGTCGTAGGAGACGTGGTAGGACTCGAGGCCCGGGTGGGCGGACCGCACGTCGGCGATCCAGGAGGCGTCCTCCTCGAGGAAGACGGTGCGGCCGCCGTGGTTGAGCGCCGTCCACATGGGGCTGTCGAGGCCGAGCCCGAACACCAAAGTTGCAGGGCGCCCGGCGCTGCAGCACGTGCAGCGACACCCCGATCTCCTCTGCCGTCTGCTGCGGTGTCACGTTGGCCGTCGCGTAGTGCACCAGCGCCTCCGCCACCGGCGCCGGCAGCTTGAGCACTCCCTCGCCGTGGGACGCCTGCCGCCATGAGGCGGCGGTCGCGGCGCCGGAGGAGGAGTAGAGGATGCGGGCGGCGAAGAGGAGGAGGAAGGCGGCGAGGAAGGCGACGAGGAGGAGGCGGAGGTAGCTCTGCAGCTTGGCCTTCATGGAGACGAAGTGGAGTGCCTTGCGGACGTGCATGGGGCTGGACATGGCCAAGCCTCGCCTTGCTTTCTTCTTGCCTTTCTTGAGATGCGTTAGGTTATATGGTTTTGTGATGAGGGGGTGTGTGTGTGTTGCCGATGATGCTTGGAGGTGAGGCGAAGGAATGGAGGTTGGATGGATGGACGATGATGATGGGTTTGGTGATGAGGACTAGGGACCTATAAGTTTGGTGTAGGGTCTGGTAGGAATTTTGATAGATGAATGGATGGATTATGTCCCCGGTCCAATCAGCTTGGTTTTTAGTTTTTAGAAGCTAATTTTTAAATAGAGTGATTTTTTAAAATAGTTTTTATAAATAGTTTATAAAAGTTTTAGTAGGAACTACTTTGAACGGAGTGGTTTATCAACATACGTATCTATTATTCTCTCAATCTTTTTCGCAATCAGTCAAAAGCCATAGCAATTTTGAAAAAGGTCACTCTCTTCCCTCGAGAGTTTCTTTTTCTTTTTAGTTCAGGATGGGAGGCAATTAATGGTGGATGGCCAGATATGGACTTGTGAGATCTATGTTTTTTTTGGACTGCTATTGATGACTTTAGACTATGGTTGATGATTTTGAGTTACGCTTTTCGAGATGACGACGAATGATAGGCTGAACACGTATACGTCGACAGACTTAGAAAGCCGTTTAGAGAAACCGTCCAATTATTTCGGCTTTTAGAGAAGGGAAAAGCCACTCTAAAATTACGGGCCCGTGGATTTGATTTTGTGTATCAATAGTTGGAGATAGAGTTACCAAATACCAATTAATGTGTATCTACATATGAGAGACATGGCGAGGGATGGAGTTACGGTCTATATTTTAATCGATGGGCAAGCAACGGCTTATCTTGCAGATACACTAGCTCAACATTCTCTTCAAAAAGGTATACTAGTCGCCAAGAAAACATATTGGGTCAAGAACAATTTCATTCGTGGCACTTGTTGCTTTGCATCAATGTTTACTCTAGAAAAAAAATATTTGCATCAATAATTGCAAAGAGTTAACTAGATAAGCACCGGAATGAAAACCACCTGCTAGCATGATACAATCACGCAGCTTGCATCTTCATGCATGATTGTACCCATGAAGTTGTGAGCAGAAAGGGCATGCAGGAATCTTGTACTAGCAGGTTGCATGTGGGGTTCCCGTTTAATCCTGTCCTCCACAACTGTTACGAATGCTACGGATGAACACAAGGCGGGGTTTCCCTTTTGTTTTTCTTCTTTGCTGAAAAAGGTGGGCTTAATGCGATTAACCAGCTGGTACAGCTTGCAAACAAAGCGAATTTAAGTTGGGTTAATGACTTAATGCTAATCCAATCCCCAACAGCAGCAGCAGTACTTTTTCTCTCTATGTTTATGGAATGTTCATTACTTGATGACTAGGATGTGCCCTGATCAATATGGCTTCAGCTTATTTTTGCACTATTCATAAATTTCGTCTTTTTCTGAACTTTTGGCTTTTTTTTGAGTTTTTTTACCGGTTCTTTTTTTCCTCGTATTTGTTTACATTATACGTGATGGGCTAATATGTTTTTTCTATTTTTAAATTTTTTTAAATTTAATTATGGTAAATAAGCCTCACCATATTCTGATGCTTTTTCACCAATACACAGTGTTTTCAGCCATAAGCCATGAGGCTTTCAGCCGAACCGATCACCACCTAAGGCCCCGCTCATTTCAACTTCAGTTTCTGGTTTATTTTTCACTATTCATAAATTTCGTCTTTTTTGAACTTTTGGCCTTTTTTTAGCTTTTGTCCCGGTTCTTTTTTTGTATTCATTTGCGTTATCCGTGATGAGATAGCATATTTTTTCTATTTTTAAATTTTTAAAATTTAATTATGCTAAATAAGTCACTTTCAGTTATAGTTAAATTTCAGCTGCTACAGTACACTTTCAGCCATAAGGTGCCTAACCTCCACGGCGTAGGAACGAGAAAGTATGGAAAGAATTCTTAGCCCTGCCATATTTTTCAACCTAGTAGCTAGTTGGGACTTTTGTTAGGTGTTACTCTCTTGATAACCTCTTAGATTGGAACACGAGTTGTCCGGTCTTTACGGCGCAGAAACGAGAAGTATGAAAAGAATTTTTAGCCCGGCCACATTTTTCAACCTAGTAGTTGGGACTTTTATGTGGTGTTACTCTCTGGATAACCTCTCAGGTTGGAGGTTACCGGTGAGTGTGTGTGATCTTTTCTCGGAGGAAAGGAGTGAGCTGGAAGAAAAGGACAGTGCTTTGGTTAAGAGTAGTTGGGAAAGAAGCAGATCGACCGGGGCATGTTCCAAAGTGTATCTTTCTCAGAGCAATAGGCCAACTTTCAGTTTCAGGTTCTTGGAGAAAATGATTTCTCGAAGCCAACAACAAACTAGGGAAGTGTTAGAGTTTAACATCTAAATTATTTTGAAAATGTTTTTGCGTTGGCACAATAATCTTAAGTAAGATTCTTAATTACAGCCCGGAACCGAAACGTTCTTACAAAAATCAGAGTAAATATGGTGGTGATCGGTTCACTGAAAAGCTCATGGCTTATGGCTGAAAACATCAGAATGCAAAAAAAAGATCAGAATGATATGAGGCTTATTTAGCATAATTAAATTTAAAAATTAAAAATATAAAAATATGTTAGCCCATTACGTATAATACAAACAAATACGGGAAAAAAAGAACCGGCAAAAAAGCTTAACAAAAAGCCAAAAGTTTAGAAAAAGACGAAACTTATGAATAGTGAAAAATAAGCTAGAAGTCAGAAACCAAAGCCGAGTTGATCAGGGATATAGTTTCTTTTTTTTTCCCCTCTTCAATGCTTTTTCAACACGGATACTCGACAGATGATGCTACGCAGCGTTAAGAGTTTATTCTTTCTTTCGTAAGAAGGGAGATTTCGGCCGTGCTTGTTCTTTTTTATGTTTTGCGAGGGGGCCAGGCTTCTTAGCGCCAACAGAAATCGCACGAAGCAATACCATTATTCCTAGGAGAACCCTATGTCCAAAGTTTTCGGGTTCTACATATGAATTCCCAATGTTCTTCTGTTTCCTGTGTTCTAAATAGATCATAAACTTGACTAGAAATTTCAGCTCTGGTATTTGGAGCTGCCCTAGTGAATTATGGACAGCAAAATCACATGAATTTTCCTCAATCTATCTACCTAGCCGGCTAGCCGGACGGATAGGTCTCACCTAGGGTTAACGTCAGTGACATTGAGTCATTGATACGTAGACCTTATGGCTCATAAGGTCTATACATCAGTGACCCAACGTCAACGTCAGAGGATCCGTATCCTAGCCGGACTGGTGTCTGGTCTTGTCACCACAACAGCAGCTTGTATTTTTAAGGGTCGCAGCAGCTTGTTGTACTGACATGTTACACTACTTTATTATTAGCAAAACAGTAGTAGCAGCAGGAGCAAGGTACTTTATTAGCAAGTAATTAACTACTGGTCGATCGTACACCTACCTCCTTTGCCAGCTCTGACAAGCACGCCGATGCCGATCGATGGGCGTCTCCACCAACTCCGGCTGGCGGGCCAGACGACGGTGGGGAAGAAAGGACGCGTGTTGCGGGCTTTTGGCCACTACTGTTTTGTGCGTACGGACTTGATCGGGAAGACTCTCAGCTCCTGCCGTACGGTCTTTGGGGGTAAGGATAAGAAATAGTTAAATTACACCAAAAATCAGAAAAAAATCTTGCATTCTAAATGGGCCTTAGCATCATAACATGCTGCTTTTGCTTTAAAAACTTACTGTACAAAAAACTCATGTTTTGTGCGGTAAACTCTTGTCACTCATCACGTTTTGTCATGGAATTCAGACAAAATCATCTCTTTCGTTCTTTTTATTTAACATTTTTTATTTTTTGGAGTCTGCAAATCGTGACTTTGACATTACCTTTTTATAACTTTATATTAATATATACTAATAAAATTATAATACTATAAAAACATTTCAAATGGCAAATCTAACAATATAGTTTTTATATAGCCAATCTAAATAGTTTTAAATATATTGATGATCAAACTTTAACAGTAACTGCTACATTGTTATTTTAACTAAAAGCCATGTCACTCTTGATTCTTGAATGGAGAATTTTTATTTGGTCCATTTATACCATCTTAATTTTAAAATTAACTTTATATAACATAAAATTAAAAACCTAACCCTTACTGCGCATAGAGGAACCAATGCTTCAGAGTTCAAAAAACCAACCGTGCATGAATGATGAATCACAAGACGCTAACGATTGATGAGGTCCACACTGACTCATATGGACGGAGGAGTACGTGTGCGACGGTGACTCTACCATAGCTTCAACGGAGAGCAGGGAGATGGTGAATCACAAACCAATGCATACGTCCAAAATAAAGTACTACTTGTTTACCCTTCGAATCTTCCTGACACCTCGACATACAACTCGGCAAATCCAAGACGTCAAATTTGCCATAGCATATCGCCATCTACAGTAGGTCCAGTTCAGCCGTACCGTAGAGCTGCCTTGCACTTGATTCCACGAACCGTACGTACGCAAACGCAACGCTGTCGAGACAGGAGTCCCCGGCGACCTGAATTTTCTAGCATATTAGACACGTACTGTATTTATAAAAATAGTTATATATCTAATATATTAATAAAAATGGTTATTTTGTCGTCCGGTGGTCAGACGACAGTGTGCGTGGGTTGATACGTAGCCGCTGCCATTCCGCGGTGGGACAGCAGTCGGCCTGCCGTCCCACCACCAGGCGGCAGGTGATTAAACCGGCTGATTAGCTGGTTTAATTACCTGTCCTAATTTATTTTTTCCTTACTATTTGTTTGAATTTTAAATATAGCAAATGAGCTCAAAAAATTACAAAATTTTGTATACAACCTCCTAACAGAACGCATTTTGCTGTGTAATTTTTTGGTAATTTTATCCACCGTGAATATTGCTCAAAAATTCATACGATTTTGATATTTGTTGGAGCTGTTACATATAGCAAATGAGTTCCAAAATTATAAAATTTTATGGGAAGCCTCCTGACATAGTCATAGTAATTGTATAATTTTTTAGAAATTTTATGTACTCCGAATTTGGTACGTTAATTCATGTTAATTTAATCATGAAATTAACGATGCTCATGCATCTTTTGTAGTGTCTGACATCTATCCTTCGTATATATGTCGGCCCATTACTGCTATCTTTTCTTTTCCGCTGTATCCTTCCCACAATTGTCATTCTATCCGTCCTGTCCCCCCTTGTGCGCTCCTTCGTTCGCCCTAATGTTGTTATGTCCGTGTCGTCCCCCTCGCCCACTCCCTCATCTGCACATTTGTCAGTGTTACCATGTCATCCTCCCTCGCCCGAAGTACTGCTCATCGATAAGGAGTCCTTAATTTGCGGGATGAGCGTACCGGGTTCCCTTTTCCTCGGCCATAAATACAAACCTCTCGCAGTTCGTCATCACTCATCTCAGTCGTTCATCACAAAAGCTCATTCTCGTAGTTGTCACTCAAAATTAAGAGTGCATAGTTCATTATTTTGAGAAGGCGGTGCATAGCTCATTAAGGACGCAACAGGAGGACGCGGTAGTGCTAATTGCTTCTTCCGAAAGGTACATAATTTTTTATCATATGCTTTCAACGTTATTATCATAGTCGTAGTTAATTAGTATTATTTAGTTAGTTGTACTTAATGTAGTTTGTATTTCGATGTAAGTAGGTTGAAGTAATTTAGATGTAGTTTTTACTATTTTGTGTATGTACGTACCCATAATTTGTTATTGTATGGTAGTATGTAATAAAGTAGTCGTAATTACTGTAGTAGCAATTAGTTAGGGTTAACTAATGAGTTAGTTATAAGTAATTAAGTGCTACGAGTAATTAAGTGCTACGGATGACGGTAATGAATTACTCATAATTTTTTCGGATGGGTAATGAAATTGTCGGCAATTAATGAATTATTTGTATGCAGTTATATGCATGTAATCACTAACTTGTACTATTTTATTGTCATTATCAATCTTCGCAGTAATATTTCGTCTATCCTGTTTATTGCAAGGTACTCTTTAAATTAGGAGTGCATAGCTAATTATTTTAAGAATCCAATGAATAGCTCATTGAGGACTCGTTAGGAGGACGTGCCAGTGCTAATTGCTTATCCTGAAATACAGGTAATTTTTTATCGCATGTTTTCGACGTTATTCCCGTAGTCCTAGTTAATTAGTGTTATTTAGTTAGTCGTAATTAATGTAGTTTTTATTATGAAGTAAGTTGGTCATAGTAATATAGACATAGTTTGTATTTTTTGTGTGCATACGGTACCCATAATTTGTTATTACATTGTTGTGTGTAATTAAGCAGTCATAATTACTATAGTGGCAATTAGTTAGAGTTAAATAATAAGTTAGTGTTAAGTAATTAAGTGCTAAGGATGACGGTAATGAATCACTCATAATTTTTTTCCGATAGGTAATCGAATTGTTGGTAATTAATGAATTATTCGTATGTAATTACACGCATGTAATCACTGTTGTATTATTTTACTGTCATTGTCAATCTTTGCACTAAAATTTGGTCTATCCTATTTGTTGGAATGTATAGCATTACCGAAACTTCTCGAACAGTCCTACGATGAGAGCCACCAGTGCCACTCATGGATAATGGGTGACGCGGCTAGCCCTTGACCCTTCAAGCTACGGGGAGGGAGGCATCATTGGGAGCTAGACGAGCGCTACGTCCCAATCGTACGGGCCACGGGCTTGTTGCCCTTTGTGAGCCTGGCCTCCATCAGACGCTAATTTACCATCGACAGTAGCTTACTTGCGGCATTAGTGGATAGGTGGAGGCCTGAGATGCACATATTTCACTTTCGGTGGTGGTGAGATGATGGTCACTATACAAAATAACTTGTTCTTGACCAGTCTCCCTCTCCGGGGTGATGCATTTGTTCCAGCCCCTGCACTGGTGGACTGGAAGGAGAGGCTGGCAGACCGGTTCAGTCTGCCTATTCTGGAGGGTGCTCGTGGCGTCCCCCATGCTTGGCTGAAAAATTTCATTGTGTGCCCGTAGGATGCACCACTCGAGGTCGTCAGGACGCACCTCATCACGTACCTTCTTCATCTCTTTGGTTGGAGCATGTTTCTAGGTACACACGGCGATATTTGCAATGACGAGTTCATCCACCTTGCCAAGTCTTTAGTTGACGCGGAGTTTGGGGTGATGCCTTAGTACAGTCGGTGGGGACCTATGCGCAACATATTAGGTGTTGTGTGACCTTGCTAGTGCGACACTACTAATCACCCTAACCTGTGCGTGTGCTACGTGCTCCTATAGCTGTGGAGTTGGGAGCACTTCCCTGTCGGGTATCCAACCATCGTGACGCCAGTGCACCCATTCGTCGAGTTCACTGACCTGATAGATGGGCTCACTTTGGGCTTCTGGTGGACTGGTGCCCGTCTATGCTGGGCCAAGGGCAAACCGTCAACATGCTACTTGTTGTGGCACAACGACTTCGAGTCGTTGCATGACAGTGATGTCATTTGGAGTCCATGGAATATAGACTTCGTGGAGCATGTATTACCGTACGGGTTATCCCTGCAATGCCTGAGGACGCGGTGCTATGGGCGACGACACGCCATCTAGTGTTCTCGCACATGGTAGAGGTTTACGTGTCGCAGCACGTAATGCGACAGTTCAATTTCCACTAGGTTGTGCCCCTCTGAACGGCAGATTCCTACCGTGAGCCGTACACCGGTGAGTCAAACTCCACTTGAGTAATGTTTATACTTTGTATGTCTTGCTCTGTAACATTGATGATTCTGGAAATACAGGCAATCGAGGGCTGGTCGGCATGGTATAGACTGGCGACCAATGCAGCATGAGTGGACGACACCATGGATGGGCAGGGCACACCTGGATGTCGTTATGGAGTAGCGTCAGTATAACATCTGGACGTACGATGAGTACCTAGAGTAGTACGTACCCCGGTCATGCAGCAGACTCACCGTTTGTCCACCAGATCACCTCGAGCAGATCATGCACAATAGTCTACAAAACTCGATCAATCGCCACAACACTTCGCGGTGGCATGACAGCGTAAGACAGTTGCAATTTTTGAGAGATTCATTTACAGAATTCATACCGGTCATTACTAAACCTGTTTCGTATATCACTTCAGTTGGAGCAGGCGCAACGCATCACAAGCGTGCTTGAGACTGCCCTCACTAGCCCGGTCACACCACTAGCCGTGCAAAATACTTTGAAATACATCTTAAAGTAGGCCAAAAAATAGTGCACAACCTAAGCTGCAGTCGTTCAATGGATCATGCTGTGCACATCGGGCACCCAGAGGGGGCACAATGCTCACCCGTTAGGTCATCGCGACCTAGTGAGTCCGGCCAGCCATCACAATCTACCAAGTCTGCCCGACATCGTAGTACTATCCACCGATCATCCATGGGCCGTATCAATGAGGAGGTAATTTACGTATAAACCTACTTTTGTTTTCCTGTTAGTTCTTACATTCCACCAACATTATGGCGTTCTTGCACCGCAAGTTCGTCGTCGAGATGCATCACTTTTGACGTGTGCACCACCTACACAGACTACCGTTACCCATCGTTTATTTGCGCTGCACATCGTATGAGAATTGCATTGTACATCTGGAATATTTGTTGTGACTAACACTATTTCATCTTGTAACCTCCAATCCAACATGGGGTGATGTCGAGTCCACCGATGACGATACGGGCCTCCCGGATGCTTCCAGAGAGTGGTACATAGTACCAGGGTTTGCAGCGTACATAGGGTAGAGCTCAGCGTTCACAATGTATGCAGAGTTTAGAGACTTTGGTGGGCAGAGCTCCTACGGCTTCGTTGCCATGTCATACGGTCAAGGTGAGAGCTCCTTTGCACCACGAGGAGGATTTTTAGATTTCTTCATTCATGACATTATTCCTGGTAGTTCACAATTCGGCATGTCTCAGCTGGAGGACTCGACCCTTACCAGACCCAGCCTGCTGTACTTGAGCCTATTGGACCACCGCCGGCCACTGAGCAAACGAAAATATCTCCATACCTCTTCCGACCCAAGACGCAACCTTCGGACCGATTTATGTACCCCATGGGACATGCTCGTACTCAACAAAAGACAAGGCCACGCACGGGGAGGCAGACATGGGAAGGAGATAGCAGGGGCTCAGATAGTGAGCCATATCGCATCCTGTGCGATGCATTTTTTATACTATTACATGTACTTCTACAAATATTTATAATGTATGAACTACGAAAGATGCCTGAGCATTGTTAATTTCTTGATTAAATTAACATGAATTAACATGGAAAATTTAGAGCACATAAAATTCCTAAAAATTACACAATTACTATGACTATGTAGGAGGCTTCCCACAAAATTTCGTAATTTTGCAGCTCATTTGCTATATATAATAGCTCCTACAAATATCAACATTGTATGAATGTTTTAGCAACATTCGCAATAGATAAAATTACCAAAAAATTACACATCTAAGTACATTATGTCAGGAGGCTACATATAAAATTTTGTTATTTTTTGAGTTCATTTACTATATTTGAAAATTCAAAAATATAGTATGCAAAAAATAAATTGGGGCAGGTAATTAGGCCGGCTAATCAGCCAGCCTAATCACCTACCGCCTGGTGGTGGGACGGCAGGCCACCTATCATCTGACCACGGGACAGCAGCGGTTATGTGTCAGCCGACGCGCGTTGCCGTCCGGCCATCGGATGGCAAAAATGCTATTTTTGTCAATACGCTATACATACGGCTATTTTTATAAATACAGTGCCAAGTATGGTAAAAATTCGGTGACTCGGACATGTAGTACGTGACATACCAGCTCTCCAGCCCGTACAACCCGAGTGTGCGCATGAAGTAGCGGATCTAGAATTTTATCTATCTCAGACTAAATTCTAATATATTAACAATATAAAACTAACGTTAATTTATGCCTACATCATGGCATAACAAAGGTAAGCTATAAATACATCATTGATATAAAACTTTAGCTCAATGCTTCAGTAGAAAATGTAATAAGAAAAATATGGAAAAACATAAACAATGTAGCATGGTAAATATCCGACCATTTTTGAAAGAGATTGGTTGGAGTTGGATTGTGTTCCTATTACAAAATAAAGTGACAATGACTTGCTCTTCTTCATTTTGCATCGCTAATTTCTAAATAGAAAATGTGAAATACATAGCATTCAAATTTCATATCAAGAGGGGGAGGAAGGAGTAGGGAGTATTAGATTTGAGTGCACTGCGGCCAGCTTGGGTGGTCGGTCGCTATGTATGACAACGTGGTGCATGTCGCCTAGGGACTGGGGAGGTCAAAGGCTAAGTCACGGAGGGGAGGGTGGAGGTGCGGAGGGCCGAAGGCGGAGGTAGTAGTGCTAGTGTTGGGTCGCCATGGGCGGCGTGGGCAACGTCCGACATCTGATATGGGGTGTGGCTGCATGGCAAGTGCCACTGTGCAACATGATGATCCCGACCCGAGTGCGATTGTGCAAGTAGGGGTTGAGACGTACTCGTTGAGCGCTAGAGAAGAGACTGATGGCTGCGTGATGATATTCACTAATGGGCTAGATTGTGGAGCTAGGACATGTGCTTCGACCTCGGGCTGCACAACTGATGAATGCGGTTTTTTGGGCCTATATAGAGCGGTTTTGCACTGCTAAAATTTTCAGGTCTCGATCTATAGCTTACCTAGCCCGAGGCCTGATCCGCCCTTGCATGAACGTGACGTCACTGAGCAACGCGACGACACTTTTGCGCCTCCCTAATGCGGTACCTTGGCTCCTCCCTACTATGGTTTGGTGGCATGACACCTTGCGCCGGGTTAGCCCGTGTCATGCTTGCTGGCGGTGCCATGGTCCCATATGCTGCCGTGGTTGGGTAGCACGGTAAGAGCCACATGTTGGCCGCTAGTTTTTGTGTATTTAGCAAAAAGTCTAGATTTGTAATTTTCTATTGTACAAGAGTTAATTTTAAAATTAAGACGATAGACTGGGACAAAAAAAAAACTCTTGAACGGACCAATATCGTTCGAAAGCTGGCTAGCACAACACAGTACATGCTAGTCTAGTCTACACTGTAGTGTCACGGGGAGTGACCGAGTAAGTGATGTGACGGAGCGGGGTAGCACATGCATGATGAAGTGGTTAGCGTGTTCCATCCGATTCTCCCTGGATAGATCATCAGTTTGGTAGATGCAGATTTGGATGGGTCAAAATTAAGTTCGTCACTACAACTCAGAAAGCTTTGTGGCTCATATAGCTAAGCTAGGAAGAAAGTAAAACCGGGTGTCGGGGTGTGACGGTGTGTGTACCTATAAAGTATATAACGGATTGAAATATCACCAAAATCTGCAGTTGTTTTGGTTTCCTGTTCAGCTGTTCATGTAGGAAACAAAGAAAGAAATTGATTCTGTGTTTTTATTTTTTGAGGGGAAGAAATTGCTTCTTTCTTATAGTAAGAAGAAATTCCTTCCTTTTCTTTTTCTGAACTACATAAGAAATTGCTTTTTTTAAGTCAGAACAAATTGCTTGTCTTTCTTTTTGAACTGCAGTTGAATATCCGTGATTTACTATAGTTAAAAAGAATATATTACTTTAATATGTCGAGTCAATATTATCGAGATCGACATGCCCGACCCACGCCCTTGGCTCTATCTCCGCGTTCGAATGTGTCATACCTCGCGCGCTCGACTCCACCATGTGCTCGAGCTTTGGTGTTTTTTTTCCTGGTTTTTCTTATTAGAGAATTTTTATAGAGATTGTATTTATTTGTTGATAGATCGTTTTTTATTTTTTTGTTAGAGGCTATTTTAGGGAGGTGGAATAGCCTGACACCTATAGCCCACATGTCTGCGCGTCGTTTAGGAGGTAGGGGCAGCTGGAAGGAGGGGGTGGGATGAATAAATCAAATCATTAATAGGTTTTGTTCAAGTAGTATACCATAAAGATATTATGTAAAGCTCAGGACTTCAAAATGTGCTCGACGATTCCATTGTTTGTGGAACATATTAACACTTTTTGTCGATGACACTTGGGCCGGCCTAGGCCCAACTAGGTCTGCGTGACCACGATGTCAGGCCAGTGTACTCCTTTTTTTGGTTTAAGCAAGGCCTTACTTCCTCTGCACTTGCTACAGTCAGTGAGCCCTTCAAATATCCCATGAACTAAGGATAATGTGATCGATGCGAGTAATCCAATGGATTGCAAATCAACAACCTTTTTCCTAATGGGAAATAAGTTACCTATCCACCTTGTGTATCTTTTTTTGATATTATTTTTAGTCGGTACCTGGCTCACGAACTCAGGAGCTCTGTTATTTTGGAATAATAGATGAAACCTCGTCAAATTTCCCCCATCAAAATTACTACCAGAAGAAGTTAAAGCAGCACACGTTTTTTTCTCTGCTACCCTGGTTCAGAGCCACCCAGTAGCCTTAGCCTCCCCTCCCGTCGCGCCTCACATTGTCCGGGTACCCCGGCAGGTCGGCGAAGAGCTCGGACTGGCGAGCCCTGGGCCCCTTGATCCAGTACCTGACCGCCTGGCATGCCACGGTGTGCGCCATGACAAGGTGCGTTCCCTCGTGGCTGAGCGAAGTCCGTCCAGCCGACGGCACCGCCGCCCCACCTGAGGACGCGGCCGTCGGAGACGCCAGTGTAGGGCCCCGGCCCTCGCCGTCGAAGGCGAGGCTCTCCATGCTCGTGACGCCGCCGCCGTCGCGGTTGGCCGGCGGGGGGAGGTGGAGGCTCCACTGCGTGCTGCTGATCATTATCGGTAGCGACGCCGCGCACGAGGGAACCAGGGAGGCGGCGAGGAGACCGAACGAGGAGGGGGAGAAGCCACGACGCCGCCGAACTGCGCCCCATGCTGCTACTGCTGCACCGATCGAGCCGCACGCGCGCGAAAGCCCGAAGCACGAGGACGACGACGACGAGGGAAAAATCCGTGGTATCGCGGCCCGTCAGATTCGGAGCTTTGCTTTGCGGCAGGTGCGGCGCGCGAGCCGGTTCGCCTTTTGTCTTCCTCCAATATTTCAGACAGATCGGATACATCAAACTGAAAACAGAAATTTCAGAGACTGGATCGATAGCGAAGAAAACATTACAGATGTGAAAATGTTCATGTCGAAAGAAAGTTCATCGATCTCACTACAAATGTTCCCTTTTAGCTAGCCATCTTATAAGATAATCCGATCGATCGTCCATGTAATATCTGTGTGACAATTCATGCATACAGAAAATGCGTCTCATCCTTTTATCATGCTAAGTACACATGACCAAAAAAATGTTTATACCAGATGGTTAGCAACAAACAAGGTTCGCATTGCGTCCTGTGCCTGAAAACACCACTCCTGTGCCTGAACCACCATTTCCATTTTCCGCAAGTCATATCTACTTTGCCTCTAGACAATAAAGGCAGCATTGCGGCCTGGCGCACCCATCACCCCACCGCCTGGATGTACAGAGGTACAGGCCCTTCAGAGGGGTTCTGTAGTCTGACCTGTACGGCGCAAAGTGCACCTAGGGTTGATAGCATCTAGGCCCCTAAAATAGTTTTGGTAATTAACGAACTTATCTGAATATGTGACTAACATGTTTATTGAGTGTTTGAAAAGCTAAATCCCTAAAGTGATGACAAGATGCATGCTAAAGATCAAAATGACGATCAAAGCGACTCACGGTAAAGGTATACTTAGAATATGACCCTCTTTTACTTTTACTGGTCCTAGGAGAATGGATGGAAGACCGGATTATAAGTTAGACGTCGTACCATAAAGAGGGATCACGACAAGTAGCATGATAGCAATTACCTTGTGCCATTTGGATCAAACTAAGAACATGCATTCTTTAAAAATCAAATTTAAAAGACAAATCTATGCTCTATTTGAAAAAATGGAAGTACCGGAGTTTTAACGGCGGAACTACCGCAGAGCAGAAGTTCTGCAGTCCTGAGCGGTACTTCCAGTGCCCGAAAGATCTGAAAATCGGGCGGAACCTTTTTTTTTCCCAAAGAAGCACCCCCGAATGTGCTGGGTGCTCTATCCGGACAACTGGAAGTACCGGCATGTAAATTGTGGTACTTTCACTTGCCGGAAGGTCCGGCCTTCCAAGCGGAACCTTTTTTCCAGAGAGCAACATCTGGGAGATTTTAGAGCTTGTGAAAATCAGAAGTACCGGAGTTTCAATGCCGGAACTACCATTCGAGCGGTAGTTCCGCTATCCAAAACGGTACTTCCGGAGCACGGAAGCTCCATAGGCAAGGGTGGAACCTTTTTTCTGGACGTCCACGGTTAAAGAAGCCAAATTGCATAGGTTTTAGATCAAATATGAGACATTTATGATGTTGCCTCATGAGGATATAAATGAGATGTACTCAAGACTTAACAACATCGTAAATGAACTTAAGGGCCTTGGTACTAATCTAACCAATTTGATGTTGTAAGAAAAATGCTTAGGGTCTTGCCGTAAAAGTATGAAACGTTGGTGACTCTCTTCCTCAACTCACCTGAGTTGACAAGAATGACACTGAAGCAACTCTTGGGCAACCTCATCTCGAATGAGTTGTACAAGAAAGACGAGGAGCTCTTGGAGCAATCCTTCTCGAAAGGTAAGAAGATCACCGTCTTCAAGGCCAAAGCGGTGGTAAGCGAGGAGTCTGGAGATGATGATGAGGACTCTGAGGAGGAATTGGCTCTTCTAGTAAGAAGAATGAACAAGTTCAAGAGAAGGCGCTCAAATCGAAGCGCTAGTCATGAAAAGGCCAAGAAGGGACACTCTAACACTTCAAACAAACACTATAGCAACATTCGTTATTATGAGTGTGATGAGAAGGGGCATAATGCCTCTCGATGTCTTACCAAAAAGGATGACAAGGAGAAATCATAAAAAAAGAAGAGCTACAATGGTAAGAAGAAGCTTTTCAAGAGGCTTCAAAAGAATAGCAAGAATGAAGCCCACATTAGAGAGTGGGATTCCGACACGGAGTACTCCGACTCCGGCTCAAGTGAATATGAGTCTCCCAAGAAAAAGGGGCTCGTCGGCATCGCTATCAAGGAGGCTCCATTGCTCTTCTCATCTCCAACATGCCTTATGGCAAAAGGAGAAAAGATAAATTTTTTTGATAATGATGAACCTTCCTATGATGATTTTATGGATATGCTTATAGAGTTAAATAAATTTCTTGGAAAAGAGAAGTCAAAATTTAAGATGTTGAAGAGAGATCATGTATCTCTACAAGATCTTATGAGGAGCTAAAAGAAGCTCATGACTTGCTTATCCAAGAAAATCAAAATAAATCTTGCACTAGCATTGGCATTACTTGTGATATTCTAAATTAAATGCCTAGTGTAGAAAGTTCAAAATCTAGCATATCTACTTCTTGCGATGATTTACTTGCTATGCCATGTTTTTCAAATATAGATTCTAAAAATGCATTAGCCATGACTCATGATATTAAACTTGTTAATGAAAACAAAAATATAAAAGAACAAGTAGTAAAATTGAACAAAAGTTTGGAAAGAGCTTTCAAGGGGAAGGCTACCCTTGATAAGTTGTTGAGTAATCAAAGGTGTTCATTCAACAAAGAAGGTCTTGGGTACAACATTTGTAACGGAAAATGGTAGGTAATGTACAAAATGCCGGGAAATAGGACATGAACAACAAAATTGTCCTAAAGGTAAGATTCAACCCATTGGCTTTATGATTCACATTACATGCTTAAGAAGTATAGCAATGGTAAAGTTATAGCTATATTTATTGGCACCTCAATTTAAGGCGCTAAAAAGAATGTCATTTGGGTGCCCAAAGCCTTGGTTACTAACCTCTAAGGACCCAAACAAATTTGGGTACCTAAAAGAACTTGACTTCTTTTGTAGGTGAACTACATTGGGTGCTTGATAATGGGTGCACTCAACACATGACCGGAGACCGAAAGATATTCACCACATTTGAAAGCGGGAGCAATGAAATAATCACATTTGGGGATAATAGCAAAGGAAAGGTATTTGGATTGGGTAAAATTGCTATTTCAAATGACTTTTCCATTTCAATTGTATCTCTAGTAGAAATATTAAATTTTAATATGCTATCTGTTGCTCAGTTATGTGATTTAGGCTTAACTTGCTCTCTCTCTAAAGAAAATGTAACTATTTGAAAAGAAAATGAAAATGAACTTGTTTTGAAAGGTTTTAGTTTTGGAAATTTTTATTTAGTAGATTTCTCTTCTAGTAAGTCTTGCTTGAAAACTTGTTTAATGGCAAAAACATCTTTAGGTTGGCTATGGCATAGAAGGCTAGGTCATGTGGGTATGATTCAACTTAAAAAGTTTTCAAACATGACTTAGTTATTGGCTCGAAAGATGAAGTTTGAGAAAACTAGACTTTGTAGTGCTTGCCAAGCCGGTAAGGAAGTTGCAAATTCTCATCCTTCTAATAGTATCATGTCAACTTGTAGGCCATTGGAGCTCTTACACATGGATTTATTTGCGCCAACAACCTATAAGAGCATCAGAGGCTATAGTTATTGTCTAGTAATTGTAGATGATTACTCGAGATATACATGGGTATTCTTCTTAAATGACAAAAGCGAAGCCTCCGGTATTTTTAAAAGTTTTGCCAAAACACTAAAATAAATTCGATTTTAAAATAAAGAAAATTAGAAATGACAATGGTTCCTAGTTCAAAAACACTAAAATTGAATATTTTTGTGATGAACTTGGAATAAAGCATGAGTTTTCCACTACCTACACTCCCGAGCAAAATGGAGTTGTAGAAAGGAAAAATCGAACATTAATTGAAATGGCTAGGACAATGCTTGATGAATATAATACTTCCACTACATTTTGGGTGAAAGCTATTAACACCACTTATCATGCCATAAATAGCCTTTATTTTCATCGTCTTTTGAAAAAGACTTCCTATGAGCTTCTCATTGGAATAAAACCGAACATATCCTACTTTAGAGTATTTGGTTGCAAATACTATATCTTGAGAAAGGCTGTTCGGCTCGCAAAATTTCAAAGTCGATGTGATGAAAGATTTTTATTAGGTTATTCTTTAAATAGTAAAACATATAGGGTGTTCAACAAAAATTCGGGTTTAGTTGAAAAATCTCATTATGTTCAATTTGATGAAACTAATGGCTCTCAAGAAGAGCAAAAAAAAATGGATGATGTAGGAAATGAGGGACTACACAAAGCCATGGAGAATATGCAAATTGCTGATATCAAGCCAAAGGATGACCCAATAAACCAAATATTAGGTGATGTGAGTAAGGGAGTTCAAACCAGATCTAGAGTAGCTTCTTTTTATGAATATTACTCGTTTGTGTCTTTTCTAGAACCAAAAATTATAGAAGAAGTTCTAGATGACCCAGATTGGATAAATGCCATGCATGAAGAATTGAACAACTTCGCTCAAAACAATGTTGGACTTTGGTGGAAAGATCCAAGGAGCACAACGTAATTGGGACAAAATGGGTCTTTCGAAACAAGCAAGATGAAAATGGAGTTGTGGTAAGAAATAAGGTAAGATTAGTTGCTCAAGACCATACTCAAGTTGAGGGTTTAGATTATGATGAAACTTCCCTTTGCATCTAGCTTTGACATTAAATTATTTCAAATGGATGTTAAAAGTGCTTTTTTAAATGGAACAATGTCCGAACTAGTTTATGTTGAACAACCTCCAGAGTTCGAAGATTTAAAAAATCCTAATTATGTATATAAGCTTTCAAAGACGCTATATGGTTTAAAACAAGGTCCTAGAGCATGGTATGAGTGCCTTCGAGATTTTCTTGTTCCAAAAGGATTTAAAATTGGAAAAGTAGATACAACCCTATTCATAAAAATCATTGGTGATGATTTCTTTGTATGTCAAATTTATGTTGATGATATTATATTTGCATCCATTAACCAAGATTTTTGCAAATAATTTGGTGAAATGATGTCAAGAGAATTTGAGATGTCAATGATAGGATAATTAAGCTATTTCCTTGGACTTCAAATCAAGCAACTTAAAGATGGGACGTTTATAAGCCAAACAAAGTTTGGCATGGAAGATGCAAAACCCATCAAGAGACCTATGGTAACAATGTGCATCTAGACCTTCACGAAGGAGGTAAGTCGGTAGATACAAAATTTTATAGATCTATGATTAGTAGTTTGCTTTTATCTTAACGCATCTAGGCCCGATATCATGTTTAGTGTGTGCATGTATGCTCGCTTTTAAGCTTCTCCAAAAGAGTGTCATTTAAAGGCCGTAAAAAGAATTTTGAGATATTTAAAACATTCCTATAATATAGGGCTTTGGTATCCTAAAGGTGCAAAATTTGAATTAATTGGATACTCGGATTCCGATTATACGGGTTGTAAAGTGGATAGAAAAAGCACCTCAGAAAGTTGTCAATTTTTAGGAAGGGCTTTAGTATCTTGGTTTTCTAAGAAACAAAATTTCGTAGCACTTCCAACTGCCGAAGCCGAATATGTTTTCGCCGAAAGTTGTCGTGCTCAATTATTATGAATGAGGCAAACCTTGATGGATTACGGAATTAATTTTGATAAAGTGCCTCTTTTGTGTGACAATGATAGTGCAGTTAAAATTTTCAATAATCCAGTCCAATACTCAAGAACCAAGCATATAGATATACGCCACCATTTCTTGAGAGACCGTGTGAGCAAAGGAGATATCATAATTAGCCACATCCGAACCGAAGATCAATTAGCAGATATCTTCACCAAACCTTTAGATGAAAGTTGCTTTTGCAAGTTGAGGAATGAATTAAATGTCATAAACTACTCTAACATTGCTTAAATTTATGGCACATTTATTTTGTGCTCACCTGGAGTAGCTTGAGAGTTTTGTGCAAAAGATATTTGTTTTTAACCTAGTGCAAAATATTTAAAGATATTTAACTATATTAAAATTATACATCTAATGCATAGTGATCCTAAATGAATTTATTTGTGTGCAAAAACTAGGGATCATTTGCATATAATCTTATTCCAATCCTCGCTCTTCAAGTTCCGAATAATCGAACTACCGCTATTGTTTTTGCGGTCGCACGCCGAACTACCGATGCACTTTGTGGTACTTCCTTTTCCGAAACTACCGCAATCGTTGAAGTACTTCCACATTTTATTTCGAAGGCAGAATCAGTCGAAAATCGGGGTTTTACTCGTGGACCCTCCACTCCCGACGCTCCGCTCACTTCCTCCGCTTCGCACGCACACCTCCTCCTCTCTCCTCCTTCTCAATTCCAAAACCGCTCCTTTGATCTCCAAATCTACCAGGTTTTCTCCAATTTTTGTGATTTTCTGCATCCTAAGGGTTCGCCTCCTCCAATCCTCAAGGTAACTGGATCGATTCCTCCTTTTGCCCTCATTTTGAACCCTAGGTCATAAATTGGTTTAATGAGAAATATGGTTGTTTTAGGTTGTTAGTTTTGGACAAAATGATAAATTTGGTGTCTAATGGTGTTTACACATCCTTTCCATGGATTCAATCCAAGAAAAACACCAAAATTTCATACATTTTAATTGCCCTAGAAACGGTCAGGGAGATCGGAACTACCGCTCGGAGAGAACGGTACTACCGCAGAGCGGTACTACCACACTTTGAATATCGGTACTCCCGATCCTCCTGATAAAACAACAACCTCATTCCATTTCTCTTAAATTCAATTTGTTCATCTTCTTCACTCCTCTATCGCCTTTTCCTAGTTCTTAGATGCCTAAGACAAAGAATGCTGGGCAAAGGATGTACTCTTCTTCGTCGGCTGCCTCAGGAGACTCTTCATCTTCTGAAGCTGCACAAAATGCATGAGAAGAAAAGGGCCAAGCAGTTGCCTCAGAGTCTGAGACCGAGTCTGCTCAGGAAAGCTCTCCTATGGAAGAATCTGAGGACGATCTGCATGATCGCGAGGACCCTCAAATTGACTTGCGAAATTTTTTTGCTGATGAGTATGCCAGGCTACGCCATAGGAACCAGTTTGTTCTTCCTTGCAACTCCATAAATCCAAGGTTCCACACTAAGTTCCAGGAGCAAGTTTATGAGCAGTTGTATGGAAAGACAAGGCTTTTTACTAACCACAAGTACGTCAATTGGGATCACTTGGACTCAATTGACAAGTATGATGAGACATACAGGTTGTTTCTAAGGGTCGGCTTGCAATATCCGGTGGCTTTATTATCGATTACAATGAAGACATCACCGGTAGTTCTACGCCACAATGTACATCTCGCAGATTTCCAAAGACATCTCCTAGATGCCGGGATGCGAGCCACTGGACACCAACAAGCATGAGTTTGAGTTGGCCTTGGGACCGAGTCCAGCGATTATGAGAAGGTATATGACAAGCGGTGCTCAAACTTTCTGTCATCTCCCAATATTATGATCATGCCTCGAGATTTATTCCAGAAAGCTGGTTGGATTACTTCCCATCCTCACCTAGTCAATCGCATAATCAACCACACTATCTTTCCCAAAAGTGGAAATTATGATGCGATCCGAGGCCATGCGTGGAACCTCATAAATCGTCGGGACCCGGATTACACAAACCCGGACCCTCTCAGGTATTACAAAGACTAGTCCCGCATCAAAGCTAGTGCACACAATAAATGAATGGAAAACATCACCAACAACGATTTATTACAATAATTAAGAGTACTGACCGAAAAGGTCTCATTATTACAAATGAGGTTCAAGACCTCGCACACAAGAAATAAAGCGGAAGCAAAGATAACTCGAGGACGACCCATCAATTCGCCAGAGGCAATTGACTGGGGAAGCGCGACCTAGTCCTTCGGGAAGAATCCGTCGTAGCCACAAGCGAAGCAGTAGTCGTAGTCACCTTCTTGAGCTTCAACTTCCTCTGAGATTTTTATTTTTAAGTGTAGCATGTGAGTACATAAAGTACTCCGCAAGTCTTGGGAAAAATGCATAGATGCAAGGCTTAACGAAGGAAGGCCATATGGTTCTTTTGCACAAAGTAATATTTGAAATCTCAATTACTACTAATTATTTTCGAAGGCATCAATTAATAAAGTAAATGATTTTAACAGAACTAACAATTATTCTCTAGTGAAGGCTCTATCCACCAACACTAGCTTAATCAACTGAACAAGTTAATATTGCGGGTTACATCCACCTCTCTGGCTCCAACCGCCAGATTCCTTCCGAGAGTTCCTCCACTCTCGGAATACAAAACTTTGATTTTAAAACCAAAACCAGAAATCTACCATGTGAATGCATTCCTTGCCCGCCCTTGACCGTGGGCACGGCTATTCGAATAGTTTTAGACTCTGCAGAGATTATACAACTTTACCCACAAGAGATAAATTATCCTAAAAGTCAACACGCTTCCTTTGGCATGAGACCCAGATAAAATACCACAAAGCCTTTACCTTACTCTAATCGGCTAGATACCACCCACGAGGTTTCACCGCAGTAGGCTAACCGCCCAACCAAGCCCCTCTTGCGCCATATGAGTACAAGAAATCCTGTCCCTCACCGTGAATAACCACCCATCCCCGGCACCCACTTTCCACCGGTGGCACATAAACTAGACTATCATAAGTTAGTCGCCTAGGTCGCACCCATATAGACTTGTGGTTGTACGGTTAATGCTCGGTTTGGACAAACACAAGTGTCGGTCCTTAATTGACTAAGGTGGAACATACACTTAACAAGTTCTCGTGCTTCGCACCAAACCAAACTAACCATCCACCCTAATCTAAACCAACTTTCACATTTTATTTTATTTTAAAAGAACAGTGGCAACTCCAATTACCACTAATTTTCATAAACACAGGGGCTCAACATTAAATCATAATTTCCCGTTTTCAAGATTTTCCAAAGTTATTAGATAGCATGGCTAAGCATTATCCTACCATTCTACTATTCACAAAGATTAATATTAATCTCATTATTGAGACAAAGGGGTTCTAGGGTGACAAGGTACATGGCAATCAATGTCAAATGAGGGCATAACAAAGTTGGAATAACTAACTCCTAAAGATTTGAACTAGTGACTTAATATAAATAGCAATGCACATAATTTAAAATATTTAAAACATTTCAAAAGCATAGGTTCAAGATGATCAAAGGAGACTTGCCTTCTTGCAGGGTTTCAGTCTTCTTCTTTGTGTGAAGAGGATCGTCGACAACGTTGGAATCTACGCGAAAAAAGACGAAGCAAACAAAGCAAATAAATACAAATGAAAATTCAAATAAAATCCAAAAATTCAACAGAGGCCATAGTTGGATAGATTATGATTTTAGATGAATTTAGAAATTTGAATGGCTGGATTTGGAGTTAAAATGAGAAAGTTATGCTCATTTGAAAATCTCAGATTTGAATAAATCTAGAAATTCCCAAATTTCTGACAGGTGGGGCCCACTGGAATATTAGATTTTAAATTCTATTTTTATTCGAGGACCGACAGGTGGGGCCCATCAACAGAACCACCGGCGGTCATCGGCATGTGGGACCCATCGACAGTGAGCCCATCGACTTAACCTCGACATGTGGGACCCTCGACTCGCCCACTTGTCGAGACCAAAGACAGAGGTGGGGCCCAGGCGGCAGTGGCTAGCGCAGACCGGCGGCCGCTGACGTGTGGGGCCCACTTGTCAGTGAGAATTTTTAAAAGAATGGCTCGACCTCAGCGTGCGGAGCCGGGGGCTCGAACGCGCGCCGAGGGAGCCGGGGAAAGGGGAGATTGCGCTGGTAACCAGTCGGGCGGGGAGGCGTTGCCTACCCAATATGGGTAGGTAACCCTCTTGAGGGATACCTGCGGGAGGTCCGGGCAGAGGTGGTCGGCGACGACGGCGCCGGCGGCGAGGGAGGGCCGGAGAGGTTCGGGCGGTGCGTGGAATGTAACCCTGGTGCGGAGGGGGTCCGGTTTGAGGGGTCGGCGAGGCTCGGGATGAACGGAGGTGGCCGCGGCGGGAAGACGGTGGCGCAGCCTGGTCCTCCGGCGACGGTGCTCGGCGGCAAAGGGACGGCCGAGGTGGCGAGGAGGATTGCACGGACGAGAGGAGCTCGGGAGGCGACGGCGGGCTCGGGATGACCGAGGCGGCGCGAGGGCTCGCCGAGTTGGGCGGAGCTCGGGAGAGAGAGTGCAGTCTTTGGGTGCTACAGGCTCGGGAGATGCGGTGGAGCGCTCGGGAGGTGGTGCGAGAGGAGGCGGGCGAGGGGGCTTTATAGGGCGGAGGAGGGGACACGGGCGCGGGATTACTCGCCGGAGATCTCGGTGGCCGGCGGGGAAGGTTTGGGGGGGGGAAGAAATAGGGGCCGGAAAGGGAAGGGAGGCGCGGGCGTTGGGGATTCGCTTCCCGCCGGGGCTCGGGTTGCCAAAACCGGGGAGAGGCAGGGAAGGCAAGGCCGGATCCGGCTCGGATTGGTTGCCGGCGCAAAGAAGGAAAGCGGGGAGAGAAGAAAGGAAGGAGGCGGCTCCGCGGGGACGACGGGCCGACAGCGGGTCCGCGGGTCGAGAGAGAGGGGCGGGCGCGGATGGTCGCGCGTGGTCCGAGGATCGGATCGTGCGGCGCGCGATTAAGTGAGAGGGAACGGCCGGATGGGCGCTCGGGGTGGCGTGGCGCACATCTGGGCTGGCCACGCGCCGGGCGGGGAGGAGGGGAAGGCGGCCGCGGTCGACGGCTCGCCCGCTTGACATCGAGGGGAAGGGGAGGATGCGGCCAGGATTGGCCGGGCGGCGACGTGGGTGGCCCAGGGCCGTCCACGTGTCGGCCGGAGGGGAAGGGGGATTTTTATTATTATTATTATTATTTTTTGGAATTTGATTTTCTGATTTCAGAAAAGGCTAGAAAATTATTTAGGCCTCAGAAAAATATGAAAATACCTCCAAAAATTCCAGAAAAATTCACAGAAGCTCCTGGAGATATTCTCAACTTAATAAAATTATTTCCAACTATTGTTGATATTAAATTTTCATATTTTGAATTACTTTTTAAATTCTAAAAATAGTTTTTAAACTCCAGAAAATTCAGAAAAGCCAAATAAAATCCAATTAGCTTAAAATAATTAATTTGAATTTAATTTTTTTCAAAAAGCCAAATTTTGGGATGTTACAAAAACTATGTTATGGAGGGTCACAAGTTTGATGTGATTGATCTTATAGTCGTGAGATTGTCGCTCAAGAATGACAGATCAAGCACATCAATTTTGCTCCCTACATTATGGCCTTGATCAAAAAGAAAATTCATTTCAGAGGTGGTTTGGGTGGTGTTCATAAGGCATATAAGCCTAGGGCTGATACTCCATTTCCTCCTGCTGCCTGCACTCACCACCTCCACCAAGAGCACCTTCTTCTTCAATGCAAAGAAGACAACCATCGAACAAGAGCAATTCTCTCTCCAGGATCTACTCGCCATCCTTTAGCTCCGCGACTCCCGTGTTGAGGGTTTCGCCTCCTGTCTTCTAGGATGGATTCCTTGATGGGAGAGTTGCAGCCATTGAGCGATCCTGGCTCGTCCTCCTATCCTGCTTGCTACGGCCGCCGTGCCGATGTGACCTGTCTCTTTTTACTTTTACCGGTCTTAGGAGATAGGATGGAAGACTGGATTATAGGTTAGATGTCGCACCATAAAGAGGGATCACGGCAAGTAGCTTGATAGCAATTACCTTGTGCCATTTGGATCAAACTAGAATCATGCAATCTTTAAAAATCAAATTTAAAAGACAAATCAGGCTTTCTCTAAAAATGTATACGAGTTTTAACGGTGGAACTATGCAGAGCGTAAACCTCAACGTGGATTAGGAAAACTGCAAGTTTCAACACCACGGTAAAAGCTTCATGTGTTCATTGATGATTTCTTGTTCTTCATTTATCTCTCGCTCAATTTTTTCATTAAGATCATTTACTTGTGCTTGATCATTTTTAGAGATATATTCTTGTTGTGACCTTGACGTACTAGAATTGATTTGAATTTAATTGATTTAAGTTTTTATCCCGTAAAATTAAATTAGAAGTTAAGAAATTTTAAAATCTCCTATTCACCCCTTCTAGTCGGTTATCCTTGATCCTGCAGTGGGGTGTTACAGGGCTATGGACAGTGAGATGGATTTTATTTGTATTTCATAAGAAATAGTTAAATTATGCCAAAAGTCAGAAAAAAATCTCGCATTCTAAATGGGAGAAGAAAATCTCGCAATCTAAATGGGCCTTAACATCATAACATGCTGCTTTTGCTTAAAAACTTACTGTACAAAAACTCATGTTTTGTGCGGTAGACTCTGTCACTCATCAGGTTTCGTCATGGAAATGAGACAAACTTGGACGGCCGTCAGATCATTGCCAGCTTGGGCTGCTAAGCCGTCGGATCATCTCTCCCGCTCTTTTTATTTAACATTTTTTATTTTTTAGGGTCTGCAAGTCGTGACTTTGATCTTACTTTTTTATAACTTTATATTAATATATACTAATAAAATTACAATACTATAAAAACATTTCAAATGACAAATCTAATAATATAGTTTTCATATAGCTAATCTAAATAGTTTTAAATATATTGATGATCAAACTTTAATAGTAACTACTACATTGTTATTTTAACCAAAAGCCATGTCACTCTTGATTCTTGACGGAGAATTTTTATTTGGTCCAATTACATCATCTTAATTTTACAATTAATTTCATACATATAAAATTAAAAATCTAACCCTTACTACGCATAGAGGGACCAGAGAGGGGCATGCATGAATGATGAGTCACAAGAGGCTAACGATTGATGAGTCATGAGGTCAACACTGACTCATATGGACGGACGAGCACGTGTGCGACGGTGACTCTACCATAGCTTCGACGGAGAGCAGGGCGATGGTGAATCACAAACCAATGCATACGTCCAAAATAAAGTACTTCTTGCTTACACTTCGAATCTTCCTGACACCTCGATATGCAACTCGACAAATCCAAAACGTTAAATTTGCACTAGCATATAGCCATCTACAGTAGGTCTAGTTCAGCCGGACCGTAGGGCTGACTTGAAGTTAAAGCCACGTTTGGTGCCCTTTCGTATGGTATTTACAAAAATAGTCGGATATGTATTGTATTAATAAAATATCATTTATCTTGTCCGATGAGTGGGCAGCAGCACAGAGGAGATGACGTGTGGCACCTACCGCCCCATGAGCATACGGCAGGCGCCTGCCGTCTGCCCACAAGACGACAGATAATTAACCTTAAATTCATAATTTATAATTTTTTTAAATTTGTAAATATAGTAAATGAGCTCAAAAAAATTATTTTGTAATTTTTTAGGCCATTTGCTATCTCTAAAAATTCTTGGAATGACGCATAATTAACTAGGCGATTAAGAGTTATGCACCAATCTAAAAATTTTTAAAAATAGTAAATGATTGTGAAAAATTAGAAAATTTTTTATGGAGCTTTCGCATATTGTGTGTTACACTGTGTAATTTTTACGTAATTGTTTGCACCACTTTGCTACCTTTAAATATTATTTAAGCAACACACAATTAAATAGGTAATTAACTACTAATGGCTGGGGCTAATGACCTACCGCTCGGCCACTGTACAACAAGCCTAGGCTTGCCGTATAGTGGCTGAGCAGCAGGTCATTAGGCCGACTAATTAGTGCTTAATCATCCATTTAATTACGTGTCATTTAAATTATTTTTAGAGGTAGTATAGTACTGCAAACAATTACATAAAAATTATACAACATAATACACTGTATCAGGAAGCTCCAAAAAATTTTGTAACTTTTCATGACCATTTACTATCTCTCAGAATTCATAATGTTTTGAGCTCATTTGCTATATTTACACATCTAAAAATTATAAATTACGAATTTAGGCAGGTAATTAAGCCGGCTTAATTACCAATCGTCCCGTGGGAGGGCGGCAAGCGCCTGCCGTCTGCTCACGTGGTGACAGGTGCCACGCGTCGTCTCCTCCGTACTGCTGCCTGCCCGCCGGATAGCATAAACAACATTTTTGTTAATATGGTGCACAAACGGCTATTTTTGTAAATACGATGCAAAATAGTGTCAAAAGTGGCTTTAACTCACTAACTTACTAACTTGCACTTGTTCCCACGAACCGTACGTACACAAACGCAACGCTGTCGAGACAGGATTCCCGAGTGACCTAGTCTTTTTAGCATATTAGATACTATTTGATACTGTATTTACAAAATGGTTATATGTCTAACATATTGATAAAACTAGTGTTTTTACCGTTCGGTGGCAGGATGGCAGCCCGCGTGGGTTAACGCGTAGCCGCTGCCTTCACGGTGGGACGGCACACAGCTTGCCGTCGTGTGGCTAGATGGCAGGTGGCTATTATCCCATGGCAGATGGTCCCCACCACCAGGCAGGATTAGCCGGCATAATTACCTACCCTAATTTATTTTTTGTTTATAACTTATTTGAATTTTAAATATAGTAAATAAGCTCAAAAATTACAAAATTTTGTATACAGGCTCTTGACACAACGTATTTAGCTGTGTAATTTTTTAGTAATTTTATCCACTATGAATATTGCTAAAAAATTCAAACAATTTTGATATTTGTAGGAGCGGTTACATATAGCAAACAAGCTCTCGAAATTATGAAATTTTGTAGAAAGCCTCCCAACATAGTTATAGTAATTGTATAATTTTTTAGAAATTTTATGTGCTCCGAATTTGGCATGTTAATTCATGTTAATTTAATCATAACATTAACGATTCTCAGGTAACTTTTGCAGTGTCTGACCTCTATCCTTCGCATATATGTTATCTTTTCTTTTTCACAGTGTCCTTTGCAAAATTATCACTCTATCTGTGTCGTCCCCCTCGCGCGCTCCCTCGTTCACACTAATGTTGTTATATCCATGTCGTCCCTCTCACCCACTCGCTCGTCTGCACATTTGTCAGTTACCATGCCATCCTCCCACACCCGAAGTGTTGCTCATCAACACGGAGTCCTTAATTTGTGGGATGAGCACACCGGGTTCCCTTTTCGCTAGGCCATAAATACAAACCTCTCGTAGTTCGTCATCGCTCATCTCAGTCGCTCATCGCAAAAGCTCATTCTCGTAGTCATTGCTCAAAATTGATAGTGCGTAGCTCATTATTTTGGGAAGGCAGTGCATAGCTCATTAAGGACACAACAGGAGGACGTGGCAGTGCTGATTGCTTCTTCCGATAGGTATGTAATTTTTTGTCGCATGCTTTCGACATTATTTTCGTAGTTGTAGTTAATTAGTGTTATTTAATTAGTCATAATTAATGTAGTTTGTATTTCGAAGTAAGTAGGTTGAAGTAATTTAGATGTTGTTTTTACTATTTTTGTGTATGTATGGTACCCATAATTTGTTATTATATGGTAGTATGTAATTAAGCAGTCGTAATTACTATAGTGCCAATTAGTTTGAATTAACTAATGAGTTAGTGGTAAGTAATTAAGTGCTACAGATGACGATAATGAATTACTCATAATTTTTTTCGGATGGGTAATGAAATTGTTGGTAATTAATGAATTATTCATATGTAGTTACATACATATAATCACTAACTTGTAGCATTTTACTGTCGTTATCAATCTTCGCAGCAATATTTCATCTATCCCATTTATTGCAAGGTACTCTTTAAATTAGGAGTGTATAGCTAATTGTTTTGAGAAGCCAGTGCTTAGCTCATTGAGGACTCGTTACAAGGACGAACCAGTGCTGATTGCTTATCCTGAAATATAGATAATATTTTATCACATGCTTTTGACGTTATTCCCGTAGTCCTAGTTAATTAGTGTTATTTAATTAGTTGTAATTAATGTAGTGTGTATTATGAAGTTACGGGGGGAGGGGAGGCATCATTGGGAGTTAGACAAGCGCTACATCCCAATCATGCGGTCCATAGGCTTGTTGCCCTTTGTGAGGCTGATCTCCATCAGACGCTACTTCACCATCAACGGCAGCCTGCTCGCAGCATTGGTGGACAGGTGGAGGCCCGAGACGCACACATTCCACTTTCGGTGGGGTGAGATGATGATCACTTTGCAGGACGTCTCATTCTTGACTGGTCTCCCTCTCCGGGGTGATGCATTTGTTCTAGCCCCTGCTATCTTGGAGGGTGCTCGTGGTGTCCCCCATGCTTGGCTAAAGAATTTCATTGTATACCCACAGGATACACCACCCGAGGTCATCAGGATGCACCTCATCGTGTACCTTCTTCAACTCTTTTGTTGGAGCATGTTTCCAGGCACACACGGCGATATTTGCAATGCCGAGTTCATCTGCTTTGTCGAGTTTTTGTTTGACGTGGAGTTTGGGGTGATGCCTTGGTACAGCCGAGGATCAGCAGTCCTATGTGCAACATATTGGGTGTTGTGTGACGCTTGCCAGTGCGGCACTGTTGATCACCCTAATCTGTGCGTGTGCTACATGCTCCTACAGCTGTGGAATTGGGAGCACTTCCCTGTCGGGCATCCGACCATCGTGATGCCAGTGCACCCATTCAGCGAGTTCACCGACCTGATAGACAGGCCCACTATGGGCTTCCAGTGATTGGTGCCCATTTGCGCCGGGCCAAGAGCAAACTGTCAAGGTGCTACTTGCTGTGGCACAACAAGTTTGGGTCATTGCACGACAATGACATCATTTGGGGTCCATAGACCGTAAACTTCGTGGAGCGTGTATCACCATACGGACTATCCCTGCAATGCCTACAGGACGCGGCGCTATGGGCGAAGACACACTATCTAGTGTTCTCATACATGGTGGAGGCTTACGCACCGCAGTGCGTAATGCAATAATTCAGTTTCCACCAGGTCGTGCCCCTCTGAACGGAAGATTCCTACCATGAGCCATACACTGGTGAGTCAAACTCCACCCAAGTAATATTTACACTTTGTATGTCTTGCTCTATAACATCGATAATTCTGGAACTGCAGGCAATCGAGGACTGGCTGGCATGGTACAAACTGGCAGCCAATGCACCATGAGTAGACGGTGACATGGATGGACAGGGCGCACCTAGATGTCGTCATGGAGCAGCATCAGCACGACATCCGGACATACAATGAGTACCTAGAGTGGTACGTACCCTGGTCGTATAGTAGACTCACTGTTCGTCCACCAGATCGCCTCAAACAGATCACACACGACAACAGTCTACAACACTCGATCGATCGCCACAGCACTTCACGGTGGCATGATAGCGTAAGACAGTTGCAATTTCTGAGAGATTCATTTACGAATTCATACCGATCATTACTGAACCTATTTCATATGCCACTTCAGTTGGAGCGGGCGCAATGCATCGCAAGCACGTCTGAGACTGCCCTCACTAGCCCAATCACACTAGTAGTCATGCAAAATACTTTGAAGTACATCCTAAAGTCGACCAAAAAATAGTGCAGAACCAGAGCTGCGGCCGTTCGATGGATCATGCTGTGCACATCAGGCATCCAAAGGGGGCACCATGCACACCCGCCAGGTCATCGTGACCTAGCAAGTCTGGCCGGCCATCGTGATCTACCGAGTCTGCTCAGCATCGTAGTACTAGCCACCAATCATCCACGGGCCGTATCGACGAGGAGGTAACTTGTGTACAAACCAATGTTTTGTTTTCCTATTAGGCCTTACGTTCCACTAACATCATGGCATTCTCCTGCCCTAGGTCTGTCATCGAGATGCATCACTTTTGATGTTTGCACCACCTACATAAACTACCGCTACCCGTCATTCATCTGCGTTGCACATTCGGGAGGTATGAGAATTGCATTGTACATCCGGAATATTTATTGTGACTAACATTGTTTCATCTTGCAGCCTCCAATTCAATATGGGGTGACGTCGAGTCTACCGATGATGATATGGGCCTCCGGATGTTTCCACTACTACAGAAAGCCTAATAGTAGACGGCCAATCACAGACGGTTTGACAAAACCGTCTGTGACTAACACTAACACGACGGTTTTAATTAGGACACCGCCTCGTGTTGGCGCGCGGAGAAAACGAGTATCACGCATTTGCTCTTAACTATGAACCGCTCGTTATAATTTAGTATCGCAGACGGTGCGTATTAAAAACCGCTCGTGATGATCCCATATTATCGCAGACGATTTTTAATTAAAACCGCTCATGATAAGATTGTTATCACGACGGTTTTTAATTAAAACCGCTTGCGATAATTCACTGACGGTTTTATTAAGAACCGCTCGTGATAATGGTAGGCGCCGCTCGCATCAGCATCTGTCTTCATTTCGATCCTAGACGGTTTTTAAACATAAACCGCCTATGATACTCCTTTTCCCGCCACAAACACCACAGACGGCCTCCAAATTAAAAGTCCGACAAACAGAGATTCCTGATTTTAATTCAAGACAGATTTAATTCATTACAAAAGTTCGACAAACAGAGATTCCTAGATTTTAATTAAAGGCAAATTTAATTTATTACAAATCTAAGAGAAAAGAGATTCCCATTTTAATCTTCTGGCTTCATATGCTTCTTCTTCCACTGGAGTTGGAGGATCACCACGAGTTCTCGAATGTCGTGAAGATTATCCTTGCCCTCTCCGCTTCCTCCTCTAGCTGGCAAATCATTAGCATGGCCCATAATCTCAAAGAGGATGGCATGATAAACCTCAACAGAATCGGCCGAGTCCGCTTGATCGGAAAGGTTATCTAGCACACTCGCTCTTCCGCAAGAGCTTCCTCCGCTTGTGGACATTGTAGAGAAGAACAAGGCCGAGGCGCTTCCTTTCGTGAGCAGAATGAGACACCTCCGTCGACGGCGGATGATGAGGTCCAGCTTGACGGACGATATTGGAAGCGAGTCGAGGAAGGAGAGCAGGGCGTGAGCGGAGGAGATGCTCCAGACGTAAATTGTTGGCCGCTGTAAGGTTGCGCCGAACAACTCATGATGGATAGATGAGAGGAAGGAGATGAACAAAATTTTAGATGTCATTGTTGAGAAATGTGGTGATGATCAAGAAGATGAGGGAGAGGACAATACGCTTAGATCAAGAAATGGAATAGTGCGTGCAAATATAAGCATTATCACAAACGGTTCGTATACCCAAACATTAATGATATAGACGCCAGATAACGATCAACAGACGTTAATGGAAACACGCCAAACACGGCGCTACGCAATGGATCGAAATTTTGAAGCTTATGGCGAGCGGTTTTTATGAAAACCGCTCAGTGATAAATGTTATCACGCATAGCTTTTAGTTAAAAATCGTCTGTGATGTCCCTTTGTCTGTCATATTCTAGATCGAGGTTAATATATAAGTACACATTGCTTCTAATAACTTAACTACATAACTATGAGACAAGAGATCACAAATTAAAGGCAAATTTATTAATTTCAATTAGAGGCAAATTTATTACAAAAGTCGCATTGTAAAGAGTTTCCAGATTGTATTCTTTTGGGCTTCGTAGCTTCTTCTTCAACTTGGGGACTTGGAGGATCACCGCTAAATTCTCGAACGCCGTTAAGATTGCCCTTGTCCTCAAGACTTCCTCATGCAGCTGGGCAAATGATCGCAGATCCATAATGTCGTGAGGATAGCATGAAAAGATTCCTCGAATCTGCGTTTTACTTGATCGGCAAGGCTATCCATCGCCTCGCAATGCGTGTAGAGCTTCTTCCGCATTGCACACATTGTGGAGAAGAACCAGGGTGAGGGCTGTTTCCCTTTCTTGAGCGGCATGAGACGCCTCCGTCGACGGCGGAGGATCAGTCAAGCCGACGGATGCAAGAAAGTCGGGAAGGAGAGCAGGCGGTGCGGAGAAGTCGCTCGGATGCAAATTGTTGGCCGCTCGTAAGGTTCCGCCAACAATTCGTGATGAACAGATGAGAGGAAGGAGATGATCACAAGAACAGAGTAGAAGCCATGTTGTATTGTATATTGTATTGTACGACGTAGAAGAGACTCGGATTAGGCGCGCATATTTAACCTTTAGCACAGACGGTTCAGATACCCAAACATTAATGATATAGACGCCAGATACCCAAACGTTAACTAGACGATCGAAACACGGCGCTCGCATCGAAACACGCGTGAAGCATTCTGGTATGAAGCTTATGATGACGGTTTATACGGGTAACCGTCAGGATATTGTCACGCGGTTATTAACACGAACCGCCTCGTGATAATGGAGATATCAGACGGTTCGTATTAAGAACCGTCGTGAAGTTTCACAGACGGTTCTTAATTCAAACCTTCGTGATATCTTGCAACACGCACGGTTCGTGTAACAAACCGCTGCGTGATAATCACAGTCACCAATAATTGTTGACCAATAATTGGTGTATGCCCGTGATTTCGATCTCGACCGCCCATTCTCTCCACATGGAATGGCAGCAGCATTCCTCCCACTACTCACCCTTATTAATAACCCCATCTACCTTTCCAGCGGTACTAGTCACGCGTGAGTTCATCCACTATCTAGCTTCCTTCATGCATCTCCTCCGCTATGAGCTAGCGCCTCCATTGCGCACGGCGGTGGCTGGACAACACACTCTACCGTAAGTGTCGTAAGTGTGTCTTTGTTCGCACGCACCGCCGCGCCATGAAGGGTTCGTTAGCTGTAATAGATTTGAATGCGTTTTGTGCTTGCCTCTGTATTTGATTGTTTTCAGCGGTATGGGTATCATTATTTTATTTGCTTGCTTGCCTCTCAGATTTGCATGTTCCTCGACGACGACTCACGCCGAGATGTGATGTCCACTCCAACAATCCTTCTTTTTCCTGCAAAATTCAAGGCAATTTTATTACAAAGTTCAAAAGACATTCCAGATTCTTGGTGAGCAATGGCGATACTTCTTGGTGGCGACTATCCATCTCGCTTTTTCCACTCTTTTTCTTCATCTCTGTCTCGATCACGACGCCGCAGCGGCGATGATTCAGCAGTAGATGAATCGCCGCCATCGCGCACGTGATACGCAGACCAGAGATGTAGAAAAGGAGTGGGAAGAAGCAGATGGATAGTCGCCACCAAGAAGTTGGCTATGTCGCCGCTCAACGAAGAATCTGGAAATATCTTTCTTTGCACTATTGTAATAAAATTGCTTTGAATTTTGTCGAAAGATGAATCGTTCGTCGAGATGATCGCCAACTCGAAGCATATATAGCATAGCATTCGAGGCACATCCGAGCTGCAGCTGTGTCTTGAGGAATGCCAAGAGCGACCTTCGATGTGGCGGCCACATCTCAAGACCAGCTCTTGGCATTCCTCGTGACACGCAGAAGAGCCTCGGATGTGCCTCAATGCTATGCTATATATGCTTCGAAGTTGGCGTCATGCGCCGACAAACAGCCATCCGTAACTATCATAGACGGTTTGTAGTGTAAACCGCTCAGGAAGAACTATCACGCACGGTTCTATACACGAACCGCCTGTGATACGATAAATCACGCATTTGCTGATATTTCAACCGCTTGGGATATTATGTACATCACACGGTTAATATTAATAACCGTTTGTGATACTTCGCGCACGGTATTAATACGAACCGCTCGTGATATATAATTTTCACGCATCGCTTTAGTTGGAACCGCTCGTGATATTCTGTAGTATTAATTACTTGGCGATTTTGCTTGAAGGATGTCGACACCGATCCGTCTTCATTGCGCAAAGATCGTGGAGCAAGGCGCCGCTTTAGGGAGTTGGGGTGAAAAATATCACCGCTCTTCTTATTGATCCGATCGAGGTTAGCATACTCAATTACTTAACATTCTTAGTGATCCGATCGTAGATTAGTATTCAATTACTTAACATTCTTAGTGATCTGATCGAGGTTAGTAGTAGAGGTAATAATCATTTTTGACACTCATTTGTCACTTGTGTAGCGAGATGGATCAAGCTGGATGTATATTGAGAACCGTGTGAGTGAAGAGTACATTATCGGGCGTGTCCGCTTTAGAAGGGCGGCCGAGCTAGATATGTTGAAGAAGGGGATGAAATATATGTATTGCCCATGTATTGATTGTGATAATCTCAAGATGTTTAGCAACTCAAATAGATTGAAGCTCACTTGATTCAAGGGGTTTCTAAAAGGGTACAAATGTTGGACCAACACGGTGAAGAGAATAGTACACAAGAAGATAGTTATGACATAGCCGAGGGAGACAACGATATGCCACTGTGGATCGTTCTTTCGATCATGAGGATAGGTCACATGATGACAACTGGATCAGATGTTACGTGATGCGAATGGAACTATAGTGAGAGAGTTTTGTAAATTCGAGGGCTTGATGGAGGACTCCAGAAACCTTTGTTCCCGGCTGCAAGCTGCAATACACGAGGTTGTCATCGTTCTAGAATCTGCTAAAATTGAAGGCAAGCAATGGTTGGTCCGACAAGAGTTTCACGACATTATTAGGTCTCCTAGTGGACATGCTTCCAACGGAAATGTGTTGCCGAGAACCACCTACCAAGCCAAGAAGATTCTTTGTCCATTAGGAATGGAAGTAGAAAGAATACATGCATGTCGGAATGATTGTATCCTGCATCAGTAAAGAGTATGCTAGCTTACATGTTTGTCCGTGTGCAAAACATCCCGATACAAGCGTAAAATGACTCGATGATGGGAAGGGCATCGAGGTGAAGCAAGGACCTCTGCTAAGGTGATGTGGTATCTTCCGTAATCCCCGCTTGAAGCGCTTATTTGCAAACCGCAAGGATGCAAGATTGATGCGCTATACACTGCGAGCAGCGTAAGAAAGACGGAATGATAAGACATGTTGCTGATTCTGCCCAAAGGAGGAACATCGATAGGATGTTTGTAGATTTCGTGTGGAACCGAGAAATATAAGGTTTGGGTTGAGTACAGATGGAATGAATCCTTTTGGTAACATGAGCACCGACATAGCACTGCCCGTGACTCGTGCATGTACAACCTTCCTCCTTGGTGTGTATGAAGCGGAAATATATTTTGATGTCGATTTATCCAAGGGCCAAGCAACCGGCAACGATATTGATGTGTTCCTAGCCCCATTGGTGGAAGATCTTGCAATATCGTGGAATGAAGGGGTACATGTATGGGATGCGGACAAACGAGAGAACTTCACTCTACGCCATGTTGTTCTGCACCATTAATGATTTTCCTGCCCTTGGTAACCTGTCGTGGTTGAGTATAAAGGAGCCAAAGCGTGTCCGCACCGCTTAGATTATACCGAGAGTGTGGTTGAACAACTCGCGAAAATCGTGTACATGCGCCACCGTAGGTTCCTTCCAAAGTATCACCCATACCGCAAGATGAAGAAACAATTTGACGAAAAAGAGGATGACTCAGCATCAAGACCTTTTAGCGGAAAGAGGTGTATGATATGGTCAAGGATATAAATGTTGTGTTTGGAAAGGGACGAAATTGAGGAAGAACATGTGGAAAAGAGGTCAATATTTTGGGACTTGCCTTATTGGGAGCACTTAGAAGTTCGCAATTGCATCGATGTCATGCACGTAGAGAAGAATGTATGTGACAGCTTGATTGGTCTCTTCATGAACATTCTGACAAAACAAAGGATGGTGTTAACGCAAGGCGTGACTTGGTCGCTATGAACATCGTGACCGAGTTAGCACCGATAGAGACCGATAAAGGCCGGACCTACCTTCCCAAAGATGTTACACTGTCTAAGTCCGAGAGAACTGAATTGTGCGATCCTTAAATGGTGTGAAAGTTCCATCCGGCCACTCGACAAGCATGAAGAAACTTGTTTCCATGGAACATTTGAAATTGATTGGCATGAAGTCTCACGACTGTCATGTGCTAATGACTCAAATGCTCCCTGTTGCAATTAGAAGTATTTTGCCGAACAAGGTTCGAGTGACAATCATAAGGCTATGCTATTTCTTCAACGCAATTGCTCAAAAGGTCATTGATCCGGATGGACTAGATGCTCTGCAAACCGAGGTGGTGACAACTCTATGTCATCTAGAGATGTATTTCCCTCCATCATTTTTTGATATCATGGTCCATCTCATTGTCCACCTTGTGAAAGAGATAAAAATATGTGGCCCCGTATTTCTACGTCATATGTACCCTTTCAAGAGGTACATAGGAATTCTGAAGTCCTATGTACGCAATCGATCTCGACCGGAGGGTAGCATCATCGAAGGTTATACAACAGAAGAGGTCATTGAATTCTGCATCGGCTACATGGCTCAGGTAGAGCCGATAGGTGTACCTCTATCTCGTCACGAGGGGAGGCTAGAGGGTATCGGGACTATTGGGAGGAAAGCAATAACTCCGGATCAACATACGTATGCTCAAGCCCATTTCATGGTTTTACAACACATGACTGAAGTGACCCCATATATTGAAGAGCACAAGGGCATGCTACGTCAGGAGAATGCAGGCCACCGTAAGTTTGGATCACGAGACAACACAACCGTCGCTCAACGAATGGTTCAAGGCGCAATTGACTAGGAGGTCGTCAAGTGAAACACTACAATGGTTGGCAAAAGGGCCAAAATTTATAATTGTGACATGGCAAGCATACGACATTAATGGCTACACATTTTATACAACAGATCAAGATAGAAAGAGCACAGTGCAGAACTCAGGTGTCCGCATAGATGCCTATGATGCGCACGGCAGTACCGCTGGCCCAAGCCCGTACTACGGGCTTGTAGAGGAGATTTGGGAGCTTGACTACATAATTTTTAAAATTTCTCTATTTCGGTGCCGTTGGGTCCAACTTCCACGGGGTGTAAAAGTTGACAAGTACGGCGTCACTACCCTGGACCTCGAATGTGTAGGATACAAAGACGAACCATTCGTACTCGCGAGGCAAGTTGTTCAAGTATTTTATGTAACCGACCCGGCAAATAAGAAGCGCCATGTAGTTCTTCAGGGAAAAAGAAGGATTGTCGGGTTGAGAATGTGGTGGATGAGGAAGAGTACAATCAATTTGATGATTTGCCTCCATTCGACACGCCATCGCTCGACGAAGAACAAGGCGATGAAGCAAGCTATATGCGTGTCGATCATCGTGAAGGGCTTTATTTAAAATGATATAGCCAAAGTGTAATAAATGATATTGGTTATGCTTGTGTTTTTCATAAATGTATCTATGTTATATAGCCAAAGTGATATTGGTTATTCCATTGTAATTGTAAAATGACTAAGGAACTAAGAAATAGTTATATTTATGGTTATGCTTATGCGTTTTCATAAATGTATCTATGTTCCATATTGTAATTGTAAAATGACATAGGAACCTAGCTAGTCATGGTATTTATAGTGAACTATCACGGTGGTTTATCAAAAGAAACCGCTCATGATAATACATCACGCACGGTTCTATAAATATAACCGCTCAGGATAATGTCATATCACGACGCGTTATATTGATAGAACCGTCGTGATAGCTCATCTTTAAATACCCGCAGCTAGGTTCATGGAGTCCGCTCCGCGCAGCTCTCTTGTCTCCACCTGCGCGCCCTCGCTAGCTAGGTTTTGCTCCTCCCACCGCCGCTCCCTCCCGACGCCGCCGTTCTCTCCCGATGCCGCTCCCTCCCGACGCCGCGGTCCCTCCGTCGCCGGTCCTCCCGACGCCGCTCCCTCCCGACGCCGCCGGTCCCTCCCGCCGCCGCTCCCTCCGCCGCCGCTCCCTCCCGACGCCGCGGTCCTCCCGACGCCGGTCCCTCCCGACGCCGCCGTCCTCCCGTCGCCGCTCCCTCCCGACGCCGCCGGTCCTTCCGACGCCGCTGCTCCTCCCGACGCTCCCTCCCGACGCCGCCGGTCCCTCCCGACGCCACTTTATATGCTTCACATGTTATATGCTTCACATGTTATATGCTTCACATGAATTTTATGTTATATGCTTCACATGTTATATGCTTCACATGTATTTTATGTAGCATATAATATATGCTGCAGTTGTTTAGCTCACTGTAGGCACTTCATAGAACCTTGTAACAATAATATATGCTGCACTTGTTAGCTGCAAGGTCTATTTAGAAGGCCCATAGCTCACTGCAATTAGTTAATCGTTAGAACTTTGTCAAAGGGCATAAAGCAAGTGACACACTCACTATCTTGTTCAATGAACTTGATGCATCGTTTGTGTCACTTGATTCATAGAACTTTGACAAGTCGGGTCCATAGCTCACTTCGCTAGTTTTTCTTAGAAGAGATGGCGTCCGCACAGCTTTTGCTGTCGTCATCCGGGTCTCACGCTCCCAAGACTCGTGAAATCTAAACGTGGCCGAGGAGTATCGAAAGGCCGAGGGCCGAATGACCATCACGGTGGTCTCTCCGAATGGGGTCCTCTGGAACCGACGAAAGCAAAGTCCATCATTTCGGACTACTGCGGGATAATTGGAAGGCAACGGGTCCCCATCACCATAGCAAGCTGGAAAGATTTGACAAAGGATCACAAAATCATCTATGGGAGGAACTTACAAATTCGTTTGAGATCCCAACAGAAGCACATGGACTCGTAACGGGCGCGCCTCGCGATGGGAAAAGCATGGAAGAATTTTAAGAGCACTCTTGTGACGGCACGTGGCCGAGGATGTCACGCCTTCACGAAGTATCCTTTCGTGTCGCCGAAACATGGGAGGCCTTTGTGCGGATGAAGACGACGACCGAATTTGTACAACGGCGCGCGCAAGGATCTCCATCACAAAATACGCACCCTCACGCACTCGGCACCGCTGGTACGCGGGTAAAATCCCGCAATGGAGGATGCAGGATGAGGTCGCAATCCGATCGAGTCCTCTCCGCCATTTGCCGGATCGCAACGCGAGCGCCGAATCGTTAAGAGCGAGGTCATCAACCACATCTTCGGGTGTCTCTTTCAAAAACCCCGCAGATGAGGAAGTGTCCCAACGCATGGTAAAATATGTTAAACAACATAGTTGTTAACACCTCTTGAAATTCATGGGTTCAAAAATAACATGATTAATTGCCTCTTGCAGCAATCATTGACTACCGAATCTTCTCGTGGCTCCTTTGAAGATTATAGGGAGATAGATTTACTATCACAGGCCTTGGGAAACAAGGAGCACCCAGGTCGCACACGAGGCATGGGGGTTTATGTACCTTGGAGGCACGGATTTCCAGATTACTCCGACACATATAGGAGTAGGAAGAGATCCAAGGCGTACCGCGGCGAACAAATAAAACAGAGCTTGCTCAACTTGAGGAACAACTATCCGCCTCACTTCAAGAGCAGCATCGCCTCACTTCGAGGAGAGATAGATTCGTTGCGGAAGAAGCGAGACAAGTCCGCAACCAATCGCAACCCACTCCTAGTACTGCGGTACCCAGTCCCCTCAACGTCGCAGATGGCTGCGCGCCCACACCAATTTCTGAACATAGCGACGACCACTTACGTATTGATGACATTCGGGTAATGTACCTCTTTAGAATGGTACATAGATCTCTAGTGGACGCCTTAACTCATCTCTTGTATCGTTATGTAGAGCCCATCCCTTGCAGCCTCAGTCGCTTGTTGGCTCTATTCCGCTGACGCTGGCGTGGCATGGTGTATCCATTGCTGCCGGGGACGCTGGTGCACGGTGTACAAGTAGACACCGGTTTCATAAAGGTCCGTGGACATGATTAATGATATTTTTAAGTCCGTCCCTCTTGAGAAGCCCCCAAACGAAGAGATTAAGACATTAGGGATGCCGTCCACACATTCATTCGGTGGCCCAAGAGGACATCGTCCTCGACATGTCCGTGCCACAATCTTCACATCCAGTGGCCCAAGAGGGACGTCGCTCGACTCGCACATCGGCTCCGGTGGCTCCACCTCCACCTCCAAATCCAAAGAAATCTGCTGCATCGGCTCCGCCGAGACGCCACCGAGAACATATCATAGCGAGGCTCCAAGGCCTCCAAGGCTCATGCGAAGAAAATTAAGCGGGTCCCGTGCCATGGAAGTTTATTCTAGGAGTGTCGTTGGTGCCCGATTCACAATTACGCCAGCTTGGTATGATTTGTAATACATTGCATGCCTGGTACATGGAGAAGTCCAACATGAAGCCAAACCGGCAGAGTGCATTCACTGTGAAATATAACGAGACGCATTTCCTCCATGACTTGGGCTACATCGTCGTGACATTCAAAGATTTATTCTTACTATTCAATCTCGACGAACTCGACGCCTCACTTCTACGATGCTGGACACTGTAAGTGTACTGTACAATGATGTTCTACATTCATGTTATACAGATAAATGTCATTACTCTTTCTTTATGTATAGATAAATGATCCAACAAGCCCGGAAATTGCGATGACCGGTGGGTTTCCTCAACCCTCACTTGGTCTCTGAGCAATCTATCAACGCAGATGCATCCTTCGTGGAAGGTTACATAACGAGGGGATTGATTGCTCACACCGACAAGGAGTACGTCATGGTACCCTTCAACCAAGGGTAAGTGCTTCACTAGTTGCCACACATATGTTTCATTTGTACTTTACATGCAGCATGAACTTAGGATTAATCACTATGGCAACACATATGACTAGGAATCACTGGATTTTGATTGTGATTGTACCAAAGTGGAGCAAGGTAATATACCTTGATTCCCTCCTTAGAGCAACCACGACTTCATGCGTGTGCAAGAAGTACTTAACAGTAAACTCATTTCCTCCATACATAACTCTATTGTAATATTTCTTTTGTTTGCCACGGCGAGGCTAAGTTTTTGAATCACGTGAGGGCGCTTTGCGAATATGTTGCCCAAGGAGGAACACACGACAAATCCAAAGACACGCTACGACACAACACGCGATTTCCAGTACCGCTACAACACAACAATCCTATATCATACTTTGTAATAATGCCTCTAGAATTGACAATACCGATGTATGTAATTCTATTTTTGCGATGCCACCACCAAGCCTACGAGGCAACGTATGTGGATTCTACGTTTGCCGCCATATGATGGAAATCATGGGTACTAAGATCAATGATCCAGAGGTTTGTCAGGTCCTTCCAATAATTATTATTTTCTGATTATATTACACACACATGCTAATTAATGACTTAACATTGCTCCTAGCGACAACGGGTGAACTTCGACGGAAGTGCATATGATCTTGACAATCTCGTCGATATTCGTGCAATCATCTCCCAATTCTTGCTAGCGAGGTCATAAATAAGAGGAGAGTTCCACGCGGCGATGGTGATAATTAGATGTTGAAACATTGGATTCAACTGCACAAATCAAACAATTCCTTCAATTGAATTCATTTGTCGATTTTGTGTAACAATTTTCATTCTATATATGTGATATTGTGATATTGTTACATTCATCCGTATCGAATTTTGTTGTAATTTACTATGAGTTGCAATTAACTTATATCTGTCATTTATCTATAATCGCTTGCTTTGAGAGGGCATGGCTAGCATATCCTGAGGCTAGCCAAGAAACAAAGATATAAAATGGATGATGCACTTGGTATCACGAGCGATTCGTTGTTAAAAACGTCAGCGATACCATATCACGCAGTTTCAAAGAGTGCCGTCGTGGTGTGACTAATATCACGCACGGCTTTTACTATCGGCGTCAGGATATACACAATATCACGCACGGTTAGTAATACAAACCGTGCGTGATATTGTGTATATCACGACGGTCTTGATTACTAACCGTCAGGATAGGCGAGTATCACGACGGTTTTATAAACAACGCCGGTGATACTCGTCTATCACGCACGTTAGTAATCAAGACCGTCAGTGATATACACAATATCACGAGCGGTTAGTACTACAAACCGCTCTGTGATATTGTATATCACGACGGTCTTGATTACTAACCGTGCGTGATAGGCGAGTATCACCGACGGTTGTTTATAAAAACCGCTCGTGATACTGCGCTATCGCGCACGATTAGTAATCAAGACCGTCTGTAATGTTTTATCACGAGCGGCTCGGGAACCGCTCGCGATAACCACCAACTATCATCGACACTAAACACCGACGGTTCAGAACTCGTCTGTGATGACGATTCAAACCGCTGCGTGATAGGGCTGTCAGAGCGATGTTCCAAAGAGCAGTACATAGCACCAAGACTTGCAGCGTATGTAGGGTAGAGCTCGGCGTTCATACTATACGCAAAGTTTGGAGACTTTGGTGGGCAGAGCTCCTGCAGCTTTGCTACCATGTCGTACGGTCAAGGCGAGAGCTTTTTTGCACCACGAGGGAGATTTTTATAGTCCTTCATTCATAACATTATTGCTGGCGGCTCGCAGTTCGGCATGTTTCAATTGGAGGACATTGACCCTTACCAGACCCAGCCTGCTGTGAGCCTACTGGACCACAGCCGGTTACTGAGAAAATGGAACAATCTCTATACTTTCTCCGAACCGAGACGCAACCTCTGGACCGGCTGACATACCCCACGTGATATGCTCATGCCCAACGAATGACAAGGCAACACACAGGGAGGCAGATGTGGCGAGCAGATAGTAGTGGCTCAGATAGGTAAGCCATATCGCATCTCGTGCGACGCGTTAATTACATGTACTTCTACAAAAATTTATAATGTATGAATTACAAAAGATGTCTAAGCATCGTTAATTTCGTCATTAAATTAACATGAATTAACATGACAAATCCAAAGTACATAAAATTCTTAAAAAAATTATACAATTACTATGACTATGCGGGAGGTTTCTCACAAAATTTTGTTATTTTTGGAGTTCGTTTGCTATATGTAACAGCTCCTACAAATATTGAAATCGTATGAATTTTTGAGCAACATTCACCATGGATAAAATTACCAAAAAATTATATAGCTAAGTATGTTATGTAAGGAGGCTACACATAAAATTTTGTTGTTTTTTGAGTTAATTTGCTATATTTGAAAATTCAAAAATTCAGTACGCAAAAAAAATTAGAGCTGGTAATTAGGCCGGGTAATCAGCTGGCCTAATCATCTGGCGCCTGGTGGTGGGACGGCAGGCCACCTACCATCTGACCATAGGATGGTAGCTGCTACGTGTCAGCCGATGCGCACTGCCGTCCGACCACCGGACGGCAAAAATACCATTTTTGTCAATATGTTATGCATACTGCCATTTTTGTAAATACAGTGCCAAACAGTGCCAAATATACTAAAAAGTCAGTGACCTGGATGTGTAAGTGACATACTTGCTCTCGAGCCCATACGACCTGAGTGTGTGCATGAAGCAGCGGATCTAGAATTTTATCTATCTCAGGCTAAATTCTAATATATTAACATTATAAAACTAATGTTAATTTATACCTACATCATGGCATAACAAAGGTAAGCCATTAATGCATCATTGACATAAAACTTTAGCTCAGTGCTTCAATAGAAAATGTAATAAGAAAAATATGGCAAAAGATAAGTATCACGGCGAGTGACCGAGTGAGTGATGTGACGCATGATGAAGTGGTGAGCGTGTTCCATCCGATTCTCCCTGGATAGATCATCAGTTTGGTAGATGCAGATTTGGATGGATCAAAATTAAGTTCGCCACTACAACTCAGAAAGCTTTGTGGCTCATATAGCTAGCTAGGAAGAAAGTAAAACCGGGTGTCGGGGTGTGTACCTATAAAGTATATAACGGCTTGAAATATCACCAAAAATCTGCAGTTGTTCAGCTGTTCATGTAGGAAACAAAGAAAGAAATTGCTTCTGTGTTTTTATTTTTTGAGAGGAAGAAATTGCTTCTGTGTTTTTTATTTTTTGAGGGGAAGAAATTGCTTCTTTCTTATAGTAAGAAGAAATTCCTTCTTTTTCTTTTTCTGAACTACATAAGAAATTGCTTCTTTTTATAAGTCAGAACAAATTGCTTGTCTTTCTTTTTGAACTATAGTTAAATATCCGTACATTACTATAATTAGAAAGAATATATTATCTCAACATATCGAGATAATATCATCGAGATCGACATGCCCGACCCACGCCCTTGGCTCCATCTCCGCGTTCGAATGTGTCATGCCTCGTGTGCTCGGCTCCACCATGTGTTCGAGCTTTGGTGTTTTTTTGTTTTGTTATTAGAGAATTTTTATAAAGACTTATTTATTTGTTGATAGATTGTTTTTTCTATTTTTTGTTAGAGACTATTTTAGAAAGGTGAAAGGAGGAGTTGGGAGTAGGGATGGCAGTCAGGCGTAACGGGTACGGGTAGTGCTCACCCATACCCATACCAGCGACCCCGATTTACGCCCACAGGCATACCCGCGAAGGACGACGGGTCAAAAACCTCGCCCATACCCGTCGCCCGTGGGCATACCCATTTACCTGCGAACTGAGTGCATCACATTCCTGTGAATATATTTTTGTCGATTCTGAGTTGCAAGTTCATATACGGAAGAAAATTGGTTGAAGACTTCTCATGTTAAGGAAATACACATTTGTACATCCAGAACAATAACATAAAACTGGTATTGAAGTAGACTTGCCTGCTTACCAAACAATGAAGCAATAAGCAAAATGATGTGTTCTTCTAGCTCCTCCTGACAACTCTCTTATTTGTTTTTCTTGTTCACAGGAATCTGAAAAACCATATCTCGGAAGAATTTTAATATGCTTACAAGTATCTCAGAAAACAACAATAAGTTAAAAATCGAAATGCGGCGAGCTGTTTTGTAATAGAGGCCAACTAGAGTTAAACTGTTTCTTAAAATAGAGAAACCTCCAACCTCACCTACTGCCTTATCAGCCAATTTTCATATCAATCTTTTCTCTAATTCTATTACCTCATAATTTCCATTGAAACATGAAACATAGTGTATGTTGCTATGGCAGGATTTATACAACAAAAGGGAAGACAATGAAGCAAGATAAATTTGACCAAATCATAAAATTCCAGCCAGAAAACTCAACTAATAGGTTGTTTCATATAACTGAAAGGCAAACAGGAGATCTCGTTATGGTATGGAAAATCAGGACACAACCAGCTGTTATTAGATTTTGAGCACAACAAATATTTTCTAATCCTTCAAGTTTACTTAAATAAACAATATATACAATTTACATATAACCTTGTTGGCAATTGTAATGTCAGTTAATCTTATACAGGAACTTGAAATCATTTCTATCCATTTTCAGTTTTACAATAGCAATGACAACTATAATGGGCCTAATGGCAGTCCATGAACATATGAACTTGCAGGAAATAGTGACAAATTTTGTTCTCTTACAAAGTACTACATCACAACATTAATCGATACCCAAACATCTGAAATCTTAGAAGAGAGAGAGAGAGGAAATGAGCAGGAGCAGAGGCCACTTTCCTTACCCATCGGCCTTGACAATTCTCTCCTTGTTCTCTATCGGCATCAGCACGCAGCAGAGGCAGTCGAATAGGTTCTCGAGCATCTCCTCCTTGTCGGAGGTCTTTGGATCCCTGGACTTGTACATGGCAATGGCCTACAGCAAGCCGTCGACCCCGTTTATCTGGCCCAGGGCTTCTGGTTGGCAGGACTATTCTGGAGGAGGATGGCGAGGATCTCGGAGGCGTACTGCTTGTTGGCGTCGAACTCGCGGGCTTTGAGGTGAGCGAGGAGCCAGCGGAGGAGCTTGGTGCAGTCACAGTCGAGGTTGGCAAGGTGGGGGCGGAGGTCGAGGATGTTCTCGAGGACGGCGAGGGTATGGTGGACGGCCTCGGCCTTGTCGGGGTCAGCTTTGGAGAAGCGGGAGAGGTTGTGGATGAGGAGGTTGAGGGCGTTGGCATCGGCGAGGGCGTCGGCGAGGGACTAGACCCCGGCCCACATGTCTACCCATCGTTGGGAGGTGGAATAGCTTGACACCTATAGCCCACATGTCTACCCATCGTTTAGGAGGTAGGGGCAGCGAAAGGGGAGGGGGGTGGGATGAATAAATCGCATCATTATTAGGTTTTGTTCAAGTAGTATACCATAAAGATATTATGTAAAGCTCAGGACTTCAAAATGTGCTTGATGATTCCATTGTTCTCGGAACAAATTAACACTTTTTGTCCATGAAACTTGGGCCGGCCTAGGCCCAATTAGGTCTGCGTGACTATGATGTCAGGCCAGTGGTATTCCTTTTCGGTTTAAGCAAGGGCTTACTTCCTCCTGCACTTGCTACAATAAGTGAGCCCTTCGGCCTCTTCTGACTTCAAATATCCCATGAGCTAGGGATAATGTGATCGATGCGAGTAATCCAACGGATTGCAAATCAACAACCTTTTTCCTGATGGGAAACAAGTTACCTATCCACCTTATGTTTAATTCTTTTTTCATATTATTTTTAGTCGGTACCTGTCTCACGAACTCAAGTACGTAGCTCTATTATTTTGGAATAATAGATGAAACCTAGTCAAATTTCCCCCACAAAAATTACTACCAGAAGAAGTTAAAGTAGCACAAGTTTTTTTCTTGCTGTGGCTAATGTTTTTAACTCTAGCATAAATGCTTATGTGAACGAACTTAATACCGATAAACTGTTTCGAAAAGCTGTCCCGATAAGCTGCTTCGAAAAAATAATTGAGAAACCATCCCAATTATTTGTTTTGGAAAAGACATAAGTTATAAATTGAAAATAATAAGTAGAAAACCAACTTGTACATCATTGATACTCGTCAGTCGTATATATCTTACTAATTATACGAACTGATTAAGCACTATATATTCACTAATAATAACACTCTATTATAGTTCTAAAAAAAGACCGAGGTAATTAAATAGATGAGGCAACTATGCCGATGTAGTCGAGTTCGACGGACCCCAGCCACAGCTTGCCATCCCGCTCCACCACCTCGCTGAGCGTCACGCCCTTGGCGGCCGTCAGCTCCTCAACCTCCACGCCGTCGCCGTCAAGCCGGACGCCCACCAAGTGCTTGACCGGAGCCGCCGCCGCATTCACGTTCGACCGCGCCTTCTCCTGGTTCAGCGCCACCCAGTAGCCTCCCCTCCCATCGCGCTTCACGTTGTCCGGTACCGGCAGTCGTCAAGAGCTCGGACCGCCAGCCACCGGGCCCTTAATCGATACCTAACCACCTGGCATGGCACGGTGTGCGCGACGATGAGGTGTGTCCCGTCGTGGCTGACAGCGACGCCGTTGGGGTACGGCAGGCCGGACTTGAGCACAGTGACGCGCCCCGTCTGCGCGTCGTACTTGAGCAGCCGCCCCGTCGCGTCGGCGTTGAATATGATCGTTGTTGAACTGCGCGGTAGGTTAAGGCTGCTGTCGGTGAAGTAGACATCACCGTAGCCCGGTCGACGTCGACGCCGTTGAGGAAGTTGAACGGGACGCCGCCCGCCTCGATCGCCAGCACCTCGGCGTCGCCGCCGTCCGGCCCGATCCTCATGAGCCCCAGGTACGCGTCTGCGACGTAGAGGTGGCCCGGCCCGCGGTGGAGCGCGAGCCCGAGCGGCGCCCGCGACAGCCCTCCGTCTCTGCGATGGCGCCACGCGCGCCGTGCCGCACATCGGGAACCTCTTGTAGTTGGCGTGGTGGGCGAAGTCCGTCCAGCCGACAGCGCCGCCGCCCACTGAGGACGCGCCGTTGGAGACGCCGGTGTAGGGCCCGGCCCTCGCCGTCGGCGAGGCTCTCGCGCGCCGTGGCGACACCGCCGTCACGGTCAGCCGGCGGGGGGAGGTGGAGGCTCCACTGCGTGCTGCTGGTCATTATCGGCAGGGACGCCGCGCACGAGGGAACCAGGGAGGCGGCGAGGAGACCGACGAGGAGGGGGAGAAGCCACGACGTCGCCGAACTGCGCCCCATGCTTAGCCTCACGCGCGTGAAAGCCCAAAGCACGACGACGACGACGAGGAAAAAATGCGTGGTATCGCGGCCCGTCAGATTCGGAGCTTTGCTTTGCGGCAGGTAAGAGGGCGTCGGCAGATATAATATAGAAGGAAATCTGCGCGCGGGACGGGGATGGAAACCGAACCGTAATGCCTGCGAGGGAGTTTTGGGGCGTTTGGTCCGCGGAGTTCCATCTCAGACAAGGCATCCCGAACGGGATGGTTACAGATGCTATATCACATCCGATAAAATCGAATGTATCGAAACGGTTCTATCTATCTTGATACCGTGAACTAAACGACCCTTAGTGGATGCGAGCGCATGATACCGGTTCTGTCGATATCGGTATCTGAGAAAGGCACAGCCACAACTGCACGAACTGTTCGCATAAATATCATAGTAGCTATTGTTTCAAATTTGACAATCGAATATCTGTTTTTGTAAATCTAACTCTATGGATTTTCCGAGTTTGGCAGGTATCTACCGAGCTGAGGGTCCTCAGTAGGCACCACCCGAGTTATAGTAACTCAGCAGGCACCTACCGAGCTAGAGGAGCTCGCTTCAGCAGTTAATGCCTGGTGATTAACAAAAGAAAAGAATTTCTCTTTTTTTAAAGAGCCATCGCGACATGACTATTTAGGATATTCTTTTAAAATTAGCATTTAAAGTATTTTTTGGACCGTAAATAAAGTAAATTGTGGCACTACAAGAGATCTGACCTTCTATGACGGTTCATTTAGGTCATAGACAGAGGCTTTTACGTCACCATAACACGCTCTGTGACGGTGCAGTGACGGAATACTTACTGTCACAGAAGGTGCGTGCATGACGGGCGAGGGTAAACCGTCACAGAATTGGTGACAACAATATTTCCGTCACCAACAATAATGACGGTCATTACTGTCATTAAAACCGTCATGAAATCTCAACTAGACAACTGCCACGTGTGTGCTAACGTGTCAAACTGATGTGGTAGCTGACGTGTCAAGTGATGTGGCACTGATGCAGTGACGATTTTTACCGTCATTAGTTCTATTGGGCTGATTTCTAATACACCCTTTTATTGGTCTGATTTCTAACACGCCAATTTCAGGACCAATTGTGGCCTGACTAGATTCAAACAATATTAACCATACAATTGAATTCAACAAATATGACAGCCATACATTGATTCTTAACAAATTTCATAGTCAACATCCATTCATCAACAGTTTAGAAGCAATAATCTCAACCATACATCCAGCTCATTCATACATCCAATTCACCATACATCACGGCTTAAAGTGTGAAATAGTTTGTAAGCTAAAGCAATACTAAGTTGATAGTTTGTATTGCAGCAGCCACAAGCTACACCAAAATACTACAGAGTTCACCAAAGACTATTACCAGCCCAAAGTCCAGGGATAGATACAAAAGACATAATTTAACCAACTCGCCTGGATGCATATCTAGATGACAAGGATGCTCACAAATTTTAGGGAGGAGTGACTTGACCCTGATTGAAGTTAATCAGCTGTCGAAGGAGGGCATGAGTTTCTTGCTGTCCCTTCTTCAAACTGTCAATTTCATGCGCTTGGCTAGCCACCTCTTGCTTAAGTTGTGCAGATTGTTGCTTAAGTTGTGCAGATTCTTGCTCCTTGGCCTCAAGTTAAGCCTGTAGCTCCCGCACCTGTGAACTAACTGCATTTCTACTACTTGGCTTGGAGGTTGACAACCCGACATTTTGAAGAAATGTGCTTAACTGCGGCAGCACCTTGGAAACAATTTCAATAGAAGACATCGGCTGTTGTCCTTCTTGCATTGGTTCACCTCAATTGCTTGCATAGCGACCTAGCAAATGAATGATGCAAAATTAGCATTGAATTTGGTACAGATTTCTAGCAAGATAGGAAAAACAACCTCTGAGAATACTTTACAGAGACTTGAAAATGACCTTACTTTAGCCAAAATAGCCTCAAACATCATTTCAAGCATGTACGGTTAACCTCAAACAAGAGCTAAAAGCAGTTATATGAAGGAAAAGACGGTATACTTGCAATATATCATATTTGAATTTAGAAGACTACATTCACCCAACTGGAAATGAATAATGTAACAAAGTAGTCTTATGCAATAAGTACATCATAACTCTTGCAACATCATTTCGACAACAAAAAAAACAGCCCACAATCATTTCCAATCATGAAGTAAAGGCAACAGTGTCCATGCTTAACTAAGAAGAGGAGACAGTATTCAAGTTGACTTTCAAGTATGTCTTGTAGAAGAGGGGAAAAGTACTTACAATTGCATTTTGGATAGGCTCACAAAAACCACTCTTCTTGCTGCAATGCATCTCCTTGAACAAATCAATTGCAGTGGGCTCTGTGTCTTTATATTTTTCTTGTTTCTAAAATGATGAGAAATCAACTTAAACTTGTTAGCTTGAACCAATTTCGTGGTTTCTCATTTCAAATAATGTGCAGCAGACTTTAATGAAATGAAATGTGACCAAAGTGCTACCAGCAATGCACTCATGCAAATAGTAGCAAATTATAGAACCTAGACTTAGAAATACAAGCTCATTGAACAAATTTTGCTCATTCAAGTATTTTTCATTCCCACATGATCAATAAGTATAGCAAGGACATAAATTCAATTGGAGGCATATGTTTACATGTAAATTAGAAGCACATGAAAAGAGGCATATATACAATTTCAAGCATGTACGAGGTATATGCTGGATTTCAGAACATGAACCTTGAGACAATAATAACAATCCATAATCCATGTAAATTAGAAGATCAGCAACAACATCACATAGCATTAAGTTTGTCCCACCGTGACATAGGCATGTGCAATGTAACACCGAGAGCCTGTACGCTGGTGGAACTGGACTTTCGCACGATTAGCTTGGTTTTTGACACAAGTGTCCTGTAGACCACACAAATTTGTAAGGTAAAGAGGAATGAAAACAAGTAAGTACTAAAAAAGGACTACAAATGCCACTTTCAATGTTTGACTACTCAATATGAATGGAATTAAGTTGCTGCTATTTATATTAAAATCAAATTTACAGGAACAAAAGGAAGTCTTAAATAATTTGAATCAATGCCATTTGTTATAAGTACAAGATACCCTTCATTGGATGTTATCCTTGCTGATATTTATCTATTTAAAGGACCAAAAGAAGCATGCATCCACTATGAACTGCTCAAATTGGAAGAACCAGGCAGCACAAAATCTGAACTGTCCAAGCTGTGGACTCAAAAACTTAAAGAACATATATAGATGGCTGGATGCTATGGTTAAAACTTAGAAAGCACCCTGGACTAAAAAGGTTAAAAAACAGCAGCCACACCGGCTGTGTTTCTGCAATAGTGTATTGTTATTATACAACAGTATCAATCAGATCAAGACACTCAGGTGGTGTAGTTAAAATTAAATTTCACAACTAAAAAAGTATATGAAGAACTAAATGGCCATAAAATGCTTCTAACAATAGTATTGATCGCTAGTGCTATCAATTGGTCATACCTTGTGTTTTGGGTTGGACCACATCTCCACTAATGCTCTCCATTGATCATCAGTCATACAATTCACAGGCGACGTTGTCCTCACTCGATTTGCCGGAACTCCATCAAAGTACTTCTTTTTCAGCCTATGCCTCATCTGACGTTGTCCACCCTTTAGCATGTCAACACAAGCATCTTGTACAGCCTTACTTTCAGTGTCCATGTTGAATTGGATCTAGTAAAAAAATAGAGATTAGATTTGAAAATGAAAAGGACACAATGAACTATGATTGAACAAGTCAAATAGATATTGACTTACACCAAGTTTGCCAATGTAGTCGCAACATGATGTTTATTATCTTTCTTCTTGTACTCCTTCCAAAGGTGGAAAGATAGGTGTATCTTTGCTGAGTGAGATCCCACCTCGATGCAAGTTTTGCAGCTTGTATTGGTGCCTCCGCCTTCTATTCCCTTCAGCAATGTGAATTTTAATCTTAGTCCCTAGCCCTCTGCTCAACGTCTCCAGCTCTTTGCCATGATTTTTCCCGATGCACTGTTGTGCACTTGCGATAATGCACCTAACAAGATTTCATTTGTAGAGTTAGTAGCAAATATATTCTAGATTTACTAAATAAGTAGCAATATGATTTTACTAGCATATCTGAATGTTTGTACTGTTACCTAGGACTGATACGTGCTAATAATAGTGAATGCATAAGAAGATATTAGCATTAAATCTATTTGTACAGATTCAACATGTATCATTATCTCTGAATGTAGTAAAGAACATTTCATATATGGTGACCAGGTCGCATAAGCACTTGCCTTCATCATTGTTGTTGATGTGCTCCTCATTCTGGCTTGTAGTAGTATTGGTAGATGCCAATGCATCATGTGTGACAACAGCGAGGCTTAGATTGGCAGCAGTCTTTTGCCTAGTAACACTAGTAGTTTCCCCTTGTTCTTGTGGTGCCACCACTCTCTTTGATGCTTTCGAACCTCCAGCAGAGAACTTGCCAATATGTTGGACATTCTTGTTACGTACATCCTCATCCAACTTAGAAGCCTAGTATGAAGCAAACAAGAAGAATTAGACCCAAAAATAATGGAAGTGCAGTCACCAAAATGATAATGATCAATAACAATACTTTGTACCTTGCTGACTTCATCTTCGTCATCTTGGTTAGAGCCCTCATCGTCCTCAGGATTGTACAGAGATCCTGATTTTTCAGGAACATCATCCTTGTTCCTTGCACTTGTACCCTTAACTATTGCAGCTAGGGCACTGAGCCCAAGGCTTTGGAAGGCTTGATTGTTCCTCATAATATTTTGAGCCCTCTCTCTTTCACATTCAAGTGCCATTGCTTCTGTACATTCAATTAAAACAACTGTAAGGGAGTAGTCACAGCAAAAAATAAAAATGTATGCTGCTGCAAGCAAAATAAAAATGTATGCTGCTAGCAAAAAATATATGCTGATGCTGCTAGCAAAAAGTGTATGCTACTGCTAGCAAAAAATGTATGCTGCTGCCAGCAAAATAAAAACGTATAATGCAAGGATGCATGGAGTACTCACACTTCCTGGTGATTTTTTAATTCATGGAGGCTTATTCAAATATCTAAGGTACACCATGTGCACTTTGGTTACTATTGCCAATTTCTATCCATCACACATACGAAAGAAATAAATTGGGGAAGTGTGGTGCTGAAGTGTACTACCTTACATATATAGACCAAATTGGTAAATTAGATACAGCCAGTGTTATAGATTGAGATACACAAGTGCTGGAGTAATTTAGAATCAACACAAACGTGGCCATCACACCCCCAGATATCTAGCTAGCTAGGTTCTCTAAGCTGATATGACATGAATGAATATAGAACATGAATGAGGTTATAAGCTTTAGGTAAAAAGTAAATTGAGTGAATTAGTTATGCAATGTAGTTCTGTAAATTCAGTTCTGCAATAGAGCTTATATAGAACATGAATGTAAGTTAGTTTTGCAATTTAGTTCTGTAAATTAATTATACAGTTTCAGTACATAAAACTCAGGATTCATTCATGGATCTCTACTGTTCCCACAGGAACCAAAATCTGGCCACATCACCATGACCTTGCAATTAAATTCTTATTCTCATTATTATTTATAAATCATATTTTTATCACATTGTTCTTTTGAGTACATGTTAATCCATTTAGTCACAGGATGAAAGGAGATTTAGACATGCAGCCAAGCAAAGGGGCAATTATCTAGTCAAGCACACCTGTCATAAGAGGGAGAGCAACAGGGGCTTGGCCAGATGATAACAGAGTAGGAGTCGGCCAAAACAAGGGAGGCGACGGCTCTAGGGTGGCGGTGATGGCGTTGGCTAGAGCAAGGTGGGGAGCAGCAAAACAGAACCTTGGGGATAGGAGAGAGCCAAGGGAGGTGATTGGCCCAGCCGGGAGGTGTCATGGCAGGGCGGCGGTGGTGAGGAGCAGCTGGGCATAGGGAGGCCGTGGAACGACGACGACTGGGGACGATAGGGGGCGAACTAGGGTGAGCATAGGCATGAGTAGAGTTGGAGGAAGCTCACCTAGCTTACTATGTGGTTGGGGAAGCTTCAGAGGAGGCCAGCGATAAAAGCCAGGGACGGTGGCGGGTGGCTCCCAGTGGCGCCTGGCTCAGGTGGCCGGGAGGTTAGGCTATTAGTTGGAGCAGCTTCAGAGTGCCGTGGTGGAGCTCCCACGACAAGGAATTGGAGGGAGGTCAGCCATGGAGGAGATGAAGACTGTGGAGGTGGCTTTGGCCGGATGTAAGGTGAAATGCATCAATATCTGGCCACATCACCATGACCTTAGCAACTACGATTCATTCATGGATCTCTACTGTTCCCACAGGAACCAAAATCCCGCCACCCCAAACCCTTAGTTCAAACAGGAACCAAAATCCCCTCACCCCAAACCCTAAGTTCGAACAGCAGGACACCAAGAAAAACCAAAATCCCGTCGGCCCCCCTCAGATCGACTCGCTGTTCCCTTTCCTAGCGCTCAAGCTTGAGGAATTACCTGTAGGCGTCTGTGTCCTGGCAGTCTGCACCTTTCTCCCAGGAGGCATCTTGTATTTGGAGCAGAACTCGTCGCCCAGCACTAGGAAGGAAGAGGGGGCGGCCGGGAGAGGGTCTGGTGGCGCCTGGGAGCGGGTCTGGGCGGCTGCAAGGGAGCAAGATGGTGGCGCTGGCTTTGGCAAGGAACAGGGGCTGCGGCGGGGGTGGAGGGGGAGTGGTGGCGCCGGCACTGGAAAGGAAGAGGGTGGCGGCTGGAGGCGCAGGGGGAACCGGGGAAGGAGGAAATGAGACCGGGATGTAAGGGTTCCACTTCTGCAAGGAATTTTACTATAATACCCTTGATTTGAGTCCAGGAAAGACTTGTGACAGTGGACAGAAGTGGCAATTGGCCCAAAAAAAAGATGGCGGGGGACTGAGAGGCTGGCGGCAATTGTTGGCGGGGAGACGAAATTTTTTAGCTTCCTAAGACCGGGGGCAGATTCGGAGGTTTTTTTAAAGCATATTAGGGTGTAAATTATCATTAAAGTAAGGAGAAGCAAGTATTTAATAATGATATGATAAAATTATGCATTCAAAAAAGATGACAAATTAACATTGCAAAGGACTTTTGTAATATGATAAATTATGTGAGAGTGAATCATGTGAGTTCATATGGGTTAGGGAATCATATGGCCTACTGATATGCAGAATGTTTTTTCTGAACCAGAATATGCGGAATGTTGGTTACAGCCTAAAGAATTAATTCCTTGATATCATATTGCCAACTAAATAGAAGAATTAATTCCAGTTATATTAACAATTAACTTATAATACAAAGAGTTTATTATACACGTGTCAACACAAACATGAACATAACTTGGTGGTAAGTACCCTCCCTTGAGAGGCAAGGGTTTCAAGTTCTAGCCCCACTAGAGCCTCCTTTTTTTGGCCCATTATTTATAGTTTCCTGCCATATGATCCCCACACTTCCATGTAGAACAATCTGGCCAGCAATTTTTGTTTTTATTCAACGAATAACTATGACGCATGAACATTTGTCATATAAATCTGTCATAACCATGATGCCAAAATAGTCAATGACGATTTTGAATTGGACTTAGTGACACGTAATATATTTCCGTCATTAACTAAGATCGGCTCCTGAAAACCGTCATTAACTGAATAATTTAGTGACAAGTTGCCCTGTTGTCATAATATAATCGTCATAGAAGGTCATATCTCTTGTAGTGTGGGGAACTTGTGGCGGTGCAATTGTTCCAAAATAAGTTATAACAGTGTTCTTCAAACTTAAGAATGATAGCTAGAGGTGATTTCCGACCATTGTAAGTAAACGGACGGACTTGTACCCACACATTGAGGTTTTTTTTGCGTAACTTGTTGCACGTGGCAGATATCGACTAAGAATCAAGACTAGAACAAAGTGTTGTTGGAGCTAACCAAAGAAATTGCGAAGAGTGACGAAGACGTCGGAGCGGGAAAAACCACAGATAGTGTGTGAAATCGTCGAGAACAACAAGGTAATACTTGTAACCGGAAACACTAGGAATGGGCGATGTCCAGAGATCACAATGTATTAACTCAAAGGCTTTATGTGTTTGGGTAGTAGATGAAAAGAATGGGAGACGCACATGTCGGCCTAACTGGAACGCATGGCACAAAGGGTCTGCCGAACGTTTATTATTACATGAAATAATAGATTGACTACAAAGATACGATAAAGCTTGGTTGCTAGGATGACCAAGCCAACGATGCCACAGTGTGGAGGATGGGGTGGTGGTGGAGAGGGCGCTATGAGCGACAGACAGCCAACGGAAGGGGTAGAGATCACCGCGGCTATTGCACCTGACAATCACATTCCTGGTTCGAAGGTCCTTCACAAAGAGACCAAAAGGATCAAACTCAACAGAACAATGATTGTCAATGGTGAATTGACGAACGGAAATAAAGTTCTTGACAAGGTCAGGGGTGACAAGAACGTTATTGAGAGTAAAAGAAGAATAAGGAGTGGGAAGGGATGCGGTGCCGGTATGAGTGATAGGAAGATGAGACCCATTGCCGACAATAGCATATGGAGGTGCAGTGGAAGATAAAGGAGAGATGGACATCAAGTTACCAGGTCCGAGGTCATATGTGTCGATGCACCGGAGTCCATGTACCACTCTGCCGGAGACGGAGGCGTGAGGGACATGGTGTTGAAAGCATGCATCAGTTGCTGTTGATCCCAGGAGGGCATGGGAGATGTTGTTGATCCAGGGGCAGCGGACGGCTGCCACGGTGCAATAGGCCACGGCACAGCTTGCCATGAGGTGGTTGATAATGGAAGGAAGGCGGCGGTGAAGACACCGGGAGGCGCAGGACCGAGCAGCCCCTGCCCATGCGAACGAGCAGATCCAGGCCACATGTGGATGGACCCAGACCATGGATTCTGCATCAAGGGCCAAGGTGCAACCTGTTTGGAGTTGCCCTGGCTACCACCATTGTTGGAGCCGTTGGTGCCGCCGCCATTGCCTCCACGACGGCGACGGTAGTTGTTGTTGCTATTCCCGCCGAAGTTGTAGCGGGAGTTGGTGCCTTGTCCACCGCTGGAGGTGCCACCGGTTGAACCATAGCCTTGCCCGGTGCGGGGGGCGTGACAACCAGAGGTGATCATCGAGCCGCCGGAGTTTTCCAGTGTGGCCGGAGGCGCTCTTGCCGGCGGCGTTGGAGTAGAAGACGGTCGGTGGCGTGGTGTCAGAGGAGCTCGTGGAGAGTTCCTCGAGAATAAGGGCGGAGCGCACCTGAGAAAAAGTTGGCAGGGGACGCTGCATGCATAACAACGTACACAGGTGGGAGAAGCGAGTAGCAAGCCCTCGGAGCGTATTGTGGATGAGGCTCTTGTCGATGGTGGGTGTACCGAGCGCGACGAGTTCATCCGCAGGGGTCTTTGGGCGGCGGCAGTAGTCGCCGACGGACATGCTGCCCTATTGGAGGCCATAGAATTCATGCTCGAGGAGGATGGCGCGCGCGTTGGCGTTGTCACGGAAAATGGCCTTGACATTCGTCCAAACAGCATAGGTGCTTGACGCAGCGACCATGGCCTGGAGTTCGGTGGAGATGGAGCCATAGAGCCATTGCCGAACAAGGGCGTCGAGACGGAGCCACTGGGAGTCGGGTGCCGGCGGCGGCGGCTCGGCGACGTGGTCTTCGAGGGCATACTTGTAGAGGGCAACCGTGAAGAGACCACGCCACTGGGAGTAATTGGAGTGGAGATCAAGGATAAGAGGCACGACGGCCCGGACGCTGGAGACAGCGACAACCTGTGCCCATAGAGTGACTTTGGCGGCGTGCTCTTTCTCTGCGGCGAGGCGTAGGGCCTCAGCCGTGGCTGCGGCGGGGTCAGTCGGTGACATGGGAGGAAGGCTCAAGATCGAAAAGAATATGATACCATGAAGGCGAATTAGAGATCGTGCTTAAGATTGATTTGAAGCCAAAAGGCTTATATGGTACAGGAGAGGACTCTGGTAACTACCGAGTCAAAATACAGTTAATGGAAATATCTGCTAAACAGGGAAACTAACCCCTACAATATTTCCTGACCGGTGGTGTAGCCCTCTGTAGATAGCGCGGACGCATGCACATATACTGTTCCGTTAACATCGACGAGCTCATCTTCCTCAACATGTCGAAACTAATCCAGTCGAATTCTAAGTTCAAAATCTATATCAAGAGTTAAGTCTAAGTCAGTTTAAAAATAGAAATTCAGGTTTACGAGTCAATTTCTGTATACGAGTCATGTTCGGATATGTAGAAGTATTGTCTATATTTAACATGTAAATTTATGTATAAATAGTAGAGAAAACCAAAGAAAAGGTGTGGCGAATGGAGCACCACCAAAAGATTTCATTTGCTCTATCTCTTGGTTGTTTGTGTTGTCACCGCTGGAAATAGAGAAAATATGAGTACTCAAAGATTACGAATGCTCGGGGTACTGGAAGGTTACATGTACTGAAGCACCCGAGGATTACGACCATTGTAGCAGTCGAAGTCTATGAGTAACTGTAGCACTCGAAGTTTACGACTGCCGGTCGTGGTCAAAGTTTACGACTGGTCAGAGTTTACGACTACTGAGCAGTCGAAATCTACATATGGTATCAGAGCTCGGAGACAAAGCACATGGCAGCAAGCGGATCTTCATCGATGATGAAAGAGGGCCTAAATTCCCTTCCGTGTCTAGTTCTTAATTCAGAGAACTACCTAGCTTGGGCTATGAAGATACGGGTGAATATGCTTGCCCAGGGGGTTTGGGACGTTGTAGCTAATCCGGTCGTCGCTAAAGGAAAAGTCAATCCAAAAGGAAAGGCTCCGAAAATCGACATGAAGACCGATCAAACTGCCTTGGTGCTCGTCTATGCTGCCATACCTGACTCGATACTCAGTCAACTTGTTGGAAAAGATACAACACGAGAAGCTTGGATTGCTCTTCGAACTATGCACGAAGGCGCAAATCAAGTGAAGAAGGTTCAGCTACAAACTCTTTGAGGAGAATATGAGGCACTACATATGGGTGAAACTCAGTCAGTAGATGAGTTTGCAGGTAAATTAGCTGCCGTGGTCAATGAGATTCGGTCTCTTAAAGGTACATTGGAGGAAAGGACGGTAGTCGAGAAGTACTTGCGTGTCCTACCCAAGAGATTTGTGCCAGTGATCACAACTCTTCTATATTCAGGTGATCTTCAGAACATGAAAATAGAAGAGGTAACGGGATCTCTTAAAGCTCTTGAGGGAATGCTTAAAGGGTGTAAGGTTGAAAGCGTCTAGGCCCCTAAAATGGTTTTGGTTATTAATGAACTTATCTGAATATGTGAGTAACATGTTTGTTGAGTGTTTGAAAGGCTAAAGTCCCTAAAGTGATGACAAGACGCATGTTAAAGATCAAAATGACGATCAAAGTGACTCAAGGCAAAGGTATACTTAGAATAGGACCCTCTTTTACTTTTATCGGTCTTAGGAAAATGGATGGAAGACCGGATTATAGGTTAGACGTCGTATCATAAAGAGGGATTACGGCAAGTAGCTTGATAGCAATTACCTTGTGCCATTTGGATCAAACTAAGAACTTGCATTCTTTAAAAATCAAATTTAAAAGACAAATATGTGCTCTGTTTGGAAAAAACGGAAGTACCGGAGTTTTAACGGTAGAACTACCGCAGAGCAGAAGTTCCGCAGTCCTGAGCGATACTTCCGATGCCCGAAAGCTCCGAAAATCAGGCAGAACCTTTTTTCCAGAGAAGCACCCCCGGATGTGCTCGGTGCTCTATCCGGACAACCGAAAGTACCGGCATGTAAATTGTGGTACTTTCGCTTGCCGGAAGGTCCGGCCTTCAAAGCGGAACCTTTTTTCCAGAGAGCACCCTCTGGGAGATTTTAGAGCTTGCAAAAATCAGAAGTACCGGTGTTTCAATACTGGAACTACCGTTCGAGCGGTAGTTCCGCTATCCAAAACGGTACTTCCGCAGCACGGAAGCTCCGGAGGCAAGGGCGGAACCTTTTTTTCCGGAGAGCGCCATCTTTTGGTTCTGGCCCACGTGGTAGTACCGCGCCGACTTCCCGGAACTACTGCAACACAGAAGTACCGGATTTATAACGGTGGTAGTTCTGTGCCAACTTTCAACGGCTAGTTTAGAAACTCCGACATAGCCGTTACTGTCGTGCCAGAGCCGGAGCGGAAGTGCCGGCCTTTGGCCTACGGTACTTCCGCTCGCCCTGAATTTTTTTGGAATTTCTCTCAAACAGCTAGTTTTGGTTGGTAAGGGTATAAATACCCGTACCACTGCTCAAGGATAGATGTTAGAAACCCCATTGAACATCTTTGAGCATTGAGCATTTATTTCACACCTCATTTACACCTTGTGCATTCATTTGAGGTGGTTGAGCTAAAAAGTGCATTGCATCCAATAGATTGATCCTTCGGCATTTGATTGCAATCAAGTGAAGCTGGTGATTTGTTACTCTTGGTGTTTACTAGCACCTGGACAACTGGGTGGAGATTGACCGGTGATTTTCTCAAAGAAGCTTGTGAGAAGGCCCGATGTGCGTGTGAAGGTTGGAGTTCACCTACCCGGAGCGGGAAAGAGCTATCACTAGTGGATTAGATGTGCTTCGGCTTAATTCTTGGAGCCAATCTAATTTGTTTGGGCTAACCTCAACGTGGATTAGGGGAAACCAGCAAGTTTCTGAACACCACGGTAAAAACTTTGTGTGTTCATTGGTGATTTCTTATTCTTCATTTATCTCTAGCTCAATTGTTTCATTAAGATCATTTACTTGTGCTAGATCATTTTTAGAGATATACCCTTGTTGTGACCTTAACTTATTAGAATTGAGTAGAATTTAATTGATTTAAGTTTTTATCCCGTAAAATTAAATTAGAAGTCAAGAAATTTTAAAACTTCCTATTCACCCCCCTAGTCGGTTATCCTTGATACTACAAGTGGTATCAAAGCTTGGTCTCTCATTCATTAGACTTAACCATCTAGAGAGAAAGGATGGCTAGCGAGGGGATTGCTATAGGAAAGGCACCTTTGTTTGATGGATCAAATTATGTTTATTGGAAAATTAGAATGTCAATATATCTTAAGGCCATGAGTCCGAATATTTGGAAAATAGTAGATGAGGGCTATGTCATGCCTCTTGATCCATTGCTCCCTACAGAACAAGACGGGCGTAACACTCATTTAGATGCCTAATCCATGAATGCACTATTTCGAGCTTTAAACGGGGACGAGTTCAATAGGGTGAGCAATTTGGAAACTGCTCATGTAATCATGTTGTTTGGACAACCCTTTCTGAAATTCATAAAGGGACGTCTACGGTTAAAGAAGCCAAATTGCATAGGCTTTAGATCAAATATGAGATATTTACGATGTTGCCTCATGAGGACATAAATGAGATGTACTCACAACTCAACAACATCGTAAATGAACTTAAGGGCCTTGGTACTAATCTAACCTATTTGATGTTGTAAGAAAAATGCTTAGGGCCTTGCCGTAAAAGTATGAAACATTGGTGACTCTCTTCCTCAACTCACTAGAGTTGACAAGAATGACACTAATGCAACTCTTGGGTAACCTCATCTCGAATGAGTTGTACAAGAAAGACAAGGAGGAGCTCTTGGAGCAATCCTTCTCGAAAGGTAAGAAGATCACCGCCTTCAAGGCCAAAGCGGTGGTAAGCGAGGAGTCCGGAGATGATGAGGAGGACTCCGAGGAGGAATTGGCTCTTCTAGTAAGGAGAAATAACAAGTTCATGAAAAGGCCAAGAAGGGACACTCTTACACCTCAAACAAGTTCTATAGCAACATTTGTTGTTATGAGTGTGATGAGAAGGGCATATTGCCTCTCAATGTCCTACCAAAAAGGATGATAAGGAGAAGTCATCAAAAAAGAAGAGCTACAACGGTAAGAAGAAGCTTTTCATGAGGCTTCAAAAGAATGGTAAGAATGAAGCCCACATTAGAGAGTGGGATTCCGACGAGGAGTACTCCGACTCCGGCTCAAGTGAATATGAGTCTCCCAAGAAAAAGGGGCTCATCGGCATCGCTATCAAGGAGGCTCCATCTCTCTTCTCATCTCCAACATGTCTTATGGCAAAAGGAGAGAAGGTAAAATTTTTTGATAATGATGAACCTTCCTATGATGATCTTATGGATATGCTTATAGAGTTAAATAAATTTTTTTGGAAAAGAGAAGTCAAAATTTAAGGTGTTGAAGAGAGAGCATGTATCTCTACAAGAATCTTATGAGGGCTAAAAGAAGCTCATGACTTGCTTATCCAAGAAAATCAAAATAAATCTTACATTAGCATTGGCATTACTTGTGATATTCTAAATGAAATGCCTAGTGTACAAATTTCAAAATCTAGCATATCTACTTCTTGCGATGATTTACTTGCTATGCCATGCTCTTCAAATATAGATTCTAAATATGCATTAGCCATGACTCATGATATTAAACTTGTTAATGAAAACAAAAATATAAAAGAACAAGTAGTAAAATTGAACAAAAGTTTGGAAAGAGCTTTCAAGGGGAAGGCTACCCTTGATAAGTTGTTGAGTAATCAAAGGTGCTAATTCAACAAAGAAGGTCTTGGGTACATACCCAAAAGAGGTAAGAAATCAGCAAACAAGCCCACAAGATTTGTGAGGGAAAATGGTAGGTATTGTACAAAATGCTGGGAAATAGGACATGAACAACAAAATTGTCCTAAAGGTAAGATTCAACCCATTGGCTTTATGATTCACATTACATGCTTAAGAAGTCTAACAATGGTAAGGTTATTGTTATATTTATTGGCACCTCAATTTTAGGCGCAGTGCCCAAAGCCTTGGTTACTAACCTCTAAGAACCCAAACAAATTTGGGTACCTAAAAGAACTTGACTTCTTTTGTAGGTGAACTACATTGGGTGCTTGATAGTGGGTGCACTCAACACATGACCGGAGACCGAAAGATATTTACCACATTTGAAAGCGGGAGCAATGAAAGAATCACATTTGGGGACAATAGCAAAGGAAAGGTATTTGGATAGGGTAAAATTGCTATTTCAAATGACTTTTCCATTTCAAATGTATCTCTAGTAGAAACATTAAATTTTAATCTGCTATCTGTTCCTCAGTTATGTGATTTAGGCTTAACTTGCTCCCTGTCTAAAGAAAATGTAACTATTTCAAAAGAAAATGGAAATGAACTTGTTTTCAAAGGTTTTAGATTTGGAAATATTTATTTACTAGATTTCTCTTCTAGTGCGTCTTGCTTGAAAACTTGTTTAATGGCAAAAATATCTTTAGGTTGACTATGGCATAGAAGGCTAGGTCATGTGGGTATGATTCAACTTAAAAAGTTTTTCAAACATAACTTAGTTATTGGCTTGAAAGATGTGAAGTTTGAGAAAAATAGACTTTGTAGTGCTTGCCATGCCGGTAAGTAAGTTGTAAATTCTCATCCTTCCAAAAGTATCATGTCAACTTGTAGGCCATTAAAGCTCTTACACATGGATTTGTTTGGGCCTATAACCTATAAGAGCATCGGAGGCAATAGTTATTGTCTAGTCATTGTAGATGATTACTCGAGATATACATGGGTATTCTTCTTAAATGACAAAAGCGAAGCCTCCGGTATTTTTAATAGTTTTGCAAAAAGGGCCCAAAATGAATTTGATTTTAAAATAAAGAAAACTAGAAGTGACAATGGTTCCGAGTTCAAAAACACTAAAATTGAATATTTTTGTGACGAACTTGGAATAAAGCATGAGTTTTCCACTACCTACACTCCCGAGCAAAATGGAGTTATAGAAAGGAAAAATTGAACATTAATTGAAATGGCTAGGACAATGCTTGATGAATATAATACTTCGATAAATTTTGGGCGGAAGCTATTAACACCGCTTGTCATGCCATAAATAGCCTTTATTTGCATCGTCCTTTGAAAAAGACTTCCTATGAGCTTCTCATTGGAAGAAAACCGAACATATCCTACTTTAGAGTATTTGGTTGCAAATGCTATATCTTGAGAAAGGGTGATGAGGCGATGGGGTCCCGATCTTCCGATAGGATGATAACTATCGACTGATGAGGCGATGGGGTCCCGATCTTCCGGTAGGATGATAACTATCGATTTCGGTGGAGATGACTCTTGCGATCCGACTACAACCGTACGAGACGTCACTTGCGCCTTAGCAATCGCTGAACCAACCCCAAGATGTTATCAACCGTGCCAAGAACACGGTTGACCTGACCACGAAGGTCTATTCCTGCATGCAACCGAAGAACACGCAAGAACAAGGATAGTGAGCAACCTGAAACTTGCTAGATATAAAAGTCGCACAAGGATAGTTGAGGTTCTGTAACACGAATCTGTTGGTCTCAGAGCTTCAGTTGACCGGTAGGAATTCTTTGTATCCCTAGTTAGTAGATTGATTTTTATTTCCCATAGTCCAGAAAAATTGCCCCACAAAAAGAGTTAATTTCCGCTGTCCAAACCCCGTTGTGCCTTTCAATCTGTTAGTTTTGGTTTGCTAAATTGAATTTGTGTCCATTTTAGCTTTGTCTAGTTGCTGGTCATATCCTTGATTCCATAAAAAATCCAAACAAAAAAAAATTCCTCTATCACAAACCCTAATTCCAATTTCGGCTGATTTTTCCTTTCTCTGCAGCCGCCACAAAAAATGTCATAACTTTTGATTCCGAGATTATTTTTGAGTGCTACCACCGCCATTAGATTCAAAACTTCATTTTCCATCTATCTGTAAAATTTCACGTCATTCTAGCAAGGCAGTTAAGAGATATCTGCGGTGCAAGTTCCCCTAAAAATCCAGATTGAATCTGCAACAGCCGGCACTTGTGAATTTTGTGCGAATTTTTCGGTCGGTTTCCAGAACTTGGCCCCAAAACAAAAGTTGTAGAAACAGCCGTCAGGAAACGGAAAAAAAAAGAATCATTGAAAAAAAGGCAACTGACAAAAAGTTACGGCCGAAATACCGACTTGCTGTACAGTGGACAGAAATCTTCAGTTTCCAAGTTTTGGGTCAATCCTTGTGCCCTTCAATTCCAGATTGCATTCAATTGAATTATCTTGTATTTACCACTCCCATACATTGCCATACACTTATTTTAGCCTTCTTCCATCTTTGGTTGATCAGCAACATAGGCTAAGTGCTAGATACGAACTATAATTCAATTCTGTGCAATTTCTGAAATTAATTGATTGCTTTCCTTTGCTACAAAATACATAGCCTATCCAAGCTCCACTTTTCTACTAACCGAACAGGTCTTGCTGTACCTTGCAATCGCTTTACTCATCACTTGAGTCAGATTTATCACGAACCAGCCACCGGTTGCACCACCTGTTTGTTTTGGTAAGAACTTGTAAGAATTTGGTAAGAGCTTGAGAGATGCATGACTTGATTTGAGCCTCCATATCCTAGTAGTTGATAGGAACATTTACTTGTGATTTGTTTCCTTGTTTTCTACTAACAATGACAGGCTTGAGAAAATTGGTAGATTATGATGTCATCGCAGCAGATTTGAACTTGAAGGAAACAATTACGGTATATATCTTGCCACTCACCGCTGAGAGTACATCGTCGGACTACTTCTTGTGGGTTACTATGATGGATAGCTACTTTGAAAGACAAGATCTTGATCCTTATGAGAAGATGAGCATGGCAAGGACGGCGCTGATTGGTGATGTTCAACATTGGTGGTCGAATCTCGAGTTCCACTATATATACACATGGGAGGAGATGAAAAGAAATTGCGACATCGTTTTGTACCTCCAGCACTCACGATGCATAGCGAGGTGGAATCTGAGGTAAGTAAAAATGTTGATATTGTTTTGGTTTCTACTCCATCTACAGATACCACCGAGATACTTGAAGAGGTGAAGGATGATCCGTGCATCTTATGCCATTAGAGGAGAAGTTTGAGGTAAATACGAGTATCTAATGAGGACGATAATGACAAAGGTACTGATTTGGTGCTACAACAAGACATAGATCAACCTTGTGAGTATATACCTGCTGTAGTGCAATCTTTTGATATTCCTTGTGTTGACTTGAACGAACCATGTGCTGATCTAAATGCTCATAATTTTGCACATGTCGAATTAATTACACATAAGGAAGTATTTGATAGAATATCTCCTGCTGATGCATTGTGCTATATCATGCTTAATGAGGCCGTTAGTTTGGATTGTGCTATGGAGAAAGTTTCTGAACTTGCATGTTCGAAATTCTTGTTTAGCGCCTACACCCCTGGGTATAAGTTTAATTTGATTGGAGATTATGGTGTAGACAATCAATTTTTTGTATATCGAATATGCATAACTTGTGATCACATGGATGAATTGAAGCTTGCTGTTTTAGACAACAATTCTTGTGTGTTGAATCTTGTTCAATATGAGAGGAAGTAAAATTTAGTATGCATCCAATGCCTATGTGTTCATCTCTTTTTGCATCATCTAGTATGGACAATCTGAATAAAGATGATGAATTATGGAAGAACACACAAATCTCTTCACCCTTGCTGGATAAATTTGCTATTGCTCCATTGGGATATGATTATATGGATGAACTATGCTTAATTCCAAAAGTTGTAGCTTTGCCCATATGTGCCACCACTTCAAGTTTACAACTTCAGATATTTCAATTGCATAAATGCTTCACTTACATTTGCAAATCTAGTTGCAATAATTGCTGTGTGAGAAGTTTTAATTTGGTCATTGACATATATGATTACTTTTGGGTTAATAATACAATGAGCTTTTATGATTCCTGCTGTGTTATAGCATTAATTGTGCAACAACGAAGAACCGTTAAAGCGGATGACATATACATATACCATGCATACACCTTGGCTTCTTTGTTACCATACTTTCAGTTTATCAAAAGCCGAGGACGGCTTTGTTTTCAAGAAGGGGAGGATGATGAGGACATGACCCCTATGGATACAACCATATTTGCTATGCTTGTTGTCCTAATTACAAGAGTTCCTACGCATCGCTTAAATTATAAGGTGAGCTCGTTTCAAAGAGGTTTCACTTTGTTTGACAAAGAACTTATGATATTGCATAATGAGAGTTTGTTGCGTTTGTTATTATGTACCGACATTTATGATGAAGATCATGCAATACGTGAGGCTACACATATGCTAAAACCGAGGACGGTTTTCTATCAAGAAGGGGATGATGATGTGACCACGCCACAAACACATACGACAATAGCGCCCAATATCAAGATTGAACTAAAGGTGAATTCGTTTCTTCAGCCTTCATATGTTAGTAAGAATAGACCGCTACCTAATGCAAGTGATTTAATTGTGCTTAGGAACTTGGCAAAGGATGAAGAAAAGGGACAAGGAGTCCTGGACATGCATGGAAGGAATAATGGAGGTCACCACGTCACTTTGGGACCAAGTCAAGCACGAATTCGAGTTGGACACGTTTTGGAATCAGACTCGGACTGCTGTGATGGTACCAAGTTCAAATGGGCATAACTTCCTCATACGGACTCCGTTTGGGACGTTCTTGTACTTCATGGAAAGCTTATGAAGTCTACTTTCCAACGGATCCAATCTCATCTTCAAATGCTATCCGAGCCAGACGCAATCGTCAAAAGAGTCCATGTTGGTCACGTACTGGAATCGGATTCGGACAGCTGCAATGATGCAAGTTTAAACGGACATAACTTCCTCATACGGACTCCGTTTGGGACGTTCTTGTACTTCATGGAAATCTTATCAAGTCTACTTTCCAATGGATCCAACCTCATATTCAAATTCCATCCGAGCCGGCCGGAATCATCAAAACAATCCATGTAGGTTTCTGAGTTCGAGTCAAAAGGGTGCTGCGCCACCTCCACTTGGGCCCATGGGCCTTGTAACCCTAGGGTGTACCCTTTGGGATGCCTCCCCTGGTTGTTTTCACTATATAGGAGCCGCCGCCTCCGTTTCTAGGACTTAGGTTTTGTTTAGATCAGTTTAGCCCCTTGTGCAAACTCCACGTTCTCTTGTGTCGGCTAGACCAACAGATTCGTGTTACAGAACCTCAACTATCCTTGTGCGACTTTTATATCTAGCAAGTTTCAGGTTGCTCACTATCCTTGTTCTTGCGTGTTCTTCGGTTGCATGCAGGAATAGACCTTCGTGGTCAGGTCAACCGTGTTCTTGGCACGGTTGATAACATCTTGGGGTTGGTTCAGCGATTGCTAAGGCGCACGTGACGTCTCGTACGGTTGTAGTCGGATCGCAAGAGTCATCTCCACCGAAATCGATAGTTATCATCCTATCGGAAGATCGGGACCCCATCGCCTCATCAAAGGGTGTTCGGCTCTCAAAATTTCAAAGTCGATGTGATGAAGGATTTTTATTAGGTTATTCTTCAAATAGTAAAGCATATAGGGTGTTCAACTAAAATTCGGGTTTAGTTGAAAAATCTTGTGATGTTTAATTTGATGAAACTAATGGCTCTCAAGAAGAGCAAGAAAATTTGGATGATGTAGGAAATAAGGAACTACGCAAAGCCGTGGAGAATATGCAAATTGGTGATATCATACCAAAGGATGATCCAATATCACCCACCTCATCAAGACAAGTTGAACAACCTACTTCCTCCACAACAAATGATATACAAGTCATTGATGATGAAGGAAAGGAACAACAACCCACAACATTCAAGATTCACAATGCAATCGTCAAAGATCATCCAATAAACCAAATATTAGGTGATGTGAGTAAGGGAGTTCAAACCAGATCTAGAATAGCTTCTTTTTGTGAACATTACTTGTTTGTGTGTTCTCAGAAAGTTGTCAATTTTTAGGAAGGGCCTTAGTATCTAGGTCTTCTAAGAAACAAAATTTCGTAGCACTTTCAACCGCCGAAGCCAAATATGTTTCTACCGAAAGTTGTTGTGCTCAATTATTATGAATGAGGCAAACCTTGATGGATTACGGAATTAATTTTGATAAAGTGCCTCTTTTGTGTGACAATGATAGTGCAGTTAAAATTTTCAATAATCCAGTCCAATACTCAAGAACCAAGCATATAGATATACGCCACCATTTCTTGAGAGACCGTGTGAGCAAAGGAGATATCATAATTAGCCACATCCGAACCGAAGATCAATTAGCAGATATCTTCACCAAACCTTTAGATGAAAGTAGCTTTTGCAAGTTGAGGAATGAATTAAATGTCATAAACTACTCTAACATTGCTTAAATTTATGGCACATTTATTTTGTGCTCACCTGGAGTAGCTTGAGAGTTTTGTGCAAAAGATATTTGTTTTTAACCTAGTGCAAAATATTTAAAGATATTTAACTATATTAAAATTATACATCTAATGCATAGTGATCCTAAATGAATTTATTTGTGTGCAAAAACTAGGGATCATTTGCATATAATCTTATTCCAATTCCTGCTCTTCAAGTTCCAGAATAATCAGAACTACCGCTATTGTTTTTGCGGTCGCACGCCGGAACTACCGATGCACTTTGTGGTACTTCCTTTTTCCGAAACTACTGGCAATCGTTGAAGTACTTCCACATTTTATTTCAGAAGGCAGTAACCGTCGAAAATCAGGGGTTTTACTCGTGGACCCCCTCCACTCCCGGACGCTCCGCTCACTTCCTCCGTTTCAGACGTACACCTCCCTCCTCTCTCCTCCCTTCTCAATTCCAAAAACCGCTCCTTTGATCTCCAAATCTACCAGGGTTTTCTCCAATTTTTTGTGATTTTCTGCATCCTAAGGGTTCGCCTCCTCCAATCCTCAAGGTAATCTGGATCGATTCCTCCTTTTTGCCCTCATTTTGAACCCTAGGTCATAAATTGGTTTAATGAGAAATATGGTTGTTTTAGGTTGTTAGTTTTGGACAAAATGATAAATTTGGTGTCTAATGGTGTTTACACATCCTTTCCATGGATTCAATCCAAGAAAAACACCAAAAATTTCATACCTTTTAATTGCCCTAGAAACGGTCAGGGAGATCGGAACTACCGCTCGGAGAGAACGGTACTACCGCAGAGCGGTACTACCACACTTTGAATATCGGTACTCCCGATCCTCCTGATAAAACAACAACCTCATTCCATTTCTCTTAAATTCAATTTGTTCATCTTCTTCACTCCCTCTACTGCCCTTTTCCTAGTTCTTAGATGCCTAAGACAAAGAATGCTGGGCAAAGGATGTACTCTTCTTCGTCGGCTGCCTCAGGAGACTCTTCATCTTCTGAAGCTGCACAAAATGCATGAGAAGAAAAGGGCCAAGCAGTTGCCTCAGAGTCTGAGACCGAGTCTGCTCAGGAAAGCTCTCCTATGGAAGAATCTGAGGACGATCTGCATGATCGCGAGGACCCTCAAATTGACTTGCGAAAATTTTTTTGCTGATGAGTATGCCAGGCTACGCCATAGGAACCAGTTTGTTCTTCCTTGCAACTCCATAAATCCAAGGTTCCACACTAAGTTCCAGGAGCAAGTTTATGAGCAGTTGTATGGAAAGACAAGGCTTTTTACTAACCACAAGTACGTCAATTGGGATCACTTGGACTCAATTGACAAGTATGATGAGACATACAGGTTGTTTCTAAGGGCTGGCTTGCAATATCTGGTGGCTTTATTATCAGATTACAATGAAGACATCACCAGGTAGTTCTACGCCACAATGTACATCTCGCCAGATTTCCAGCACATCTCCTAGATGCCAGGATGCGAGCCACTGGACACCAACAAGCATGAGTTTGAGTTGGCCTTGGGGACTGAGTCCAGCAGTTATGAGAAGGTATATGACAAGCCGGTGCTCAAACTTTCTGTCATCTCCCAATATTATGATCATGCCTCGAGATTTATTCCAGGAAAGCTGGTTGGATTACTTCCCATCCTCAGCCTAGTCAATCGCATAATCAACCACACTATCTTTCCCAAAAGTGGAAATTATGATGCGATCCGAGGCCATGCGTGGAACCTCATAAACTGTCGGGACCCCGGATTACCAAACTCGGACCCTCTGTGTATTACAGCACTAGTCCCAGATCAAAGCTAGTGCACACAGTTAAACAGAATGGAAAACATCACCAACAACGATTTATTACAATAATTAAGAGTACTGACCGAAAAGGTCTCATTATTACAAATGAGGTTCAAGACCTCGCACACAAGAAATAAAGCGGAAGCAAAGATAACTCGAGGACGACCCATCAATTCGCCACAGGCAATTGACTGGGGAAGCGCGACCTAGTCCTTCGGGAAGAATCCGTCGTAGCCACAAGCGAAGTAGTAGTCGTAGTCACCTTCTTGAGCTTCAACTTCCTCTGAGATTTTTATTTTTAAGTGTAGCATGTGAGTACATAAAGTACTCCGCAAGTCTTGGGAAAAATGCATAGATGCAAGGCTTAACGAAGGAAGGCCATATGGTTCTTTTGCACAAAGTAATATTTGAAATCTCAATTACTACTAATTATTTTCGAAGGCATCAATTAATAAAGTAAATGATTTTAACAGAACTAACAATTATTCTCTAGTGAAGGCTCTATCCACCAACACTAGCTTAATCAACTGAACAAGTTAATATTGCGGGTTACATCCACCCTCTCTGGCTCCAACCGCCAGGATTCCCTTCCGAGAGTTCCCTCCACTCTCGGAATACAAAAACTTTGATTTTAAAACCAAAACCAGAAATCTACCATGTGAATACATTCCTTGCCCGCCCTTGACCGTGGGCACGGCTATTCGAATAGTTTTAGACTCTGCAGAGATTGTACAACTTTACCCACAAGAGATAAATTATCCTAAAAGTCAACACGCTTCCTTTGGCATGAGACCCAGATAAAATACCACAAAGCCTTTACCTTACTCTAATCTGGCTAGATACCACCCGCTGAGGTTTCACCGCAGTAGGCTAACCGCCCGAACCGAAGCCCCTCTTGCGCCATATGAGTCTGATAAATCCTGTCCCTCACTTGTGAATAACTACCCATCCTCGGCACCCACTTTCCACTGGTGGCACATAAACTAGACTATCATAAGTTAGTCAGCTAGGTCGTACCCATATAGACTTGTGGTTGTACGGTTAATGCTCAGTTTGGACAAACACAAGTGTCGGTCCTTAATTGACTAAGGTGGAACATACACTTAACAAGTTCTCGTGCTTCTGCACCAAACCAAACTAACCATCCACCTAATCTAAACCAACTTTCACATTTTATTTTATTTTAAAAGAACAGTGGCAACTCAATTACCACTAATTTTCATAAACACAGGGCTCAACATTAAATCATAATTTCCGTTTTCAAGATTTTCCAAAGTTATTAGATAGCATGGCTAAGCATTATCCTACCATTCTACTATTCACAAAGATTAATATTAATCTCATTATTGAGACAAAGGGTTCTAGGGTGACAAGGTACATGGCAATCAATGTCAAATGAGGGCATAACAAAGTTGGAATAACTAACTCCTAAAGATTTGAACTAGTGACTTAATATAAATAGCAATGCACATAATTTAAAATATTTAAAACATTTCAAAAGCATAGGTTCAAGATGATCAAAGGAGACTTGCCTTCTTGCAGGGTTTCGAGTCTTCTTCTTTGTGAAGAGGATCGTCGACAACGTTGGAATCTACGCGAAAAAAGACGAAGCAAACAAAGCAAATAAATACAAATGAAAATTCAAATAAAATCCAAAAATTCAACAGAGGCCATAGTTGGATAGATTATGATTTTAGATGAATTTAGAAATTTGAATGGCTGGATTTGGAGTTAAAATGAGAAAGTTATGCTCATTTGAAAATCTCAGATTTGAATAAATCTAGAAATTCCCAAATTTCTGACAGGTGGGGCCCACTGAATATTAGATTTTAAATTCTATTTTTATTCTGAGGGACCGGGTGGGGCCCACTGAGCAGTAACCATCGGCGGTCATCGACATGTGGGACCCATCGACGATGAGCCCATCGACTTAACCTCGACATGTGGGACCCTCGGACTCGGCCCACTTGTCGAGACCAAAGAGAGAGGTGGGGCCCAGCGGCGATGGCTAGCGCAGACCGCGGCGGCGGCGTGTGGGCCCACTTGTCGCTGAGAATTTTTAAAAGAATGACTCGACCTCGCGTGCGGGCCGGGCTCAACGCAGCCGAGGAGCCGGGAAAGGGAGATTGCGCTGTAACGATCGGGCGGGGCGTTGCCTACCCAATATGGGTAGGTAACCCTCTTGAGGATACTGCGGGAGGTCCGGCAGAGGTGGTCGGCGACGCACGGCGCGCGGCGAGGGAGGCCGGAGAGGTTCGGCGGTGCGTGGAATGTAACCACAGTGCGGAGGGTCCGGTTTGAGGGTCGGCGAGGCTCGAGGATGAGCGGAGGTGGCGGCGGGGGAAGACGGTGGCGCAGCTCGGGTCCTCCGGGCGGCGGTGCTCGGCGGCGAAAGGACGGCCGAGTGGCGAGGAGGATCGCACGGACGAGAGGAGCTCGGGAGGCGACGGCGGGCTCGGGGATGACCGAGGCGGCGCGCGAGGCTCGCCGGAGTTGGGCGGAGCTTCGGGAGAGAGTGCACAGTCTTTGGGTGCTCAGGGCTCGGGAGATGCGGTGGAGCGCTCGGGAGGTGGTGCGAGGAGGCGGCCGAGGGGGCTTTATAGGGCGGAGGAGGGACACGGCGCGGGATTACTCGCCGGAGATCTCGGTGGCCAGGGGAAGGTTTGGGGAAGAAATAGGGGCCTGAAAAGGAAGGGAGGCGCGGGCGTTGGGATTCGCTTCACGCAGGCTCGGGTTGCCAAAACCGGGAGAGGCGGGAAGGCAAGGCCGGATCCGGCTCGGATTAGTTCTTGCGCGCAAAGAAGGAAAGCGGGAGAGAAGAAAGGAAGGAGGCGGCTCCGCGAGGACAGCGAGGCCCGACAGCGGTCCGCGGTCGAGAGAGGAGAGGCGAGTGCGGATGGCTGCCGCGTGGTCCGAGGATCGGATCGTGCGCGGCGCGATTAAGTGAGAGGAACGGCGGATGGGCGCTCGGGGTGGCGTGGCGCACATCCGGCTCTGGCACGCGCCGGGCGAGGAGGAGGAAGGCGGGCGCGTCTTGGCCGACGGTCGGCCCGCTGACATCGAGGAAGGGAGGATGCGGCGGGATTGGCCGCGGCGGCGTGGGTGGCGGGGCCGTCCACGTGTCGGCCGGAGGAAGGGGATTTTATTATTATTATTATTATTTTTGGAATTTGATTTTCTGATTTGAAAAGGCTAGAAAATTATTTAGGCCTCGAGAAAAATATGAAAATACCTCCAAAATTCCAGAAAAATTCACGAAGCTCCTGGAGATATTCTCAACTTAATAAAATTATTTCCAACTATTGTTGATATTAAATTTTCATATTTTGAATTACTTTTTAAATTCTAAAAATAGTTTTTAAACTCCAGAAAATTCAGAAAAGCCAAATAAAATCCAATTAGCTTAAAATAATTAATTTGAATTTAATTTTTTTCAAAAAGCCAAATTTTGGGATGTTACAAAAACTATGTTATGGAGGGTCACAAATTTGATGTGATTGATCTTATAGTCAGGGAGATTGCTGCTTCGAAGAATGACAGGATCAAGCACATCAATTTTGCTCCCTACATTATGGCCTTGATCAAAAAGAAAATTCATTTCAGAGGTGGTTTGGGTGGTGTTCATAAGGCATATAAGCCTAGGGCTGATACTCCATTTCCTCCTGCTGCCCGTACTCAGCCACCTCCACCAGTAGCACCTTCTTCTTCAGCAGCAGCACAACCATCAGAACAAGTGCAATTCTCTCTCTCCAGGATCTACTCTGCCATCCTTTAGCTCCGCGACTCCCAGGTTGAGGGTTTCGCCTCCCTGTCTTCTAGGATGGATTCCCTTGATGGGAGAGTTGCAGCCATTGAGCAGTCCTTGGCTCGTCCTCCCTATCCTGTTTGCTACGGTCGCCGTCGTCGATGTGACCTGTCTCTCTTTTACTTTTACCGGTCTTAGGAGATAGGATGGAAGACTGGATTATAGGTTAGATGTCGTACCATAAAGAGGGATCACGGCAAGTAGCTTGATAGCAATTACCTTGTGCCATTTGGATCAAACTAGAATCATGCAATCTTTAAAAATCAAATTTAAAAGACAAATCTGTGCTTTCTCTAAAAAACAGAAGTACCAGAGTTTTAACGGTGGAACTACTGCAGAGCAGAAACCTCAACGTGGATTAGGGAAAACCGGCAAGTTTCTGAACACCACGGTAAAAGCTTCATGTGTTCATTGATGATTTCTTGTTCTTCATTTATCTCTCGCTCAATTTTTTCATTAAGATCATTTACTTGTGCTTTGTGGTACTACTCTCGTCGGAACTACCGATGCACTTTGTGGTACTTCCGTTTTTCGGAACTACCGGCAATCGTTGTGGTACTTCCGCATTTGATTTCAGAAGGCAGTAACCGTCGAAAATCAGGGGTTTTCCTCGTGGACCCCCTCCACTCCCGGATGTTCCGCTCACTTCCTCCGTTTTAGACGTACACCTCCCTCCTCTCTCCTCCCTTCTCAATTCCAAAAACCGCTCCCTTGATCTCCAAATCTACCAGGGTTTTCTCCAATTTTTTGTGATTTCCTGCATCCTAAGGGTTCACCTCCTCCGATCCTCAAGGTAATCTGGATCGATTCCTCCTTTTTGCCCTCATTTTGAACCCTAGGTCATAAATTTATTTAATGAGAAATATGGTTGTTTTAGGTTGTTAGTTTCGGGCAAAATGATAAATTTGGTGTCTAATGGTGTTTACACATCCTTTCCATGGATTCAATCCAAGAAAAACACCAAAAATTTCATACATTTTAATTGCACTAGAAACGGTCAGGGAGATCGGAACTACCGCTCGGAGAGAACGGTACTACTGCACTTTGAATAGAGGTACTTCCGATCCTCCTGATAAAATAGCAACCTCATTCCATTTCTCTTAAATTCAATTTGTTCATCTTCTTCACTCCCTCTAATGCCCTTTTCCTAGTTCTTAGATGCCTAAGACAAAGAATGCTGGGCGAAGGATGTACTCTTCTTCGTCGGCTGTCTCAGGAGACTCTTCATCTTCTAAAGCTGCATAAAAGGCACGAGAAGCAAAGGGCAAAGCAGTTGCCTCAGAGTCTGAGATTGAGTCTGCTCAGGAAAGCTCTCCTATGGAAGAATCTGAGGACGATCTGCATGATCGCGAGGACCCTCAGACTGACTTGTGAAAAAATTTTGCTGATGAGTATGCCAGGCTACGCCACAGGAACCAGTTTGTTTTTCCTTGCAACTCCATAAATCCAAGGTTCCACACTAAGTTCCAGGAGCAAGTTTATGAGCAGTTGTATGGAAAGACAAGGCTTTTTGTTGACCACAAGTACGTCGATTGGGATCACTTGGATCAATTAACAAGTATGATGAGACATACAGGCTGTTTCAAAGGGCTGGCTTGCAATATCTGGTGGCTTTATAATCAGATTACAATGAAGACATCATCAGGCAGTTCTACGCCACAATGTACATCTCGCCAGATTTCCAACATATCTCCTAGATGACAGGATGCGAGCCACTGGATGCCAACAAGCATGAGTTTGAGTTGGCCTTGGGGACTAAGTCCAGCAGTTATGAGAAGGTATATGACAAGCTGGTGCTTGAACTTTCTATCATCTCCCAATATTATGATCATGCCTCGAGATTTATTCCAGGAAAGCTGGCTGGATTGCTTCCCATCCCCAGCCTAGTAAATAGCATAATCAACCACACTATCTTTCCCAAAAGTGGAAATTATGATGCGATCTGAGGCCATGCGTGGAACCTCATAAACTATGTTATGGAGGGTTACAAGTTTAATGCGGTTGATCTCATAGTCAGGGAGATTACTGCTTCGAAGAATGACAGGATCAAGCGCATCAATTATGCTCCCTACATTATGGCCTTGATCAAGAAGAAAATTCATTTCAGATGTGGTTTGGCTGGTGTTCATAAGGCATATAAGCCTAGGGCTGATCCTCCATTTCCTCCTGCTGCCTGTACTCAGCCATCTCCGCCAGCAGCACCTTCTTCTTCAGCAGTAGCAGCACAGCCATCAGAACAAGAGCAATCCTCTCTCTCCAGGATCTACTCTGCCACCCTTTAGCTCCGCGACTTCCAGGCTGAGGGTTTCGCCTCCCTGTCTTCTAGGATGACTCGTCCTCCCTCTCCTGTTTGCTACGGTCGTCGTCGTCGATGTGACCTGTCTTCTCAGGGACCCCAGGAGTAGCCTTTTTGGTCATTCAATGCCAAAGGGGGAGAAGAAAAGAACCTAGCTCAATCTGATCTAGCTTAATTTTATGTAATAAACCTTTATGTAATGACGTTTATGTGGTGTGATGAACTTTTATGTCAGTTATGTAATGAACCTTTGGGCACTTCATATTTCCATATGTTTATGCATTGCCTTGATAAATTAGTGGTTACATGCATCTTATGGCCAAAAGTGTTCTTTGTGTGCTTGAAATGATCTTTTACTTATATGCACATATTTAGGGGGAGCCTTTTACTTCAACTTTAAAAACTTGGAAATAATTCTCTAAAGCTCATGAAAAATCCTTGCAATAATTATTCACTTTCAAAGGCTTAAAAAGAATATGCAACTAGTTATTCAAACAAGTGGTATATTCAACAACATTATTTCTGGTTGGCATGGTACAGACTGGCGGCCAATGCACCATGAGTAGACAATGACATGGATGGATAGGGCGCACCTGGATGTCGTCATGGAGCAGCATCAGTACGACATCGGGACGTACAACGAGTACCTGGAGTGGAATGTACCCCGATCGCGCAGCAGACTCACCGTTCATGCACGACGACAGTCTACAATACTCGGTCGATCACCACAGCGCTTCACGGCGGTATGATAGCGTAAGACAGCTGCAATTTCTGAGAAATTCATTTATGAATTCATACTGATCAATAATGAACCTATTTCGTGTGTCACTTCAGTTGGAGCGGGCGCATCACATCGCAGGCATGTCCGAGACTGCCCTCACTAACCCAGTCACACTACTAGTCGTGCAAAATACTTTAAAGTACATCCTAAGGTTGGCCAAAAAAATAGTGCACAACCTGAGTTGCGGGAGAGCGAGGAGCCAGCGGAGGAGCTTGGTGCGGTCGCAGACGAGGTCAGCAAGGTGGGGGCAGAGGTTGAGGAGGTTCTCGAGGACGGCGAGGGTGTGGTGGACGGCCTCAGCCTCGTCGGGGTTGGCTTTGGAGAAGCGGGAGAGGTTGTGGATGAGGAGGTCGAGGGTGTTGGCGTCGGCGAGGGCGTCAGCGAGGGACTGGACCCCGACGAGGAGCCGAGGAATGAGGAGACGAGGGTGAGGAATGAGGGCGAGGAGACAAGGAATGTGGGCGGCGGTTGGGGAGTCGGGACTTTCGAAGGCGTGGTATGGAGGAGTTAGGGTTTTGTCAGATCGCGGGTAAATGGGCGAGACGGGTACGGGTGGAGCTTACCCATACTCGTGCCCATTTACCCGATGGGCAGAGAGTTCTCCTTATTTGCCCGTGGGCAAAGAATATATCCTATACCCGGCTCCATTAGGGTATTTACCTATGGACACATGGGTAAACGGGCACAATTGTCATCCCTAGTTGGGAGGTGGAATAGCCAGACACCTATAGCCCACATGTCTGCACGTCGTTTAGGAGGTAGGGGCAGCCGGAAGGGGAGGGGGTGGGATGAATAATCACATCATTAATAGGTTCTGTTCAAGTAGTATACCATAAAGATATTACGTAAAGCTCAGGACTTCAAATGTGCTCGACGATTCCATTGTTCTCGGAACAAATTAACAATTTTTGTCGAGGACACTTGGGCCGGCCTAGGCCCAACTAGGTCTGCGTGACCACGATGTCAGGCCAGTGGTATTCCTTTTCGGCCTTAGAGCATCTCTAACAAATCTTCTAAATTACTTCTATTCCCTATATTTTGGAAGAAGAGATAAAAAAAAGACTCCAATAGCTCTTCTAAAAGGTACCTAAAAATACAGAGGACTTCATCCCTGATTTTTCGTCCCCCAAATATGGAGGACGTACGCCATCCCCGTAATCCTTCGACGGTTTTGTCGCGCGGCAGATCGGAGACGCCCGCTACTGCCGCCGCCCGAGGCTCTCCGCACCCCACCGCCTCGGCTTCTCCGTCTGCCTCCCTCGTGCCCGTGCCGTCCGCCTCCCTCGCGCACGCGCCGTCCGCCTCCCGAGCGCCGGCTCCCCTGTTCACACCGCCGCCTCGTACTGCATATCCTCCACTGCTGCCGCCTTCCCGAGCATATGGCGCGATGCCACGACAGCCTCCAACGCCGCTGCCACCCCGAGCATCCTCTGCGGTGTCCCGGTCCCCATTGCCACCGGTACCCGAGCCGCCGCTCGGTTGGCGCGTCGGCCACTGCAAGTGGGTCTTCCACCGCCACGGGCTGTGCAAGCTCCGCCTCGGATGCGCACAAGGGTCGCCACACGCCATCGCCTCCGAGCCGCTGCCACACTCACGGCCGATGACTGCGAAGACGCCGACACTCCAGCTCCACAGGCACTCGCGGCGAAGAATCGACCACGAGTTAGCTGCAAGTCGAGGAGGTTCCTCCATCATTACACCTTATTTGGTGAAGGTAAATTTCCATATGTCATCAATTCCGCAATTGATCTTAACACTTCAACCACAAAATCCTTCATACAAAAAATCAGATCTAATGGATCAACTGAAAAATCTCACTTATAAAATGAAAATTCATAGTGGTTAATTTAAGATCTCATTTATTTTCATGTTCTGCTATATTTTTCAGTCAGATCCAATGTCATCTAAGTTCATAACCCGTTTATCTAAAAAGCTCCTAACTAGTTAGTTAAGGTGGTAGAATAAGTTCCTCAGCACAATAATGAAGTCAGCTAACTCACCTCCAGCCTGTTAGGAAAAATCAAGCAAATTTCTGAATGTTAGAAGGTGCTAGTTTTGTTAAAGAGAGTAATTTTTTCCATGTAAAGAACACTTGAAAAGCTTACGTCACCTGAGCTCCATATCCAATACCACAAGTGGAGATTGCTGAAGGAGGTGACCAGGAACCATCGGCTCTTTGAGCAACAACCAGCCCAGTACCAACTTTGTATGTAACCATCATCCCGACCTTTACTACAGTAATTATAGCAAGACCTTTTGCTTGTTCAAGAATAGTGTCAGGGATAGCCTTCTCTGGTTTCAGCATTCCCACCTGAACAATTCATGAAAGACAATTTGATGATAGTATTGCTAATTGGCTAAAAATAAATAACTGAACAATCAGCAGTTAATTATGATTCCAGCATTCCATTAGGTTAATAGAATCATGTTATTATTGTACTAAAACTGATGGCAAAAAAAACTACAATGTTCCATGTCATTCTTTACCCAAAATCATTGGCTAAATCAAATCATCAGTCAGCCAACTAGTACTTATGCAAACTGAAAATAACTATACCTGGAGACTTGTTGTAGACACCGACTTTTTTACTAGTTTTCTTGATGTTACCATCTTATTAACAACAGAGGCATGAATATCGAGAATTGTACAGTACACATGACGGAGAGAGTAGAGACACTTATGTTTAAGAGTTAAGACTAAACCAAAAGTACATACTATTTCTCGAATAGCCATGGAGATGAACATTACAAATAGGCATTGCAACAGAGTTAATCAACAATTCAGTAATAAACAAACAATTTTGAATGCAAGAAAAAACTATACCTTACAGTAACTACGTAAATAATTTGCAGCCTTGTATATCTCGTATTCCATTGTGTGTGCCCAAGGGAAGTTCAACCATGACCTCAGTGTACTCAAGTCTGTCACATCATGAGTTGGAAGTTGTGAAGCGCGACTGATCTGATAGTTGTCTTATGGTGTGGTAAGCTAATTTTGTTCAATGTACAGGTAGTATGGATGGAACGAGATATTTCACAGACATGATAATCAGAGGTTCCAATTCTCAAGAGGAAGAGTTTGCAATTGTCGATGATAGTACATCGCAGAGGCCAAACCAAAAAAGGACCAAGAATTTTAGTTCAGAGGAGGACAGTCTTTTGGTGTCGGCATGGTTAAATGTTAGTTTGGATGCAATTCAAGGGACAGATCAAGCTCGTACTGCATATTGGGATCGAATTTATGAATATTTCCATACAAACAGGCTTTTTGATTCAGATCGCTCTCATAAGTCCCTCAACAAGCGTTGGACCGTCATTCAAGAATCATCAATAGGTTTTGTGGTTGTCTAAGTCGGATAGAGAATAGAAATCAAAGTGGTATGACCATTGAAGACAAGGTTAGGCGTAGTTACAAATCATCTATGTTTGTTGTAATCTTTTCGAGCTTATTTGTAATGCTCTATATTTGTTTTCTTTTCGTAGATAGTGCAGGCTGGCGAGTTGTATAAGAGTGAAGATAAGCAAAAGAAGGATTTCACGCTTATACAATGTTGGAATCTTTTGAAGAATCAACCAAAGTGGATTGAAAGGCGTATTGGATGCAAGCTCCAAAAATATCCAATAAAAGCGAAAACCACGGCCTTTTCAAGCCTGCAGCATCACGCTGCATCTACTCCTCTGCCACATGAAGATGAGAGCGGGGATGCAAATCCGGATTATGCCAGAACTTCACTTGAAAGACCTTTAGGGAGAAAGAAAGAGAAAGAAAAGCTTCGTCAAAAAGGTGAACGTTTTTTTTATGATTCCTTAGATCATCTATGGGCTAAAAAGAGAGAGGATGATGCAGAGAAGGAACTGAAGAAAGAAGAGAGGTTCAAACAAGCGTTCGCGTTGGAAGAAGAGAGAATTGAGCTTGAGAAAAAGAAGTTTGAGTTTAAGAAGATGATGGAAGAAGAGAGAATTATGAGGATTGATACTAGTGGCATGAATAGTCCTCAAAGAAAGTACTACAAGGGGCTTCAAGAGCGTATTCAACGTGATAGTGCTAGTTAATTCTTTGGGGGATAGTACTAGTTAGTTGTCTTTATTTATCATATTCTTTGATTTGTCAACGGTTATGTACACATTATTTCCATTGCCAAACTCTTTCTTCTTATATAATGTCTGGTCTTCAACAAATACATGCATAAAGATCTGTTCAGTTTAGCTATTTGAAGGTGATTTAGGAGAAAAGGGGATTTCACCCTGTTGATGAATCTATCCAGCCGCCGATCAAAACTCACGTATGCAAAACGATCACTTTTCTAGCGATGCCTGCGCACTTTTCTTGATCAACTTTTCTTGTATATTTTCTCGCTCGGTCACGGCTCCAGCACACCGATCTGCAGCCAGGTGACCCTTGATCGATTCAAGATCCATAGACATTCTCTGCGACGGCACAGCACTTCATCAAAATCTCACTACTACGGCACACCGATCAAACTGACTAAACGGGACACCACCGTCGTTTTTTTTCCGGGAGGAAGGGACGGGGGAGGAGATGGGAAGATTGGTTGGTAGTTTTTGTAGATCCAGATTTTAATTTAGGGGACCATATTTAGGGGACTTGTTGGTGGTTATATATTTTTAGTCTTCTATATTCTAGATTGTGTCCTCTAAAAAGTGATTTAGGGGATGAGATTTAGAGGACATTGTTGGAGATCTCTTACTTCCTCCTGCACTTGGTAGAGTCAGTGAGCCCTTCGGCCTCAAATATCCCATGAACTAGGGATAATGTGATCGACGCGCGTAATCCAACGGATTGCAAATCAACTACCTTTTTCCTGATGGGAGACAAGTTACCTATCCACCTTATGTTTCTTTTTTTCATATTATTTTTAGTCGGTACCTGGCTCACGAACTCAAGTAGCTCTATTATTTTGGAATAGTAGATGAAACCTAGTCAAATTTCCCCATCAAAATTACTACCAGAAGAAGTTAAAGCAGCACACATTCTTTTTTCTGCAACAACTGATGGTTTTTGACTCTAACGTAAACGTTTATGCAAATGAACCTAATACGTATGAACTATTTGAAAAAGCTGTCACGATAAGTCGCTTGAAGAGACAACGAGAGAAACCATCCCCATTATTTGTTACGAGAAGACATAAGTTATAAGCTGAAAATAATAAGTAGTAAACCAACTTGTACATCATTGATACTAAATCGATCATATATATCTTACTAATTATACCAATCGATTAAGCACTATATATTCAATAATAATAACACTATATATTATAGTCCTTCTCAAAAAAGACCGACGTAATTAAATAGATGGAGCAATTATGCCGATGTAGTCGAGTTCGACGGACCCCAGCCACAGCTTGCCGTCCCGCTCCGCCACCTCGCTGGCGTCACGCCCTGGCGGCGTCGACTCCTCAACCTCCACGCCGTCGCCGTCGAGCGGGCGCCCACCAAGTGCTTGGCCGGGCCGCGCGCGCATTCACGTTCGGCGCGCCTTCTCTTGGTTCAGCCCCACCCGGTAGCCTCCCCTCTCGTCACGCCTCACGTTGTCGGGTACCGGCGGTCGTGGCGAAGAGCTCGGACCGGCCGCCCTGGGCCCTTGATCGATGCGACCGCTGGCATGGCACGGTGTGCGCCACGGCGAGTGCGTCCGTCGTGGCGCGGCAGCCGGCGCCGTTGGGTGCGGCGGGCGGACTTGAGCACGGTGGCGCGCCCGTCTGCGCGTCGTGCTTGAGCAACCGCCCGTCGCGCCGGCGTTGAATATGATCGTTGTTGAACTGCGCGGGTAGGTTAAGCTCATGTCGGTGAAGTAGACATCACCGTGCTGGTCGACATCGATGCCGTTGAGGAAGTTGAGCGGGGCGCGCGCCTCGATCGCCCGGCACCTCGGCGTCGCCGCGTCCACCCGATCCTCATGAGCCCAGTGCGCGTCTGCGGCGTAAGTGGCCCGGCCCGCGGTGGAACGAGCAGGCGGCGCCACACATGCCTTCCGTCTCTGCGCGGCGCCACGCGCGCCGTCTTTATCGGAACCTCCTGTAGTTGGCATGGTGGGCGAAGTCCGTCCAGCCGACGCGCGCGCCACCCCACGAGGCGCGCCATCGGAGACGCCGGTGTAGGGCCCGGCCCTCGCCGTCGGCGAGCTCTCGCGCCCGTGGCGACGCCAGCGCGTCGCGGTCGGCGGCGAGGAGTGGAGGCTCCGCTGCGTCTTCTTGGTGACTATCGGCGGCGGCCGCGCGCACGAGGGAAACAATGCAGCGGCGAGGACCGGCGAGAGAGGAGAAGCCACGACGTCGCGAACTGCGCCCCATGCTCTTGCTTTCGGCGAGGGACGAGGGAAAAATCCGTAGTATCGCGGCCGTCGATTGAAGCTTTGCTGCGGCGAGTATGAGGGCGTCGGCGATATAATATAGAAGGAAACCCGATCAAATCTGCGCGGGATGGGGATGGAAACCGAACCGTGTTGCTACGTGCATGCAATGCAATCAAGGACGGAAAAGAAACACCGGTGTCACGAGAAAGGCACGCCACAATGCTGCGACTGTAATGCTGCGAGGAGTTTTGGGGCGTTTGGTCGCGGAGTTCCATCTCGGACAAGGCATCCCGAGCAGGATGGTTCTGATGCTATATCACATCCGATAAAATCGAATGTATCGAAGCAGTTCTATCTATCTTGATACCGTAAACTAAACGACCCTTAGTGGATGCGGCGCATGATACCGGTTACATCGACATCGATTATGCGAGAAATACATGGCCATAACTGCACGAACTGTTCGCATAAATATCATAGTAGCTATTTTTTTTCAAATTTGATCATCGAATATCTGTTTTTATAAATCTAAACCCATATGGATTTAATAAGTTCGGCAGGTATCTACCGAGCTGAGGACTCTCAGCAGGCACCACCCCGAGCTAACTCAGCAGGTACCTGCGAGCTAGGGGAGCTCGCTGCCGAGCCCCAAAATGCGGCAACGGTTAATGCCGAGTGATTAGCAAAAGAAAATAATTTCTCTTTTTTAAGAGCCACCGTGACATGACTATTTAGGATATTCTTTTAAAATTAGCATATAAAGTATTTTTTGGACCGCAAATAAAGTAAATTGTGGGGAACTTGAGGAGGTGCAATTGTTCCAAAATAAGTTATAACAGTGTTTCTTCAAACTTAAGAATGATAGCGAGAGGTGATTTGCGACCATTGTAAGTAAACGGACTAACTTGTACCCACACATGGAGCTTTTTTTTGGCTAACCCGTTGCACGTGGCAGATATCGACTAAGAATCAAGACTAGAACAAAGTGTTGTTGGAGCTAACCATAGAATAGCATAGTCTAGTGTTATGGCGTCTTTTCTTTTGGCTGATTTCACATCTATACTCTCGTCAACTACTGATTGGATGTGTTATTTGCTTATTTATGTGGATTTTCTATCATTATTGTCTAGGATTTAGACCCGTACGTAACATTTTTTGCTTGAGAGGCTTAAGACAATGACAACAGCTATTTTCCCTCGCCCTAAAAAAACAAGTGTCGTAGCCTTGTAGGATGTGAGTACAGTATAACACAGATTGTTAGATACAGCAAAGTTTAGCAGCCAACCAGACAAACATCCCAGTCCTGCTCCTGCAGAGGACTGAACAAGCATATGGGCATTCGGCCCAGAAAGAAACACCAAAACCCCGGCTAAGTTGCTCAAACCGTCTACTCCATTACTCCTAGATCCCTGGTCCTAAGCCTGCTAGGCCGCTACACTATCTACTGCACACTGCACAGAAGACCAAGGGCGTCGACTGAAGGCGAATTAGAGATCGCGCTTAAGATTGATTTGAAGCCAAAAGGCATATATGGTACAGGAGAGGACTCAGGTAACTACTGAGTCAAAATACAGTTAATGGAAATATCTGCTAAACAGGGAAACTAATCCCTACAATATCTCCTGACCGGTTGCGCAGCCCTCTGTAGATAGTGTGGACGCATGCACATATACTGTTCCGTTAACCCCCGCGCAATTGGAACGAGAGCGGAGCGGACGTTCAAACTGGAACAGAACTCCTTGAACAGTGCAGTGGGAAGGCCTTTGGTGAAGACATTGGCGTATTGCGAGGTCGTAGGGACATGGAGTACACGTACACGGACTTCGCCAAGGGCGACACGTTTGCGAACAAAGTGCAGATCGATCTCGACGTGTTTCGTCCACTGGTGTTGGACGGGGTTGGTTGAGAGATATACTGCACTGATGTTGTCGCAAAAAACCACGGTGGCATTCTTGAGAGGGCGGTGCAGCTCGGTAAGGAGTTGTCGAAGCCAGCAGTCCTCTGCCACAGCGTTAGCAACAGCGCGGTACTCTGCTTTGGCACTAGAATGGGAGACTGTCTACTGCCACTTGGAGGACCAGGAGATGAGGTTGTCACCGAGGAAGATGCCGTAGCCAGAGGTGGACTTGTGGGTGTCGGGGCAGCCAGCCCAGTCAGCATCCGTGTATGCTGTGAGAGATGTCAGAGTAGTAGGATGGAGCTGAAGGCCGAAGGCGAGGGTGCCCTTCAGGTAACGGAGGATGCGCTTCAGTAGGTTGGCGTGAGGCTTGCGCGGGTCGTGCATGTGAAGACATGCCTGCTGGACCGCGTACGCGATGTCCGGATGTGTGAACGTTAGGTACTGAAGGGCGCCAGCGATGCTGTGATAGTCTGCAGGGCTTGCAGTTGCTCATGCCAGCGCGACCAAGGATGTCCTCTGTGTACTGGCGTTGAGACAGGAAGAGGCCAGCGGTGGTGCGCTGGACAGAGACACCGAGGAAGTAGTGTAAGCCGCCGAGGTCTTTTAAGGAGAACTCGCGGCGGAGGGAGTCGATCACTTGGCGGAGTAGAGTGGTCGAGAAGGCCGTGAGGACGATGTCGTCGGCGATATAAAACACGTACACCGTGTCGAGGCCACGGCTGTAGATGAGCAGTGATGGGTCGGTCTTGAGGCAAGAATCCCGCGGGCGCGGAGAAGGTAGCGATGCGGCTGAACCGAGCGCGGAGGCTGCTTGAGGACATCTGAGGACTGTTGAGGCGGCGAACATGCGTGGGGCGCCGCAGCGTCGACGAAACCAACGATTCTTGGCGATGAAGCGGTCTCGTCGAGTGTGCCGTTGAGGAAGGCGTTATTGGCGTCCAGGCTGGTGTATTGGCGGCCGTTGGAAGCGCAATGGTGAGGCGGTGTGCACGGTGGTGGCGGCGGCGGGTGAAAGGTCTCGCTGAAGTCGACACCCGGTAGCGGAGAAACGCGAAGCACCCAGCGCCCCTTATATTGATCCAAGAGCCATCGGGCTTGAACTTGTGATGAAATATCCACTTGCCGGTGACAAGGTTAGCACCAGCTGGCCGAGGAACAAGATCCCATGTGTTGTTCCTGCACAAAGCATCAAATTCATCCTGCATGGCACGTCACCAATGTTCATCAGTAAGAGCGGCACGGTACGTCCGAGGCAGAGGGGAGGGAATGGCCACATGGAGTGTGAACCGATCAATGGGCTGCCAGAAACCGTGCTTGCCATGGGTTGTCATGGCATGGTCATTGACAATGGGAGGAATGGGTGTGGCCGTGGGTGGAATGGCAGGAATATCGATCGGAGCGACAACATCAGGAGCTGGAGTAGCGAAACGGGAAAGATGGGACAACGTCCGGCTGAGGGGCAGGAGCAGTCGTTGGTGCGGCGTTAGGAGCCGGAGCAGCGACCGGGGAAGACAGGTCGACGTCCGACTGAGGGGCAGGAGCAGGCGCTGGAGCGGGAGACGCCTGAGGCAGGGGAGCAGGCGGTGCCAGAGCAGTAGGAGCAACGGGACGTGCAATGGGAGCTAGCGCCAGCGGTATGGCAACGTTAGAGAGGAAATCAAAATCGGCAGGAGCCGGTGTTTGGGGCTGCTCGGAAAAAAGGAAAAGATGTCTCATCAAAAGTGACAGGACGAGAGATAATGATCCGATTGGTGGAGAGGTTGAGGCAGCAGTAACTGTGGTGATTAGCTGGGTAGCCAAGGAATACACACGACGCGGAGCGCGCAGCGAGCTTATGAGGAGCTGTGGCAGAACGGTTAGGGTAGCACCGACAGCCGAAAACACGAAGAGAGGAGTAGTCGGGAGGTGAGTGGAAAAGAGCTTGGTACGGCGTACGGAAGCGAAGGGCCTTGGTGGGGCGGAGATTAAGGAGGAAAGTGGCAGTATGAAGCGCCTCGACCCAGTAGGAGGGAGGCATGCTCGCCTGAAATGGAAGTGAGTGGATAATATCAATTGTAGAGCGAATGATGCGTTCGGCTTTGCCATTTTGTTGGGATGTGTGTGGGCATGACATGCGGAGTGCAATGCCATGAGAGAGAAGGTGGTGACGCATGGTGCGATTGTCAAATTCGCCACCATTGTCACACTGAATGCTACGAACGACCGAGGAGAATTGTGTTTGAGTGTATGCAAAGAAATTGCGAAGAGTGACGAAGACGTCGGATTTGAGTCGAAGCGGGAAAATCCATAGATAGTGTGTGAAATCGTCGAGAACAACAAGGTAGTACTTGTAACCGGAAACACTAGGAATGGGTGATGTCCAGAGATCACAATGTATTAACTCAAAGGCTTTATGTGTTTGGGTAGTAGATGAAAAGAATGGGAGACGCACATGTCGGCCTAACTGGAACGCATGGCACAAAGGGTCTGTCGAACGTTTATTATTACATGAAATAATAGATTGACTACGAAGATACGATAAAGCTTGGTTGCTAGGATGACCAAGCCGACGTTGCCACAGTGTGGAGGATGGGGTGGTGGTGGAGAGGGCGCTATGAGCGGTAGACAGCCAACAGAAGGGGTAGAGATCACCACGGCTATTGCACTTGACAATCACATTCCTGGTTCGAAGGTCCTTCACAGAGAGACCAAAAGGATCAAACTCAACAGAACAATGATTGTCAATGGTGAATTGACGAATGGAAATAAAGTTCTTGACAAGGTCAGGGGTGACAAGAACGTTATTGAGAATAAAAGAAGAATAAAGAGTGGGAAGGGATGCAGTGCCGGTATGAGTGATAGGAAGATGAGACCCATTGCCAACAATAGCATATGGAGGTGCAGCGGAACATAAAGGAGAGATGGACATCAAGTTACCAGGTTCCGAGGTCATATGTGTCGATGCACCAGAGTCCATGTACCACTCTACCAGAGACGGAGGCGTGAGGGACATGGTGTTGAAAGCATGCATCAGTTGCTGTTGATCCCAGGAGGGCATGGGAGATGTTGTTGATCCAAGGGCAGCGGACAGCTGCCACGGATTAATAAACCCACGGCACAGCTTGCCATGAGGTGGTTGCGATGGAGGAAGGCAGCGGTGAAGACACCGGAGGCGCAGGACCGAGCAGCCCCGCCCATGCGAGCGAGCGGTCGGGCCACACGTGGATGGACCCGGACCATGGATTCTGCATGGAGGCCAAGGTGCAACTTTGTTTGGAGTTGCCACGGCTGCCACCATTGTTGGAGCCGTTGGTGCGCCGCCATTGCCTCCACGGCGGCGATGGTAATTGTTGTTGCTATTCCGCGGAGTTGTGGCGGAGTTGGTGCCTTGTCCACCGCTGGAGGTGCACCAGTTGAGCCATAGCCTTGCCCGGTGCGGGGGGCGTGGCCATCAGAGGTGATCGTCGAGCCGCCGGAGTTTCCAGTGTGGTCGGAGGCGCTCTTGCCAGCGGTGTTGGAGTAGAAGATGGTCGGTGGCGTGGTGTCAGAGGAGCTCGTGAAGAGTTCCTCGAGCATAAGGGCGGAGCGCACCTGAGAAAAAGTTGGCAGGGGACACTGCATGCATAACAACGTACACAGGTGGGAGAAGCGAGCAGCAAGCCCTCGGAGCGAATTGTGGACGAGGCTCTTGTCGATGATGGGTGTGCCAAGCGCGACGAGTTCGTCCGCAAGGGTCTTTTGGTAGCAGCAGTAGTCGCCGACGGACATGCTGCCCTATTGGAGGCCATAGAATTCGTGCTCGAGGAGGATGGCGCGCGCGTTGGCGTTGTCGCGAAAAACGGCCTTGACATTCGTCCAAACAGCATAGGCGCTTGACGCAGCGACCATGGTCTGGAGTTTGGTAGAGATGGATCCATAGAGCCATTGCCGAACAAGGGCGTCGAGACGGAGCCACTGGGAGTCGGGTGCCGGCGGCGGTGGCTCAGCGATGTGGTCTTCGAGGGCATACTTGTAGAGGGCAACTGTGAAGAGACCACGCCACTTGGAGTAATTGGAGTGGAGATCAAGGGTAAGAGGCACGACGGCCCAGACGTTGGAGACAGTGACAGCCTGCGCCCATAGAGTGACTTTGGCGGCGTGCTCTTTCTCGGCAGCGAGGCGTAGGGCCTCGGTGTGGCTGCTGCGAAGTCGATCGGTGACATGGGAGGAAGGCTCAAGATCAGAAAGAATCTGATACCATGAAGGTGAATTAGAGATCGAGCTTAAGATTGATTTGAAGCCAAAAGGCTTATATGGTATAGGAGAGGACTCAGGTAACTACCGAGTCAAAATACAGTTAATGGAAATATCTGCTAAACAAGGAAACTAACCCCTACAATATTTCCTGACCGGTGGCGTAGCCCTCCGTAGATAGCGCGGACGCATGCACATATACTATTCTGTTAACATCGACGAGATCATCTTCCTCAACATGTCGAAACTAATCCAGTCGAATTCTAAGTTCAAAATCTATATCAAGAGTTAAGTCTAAGTCAGTTTAAAAATAGAAATTCAGGTTTAAGAGTCAATTTCTATATACGAGTCATGTTCGGATATGTAGAAGTATTGTCTATATTTAACATGTAAATTTATGTATAAATAGTAGAGAAAACCAAAGAAAAGGTGTGGCGACTGGAGCACCACCAAAAGATTTCATTGCTCTATCTCTTGGTTGTTTGTGTTGTCACCATTGGAAATAGAGAAATATGAGTACTCAAAGATACGAGTGCTCGAGTCTTTGAAGGTTACATGTCTTGAAGCACCGAGGATTCGATCATTATGCGATCGAAGTCTATGAGTAACTGTAGCACTCGAAGTTTACGACTGTCGGTCGTGGTCAAAGTTTACGACTGGTAAGAGTTTACGACTACTGAGCGGTCGAAATCTACATATGGTATCAAAGCTCAAAGACAAAGCACATGGCAGCAAGCGGATCTTCATCGATGATGAAAGAAGGCCTAAATTCCCTTCCGTGTCTAATTCTTAATTCAGAGAACTACCTATAGTAGCTTGGGCTATGAAGATACGGGTGAATATGCTTGCCCAGGGGGTTTGGGACGTTGTAGCTAATCCGGTCGTCGCTAAAGGAAAAGTCGATCGAAAAGGAAAGGCTCCGAAAATCGACATGAAGACCGATCAAACTGCCTTGGTGCTCATCTATGCTGCCATACCTGACTCGATACTCAGTCAACTTGTTGGAAAAGATACAACACGAGAAGCTTGGATTGCTCTTGGACTATGCGAAGGAGGCGATTCAAGTGAAGAAGGTTCAGCTACAAACTCTTTGAAGAGAATATGAGGCACTACATATGGGTGAAACTCGATCAGTAGATGAGTTTGCGTAAATTAGCTACCGTGGTCAATGAGATTCGGTCTCTTAAAGGTACATTGGAGGAAAGTACGGTAGTCGAGAAGTACTTACGTGTCCTACCCAAGAGATTTGTGCCAGTGATCACAACTCTTCTATATTCATGTGATCTTGAGAACATGAAAATAGAACAGTGCAGGATCTCTCAAAGCTCATGAGGAATGCTTAAAGGGTGTAAGGCTGAAAGCATCTAGGCCCCTAAAATGGTTTTGGTAATTAATGAACTTATCTGAATATGGGATTAACATGTTTGTTGAGTGTTTGAAAGGCTAAGTCCCTAAAGTGATGACAAGACGCATGTTAAAGATCAAAATGACGATCAAAGTGACTCAAGGCAAAGGTATACTTAGAATAGGTCTCTCTTTTACTTTTACCGGTCTTAGGAGAAAGGATTATAGGTTAGACATCGTACCATAAAGAGGGATCACAGCAAGTAGCTTGATAGCAATTACCTTGTGCCATTTGGATCAAACTAGGATCATGCGTTCTTTAAAAATCAAATTTAAAAGAAAAATATGTGCTATATCAGGAAAAACGGAAGTACCAAAGATTAAACTGCGAACTACCACAGAGCGGAAGTTTCGCAGTCCTGAGTGGTACTTCTGGCGCCTGGAAACTCCGAAAATCGGGCGGAACCTTTTTTCCAGAGAAGCACCCCTGGATGTGCTCGGTGCTTTGTTTGGACAACCGGAAGTACCGGCGTGTAAATTGTGGTACTTCCGCTTGCCGGAAGGTCCGGCCTTTCGAGCGAAATTTTTTCTCTAGTGAGCACCCTCTGGGAGATTTTAAAGTTTGCGAAAACCGGAAGTATCGGAGTTTCAACGCCGAAACTACCGTTCGAGTGGTAGTTCCGCTATCTAAAGCGGTACTTCCGGAGCTCACTGCGCCGACTTCCCGAAACTACCGCAACACGGAAGAACCGTTTTTCCAAAGAGCGCCATCTTTTGGTTCCGGTACAAGCGGTAGTACCGCGCCGACTTCCCGAAACTACCGCAACACGGAAGTACTGGATTTACAACAGCGTTAGTTCTGCGCCGATTTTCAATGGCTAGTTCAGAAACTCTAACATAGCCGTTACTGTCGCGCCAGAGCCGGAGCGGAAGTACCGTCTTTTGGCCTGTGGTACTTCTGCTTGCCCTGAATTTTTCTGTAATTTCTCTCAAACGGCTAGTTTTGGTTGGTAAGGGTATAAATACCCATACCATTGCTCAAGGACAGATGTTAGAGACCCCATTGAACATTTTTGAGCATTGAGCATCATTTCACACCTTATTTACACCTTGTGCATTCATTTGAGGTAGTTGAGCTAAAAAGTGCATTGCATCCAATAGATTGATCCTTTGGCACTCGATTGCGATCAAGTGAAGCTGGTGATTTGTTATTCTTGGTGTTTGCCGGCACCTGGACGACTCGGTGGAGATTGACCGGTGATTTTCTTAAAGAAGTTTGTGAGAAGGCCTGGTGTGCGTGTGAAGTTTGGTGCTCACCTACCCGGAGCGGGAAAGAGCTACCACTAGTAGATTAGAGGTGCTTCGGCTTAATTCGTGGAGCCGGTCCAATTCGTTTGGGCTAACCTCAACGTGGATTAGGGGAAACTGGCCAGTTTCCGAACACCACCGTAAAAATTTTGTGTGTTCATTGCTGATTTCTTGTTCTTCATTTATCTCTTGCTCAATTGTTTCATTAAGATCATTTACTTGTGCTAGATCATTTTTAGAGATATACTCTTGTTGTGACCTTGACTTACTAGAATTGAGTAGAATTTAATTGATCTAAGTTTTTATCCCGTAAAATTAAATTAGAAGTCAAGAAATTTTAAAACCTCCTATTTACCCCCTGAAGTCGGTTATCCTGATCCTACTTGGGGTGTTCTGAGGCTATGGACAGTGAGATGGATTTTATTTGTATTTCATAAGAAATTCATAAGAAATAGTTAAATTACGCCAAAAGTCAGAAAAAAATCTCGCACTCTAAATGCGAGAAGAAAATCTTGCAATCTAAATGGGCCTTAACATCATAACATGCTGCTTTTGCTTAAAAAGCTTACTGTACAAAAACTCATGTTTTGTCCGGTAGACTCTTGTCCCTCATCACGTTTTGTCATGGAAATGAGACAAACTTGGACAGCCGCCAGATCATTGCCAGCTTGGGCTGCTAAGCCGTCGGATCATCTCTCCCGTTCTTTTTATTTAACATTTTTTATTTTTTAGGGTCTGCAAGTCATGACTTTGATATGACTTTTTTATAACTTTATATTAATATATACTAATAAAATTACAATACTATAAAAACATTTCAAATGACAAATCTAATAATATAGTTTTCATATAGCCAATCTAAATAGTTTTAAATATATTGGTGATCAAACTTTATAAGTAACTGCTACAGTGTTTTTTTAACTAAAAGCCATGTCACTCTTGCTTCTTGAACGGAGAATTTTTATTTGGTCCAATTACATCATCTTAATTTTACAATTAATTTCATACATATAAAATTAAAAATCTAACCCTTACTACGCATAGAGGGACCAGAGAGGGGCCAGTGCTTCAGAGTTTGAAAAACCAACCATGCATGAATGATGAATCACAAGACGCTAACGATTGATGAGGTCAATAGGACGGAGGAGCACGTGTGCGACGGTGACTCTACCATAGCTTCGACGGAGAGCACGGCGATGGTGAATCACAAACCAATGCATACGTCCAAAGAAAGTACTTCTTGCTTACACTTCGAATCTTCCTGACACCTCGATATGCAACTCGGCAAATCCAAAACATCAAATTTGCAATAGCATATAGCTATCTACAGTAGGTCCAGTTCAGCCGTACCGTAGAGCTGAATTGAAGTTAAAGGCACTTTTGGTGCTCTTTCGTATGATATTTATAAAAATAGTCATATACACATCGTATTAATAAAAATATCGTTTATGCCATCTGGTGAGCGAGCGGCAGCACAGAGGAGATGACGCGTGGCACCTACCGCCCTGTGAGTAGACGGCAGGCGCCTGCCGTCAGCCCACAGGATGACAGGTAATTAAGCCTAAATTCATAATTTATAATTTTTTAAATTTGTAAATATAGCAAATGAGCTTAAAAAATTATGACATTTTTGGTGGAGCTTCCTGAGGTATTATGACAAGTTGTGAAATTATTTTCTAATTTTTTGAGTCTATTTGCTATCTCTAAAAATTCTTGGAACGACGCATTATTTACTAGGCGATTAAGAGTTATGCGCCGCTCTAAGAATTTTTAGAGGTAGTAAATGATTGTGAAAAATTATAAATTTTTTTATGGAGCTTTCACATATAGTGTGTTACATTGTGTAATTTTTACATAATTGTTTGCATCACTTTTCTACCTATAAATATTATTTAAGTAACGCATAATTAAATAGGCAATTAAGTACAAATGGCTGGGGCTAATGACCTACCACCTGGCCACTGCCTGCCGTATAGTGGCTAGGCAGCAGGTCATTAGGCCAACTAATTAGTGCTTAATCACCCATTTAATTACACATCATTTAAATAATTTTTAGAGGTAGTAAAGTACCGCAAACAATTACATAAAATTATACAACATAGCACACTGTATCAAGAAGCTCCAAAAAAAATTTGTAACTTTTCATGACCATTTGCTATCTCTAAAAATTCATAATTTTTTATCTCATTTATTATATTTACACATCTAAAAAATTATAAATTACGAATTTAGGCAGGTAGTCGTCCCGTAGGTGGGCGGCCGGCGCCTGCCGTTTGCTCACAGGGCGACAAGTGCCACGCCTCATCTCCTCCGCGCTACCGCATGCTCTCCGGACAGCATAAATAACATTTTGTTAATATGGTGCACATACGGCTATTTTTGTAAATACGATGCGAAATAGTATCAAAAGTGGTTTTAACTCGCTGACTTGCACTTGTTCCCACGAACCGTATGTACACAAACGAAACACTGTTGACACAGGATTCCCGGGTGACCTAGTCTTTTTTAGCTTATTAGATACTATTTGATATTGTATTTTCAAAATGGTTATATGTCTAACGTATTGATAAAACTAGTGTTTTTACCGTTCGGTGGCCGGATGGCAGCCCGCATGGGTTAGCAGCGTGGCAGCCGCCATCCGCGATGGGATGGTACTGCACCGCCGTCCAATGGCCAGATGGCAGGTGGCCTGTTATCCCATCACCATACGGCAGGGGACCTGCCGTCCCACCACCAGGCGAGATTAGCCGGCAGAATTACCTACCCTAATTTATTTTTTGTTTATAATTTATTTGAATTTTTAAATATAGAAAATAAGCTCAAAAAATTACAAATTTTTGTATACAGCCTCTTGACGGATCGTATTTAGCTTTATAATTTTTTGGTATATGATTTTGATATTTGTAGGAGTTGTTACATATAGCAAACGAGCTCCAAAAATTATGAAATTTTGTAGAAAGCCTCCCAACATAGTTATAGTAATTGTGTAATGTTTTAGAAATTTTATGCACTCCAAATTTGGTACGTTAATTCATGTTAATTTAATCATGAAATTATCAATTCTCAAGTATATTTTGCAGTGTCTGACCACTATCCTTCGCATATATATGTTGGCCTGTTATGTAACATCCCGAAAATTTGAAATTTGAAAATATGAAGCTTTTGAAATACTTTACAATATATTCTATTGGAATTTGAATTTTATGGTGTTTTCTTGAATTTGGTGGAGGTTTCAAAATTTAAGAACTCATAAAAGACAAAGGCGGATATTAGTAATGCCATAAAAGGAAATGTGTAAATAATGAAAACTCAAGATTTTAAATTCGAATCTGGAAAGATGATCCAGTATAAGAAGGGAGAAACTTGAAACTAAAATATAAAATTACATTTTAAAAACAATAGTATAAAAGAGCAACAAAATTAAATATGGAAATTATACGCAAATATGTATACCAAATGAATGTGCAAGTGGATAACAATACATATAGGAATAAAATAAATATATAAATCTGAGATACAAAAATTAGAAATAAATCAATATGCATACCTGTATGCATATGTATACCCATATATAATTAGATATACAAATATATACAACAAGTAAAAAAAAAACCAGGCCGGCCGAGGCGGCCCGCCCACTTCCCGCCCACGCCTCTTCTCCCGTCGCCACGTGGCCCGGACGCCGGTTCCCCCTGCCGACACCGCCAAGCGGCCCCGCTCTCCACTCCGGCTCCTCTCTCTGGCCAGCGGGCCCCGCCCAGCGCGCGCCTCCCCCTCCTTTCTTCTCTCCTTCCTCTCCCGTGCGCCCGCGCCACCTCTCCTCTTCTCTCTGCACCGCGCAGCTCCTCCTCGCCCCGTGGCGCGCGAGCTCTGCGACGCTAGTGGCTCGCCTCGGTCTTCTGGCGGTCATGTCGCGACGCGGCGCGCGCGGCACACCGCCCGGTTTCACCTCGCGCGCGCGCCCGCGCCATCAACCCGTTTCGTCGCCCTCGTCGCCACGCGGCACAAAATGCTATCGCCCGCGCGCGTGCGAAACAAGCTGCAGAGAGGTAGAGGAAGTCACGCGTGAGATTCGCCAAATCACCTGCGGCTGCATTGTCACCGTCGCCTGTCATCGCGGCCCGACAAGACCACTCGGCCTCGCTCGTTGCCAGCCCTGCTAGCGCGACTATAAAGCCAGCGCGCCCCTCGATCCGCTCCGTCACGCCTCCCTCATCGTCCTCCGGCAAGTAATTGAGCCCCGTGCCCCGTAGCCACGGTGAGCGCCTCCTTCCCCAACTCCGGCCACTCGGCAATCCACCGCTTGGAGCCACCCCGAACCAATTCCTCTAGGACGGAGCTTCCATGGGACGTCGCGAAGCTACTCGTGTCCTCGGTCGAGCTCCTCCCCACCTCTCCTGCGCCGGCGCCGAAGCCTCTCCCAAGCCGCCGCCGCTGCCGCCGTCCGCCTCGGGTCTCCTCAGTCTCCGCCGACTTCACCGTCGACATCCCCGTCATGCCAGGAACGTATTTTAGCACTCCCTGACTCCACTCCGGCCGCCCCTCGCCGCCGGCACCGCCGCCCCGAGCCTCCTCTGCTCCAACGCCCCCACCACCGGTTCAAGTGAATTCATTCGCCTCCATCGGTCAGGTAACACCCGAGCCGAGTTGGTTAGCCGAGCGCGTTCGCGTGTCACGCGTTCGAGTCCTGTGACCGCGATAAAATGTTGATTTTTAGATGTTTTGCTAAGCTGCAGTAAAGTAAAGAGGCGATTAAGAAAGTATTAATATGCAAAAGAGTTATTAGAGTATAGACAAATTTAATTAATGCTTATACATAGTTAATGGAGACTAATGGCAATTAATTAGTGATTAATGAACATCATAAACACCAATGTTGGATTAAAACAGGAAGTCCTCACTGACATGTGGGCCATGCCCCAATTATTTAAAATAGCCGACCTCACCTGTCATATGCCAGTGCATAGAATATAAAAATAAAAAGATGACATAAAAATATACAGTGGGCCCCACCTGTCAGATTTTAATATTTTCTGGAATTAGTTTGAACTGAGATTTTAAAATGGGCATAACTTATCCATTTTAACTCCAAACTGGATGAGAAAATTTCTAAAGTTATCTAAATTCGAGATCTATCCAATGGGACTGACACAAGAAGTTTTAGAGCTCATATGAAAACTTGGTGAAAATAATGGACAATTTGGGAATAATCTAGAGAATGTAGTAAATTTAATTTGGAAGTAAAATAAAGTTACATAAAATCTAATATCTGAATATTTAGCATGTGAATAATTACTATAGACTAAATAGTTAAATGAAGTCAAATTATCAAATGAAGGCATGAATAAAATATAGTGACTCTGGTTAAATAACCACATGAAATGAAAGGTTACCTATACTTGTAATGTAAACATATATGCCCAAACGATCACACTCAACAAAATAATGCTCAAGAAACTCACACACGAGTCATAGGCTAGCCTAACTCATGGAACTTCCTTGATAAATACAAAAATAATAAAAGGGATTATTAATAATAAGATCGAGTCATCGTAACCTACCATCAATCTTGCCTCACATCACTCAAAACACCCATTAACTCATAATAAAACTAAATTGAATTTATTCGGATTTATTTGGATCTTTTGAGTTATTTGCTTTATTTGGATTCATGCGTTTGTCGTAATTAGAAATTGGAAGTCATGAAGATTCAGTGGATCCAGCAAGATTAAGCTCGAAGTGAAGATAACGGCCAGAAGCTCGACAGAAACCATCGTGTGAGCTCAACACCGCGGTAAACTGCGCTAGGCGAGTCAACACTTTGAACATATTGAACCCAGCATTTTAAAGTTATTTCCTTTTAAATTAGCAAAGTGCATGCTATTATTTCACGAGATATGATATGTTCAGTTTCAGCAAGCTAGTTATGCCCTGTTATTGCTATTGTTCATATTAATCTCCTTGCCATACTTGGAAATGTGAACCTTGTAGCCATAGTAAGAAATAGCATATGATTTCACAAAGTAAGTCCCTATTTATATGACATGCTTAGGAATGCTAGCTACTTGGGGTGACACTAATGCCCCAAGGAAAACTCCTCAAACTATTTTAAATCATATGGTGCGATGCCATATGTAGTGTTGGTGCGATGCCGACACTTAGCGTATGGTGCGATGTCATCGCAACCCTTGGTGCGATGCCGAGGGTTAACTTATGGTGCGATGCCATAAGGATGGTTGGTGCGATGCCAACCATAAGCATATGGTGCGATGTCATATGCGCCCTTGGTGAGATGCCAAGAGGCAACCTATGGTGCGATGCCATAGGGTTAGTTGGTGTGATGCCAACGTGTATGGTGCGATGTCATCGCGCCCGCAGTGCGATGCCAAGAGGCAACTTATGGTGCGATGCCATAAGGTTAGTTGGTGTGATGCCGACAAAATTACTTGGATTATTACAACTAATGGTTTAAAAATGTGATTTCAAACTCGCTAGGTCATAGCAAATTTTAAGTAATTGTATTCAAAAGCACTCTTTAGCAAACAAAATAGCCCTATGCCTTTCCATTGTCAAGCCATGCATGTTATATATTTGCATTATGTGTGTTGGCTTGCTGAGCACGGGGTCGGAGTGCTCACGCTCGCTTTGCGACATTTCAGAATCGGGAATCAAATCACCTCGCCTCGGCAACAAGATTGGACAAGCTGACCGAGAAGATGAAGATGTCAAGGGCTAGGTCGCGAACCTCCAGTTGGCTGCCCGTGGGCATGTCCTGAAGGTTCCACCTGTGTGTTTCATTCCGCTGCTGCAATTTATTGATTTCGGCCAAATCGGCCCATGTGTAAGTTTACTATTACATTTACGCTTCGCATGATATGTATTTTTGATATTGAATCGTAAGCGTGAGCACTATCTACTGATCCAGGGAATAGTGCAGTGAATCACAGTGGATTTGGATTGAAAAATCCGGGTCTGACATGTTACTACTATCTTTTCTTTTTCACAGTGTCCTTTGCAAAATTAACACTCTATCCATGTTGTCCCCCCTCACACGCTCCCTCGTTTGCACTAACGTTGTAATGTCCGCGTCGTCCCCCTTCACCCACTCACTCGTCTGGACATTTGTCAGTTACCATGCCATCCTCCCACACCCGAAGTGCTGCTCATCGACACGGAGTCCTTAATTTGTGGTATGAGCATACCGGGTTCCCTTTTCGCTCAGCCATAAATACAAACCTCTCACAGTTCGTCATCGCTCATCTCAGTCGCTCATCGCAAAAGCTCATTCTAGTAGTCGTCGCTCAAAATTGATAGTGCGTAACTCATTATTTTGGGAAGTTAGTGCATAGCTCATTAAGGACACGGCAGAAGGACGTGTCGGGACCCCGGATTTCCGAATCCGGACCCTCTGTGTATTACTGCACTAGTCCCAGATCAAAGCTAGTGCACACAATTAAACAGAATGGAAAACATCACCAACAACGAATTATTACAATAATTAAGAGTACTGACCGAAAAGTCTCATTATTACAAAGGAGGTTTCAAGACCTCGCACACACGAAACACAGCGGAAGCAAAAGGTAAACTCGATGACGACCCATCAATACACCACAGGCAATTGACTGGGGAAGCGCGACCTAGTTCTCCGGGAAAAATCCATCACAACCGCAAGTGAAGCAGTAGTCGTAGTCACCTTCTTGAGCTTCACAATCTTTTGAGGTTTATTTTTGAGTGCAACGTGTGAGTACATAAAGTACTCCGCAAGTCTTGGGAAAAATGCAATAGATGCAAGGCTTGACAAAGGAAGGCTATATGGTTCTTTTGCACAAAGTAATATTTTAAATTCAATTACTACTAATTATTTTCGAAGGCATTAATTTAATAAAGTAGATGTTTTAACAGAAACTATGATTAATTCCATAGTGAAGGTTCCATCCACCAACACTGATTTAATCAAGTCTAACTGACCAAGTTTAATACTGCGGGTTACATCCACCCTCTCTGGCTCCAACTGCCAGGATACCCTTCCAAGAGTTCCCTCCACTCTCGGAGTTCAAAACTTTGATTTTTAAAACCAAAACCAGAAATCTACCATGTGAATGCATTCCTTGCCCGCCCTTGACCGTGGGCACGGCTATTCGAATAGTTTTACACTCTGCAGAGGTTGTACAACTTTACCCACAAGAGATAAATTATCCTAAAAGTCAACACGCTTCCTTTGGCATGAGACCCAGATAAAATATCACAAAGCTTTTACCTTACTCTAATCTAGCTAGATACCACCCGCCGAGGTTTCACCGCAGGTAGGCTAACTGCCGAACAAGCCCCTCTTGCGCCATATGAGTCTGATGAAATCCATGTCCCTCACTTGTGAATAACGGTCCATCCACGGCACCCACTTTCCACGGTGGCAGCTAAACTAGACTATCATAAGTTAGTCACTAGGTCGTACCCATATAGACTTGTGGTTGTGCGGTTAATGCTCGATCTGGACAAACACAAGCGTCGGTCCTTAAGCGACTAGGGTGGAACATACACTTTACAAGATCTCGTGCTAACTGCACCAAGCCAAACCAACCATCCACCCTAATCTAAACCAACTTTCACATTTTATTTTATTTTAAAACAACAGTGGCAACTCCAATTACCACTACATTTATAAACACAAGGGTATTTCAATAAGTCATAATTTCCCAATTTTCAAAATGTCCAAGGTATTAATTAGCAAGGCTAAGCATTATACTACCCATCTATTATTCACAAAGAGTAATAATAATCTCATTATTGAGACAAAGGAAATTCTATGGTGACAAGGGTACAAGGCATTCAATTTCAATGGAGGGTATAACAAGATTGGAATAACTAATTCCTTAACATTGAACTAAAGTTTTATGTAAATAGCAATGCACATAATTTGAAATAATTAAAACATTTCGAAATCATAGGTTGTAAGATGATCAAAGGAGACTTGCCTTCTTGTGCGCTATTTAGTCCTTCTTGCTGCGGCTCGACAAATTCTTCGGCGACTTCGGGTTCTACGCGCGAAATGACAAAACAAACGAACAAATAAATACAAATAAAATCAAAAATATAATATATATATATACTGGAAGGAAGTTTATGATTTCTTACGAATTTAGGAGAAAGATTCAGCGGATTGGGATTCACACGAGGGAGAATGAATATCTGGAAGATCGGTTGGGAAAAGAAATTACTGAGACAATATTTGGACCAAGAAAGGTAGAATGGATTTTATAGAGATTTTGCAATATTTGAATTTGAATTTTGAAAGTACGCAAAAAATTTGGGATGGAACTGAGGCTTTGAAATTAAACTAGATATTGGAATTTGAAATTTAAATTTTGAAATATAAAATAAATTTCAAATATTTGAAAGGATGGAAGAAATGGATAGTTTGGAATTTTTGATGAATTTAGAAATTTGAATGGGCTCAAACGGAGTTAAAACGAGGGAGAACGGGCTCCGGGAAGTTTAAATTCAGAGAAAACGACAAAGAGGAATTTATAGAATTATTTTTCTAAAGGAAATTCTGAATTATTGCGTCAGCGCGGAATTTCTTTTCGGCGGATTTATTTTTCAATGGGAAAAAGGATTAATGACGCCAGCATTGCGTCAGCCATGAGGGGCAACGGCTGACAGTGGGCCCTGGTCCACAGACCGGGTCCATGGACCGAATGGGGAGCCGAGGTGGCACGGCCGCCCGTGTGGCGCTGACGGGGGCGGGACGGTCCGAGATGGCGCTGGCGTGGCACCACGTCCGCTGCCACGTAAGCGCGGTCGAGATGACGAGGCAGCGGTGGCCGGGCGCCGGAGGCGAGCCTCGCCGGCGCTCGGCGGCGGCGGCGGCGCGCGGCGGCGGCAACGAGAGAAGCGCGCACGGGAGTCGGGAAGGCGCGCGGGCTCACCGTGGCGGCCGAGCGGCGGCGGCGTGAAGCGCGGCGCGGCTCGGCTCGTCGGCAGGCGAGGCTCCGGTGCGAGAGCGCGGCCGAGGTGGTCGGGTGCGCCGGGCGCGTGAAAGGCGGCGGTGGGGTCCGAGGCGGCGGCGATTCCTCATCGAAGTTCTAGACGGCGGCGGAGGCGGACACGCCGCGCTGCGGGGAGCTCGCGCCGCGGGAAAGGGCGGAGTGGAGGAGGTGGGGTGAGGAAAGGCGGAGCCGGGGGCGCTATTTATAGGGATCAGGGAGGGGTAGGTCGGCGGGGATTACTTGCCGGAGATGGCGGGCGGCGGAAAGGAATGAGAGGGGGGAAGAAGGAAAGGGGGGGCGGAAGGAAAGAAGGGCGCGGGGATGGCGGGATTTGGTCGGGGAAGAGATGGCGCGTGGGGCACGGCGCACGCGGGAAAAAGGAAGGAGATCCAGCAGGCGAGGCGGTGGAGATCGCGCGGCCGGCGGGAGGAAGGGGCAGCAGCAGGGAGGATGACAGCGGCCCCACGGTGCGCCGAGAGAGAGGCGAATGCGGCGGCGGATGGAGATCGGGCGAGGAGAGCAAGCGGACGGGCGAGATGGGCCGGCGCGCATCGGACGGCGAGAGAGCGGCGCGGCCAGGGCGAGATGGCCGGGAGCGCGGCGGGCCATCTGGGCGGACAGCGTGGCGGCAGCGGAGGAGGAAGGCGGGATCGGCCGGCGGCGTGGCGACATCCGGCCGTCCACGCGGCGAGGAGGAGGAGAGGGATTTTTATTTTTAATTTTTGATTTTGATTTTCAGAAAAGGCTAGAAAATTCAATAAAGCTCAGAAACATATGAAAATACTTCAAACAATTCCAGGAAAATTCAAAGAAGCTCCTGGTGACATTTTGGACTTAATAAAATACTTTCAACTAATGTTGGTAATTAATTTTCATACTTAAAATACTTTTTAATTTCAAAAATACATTTTTAAACTCCAGAAAATCCAGGAAACCAAATAAAAACCAAATAACTCCAAATAATTATTTTGAACTAGGATTTTTATATAAAATCAAAATATCATTTTATTTAATAATAATTTTAGGTTTTTCTTAAAATACTTTTCAAATCTAGCTTTTCAAAAACAGAAATTCAGGGCAAATCCAAATAAAACTCAAATACTTTAAAATAATTAATTTGAATTTAAATTTTTCAGAAAGTAAATTTTTGGGATGTTACAGGACGCGACAGTGCTGATTGCTTCTTCCGAAAGGTAGGTAATTTTTTATCGCATGCTTTCGACATTATTCTTGTAGTCGTAGTTAATTAGTATTATTTAATTAGTCATAATTAATGCAGTTTGTATTTCAAATGAAATAGGTTGAAGTAATTTAGATGTATTTTTTACTATTTTTATGTATATATGGTACCAATAATTTGTTATTGTATGGTAGTATGTAATTAAGCTGTCGTAATTACTATAGTGCCAATTATTTAGGGTAAACTAATGAGTTAGTGGTAAGTAATTAAGTACTACGGATGATGATAATGAATTACTCGTAATTTTTCGGATGGGTAATGAAATTTTTGGTAATTAATGAATTATTCATATGTAGTTACATACATATAATCACTAACTTGTAGCATTTTCTTTGTCATTATCAATCTTAGCATAATATTTCATCTATCCCATTTATTGCATGGTACTCTTTAAATTAGAAGTGTATAGCTAATTATTTTGAGAAGCCAGTGCATAGCTCATTGAGGACTCGTTAGGAGGACGTACCAGTGCTGATTGCTTATCCAAAAATACAGGTAATTTTTTATCACATGCTTTCGACGTTATTCCCGTAGTCCTAGCTAATTAATTTTATTTAGTTAGTCATAATTAATGTAGTGTGTATTATGAAGTAAGTTGGTCGTAGTAATGTAGACATAGTTTGTATTTTTTTTTGTGTACATATGTTACCCATAATTTGTTATTGTATGATAGTGTGTAATTAAGCAATCATAATTAATATAGTGGCAATTAATTAGGGTTAATTAATGTGTTAGTGGTAAGTAATTAAGTGTTAGGGCGACGATAATGAATCACTCATAATTTTTGGACGAGTGTCGAATTGTCGGTACTTAATGAATTATTCATATGTAATTACACGCATGTAATCACTAAGTTGTATTATTTTGCTGTTATTATCAATCTTCGCACTAAAATTTGGTCTATCCCATTTGTTGGAAGGTTTGGTGTTCTGGAGACCACCGATGCCACTCTTGGATGATGGGTAACGCGGTTGGCCTCGGCCCTCCAAGCTACGAGAGGAGGCATCATTGGGAGTTGGACAAGCGCTACGTCTCAATCCTGCGAGTCTGAGCTTGTTGCCCTTTGCGAGGTTGGTCTTCATCGGACGCTAAGTCACCATCAACGACAGCCTACTCGCGGCATTGGTGGGCAGTGGAGGCCCAAGATGCACACATTCCACTTTCGGTGGGGTGAGATGATGATCACTTTGCAGGACGTCTTGTTCTTGGCTGGTCTCCCTCTCCGGGGTGACGCATTTGTTCTAGCCCCTGCACCGGTCGACTGGAAGGAGAGGCCGTTGGACCGGTTCAGCCTGTCTATCTCGGAGGGTGCTCGTGGTGTCCCCCATGCTTGGCTAAAGAATTTCATTGTATGCCCACGGGATACACCACCGAGGTCATCGGGACGCACCTCATCGTGTACCTTCTTCATCTCTTTGGTTGGAGCATGTTTCCAGGCACACACAGCGATATTTGCAATGCCGAGTTCATCCGCTTTGTCGAGTCTTTGGTTGATGTGGAGTTTGGGGCGATGCCTTGGTACAACCGAGGATCAGCTGTCCTATGTGCAACATATTGGGTGTTATGTGGCGCTTGCCAATGCGGCACTATTGATCACCCTAACCTGTGTGTGCTACGTGCTCCTACAGCTATGGAATTGGGCGCACTTCTCTGGTGGGCATCCGACCATCGTGATACCAGTGCACCCATTCGGCGAGTTCACCGACCTGATAGACAGGCCCACTATGGGCTTCCAGTGGATTGGTGCCCGTTTGCGCTGGGCCAAGAGCAAACTATCAAAGTGCTACTTGATGTGGCACAACGAGTTGGTCATTGCATGACAATGGCGTCATTTGGGGTCTATAGGCGTGAGACTTCGTGGGCGTGTATCACCATACGGGCTATCGCTGCAATGCCTACGGGGCCTTGCGCTGTGGGCGATGACACATCATCTGGTGTTCTCATACATGGTGGAGGCTTATGTGCCGCAGCGCGTAATGCAATAGTTCAGTTTCCACCAGGTCGTGCCCTCCGAACGGAAGATTTCTACCGTGATCCATACACTGGTGAGTCAAACTCCATCCAAGTAATATTTACACTTTGTATGTCTTGCTCTATAACATTGATAATTCTGAAAATGCAGGCAATCAAGGGTTGGTTGGCATGGTATAGACTGGCGGCCAATGCACCATGAGTAGACGATGACATGAATGGACAGGGCGCACCTAGATGTCATCATGGAGCAGCATCAGTACGACATCCGGACATACAACGAGTACCTAGAGTGGTACGTACCCTGGTCGCGCAGTAGACTCACTGTTCCTCCACCAGATCGCCTCGAGCAGATCACGCACGATGACAGTCTACAACACTCGATCAATCGCCACAGCACTTCACGGCGGCATGATAGCGTAAGTCAGTTGCAATTTCTAAGAGATTCATTTACAAATTCGTACCGATCATTACTGAACCTATTTTGTATGTCACTTCAGTTGGAGCAGGTGCAACGCATCTCAAGCACGTCCGAGACTGCCCTCACTAGCCCAATCACACTACTAGTCATGCAAAATACTTTGAAGTACATCCTAAAGTTGGCCAAAAAATAGTGCACAACCTGAGCTGCGGCCGTTCGATGAATCATGCTGTGCACATCAGGCACCCAGAGGGGGCACCATGCTCACCCGCCAGGTCATCATGACCTAGTAAGTCCGAACGTTCATCGCAATCTATCGAGTCTGCTCGGCATTGTAGTACTAGCCACCGATCATCCACGGGCCGTATCGATGTGGAGGTAACTTACGTACAAACTTATATTTTATTTTCCTATTAGGCCTTACGTTCTACTAACATCATAGCGTTCTCTCGCCGTAGGTCCATCGTCGAGATGCATCACTTTTGATGTTTGCACCACCTACACAGACTACCGCTCCCCATCATTCATCTACGCTGCACATCCGGGAGGTGTGAGAATTGAATTGTACATCCAGAATATTTATTGTGACTAACATTGTTTCATCTTGCAGCCTCCAATTCAATATGGGTGACGTCGAGTCCACAGATGATGATACGGGCCTCCGGATGTTTCTAAAGAGCAGTACACAACATCAAGGTTTGTAGCGTATGTAGGGTAGAGCTCAGCGTTCACAATATACGCAAAGTTTGGAGACTTTGGTGGGCAGAGCTCCTGCGGCTTCGCTACCATGTCGCACGGTCAAGGCGAGCTTCTTTGCACCATGAGGAGATTTTTATAGTCCTTCATTCATAACATTATTGTTAGCGGCTCGCGATTCGACATGTTTCAACCGGAGGACATCGACCATTACTGACCCGGCTGTTGTGAGCCTCTTTGGACCACCACGGTTCTGAGCACACGGGCGATATCTATACTTCCTTGAACCGAGACGCAACCTCCGGACGGTGACATACCCCACGGGATATGCTCGTGCCCAACGAAAGACAAGGCAACACACGGGGAGGCGGATGTGGTGAGCGATGGTGAGTGGCTCGGATAGGTGAGCCATATCGCATCCGTGCGATGCATTAATTACATGTACTTCTACAAATATTTATAATGTATGAACTACAAAAGATGTCTAAGCATCGTTAATTTTGTGATTAAATTAACATGACAAATCCAAAGTATATAAAATTCCTAAAAATATATACAATTACTATGACTATGCGGAGGCTTCTCACAAAATTTTGTTATTTTTGGAGCTCGTTTGCTATATGTAACAGCTCCTACAAATATTGAAATCGTATGAATTTTTTAGCAACATTCACAATGGATAAAATTATCAAAAAATTAAATAACTAAGTATGTTGTGTCAGGAGGCTGCACATAAATTTTTGTTGTTTTCTGAGTTGATTTGCTATATTTGAAAATTCAAAAATTCAGTACGCAAAAAAATAAATTAGGGCAGGTAATTAGGTCGGCTAATCAGCCGACCTAATCTTCTGGCGCCTGGTGGTGGGATGGCAGGCCACCTACCATCTGACTACAAGACGGTAGCTGCTATGTGTCAATTGATGCGCACTGCTGTCCAGCCACCGGACGACAAAAACGCCATTTTTGTTATACGCTATGCATACTGCCAGTTTTGTAAATACAGTGCCAAACAGTGCCAAATATACTAAAAAGTCAGTGACCTGGATGTGTACGTGACGTACTAGCTCTCGAGCCCGTACGACCTGAGCGTGTGCATGAAGTAGTGGATCCAGAATTTTATCTATCTCAGGCTAAATTCTTATATATTAACATTTTAAAACTAATGTTAATTTATACCTACATCATGGCATAACAAAGGTAAGCCATAAATGCATCATTGACATAAAACTTTAGCTCAGTGCTTCAATAGAAAATGTAATAAGGAAAATATGGCAAAACATAAACAATATAGCATGGTAAAGATCCGACCATTTTTGAAAGAGATTGGTTGGAGTTGGATTGTGTTCCTATTATAAAATAGGTTACAATCACTTGCTCCTCTTCATTTTGCATCTCTAATTTCTAAATAGAAAATGCAAAATACATAGCATTCATTTTATTTTGTCATTCAAATTTCATACCAAGAGGGGAGGAAGGAGAGGGAGTATCGGATCCGAGTGCATTGCGGGCAGCTCGGGTGGTCGGTTCTTTGTGTATGGTAATGTGGTGCTCACACTGGGACTAGGAGGTCGAGGCTAAGTCACGAGAGGGAGGGTGGAGGTGCGGAGGGCCGAAGGCGAGAGGTGTAGTGCTAGTCTTTGGGTCGCCATGGGCGGTGTGGCCAACGTCCAACATTTGATATGGGGCATGGTTGCATGGGAAGTGCCACTGTGCAACACGATGGGCCCGACCCGAGTGCAATTGTGCAAGTAGGGGTTGAGACGTTGACTCGTTGAGTGCTACAGAAGAGACTAATGGCTGCCTGATGATATTCAATGATGGGCTGGATTGTGGAGCTGGAACATGTGCTTCGGCCTTGGGTTGGACCTTTGATGAATGTGGTTTTCTGGGCCTATATAGAGCGGTTTTGCACTGCTAAAATTTCCAGGTCTCGAGCTATAGCCCACCCAGATCGAGGCCTGATCTGCCCTTGCATGAACGCGACGGCGCTGAGCAACGCGATGACACTTCTGTGCCTCCCTAACGCGGTACCTTGGCTGCTTCCTACCATGGTCGGGTGGCGTGACACATTACGCCGGGTTAGCCTGTGCCGTGCTCGCTGGCGGTGCCATTGTCCTAGATGTTGCCATGGTCGGGTGGCGCGGTAATAGCCACGTGTTGGCCGCTAGTTTTTCTGCACTTAGCAAGGAGCCTAGATTTGTAATTTCTTATGGTACAATAGCTAATTTTAAAATTAAGGTGATAGATTGGGGCAAATAAAAAACTCTTGAACGGACCAATATCGTTCAAAAGCTGGCTAGCACAACACAGTCCATGCTTGTCTATTCTAGATTGTAGTATCACGGGGTGTGACCGAGTGATGTGACGCAGTGGGGTAGCACGTGCATGATGAAGTGGTGAGCGTGTTCCATCCGATTCTCCCTAGACAGATCATCAGTTTGGTAGATGCAGATTTGGATGGATCAAAATTAAGTTCGCCACTACAACTCAGAAAGCTTTGTGGCTCATATAGCTAGCTAGGAAGAAAGTAAAACCGGGTGTCAGGGTGTGTACCTATAAAGTATATAACGGCTTGAAATATCACCAAAATCTGCAGTTGTTCAGCTGTTTATGTAGGAAACAAAGAAAGAAATTGCTTCTGTGTGTTTATTTTTGAGAGGAAGTAATTGCTTCTGTGTTTTTATTTTTGAGGAAAGAAATTGCTTCTTTCTTATAGTAAGAAGAAATTCCTTCTTTTTCTTTTCTGAACTACATAAGAAATTGCTTCTTTTTTAAGTCAGAACAAATTGCTTGTCTTTCTTTTGAACTATAGTTGAATATCCGTACTTTACTATAATTAAAAGAATATATTCTCTCAACATATCGAGTCAATATCATCGAGATCGACATGCCCGACCCACGCCCTTGGCTCCATCTCTGCGTTCGAATGTGTCATGCCTCGCACGCTCGGCTCCACCATGTGCTCAAGCTTTGGTGTTTTTTTTGTTTTTTTATTAGAGAATTTTTATAGAGAGTTATTTATTTGTTGACAGATTGTTTTTCTATTTTTTGTTAGAGACTATTTTAGAAAGGTGAAAGGAGGAGTTGGGAGGTGGAATAGCTTGACACCTATAGCCCACATGTCTGCGCGTCGTTTTGGAGGTGGGGGCAGCCGGAAGGGGACGGGGTGGGATGAAGAAGGCCCTGTTCTTTTCAGCTTCTAAAAGATGTTTTTCGGCTTTTCTACAGTAACTAGCTTTTAAACGGAATATTTCTTCAAGATAGGGTCTACTAGTTAATTGTAGTATATATTTTACTGACTTCATTTATATCGGCAAAAACCGCACGTGAGTTACTGACTTCATTTATATTTTACTTACTCTATAATCTCTCGTATAAACAGCCTAAAAGTCACAAGTTGCAGTTAAAAAGAACAGGCCCTAATAGGTTCTGTTCAAGTAGTATACCATAAAGATACTATGTAAAGCTCGGGACTTTAAAATGTGCTCGACGATTCCATTGTTCCTGGAACAAATTAACACTTTTTGTCGATGAAACTTGGGCCGGGCTAGGCCCAACTACGTCTGCATGACTACGATGTCAGGCCAGTGGTATTCCTTTTTGCTACAGTGATCGACACGAGTAATCCAACGGATTGCAAATCAACTACCATTTTCCTGATGGGAAACAAGTTACCTTTCCACCTTATGTTTCTTTTTTCATATTATTTTTAGTCGGTACCTGGCTCACGAACTCAAGTAGCTCTATTATTTTGGAATAGTAGATGAAACCTAGTCAAATTTCCCCCATCAAAATTACTACCAGAAGAAGTTAAAGTAGCACACGTTCTTTTTTTTTGTTGTGGCTGATGGTTTTTGACTCTAACGTAAATGTTTATGCGAACGAACCTAATACCGATAAACTGTTTCGAAAAGCTGTTCCGATAAACTGCTTCGAAAAGACAACAGAGAAATCATCCCATTGTTTATTCCGGAGAAGATATAAGCTATAAGCTGAAAATAATAAGTAGAAAACCAACTTGTACTCATTGATACTCGTCAGTCATATATATCTTACTAATTATACCAACCGATTAAGCACTATATATTCACTAATAATAACACTACTGTATTTCATCGGAAAAAAGACCGAGGTAATTAAACAGATGAGGCAACTATGCCGATGTAGTTGAGTTCGACGGACCCTAGCTACAGCTTGCCGTCCCGCTCCGTCACCTCGCTGAGCGTCACGCCCCGTCTGCGCGTCGTACTTGAGCAGCCGCCCCGTCGCGTCGGCGTTGAATATGATCTCGTTGTTGAACCTGCGAGGGTAGGTTAAGCTGCTGTCGGTGAAGTAGACATCACCGGTAACCTGGTCGACGTTGACGCCGTTGAGGAAGTGGAACGGGACGCCGCCCGCCTCGATTGCCAGCACCTTGGCGTCGCCGCCGTCCGGCCCGATCCTCATGAGCCCCAGGTACGCGTCTGCGACGTAGAGGTGGCCCGGCCGGCGGTGGAACGCGAACCCGAGCGGGCGCCCGCACAGGCCCTCCGTCTCCTGCGACGGCGCCACGCGCGCCGTCTTGCACATCGAAACCTCCGGTACGCGCCCGCGGCGGCGCCGCCGCCCCTGAGGACGCGCCGTCGGAGACGCCGGTGTAGGCCCCGCCCTCGCCGTCAAAGGCGAGGCTCTCGCGCCGTGGCGACGCCACCGTCGCGGCCGGCGGCGGGGAGGTGGAGGCTCCACTGCGTGCTGCTGGTCATTGTCGGCAGCGACGCCGCGCACGAGGAACCAGGAGGCGCTGAGGAGACCGACGAGGAGGGGAGAAGCCGCGGCGTCGCCGAACTGCGCCCCATGCTGCTACTGCTGCACCGATCGAGCCGCACGCCCAGAAGAAGTGCATGCACAGCCTTGCATTGATCCAGAACAGGAACAGCTACCCATGGACTTATGCTCTTCTCGTTGGCGCACTTGCCGTAGCGACGATGGCAGCACACAGAGGTGGTGTTGCGGAAATTGATCCAGCCGGCGCGCGAGCCGGTTCGCCTTTTGTCTTCCTCCAATATTTCAGACAGATCGGATACATCGAACTGAGAACAGAAATTTCGGAGACTGGATCGATAGCGAAGAAAACACTACAGATGTGAAAATGTTCATGTCGAAAGAAAGTTCATCGATCTCACCACAAATGTTCCCTTTTAGCCATCTTATAAGATAATCCGATCGTCCATGGAATATCTGTGTGACAATTCATACAGAAAATGCGTCTCATCCTTTTATCATGACCAAAAAAAAATGTTTATACCAGATGGTTAGCAACAAACAAGGTTCGCATTGCGTCCTGTGCCTGAAAACACCACTCCTGTGCCTGAACCACCATTTCCATTTTCCGCAAGTCATATCTACTTTGCCTCTAGACAATGGAGGCAGCATTGCGGCCTGGCGCACCCATCACCCCACCGCCTGGATGTACAGAGGTACAGGCCCTTCAGACGTGTTAGCCATGGTCCCAAAGTCAGACATCCAAGTATCGAACCTGGAAGATTGCCAAGTAAAAAGATGGAATTTGCGTCAGTCCATGACTCCATGTAAAGTATATACACAATCTGAGATATAACAACTGTAGAAACATCCAAAATAACCTTGAACACATGAATTGTAAATTGCAAATACAATTTACATAAAACAGACTCCATATATGTTTCTTGCTCTATTGGGATAATGAGATATGCCATAATAGTAGGTTTACACAACTGCAATGATGGGGAACAAAAAAAATTGGCATACCTGGTGGAGAGATGGTCTTATCCAAGACAGAAGGAATTGTCATTTCTATAACAGGCCTTGTGGACGAGACACCGCCTGCGGCTTCCCTGTACGCTAGATCAATTTCCTCCATGCTGAAGAGCAAGTAAAAGTTCCATATTGAAAGATAGTAAGGATTAAGTCTGACAAAGTGACTGTAGGACTTTACAAAAATAGTTCCATATAATAAAATAGGAGGCCATACCATCTTGCTTTTTCCTTCAAAGAATTAAAAACTAGTCTACAACTGGGAGATCTCATATAACATGGTTACTGTTAGCAAGACCAGATTATGCTCTTTATTATCATAAGGTACTAACGAAAACCATCACTACTTCAATACATACATGTACGTAATCAAATAGGTATATAAAGTTGAGATGACAAGCACAGAGCACTATATCAAAACAGCAGAACTGTGAAACTGTTGAATGTAGGTAAGCAGGAAATAACCACAATCAAATGACTCAAAGTAAGAAAAGGCTCAAAACTCAAAAGCATCAAAGTATCAATACATGTCAATAGCAGACTACATAAGATAGAGTAGAAGAAACAATTAAGCTACTGCTGCAAATCTTATCCCCACAAACATGTCATACATGTCAATAACAGACTACATAAGACACAGTAGAAGAAACAATTAAGCTACTGCTGCAAATCTTATCCCCACAAACATGTACCAGATGTGCTGACAGTGGGAGCGGTGGTGGTCTAGGGACCTCCAAGCGGTGGCCGTGACAGGTGCACCCCCTTCCCCGCCCCCATTCAAGCACTCCCGTAATCAACTAGATCTCGAGCTCGTGCACTGGAATACTGGATCCCGGCCACTCCACAGAAGAATCAAGTAGAGGGGAAATGATTTCTTTGATACTATCCTTGATAAATATCTATTTTTACTGCTTACTGCTAAAGTTACTAGCTCAGGGAGATCGGACTCAGAACTAAACTTAAGAAGTACCTCCGTTGAATGGCAGAGTGGTGGACCTCCAGGCGGCGGCAGTGGCGAGGTGACCTCCAAGTGGTGGGAGCGGCGGGGATCGCGGACCTCCAGGCAGTGCGAGCGGCAGATTTCCATGCGGCGCGAGTGGCGGACCTCCAATCTGCTGCTGGCCAATGGCCTCTAGGCAGTAGCGGCGGCGGCGACCGAGGAGAAGCGATGCGACTAGGGGAGAAGTTAGGGTTCAGGCATTGGGTGTGAGTTGCGTGGTCGGCTGCTCGAGTTTTAGGGCATGAGCGTTTGGGACATTCGGGCTGGTGGGTCGTCTCCTCTGTTAGGCTAGGATTTAATTGGGCCAGACGTATCGCTTGTGTATCGGGGTATTTTCTATTTTTTTAGCTGAAATTCACCGATACTCTCGATACCGTATCACCGCGCATATTGGAACGTATCACCGTATTGGACACACGTCGGCAGTCCTGTACCGTATCGGTGCTTCTTAGGTCTTGATGCATGACTAGGAAAGTGCAGAAATTCCATTCTCATTATTAATTGGTATGGAAACTTTTGCATTATAAGTGGTGGAATGAAATGCTTATGCAGACCATATGAAATAAGTTGTTTTTGTGTGTGAGAGGTTTAAGAGTTAAGACAGAAGGGTTTGTTTAATCTACTTTCTTAGGAATATATGGTAAGTTCAGAGTGTATATTCTATTAGAGTAGTGCATTTGTGTTCGTTATATGATATAATATAGAAGGAAAGCCGATCAAATACGCGCGCGGGACGGGATGGAAACCGAACCGTGTTGCTACATGCATGCAATGCAATCAAGGACGGAAAAGAAACACCGGTGTCGAGAAAGGCACGACCACACTGCGCGAATCAGTAATGCTGTGAGGGAGTTTTGGGGCATTTGGTTCGCGGAATTCCATCTCGGACAAGGCATCCCGAACGAGATGCTTATTCAGTTGATTTGGTAATGAATATTCCACACAGATGTTATATCACGTCGTTCGATAAAATCAAATATATCAGAACAGTTCTATCTATGTTGATACCACGAACCAAACGCCCCTTAGTGGATGTAAGCACACGATACCGGTTCTATCGACGTCGGTGTCTGAGAAAGACACGGAAATAACTGCATGAACTGTTCGCATAAATATCACAGTAGCATTTTTTTTTCAAATTTGACCCTCAAATTTTTTTTGTAAATCTAACCCCATATGGATTTACTGAGTTTGGCAGGTATCTACCGAGCTGAGGGTTCTCAGTAGGCACCATCCGAGCTGCAGTAACTTAGTAGGTACCTGCCGAGCTAGGGGAGCTTGCTGCCAAGCTCTAAAATGCGGCGAAGAATTAATCTTGGTGATTAGCAAAAGAAAAGAATTTCTCTTTTTTTTAAGAGCCACCGTGACATGACTATTTAGGATATTTTTAAAAAATTAGCATATAAAGTATTTTTTGGACCGCAAATGAAGTAAATTGTGGGGAACTTGTGGAGGTGCAGTTGTTCCAAAATAAGTTATAACAGTGTTCTTCAAACTTAAGAATGGTAGCTAGAGGTGATTTGCGACCATTGTAAGTAAACTGACGTACTTGTACCCACACATTCTGCCCAGAAAGAGACACCAAAACCCCGGCTAAGTTGCTCACACCGTCTACTCCTAGCTCCCTGGTCTGCGGTCCAGGGGCGGATGCGGAAGTCTGCTGCGACAACTTGGAACCGTTCTTGCTGTAGCTATGCTTGCCGCCGGGCTTGCCGCGTTTGTTGTCACTACGGAGGGAGAAACCGGAGGCGCCCGTAGACGACGCACGGCAGCTGCCAGAGCCGCAGGAGGTGGTGGAGCCAGCCGCGATGAGCGTAGTGTCCGCGGCGACCTTCTGTTCGTTTGCCAGCCGAACTCGTTGAGCACCAACATGGAGCGCACACGAGCAAACGAGGGGAACACGTACGGGCATGTTGGCGATGTCGTTGGCCGTGTTGGAGAAGCGTGAGTTGAGGCCGCGGAGCAGATTGAGAACAAGTTGAGACTCGGTCACTGCATGGCCAACATCGCGGAGGGCATCGGCGGCCGTCTTCATGCGTTGGCAGTATTCGGAGATGGAGAGCTCGCCCTGAATCATGGAGTGAAATTGGCAGCTGAGGAAGATGGCGCGCGATTCCTTGTTGGCTTGAAATAGCTCCTCGATTGCGACCCAAAGAGCGCGCGTCTGGCGAGCTCCATTGCGAGATCGAGAATATCGTCGAAGACGGAGCCGTAGAGCCAGCTACGGACAGAACAATCCGCTTGCTCCCACTGCGGGTCGGCTGGACGTGGTGGCGCGGTGCCATCAATGTGCGACATGAGGCCGAATTTGCCGCACATGGAGCAGAAGAAGGAGGCCCATTTGTTGAAATTAGGGTTCATCAGTTCCAACGAGATCGGAACGTGGGCCTTGACAGCAACAGAGGCATAAGGGTTGATGAAGATGGGCGCCGCGTCGGAGATAACCACCGCCGACAGGGGTGACTGAGGTGTGGACATGGTGAAGGCGCTCTGCAGCGGCGGCTAACGCCGGGTGGTGGTGTGGCGCGAACGAGAGAGACGTCGCGCGGAGAGGAGGCGTGGAAGAAAATCTAACCTAACGATACCATGTAGAAGAATATGCGAGAGATGGGGAGAATACACCACGCCATAAGGTGGGGGCGATTGCATGTTATATATAGCCAAGAGTAGGTTACAAGAGATCCATAATCTCAGGAGATAAGCTTGGGAAGTTACAATAGCTATACAATCGCTAATACACATTGCATAGAAGACCAAGGGCATCGACAAGCTCGTCTTCCTCAACGTCGAAACTAATCCAGTTGAATTCTAAGTTCAAAATCTATATCAAGAGATAAGTCTAAGTCAGTTTAAAAATAGAAATTTAGGTTTAAGAGTCAATTTCTATATACGAGTCATGTTCGGATATGTAGAAGTATTGTCTATATTAAACATGTAAATTTATGTATAAATAGTAGAGAAAACCAAAGAAAAGGTGTGGCGATTGGAGCACCACCAAAAGATTTCATTTGCTCTATCTCTCGGTTGTTGTGTTGTCATCGCTGGAAATAGAGAAAATACGAGTACTCGAAGATTACGAGTGCTCGAGGTACTGGAAGGTTACAGGTACTGAAGCGCTCGAGGATTACGACCATTGTAGCAGTCGAAGTCTATGAGTAACTGTAGCACTCGAAGTTTACGACTGCCAGTCGTGGTCAAAGTTTACGACTGGTAAGAGTTTACGACTATTGAGCGGTCAAGCACTGAGCGGTCGAAATCTACGTATGGTATCAGAGCTCGGAGACAAAGCACATGGCAGCAAGCGGTACTTCCGGTGCCCGAAAGCTCCAAAAATCGGGCGGAACCTTTTTTTTCCAGAGAAGCACCCCCGGATGTGCTCGGTGCTCTGTTTGGACAACTGAAAGTACCGGCATGTAAATTGTGGTACTTTCGCTTGCCGGAAGGTCCGGCCTTCAAAGCGGAACCTTTTTCCGAGAGCACCCTTTGGGAGATTTTAGAGCTTACGAAAATCGAAAGTACGGAGTTTCAATGCCGGAACTACCGTTCGGCGGTAGTTCCGCTATCCAAATGGTATTTCCGAGCACGAAGCTCCGAGGCAAGAGCGGAACCTTTTTCCGAGAGCGCCATCGTTTGGTTCCGTCTCAAGTGGTAGTACCACGCCGACTTCCCGGAACTACCGCAACACGGAAGTACCGGATTTATAACAGCAGATTTACGATGTTGTCTCACTAGGACATAAATGAGATGTACTCACGACTCAACAACATCATAAATGAACTTAAGGGCCTTGGTACTAATCTAACCGATTTGATGTTGTAAGAAAAATGCTTAGGGCCTTGCCATAAAAGTATGAAACGTTGGTGACTCTCTTCCTCAACTCACTTGAGCTGACAAGAATGACACCGATGCAACTCTTGGGCAACCTCATCTCGAATGAGTTGTACAAGAAAGACAAGGAGGAGCTCTTGGAGCAGTCCTTCTCGAAAGGTAAGAAGATCACCGTCTTCAAGGCCAAAGCGGTGGTAAGCGAGGAGTCCGGAGATGATGAGGACGACTCCGTGGAGGAATTGACTCTTCTAGTAAGAAAAATGAACAAATTCATGAGAAGGCGCTCAAATCGAAGCGCTAGTCATGAAAAGGCCAAGAAGGGACACTCTTACACCTCAAACAAGCGTTATAGCAACATTCGTTGTTATGAGTGTGATGAGAAGGGGCATATTGCCTCTCAATGTCCTACCAAAAAGGATGACAAGGAGAAGTCATCAAAAAAGAAGAGCTGCAATGGTAAGAAGAAGCTTTTCAAGAGGCTTCAAAAGAATGGCAAGAATGAAGCCCACATTAGAGAGTGGGATTCCGACGGGGAGTACTCTGACTCCGGCTCAAGTGAAGATGAGTCTCCTAAGAAAAAGGGGAGGGGAGAGGGATTTTTATTTTTAATTTTTGATTTTGATTTTCAGAAAAGGCTAGAAAATTCAATAAAGCTCAGAAACATATGAAAATACTTCAAAAAATTCCAGGAAAATTCAAAGAAGCTCCTGGTGACATTTTGGACTTAATAAAAATACTTTCAACTAATGTTGGTAATTAATTTTCATACTTAAAATACTTTTTAATTGCAAAAATACATTTTAAACTCGGAAAATCCAGAAACCAAATAAAAACCAAATAACTCCAAATAATTATTTTGAACTAGGATTTTTTATATAAAATCAAAATATCATTTTATTTAATAATAATTTTAGGTTTTTCTTAAAATACTTTTCAAATCTAGCTTTTCAAAAACAGAAATTCAGGGCAAATCCAAATAAAACTCAAATACTTTAAAATAATTAATTTGAATTTAAATTTTTCAGAAAGTAAATTTTTGGGATGTTACAGACGCGATAAAGGCTTGATTGCTTCTTCCGAAAGGTAGGTAATTTTTATCGCATGGTTTCGACATTATTCTTGTAGTCGTAGTTAATTAGTATTATTTAATTAGTCATAATTAATGCAGTTTGTATTTCAAAGTAAATAGGTTGAAGTAATTTAGATGTAGTTTTACTATTTTTATGTATATATGGTACCAATAATTTGTTATTGTATGGTAGTATGTAATTAAGTCATCGTAATTACTATAGTGCCAATTAGTTAGGTAAACTAATGAGTTAGTGGTAAGTAATTAAGTACTACGGATGACGATAATGAATTACTCGTAATTTTTCGGATGGGTAATGAAATTTTTGGTAATTAATGAATTATTCATATGTAGTTACATACATATAATCACTAACTTGTAGCATTTTGCTGTCATTATCAATCTTCGCAGTAATATTTCATCTATCCCATTTATTGCATGGTACTCTTTAAATTAGAAGTGTATAGCTAATTATTTTGAGAAGCCAGTGCATAGCTCATTGAGGACTCGTTAGGAGGACGCACCAGTGCTGATTGCTTATCCAAAAATACAGGTAATTTTTTTATCACATGCTTTCGACGTTATTCCCGTAGTCCTAGCTAATTAATTTTATTTAGTTAGTCATAATTAATGTAGTGTGTATTATGAAGTAAGTTGGTCGTAGTAATGTAGACATAGTTTGTATTTTTTTGTGTACATATGTTACCCATAATTTGTTATTGTATGATAGTGTGTAATTAAGCAATTGTAATTAATATAGTGGCAATTAATTAGGGTTAATTAATGTGTTAGTGGTAAGTAATTAAGTGTTAAGGGCGACAGCGGTAATGAATCACTCATAATTTTTCTGACGGTAATCGAATTGTCGGTACTTAATGAATTATTCGTATGTAATTACACGCATGTAATCACTAAGTTGTATTATTTTGCTGTTATTATCAATCTTCGCACTAAAATTTGGTCTATCCCATTTGTTGGAAGGTTTGGTGTTACCGGAGACCACTGATGCCACTCTTGGATGATGGGTAACGCGGTTGGCCCTCGGCCCTCCAAGCTACAGGAGGGAGGCATCATTGGGAGTTGGACAAGCGCTACGTCTCAATCCTGCAGTCTACAGGCTTGTTGCCCTTTGCGAGGTTGGTCTTCATCGGACGCTAAGTCACCATCAACAGCAGCCTACTCGCGGCATTGGTGGACAGGTGGAGGCCCAAGATGCACACATTCCACTTTCGGTGGGGTGAGATGATGATCACTTTGCAGGACGTCTTGTTCTTGACTGGTCTCCCTCTCCGGGGTGACGCATTTGTTCTAGCCCCTGCACCGGTCGACTGGAAGGAGAGGCCGTTGGACCGGTTCAGCCTGTCTATCTCGGAGGGTGCTCGTGGTGTCCCCCATGCTTGGCTAAAGAATTTCATTGTATGCCCACGGGATACACCACCGAGGTCATCGGGACGCACCTCATTGTGTACCTTCTTCATCTCTTTGGTTGGAGCATGTTTCCAGGCACACACAGCGATATTTGCAATGCCGAGTTCATCCGCTTTGTCGAGTCTTTGGTTGATGTGGAGTTTGGGGCGATGCCTTGGTACAACCGAGGATCAGCTGTCCTATGTGCAACATATTGGGTGTTATGTGGCGCTTGCCAATGCGGCACTATTGATCACCCTAACCTGTGTGTGCTACGTGCTCCTACAGCTATGGAATTGGGCGCACTTCTCTGGTGGGCATCCGACCATCGTGATACCAGTGCACCCATTCGGCGAGTTCACCGACCTGATAGACAGGCCCACTATGGGCTTCCAGTGGATTGGTGCCCGTTTGCGCTGGGCCAAGAGCAAACTATCAAAGTGCTACTTGATGTGGCACAACGAGTTCGGGTCATTGCATGACAATGACGTCATTTGGGGTCTATAGACTGTAGACTTCGTGGAGCATGTATCACCATACGGGCTATCGCTGCAATGCCTACAGGACGCGGCGCTGTGGGCGATGACACATCATCTGGTGTTCTCATACATGGTGGAGGCTTATGTGCCGCAGCGCGTAATGCAATAGTTCAGTTTCCACCAGGTTGTGCCCCTCCGAACGGAAGATTTCTACCGTGATCCATACACTGGTGAGTCAAACTCCATCCAAGTAATATTTACACTTTGTATGTCTTGCTCTATAACATTGATAATTCTGAAAATGCAGGCAATCAAGGGTTGGTTGGCATGGTATAGACTGGCGGCCAATGCACCATGAGTAGACGATGACATGAATGGACAGGGCGCACCTAGATGTCATCATGGAGCAGCATCAGTACGACATCCGGACATACAACGAGTACCTGGAGTGGTACGTACCCTGGTCGCGCAGTAGACTCACTGTTCCTCCACCAGATCGCCTCGAGCAGATCACGCACGATGACAGTCTACAACACTCGATCAATCGCCACAAGCACTTCACGCGGCATGATAGCGTAAGTCGATTGCAATTTCTAAGAGATTCATTTACAAATTCGTGCCGATCATTACGAACCTATTTTGTATGTCACTTCAGTTGGAGCAGGTGCAACGCATCTCAAGCACGTCCGAGACTGCCCTCACTAGCCCAATCACACTACTAGTCATGCAAAATACTTTGAAGTACATCCTAAAGTTGGCCAAAAAATAGTGCACAACCTGAGCCGCGGTAGTTCGATGAATCATCTTTGTGTGCATCAAGCACCCAGAGGGGGCACCATGCTCACCCGCCAGGTCATCATGACCTAGTAAGTCCGAACGTTCATCGCAATCTATCGAGTCTGCTCGGCATTGTAGTACTAGCCACCGATCATCCACGGGCCGTATCGATGTGGAGGTAACTTACGTACAAACTTATATTTTATTTTCCTATTAGGCCTTACGTTCTACTAACATCATAGCGTTCTCTCGCCATAGGTCCATCGTCGAGATGCATCACTTTTGATGTTTGCACCACCTACACAGACTACCGCTCCCCATCATTCATCTACGCTGCACATCCGGGAGGTGTGAGAATTGAATTGTACATCCAGAATATTTATTGTGACTAACATTGTTTCATCTTGCAGCCTCCAATTCAATATGGGGTGACGTCGAGTCCACAGATGATGATACGGGCCTCCGGATGTTTCTAAAGAGCAGTACACAACATCAAGGTTTGTAGCGTATGTAGGGTAGAGCTCAGCGTTCACAATATATGCAAAGTTTGGAGACTTTGGTGGGCAGAGCTCCTGCAGCTTCGCTACCATGTCGTACGGTCAAGGCGAGAGCTTCTTTGCACCATGAGGGAGATTTTTATAGTCCTTCATTCATAACATTATTGTTAGCGGCTCGCAGTTCGACATGTTTCAACTGGAGGACATCGACCATTACCAGACCCAGCCTGTTGTGAGCCTACTGGACCACCACCGGTTACTGAGCACACGGAACGATATCTATACTTCCTTCGAACCGAGACGCAACCTCCGGACCGACTGACATACCCCACGGGATATGCTCGTGCCCAACGAAAGACAAGGCAACACACAGGGAGGCAGATGTGGTGAGCAGACAGTAGTGCCTCAGATAGGTGAGCCATATCGCATCCCGTGCGATGCATTAATTACATGTACTTCTACAAATATTTATAATGTATGAACTACAAAAGATGTCTAAGCATCGTTAATTTTGTGATTAAATTAACATGACAAATCCAAAGTATATAAAATTCCTAAAAATATATACAATTACTATGACTATGCGGGAGGCTTCTCACAAAATTTTGTTATTTTTGGAGCTCGTTTGCTATATGTAACAGCTCCTACAAATATTGAAATCGTATGAATTTTTTAGCAACATTCACAATGGATAAAATTATCAAAAAATTAAATAACTAAGTATGTTGTGTCAGGAGGCTGCACATAAATTTTTGTTGTTTTCTGAGTTGATTTGCTATATTTGAAAATTCAAAAATTCAGTACGCAAAAAAATAAATTAGGGCAGGTAATTAGGTCGGCTAATCAGCCGACCTAATCTTCTGGCGCCTGGTGGTGGGATGGCAGGCCACCTACCATCTGACTACAAGACGGTAGCTGCTATGTGTCAACCGATGCGCCTTCTTCCCGACCACCGACGACAAAACGCCATTTTGTTATACGCTATGCATACTGCCAGTTTTGTAAATACAGTGCCAAACAGTGCCAAATATACTAAAAAGTCAGTGACCTGGATGTGTACGTGACGTACTAGCTCTCGAGCCCGTACGACCTGAGCGTGTGCATGAAGTAGTGGATCCAGAATTTTATCTATCTCAGGCTAAATTCTTATATATTAACATTTTAAAACTAATGTTAATTTATACCTACATCATGGCATAACAAAGGTAAGCCATAAATGCATCATTGACATAAAACTTTAGCTCAGTGCTTCAATAGAAAATGTAATAAGGAAAATATGGCAAAACATAAACAATATAGCATGGTAAAGATCCGACCATTTTTGAAAGAGATTGGTTGGAGTTGGATTGTGTTCCTATTATAAAATAGGTTACAATCACTTGCTCCTCTTCATTTTGCATCTCTAATTTCTAAATAGAAAATGCAAAATACATAGCATTCATTTTATTTTGTCATTCAAATTTCATACCAAGAGGGGGAGGAAGGAGAGGGAGTATCAGATCTGAGTGCATTGCGGGCAGCTCGGGTGGTCGGTTGCTGTGTATGGTAATGTGGTGCCTGTCACCTGGGGACTAGGGAGGTCAGAGGCTAAGTCACAGAGGGGAGGGTGGAGGTGCGGAGGGCCGAAGGCAGAGGTTGTAGTGCTAGTGCTGGGTCGCCATGGGCGGTGTGGGCAACGTCCAACATTTGATATGGGGCATGGCTGCATGGGAAGTGCCACTGTGCAACACGATGGGCCCGACCCGAGTGCAATTGTGCAAGTAGGGGTTGAGACGTTGACTCGTTGAGTGCTACAGAAGAGACTAATGGCTACCTGATGATATTCAATGATGGGCTGGATTGTGGAGCTGGAACATGTGCTTCGGCCTTGGGTTGGACCTTTGATGAATGTGGTTTTCGGGCCTATAGAGCGGTTTTGCATCGCTAAAATTTCAGTGTCTCGAGCTATAGCCCACCCGGATCGAGGCCCGATCGCCTTGCATGAACGCGACGGCGCCGAGCAACACGATGACACTTCGTGCCTCCCTAACGCGGTACCTTGGCTGCTTCCTACCATGGTCGGGTGGCGTGACACATTACGCCGGTTAGCCTGTGTGTGCTGCTCGCCGGCGGTGCCATTGTCCTAGATGTTGCCATGGTCGGGTGGCGCGGTAATAGCCACGTGTTGGCGCTAGTTTTTCTGCACTTAGCAAGGAGCCTAGATTTGTAATTTCTTATGGTACAATAGCTAATTTTAAAATTAAGGTGATAGATTGGGGCAAATAAAAAACTCTTGAACGGACCAATATCGTTCAAAAGCTGGCTAGCACAACACAGTCCATGCTTGTCTATTCTAGATTGTAGTATCACGGGGTGTGACCGAGTGATGTGACGCAGTGGGGTAGCACGTGCATGATGAAGTGGTGAGCGTGTTCCATCCGATTCTCCCTAGACAGATCATCAGTTTGGTAGATGCAGATTTGGATGGATCAAAATTAAGTTCGCCACTACAACTCAGAAAGCTTTGTGGCTCATATAGCTAGCTAGGAAGAAAGTAAAACCGGGTGTCGGGGTGTGTACCTATAAAGTATATAACGGCTTGAAATATCACCAAAATCTGCAGTTGTTCAGCTGTTTATGTAGGAAACAAAGAAAGAAATTGCTTCTGTGTGTTTATTTTTTGAGAGGAAGTAATTGCTTCTGTGTTTTTTATTTTTTGAGGGGAAGAAATTGCTTCTTTCTTATAGTAAGAAGAAATTCCTTCTTTTTCTTTTTCTGAACTACATAAGAAATTGCTTCTTTTTTTAAGTCAGAACAAATTGCTTGTCTTTCTTTTTGAACTATAGTTGAATATCCGTACTTTACTATAATTAAAAAGAATATATTCTCTCAACATATCGAGTCAATATCATCGAGATCGACATGCCCGACCCACGCCCTTGGCTCCATCTCTGCGTTCGAATGTGTCATGCCTCGCACGCTCGGCTCCACCATGTGCTCAAGCTTTGGTGTTTTTTTTGTTTTTTTATTAGAGAATTTTTATAGAGAGTTATTTATTTGTTGACAGATTGTTTTTCTATTTTTTGTTAGAGACTATTTTAGAAAGGTGAAAGGAGGAGTTGGGAGGTGGAATAGCTTGACACCTATAGCCCACATGTCTGCGCGTCGTTTTGGAGGTGGGGGCAGCCGGAAGGGGACGGGGTGGGATGAAGAAGGCCCTGTTCTTTTCAGCTTCTAAAAGATGTTTTTCGGCTTTTCTACAGTAACTAGCTTTTAAACGGAATATTTCTTCAAGATAGGGTCTACTAGTTAATTGTAGTATATATTTTACTGACTTCATTTATATCGGCAAAAACCGCACGTGAGTTACTGACTTCATTTATATTTTACTTACTCTATAATCTCTCGTATAAACAGCCTAAAAGTCACAAGTTGCGATTAAAAGAACAGGCCCTAATAGGTTCTGTTCAAGTAGTATACCATAAAGATACTATGTAAAGCTCGGGACTTTAAAATGTGCTCGACGATTCCATTGTTCCTGGAACAAATTAACACTTTTTGTCGATGAAACTTGGGCCGGGCTAGGCCCAACTACGTCTGCATGACTACGATGTCAGGCCAGTGGTATTCCTTTTTGCTACAGTGATCGACACGAGTAATCCAACGGATTGCAAATCAACTACCATTTTCCTGATGGGAAACAAGTTACCTTTCCACCTTATGTTTCTTTTTTCATATTATTTTTAGTCGGTACCTGGCTCACGAACTCAAGTAGCTCTATTATTTTGGAATAGTAGATGAAACCTAGTCAAATTTCCCCCATCAAAATTACTACCAGAAGAAGTTAAAGTAGCACACGTTCTTTTTTTTCTGTTGTGGCTGATGGTTTTTGACTCTAACGTAAATGTTTATGCGAACGAACCTAATACCGATAAACTGTTTCGAAAAGCTGTTCCGATAAACTGCTTCGAAAAGACAACAGAGAAATCATCCCATTGTTTATTCCGGAGAAGATATAAGCTATAAGCTGAAAATAATAAGTAGAAAACCAACTTGTACTCATTGATACTCGTCAGTCATATATATCTTACTAATTATACCAACCGATTAAGCACTATATATTCACTAATAATAACACTACTGTATTTCATCGGAAAAAAGACCGAGGTAATTAAACAGATGAGGCAACTATGCCGATGTAGTTGAGTTCGACGGACCCTAGCTACAGCTTGCCGTCCCGCTCCGTCACCTCGCTGAGCGTCACGCCCCGTCTGCGCGTCGTACTTGAGCAGCCGCCCCGTCGCGTCGGCGTTGAATATGATCTCGTTGTTGAACCTGCGAGGGTAGGTTAAGCTGCTGTCGGTGAAGTAGACATCACCGGTAACCTGGTCGACGTTGACGCCGTTGAGGAAGTGGAACGGGACGCCGCCCGCCTCGATTGCCAGCACCTTGGCGTCGCCGCCGTCCGGCCCGATCCTCATGAGCCCAGTGCAGCGTCGCGGCGAGGTGGCGGCCGGCGGTGGAACGCGAACCCGGCGGCGCCGCGACGAGCCCTCCGTCTCTGCGGCGGCGCCACGCGCGCCGTCTTTGCACATCGGAACCTCCACCGACGCCGACGCGCCGCCGCCCTCGAGGACGCGGCCGTCGGAGACGCCGGTGTGAGGCCCGCCCTCGCCGTCAAAGCGAGGCTCTCGCGCCGTGGCGACGCCACCGTCGCGGCCGGCCGGCAGGGGAGGTGGAGGCTCCACTGCGTGCTGCTGGTCATTGTCGGCAGCGACGCCGCGCACGAGGGAACCAGGGAGGCGCTGAGGAGACCGACGAGGAGGGGGAGAAGCCGCGACGTCGCCGAACTGCGCCCCATGCTGCTACTGCTGCACCGATCGAGCCGCACGCCCAGAAGAAGTGCATGCACAGCCTTGCATTGATCCAGAACAGGAACAGCTACCCATGGACTTATGCTCTTCTCGTTGGCGCACTTGCCGTAGCGACGATGGCAGCACACAGAGGTGGTGTTGCGGAAATTGATCCAGCCGGCGCGCGAGCCGGTTCGCCTTTTGTCTTCCTCCAATATTTCAGACAGATCGGATACATCGAACTGAGAACAGAAATTTCGGAGACTGGATCGATAGCGAAGAAAACACTACAGATGTGAAAATGTTCATGTCGAAAGAAAGTTCATCGATCTCACCACAAATGTTCCCTTTTAGCCATCTTATAAGATAATCCGATCGTCCATGGAATATCTGTGTGACAATTCATACAGAAAATGCGTCTCATCCTTTTATCATGACCAAAAAAAAATGTTTATACCAGATGGTTAGCAACAAACAAGGTTCGCATTGCGTCCTGTGCCTGAAAACACCACTCCTGTGCCTGAACCACCATTTCCATTTTCCGCAAGTCATATCTACTTTGCCTCTAGACAATGGAGGCAGCATTGCGGCCTGGCGCACCCATCACCCCACCGCCTGGATGTACAGAGGTACAGGCCCTTCAGACGTGTTAGCCATGGTCCCAAAGTCAGACATCCAAGTATCGAACCTGGAAGATTGCCAAGTAAAAAGATGGAATTTGCGTCAGTCCATGACTCCATGTAAAGTATATACACAATCTGAGATATAACAACTGTAGAAACATCCAAAATAACCTTGAACACATGAATTGTAAATTGCAAATACAATTTACATAAAACAGACTCCATATATGTTTCTTGCTCTATTGGGATAATGAGATATGCCATAATAGTAGGTTTACACAACTGCAATGATGGGGAACAAAAAAAATTGGCATACCTGGTGGAGAGATGGTCTTATCCAAGACAGAAGGAATTGTCATTTCTATAACAGGCCTTGTGGATTTAGACACCGCCTGCGGCTTCCTGTACGCTAGATCAATTTCCTCCATGCTGAAGAGCAAGTAAAAGTTCCATATTGAAAGATAGTAAGGATTAAGTCTGACAAAGTGACTGTAGGACTTTACAAAAATAGTTCCATATAATAAAATAGGAGGCCATACCATCTTGCTTTTTCCTTCAAAGAATTAAAAACTAGTCTACAACTGGGAGATCTCATATAACATGGTTACTGTTAGCAAGACCAGATTATGCTCTTTATTATCATAAGGTACTAACGAAAACCATCACTACTTCAATACATACATGTACGTAATCAAATAGGTATATAAAGTTGAGATGACAAGCACAGAGCACTATATCAAAACAGCAGAACTGTGAAACTGTTGAATGTAGGTAAGCAGGAAATAACCACAATCAAATGACTCAAAGTAAGAAAAGGCTCAAAACTCAAAAGCATCAAAGTATCAATACATGTCAATAGCAGACTACATAAGATAGAGTAGAAGAAACAATTAAGCTACTGCTGCAAATCTTATCCCCACAAACATGTCATACATGTCAATAACAGACTACATAAGACACAGTAGAAGAAACAATTAAGCTACTGCTGCAAATCTTATCCCCACAAACATGTACCAGATGTGCTGACAGTGGGAGCGGTGGTGGTCTAGGGACCTCCAAGCGGTGGCCGTGACAGGTGCACCCCTTCCCGCCCCCATTCAAGCACTCCTGTAATCAACTAGATCTCGAGCTCGTGCACTGGAATACTGGATCCCGGCCACTCCACAGAAGAATCAAGTAGAGGGGAAATGATTTCTTTGATACTATCCTTGATAAATATCTATTTTTACTGCTTACTGCTAAAGTTACTAGCTCAGGGAGATCGGACTCAGAACTAAACTTAAGAAGTACCTCCGTTGAATGGCAGAGTGGTGGACCTCCAGGCGGCGGCAGTGGCGAGGTGACCTCCAAGTGGTGGGAGCGGCGGGGATCGCGGACCTCCAGGCAGTGCGAGCGGCAGATTTCCATGCGGCGCGAGTGGCGGACCTCCAATCTGCTGCTGGCCAATGGCCTCTAGGCAGTAGCGGCGGCGGCGACCGAGGAGAAGCGATGCGACTAGGGGAGAAGTTAGGGTTCAGGCATTGGGTGTGAGTTGCGTGGTCGGCTGCTCGAGTTTTAGGGCATGAGCGTTTGGGACATTCGGGCTGGTGGGTCGTCTCCTCTGTTAGGCTAGGATTTAATTGGGCCAGACGTATCGCTTGTATATCGGGGTATTTTCTATTTTTTTAGCTGAAATTCACCGATACTCTACTGATACCGTATCACCGCGCCGCATATTGGAACGTATCACCGTATTGGACACACGTACGGCAGTCCTGTACCGTATCGGTGCTTCTTAGGTCTTGATGCATGACTAGGAAAGTGCAGAAATTCCATTCTCTTTATTAATTGGTATGGAAACTTTTGCATTATAAGTGGTGGAATGAAATGCTTATGCAGACCATATGAAATAAGTTGTTTTTGTGTGTGAGAGGTTTAAGAGTTAAGACAGAAGGGGTTTGTTTAATCTACTTTCTTAGGAATATATGGTAAGTTCAGAGTGTATATTCTATTAGAGTAGTGCATTTGTGTTCGTTATATGATATAATATAGAAGGAAAGCCGATCAAATACGCGCGCGGGACGGGATGGAAACCGAACCGTGTTGCTACATGCATGCAATGCAATCAAGGACGGAAAAGAAACACCGGTGTCCGAGAAAGGCACACCACAATGCGCGAATCGTAATGCTGTGAGGGAGTTTTGGGGCATTTGGTTGTGAATTCCATCTCGGACAAGGCATCCCGAGCGAGATGCTTATTGATTGATTTGGTAATGAATATTCCACACGATGTTATATCACGTCGTTCGATAAAATCAAATATATCGAAACGATTCTATCTATGTTGATACCACGAACCAAACGCCCCTTAGTGGATGTAAGCGCACGATACCGGTTCTATCGACGTCGGTGTCTGAGAAAGACACGGAAATAACTGCATGAACTGTTCGCATAAATATCACAGTAGCATTTTTTTTTTCAAATTTGACCCTCAAATTTTTTTTGTAAATCTAACCCCATATGGATTTACTGAGTTTGGCAGGTATCTACCGAGCTGAGGGTTCTCAGTAGGCACCATCCGAGCTGCAGTAACTTAGTAGGTACCTGCCGAGCTAGGGGAGCTTGCTGCCAAGCTCTAAAATGCGGCAGCAGTTAATGCCGGGTGATTAGCAAAAGAAAAGAATTTCTCTTTTTTTTAAGAGCCACCGTGACATGACTATTTAGGATATTTTTAAAAAATTAGCATATAAAGTATTTTTTGGACCGCAAATGAAGTAAATTGTGGGGAACTTGTGGAGGTGCAGTTGTTCCAAAATAAGTTATAACAGTGTTCTTCAAACTTAAGAATGGTAGCTAGAGGTGATTTGCGACCATTGTAAGTAAACTGACGTACTTGTACCCACACATTCTGCCCAGAAAGAGACACCAAAACCCCGGCTAAGTTGCTCACACCGTCTACTCCTAGCTCCCTGGTCTGCGGTCCAGGGGCGGATGCGGAAGTCTGCTGCGACAACTTGGAACCGTTCTTGCTGTAGCTATGCTTGCCGCCGGGCTTGCCGCGTTTGTTGTCACTACGGAGGGAGAAACCGGAGGCGCCCGTAGACGACGCACGGCAGCTGCCAGAGCCGCAGGAGGTGGTGGAGCCAGCCGCGATGAGCGTAGTGTCCGCGGCGACCTTCTGCTCGCTTGCCACCAACTCGTTGAGCACCAACATGGAGCGCACGAGCAAACGAGGGGAACACGTACGGGCATGTTGGCGATGTCGTTGGCCGTGTTGGAGAAGCGTGAGTTGAGGCCGCGGAGCAGATTGAGAACAAGTTGAGACTCGGTCACTGCATGGCCAACATCGCGGAGGGCATCGGCGGCCGTCTTCATGCGTTGGCAGTATTCGGAGATGGAGAGCTCGCCCTGAATCATGGAGTGAAATTGGCAGCTGAGGAAGATGGCGCGCGGTTCCTTGTTGGCTTGAAATAGCTCCTCGATTGCGACCCAAAGAGCGCGCGCGTCCTGAGCAGGCTCCATTGCGAGATCGAGAATATCGTCGAAGACGGAGCCGTAGAGCCAGCTACGGACAGAACAATCCGCTTGCTCCCACTGCGGGTCGGCTGGACGTGGTGGCGCGGTGCCATCAATGTGCGACATGAGGCCGAATTTGCCGCACATGGAGCAGAAGAAGGAGGCCCATTTGTTGAAATTAGGGTTCATCAGTTCCAACGAGATCGGAACGTGGGCCTTGACAGCAACAGAGGCATAAGGGTTGATGAAGATGGGCGCCGCGTCGGAGATAACCACCGCCGACAGGGGTGACTGAGGTGTGGACATGGCTGAAGGAAGCGCTCTGCGCAGGCGACGGCTAACGCCAGTGGTGGTGTGGCGGCGCGAACGAGAGACGTCGCGCGGAGAGGAGGCAGCGGAAGAAAATCTAACCTAATCTGATACCATGTAGAAGAATATGCAGAGATGGGGAGAATACACCACGCCATAAGGTGGGGGCGATTGCATGTTATATATAGCCAAGAGTAGGTTACAAGAGATCCATAATCTCAGGAGATAAGCTTGGGAAGTTACAATAGCTATACAATCGCTAATACACATTGCATAGAAGACCAAGGGCATCGACAAGCTCGTCTTCCTCAACGTCGAAACTAATCCAGTTGAATTCTAAGTTCAAAATCTATATCAAGAGATAAGTCTAAGTCAGTTTAAAAATAGAAATTTAGGTTTAAGAGTCAATTTCTATATACGAGTCATGTTCGGATATGTAGAAGTATTGTCTATATTAAACATGTAAATTTATGTATAAATAGTAGAGAAAACCAAAGAAAAGGTGTGGCGATTGGAGCACCACCAAAAGATTTCATTTGCTCTATCTCTCGGTTGTTGTGTTGTCATCATTGAAATAGAGAAAATACGAGTACTCAAGATTACGAGTGCTCGAGGTCTTGGAAGGTTACAGTCTCAAGCGCTCGAGATTACGACCATTGTAGCGATCGAAGTCTATGAGTAATCGTAGCACTCGAAGTTACGAACGCCGATCGTGGTCAAAGTTCTGATCGTAAGAGTTTACGACTATTGAGCGGTCAAGCACTGAGCGGTCGAAATCTACGTATGGTATCAGAGCTCGGAGACAAAGCACATGGCAGCAAGCGGTACTTCCGGTGCCCGAAAGCTCCAAAAATCGGGCGGAACCTTTTTTTTCCAGAGAAGCACCCCCGGATGTGCTCGGTGCTCTGTTTGGACAACTGAAAGTACCGGCATGTAAATTGTGGTACTTTCGCTTGCCGGAAGGTCCGGCCTTCCAAGCGGAACCTTTTTTCCAGAGAGCACCCTTTGGGAGATTTTAGAGCTTACGAAAATCAGAAGTACCGGAGTTTCAATGCCGGAACTACCGTTCGAGCGGTAGTTCCGCTATCCAAAATGGTATTTCCGGAGCACAGAAGCTCCAGAGGCAAGAGCGGAACCTTTTTTCCGGAGAGCGCCATCGTTTGGTTCCGTCTCAAGTGGTAGTACCACGCCGACTTCCCGGAACTACCGCAACACGGAAGTACCGGATTTATAACAATGATTTACGATGTTGTCTCACTAGGACATAAATGAGATGTACTCACGACTCAACAACATCATAAATGAACTTAAGGGCCTTGGTACTAATCTAACCGATTTGATGTTGTAAGAAAAATGCTTAGGGCCTTGCCATAAAAGTATGAAACGTTGGTGACTCTCTTCCTCAACTCACTTGAGCTGACAAGAATGACACCGATGCAACTCTTGGGCAACCTCATCTCGAATGAGTTGTACAAGAAAGACAAGGAGGAGCTCTTGGGCAGATCCTTCTCGAAAGGTAAGAAGATCACCGTCTTCAAGGCCAAAGCGGTGGTAAGCGAGGAGTCCGGAGATGATGAGGACGACTCCGTGGAGGAATTGACTCTTCTAGTAAGAAAAATGAACAAATTCATGAGAAGGCGCTCAAATCGAAGCGCTAGTCATGAAAAGGCCAAGAAGGGACACTCTTACACCTCAAACAAGCGTTATAGCAACATTCGTTGTTATGAGTGTGATGAGAAGGGGCATATTGCCTCTCAATGTCCTACCAAAAAGGATGACAAGGAGAAGTCATCAAAAAAGAAGAGCTGCAATGGTAAGAAGAAGCTTTTCAAGAGGCTTCAAAAGAATGGCAAGAATGAAGCCCACATTAGAGAGTGGGATTCCGACGGGGAGTACTCTGACTCCGGCTCAAGTGAAGATGAGTCTCCTAAGAAAAAGGGGAGGGGAGAGGGATTTTTATTTTTAATTTTTGATTTTGATTTTCAGAAAAGGCTAGAAAATTCAATAAAGCTCAGAAACATATGAAAATACTTCAAAAAATTCCAGGAAAATTCAAAGAAGCTCCTGGTGACATTTTGGACTTAATAAAAATACTTTCAACTAATGTTGGTAATTAATTTTCATACTTAAAATACTTTTTAATTGCAAAAATACATTTTTAAACTCCAGAAAATCCAGGAAACCAAATAAAAACCAAATAACTCCAAATAATTATTTTGAACTAGGATTTTTTATATAAAATCAAAATATCATTTTATTTAATAATAATTTTAGGTTTTTCTTAAAATACTTTTCAAATCTAGCTTTTCAAAAACAGAAATTCAGGGCAAATCCAAATAAAACTCAAATACTTTAAAATAATTAATTTGAATTTAAATTTTTCAGAAAGTAAATTTTTGGGATGTTACAGGACGCGACAGTGCTGATTGCTTCTTCCGAAAGGTAGGTAATTTTTTATCGCATGGTTTCGACATTATTCTTGTAGTCGTAGTTAATTAGTATTATTTAATTAGTCATAATTAATGCAGTTTGTATTTCAAAGTAAATAGGTTGAAGTAATTTAGATGTAGTTTTTACTATTTTTATGTATATATGGTACCAATAATTTGTTATTGTATGGTAGTATGTAATTAAGCTGTCGTAATTATTATAGTGCCAATTAGTTAGGGTAAACTAATGAGTTAGTGGTAAGTAATTAAGTACTACGGATGACGATAATGAATTACTCGTAATTTTTCGGATGGGTAATGAAATTTTTGGTAATTAATGAATTATTCATATGTAGTTACATACATATAATCACTAACTTGTAGCATTTTGCTGTCATTATCAATCTTCGCAGTAATATTTCATCTATCCCATTTATTGCATGGTACTCTTTAAATTAGAAGTGTATAGCTAATTATTTTGAGAAGCCAGTGCATAGCTCATTGAGGACTCGTTAGGAGGACGCACCAGTGCTCTTGATTGCTTATCCAAAAATACAGGTAATTTTTTATCACATGCTTTCGACGTTATTCCCGTAGTCCTAGCTAATTAATTTTATTTAGTTAGTCATAATTAATGTAGTGTGTATTATGAAGTAAGTTGGTCGTAGTAATGTAGACATAGTTTGTATTTTTTTGTGTACATATGTTACCCATAATTTGTTATTGTATGATAGTGTGTAATTAAGCAATTGTAATTAATATAGTGGCAATTAATTAGGGTTAATTAATGTGTTAGTGGTAAGTAATTAAGTGTTAAGGACGACAGTAATGAATCACTCATAATTTTTTCGGACGGGTAATCGAATTGTCGGTACTTAATGAATTATTCGTATGTAATTACACGCATGTAATCACTAAGTTGTATTATTTTGCTGTTATTATCAATCTTCGCACTAAAATTTGGTCTATCCCATTTGTTGGAAGGTTTGGTGTTACCGGAGACCACTGATGCCACTCTTGGATGATGGGTAACGCGGTTGGCCCTCGGCCCTCCAAGCTACAGGAGGGAGGCATCATTGGGAGTTGGACAAGCGCTACGTCTCAATCCTGCAGTCTACAGGCTTGTTGCCCTTTGCGAGGTTGGTCTTCATCGGACGCTAAGTCACCATCAACAGCAGCCTACTCGCGGCATTGGTGGACAGGTGGAGGCCCAAGATGCACACATTCCACTTTCGGTGGGGTGAGATGATGATCACTTTGCAGGACGTCTTGTTCTTGGCTGGTCTCCTCTCCGGGGTGACGATTTGTTCTAGCCCCGCACCGGCCGACCGAAGGAGAGGCCGTTGGACCGGTTCACTGTCTATCTCGGAGGGTGCTCGTGGTGTCCCCATGCTTGGCTAAAGAATTTCATTGTATGCCCACGGGATACACCACCGAGGTCATCGGGGCGCACCTCATCGTGTACCTTCTTCATCTCTTTGGTTGGAGCATGTTTCCGTGCACACACAATGATATTTGCAATGCCGAGTTCATCCGCTTTGTCGAGTCTTTGGTTGATGTGGAGTTTGGGCGTGCCTTGGTACAACCGAGGATCACCGTCCTATGTGCAACATATTGGGTGTTATGTGGCGCTTGCCAATGCGGCACTATTGATCACCCTAACTCTGTGTGCTACGTGCTCCTACAGCTATGGAATTGGGCGCACTTCTCTGGTGGGCATCCGACCATCGTGATACCAGTGCACCCATTCGGCGAGTTCACCGACCTGATAGACAGGCCCACTATGGGCTTCCAGTGGATTGGTGCCCGTTTGCGCTGGGCCAAGAGCAAACTATCAAAGTGCTACTTGATGTGGCACAACGAGTTCGGGTCATTGCATGACAATGACGTCATTTGGGGTCTATAGACTGTAGACTTCGTGGAGCATGTATCACCATACGGGCTATCGCTGCAATGCCTACGGGGCGCGCGGCGTGGGCGATGACACATCATCTGGTGTTCTCATACATGGTGGAGGCTTATGTGCCGCAGCGCGTAATGCAATAGTTCAGTTTCCACCAGGTTGTGCCCCTCCGAACGGAAGATTTCTACCGTGATCCATACACTGGTGAGTCAAACTCCATCCAAGTAATATTTACACTTTGTATGTCTTGCTCTATAACATTGATAATTCTGAAAATGCAGGCAATCAAGGGTTGGTTGGCATGGTATAGACTGGCGGCCAATGCACCATGAGTAGACGATGACATGAATGGACAGGGCGCACCTAGATGTCATCATGGAGCAGCATCAGTACGACATCCGGACATACAACGAGTACCTGGAGTGGTACGTACCCTGGTCGCGCAGTAGACTCACTGTTCCTCCACCAGATCGCCTCGAGCAGATCACGCACGATGACAGTCTACAACACTCGATCAATCGCCACAGCACTTCACGGCGGCATGATAGCGTAAGTCAGTTGCAATTTCTAAGAGATTCATTTACAAATTCGTACCGATCATTACTGAACCTATTTTGTATGTCACTTAAGTTGGAGCAGGTGCAACGCATCTCAAGCACGTCCGAGACTGCCCTCACTAGCCCAATCACACTACTAGTCATGCAAAATACTTTGAAGTACATCCTAAAGTTGGCCAAAAATAGTGCACAACCCGAGCCGCGGCGTTCGATGAATCATCTCGTGCACATCAAGCACCAGAGGGGCACCATGCTCACCCGCCAGGTCATCATGACCTAGTAAGTCCGAACGTTCATCGCAATCTATCGAGTCTGCTCGGCATTGTAGTACTAGCCACCGATCATCCACGGGCCGTATCGATGTGGAGGTAACTTACGTACAAACTTATATTTTATTTTCCTATTAGGCCTTACGTTCTACTAACATCATAGCGTTCTCGCCATAGGTCCATCGTCGAGATGCATCACTTTTGATGTTTGCACCACCTACACGCACTACCGCTCCCATCATTCATCTACGCCGCACATCCGGAGGTGTGAGAATTGAATTGTACATCCGAATATTTATTGTGACTAACATTGTTTCATCTTGCAGCCTCCAATTCAATATGGGGTGACGTCGAGTCCACAGATGATGATACGGGCCTCCGGATGTTTCTAAAGAGCAGTACACAACATCAAGGTTTGTAGCGTATGTAGGGTAGAGCTCAGCGTTCACAATATATGCAAAGTTTGGAGACTTTGGTGGGCGAGCTCCTGCGGCTTCGCTACCATGTCGCATGCGGTCAAGGCGAGCTTCTTTGCACCATGAGGAGATTTTTATAGTCCTTCATTCATAACATTATTGTTAGCGGCTCGCAGATTCGACATGTTTCAACCGGAGGACATCGACCATTACTGCACCCGGCTGTTGTGAGCCTCTCGACCACCACCGTTCTCGAGCACACGGAACGATATCTATACTTCCTTCGAACCGAGACGCAACCTCCGGACCGGCTGACATACCCCACGGGATATGCTCGTGCCCAACGAAAGACAAGGCAACACACAGGGAGGCAGATGTGGTGAGCAGACAGTAGTGGCTCAGATAGGTGAGCCATATCGCATCCCGTGCGATGCATTAATTACATGTACTTCTACAAATATTTATAATGTATGAACTACAAAAGATGTCTAAGCATCGTTAATTTTGTGATTAAATTAACATGACAAATCCAAAGTATATAAAATTCCTAAAAATATATACAATTACTATGACTATGCGGGAGGCTTCTCACAAAATTTTGTTATTTTTGAGCTCGTTTGCTATATGTAACAGCTCCTACAAATATTGAAATCGTATGAATTTTTAGCAACATTCACAATGGATAAAATTATCAAAAATTAAATAACTAAGTATGTTGTGTCGGAGGCTGCACATAAATTTTTGTTGTTTTCGAGTTGATTTGCTATATTTGAAAATTCAAAAATTCAGTACGCAAAAATAAATTAGGCAGGTAATTAGGTCGGCTAATCACCACCTAATCTTCTCGCGCTGGTGGTGGATGGCAGGCCACCTACCATCCGACTACAAGACGGTAGCTGCTATGTGTCAAGCGATGCGCATCGCTGTCCACCACCGGACGACAAAAACGCCATTTTGTTATACGCTATGCATACCGCGCTTTGTAAATACAAATGCAAACAATTGCCAAATATACTAAAAAGTCGGTGACTGGATGTATGCGTGACGTACTAGCTCTCGAGCCCGCACGACTGGCGTGTGCATGAAGTAGTGGATCCAGAATTTTATCTATCTCAAAGCTAAATTCTTATATATTAACATTTTAAAACTAATGTTAATTTATACCTACATCATGGCATAACAAAGGTAAGCCATAAATGCATCATTGACATAAAACTTTAGCTCAGTGCTTCAATAGAAAATGTAATAAGGAAAATATGGCAAAACATAAACAATATAGCATGGTAAAGATCCACCATTTTTGAAAGAGATTGGTTGAGTTGGATTGTGTTCCTATTATAAAATAGGTTACAATCACTTGCTCCTCTTCATTTTGCATCTCTAATTTCTAAATAGAAAATGCAAAATACATAGCATTCATTTTATTTTGTCATTCAAATTTCATACCAAGAGGGGGAGGAAGGAGAGGGAGTATCAGATCTGAGTGCATTGCGGGCAGCTCGGGTGGTCGGTTGCTGTGTATGGTAATGTGGTGCCTGTCACCTGGGGACTAGGGAGGTCAGAGGCTAAGTCACAGAGGGGAGGGTGGAGGTGCGGAGGGCCGAAGGCAGAGGTTGTAGTGCTAGTGCTGGGTCGCCATGGGCGGTGTGGGCAACGTCCAACATTTGATATGGGGCATGGCTGCATGGGAAGTGCCACTGTGCAACACGATGGGCCCGACCCGAGTGCAATTGTGCAAGTAGGGGTTGAGACGTTGACTCGTTGAGTGCTACAGAAGAGACTAATGGCTACCTGATGATATTCAATGATGGGCTAGATTGTGGAGCCGAACATGTGCTTCGGCCTTGGGTTGGACCTTTGATGAATGTAGTTTTCTGGGCCTATATAGAGCGGTTTTGCACTGCTAAAATTTCCAGGTCTCGAGCTATAGCCCACCCAGATCGAGGCCTGATCTGCCCTTGCATGAACGCGACGGCGCCGAGCAACGCGATGACACTTCGTGCCTCCCTAACGCGGTACCTTGGCTGCTTCCTACCATGGTCGGGTGGCGTGACACATTACGCCGGTTAGCCTGTGTGCCGCTGCGGCGGTGCCATTGTCCTAGATGTTGCCATGGTCGGGTGGCGCGGTAATAGCCACGTGTTGGCCGCTAGTTTTTCTGCACTTAGCAAGGAGCCTAGATTTGTAATTTCTTATGGTACAATAGCTAATTTTAAAATTAAGGTGATAGATTGGGGCAAATAAAAACTCTTGAACGGACCAATATCGTTCAAAAGCTGGCTAGCACAACACAGTCCATGCTTGTCTATTCTAGATTGTAGTATCACGGGGTGTGACCGAGTGATGTGACGCAGTGGGGTAGCACGTGCATGATGAAGTGGTGAGCGTGTTCCATCCGATTCTCCCTAGACAGATCATCAGTTTGGTAGATGCAGATTTGGATGGATCAAAATTAAGTTCGCCACTACAACTCAGAAAGCTTTGTGGCTCATATAGCTAGCTAGGAAGAAAGTAAAACCGGGTGTCGGGGTGTGTACCTATAAAGTATATAACGGCTTGAAATATCACCAAAATCTGCAGTTGTTCAGCTGTTTATGTAGGAAACAAAGAAAGAAATTGCTTCTGTGTGTTTATTTTTTGAGAGGAAGTAATTGCTTCTGTGTTTTTTATTTTTTGAGGGGAAGAAATTGCTTCTTTCTTATAGTAAGAAGAAATTCCTTCTTTTCCTTTTTCTGAACTACATAAGAAATTGCTTCTTTTTAAGTCAGAACAAATTGCTTGTCTTTCTTTTGAACTATAGTTGAATATCCGTACTTTACTATAATTAAAAGAATATATTCTCTCAACATATCGAGTCAATATCATCGAGATCGACATGCCCGACCCACGCCCTTGGCTCCATCTCTGCGTTCGAATGTGTCATGCCTCGCACGCTCGGCTCCACCATGTGCTCAAGCTTTGGTGTTTTTTTTGTTTTTTTATTAGAGAATTTTTATAGAGAGTTATTTATTTGTTGACAGATTGTTTTTCTATTTTTGTTAGAGACTATTTTAGAAAGGTGAAAGGAGGAGTTGGGAGGTGGAATAGCTTGACACCTATAGCCCACATGTCTGCGCGTCGTTTTGGAGGTGGGGCAGCTTAAGGGGACGGGGTGGGATGAAGAAGGCCTGTTCTTTTCAACTTCTAAAAGATGTTTTTCGCTTTTCTACAATAACTAGCTTTTAAACGGAATATTTCTTCAAGATAGGGTCTACTAGTTAATTGTAGTATATATTTTATGACTTCATTTATATCGGCAAAACCGCACGTGAGTTCTGACTTCATTTATATTTTACTTACTCTATAATCTCTCGTATAAACAACCTAAAAGTCACAAGTTGCGAGTTAAAAGAACAGGCCCTAATAGGTTCTGTTCAAGTAGTATACCATAAAGATACTATGTAAAGCTCGGGACTTTAAAATGTGCTCGACGATTCCATTGTTCCTGGAACAAATTAACACTTTTTGTCGATGAAACTTGGGCCGGGCTAGGCCCAACTACGTCTGCATGACTACGATGTCAGGCCAGTGGTATTCCTTTTTGCTACAGTGATCGACACGAGTAATCCAACGGATTGCAAATCAACTACCTTTTTCCTGATGGGAAACAAGTTACCTTTCCACCTTATGTTTCTTTTTTCATATTATTTTTAGCCGGAACCTGGCTCACGAACTCAAGTAGCTCTATTATTTTGGAATAGTAGATGAAACCTAGTCAAATTTCCCCCATCAAAATTACTACCAGAAGAAGTTAAAGTAGCACACGTTCTTTTTTTTTCTGTTGTGGCCGATGGTTTTTGACTCTAACGTAAATGTTTATGCGAACGAACCTAATACCGATAAACTGTTTCGAAAAGTTATTCCGATAAACTGTTTCGAAAAGGCAACAGAGAAATCATCCCATTGTTTATTCCGGAGAAGATATAAGCTATAAGCTGAAAATAATAAGTAGAAAACCAACTTGTACTCATTGATACTCATCAGTCATATATATCTTACTAATTATACCAACCGATTAAGCACTATATATTCACTAATAATAACACTATTGTATTTCTTCTGAAAAAAGACCGAGGTAATTAAACAGATGAGGCAACTATGCCGATGTAGTCGAGTTCGACGGACCCTAGCTACAGCTTGCCGTCCCGCTCCGTCACCTCGCTGGCGTCCACGCCCGTCTGCGCGTCGTGCTTGAGCAGCCGCCGTCGCGTCGGCGTTGAATATGATCTCGTTGTTGAACTGCGAGGGTAGGTTAAGCTGCCGCGGTGAAGTAGACATCACCGGTAACTGGTCGACGCGTTGGCCCGTTGAGGAAGTGGAGCGGGACGCCGCCCGCCTCGATTGCCAAAGCACCTTGGCGTCGCGCCGTCGGCCCGATCCTCATGAGCCCAGTGCGCGTCTGCGGCGTAGAGGTGGCCCGGCGGCGGTGGAACGCGAACCCGGCGGCGCGCCGCACAGCCCTCCGTCTCTGCGACGGCGCCACGCGCGCCGTGCTGCACATCGGGAACCTCCGGACGCCGCGGCGCGCCGCCCACCCGAGGACGCGGCCGTCGGAGACGCCGGTGTAGGGCCCGCCCTCGCCGTCAAAGCGAGGCTCTCCGCGCCGTGGCGACGCCACCGTCGCGGCCGCCGGCAGGGGAGGTGGAGGCTCCACTGCGTGCTGCTGGTCATTGTCGGCAGCGGCGCGCGCGCGAGGAACCAGGGAGGCGCTGAGGAGACCGGCGAGGAGGGGAGAAGCGCGACGTCGCCGAACTGCGCCCATGCTGCTACTGCTGCACCGATCGAGCCGCACGCCCAGAAGAAGTGCATGCACAGCCTTGCATTGATCCAGAACAGGAACAGCTACCCATGGACTTATGCTCTTCTCGTTGGCGCACTTGCCGTAGCGACGATGGCAGCACACAGAGGTGGTGTTGCGGAAATTGATCCAGCCGGCGCGCGAGCCGGTTCGCCTTTTGTCTTCCTCCAATATTTCAGACAGATCGGATACATCGAACTGAGAACAGAAATTTCGGAGACTGGATCGATAGCGAAGAAAACACTACAGATGTGAAAATGTTCATGTCGAAAGAAAGTTCATCGATCTCACCACAAATGTTCCCTTTTAGCCATCTTATAAGATAATCCGATCGTCCATGGAATATCTGTGTGACAATTCATACAGAAAATGCGTCTCATCCTTTTATCATGACCAAAAAAAAATGTTTATACCAGATGGTTAGCAACAAACAAGGTTCGCATTGCGTCCTGTGCCTGAAAACACCACTCCTGTGCCTGAACCACCATTTCCATTTTCCGCAAGTCATATCTACTTTGCCTCTAGACAATGGAGGCAGCATTGCGGCCTGGCGCACCCATCACCCCACCGCCTGGATGTACAGAGGTACAGGCCCTTCAGACGTGTTAGCCATGGTCCCAAAGTCAGACATCCAAGTATCGAACCTGGAAGATTGCCAAGTAAAAAGATGGAATTTGCGTCAGTCCATGACTCCATGTAAAGTATATACACAATCTGAGATATAACAACTGTAGAAACATCCAAAATAACCTTGAACACATGAATTGTAAATTGCAAATACAATTTACATAAAACAGACTCCATATATGTTTCTTGCTCTATTGGGATAATGAGATATGCCATAATAGTAGGTTTACACAACTGCAATGATGGGGAACAAAAAAAATTGGCATACCTGGTGGAGAGATGGTCTTATCCAAGACAGAAGGAATTGTCATTTCTATAACAGGCCTTGTGGATTTGAGACACCGCCTGCGGCTTCCTGTACGCTAGATCAATTTCCTCCATGCTGAAGAGCAAGTAAAAGTTCCATATTGAAAGATAGTAAGGATTAAGTCTGACAAAGTGACTGTAGGACTTTACAAAAATAGTTCCATATAATAAAATAGGAGGCCATACCATCTTGCTTTTTCCTTCAAAGAATTAAAAACTAGTCTACAACTGGGAGATCTCATATAACATGGTTACTGTTAGCAAGACCAGATTATGCTCTTTATTATCATAAGGTACTAACGAAAACCATCACTACTTCAATACATACATGTACGTAATCAAATAGGTATATAAAGTTGAGATGACAAGCACAGAGCACTATATCAAAACAGCAGAACTGTGAAACTGTTGAATGTAGGTAAGCAGGAAATAACCACAATCAAATGACTCAAAGTAAGAAAAGGCTCAAAACTCAAAAGCATCAAAATATCAATACATGTCAATAACAGACTACATAAGACAGAGTAGAAGAAACAATAAAGCTACTGCTGCAAATCTTATCCCCACAAACATGTCATACATGTCAATAACAGACTACATAAGACACAGTAGAAGAAACAATTAAGCTACTGCTGCAAATCTTATCCCCACAAACATGTACCAGATGTGCTGACAGTGGGAGCGGCGGTGGTCTAGGGACCTCCAAGCGGTGGCCGTGACAGCGTGCACTCCCTTCCCCGCCCCCATTCAAGCACTCCCGTAATCAACCAGATCTCGAGCTCGTGCACTGGAATACTGGATCCCGACCACTCCACAGAAGAATCAAGTAGAGGGGAAATGATTTCTTTGATACTATCCTTGATAAATATCTATTTTTACTGCTTACTGCTAAAGTTACTAGCTCAGGGAGATCGGACTCAGAACTAAACTTAAGAAGTACCTCCGTTGAACGGCAGAGTGGTGGACCTCCAGGCGGCGGCAGTGGCGAGGTGACCTCCAAGCGGTGGGAGCGGCGGGGATCGCGGACCTCCAGGCAGTGCGAGCGGCATATTTCCAGGCGGTGCGAGTGGCGGACCTCCAAGCTGCAGCTGGCCAATGGCCTCTAGGCAGTAGCGGCGGCGGCGACCGAGGAGAAGCGATGCGACTCGGGGAGAAGTTAGGGTTCAGGCATTGGGTGTGAGTTGCGTGGTCGGCTGCTCGAGTTTTAGGGCATGAGCGTTTGGGACATTCGGGCTGGTGGGTCGTCTCCTCTGTTAGGCTAGGATTTAATTGGGCCAGACGTATCGCTTGTGTATCGGGGTATTTTCTATTTTTTTAGCTGAAATTCATCGATACTCTACTGATACCGTATCACCGCGCCGCATATTGGAACGTATCACCGTATTGGACACACGTACGGCAGTCCTGTACCGTATCGGTGCTTCTTAGGTCTTGATGCATGACTAGGAAAGTGCAGAAATTCCATTCTCTTTATTAATTGGTATGGAAACTTTTGCATTATAAGTGGTGGAATGAAATGCTTATGCAGACCATATGAAATAAGTTGTTTTTGTGTGTGAGAGGTTTAAGAGTTAAGACAGAAGGGGTTTGTTTAATCTACTTTCTTAGGAATATATGGTAAGTTCAGAGTGTATATTCTATTAGAGTAGTGCATTTGTGTTCGTTATATGATATAATATAGAAGGAAAGCCGATCAAATACGCGCGCGGGACGGGATGGAAACCGAACCGTGTTGCTACATGCATGCAATGCAATCAAGGACGGAAAAGAAACACCCGGTGTCTGAGAAAGGCACGACCACAATGCGCGAACCGTAATGCTGTGAGGGAGTTTTGGGGCATTTGGTTCATGAATTCCATCTCGGACAAGGCATCCCGAACGAGATGCTTATTCAGTTGATTTGGTAATGAATATTCCACACAGATGTTATATCACGTCGTTCGATAAAATCAAATATATCAGAACAGTTCTATCTATGTTGATACCACGAACCAAACGCCCCTTAGTGGATGTAAGCGCACGATACCGGTTCTATCGACGTCGGTGTCTGAGAAAGACACGGAAATAACTGCATGAACTGTTCGCATAAATATCACAGTAGCATTTTTTTTTTCAAATTTGACCCTCAAATTTTTTTTGTAAATCTAACCCCATATGGATTTACTGAGTTTGGCAGGTATCTACCGAGCTGAGGGTTCTCAGTAGGCACCATCCGAGCTGCAGTAACTTAGTAGGTACTGCCGAGCTAGGGAGCTTCTTTGCCAAGCTCTAAAATGCGGCAGATTAATCTTGCCGTGATTAGCAAAAGAAAAGAATTTCTCTTTTTTTAAGAGCCACCGTGACATGACTATTTAGGATATTTTTAAAAAATTAGCATATAAAGTATTTTTTGGACCGCAAATGAAGTAAATTGTGGGGAACTTGTGGAGGTGCAGTTGTTCCAAAATAAGTTATAACAGTGTTCTTCAAACTTAAGAATGGTAGCTAGAGGTGATTTGCGACCATTGTAAGTAAACTGACGTACTTGTACCCACACATTCTGCCCAGAAAGAGACACCAAAACCCCGGCTAAGTTGCTCACACCGTCTACTCCTAGCTCCTGATGCGCGTCCAGGGCGGATGCGAAGTCTGCTGCGACAACTTGGAACCGTTCTTGCTGTAGCTATGCTTGCCGCGGGCTTGCGCGCTTGTTGTCACTACGGAGGAGAAACCGAGGCGCCGTAGACGGCGCACGGCACCGCCGAGCCGCAGAGGTGGTGGAGCCACCGCGATGGCGTAGTGTCGCGGCGACCTTCGATTCGTTTGCGGCCAACTCCTTGAGCACCAACATGGAGCGCACACGAGCAAACGAGGGGAACACGTACGGGCATGTTGGCGATGTCGTTGGCCGTGTTGGAGAAGCGTGAGTTGAGGCCGCGGAGCAGATTGAGAACAAGTTGAGACTCGGTCACCGCATGGCCAACATCGCGAGGGCATCGGCGGCGTCTTCATGCGTTGGCGATGTTCGGAGATGGAGAGCTCGCCTTGAATCATGGAGTGAAATTGGCAGCTGAGGAAGATGGCGCGCGATTCCTTGTTGGCTTGAAATAGCTCCTCGATTGCGACCCAAAGAGCGCGCGCGTCCTGAGCAGGCTCCATTGCGAGATCGAGAATATCGTCGAAGACGGAGCCGTAGAGCCGCCTACGACGAGAACAATCCGCTTGCTCCCACTGCGGGTGGTGGGGGCGTGGTGGCGCGGTGCCATCAATGTGCGACATGAGGCCGAATTTGCCGCACATGGAGCAGAAGAAGGAGGCCCATTTGTTGAAATTAGGGTTCATCAGTTCCAACGAGATCGGAACGTGGGCCTTGACAGCAACAGAGGCATAAGGGTTGATGAAGATGGGCGCCGCGTCGGAGATAACCACCGCCGACAGGGGTGACTGAGGTGTGGACATGGCTGAAGGAAGCGCTCTGCGCAGGCGACGGCTAACGCCAGTGGTGGTGTGGCGGCGCGAACGAGAGACGTCGCGCGGAGAGGAGGCAGCGGAAGAAAATCTAACCTAATCTGATACCATGTAGAAGAATATGCAGAGATGGGGAGAATACACCACGCCATAAGGTGGGGGCGATTGCATGTTATATATAGCCAAGAGTAGGTTACAAGAGATCCATAATCTCAGGAGATAAGCTTGGGAAGTTACAATAGCTATACAATCGCTAATACACATTGCATAGAAGACCAAGGGCATCGACAAGCTCGTCTTCCTCAACGTCGAAACTAATCGGTTGAATTCTAAGTTCAAAATCTATATCAAGAGATAAGTCTAAGTCGGTTTAAAAATAGAAATTTAGGTTTAAGAGTCAATTTCTATATACGAGTCATGTTCGGATATGTAGAAGTATTGTCTATATTAAACATGTAAATTTATGTATAAATAGTAGAAAACCAAAGAAAAGGTGTGGCGATTGGAGCACCACCAAAAGATTTCATTTGCTCTATCTCTCGGTTGTTGTGTTGTCATCATTGAAATAGAGAAAATACGTAGTACTCGAAGATTACGAGTGCTCGAGGTCTTGGAAGGTTCACAGTCTTGGCGCTCGAGGATTACGACCATTGTAGCGATCGAAGTCTATGAGTAATCGTAGCACTCGAAGTTCTGACGCGATCGTGGTCAAAGTTCTACGATCGTAAGAGTTCACGACTATTGGCGGTCGAGCACTGAGCGGTCGAAATCTACGTATGGTATCAGAGCTCGGAGACAAAGCACATGGCAGCAAGCGGTACTTCCGGTGCCCGAAAGCTCCAAAAATCGGGCGGAACCTTTTTTTTTCCAGAGAAGCACCCCCGGATGTGCTCGATGCTCTGTTTGGACAACTGAAAGTACCGGCATGTAAATTGTGGTACTTTCGCTTGCCGGAAGGTCCGGCCTTCCAAGCGGAACCTTTTTTCCAGAGAGCACCCTTTGGGAGATTTTAGAGCTTACGAAAATCAGAAGTACCGGAGTTTCAATGCCGGAACTACCGTTCGAGCGGTAGTTCCGCTATCCAAAATGGTATTTCCGGAGCACAGAAGCTCCAGAGGCAAGAGCGGAGCCTTTTTTCCGGAGAGCGCCATCGTTTGGTTCCGTCTCAAGTGGTAGTACCACGCCGACTTCCCGGAACTACCGCAACACGGAAGTACCGGATTTATAATAGCAGATTTACGATGTTGTCTCACTAGGACATAAATGAGATGTACTCACGACTCAACAACATCATAAATGAACTTAAGGGCCTTGGTACTAATCTAACCGATTTGATGTTGTAAGAAAAATGCTTAGGGCCTTGCCATAAAAGTATGAAACGTTGGTGACTCTCTTCCTCAACTCACTTGAGCTGACAAGAATGACACCGACGCAACTCTTGGGCAACCTCATCTCGAATGAGTTGTACAAGAAAGACAAGGAGGAGCTCTTGGAGCAGTCCTTCTCGAAAGGTAAGAAGATCACCGTCTTCAAGGCCAAAGCGGTGGTAAGCGAGTCCGGAGATGATGAGGGCGACTCAGTGGAGGAATTGACTCTTCTAGTAAGAAAAATGAACAAATTCGTGAGAAGGCGCTCAAATCGAGCGCTAGTCATGAAAAGGCCAAGAAGGGACACTCTTACACCTCAAACAAGCGTTATAGCAACATTCGTTGTTATGAGTGTGATGAGAAGGGGCATATTGCCTCTCAATGTCCTACCAAAAAGGATGACAAGGAGAAGTCATCAAAAAAGAAGAGCTGCAATGGTAAGAAGAAGCTTTTCAAGAGGCTTCAAAAGAATGGCAAGAATGAAGCCCACATTAGAGAGTGGGATTCCGACGGGGAGTACTCTGACTCCGGCTCAAGTGAAGATGAGTCTCCCAAGAAAAAGGGGCTCGTCGGCATCGCTACCAAGGAGGCTCCATCGCTCTTCTCATCTCCAACATGCCTTATGGAAAAAGGAGAGAAAGTAAAATTTTTTGATAATGATGAGCCTTCCTATGATGATATTATGGATATGCTTATAGAGCTAAATAAATTTCTTGGAAAAGAGAAGTCAAATTTTAAGGTGTTGAAGAGAGAGCATGTATCTCTACAAGAATCTTATGAGTAGCCAAAAGAAGCTCATGACTTGCTTAACCAAGAAAATCAAAATAAATCTTACACTAGCATTGATATTACTTGTGATATTCTAAATGAAATGACTACTGTAGAAATTTCAAAATCTAGCATATCTACTTCTTGCGATGATTTACTTTCTATGCCATGCTATTCAAATATAGATACTAAAAATGCATTAGCCATGACTCATGATATTAAACTTGTTAATGAAAACAAATATATAAAAGAACAAGTAGTAAAATTGAACAAAAGTTTGGAAAGAGCTTTCAAGGGGAAGGCTACCTTGATAAGTTGTTGAGTAAACAAAGGTGCTCATTCAACAAACAAGGTCTTGGGTACATACCCAAAAGAGGTAAGAAACCAGCAAACAAGTCCACAAGATTTGTGAGGGAAAATGGTAGGTATTGTACAAAATGCCGGGAAATAGGACATGAACAAAAAAATTGTCCTAAAGGTAAGATTCAACCCATTGGCTTTATGATTAACATTAAATGCTTAAGAAGTCTAACAATGGTAAAGTTATTGCTATATTTATTGGCACCTCGATTTTAGGCGCTAGAAAGAATATCATTTGGGTGCCCAAAGCCTTGGTTACTAACCTCTAAGGACCCAAACAAATTTGGGTACCTAAAAGGACTTGACTTCTTTTGTAGGTGAACTACATTGGGTACTTGATAGTGGGTGCACTCAACACATGACCGGAGACCGAAAGATATTCACCACATTTGAAAGCGGGAGCAATGAAAGAATCACATTTGGGGACAATAGCAAAGGAAAGGTACTTGGATTGGGTAAAATTGCTATTTCAAATGACTTTTCTATTTCAAATGTATCTCTAGTAGAAACATTAAATTTTAATCTGCTATCTGTTGCTCAGTTGTGATTTAGGCTTAACTTGCTCCCTCTCTAAAGAAAATGTAACTATTTCAAAAGAAAATGGAAATGAACTTGTTTTCAAAGGTTTTAGATTTGGAAATCTTTATTTAGTAGATTTCTCTTCTAGTGTGTCTTGCTTGAAAACTTGTTTAATGGCAAAGACATCTTTAGGTTGGCTATGGCATAGATGGCTAAGTCATGTGGGTATGATTCAACTTAAAAAGTTTTTCAAACATGACTTAGTTATTGGCTTAAAAGATGTGAAGTTTGAGAAAAATAGACTTTGTAGTGCTTGCCAAGCCGGTAAGCAAGTTGCAAATTCTCATCCTTCTAAAAGTATCATGTCAACTTGTAGCTCATTGGAGCTCTTACACATGGATTTGTTTGGGCCAACAACCTATAAGAGCATCGGAGGCAATAGTTATTGTCTTGTCATTGTAGATGATTACTCGAGATATACATGGGTATTCTTCTTAAATGACAAAAGCGAAGCCTCCTGTATTTTTAAAAGTTTTGCAAAAAGGCCCAAAATGAATTTGATTTTAAAATAAAGAAAATTAGAAGTGACAATGGTTCCGAGTTCAAAAACACTAAAATTGAATATTTTTGTGATGAACTTGGAATAAAGCATGAGTTTTCCACTACCTATACTCCCGAGCAAAATGGAGTTGCAGAAAGCAAAAATCGAACATTAATTGAAATGGCTAGGACGATGCTTGATGAATATAATACTTCCGATAAATTTTGGGCGAAAGCTATTAACACCGCTTGTCATGCCATAAATAGCCTTTATTTGTATCGTCTTTTGAAAAAGTCTTCCTATGAGCTTCTCATTGGAAGAAAACCGAACATATCCTACTTTAGAGTATTTGGTTGCAAATGCTATATCTTGAGAAAGGGTGTTCGGTTCTCAAAATTTCAAAGTCGATGTGATGAAGGATTTTTATTAGGTTATTCTTCAAATAGTAAAACATATAGGGTGTTCAACAAAAATTCGGGTTTGGTTGAAAAATCTTGTGATGTTCAATTTGATGAAACTAATGGCCCTCAAGAAGAGCAAGAAATTTTGGATTATGTAGGAAATGAGGGACTACACAAAACCATGGAGAATATGCAAATTGGTGATATCAAGCCAAATGATGATCCAATATCACCCACCTCATCAATATAAGTTGAACAACCTACTTCCTCCACAACAAATGATATACAAGTCATTGATGATGAAGGAAAGGAACAACAACCCACAACATTCAAGATTCACAATGCAATTGTTAAAGATCATCCAATAAACCAAATATTAGGTTATGTGAGTAAGGGAATTCAAACCAGATCTAGAGTAGCACATTACTCGTTTGTGTCTTCTCTAGAACCAAAAATTGTAGAAGAAGTTCTAGATGACCCAGATTGGATAAATGCCATGCATGAAGAATTGAACAACTTCGCTCAAAACAATGTTGGACTTTGGTGGAAAGACCCAAGGAGCACAACATAATTGGGACAAAATGGGCTTTCGAAACAAGAAAGATGAAAATGGAGTTGTGGTAAGAAATAAGGCAAGGTTAGTTGCTCAAGGCCATTCTCAAGTTGAGGGTTTAAATTATGATGAAACTTTTTGCACCTGTAGCTAGACTTGAGTCAATTAGACTTTTACTTGCCATTGCATCTATCTTTGACATTAAATTATTTCAAATGGATGTTAAATGTGCTATTCTAAATAGAACAATCTCCGAACTAGTTTATATTGAACAACCTCCAGAGTTCGAAGATTTAAAAAAAATCCTAATTATGTATATAAGATTTCAAAGATGCTATATGGTTTAAAACAAGATCCTAGAGCATGGTATGAGCGCCTTCGAGATTTTCTTGTTCCAAAAGGATTTAAAATTGGAAAAGTATATACAACCCTATTCACAAAAATCATTGGTGATGATTTCTTTATATGTCAAATTTATATTGATGATATTATATTTGGATCCATTAACAAAGATTTTTGCAAATAATTTGGTGAAATAATGTCAAGAGAATTTGAGATGTCAATGATAGGAGAATTAAGCTATTTCCATGGACTTCAAATCAAGCAACTTAAAGATGGGATGTTCATAAGACAAACAAAGTACGTGAAAAATCTTTTCAAAAAGTTTGGCATGGAAGATGCAAAACCCATCAAGACACCTATGGCAATAAACGGACATCTAGACCTTAACGAAGGAGGTAAGTCGGTAGATACAAAACTTTATAGTTCTATGATTGGTAGTTTGCTTTATCCTACCGCATCTAGGCCCGATATCATGTTTAGTGTGTGCATGTGTGCTCGCTTTCAAGCTTCTCCAAAAGAGTTTCATTTAAAGGCCGTAAAAGTTTTTTGAGATATTTAAAACATTCCTATAATATAGGGTTTTGGTATCCTAAAAATGCAAAATTTGAATTAATTGGATACTCGGATTCCAATTATATGGGTTGTAAAGTGGATAGAAAAAGCACATCAGAAAGTTGTCAATTTTTGGGAAGGGCTTTAGTATCTTGGTCTTCTAAGAAACAAAATTTCGTAGCACTTTCAACCACCGAAGCCGCATATGTTTCCACCAGAAGTTGTTGTGCTCAATTATTATGAATGAGGCAAACCTTGATGGATTATGGAATTAATTTTGATAAAGTGCCTCTTTTGTGTGACAATGATAGTGCAGTTAAAATTTTCAATAATCCAGTCCAATACTCAAGAACCAAGGATATAGATATACGCCACCATTTCCTGAGAGACCATGTGAGCAAAGGAGATATCACAATTAGCCACATCCGAACCGAAGACCAATTAGCAGATATCTTCACCAAACCTTTAGATTAAAGTTGCTTTTGCAAGTTGAGGAATGAATTAAATGTCACAGACTACTCTAACATTGCTTAAATTTACGGCACATTCATTTATGCTCACCTGGAGTAGCTTGAGAGTTTTGTGCAAAAGATATTTGTTTTTAACCGAGTGCAAAATATTTAAAGATATTTTACTATATTAAAATTATACATCTAATGCATAATGATCCAAAATGAATTTATTTGAGTGCAAAAACTAGGGATCATTTGCATATAATCTTATTCCAATCCCTGCTCTTCAAGTTCCAGAATAATCCGAACTACCGCTGTTGTTTTTGCGGTACTTTCGCTCGCCGGAACTACCGATGCACTTTGCGGTACTTCCGTTTTTTGGAACTACCGACAATCGTTGCAGTACTTCCGCATTTGATTTCAGAAGGCAGTAACCGTTGAAAATCAGGGGTTTTCCTCGTGGACCCCCTCCACTCCCGGACGTTCCGCTCACTTCCTCCGTTTCAGACATACACCTCCCTCCTCTGTCCTCCCTTCTCAATTCCAAAAACCGCTCCCTTGATCTCCAAATCTACCAGGGTTTTCTCCAATTTTTTGTGATTTCCTGCATCCTGAGGGTTCACCTCCTCCGATCCTCAAGGTAATCTGGATCGATTCCTCCTTTTTGCCCTCATTTTGAACCCTAGGTCATAAATTGGTTTAATGAGAAATATGGTTGTTTTAGGTTGTTAGTTTTGGGCAAAATGATAAATTTGGTGTCTAATGGTGTTTACACATCCTTTCCATGGATTCAATCCAAGAAAAACACCAAAAATTTCATACATTTTAATTGCCCTAGAAACGGTCAGGGAGATCGGAACTACCGTTCGGAGAGAACGGTACTACCGTAGAGCGGAACTACCGCACTTTGAATAGCGGTACTTCTGATCCTCCTGATAAAACAACAACTTCATTCCATTTCTTTTAAATTCAATTTGTTCATATTCTTCACTCCCTCTAATGCCCTTTTCCTAGTTCTTAGAGGCCTAAGACAAAGAATGCTGGGCGAAGGATGTACTCTTCTTCGTCGGCTGCCTCAGGAGACTCTTCATCTTCTGAAGCTGCACAAAAGGCACGAGAAGAAAAGGGCAGAGCAGTTGCCTCAGAGTTTGAGACTGAGTCTGCTCAGGAAAGCTCTCCTATGGAAGAATTTAAGGACGATATGCATGATCGCGAGGACCCTCAGATTGACTTGCGAAAAATTTTTGCTGATGAGTATGCCATGCTACGCCACAGGAACCAGTTTGTTCTTCCTTGCAACTCCATAAATCCAAGGTTCCACACTAAGTTCCAGGAGCAAGTTTATGAGCAGTTGTATGGAAAGACAAGGCTTTTTGCTGACCACAAGTACGTCGATTGGGATCACTTGGACTCAATTGACAAGTATGATGAGACACACAGGCTATTTCAAAGGGCTGGCTTGCAATATCTGGTGTCTTTATAATCAGATTACAATGAAGACATCATCAGGCAGTTCTATGCCACAATGTACATCTCGCCAGATTTCCAACACATCTCCAAGATGACAGGATGCGAGCCACTGGACGCCAACAAGCATGAGTTTGAGTTGGCCTTGGGGACTGTGTCCAGCAGTTATGGGAAGGTATATGACAAGCCAGTGCTCGAACTTTCTGTCATCTCCCAATATTATGATCATGCCTCGAGATTTATTCCAGGAAAGCTGGTTGGATTGCTTCCCATCCCCTGCCTAGTCAATCGCATAATCAACCACACTATCTTTCCCAAAAGTGGAAATTATGATGCGATCCGAGGCCATGCGTGGAACCTCATAAACTATGTTATGGAGGGTCACAAGTTTGATGTGGTTGATCTCATAGTCAGGGAGATTGCTACTTTGAAGAATGACATGATCAAGCCCATCAATTATGCTCCCTACATTATGGCCTTGATCAAGAAGAAAATTCATTTCAGAGGTGGTTTGGGTGGTGTTTATAAGGCATATAAGCCTAGGGCTGATCCTCCATTTCCTCCTGCTGCCTGTACTCAGCCACCTCCGCCAGCAGCACCTTCTTCTTCTTCTTCAGCAGCAGCAGCACAGCCATCAGAACAAGAGTAATTCTCTCTCCAGGATCTACTCTGCCATCCTTTAGCTCCACGACTCCCAGGCTGAGGGTTTCGCCTCCCTGTCTTCTAGGATGGATTCCCTTGATGGGTGAGTTGCAGCCATTGAGCAGTCCTTAGCTCGTCCTCCCTCTCCTGTTCGCTACGGTCACTGTCGTCGACGTGACCTGTCTTCTCAGGGACCCTAGGAGTAGCCTTTTTGGTCATTCGATGCCAAAGGGGGAGAAGAAAAGGACCTAGCTCAATCTGATCTAGCTTAATTTTATGTAATAAACCTTTATGCAATGACGTTTATGTGGTGTGATGAACTTTTATGTCAGTTATGTAATGAACCTTTGGGCACTTCATATTTCCATATGTTTATGCATTGCCTTGATAAATTAGTGGTTACATGCATCTTATGGCCAAAAGTGTTCTTTGTGTGCTTGAAATAATCTTTTACTTATATGCACATATTTAGGGGGAGCCTTTTACTTCGACTTTAAAAACTTGGAAATAATTCTCTAAAGCTCATGAAAAATCCTTGCAATAATTATTCACTTTCAAAGGCTTAAAAAGAATATACAACTAGTTATTCAAACAAGTGGTATATTCAACAACATTATTTCCACATAAAAGATCAAAATGACAAGACGCATGCTAAAGATCAAAATGACGATCAAAGTGACTCAAGGCAAAGGTATACTTAGAGTATGACCCTCTTTTACTTTTACCAGTCTTAGGAGAAAGGATGGTAGACCGGATTATAGGTTAGACGTCGTACCATAAAGAGGGATCACAGCAAGTAGCTTGATAGCAATTACCTTGTGCCATTTGGATCAAACTAGAATCATGCAATCTTTAAAAATCAAATTTAAAAGACAAATTTGTGCTCTATCTGAAAAACAGAAGTACCAGAGTTTTAACGACCGAACTACCGTAGAGCGGAAGTTCCGTAGTCCTGAGCGGTACTTCCGGCGCCTAGAAGCTCCAAAAATCAGACGGAACCTTTTTTCCAGAGAAGCACCCTTCGAGAGATTTTAGAGTTTGCAAAAACCGGAAGTACCGGAGTTTCAATGCCAGAACTACTGTTCGAGCGGTAGTTCCGCTATCCAAAGCGGTACTTCTGGAGTAGGGAAGCTCCGGAGGCAAGGGCAGAACCTTTTTTCCAGATAGCAGCATCTTTTGGTTCTGGCCCACGCGGTAGTACAGCGCCGACTTCCCGAAACTATCGCAACACGGAAGTACCGGATTTATAACGGCGGTAGTTCCGCGCTGACTTTCAATGGCTAGTTCAGAAACTCTGACATAGCCGTTACGATTGCGCCGGTGCCGGAGCGGAAGTATCGGCCTTTGGCCTGCGGTACTTCCACTTGCCCTGAATGTTTCTGGAATTTCTCTGAAACGACTAGTTTTGGTTAGTAAGGGTATAAATACCCGTACCACTGCTCAAGGACAGATGTTGGAGACCCCATTGAACATCTTTGAGCATTGAGTATTCATTCCACACCTCATTTACACCTTGTGCATTCATTTGAGGTGGTTGAGCTAAAAAGTGCATTGCATCCAATAGATTAATTCTTTGGCATTCGATTGCGATCACCTGGACAACTCGGTGGAGATTGGCCGGTGATTTTCTCAAAGAAGCTTGTGAGAAGGCCCGGTGTGTGTGTGAAGGTTAGAGCTCACATACCCGGAGCGGGAAAGAGCTACCACTAGATGTGCTTCGGCTTAATTCGTGGAGCCGGTCCAATTCGTTTGGGCTAACCTTAACGTGGATTAGGGGAAACCGGTAAGTTTTTGAACACCACGGTAAAAACTTCATGTGTTCATTGATGATTTCTTGTTCTTCATTTATCTCTTGCTCAATTTTTTTCATTAAGATCATTTACTTGTGCTAGATCATTTTTAGAGATATATTCTTGTTGTGACCTTGACTTACTAGAATTGAGTAGAATTTAATTGATTTAAGTTTTTATCCCGTAAAATTAAATTAGAAGTCAATAGATTTTAAAACCTCCTATTCACCCCTTCAGTCGGTTATCCTTGATCCTACAGTGGGGTGTTACGGGGCTATGGATAGTGGGATGTATTTTATTTGTATTTCATAAGAAATTCATAAGAAATAGTTAAATTACACGAAAAGTCAGAAAAAATCTTGCATTCTAAATGGGAGAAGAAAATCTCGCAATCTAAATGGGCCTTAACATCATAACATGCTGCTTTTGCTTAAAAAACTTACTGTACAAAAACTCATGTTTTGTGCAGTAGACTCTATCACTCATCAGGTTTTGTCATGGAAATGAGACAAACTTGGACGGCTGTCAGATCATCGCCAACTTGTGCTGCTAAGCCGTCGGATCATCTCTCCCATTCTTTTTATTTAACTTTTTTATTTTTTAGGGTCTGCAAGTCGTGACTTTGATCTTACGTTTTTATAACTTTATATTAATATATACTAATAAAATTACAATACTATAAAAAAATTTCAAATGACAAATCTAATAATATAGTTTTCATATAGCTAATCTAAATAGTTTTAAATATATTGATGATCAAACTTTAATAGTAACTACTACAGTGTTATTTTAACTAAAAGCCATATCACTCTTGATTCTTGAACAGATAATTTTTATTTAGTCCAATTATATTATCTTAATTTTAAAATTAATTTCATATGATATAAAATTAAAAATCTAACCCTTACTAAGCATAGACGAACCAGTGCTTCGGAGTTCATAAAACCAACCATGAATGAATGATGAATCACAAGACACTAACGATTGATGAGGTTAACACTAGCTCATATGGACGGAGACAGTGACTCTACCATAGCTTCGACGGAGAGCAGGGCGATGGTGAATCACAAACCAATGCATACGTCCAAAATAAAGTACTAATTGCTTCCACTTCGAATCTAACGTATTGATAAAAATAGCGTTTTTGTAATTTGGTGGCTAGACGGCAACGCACGTGGGTTGACGCATAGCCATTGTCGTCCTATGGTGGGACGGCAGGCGGCCACCAGACGGCAGGTGATTAAGCTAATTGATTAGCCGGTTTAATTACCTGTCCTAATTTACTTTTTACTTATTATTTGTTTGAATTTTTAAATATAGCAAATGAGCTCAAACAATTACAAAATTTTCTATACAGCCTCCCGATACAACGCATTTAGTTTTGTAATTTTATTTATTGCGAATATGTTTCAAAAATTCATACAATTTGATATTTGTAGGAGTTGTTACATATAGCAAATGAGCTCCAAAAATTATGAAATTTTGTGAGAAGCCTCCCGACATAGTTATAGTAATAGTGTAAGTTTTTTATAAATTTTATGTGCTCCAAATGTGGTATGTTAATTCATGTTAATTTAATCTTGAAATTAACGATGCTCAGGCTTCTTTTGTAGTGTCTGACCTCTATCCTTCATATATATGTCAGCCCATTACTGCTATCTTTTCTTTTTTTTTTTGTTGTGTCCTTCACACAATTGTCACTCTATCTGTGTTGTCCCCCCTCACACGCTCCCTTGTTCGCCCTAATGTTGTTATGTCCGTGCTGTCTCCCCTCGTCTGCACATTTGTCAGGATTACCATACCATTCTCCCTCACCCAAAGTGCTACTCATTGACAAAGAGTCCTTAATTTGCGGGATGAGTGTACCAGATTTCCTTTTCGCTCGGCCATAAATATAAACCTCTCGCAGTTCGTCATCGCTCATCTCAGTCGCTTATCGCAAAATCTCATTCTCGCAGTCATCACTCAAAATTAAGAGTGTGTAGCTCATTATTTTGGGAAGGAAGTGTATAGCTCATTAATGACGTGGCAGGAGGACGTGACAGTCCTGATAGCTCCTTTCAAAAGGTAGGTAATTTTTTATCGCATGCGTTCAACATTATTCCTGTAGTCGTAGTTAATTAATATAGTTTGTATTTTGAAGTAAGTAGGTTGAAGTAATTTACATGCAGTTTTTACTATTTTTGTGTATGTATGGTACCCATAATTTGTTATTGTATGGCAGTATGTAATTAAACAGCTGTAATTACTAAAGTGGCAATTAGTTAGGGTTAACTAATGAGTTAGTTGTAAGTAATTAAGTGCTACGGATAACGGTAATCAATTACTCGTAATTTTTTCGGATGGGTAATGAAATTGTCGGTAATTAATGAATTATTTGTATGTAGTTACATGTATGTAATCACTAACTTGTAGTTTTTTTACTGTCATTATCAATCTTCGCAGTAATATTTCATCTATCCCATTTATTGCAAGGTACTCTTTAAATTAGGAGTGCATAGCTAATTATTTTAAGAAACCAGTGCATAGCTCATTGAGGACTCGTTAGGGGGATGCGCCAGTGCTAATTGCTTATCCTGAAATACATGTAATTTTTTATCGATGCTTTCGACGTTATTCCTGTAGTCCTAGTTAATTAGTGTTATTTAGTTAGTCATAATTAATGTAGTTTGTATTATGAAGTAAGTTGGTAGTAGTAATTTAGACATAGTTTGTATTTTTTGTGTACATACGGTACCCATAATTTGTTATTGTATGGTAGTGTGTAATTAAGCAGTTGTAATTACTATAGTAGCAATTAGTTAGGGTTAAATAATGAGTTAGTGCTAAGTAATTAAGTGCTAAGGACGACGGTAATAAAGCACTTGTAATTTTTTTGGTCGGGTAATCGAATTGTTGGTGATTAATGAATTATTCATATGTAATTACACGCATGTAATCACTAAGTTGTATTATTTTACTGTCATTGTCAATCTTCGCACTAAAGTTTGGTCTATCCTATTTGTTGGAATGTATGGTATTACCGGAGCTTCTCGAACTATTCTACGATGAGAACCACTGGTGCCACTCACGGATAATGGGTAATGTGGCTGACTCTCGGCCCTTCAAGCTACGGGGAGGGAGGCATCATTGTGAGCTGGACAAGCGCTACGTCCTAATCCTATGGGCCACAGGCTTGTTACCTTTTGTGAGACTGGTCTCCAGCGAACACTAATTTACCATCGACGGCAGCCTACTCGCGGCATTGGTGGACAGGTGGAGGCCCAAGATGCACATATTCCACTTTCGGTGGGGTGATATGATGATTACTTTGCAGGATATTTCATTCTTGACTAGTCTCCCTCTCCGAGTGGCTTAGATGGGTGAGCCATATCGCACCCCGTGTGATGCATTTTTTATACTATTACATGTACTTCCACAAATATTTATAATGTATGAACTACAAAAGATGCCTGAGCATCGTTAATTTCATGATTAAATTCATATGAATTAATATGGCAAATTCAAAGCACATAAAATTTCTAAAAAATTACACAATTAATATGACCATGCAAGAGATTTTCCACAAAATTTTATAATTTTTGGAGCTCGTTTGCTATATGTAACAACTCGTACAAATATCAAAATTATATGAATTTTTGAGAAATTTTCACAATGGATAACAATACCAAAAAATTTCACAACTAAGTACATTATGTCAGAAGGTTGCGCATAAAGTTTTGTTATTTTTTGAGCTATTTTGATATATTTGAAAATTCAAAAATATAATACACAAAACAATAAATTAGGGCAAGTAATTAGGCTGGCTAATCAGCTGGCCTGATCACCTGCCACCTAGTGGTGGGACGGCAGGCCACCTGCTGTCTGACCACGGGGCAGCAACGGCTACATGTCAGCCAACGCGCGCTACCGTTCGACCACCAGACGGCGAAAACGTCATTTTTGTCAATGCGCTATACATACGGCCATTTTTATAAATACAGTGCCAAACAGTACCAAATATACTAAAATGTCGGTGACCTGGACTTGTACGTGATGTATCAGCTCTCGAGCCCATACGACCTGAGCTTGCGCATGAAGCGGCGAATCCAAAATTTTATCTGTCTCAGGCTAAATTCTAATATATTAACATTATAAAACTAACGTTAATTTATACCTACATCATGGCATAACAAAGGTAAGCCATAAATGCATCATTGACATAAAAACTTTAGCTCAATGCTTCAATAGAAAATGTAATAAGAAAAATATGGCAAAACATAAACAATGTAGCATGGTAAAGATTTGACTATTTTTGAAAGAGATTGGCTGGAGTTGGATTGTGTTCCTATTACAAAATAAGGTGACAATGACTTGCTCTTCTTCATTTTGCATCTCTAATTTCTAAATAGAAAATGAAAAATACATAGCATTCATTTTATTTTGTCATTCAAATGTCATATCAAGAGGGGAAGGAGTAGGGAGTATTAGATCTGAGTGCACCGTGGCCAGCTCGGGTGGTCGGTCGCTGTGTATGTGTTGGACCCGGATTTTTTAACCCAGAATCCTCTGTGATTTGCTGCACTATTCCCTAGATCAGTAGATAGTGCTCACAGGTACATTGCCGCTTCAATTCATACATATCAGAGTTGAGATACACCATGTTGGGTGACAGTTTACAAAAGGGCCAATTGGGCCAAATACCTACATTATAAAAGACAACAGCAGAAAGTATAAACAAAAGTAGGACCAACATCCACAGGCAAGCAACTGAGGGGGTAAGTATGTACAACATGTATTATCTAGGTCTAGATAGTATATGTGCACATAATTTTTATCAAGTCTACTCGTCTAGGACTCGAACTCAACATGTATGGCGTCGGCGCAGCTCCAATTGATCGTTTCCCTTTCAGCTGGTGTTGGAGACGAAGATGTAACCGGCGAGCTGTGGGGCACAGGGGTCGATTCATTGGGTTGGGAGGATGAGTGGAGGATGGTGGTGCTACCTGGGGGGGTGAGCCGGGCTTTATAGGCGCGAGAAGGGCCGCGACGTGGGGGTGTGGTTGGCCTATCATGGCGGAGGCGTGGTGCCGGTATGGCTACAGAGCCGCCGATTTGTGCTCGTGTCACAACAGTGACATGCCGCAAAGCATGGCTGTTGTGTGGATGGCAAGGCACGCGCTCTGAGGGGCATGGTGACTTCACAGACGGGAAGGAGCGGCGGGGCAGTCGGCGATGACGCATGTGGTGATGCGGGAATAGTAGCCTGGCGAGGCAAGTGAGAGCGATGTTGCTAACGGGGCGGACTGTGGCTGACTTCAACGGCATGGCGTGACGGTTTGAGCTATGTCGCGTTGTCCTTCGGTGGTCAAAAGAGGCAGCCGTATGTGACGCCGTCGCTGTGGTGACGCGAAAGCGGAGCTGTAGTGGAGTAGGCACTGACTCAGCGGCATGGGCGTGAAGGCACGCTGGTGATCGATGGTCACAAGGGGGCGCGGTGGGGAGGCGGGCTATCGTGGCTGGGCCAGCGGGGGAGTTCCTACCACAACAAAGCACTGGCGAGGGAGAGGGAAGATGAGCTGGCCCAGTGGCTGGCTCGGGCCAGGCCGAAAGGCCAAAAAATTTTCTTTTTTTCTTTTCTTTTTTTGTTTAGACCTCATGCATATTTCAATAATTTTATTAATCCCATTTTAATCATCTTTATTAAATCTAGTTTTCCATATTTGCATATTTCCAAATTTTTGAATTTTCACTATTGATTCTAAGTGAGTCCTCCTGCCCAAATTTTTGGATCATCTTTTCATATTCATATTTGATTTTAGGTTTACTTTTTATTAATTTCACCTTTCTTTCAGAGTTCTATTCTCATGATTTTCTTAATTGTTGGAACCTCAACCAAACTTCACGGAAAATCCATTAAAAATCCAAATGTCAAGAAGATGGATTTTAAAGTATTTCAAAAGTTACACATTTTCAGGACTCAAATTTTTAGGATGTTACAGTATGGCAACGTGGTGCCTGTCGCATGGGGAATGGGGAGGTTAGAGGCTAAGTCGCGGAGGGGAGGGTGGAGGTGCGAAGGGCCGAAGGCGGAGGTAGTAGTGCTAGTGCTGGGTCGCCATGGGCGGCGTGGGCAACGTCCGACATCTGATATGGGGTGTGGCTGCATGGCGAGTGCCACTATGCAACACGATGGTCCCGACCCGAGTGCAATTGTGCAAGTAGGGGGTTGAGATGTTGAGTCGTTGAGTGCTAGAGAAGAGACTGATGGCTGCCTCATGACATTCATTGATGGGCTAGTTGTGGAGCTGGGACATGTGCTTCTGCCTCGGGCTGGACAACCGATGAATGCGGTTTTCTGGGCTTATATAGAGCGGTTTTGCACTGCTAAAATTTCAAGGCCTCGAGCTATAGTCCACCTAGCCCGAGGCCTGATCCACTCTGGCCTTCTCTGGCTCCTTGACTCGACTTCTTCCCTCTCCAGTTTCCTCGGTGCTTGCCAGAGCCACTGTGATTGCCGTGACCCCCTTCCTGGCTGCTGACCTTAAGTCGCACCATCCATTCTTCCTCCGTGAGGAGCAAGCGCGAGTTCCTGTCCTCCGTGTTTCGCCCCTGGAGTCGCTGCTCAACAGATCGCAGACGCCCAGTGACGTCCTCCACCGAGAGCTCATTGAGGTCAAGAAGAGTCTCAATGGAGATTGCCACTGGCGCAAGCCGATCCGGCACCACGTGCAGAAATTTTCTTACTACTTCTGCATTCGTTATGGGGTCGTCGAGGACGCGCAGATTGTTGGCGAGGCCGGTAATCCTCATCGAGAAATCATCCACCGTCTCCTCTGGCTTGAACGACATCTCCCCGAACTCACGCCGGAGTTGCTACGCATTCGCCTCGCGAACATGCTGTACACCAACGTGCATTGTCTTCACTGCCTCCCATGCCTGATGAGTGGACTCCTTCGTCGTGAGTAATGCCAGCATCTCCGCCGGTAACGCGAGGAGGATCGCTGAGAGCGCCATCCGATCCTCGCGATATTCACCGACGTTGTGCTCCACGACGTCCCAGAGCCCCTGTGCTTGGAGATTGACGCGCATCACCAGCGCCCATTCTTGGTAATTTGTCCGCGTCAACATCGGGTAGGACACCGATCCAGACGCCTCCTTGACGACCCGCTCGATGACGACCTTGCGCTCCCGACCGTTCTGATGTCGTGGACGGCGAGGACCCCATGACGGCGACCGAAGACGATCCAGCCGTGGAGGTATGATCGACATTTGTCTCGCTGGAGCTGACATCGCCACCAGAATCCTAAGCGGAGCTCTGATACCAATTGTCAGAAAAATCGAACCTGGTCGATGCGAGCACTTCTGCAATCGGTGGCTCGTCTGCTGGTTTTCAGCCGGGCTACAGTAACTGAAGATCTTTAGTCCCGACTAGCAGACCCGTCTTCAGGCGAAAACTACGAGTGAGAAGCAAAACGAAAAACGCTGTATACTGGCTCAGTTTGTGCTGCAAAACTGCTGCAGCTTTTCCTGTTTTCTTCAGTCCTTTTTATTAGAAACTAACTGCAAACGAACGTGCTGTTACAATACTCAACATAGCGTGAAATACTCTAACTGAACAAAAACTACTCCCCGTTGAATCGCCCATGCAAGACCGAATCAAACGGGTGCTAACTCAACACGAGAAAACTAAATACAACTAACAGGAAACGTCAGACTGACGAAAAAACCGACAAGATCGCATTTTGATGGAAATCCGACAAGAGCTGAAACGCTGAACTACTGAAGATGTTATTCCAGATACTAAGCGATAATCAAGACTTATTTTAACATCGGGAACCTCCAGCCGACGGCGCCGCCGCCCCACCTGAGGACGCGGCCGTCGGAGACGCCGGTGTAGGGGCCCCGGCCCTCGCCGTCGAAGGCGAGGCTCTCCGCGCCCGTGACGACGCCGCCGTCGCGGTCGGCCGGCAGGGGGAGGTGGAGGCTCCACTGCGTGCTGCTGGTCATTATCGGCAGCGACGCCGCGCACGAGGGAACCAGGGAGGCGCTGAGGAGACCGACGAGGAGGGGGAGAAGCCGCGACGTCGCCGAACTGCGCCATGCTGCTACTGCTGCACCGATCGAGTCGCACGCGCAGAAGAAGTGCATGCACAGCCTTGCATTGATACAGAACAGGAACAGCTACCCATGGACATGCTCTTCTCGTTGGCGCACTTGCCGTAGCGACGATGGCAGCACACAGAGGTGGCGTTGCGGAGATTGATCCAGGCGGCGCGCGCGGCGGTTCGCCTTTTGTCTTCCTCCAATATCTCAGACAGATGGGATACATCAAACAGAAATTTCGGAGACTGGATCGATAGCGAAGAAAACACTACAGATGTGAAAATGTTCATGTCGAAAGAAAGTTCATCTCACTACAAATGTTCCCTTTTAGCCATCTTATAAGATAATCCGATCTTCCATGGAATATCTGTGTGACAATTCATACAGAAAATGCGTCTCATCCTTTTATCATGCTAAGTAAGTACACATGACAAAAAAAAAAGTTTATACCAGATGGTTAGCAACAAACAAGGTTCGCATTGCGTCCTGTGCCTGAAAACACACCACTCGTGTCAACCACCATTTCCATTTTCGGCGAGTCATATCTACTTTGCCTCTAGACAATGGAGGCAGCATTGCGGCCTGGCGCACCCATCACCAGGTATCGAACCTGGAAGAGTGTCAAAGATTGCCAAGTAGAAGAAGGGACGAAAGAGTAAAAGCAACTATGCATGTTACAGTCCCAGCCATACCATCCTCCCTTGGCGGGCCTCATTAGGAAAAGAGAATCCAAGCCCATTGCACCGTGAAAGATGTTGCCTCCTGTGAAATGAGAATCATGTTCGTTTCGCCAACTTGTGCATGACTTGCAAAAAACAGTGTACCGTACGGAGAGCAGGGCCGGTCCTAAGATTTTAGGGGCCCAGGGCGAAACTAGAAATAGGGGGCCATAGTATAAATATCTAAATATAAATCTACACACACACCATTGCTCTAGCACGTATCTAAAAGCAATCTAACGGCAGGGAGCCTAGGTGTCCCATTTCAGCGTCCTATATATATATATATATATATATATATATATATATATATATATATATATATATATATATATATATATATATATATAAATTTTACCAAAAACACTTAAAATGCGTTATGTATTAAAAAAATCATATCAAAGAGTTTATAGATATTACCTTAAAAATTTCTTCTAACATTTCTATATGCGAAGTCATTGATGATGATATTGATATCAATCTCATCCAATAATTTCTTCTCAATACATAAAGTTGCCAAACGTTTAACCTCTCTTGCGACATTGTTGACCTTAAATGATTCTTCAACAATTTCAATTTTGAAAAGCTTCTTTCAGTGATGCCACAATCACAGCATAGTAAATAAAATCTGATAAGCAATAGAAATATTAGGATAACAACTGCTTCTCGACAAACTCAAAGATCTCCATAGCAGACATTGGTTTATCGATAAAGTCAATTGCATAACACTTAACTCGTAAATTAGATCATTTAACTCAACATTAGATGAACCATCTAGAGAGAAAGTTTCTGCAAATTTTGTACAACATTCTTTTAATTCAGTTTGATCCAATGACTTTAATGTTGTTGAACTCATTAAAAATCCAAATATACTTCTAAATGTTTGGAGTTCGATCCAATGAATTGATTGCCGTATCAACCATAAGAAAATAATTAACTTGAAATTCCTTCTCAGCTTGCAAAACTGCTTCATCACAATCAATTTCATCAAACTGTTTCTTCCTAAGAACACGCCGCTTAAGTAGAAATGGTGGCTTTACATTCATTTGAGCTGCAATATCTTTGGCAATGATCATACTCAAAGCAAACTCTTCATTTTTATAAGTATTAAAGTATTTAACCATGGCTAAAAGGCCCAAGATAAATCTTCAAAGCATGTATATACTCTACATAGTATATGGGGGGCCCCTAGATTTCGGGGGCCCGGGGCGGCCGCCCCGCTTGCCCCCCCTCAGGGCCGGCCCGACGGAGATATTACTGCCGTGCCAAACTCCTTTCAAGATCGGTGGAGTCGATATCATAGCCTACCACCGATGAGCTAAAACCAGATGCATATTCATCGATCAAGGAAAAGCATCTTTCAAAGAAAGGATTTCTGAAAATTGGTGTTGATCAAAATGGTCAATGGTCGGAAGGTAAGCCCAAATTCGAAATATACTTCACGGATAGTGACGGATGACGATGCTTAAGGGCATCATCATCTACTCGTTCAAGTATGGGTAAACAATATTTACGGGCAATATACACGCAACTGCGTGTGGGTCGATTCGATGTCGCCACTGCCTTGCGTAAAGCTTGTACGCAGCGTGTAATTGAACAAAAAGATTAATAACATGTCGACCTATTCAAGGACAAAGAAAAAGATGGAATTTGAGTCACCCATGACTCCATGTAAAGTATATACACAATATGAGATATAACAACTGTAGAAACATCCAAAATAACCTTGAAAACACGAATTGTAAATTGCAAATACAATTTACATAAAACAGATCTCCATATATGTTTCTTGCTCTATTGGGATAATGAGATATGCCATAATAGTAGGTTTACACAACCGCAATGATGGGGAACAAAAAAATTGGCATACTCGGTGGAGAGATGGTCTTTTCCAAGACAGAAGGAATTGTCATCTCTATAACAGGCCTTGTGGATTTAGACACCGCTGCGGCTTCCTGTCACGCTAGATCAATTTCTCCATGTCAAGAGCATGTAAAAGTTCCATATTGAAAGATAGTAAGGATTAAGTCGACAAAGTGATCAGAGGACTTTACAAAAATAGTTCCATATAATAAAATAGGAGGCCATACCATCTTGCTTTTTCCTTCAAAGAATTAAAAACTAGTCTACAATCGGGAGATCTCATATAACATGGTTACTTATAGCAAGACCAGATTATGCTCTTTATTATCATAAGGTACTAACGAAACATCACTACTTCAATACATACATGTAGGTAATCAAATAGGTATATAAAGTTGAGATGACAAGCACAGAGCACTATATCAAAACAGCACAATCGTGAAACCGTGAATGTAGGTAAGGTGAAATAACCACAATCAAATGACTCAAACTAAGAAAAGGCTCAAAACTCAAAAGCATCAAAATATCAATACATGTCAATAATGACTACATAAGACAGAGTAGAAGAAACAATTAAGCTATGCTGCAAATCTTATCCCCACAAACATGTCATACATGTCAATAACGACTACATAAGACTCGAGTAGAAGAAACAACTAAGCTCGCTGCAAATCTTATCCCCACAAACATGTACCGATGTGCTGACAGTGGGAGCGGTGGTGGTCTAGGGACCTCCAAGCGGTGGCCGTGACAGCGTGCACTCCCTTCCCCGCCCCCATTCAAGCACTCCCGTAACCAACCAGATCTCGAGCTCGTGCACTGGAATACTGGATCCTGGCCACTCCTATAATATAGGGTTTTGGTATCCTAAAGGTGCAAAATTTGAATTAATTGGATACTCGGATTCCGATTATACGGGTTGTAAAGTAGATAGACTAAATTTTAGTAGTTTTCCAAATATTCGGACTCATGGCCTTAAGATATATTGACATTCTAATTTTCCAATAAGCATAATTTGATCCATCAAAGAAAGGTGTCTTTCCTATAGCAATCCCCTCGCTAGACATCCTTTCTCTCTAGATGTTTAAGTTTAATGAATGAGAGACCAAGCTCTGATACCACTTGTAGGATCAAGGATAACCAACTAGAGGGGGGGTGAATAGGAGGTTTTAAAATTTCTTGACTTCTAATTTAATTTTACGGGATAAAAACTTAAATCAATTAACTTCTACTCAATTCTAGTAAGTCAAGGTCACAACAAGAGTATATCTCTAAAAATGATCTAGCACAAGTAAATGATCTTAATGAAACAATTGAGCAAGAGATAAATGAAGAATAAGAAATCACCAATGAACACACGAAGTTTTTACCGTGGTGTTCAGAAACTTGCCGGTTTCCCCTAATCCACATTGAGGTTAGCCCAAACTACGCCCGCGCCCGAGCTGCGCCGCTCCCGCACCGCCTCTCCCCGACCGCACCCGCGGTTTTGCCCGCGCCCACGCACCCTGACAACCCCCGGTCCGAAGGAGGCTCTCCCTCCCGCGCCACGCATCGCCGTCGCCACCCCTTGGACCCCACCTGCCAGTCTCTCACCTTCTCCTCCCTTCTCCCGCAAGCACCGCCGTGCCCATGCCGTCCAGCCAACAGCTTCCACGCCCGTTCGCCGCCTTCATTGCTGCTCAGAGCCGTACGTTGCCCATCGCGCGAAGGAGACACTCCCCACCAGCTCCCTGTTCTCCCTTGACCATCGGCGCCTTTGCCCATCCCCTCTCCCTCGGATCCGCTCCCCTCCGCTCGGGCATAAAACCCCGCTCCTCTCCCCCTGCACGCTCTCTTTCCCCTCAAGCCTTCTCACCACCCTCCATCACCCCCTACCACCCCAGAGGGTCTCCACGCGCAGCCAATTGAAGCCCCATTGCTTCGAGCTTCGCCACCGTCGTCCCCTGCGCCGGCGACCCCCGAGAAGCAATCCTCTCCTCCTCTCCTCCATTTGTCGATTCACTTAGCCCCGAGCATCTCCCCTACATGCTAATGCCGCTGGTAAATTTGTTTGAGCAGAAGGAGCACTGAGGAGCCCCATCTCCATCGGTCACCGCCGTGCAAAGGAGCTTCCCGTGGCTAGCAATCCTCGAACCCTCTTAGCCAGCGCCGCCACCGCCATTGTAAGCTCCACCTCTTGTAGATCGTCAAACCCCAATGCTTGAGCTCAGGAGCCCCAGTTAACCCCTGTGCCTCCATGGGACCGAACACACCCCTTTCTCGTCGCCGGCCACCATTAATAACCTCCCCTTCTCCCTGAGCCTCAAAATGGAATCACCCCCTCGGATTCTACCCCCTGGCACCCCCCATGGCTGCCGATAACCTCCACAGTCACCAGAGAGCCAGGGGCCGGCCGCCCTCGTTTTTCTGCCGAAGACGCCGGCGAGAGGAGGAAGACGACTACGCGGCCCTATCTCCGCCGTCCCCTCTCCCCGGTGTCGTTTAAACGCGACCGTCCGATGAAATCTAAAACCCCCACCGTCCGATCGTACCCCTTTCTTCCCCTCCATCCGATCTTCATAACCGCACCACCTCACGTCCGTTGGATTCGCCCATACCCCTTCACCGCCCTCCCCCTTCGCCGCCGTCCGCCCCGCCACGCGACGGCCATCCAGGCCCACGGCGCGCGCCATCGGGCCGCTTCTCCGCCCGCTTGCTTCCGCGCGTGCGACGCTGCGTTGCTGCGCCGCCGCCGCCGCGCAAGCCATCTCACCTACTGGCTGCATCAGAGCCCCGGCCGGCCGCTTCGTGCAAAGCAATTTTTCGTGATTTTCAATTTCTAAAATCCCAAAAATCCAAATAAATTCTAGAAAATCACAGAAAATCCCAAAAATTCCCAAATTTCACCACTTTGCTCCAAATAATGTCCTAAACCCATTTTTGACCTCCACTTCCCCAAATTCAGCCCAGATAAATTCCTAAAGTTCCAATTTGAGGATTTATGCATTTTACTCCTTTTTAAATAGTTTATTTTTCCTCGCTTGATTAGTCTCAAGCTGGACTTAATTATTTTATGTGTTTGCGCTAGTTTCGGAGATTCCGGAGGTTCAGTGTGCTCAGATCCAGCTTGTTTCTTCGCTCGAGCTAGTTGAGATCATCCGGATTGACTGGCAAGTCCCAAATCCTTTGATCATGTTGCAACCCATGTTATTTAATTATGTTATTACGCTATTTGCATTAAGCTAGTTCTGAAATGTTAGTTCAAAGTAAAATAAAATGTTTAGAATGACATGATATGTAGTTAAACCTACCACTGACAAATGCCATGTTAAACTTGTAGCCATGCCTTTGTAACCCTAGAAATAATTATCTGTTAATCTAGATAATCGTAGGTTATTATTATCATGCAAAGTCTTTACACTAATAAGGTTGTGGCTGCGGGCCAATAGAATTTGAAAACCCCGACTCTAGGGTAGGGTGGTATGGGACACCGTGCCCTAGGGCGGAGATTGTCGATGTGCAGAATAGGGTAAGGGTTGGGGAAGGAGCCGCGAGACGGTCTTCGCCCACCTCTTACCCTAGGTTGTAAGGTCGCGAACTGGACCGGGTTGCGGACTCGGGAAAATATATGACCAGACTTTATGCCGAGCAAATGACATGGTGACCGCTCAACCACAGGAGTTGACTTGTCAACACTGGTTTAGTAGCTGCTCAACTCGATTGAAACTCTACAGGTGTTCAGTGTTGGGTTGATCTCGGCTAACTAACCCCGAGATTTCAGGGAGGTGATGCCTCCACTCGTGCCATGATCGGAAGCGCTAGCAACTAACTCTTGGTTTCTGTCCCGGTCACCCAGAGCCAAATAAAAGAGGGTTTCGCAGGTTTTGGTTTCGCGCCGCCCTTAGCCTCTCAAACCCTAACAAGACCGATCTATCATGTGCGCCAGTGAACGAAGGCCAACGACCTCCAACTCGCCACGGTTTCAGAGACACCGGTCGACCACCTTTGACGTCGTCGGCGACCTCAGTTACACGGCGACTACCGCAACCCCGACGACCTCCTTCACAGCGTCGGCCACCCTCCTCTGCTACACCAACCGAGCACCTCTCATGGCGTCATCCAGTTCGGGTATGTAATTAACGCTTCTGCTCTAATGTTTAGTTAGGTGTACATGATATGATCTAGGGTTAGTGCTTATGGTTGACACTTAGACTTAAATTAGAACAACATTTGGTATCGGAGCACCCCTAGCTCATCATGAACCCTAATTACCCAAACCAAACTTGGATCTAGAGATTAGAGGCTCGGATCTAAAGGTTTTATGCTTCGGCTTAGCATTTAGAAGGAGAGGAATCAAGTTTTCAAGACTCTAATGAAAAATTCCCAATGTCAAGCCCACCTGAAACCTTAAAATTCCCAAATCAATAGAACTTTTTTGGATCAGGGGTGGGAAGAACAAAAAAAGGGGAAAGGGCCTTACTTTTTTGGACCGATTGGGGCCGCCGCCCTACCGCTTTTGGCCGCCGTCGCTGCGTCGCGCGCCCGGCCGCCGGCGCTGCGGCGCCGCGCAGCTTCGTCTTCGTCGCGCGCGCCGCCGTGGGATCCGCCGGCTCGCGCTGCCCCGCCATGCTCAGCTCGGAGCCGCGCCGCGCGCGCCGCCACTCGCGAGCGCAGCACCGCCGCTGCCGCCCGCCGCGGGCCGCCGCTTTCTAGGCGCTGCCCGCCTGCGCGCGCGTGTGCGCCACCATGCAAACCGCGCCGCCGCCCCTCCCTATGCGCGCCGCAATTTTCGGATGAAGAGGAGCAAATGAATTAGGGTTTTGTATCTTATCCCCACCGCGCGCATTTTTCAGCCGTTGGATTGCATCCAATGGTCATTATTTGTGGGCCAAAAAGCTGATGGGCCGGCCACGGTTTTCCAGCCATCGGATTAAAATCCGACAGCTCACACGCGTGCGCCTTTTGGTCTTCGCTCTTGCACTGGGCCGGCCGCGTGTGGGCGTTTTGGGCCGCGCCTGCGTGCGCATTTAGGGCCCCGCGCGCAGGTGTTTTGCTGGGCCGCGCGCGCTTATGGGCCCCGCGTGCGACATTTCTTTTCTGGGCTGCGCGTGGGTGCTGGATTTTTTAGGCCAACTGAGTTTTTGGGCTGCGCCAGGGGCCATTTTGCGGCCGGCGCGCGCGAATTTTCTGGGCCCCACATGCGGTTCTGTATGCGGGAATTTTAAGCCACGCACGGTTATTTCTTGGGCCGTCCGCATTTTGGACCGCGCAGATTTTCACCCGTACGGGAGTTTTTGGGCCATGTGACTTTTTGGGCCGTCCGGATATTTTAAGCTGTTTTTTAGGCTGGCTGAAAAATAGTATTATTGTTATTAATATTATTATCAGTGCATTTTCTTATGCTTTATGTATCTCCTTTATGCACTAATTTTAATTATTTTCAGTGGCCCAAAATTTAATGTATCTTTACCATATTATTATGTATAATCTCTTATTAAAATTGGACCAACGGGATATTTTAATTTTGAGATTTTATGATTAATTTTGGCATTATGTATACATATGGTTATATTCTGACCAACGTTGTTTATAATCATATGTCGCCATATTATTATGTTTTGTCTCTAATTAAAATTGAACCATCGAGATATTTTAATTGGAGATTTTTTTTATGTTTTTGGCATTATGTATACATATGATTACATTCTGACCAACGTTGTTTGCAATCATGTGTCGCCGTATAAAATTATTAAGTTCTTTTTCATTTTCTGCCCAACGGTGATATGAATTAGAAATGTAGTTTGCATGTTATTAATCAGACCAACGTAGGGTTAATTACATGCAATATATATTTTTAATATTTTTAATTTTTGCCCTGTATTTGAAATTCAGCACTTAATGCATCAAACGTTGTCGCCACAATTGATAATGTTGAGCAGCTCACGGGGAGCAATTTTCCCAAGTGGAAAGAACGAATTCATGTTGACCTTGGTGTTTTGGACCTTGACTATGCCTTAAGGGTAGCCGTTCCCATTCCTCCCACCGAAGGTGAGGAGAATTATGATGAGAAAAATAAAATTTATGAGGCTTATGCTGAAAAATGGGAGCGGTCTAACCGCTTATCACTAATAATTATGAAGACCTCTATTTCAGTCGGGATTAGGGGAGCAATCCCCGATTCGGAAAATGCTAAGGAATACTTGGCTTCAATTGAGGAGAAATTTAAAGGCTCAACTAAAGTTTATGCCAGTATTTTGATTCAGATGCTCTTAACCACTAAGATGATGGGTCTGGCAGCATAAAGAGAGCATATCATGATGATGACCGATATGGCAGAAAAACTCAAGGGCATGGACATAGCAATATCTGATGGTTTCCTTGTCCATTTTATTATAACCTCTTTTCCTTCTGAGTACACGACTTTTAAGATTAATTACAATACTCAGAAAGAAAAATGGAGCATTAGCGATTTGATCGCCATGTGTGTCCAGGAGGAAGAGAGAATAAGAACATAAATTTTGCTCTTCATGTTGGTGGCTCTAATAAAAAGGAAGTTCCAAGGGGGCTTCAAATCTAAGAAAAATCTGCAATTTTCCCCAAATTAAGACAAGTCGGTGCCTAAAGTGCACAATGCACCTAAGCCTCATGTTGCTCCCGCCGGAGCATCTAAAGGGGGGCAATATCTTTTCTGCAAGCAGCCAGGGCATTTCCAAAAAGATTATGTGTGATGCTAAGTATAAAAAAAAATAATGATGAGACTTCTTCAAAACTGTGGCACTGTCGTTTAGGCCGCATTTCGAGGGGGAGAATGGAGCGTCTCATTTAAGAAGAAATTCTCCACCCATTAGATCTCTCTGACTCAGACCACTGCATTGATTGCATTAAAGGAAAATATGTTAAGCAAATAAAGAAGGGAGCTACTCGCAGCACAGGACTATTAGAATTAATCCATACTGATATTTGTGGTCTTTTCCCTGTGACATCAGTGGATGATTTTGATACATTCATCACATTCACTGATGATTTCTCCTATTATGGTTATATCTTTCCCATTAAAGACCAATCTGAATCACTTGACAAATTTAAGATATTTAAGGCTGAAGTTGAAAATCAGCACAACTTAAGAATTAAAGTGGTAAGATCGGATCATGGGGGAGAATATTATGGAAGACATGCCTCTTATGGGCAAATTCCTGGCCCTTTTTGCTAAGTTCCTTCAGGAAAATGGCATCGTTGCCAAGTATTCTATGCCGGGCGAATCTCAGCAGAATGGTGTAACTGAAAGACGCAACCGTACACTTATGGATATGGTACGGAGCATGCTTAGCCATTCTAGTTTACCAATTGGCTTGTGGATGGAAGCACTAAAGACAGTCGCACATATTCTTAATCGGGTTCCTAGTAAATCAGTGCCTAAAACACCTCATGAATTATGGACTGGAAGAAAACCGAGTATGAAATATTTACGAGTGTGGGGTTGTCGTGCTGAAGCTAAGTTATTTAATCCACACATTGGAAAATTAGACCCTAAGACAGTAAGTTGCCATTTTATTGGGTACCCTGACAGATCTAAAGGGTATCGGTTTTATTGTCATGATAGGATAACTATGTTTGAAGAAAAAGGCACGCTGTGTTCTTAGAAAATAACGAGGACTTGGAGCCCAGGAAAATAGATCTTGAGGAGAAGCGGGTTTATGTTCCTGCACCGCTCATCCCAGAGACCTTTATTCCTGTGCCTCAGGAGGTTGCGCCTCCAGTAGAGAATACTGTTGTTGCACCCACTGTTGAGGTCTCAGAAATTCTTGATGATATACCTAATGAAGAGCCTCAGTAGTCTCTTGAAATAACTAATGAACCTATTAGAAGATCACAAATGAGAGAAGATCTGCCATCCCAAATGATTATGTTGTCTATATGAATGAGGATATTAATGATATCGGGAAGGTAGATGATCTCACCTCTTATAAGGAAGCCATGATGAGTGAACATTCTTCTAAATGGCTTGAAGCTATGGAGGATGAACTAAAGTCTATGAGCACTGATGATGTATGGCAGTATGGGACTTTGGTAGAGATTCCCGACGGAGTCAAAACAGTAGGCTATAAATGGGTCTATAAAACCAAGCATGACTCTAAGGGAAATATCGAAAGGTTCAAAGCAAGACTCGTGGCAAAAGGCTTCTCCCAAAGAGAGGGGATAGATTATAATGACACCTTTTCTCCTGTCTCAACTAAAGATTCATTCAGAATTGTTATCGCACTTGTAGCTCATTATGATTTAGAGCTGCATCAGATGGATGTTAAGACGGCATTTCTTAAAGGCGACTTGCAAGAAAATGTTTACATGGCTCAACCGGAAGGTTTTGTCATGGAAGGCAAGGAGCATATGGGATGTCGACTTAAGAAATCCATTTATGGCTTAAAAAAAGCGTCGAGGCAGTGGTACCTCAATTTCGATAAGATCATGAGGAGTTTTGGTTTTAAGGAAAATGAAGTTGATAACTGCATGTATGTTAAGTTCAAGGGGAGTAAATTCACCATCTTAGTACTTTATGTGGATGATATCTTATTGGCCAGCAACGATAAGGATATGCTGTTTGAGACCAAGAGATTTCTTTCATCTAATTTTTGATATGAAGGATCTCGGTGATGCCTCTTATGTTCTTGGCATTGAAATTCACCGAGATAGGTCCAAAGGAATATTAGGTTTATCTCAGAAAGCATACGTTGACAGAGTACTGAAGAGATACAATATGCATAAGTGCTCTGGCTCGCCTGCTCCTATTGTTAAGGGCGATAAGTTTGGGACATTTCAATGTCCAAGGAACCAATATGAAACTGATCAGATGAAGTCGGTTCCTTATGCTTCAGCTGTCGGAAGCATTATGTATGTTCAAGTTTGTACACGCCCTGATTTATCTTTTGTAACCGGGATGCTCGGCAGATATTAGTCAAATCCAGGACTGGACCACTGGAAAGTCGTTAAGAAAGCTTTGCGTTATATGAAAGCTACTAAGCATTACATGCTCACATATAAGTTTTCTGATAACCTTGAAGTTATTGGTTATTCAGATTCAGATTTTGTGGGATGTGTTGATACTAAGAAATCCATGTCAGGTTATATCTTCACACTCGCAGGAGGAGCTTTCTCGTGGAAAAGCTCCAAACAAACCCTTACGGCATCTTCAACGATGCAAGCTGAGTTTGTGGCATGTTATGAGGCTACCGGGCAGGCTGTATGGCTTAAGAACTTTATCCCGGGACCTTAGAGTGGTAGACAGCATCTCTAAACCACTCACCTTATACTGCGATAACGAACCCGCAGTCTTTTATGCAAATAACAACAAGTCAAGTGGTGCTGCCAAACACATTGACATTAAGTATCATGTTGTGAAAGATAGAATCCAGGATCAAACCATAAGTATCAAACATATTAGTATTAAGTTAATGCTTGCGGATCCGCTTACTAAAGGCTTACCACCCAATATTTTCCGTGATCATATTGCCGGCATGGGTTTATTGGAAAGCCTCTGATTCTGGATAAAAAGGACCTCAAAGCAAACCAACTCCCATTAAGTATAATGAATATCCATTTCGAGATAAGATAGTACACTATAGGTACTGGGGTTGTATGGCACTTCATTGGCTATGCAACACATTGCCTTGGTATGCTGTTTTATCGAGAATGGGCTTATGATGTTAGCCTTACGATCAAAGGGGAGAATGTTGGGTTGATCTTGGCTAACTAACCCCGAGATTTCAGGGAGGTGATGCCTCCACTCGCGCCATGATCGGAAGCGCTAGCAACTAACTCTTGGTTTCGGTCCCGGTCACCCAGCGCCAAATAAAAAGAGGGTTTCGGCAGGGTTTTGGTTTCGCGCGTCGTCCTTAGCCTCTCAAACCCTAACAAGACCGATCTATCATGGGCGCTCAGGTGAACGAAGGCCAACGACCTCCAACCTGCTCACGGTTTCAGAGACACCGGTCGACCACCTTTGACATCGTCGGCGACCTCAGTTACACGGCGACTACCGCAACCCCGGCGACCTCCTTCACAGCGTCAGCCACCCTCCTCTGCTACACCAACCGAGCACCTCTCATGGCGTCATCCAGTTCGGGTATGTAATTAACGCTTCCGCTCTAATGTTTAGTTAGGTGTACATGATATGATCTAGGGTTAATGCTTATGGTTGACACTTAGACTTAAATTAGAACAACATTTGGAAAGTAGGTGATTGAGGAATTAGGTTAGGTATGCCGTGCTGCGGGTACCTAACAACGGTAGGATTCACTCGAAGCGGACGGGAATTTTCATGTGCCAGACCCGAGTGGATTCTTCTGGGTAGAGCCTATATAAAAAATTGAGCGAAGAAACGACCGGCTTCCTTAACTCACACGGAGTTAAGGGATCGTGGGTAAAGTCGAGCAAACTCGCAGAGTCAAATAAATGGTATTCGAATACGCCGTGCTCCCGGTTAATGGAGTTGTGTCACTTGGGTGATTCCAGCAGCGAAGCTTAAGTAGTTTTGTACATGCTTTAACTTGATTAGTTGGTTAATTAAATTTTCATGAAAACCCCTGAGATCTTAAGGAGTAGTTTTGGGTCCGTTTTATCAAAATATTTGCTAATAAAACTGCATCCACTCAAAGTTAATAAACCAAATATACTCCCTTGCATTGTTAATCCGTGCATGTAGTAAGATAGAGTCCCTTTGGGGCTTGCTGAGCCGGTTGTTTGGCTCACGGCTTGCTTAATCCCCTCTTTAGAGGATCAAGACGAAGGTGAAGGTTTCCCCGTCAAGGACGCCCCTGAGGATTGCTTCTTCGACGAGGACCCGTGGCTTTAGGTCTTCACCGTGCTCAAGCGGATCTTGGAGCTTTTGTAATGTAATTATACTTTGGGCTTGCACGCCCCGCTGTCGAAAACTGGATGTTAATCCCTATGTGAAATATATGCTGGACTTTTATTGTAAGCATGCAATGGTATACTCTTGCGCGACACTTCATAACTGTTCATGCGTGAATAGTTGCGGAATGCCGTGTCCGTACGCGCCCCTGGAAACGGGGGCGTTACAATGATGATGATGCCCTTAAGCATCGTCATCCGTCACTATCCGTGAAGTATATTTCTGAATTTGGGCTTACCTTCCGACCATTGACCATTTTGATCAACACCAATTTTCAGAAATCCTTTGCTGAAAGATGCTTTTCCTTGATCGATGAATATGCACCTGGTTTTAGCTCATCAGTGGTAGGCTATGATATGCTGACTCCACCTGGCCTGACAGGTAGTCTCTCTCCGTACGGTACACTGTTTTTTGCAAGTCATGCAGAAGTTAGCGAAAGGAACATGATTCTCTTTTCCTAACGAGGCCCGCCAAGGGATGGTATGGCTGGGACTGTAGCATGCATAGTTGCTTTTACTCTTTCGTCCCTTCTTCTACTTGGCAATCTTCCAGGTTCGATACTTGGATGTCTGACTTTGGGACCATGCTAACACGTTGCACTTACAGGTCAGACTACAGAACCCCTCTGAAGGGCCTGTACCTCTGTAGCAGCGGTGCACATCCACGCGGTGGGGTGGTGGGTGCGCCAGGCCGCTATGCTGCCTCCATTGTCTTGGGATCGAGATCTAGAGGCAAAGTAGATATGACTCGCGGAAAATGGAAATGGTGGTTCAGGCACAGGAGTGGTGTTTTCAGGCACAGGACGCAATGCGAACCTTGTTTGTTTGCTAACCATCTGGTATAAACATTTTTTTTTGGTCATGTGTACTTAGCATGATAAAAGGATGAGACGCATGCATGTTCTGTATGCATGAATTGTCACACAGATATTACATGGACGATCGATCGGATTATCTTATAAGATGGCTAGCTAAGAGGGAACATTTGTAGTGAGATCGATGAACTTTCTTTCGACATGAACATTTTCACATCTGTAGTGTTTTCTTCGCTATCGATCCAGTCTCCGAAATTTCTGTTTTCAGTTTGATATATCCAATCTGTCTGAAATATTGGAGGAAGACAAAAGGCGAACCGGCTCGCGCGCCGCCTGGATCAATTTCCGCAACGCCACCTCCGTGTGCTGCCATCGTCGCTACGGCAAGTGCGCCAACGAGAAGAGCATCAAGTCCATGGGTATCACATCAGGTACTGGATCAAGGGGCCCAGGGCCGGCCAGTCCGAGCTCTTCGCCGACCTGCCGGGGTACCCGGACAACGTGAGGCGCGACGGGATCGAGGGGAGGCTACGGGGTGACGCTGAACCAGGAGAAGGCGCGGCCGAACGTGAATGCGGCGGCGGCTCTGGTCAAGCACTTGGTGGGCGTCCGGCTCGCCGGCGACGGCGTGGAGGTTGAGGAGCTGACGGCCGCCAAGGGTGTGACGCTCAGCAAGGTGGCGGAGCGGGACGACAAGCTGTGACTGGGGTCCGTCGAACTTGACTACATCGGCATAGTTGCCTCATCTGTTTAATTACCTCGGTTTTTTTAGAAGAACTATAATAGTGTTATTATTAGTGAATATATAGTGCTTAATCGGTTGGTATAATTAGCAAGATATATATATGACGGACGAGTATCAATGAGTACAAGTTGGCTTTCTAATTATTTTCAGCTTATAACTTATATCTTCTCCAGAACAAACAATCGGAATGGTTTCTCCGTTGTCTTTTTAAAGCAGCTTATCGGGACAGCTTTTCGAAATAGTTTATCGATATTAGGTTCGTTCGCATAAGCATTCACGCTAGAGTCAAAAACTATCAACTACAGCAGAAAAAAGAACGTGTGCTACTTTAACTTCTTCTGGTAGTAATTTTGATGGGGGAAATTTGACTAGGTTTCATCTACTATTCCAAAATAATAGAGCTACTTGAGTTCGTGAGCCAGGTACCGACTAAAAATTATATGAAAAAAAGAAACATAAGGTGAATAGGTAACTTGTTTTCCATCAGGAAAAAGGTTGTTGATTTGCAATCCGTTGGATTACTCGCATCGATCACATTATCCCTAGCTCATGGGATATTTGATGTCGGAAGAGGCCGAAGGGCTCACTGACTCTAGCAAGTGCAGGAGGAAGTAAGGCCTTGCTTAAACCGAAAAGGAATACCACTGGCCTGACATCGTGGTCACGCAGACCTAGTTGGGCCTAGGCCGGCCCAAGTGTCATCGACAAAAAGTGTTAATTTGTTCCGAGAACAATGGAATCGTCGAGCACATTTTGAAGTCCTGAGCTTTACATAATATCTTTATGGTATACTACTTGAACATAACCTATTAGTGACTTTTTAGTATATTTGGCACTGTATTTACAAAAATGGCAGTATGCATAGCATACTGACAAAAATGACATTTTTGTCGTCCGGTGACCGGATGGTAGATGGCCTGCCGTCCCACCACCGGGCGCCAGATGATTAGGGCTGATTAGCCGGCCTAATTAGCTGCCCTAATTTTTTTTGCGTACTAAATTTTTGAATTTTCAAATATAGCAAATTAATTAAAAAAACAACAAAATTTTATGTGTAGCCTCTTGACACAACATACTTAGCTATATAATTTTTTTGGTAATTTTATCCATTGTGAATGTTGCTCAAAAATTCATACGATTTCAATATTTGTAGGAGCTGTTACATATAGCAAACGAGCTCCAAAAATAACAAAATTTTGTGAGGAGCCTCCCGCATAGTCATAGTAGTTGTATAATTTTTTTAAGAATTTTATGTACCTTTGATTTGTCATGTTAATTCATGTTAATTTAATCACAAAATTAACGATGCTTAGAAATCTTTTGTAATTCATAAATTATAAATATTTGTAGAAGTACATGTAATTAACGCATCGCACGGGATGCGATATGGCTTACCTATCTGAGCCACTACTATCTGCTTGCCACATCTGCCTCCTTGTGTGTTGCCTTGTCTTTCGTTGGGCATGAGCATATCTTGTGGGGTATGTCAGCCGGTCCAGAGGTTGGGCATGAGTATAGAGATTGTTCCATTTTCTCAGTAACCGGCTGTGGTCCAGTAGGCTCACAACAGGCTGGGTCTGGTAAGTGTATGGCTCACGGTAGGAATCTTCCGTTCAGAGGGGCACGACCTGGTGGAAACTGAATTATTGCATTACGCACTGCGGTGCGTAAGCCTCCACCATGTACGAGAACACCAGATAGTGTGTCATCGCCCATAGCGCCGCGTCCTGTAGGCATTGTAGGATAACCCGTATGGTGATACATGCTCCACGAAGTCTACAGTCTATGGACCCCAAATGATGTCACTATCGTGCAATGACCAGAACTCGTTGTGCCACAACAAGTAGCACCTCGACAGTTTGCTCTTGGCCCAGCGCAAATGGGCACCAATCCACTGGAAGCCCATAGTAGGCCTGTCTATCAGGTCGGTGAACTCGCCGAGTGGGTGCACTGGCATCACGATGGTCAGATGCCTGATAGGGAACTGCTCCCAATTCCACAGCTGTAGGAGCACGTAGCACACGCACAGATTAGGGTGATCAACAGTGCCGCACTGGCAAACATCACACAACACCCAATATGTTGCACATAGGACTGCTGATCCCCGGCTGTACCAAGGCATCGCCTCAAACTCCACGTCAACCAAAGACTCGACAAAGCGGATGAACTCGGCATTGCAAATATTGCCGTGTGTGCCTGAAAAGATGCTCCAACGAAAGAGATGAAGAAGGTACACGACGAGGTGCGTCCTGATGACCTCGGGTGGTGTATCCTGTGCGTATACAATGAAATTCTTTAGCCAAGCATGGGGGACACCACGAGCACCCTCCGAGATAGTATGGGCTAGAACAAATGCGTCACCCCGGAGAGGGAGACCAGTCAAGAATGAGACGTCCTGCAAAGTGATCATCATCTCACCCTACAGAAGTTGGAATGTGTACGTCTCGGGCCTCCACCTGTCCACCAATACTGCGAGCAGGCTGCCGTTGATGGTGAAGTAGCGTCCGATGGAGACCATCCCCGCAAAGGACAACAAGCATATGGACCGCAGGATTGGGATGTAGCGCTTGTCCAACTCCCAATGAAGCCTCCCCCAAAGCTTGGAGGGCCGAGACTAAATTTTAGTGCGAAGCTTGATAATAACAGTAAAATAATACAACTTAGTGATCACATGCGTGTAATTACATATGAATAATTCATTAATTACCGATAATTTGATTATCCATCCGAAAAAATTATGACTGATTCATTACTGTCATCCTTAGCACTTAATTACTTAGCACTAACTCATTACTTAACCCTAACTAATTGCCACTATAGTAATTACGATTGCTTAATTACACACTATCATACAATAACAAATTATGGGTACCGTATGTACACAAAAAAATACAAACTATGTCTACATTACTACGACCAACTTACTTCGTAATACACACTACATTAATTACATCTAACTAAATAACACTAATTAACTAGGACTACGGGAATAACGTCGTAAGCATGCGATAAAAAATTACCTGTATTTCAGGATAAGCAATCAGCACTGGTGCATCCTTGTAACGAGTCCTCAATGAGCTAAGCACTGGCTTCCCAAAACAATTAGCTATACACTCCTAATTTAAAGAGTACCTTGCAATAAATGGGATAGATGAAATATTACTGCGAAGATTGATAACGACAGTAAAATGCTACAAGTTAGTGATTATATGTGTGTAACTACATATGAATAATTCATTAATTACCAACAATTTCATTACCCATCCGAAAAAATTATGAGTAATTCATTATCGTCATCCGTAGCACTTAATTACTTACCACTAACTCATTAGTTAACCCTAACTAATTGGCACTATAGTAATTACGACTGCTTAATTACATACTACCATACAATAACAAATTATGGGTACCATACATACATAAAAATAATAAAAACAACATCTAAATTACTTCAACCTACTTACTTCGAAATACAAACTACATTAATTATGACTAATTAAATAACACTAATTAACTACGACTACGAGAATAATGTCGAAAGCATGCGATAAAAAATACCTAGCTTTTGGAAGAAGTAATAAGCACTACCGCGTCCTCCTGTCGTGTCCTTAATGAGCTATGCACTGCATTACCAAAATAATGAGCTACGCACTATCAATTTTGAGCAACGACTACGAGAATGAGCTTTTGCGATGAGTGACTGAGATGAGTGATGACGAACTACGAGAGGTTTGTATTTATGGCCTAGCGAAAAGGGAACCCAGTGTGCTCATCCCGCAAATTAAGGTCTCCGTGTCGACGAGCAGCACTTCGGGTGTGGGAGGATGGCATGGTAACTGACAAATATGCAGACGAGGGAGTGGGTGAAGGGGACGACACGGACATAACAACATTAGTGCGAACGAGGGAGCGCCTGAGGGGGGACGACACAGGTAGAGTGTTAATTTTGCAAAGGTAACTGTGAAAAAGAAAAGATAGTAGTAATGGGCCAACATATATACGAAGGATAGAGGTCAGACACTGCAAAAGATACCTAAGAATCGTTAATTTCATAATTTCTAAAAAACTACACAATTACTATAACTATGTTGGGAGGCTTTCTACAAAATTTCATAATTTCTAGAGCTTGTTTGCTATATGTAACCGCTCCTACAAATATCAAAATTTTATGAATTTTTGAGCAATATTCATAGTGGATAAAATTACTAAAAACTTACACAGCTAAATACGTTGTGTTAAGAGGATGTATACAAAAGTTTGTAATTTTTTGAGCTTATTTACTATATTTAAAATTCACATAAATTATAAATAAAGAATAAATTAGAGTAGGTAATTATGCCGGCTAATCCTGCCTAGTGGTGGGACGGTAGGTCCCTTGCCGTCTGGTGATGGGATGACAGGCCACCTGCCATCTAGCCACAGGATGGCAGGCTACGTCCCATCCCACCGCACAAGGCAGCGGCTACGCGTTAACCCATGCGGGCTGCCATCTGGCCACCGAAAGGTAAAAACACTAGTTTTATCAATACGGTAGACATATAACCATTTTGTAAATACAGTATCAAAATAGTATCTAATATGCTAAAAAGACTAGGTCGCTCGGGAATCCTGTCTCGATAGCGTTGCGTTTGTGTACGTACGGTTCGTGGGAACAAGTGCAAGTCAGTGAGTTAAAGCCACTTTTGACACTATTTCGCATCGTATTTACAAAAATAGCCGTATGTGCACCATTTTAACAAAAATGTTGTTTATGCTGTCCGGCGGGCGGGCGGCAGTGCGGAGGAGACGACGCGTGGCACCTGTCGCCCCATAAGCAGACGGCAGGCGCCTGCCGCCCGCCCACTAGACGACTGGTAATTAAGGCGGCTTAATTACTTGCCTAAATTCGTAATTTATAATGTTTAGATGTGTAAATATAGCAAATGAGCTCAAAAAATTATGAATTCTTAGAGATAGTAAATGGTCATGAAAAGTTACAAAATGTTTTGGAGCTTCTTGATACAATGTGTTATGTTGTATAATTTTTACGTAATTGTTTGCAGTACTTTACTACCTCTAAAAATTATTTAAATGACACGTAATTAAACGGATGATTAAGCACTAATTAGTCGGCCTAATGACCTACTGCCTAGCCACTATACGGCAGGCTTGGGCCTGTCGTACAGTGGCCAGGCGGTAGGTCATTAGCCCCAGCCATTAATACTTAATTACCTATTTAATTGTGTGTTGCTTAATTAATATTTAAGGGTAGCAAAGTGGTGCAAACAATTACGTAAAAATTACACAGTGTAACACACTATATGAAAAGCTCCATAAAAATTTTTCTAATTTTTCACAATCATTTACTACCTCTAAAAATTTTTAGAGCGGTGCATAACTCTTAATCGCCTAGTTAATTATGCGTCATTCCAATAATTTTAGAGATAGCAAATAGCCTCAAAAAATTACAAAATCATTATACAACATATCACGATACCTCAGGAAGCTCCACCACAAATTTCATAATTGTTTGAGCTTATTTACTATATTTAAAAATTTAAAACATTATAAATTATGAATTTAAGCTTAATTATCTGCCGTCTTGTGGGCGGACGGCAGGCGCCTGCCGTCTGCTCACCGGGCGATAGGTGCCACGCGTCATCTCCTATGTGCTGCCGCCCACTCACCAGATGACATAAATGATATTTTTATTAATACAATACATATACAACTATTTTTGTAAATACCATAGGGCACCAAAAGTGGCTTTTAACTTCAAGTCAGCCCTACGGTACGGCTGAACTGGACCTACTCTAGATGGCGATATGCTATGGCAAATTTGACGTCTTGGATTTGCCGAGTTGTATGTCGAGGTGTCGAGGATTCAAGGGTAAACAAGTAGTACTTTATTTTGGACGATGCATTGGTTTGTGATTCACCATCGCCCGCTCTTCGTCGAAGCTATGGTAGAGTCACCGTCGCACACGTGCTCGTCCGTCCATATGAGTCAGTGTTGACCTCATCAATCGTTAGCGTCTTGTGATTCATCATTCATGCATGGTTGGTTTTTCGAACTCTAAAGCACTGGCCCCTCTCTGGTCCCTCTATGCATAGTAAGGGTTAGATTTTTAATTTTATATGTATGAAATTAATTGTAAAATTAAGATGATGTAATTGGACCAAATAAAAATTCTCCGTCAAGAATCAAGAGTGACATGGCTTTTAGTTAAAATAACACTGTAGTAGTTACTATTAAAGTTCGATCATCAATATATTTAAAACTATTTATATTAGCTATATGAAAACTATATTATTAGATTTGTCATTTGATATGTTTTTATAGTATTGTAATTTTATTAGTATATATTAATATAAAGTTATAAAAAAGTAAGATCAAAGTCATGACTTGCAGACCCTAAAAAATAAAAAAATGTTAAATAAAAAGAACGGGAGAGATGATCCAACCGCTTAGCAGCCCAAGCTGGCAATGATCTGATGGTCGTCCAAGTTTGTCTCATTTCCATGACAAAACCTGATGAGTGACAGAGTCTACCGCACAAAACATGAGTTTTTGTACAGTAAGTTTTTTAAGCAAAAGCATCATGTTATGATGTTAAGGCCCATTTAGATTGCGAGATTTTCTTCTCCCATTTAGAATGCGACTAGATCTATGATTGACATTCTTCTTTAAATCTAGATCTATCTATCTTCTCCCATCTAGATCTATGATTGGTAGTTTGCTTTATCTTACCGCATCTAGGCCCGATATCATGTTTAGTATGTGCATGTGTGCTCGCTTTCAAGCTTCTCCAAAATAGTGTCATTTAAAGGCCGTAAAAAGAATTTTGAGATATTTAAAACATTCCTATAATATAGGGCTTTGGTATCCTAAAGGTGAAAATTTTGAATTAATTGGATACTCGGATTCCGATTATACGGGTTGTAAAGTGGATAGAAAAAGCACATCAGAAAGTTGTCAATTTTTAGGAAGGGCTTTAGTATCTTGGTCTTCTAAGAACCGAAATTTCGTAGCACTTTCAACCGCCGAAGCCGAATATGTTTCCGTCGGAAGTTGTTGTGCTCAATTATTATGAATGAGGCAAACCTTGATGGATTATGGGATTAATTTTGATAAAGTATCTCTTTTGTGTGACAATGATAGTGCAGTTAAAATTTTCAATAATCCAGTCCAATACTAAAGAACCAAGCATATAAATATATGCCACCATTTCTTGAAAGACCATGTGAGCAAAGGAGATATCACAATTAGCCACATCCGAACCAAAGACCAATTAGCAGATATCTTCACCAAACCTTTAGATGAAAGTTGCTTTTGCAAGTTGAGGAATGAAATAAATGTCATAGACTACTCTAACATTGATTAAATTTACGGCACATTTATTTTATGCTCACCTGGAGTAGCTTGAGAGTTTTGTGCAAAAGATATGTGTTTTTAACCGAGTGCAAAATATTTAAAGATATTTTACTATATTAAAATTATACATCTAATGCATAATGATCCTAAATGAATTTATTTGAGTGCAAAAACTAAGGATCATTTGCATATAATCTTATTCTAATCCCTGCTCTTCAAGTTCCAGAATAATCGGAACTACTGCTGTTGTTTTTGCGGTACTTCCGCTCGCCGGAACTACTGATGCACTTTGCGGTACTTCCGTTTTCCGGAACTACCGGCAATCATTGCGATACTTCCGCATTTGATTTCAGATGGCAGTAACCGTCGAAAATCAGGGGTTTTCCTCGTGGACCCCCTCCACTCCCGGACGTTCCGCTCACTTCCTCCGTTTCAGATGTACACCTCCCTCCTCTCTCCTCCCTTCTCAATTCCAAAAACCACTCCCTTGATCTCCAAATCTACCAGGGTTTTCTCCATTTTTTTGTGATTTCCTGCATCCTAACGGTTCATCTCCTCCGATCCTCAACGTAATATGGATCGATTCCCCCATTTTTGTAACACCCCAGCGAAACAATGACCTGGAATGCTACCAAACTAGTAATGTAACAAGGATAAACTAAATACGTCTCACAAAATTTCGGCAGAACCTCCCTTGTATAGTTGTCTATGTCAGTGGTTTCAACAAACAGACTCAATAAATATAGACTACCAACATGTATTATGATCATGACTATTCAAAATTGACTATATGTTCTAGGACATCCATAGATCTAGCATCTAGATAAAGAATAGGAGCATCATAAAAAAATCTAGTTATTTATTACAGTTTAATTCCAGCAAGAAATGATCATAAAGGTACTTAAAGTGATTCATTCATCTACTATTTAATTTCTTCCTTCCTTTCCATTAGGCCAGTCTCAGTGGTGGGTTTCATTTCCCAGTTTCCAAGACTGCCATGTCAGTTTTGCAGACTTGGATTGAGAAATGAAACTGGATCTCTCAGTGGGGGGTTTCATTTCACTGTTTCATAGACAAGCTGCAGCAATTAATGTATGCATGATGTTGTGATCTTATGTGCCATGTAAACTATGTAGCCGTTTGAAAATATATCTAAACTAAACATAGTCACTTTGGTAACTACAATATATCTCATGCCGACAAATAATCATGGTCAAATAAAATATATTAATTAATCCAATATTCATGAGTACATTCGCATATATATGAATGCACAGCAGATCCTCGGGAGCGCCTGAGAACGAAACGACCCAGTCTCAGTGGGGGTTTCACTGGGTTTCATTGTGTTGGTAACTGGACGGATGGGTTTCATCTCGATGAAACTCTGTTGCTCTCTCCTCATAAATTTCTTGCCAACTCAAAGAAATTTGTTGATGTGTCACCGCATTAAATGAGAATGAAACTCTTTTGAAACCCCCATTGAGACTGGCCTTATGGGTAGATCGTGCAAAGTGCAACAAGACTAATCCTTCTTTTCCCCCATGCATGCCAATCTCATAAGGGTACCTAAAACACAACAAACAACAATGGTGAGTCCAACGACTCAGCAAATATAATAAATGGTAACAATAGCATACATGTATACCGTTCCATAAGAACATCCATCGCCATTTATAAACACATGCTATGCAGGACACCGTTCTAAAAACATCCATCGCCACTTATAAACACATGCTATGCAATATGCTCAACAAGATCTTTCTCTTTTCCCTTTCTCTTTTGCATTTTACCGGTAATGCAAAGTGTGCATCCGTCGATGCATACCCATGTCTGTACCATCTGGTACAGTGACCAATTGCCTATACTCCGCAAGTATGGGGACCTAAGCCCATGCTCCGCAAGCATGGGGACCTTTAGCATCTGCTCGGTCATCTTGTGACCAAGACTTCAATAAGCCAACATGATGTATATGCATGAAAGTCACAATTTAATAGAAATTTGCAACCACACCACCTTGCACGTGAATGACTTATTCATACTACACTGTTCACCATCATGGACTCATAACTTTCAAACAACCATGAAAGCACGTAACTCACACCAATTACATCATCATCACAATCATAACACACAGTTGCTCAAAGTATATAACAAACATTGACATTCCACAATATCCATTAAAACCATCATTATACTTGCCTTAACCGCGAGAGAACGAGGGACGTGCAGAAGGTGCTGCCCCTGGGATCAATCCACCACCTGAATAATAATTATAATGCATGCTAAGATAACAGTAGTGCACCTTAAACTAAATAAAAACAATCACGAACTCGCAAAAACGTCTAACTCGGTTCCAATCCCCAAATCCTACAGGTCGATCTGCCCCCCTCTGTGGACAGTCAACTTCAAAAATCCATATCCATTAGTACGGAAGTCCAATAAGATGTTCTTAGACTTTCTAGAAAGATAATTAAATTCTCCATCTAAACCTAGTTGGTGAACCTCCCTGAATTGGCTAAATTATACCCGCACAAACCAGTTTTCTAAAATATCAATTTCACGTTAGGTTCTCTGGACAAAATACTAAAAATACCATAACTTTCAGTACAAGTGTCCGAATCTCGAGTTATTGAGCTTTTTGGAAAGCTGAGATAATGATCTACAACTTTCATTATACTGAGCTTCTCTAATTCTCCCTTTTTCTAATCTCCTAACCCAATTTACCAAAACCTAACAGAAAACCCACAAATCTGCAGAACAGTCCCACTAATAAAATCATAACTTCTGCTATAGAGGTCCAACGACGTGTTCTAGCACTTCACGGAAAGATGGCAACGTCCTCTACATTACTCTAGAAGACTTCCAGAACTGAATCCCCATGAAACTACCCCAAAACGATCGTCTAACGCAATCTGTCCTGGGCAGACCACAATACTGACATTGCTACAACAATTAAATATGCATCTAACTGGGGGAAATAGGGATTACTCTTGACGAACCGCTGAAGAACACGATGAACACCACACGATCTCTCTCTCCCTTCCTTTTCCCTTTTCCCCTTCCTCTTCTTCTTCTGGGTCAAAAACACCTCCCGGCGATCGATCTCCTTCCTCCGCTTGACCGGTAGCAAAGGGGATCTTCTTCACCAACAGTAGGGGCTTCAATGGAGGGTGGGGTGCTGCTGGACAAGGTGGAGGTGCATGGGGGGCAGGGGAGGCGGCGGCCACAAGGAGAAAGAGGGGGGTAGGGGTGGCTGCTAGGGTTTGGGGGAGGGGTGCCTCCCCCATTGGCCGGTCACCACTTGGGCCAAGGCCCAGGCCCAGGTTGCCAGGATTTTTCAGAAATCTCTCCTCTAAAAATCCCTGTTTAACTCTTTTCTATATGGCCCTTCCCTCCAATTAATCGATTATCTCTCGAATCACTTTTGGGATATTACATTTTTGCCCTCATTTGAACCCTAGGTCATAAATTGGGTTAATGAGAAATATGGTTGTTTTAGGTTGTTAGTTTCGGGCAAAATGATAAATTTGGTGTCTAATGGTGTTTGCACATCCTTTCTATGGATTCAATCCAAGAAAAACACCAAAAATTTCATACATTTTAATTGCCCTAGAAACGGTCAGGGAGATCAGAACTACCGCTCGGAGAGAACGGTGCTACCGCAGAACGGTACTACCGCACTTTGAATAGCGGTACTTCCTATCCTCCTGATAAAACAACAACCTCATTCCATTTCTCTTAAATTCAATTTGTTCACCTTCTTCACTCCTTCTAATGCCCTTTTCCTAGTTCTTAGATGTCTAAGACAAAGAATGCTGGGCGAAGGATGTACTCTTCTTCGTCGGCTGCCCCAGGAGACTCTTCATCTTCTGAAGCTGCACAAAAGGCATGAGAAGAAAAGGGCAAAGCAGTTGCCTCAGAGTCTGAGACTGAGTCTGCTCAGGAAAGCTCTCCTATGGAAGAATCTGAGGACGATCTGCATGATCGCGAGGGCCCTCAGATTGACTTGCGAAAATGTTTTGCTGATGAGTATGTCAGGCTACGCCACAGGAACCAGTTTGTTCTTCCTTGGAACTCCATAAATCCAAGGTTCCACACTAAGTTCCAGGAGCAAGTTTATGAGAAGTTGTATGGAAAGACAAGGCTTTTTGCTGACCACAAGTACATCGATTGGGATCACTTGGACTCCATTGACAAGTATGATGAGACATACAGGCTGTTTCAAAGGGCTGGCTTGCAATATTTGGTGGCTTTATAATCATATTACAATGAAGACATCATCAGGCAGTTCTACGCCAGATTTCCAGCACATCTCCTAGATGACAGGATGCGAGCCACTGGATGCCAACAAGCATGAGTTTGAGTTGGCCTTGGGGACTGAGTCCAACAGTTATGAGAAGGTATATGACAAGCCGGTGCTCGAACTTTCTGTCTTCTCCCAATATTATGATCATTCCTTGAGATTTATTCCAGGAAAGCTGGTTAGATTGCTTCCCATCCCCAGCCTAGTCAATCGCATAATCTACCACACTATCTTTCTCAAAAGTGGAAATTATGATGCGATCCGAGGCCATGCGTGGAACCTCATAAACTATGTTATGGAGGGTCACAAGTTTGATGTGGTTGATCTCATAGTCAGGGAGATTGCTGCTTCAAAGAATGACAGGATCAAGCGCATCAATTATGCTCCCTACATTATGGCCTTGATCAAGAAGAAAATTCATTTCAGAGGTGGTTTGGGTGGTGTTCATAAGGCATATAAGCCTAGGGCTGATCCTCCATTTCCTCCTGCTGCCTGTACTCAGCCACCTCCGCCAATAGCACCTTCTTCTTCAGCAGCAGCAGCACAACCATCAGAACAAGAGCAATTCTCTCTCTCCAGGATCTACTCTGCCATCCTTTAGCTTCGCGACTTCCAGGCTGAGGGTTTCGCCTCCCTATCTTCTAGGATGGATTCCCTTGATGGGAGAGTTGTAGCCATTTAGCAGTCCTTGGCTTGTCCTCCCTCTCCTGTTCGCTATGGTCGCCGTCGTCGACGTGACCTGTCTTCTCAGGGACCCTAAGAGTAGCCTTTTTGGTCATTCGATGCCAAAGAGGGAGAAGAAAAGAACCTAGCTCAATCTGATCTAGCTTAATTTTATGTAATAAACCTTTATGTAATGACATTTATGTGGTGTGATGAACTTTTATGTTAGTTATGTAATGAACCTTTGGGCACTACATATTTCCATATGTTTATGCATTGCCTTGATAAATTAGTGGTTACATGCATCTTATGGCCAAAAGTGTTCTTTGTGTGCTTGAAATAATCTTTTACTTATATGCACTGAAGGACCGAAATGGCAACAGAGGGGGGGTGAATGGTGCCTTCAAAACTCCCCAAGTACTCACACAGCAAATCGAGTGAAAGAACTAGTTTCTCCGATCGAACACACGTGGTCGTAAGCCAATTGATGGTCGAACACCACGTGGTCGAACACTTGCCCAAGCTGACAAAAGAAATCAAACAGAGATAATCGAGAGGAATAACCAAGAATGTAGGACTCGAGGCGCACAATCATCCGTAAAGTGAACTTCTCTAATTCGACTCGCTCGGAATGAATCGCCAAGTGGCCTTGAGACAGATTCCCGCCCGAGCTAAACAAAGCACACAAAGACGAAAGCAGGACTCACGAAGAAGAGAGGAGAGAAAAGGATAGCAAGAAGTTCAAGCTCTCAAAACAGATGGCAAACAAGTCAATCACAACATCTCAAGACGACAGAAACAAATAGAGGAAGAGAGATGAATGATTGATAATGGAGGTTTCTCACCACTCCAACTGGAGATACATGAGCACACCTGCTCCATCCCGAGAACCCACACACTCACAAATAACAACGGAAGAACAGAGCAACTGGGATCGAATCTCACAAGTACCCGAGCTCTACCCTCTCTATTTATAGCCACACACTCATACACCAAAGAGGGGGAACCCGCAAACCCCACCTAACACCGGGTTTTCAACTCACTTTACCCACTAGCGAGAACGAGCTCGGTGCTTTACCCGTTACACCCAACGGCTCCACCGCTTGCCCGTTAGCGCCAACAACTCCTGTGCATTGGCAGAGACACGCTTCCCTTTGCAGCTTTCCGCATTTCTCCAAAATGCCACTCCACCGCCTTCCCTAAGCTTCCTCCCGCCTTTGTCGTCCAAGCTTGCAACCACCTCGCAAGACTAGGTCTCCTTCGGCTTCCCTCGGTCGCTCGGACCTCGACATCCCCATGTCTAGTCCCGACCACTCCAAGCCTCATCAAGACTTGTCTCCAAGGTCCTCTGGCAGCTCCACCCGGTTCCTCATCTCCTCGGCTTGCAACCACCTCACGCACCTCATCGTCTTCAAGCACTTCCTGGCCGCTCTGACCTCAAGACCGCCCGTGCCTAGTCTCGGCCCTCCATGCTTCGCCACGACTAGTCTCAAGGTCCTGCAAACATCACGGATAAGCAAACCATTACATAGCACCGCACAACACAATGTGTACAGACATCTCGCATAAAAGGAACTCAAAACATGCTTCACAAGGTCGTATATTCACTACGATCGGTCAAAAATACTTAAACATTATTTCTCAAGACCTACGATCGTTACCATAGACCATACGACCACCCCAAAGGTCCTTACGACGCTTTAAAGCTTGCTACGACCATCACAAGTTTCAGTTCCAACTTACCCACCAAGTTGTACCAACTTATGACTGGTCAAAACCATAGATCAAGACTTTCTTAAGTCCTACGACCACATCTCAAGATGATACGATTATCTCGTAAGTCCATACGACCGGTTCCCGAGACTACGACCAAAACCAGAGATTCCATCATGGTCGAACCACTTTCCGATCACGCACGACTTGGTTCATCGTGGTCGGCCCTTCCAACAACGCTTGAACACTTCCGACCGCAGCGCCACTTGCGACCACGCCCCAAGCTCGCTCGACCGCATCCGACCGAGCTACGACCATGTTCGCCATAACGTGGTCGAAACCCGCGTTCTTAGGAAGTGAAGTTCGCGACAACGTGGTCGTATGATCGCCACCACCGACTACGCCTTACGACCGCGTTACGCGGCAAGGTGGTCGAATCGCCGACCACGACCAAATGTGGTCGTACTCAGGCTTCACCACGCCAAAAACAGCGAGACTTCGGGTGACCTACGACCAAGGTCGAGTGGTCAGAACGCCATGTGGTCGTACAGCCTTCCGACCACGGCCAGAAAGAGTAAAACATTGTTTTCTGGCTTTCGACTGCTGATAGAATGGTCGTAAACAACCCGGCTGGCTCCCGATTGATGACAATAAGTTCATAACCTGCCCGACAGGCTTCTGACCACAACCAATGTGGTCGTAAGAGCCTACGACCACAGTCAGAAGCTACGACTTTGCCCAGAAGGCGATTCCGATCACTTCTAAGGCTATGACTTGGCAGGAAGTGCCCAACCCAAACTCAAACTTACTAAAACAAGAGTCAATTACTCATCACAAACATATGGTCACCTCCACATGGACTCTCAATCTCCCCCTTGATGAGTATATTGACAAACCCAGAAAAAACAAGAAGAAGAGTTCGAGTTTTAAGAATCCAACATGGTCCAAAGAAAGAGAATGGAGCTAATGACCATGTCGACAGAAGGAACACTAGAGCAACAACTGAAAGAGAGCAAATTGTTCTCCAAAGCTCTAAAAAGATCCCGACTAGCTTTTTCTACACTAGCTTTTTCTACCACTATTCTCCCCCTTTTGGCAATAAACACATCAAGATGCAATAGAGAGAATATGACATGTCAATGGATGAAATGGCTGAAGTTTGATTATTCTAAGCAATTAGAGCCATGAGAATTATCCATAATGACCAACAAGTACTACACCAAGCCATAACTCAATAAACGCTATCTAGATCATGGCAACACATATATTAGCCAGCGAGAACACATGGATGACAATCTGAAATATAGTGCTGTTTGTGATCAAGTCAAGTCATCAATGAGCAAAGTCCACTAGAGATATCCAAGGATGATGCAGCCATGTCAATAAGCTAAGCGTAACTAAGAAGCTCAAATTGAGGCCAAAAAGAGTGCTACAAGTCCGAGAATGAAGCATTTGTTGAAGTACTTGATTCTTGTTGTGGCTTAAGCAAATTGAGCACAAATTACATATTTTCTTTTAAAATCAAGGTTGTTGACAACCAGATTTTTGTTTTGTCATGTGCTAGACCTCAAGCCTTATGCAACTACTCCAAGCGATAAGCTTAAGAAGATAGTCTAGGTCATCCAAAACTCCCCTAAGTTCATGCCAAGTGCAATGGCAAGCCGTCTCATAGGAGAGAATTGGTGAGATCGCTTTTTCGCACAAAAGAGATCTTTTGCATTTTTAACATGTAGTACTAACTTATGCATCATCAAAAGACTACAATAGCTCAATCTAAGGCTCGATAGAGATTCAACGCTCAACTTAGCCTATTTGACACGGCATGAATCATAAAAGGATAGCTAAAGCAAGACTAGACTCAAATGCGAGCATGACAAGTTTAATTCAAGTTGAGCAATTTTAATTAACTTATCATGGCAAAAGCAAGTCTACACATATGAAGTCATGATAAATCTAGCAACTGAAGCATAAATCATGGCAAGGTGTAAAGCATTAAAGCATGTCATAACAGATAATAATCAAGGCTCAATGCAGATTGATTATAATGCGAAATGCTGAAAATGCATGAAATCCAGCTCCCCCTCAACATGAGATGCAACTTTTAGTTCAAGTTAAGTTAGGTCAAAATTAAGCTCCAGAAGCTCCCAAATGAACTCCCCCTGAACGAAAGCAATAAAAATGAGAAGCTGGCAAAGAAAATCCAAACGGGCAGTCCTTAAAGCATAGATAAGATATAGAGACAATTATGGCTCAGACTGACTCTCATCTACCCCATATGACTCCAGGACAATCGGCTAACAGTAAATCACATACTAGAGAGCAAACACGCACTGCCTACCCGAGGATGGCCCAACCTCGCTAGAACCTACAAGAAGTGAGTGAGCTCGACCTAGTGAGATAAGAAGCAGCTAATCCTGGAAGCACAAGATAAGAGTTAGAAGTCTAAGCATCTCGGCAAGAGAAGCACTCTAACCTATGCTGGAAGGACTAAACCCAAATGCACCCCGAGTGCAATGCAACAGAAATGAGACAGAAGCATAAACAATAGTAAAGCAGTAAAGCCCAAAGCTCCCCCTCACTACAGTCCATAAGGACAAACCACCCCAAGCTCTCCCCGTAGAGCTGAAAACCTCGAACTATCCAATGGCTTGGTGAAGATATCAGCCAATCGGAGGTCACTTCCACAACCGAGCACTATATCGCCCTTCTCTACATGGTCTCTAAGGAAGTGATAGCGAATATCAATATGTTTAGTCCGGAGTGCCGCACCGGGTTTTTAGCAATGTTAATCGCAGAAGTGTTATCACAAAAAGTGGAACACCGTCTATGACCAACCCAAAGTCCCGCAGGTCGAGACCATCCAAAGAACTCGCTACAGCAGAATGGCTGCAGCAACGCATTCGGCCTCTGCGGTGGATCAGTAACACCGGATCGCTTCTCGAAACCAGGAACGAGAGAAGTGCCAATGAATTGGCAGGTCTTGGAAGTGCTCTTCCTATCTATCTTACAACGGCCAAGTTCGCATCCAAAAGGCTCGTGGAAAGACAGATGAGGAAGAGTACCGATACCATAGTCAATGGTAGCTCGAAGGTACCGAAAGATGCGCTTCACCGCTCGACGATGAGATACGCGAGAGAAGCTCGAACGAGCACACGCACACACCGAGAAGTGTATGTCCGTCTCGAGGCGATGAGGTAAAGAAGGAGCCGATCATACTTCAACTCTTTCGATCAATCGCTCGCCATCCTCATCTGGGTCAAGATAGGTCGCCGGCCCATGGGAGTTGACACCGCTTACCATCACTCATATCGGCGCTTCAGAGGTCACGAGTGTACTTTCGTTGATGAAGAAATGTACCTCCCGAGTCCGCTAATTTGGAAGCCAAGGAAGAAGGTCAACTCACCCATCATACTCATTTCAAACTCGGTGCTCATGACATCCGAGAACTGGGAAACCAGAGTATGGGAAGAACCGCCAAAGATAATGTCATCGACATAGATCTGGACGAGCAGAAGGTCAGCGCCAAGCCGGCGGATGAACAAGGTCTTATCAACTTTACCCATTTCAAACCCATGACTCAACAAGTAGGACTTAAGCCTCTCATACCAAGCCCTGGGGGCCTGCTTAAGTCCATACAACGCTTTGGAAAGCTTAAAGACATGGTTTGGGTATTTGGGATTTTCAAAACCAGAGGTCAGTTTGACGTGAGACCTCTTCCTCAATAAGGCCATTGAGAAAGGCACTCTTGACGTCCATCTGTAAAGCTTGAAACCCTTAGAAGCTGCAAAGGCAAGCAGGATTCTAATGGCTTCAAGTCTAGCTACAGGGGCAAAGGTCTCCTCGAAATCTAGACCTTCAACCTGGGAGAACCCCTGAGCAACCAGCCTAGCCTTGTTTCAATAACCACTCCATCCTCGCTCGCTTGTTCTTGAACACCCACTTAGTCCCAATAATATTGTGACTCGCTGGGCTCGACAAGCAACTGCACCTTGTTCCTTTCGAAATTTTCTAGCTCCTCATGCATGGCATTGACCCAAGACTCATCGATAAAGCATGAGAAACATCCTTGGGCTCAAAAGAGGCAATGAAAGCAGAATGGAGACAGACTGAGATAAGCCGATTTTGAGCGGGTAACACGCTCAAGAGGCCTCCAATGATCTGCTCAAGGATGGTCTTTTGAATGTGTTTAGGAGGTCCAGGGTGAGATGAAGAGGTGGCCTCTACCTCGTGAGTAGACGGCAGGAACAGAGCCACCACCCGTAAGAGCGGCAGGCAAGGGCGATCGCCTCGAGGTGCGGTTGAAGACGGCACCTCCGTGGGTGGATGAGGGACAGATTAGGTAGACAACCGTCGTCTCCATCATCCTCATCATCCACAAAGATGGTCTCGACTGCTCTAAAGAACTCGAGATATCGGCCTAGTCCCCGGACTAGCCTCATCGAAGGTCACCTCACGTGTCTCTACCATTTTACTAGACTCGCAGCCTGCACCCTATAAGCCCGCGAAGAAGGTGAGTAACCTAGAAAGATCCCATCACAGAACGTGATTCGAACTTGTCTAGGTTCCTGCACTTCAAAACAAAGCACTTGCAACCAAACACGCGAAAATGAGAGACGCTAGGCTTTCGCCCATATCTCACTCATAAGAAGTACTGCAAGTGTGCCCTCGAAAAACACGATTTGAGACATGGCACGCAGTGGCTATAGCCTCACCCAAAACTTCCGCGGTGTAGAGTACTCATCAAGCATCGCCCCGGCCATCTCGACCAAGGTACGGTTCTTCCTCTCTACAACGCCATTCTCGAGGGACGTATGGAGAAGAGAACGGTGCTCTACACTGCCTCACCACGAAGCTCTCAAAGTAGGAATTTTGAACTCGTGCCATTGTCATCGCGGATCGCTCGTAAGGCACCCGGGAGCTCAACAGAAAGCCTACGAAAAGACCTCGGAAATGCGAAACGCCTCATCCTTCGAGGCTAAGAAAACACCCAAGAATACCTCGAGAAGTCATCGACCACAACAAGAACATACCACTTCCTCCCGCCGATCGCACTCAGCCCGGTCCAACTGCGGTCCATGTGGAGCAAATGTCTTGCATCGGTCATAGTAATCGTGGACCGGAGGGTGAGAAGCGGCAACCATCTTGCCGTGCGGCATGGAGAGCAAACAAGATCTTTGACCATCTTGAGTTTAGGCATACCACGAATGAGATCGTGGCCGCTAACTCGGGTCAAATGGTCAAATCCAATATGACCAAGTCTCCTATGCCGTAAAGAGAGGCCGCGGGACTCGTATAAACTAAACACCGAGAGGATCACCGTAAGACTCGGAAAAACAGCACGAAAGATCCTCCCATAACGAGAAATCCTGCAAACCGCACACCCAAGAATCAAGAATTTTACAAGCATTTTCTTAAAGCTCACCTCAAATCATCATCGGTAAGTCGAGAAACCAAAGCAAATTGTACCGCAGCTTACTAACCAAGGCTACATCTTTCAAAATGAAAGAATCATTAATGCGCACGCACCTTTGGCGATGACGCGCCGAAGAAGCATCTCCGAAGGTGATCGTCTCATCACCGGAGCACGGCAAGGGAAGAAAACCAACGGGAGTCTCCGGTCATATGACGAGAACACCCGGAGTCTAAAAGCCAAACCTTTCCCTTCCCTGCCCGGCGAACCTGAGTCAAACAGAGAGTAAAGTCTCAATACTGGGATAAATCAAGAGTGATTTTGGCACCCAATACTGAACAACACGTCGAGCAGATGAAGTAGTCAAGCACGACTGACCTCTATCTACCCTACGCCTCGTGACTCAAAGAAGCGTAAGTCCGTGAGCGACACGAAGCCGCGCGGGTCCGATCGCACGGAGAGCGAGTCGAACACCGGCAACATGCTGATCACGCCGCGGTAGCTATCTCGATGGAAGAAACGAGATCTATCCTCGGACGGCGAAGACACGATCGAGGCAGCATGAGGATGGAAAACAGAAACTCGGAAAAACCAAGTCCTCTATGCTGCCTAAACTCCGCAACAGAGCAAACCTAGACTCGTGTTGGTCTTAGGTGTACTCAGAATCTGGGGCTGACCCTGAATACCCCTAAGAGACTCAACACGGTCTCTACGCGCGATCTTGACGCGCCTGAAGCATCTCTCGATCGAGTGCCCATCCTTCTGACAGAGGGTACAGTGGTACTTCACCTTCTGAGAGGTGGGAGTAGCGCGAAGAGGCTTTGCCTTCCGAGAGGCCGGCAATGTGGAATCACCTTGTCGTCAGAGATCCCTTGGACAAAGCCCACGATTTGAATTTAACCTCGTCAGACCTGGGCTCAACCTCGATCACACCTCCTAGGATGGGTCTGAGAATAGCAGGTGGATGCTTCCTCATGTCCTCATAAAAATCATATCCTAGACCTTGATTAAATCTGCAAATTTTAGACTGGTCCAGAATAAGATTAAGCTTCTTCTTGCCACCTACAAATCTCTCGAGAGTGTTCATAAGATACTGACACTCCCGAAAGAGAGAGGTGCAGGAAGAGCAAGGGGAAGAAGGAACAGCAGGGGGTAAGGGAGCAGATGAAGAACCAATAGCAGAGGTACAAATGGCTTGTGCACGATAGCCGACTTCGTAATGGACAGTCCTATCGCTAGCGAGTTGGTTCACGTCGCTAAGCGCCTCAACCTTACCCCAGGGCTTCTCTCTTCTCAAGAGAACAATACAAGCAGATGGTGGCTTCTCTAGTAGGTCCTTGGTTAGCTTCACACATTTCTCATCCAATGCAACCAAGTCAGATTTTAGTTTGTTACAATTAATGCATGGTGAGCTAACAGGGTCCTTAGAAGCATACTGAGCCAACTTCCTATCATGATCAATCATTTCTTGAAACTGTTTAGAGACAGCTTCAAGTTCAGCAGTTAACTTAGGACAGTTCAAACATGAATCAATCGGCTCAAGCAAAGAAGCTTGTAGTTCAAGAATTTTATGATCTCGCCTGCTTTAAGTTCATTTTCAAGTTATTGCACTTTTCACAAGACTCGGGCAGATCAAGGAGCATGGCATAAGGTCCTCTAGCAGTAATGTCCTCAACCTCACATGAGGTGGGAGAAGTAGTCTCATCAGTAGTAAGTAGAGTAACAGCCATCCTACTCAATTCTAACTCAAAGCAAGCGCACTAACATTCTCCACCTTAAGCACATCAAGCTCGAAGACAAACTATCATGAGAGGTCTTTAGTTTCTCCATGTCTCCAAGCAAAGCACAAAGATGTATCACAATCGCCACGGGAGGGAGCGGATGTAAGTGAAGTAAGCTCCGTGACACCTGTCTACTTCCTTCTCTAACTCGGTACACCTAGCCCTAGCTCTAGCATGAAAACCTCCTAGCTTAAGAAATGCTTGATTGAGCTGGTCGTGGTGGGGCATACCTCGTCCGAAGTCGGAGTACAGCTCATTGTCGCGAGTTCGCCCTCGAGGCCATGAAGCACATGCGGAGAAGTCGTCGCCGCCATCCTTGGGCTCTTGGTCACCCGTCCCGTCGTCGTCGCTCCATCCCTCCACCTCGCTGAGGTCGAGGTCGTCGAAAAGCGGTGAGGACGCGATGGAAGAGCTTCTTGGCCTTCCCGGTTGCGGAACTTCTTCTTTCCTTGAGCAGCCGAGGGCTTCGTGTTGCGGTTCTTGTCGGTGTAGTCGTTCTTGCCCGAACCGCCGTAGTCACCTTTGCCCTTTCCCGGCTTGGGGCGGTTGCTCGGATGTGGTTGGGGCCACCACACTCGAAGCAAATCACGGGCCCTCCTCTCTTCTGTCCCTCCTCCCTTGTAAGCATGGGAGAATCTTCGAGCAAGGAGGGCTAGCTGCTCATCCGCAGTCGCTCTAATCGATCATCGCTATGTCACGAGAGCGCAAGGAGAATCCGCAAGTAGACTCGTAAGAACCGGAAGCCAACGTGGGATCGGTGACTAGGGCCATCGATCGTGACTTCGACTTGCGAGACAATGTCAATCTCGTGAGTCTTGAGGCGCGAGTACAACGCATCAAGAGTCAAAGTCGAGAGGTCCGTGGTGTCCTTGATGGTAGTCACCTTCATCTCCCAAACACGGGTCGAGTGCAGCGAGCATCTGTCGAGCGTTATCCGAGTCGGGGTACGTGAGACCGACCGCCCGGAGGTTGCTCAGAATCTTATGAAAACGCGCAAAACACTCATCCAAAGACTCACCAGCAAGCATCTCAAACTTGTTGTAGTCGCGCTTGAACTGGTCCTGTCTCACCGTCTTAATCTGGGTGGTGCCCTCATGGTATGCATCGAGGGTCTCCCAGATATCGAAGGCGGACGAAAGATGAGATATGCGGTCAAACTCGCTACGACTCAGGCCCTGGATTATGATGTTCCTTGCCTTAGCGTTTGCCTCAACATCATGCATATTTCCAGCATTAATGTTCTCATCGGCAGAACAACAAATCGACCTTCACCTTCCGCCAAATGGCATACCCCGAGCCTCGGATGTATGTTTCCATTCGGCTCTTCCGAAGGGTAATCCAGCCATCAAAGACGGAGGCTTGGTCGAGTACTTGTCCGTCGCCATGGCTCTTGAGACCGGTTAAGATCTATGAATTAGAGCTAACCGCTCGATACCAATTGTAGGACCGAAATGGCAATGAGGAGGGTGAATGGTGCCTTCAAAACTCCCCAAGTACTCACACAAGAAATCGAGTGAAAGAACTAGTTTCTCCGATCGAACACACGTGGTCGTAAGCCAATTGATGGTCGAACACCACGTGGTCGAACACTTGCCCAAGCCGACAAAAGAAATCAAACAGAGATAATCGAGAGGAATAACCAAGAACGAGAAGGACTCGAGGCGCACAATCATCCAGAAAGTGAACTTCTCTAATTCGACTCCTCGCTCTCGGGAATGAATCGCCAAGTGGCCTTGAGACAGATTCCCGCCTGAGCTAAACAAAGCACACAAAGACGAAAGCGGACTCACGAAGAAGAGAGGAGAGAAAAGGATAGCAAGAAGTTCAAGCTCTCAAAGCAGATGGCAAACAAGTCAATCACAACATCTCAAGACGACAGAAAACAAATAGAGGAAGAGAGATGAATGATTGATAATGGAGGTTTCTGACCACTCCAACCGGGAGATACATGAGCACACCTGCTCCATCCCGAGAACCCACACACTCACAAATAACAACGGAAGAACAGAGTAACTCGAGGGATCGAGAATCTCACAAGTACCCGAGCTCTACCCTCTCTATTTATAGCCACACACTCATACACCAAAGAGGGGGAACCCGCAAACCCCACCTAACACCGGGTTTTCAACTCACTTTACCCACTAGCGAGAACGAGCTCCGTGCTTTACCCGTTACACCCAACGGCTCCACCGCTTGCCCGTTAGCGCCAACAACTCTGTGCATTGGCAGACACGCTTCCTTTGCGGCTTCCGCATTTCTCCAAAATGCCACTCCACCGCTTCCCTAAGCTTCCTCCGCCTTGTCGCCCAAGCTTGCAACCACCTCGCAAGACTAGGTCTCCTTCGGCTTCCCGGTCGCTCGGACCTCGACATCCCCATGTCTAGTCCCGACCACTCCAAGCCTCATCAAGACTTGTCTCCAAGGTCCTCTGGCAGCTCCAGCTCCGGTTCCTCATCTCCTCGGCTTGCAACCACCTCACGCACTCATCGCCTTCAAGACTTCCTGGCCGCTCTTGACCTCAAGCACCGCCCGTGCCTAGTCTCGGCCCTCCATGCTTCGCCACGACTAGTCTCAAGGTCCCGCAAACATCACGCATAAGCAAACCATTACATAGCACCGCACAACACAATGTGTACGGACATCGCATAAAAGGAACTCAAAACATGCTTCACAAGGTCGACATTCACTACGATCGGTCAAAAATACTTAAACATTATTTCTCAAGACCTACGATCGTTACCATAGACCATACGACCACCCCAAAGGTCCTTACGACCGCTTTAAAGCTTGCTACGACCATCACAAGTTTCAGTTCCAACTTACCCACCAAGTTGTACCAACTTATGACCGGTCAAACCATAGATCAAGACTTTCTTAAGTCCTACGACCACATCTCAAGATGATACGATTATCTCAGAAGTCCATACGACCGGTTCCCAGAGACTACGACCAAAACCAGAGATTCCATCATGGTCGAACCACTTTCCGATCACGTACGACTTGGTTCACTGTGGTCGAAGCCCTTCCAACAACGTTTGAACACTTCCGACGCGATAGCCGCCACTTGCGACCACGCCCAAGCTCGTCGACCGCATCCGACCGAGCACGACCATGTTCGCCCATAACGTGGTCGAAACCCGCTGTTCTTAGGAAGTGAAGTCTGCGACAACGTGGTCGTATGACTGCTTTCGACCACCGACTACGCCTTACGACCGCGTTCTGCGACAGTGTGGTCGTAACTGCCTTCGACCACGACCAAATGTGGTCGTACTAGGCTTCACCACGGCCAAAAACAGGCGTGACTTCACGTGACCTACGACCAAGGTCGAGTGGTCGTAACGCCATGTGGTCGTCTGACCTTCCGACCACGGCCGTAAAGAGTAAAACATTGTTTTACGGCTTTCGATCACTGATAGAATGGTCGTAAACAACCGGTGGCTCCCGATTGATGACAATAAGTTCATAACCTGCCCGACAGCTTCGACCACAACCAATGTGGTCGTAAGAGCCTCGACCACGATCGAAGCTACGACTTTGCCTGAAGGCGATTCGATCACTTCTAAGGCTATGACTTGGCGAAGTGCCCAACCCAAACTCAAACTTACTAAAACAAGAGTCAATTACTCATCACAAACATATGGTCACCTCCACATGGACTCTCATGCACATATTTGGGGGAGCCTTTTACTTTGACTTTAAAAACTTGGAAATAATTCTCTAAAGCTCATGAAAAATCCTCGCAATAATTATTCACTTTCAAAGGCTTAAAAAGAATATACAACTAGTTATTCAAACAAGTGGTATATTCAACAACATTATTTCTCACATAAAAATTGTGTTGTCAACAATTACCAATAAGAGGGAGATTAAAAGCATCTAGGCCCCTAAAATGGTTTTGGTAATTAATGAACTTATCTGAATATGGGACTAACATGTTTATTGAGTGATGACAAGATGCATGCTAAAGATCAAAATGACGATCAAAGTGACTCAAAGGCAAAGGTATACTTAGAATAGGACCCTCTTTTACTTTTACCGTTCTTAGGAGAAAGGATGGAATACCGGATTATAGGTTAGACGTAGTACCATAAAGAGGGATCATAGCAAGTAGCTTGATAGCAATTACCTTGTGCCATTTGGATCAAACTAGAATCATGCAATCTTTAAAAATCAAATTTAAAAGACAAATCTCTGCTCTGTCTGAAGAAACAAAAGTACCAGAGTTTTAACGGCGGAACTATCGCAGAGCGAAAGTTCCGTAGTCCTGAGTGGTACTTCCAGCGCCTAGAAGCTCCAAAAATCGGGCGGAACCTTTTTTTCCAGAGAAGCACCCCTGGATGTGCTCGGTGCTCTGTCTGGACAACCGGAAGTACCGGCGTGTAAATTGCGAAACTTCCACTTGCCGGAAGGTTCGGCCTTCCGAGCGGAACCTTTTTTTTTCCAGAGAGCACCCTCTGGGAGATTTTAGAGTTTGCGAAAACAGGAAGTACCGGAGTTTCAACGCCGGAACTACTGTTTGAGCGGTAGTTCCGCTATCGAAAGTGGTACTTCCGGGGCAGGGAAGCTTTGGAGGCAAGGGCGAAACCTTTTTTCCAGATAGCGCCATCTTTTGGTTCTGGCCCAAGCGATAGTACCGGATTTATAACGGCGGTAGTTCTGCGTTGACTTTCAACGGCTAGTTCAGAAACTCTGACATAGCTGTTACTGTCGTGCCAGAGCCGGAGCGGAAGTACCGACCTTTGGCTTGCGGTACTTCCGCTCGCCCTGAATTTTTTTGAAATTTCTCTCAAACGACAAGTTTTGGTTAGTAAGGGTATAAATACCTGTACCACTGCTCAAGGACAAATGTTAGAGACCCCATTGAACATCTTTGAGCATTGAGCATTCATTTCACAGCTCATTTACACCTTGTGCATTCATTTGAGGTGGTTGAGCTAAAAAGTGCATTGCATCCAATAGATTGATTCTTTGGCATTCGATTGCGATCAAGTGAAGCTGGAGATTTGTTACTCTTGGTGATTGCCGGCATCTAGACGACTCGGTGGTAATTGACCGGTGATTTTCTCAAAGAAGCTTGTGGGAAGGCCCGGTGTGCGTGTGAAAGTTAGAGCTCACCTACCCGGAGTGGGAAAGAGCTACGACTAGTAGATTAGAGGTGCTTCAGCTTAATTCATGGAGCCGGTCCAATTCGTTTGGGCTAACCTCAACGTGGATTAAGAGAAACCGGTAAGTTTCCAAACACCACTGTAAAAACTTCGTGTGTTCATTGATGATTTCTTGTTCTTCGTTTACCTCTTCCTCAATTTTTTCATTAAGATCATTTACTTGTGCTAGATCATTTTTAGAGATATATTCTTGTTGTGACCTTGACTTACTAGAATTGAGTAGAATTTAATTGATTTAAGTTTTTATCCTGTAAAATTAAATTAGAAGTCAAAAAATTTTAAAACCTTCTATTCACCCCTTCTAGTCGGTTATCCTTGATCCTACAGCGGGGTGTTACGGGGCTATGGACAGTGAGATGGATTTTATTTGTATTTCATAAGAAATTCATAAGAAATAGTTAAATTACGCCAAAAGTCAGAAAAAAATCTCGCATTCTAAATGGGAGAAGAAAATCTCGCAATCTAAATGGGCCTTAACATCATAACATGCTGGTTTTGCTTAAAAAAAACTTACTGTACAAAACTCATGTTTTGTACAGTAGACTCTGTCGCTCATCGGGGTTTGTCATGGAAATGAGACAAACTTGGACGGTTGTCAGATCATTGCTAGCTTGGGCTGCTAAGCCGTCGGATCATCTCTCCCGTTCATTTTATTTAACATTTTTTTTTATTTTTTAGGGTCTACAAGTCGTGATTTTGATCTTACTTTTTTATAACTTTATATTAATATATACCAATAAAATTACAATACTATAAAAACATTTCAAATGGCAAATCTAACAATATAGTTTTTATATAGCCAATCTAAATAGTTTTAAATATATTGATGATCAAACATTAACAGTAACTGCTACATTGTTATTTTAACTAAAAGTCATGTCATTCTTGATTCTTGATTCTTGAAAGGAGAATTTTTATTTGGTCCATTTATACCATCTTAATTTTAAAATTAACTTTATATGACATAAAATTAAAAACCTAACCCTTACTACGCATAGAGGAACCAATGCTTCAGAGTTCGAAAAACCAACCCAGCATGAATGATGAATCACAAGACGCTAACGATTGATGAGGTCAACACTGACTCATATGGACGGACGAGCACGTGTGCGACGGTGACTCTACCATAGCTTGGACGGAGAGCACGGTGATGGTGAATCACAAACCAAATACATACGTCCAAAATTAAGTACTTCTTGCTTACACTTCGAATCTTCCTGACACCTCGATATGCAACTCGGCAAATCCAAAATGCTAAATTTGCAATAGCATATAGCGATCTACAGTAGGTCCAGTTAAGCCGTACCATAGAGCTGACTTGAAGTTAAAGCCACTTTTGGTGCTCTTTCGTATGGTATTTACAAAAAATAGTCGTATATATATATTGTATTAATAAAAATATCATTTATGTTGTCCGGTGAGTGGGCAGCAGCATAGAGGAGATGACGCGTGGCACCTACCGCCCTATGAGCAGACGGCAGGCGCCTGCCGTTCGCCCACAAGACAGCAGGTAATTAAGCTTAAATTCATAATTTATAATTTTGTAAATTTTTAAGTATAGCAAATGAGCTCAAAAAATTATGCAATTTTTGAGGAGCTTCCTGAGGTATCTTGATATGTTGTGTAATTATTTTGTAATTTTTTGAGGCCATTTTCTATCTCTAAAAATTCTTGGAATTACGCATAATTAACTAAGCGATTAAGAGTTATGCACCGCTCTAAAAATTTTTAGAGGTAGTAAATGATTGTGAAAAATTAGAAATTTTTTTGGAGCTTTTACATGTAGTGTGTTACACTGTGTAATTTTTATGTAATTGTTTGCACCACTTTGCTACCCTTAAATATTATTTAAGCAACACACAATTAAATAGGTAATTAAGTACTAATGTCTTGGACTAATGACCTACCGCCCGGCCACTGTACGACAGGCCCAGGCCTGCCGTATAGTGGTTGGGCCGCAAGTCATTAGGCCGACTAATTAGTGCTTAATCATCGATTTAATTACGTGTCATTTAAATAATTTTTAGATGTAGTAAAGTACTGCAAGCAATTACGTAAAAATTATACAACATAACACACTGTATCAAGAAGCTCCAAAACATTTTGTAACTTTTCATGACCATTTACTATCTCTAAGAATTCATAATTTTTTGAACTCATTTGCTATATTTACACATCTAAAAAATTATAAATTACGAATTTATGTAGGTAATTAAGCCGGCTTAATTACCAGTCGTCTCATGGGCGGGCGGCAGCGCCGCTGCTCGCTCACGCGCGGTGCCATGTGTCGTCTCCTCCAGATCGCGCCCGCCCACGGACAGCATAAACAACATTTTTGTTAATATGATGAACATACGGCTATTTTTGTATATACGATGCGAAATAGTGTCAAAAGTGGCTTTAACTCACTGACTTGCACTTGTTCCCATGAACCGTATGTACACAAATGCAACGATGTCGAGATAGGAGTCCCGAGTGTAGGATCGGAAATAGCAACAGAGGGGGGTGAATGGTGCCTTCAAAAATTGCCCCCAAGTATTCACACAATTTTCTCCTCTGATAGCTATAGAAGCTATGAAGGAAGAGGGTAAAGTGCTTACTGGAAACTGCAGAAAAGATCAGAAAACAAAGCAAAGAAGAATAGCAGTCTAGAAGGCAAGCAACCGAAGCCAAGAATGAATGCAGACTAGAGATAGAGCATAATCCGAGTCGAGCACAGGAGTCAATCCATCAGAGAATACCTTGCTCAAAACAGTAAAGAGCTGTTACTGCAAATCAGTATAGCCGAGAAGCTGAACAACACATGAATTCAGACCTGACCGAATGCAGGGAATGAGCCTAGTCTGTCAAGAAGAAATACAAATGGCCCGACCGAGTGAAGTCGCTGGTCCGACCGCGATCAAGTTGGCGATCGACCGCAGTTAAGGTGGCGGTCTGACCGGGAGATGAAAATAGCAGAATGAGATTCAAATCAGCGAGCAGCAGCTGAAAATGGCAGATTGACAACACTCGGCACAGTAAAAAACAGAAGTAGAGAAATGCAGAGAAAATGCCGACCTGTTGCTACTCTTCTCAGATCAGAGAAAACAAAAAATCAACCTAAATAGAGACGTAAAGTCAGGGAGTGTAAACATAGATTGAAAAGATAGCTCGAGGGGGAAACAAGAGAATGACTGAAACCGAAAACTGAGAAGCAAAAACAGACAGCTGAAATGCCGAATAGAAGCTGCAGTAGAATCATGACCGAAAACGGAAACTACAGAAATGTTGGTTGTCGGTGTAGTAAGTACTGATGAACTCCGAAAATAGAAATAGCAGTCGATTGTATGCTGTTCTTCTCTGGTCAATTGCTCGGGACTTCGATCTAAACAGCAGCTCGGTCTCAAGAATCAAGAAAATTTAGAGCAAAAGATAATGAACCGAGATCAGGGCAGAAACTGAACACTGAACCGAAAATGAGATTGATTTCCAAATTACTTATCATTCTTGAGTCTTTTGCACATGAGACTTTGAATCTCAGCAGGAAGTGATCTCACAACACGAAAACACAAGCTTGGAATAACCTTGTTACGAAGACATCAAGGGAACAGGAGTGTTCTGCCTCCAAACCCTAGTTTTGACAAAACAGAGCAAGTCTTGGGCAAAGATTTTCTAGGAGAGATCAAGCCAAATGAAAGATTGCTCTTAGGGACAAACTAGCCAAATGGCTTTAAGATGATTCCCTGGTTCAAAGCAACATCTCATTTTGCAACTTCTCAAACAAAAGAATCAACTCAACCAAAGATAAACACAGAAGAACTGAGAATAACGAAGAAAGAACATAAACAGGCATAGAGATTGACTAAAGGCCATTGCATTTCAACCAAAGATTTTACATAAGGATTCGGAGAGATGAATGATTACATGGGGTTTCTTCTACAGCCATCTCACACAAGGTTCACATCCTTGCCAACTCACTAAAATGAAAAAACAAGAACTCACCCACAATTCTCTACGGAGCAACACACCCTGCCAGACTCTCCTCACCACATATAAGAAGAAGGCAGGAGCTCACACCCCATATGGAAAATCAAGTGGAAGCCATACTCCACTCCATGACTTCACACACACATGAGGCAAAGAGTCAAAACTCTTACAACACAAGAAAGAGAGGGAACCAAGATTCAAGCTCCAAACCCTAACCTCCTCCTTCTACTACCGGGTCTCCAACCCATTTCTTCAACCGAACCCGCTTCCTTAGGCCTGAGTCAATTTTACCAAATTGCCCCTCAGCACCTTCCTGGAAGCTTCCTCTTTTCTTGCTGTCGACGCCTCGCAACCACTTCGAGTCCTCGCTGTCTTCGGCATCTCCCGACCGCTTTGACCTCAGCACCGCCTGTGCATAGTCCGGCCATCCTTGCCTCGCCACGACCTAGCCTCAAAGTCCTACAGCCATCACAGACAAGAAAACATCACATAGCACCACTCGAAACAGTATAAACATACATTAGCATCAGTGAAACATACTCAAGCACGAAATAGCCCAAACGACCGATCGAGAAAGAGAGCAAGCGTCCTAATCACGTCCGACCTCGTTCGACCAAGCCCAACCGTACTAGACTGTGCCACGCACCGACTTGGCGCGAACCAACCAAATCAAACTCAAACTTTCCAAAACACGAGTCAATTACTCATCACAAACATGGGGACACCTCCTCATGGTCTCTCACCGAGCGACCTAGTCTTTTTAGCATATTAGATACTATTTGATAATGTATTTACAAAATGGTTATATGTCTAACATATTGATAAAACTAGTGTTTTTACCGTTCGGTGGCCAGATGGCAGCCCGCGTGGGTTAACGCGTAGCCGCTGCCTTCCGCGGTGGGACGACACACAACCTGCCGTCCTGTGGCTAGATGGCAGGTGGCCTGTCATCCCATCACCAGACAGCAGGGGACCTTCCGTCCCACCACCAGGCAGGATTAGCCGGCATAATTACCTACCCTAATTTATTTTTTGTTTATAATTTGTTTGAATTTTTAAATATAGTAAATAAGCTCCAAAAATTACAGAATTTTGCATACAGCCTCTCGACACAATGTATTTAGCTGTGTAAGTTTTTAGTAATTTTATCCACTATGAATATTGCTCAAAAATTCTTACAATTATGATATTTGTAGGAGCAGTTACATATAGCAAACGAGCTCTAGAAATTATGAAATTTTGTAGAAAGCCTCCCAACATAGTTATAGTAATTGTGTAGTTTTTTTAGAAATTTTATGTGCTCTGAATTTGGTACGTTAATTCATGTTAAGTTAATCATGAAATTAACGATTCTTAGGTATCTTTTGCAGTGTCTGACCTCTATCCTTCGTATATATATTGGCCCATTACTACTATCTTTTCTTTTTCATAGTTACCTTTGCAAATTATCACTCTACCTGTGTCGTCCCCCCTCGCGCGCTCCCTCATTCGCACTAATGTTGTTATGTCCGTGTCGTCCCCTTCACCCACTCCCTCGTCTACATATTTGTCAGTTACCATGCCATCCTCCCACACCCGAAGTGCTGCTCATCGACACGGAGACCTTAATTTGCGGGATGAGCACATTTGCGCTCCTTTTCGCTAGGCCATAAATACAAACCTCTCATAGTTCGTCATCACTCATCTCACCACTCATCGCAAAAAGCTCATTCTCGTAGTCGTTGCTCAAAATTGATAGTGCGTAGCTCATTATTTTGGTAATGCAGTGCATAGCTCGTTAAGGACACGACAGGAGGACGCGGTAGTGCTTATTACTTCTTCCAAAAGCTAGGTATTTTTTTATCGCATGCTTTCGACATTATTCTCGTAGTCGTAGTTAATTAGTGTTATTTAATTAGTCATAATTAATGTAGTTTGTATTTCGAAGTAAGTAGGTTGAAGTAATTTAGATGTTGTTTTTATTATTTTTATGTATGTATGGTACCCATAATTTGTTATTGTATGGTAGTATGTAATTAAGCAGTCGTAATTACTATAGTGCCAATTAGTTAGGGTTAACTAATGAGTTAGTGGTAAGTAATTAAGTGCTACGGATGATGATAATGAATTACTCATAATTTTTTTCGGATGGGTAATGAAATTTTTGGTAATTAATGAATTATTCATATGTAGTTACATACATATAATCACTAACTTGTAGCATTTTACTGTCGTTATCAATCTTCGCAGTAATATTTCATCTATCCCATTTATTGCAAGGTACTCTTTAAATTAGGAGTGTATAGCTAATTGTTTTGAGAAGCCAGTGCTTAGCTCATTGAGGACTCATTACAAGGACGCACCAGTGCTGATTGCTTATCCTGAAATACAGGTAATTTTTTATCGCATGCTTACGACGTTATTCCCGTAGTCCTAGTTAATTAGTGTTATTTAGTTAGATGTAATTAATGTAGTGTGTATTATGAAGTAAGTTGGTCGTAGTAATGTAGACATAGTTTGTATTTTTTTGTGTACATACGGTACCCATAATTTGTTATTGTATGATAGTGTGTAATTAAGCAATCGTAATTACTATAGTGGCAATTAGTTAGGGTTAAGTAATGAGTTAGTGCTAAGTAATTAAGTGCTAAGGATGATAGTAATGAATCATTCATAATTTTTTCGGATGGATAATCAAATTATCGGTAATTAATGAATTATTCATATGTAATTACACGCATGTGATCACTAAGTTGTATTATTTTACTATTATTATCAAGCTTCGCACTAAAATTTAGTCTATCCCATTTGTTGGAAGGTTTGGCGTTACCGAAGACCACAGGTGCCACTCATGGATTATGGGTGACGCGGTTGGCCCTCGGTCCTCCAAGCTACAGGGGAGGCATCATTGGGAATTGGACAAGCGCTACATCCCAATCCTGTGGTCCATAGGCTTGTTGCCCTTTGTGAAGCTGGTCTCCATCGGACGCTACTTCACCATCAACGGCAGCCTGCTCGCAGCATTGGTGGACAGGTGGAGGCTCGAGACGCACACATTCCACTTTCGGTGGGGTGAGATGATGATCACTTTGCAGGACTTCTCATTCTTGACTGGTTTCCCCCTCCGGGGTGACGCATTTGTTCTAGCCCCTGCTATCTCGGAGGGTGCTCGTGGTGTCCCCCATGCTTGGCTAAAGAATTTCATTGTATACCCATAGGATACACCACCCGAGGTCATCAGGACGCAACTTGTCGTGTACCTTCTTCATCTCTTTCGTTGGAGCATGTTTCCAGGCACACACGGTGATATTTGCAATGCCGAGTTCATCCGCTTTGTTGAGTCTTTGGTTGACGTGGAGTTTGGGGCGATGCCTTGGTATAGCCGGGGATCAGCAGTCCTATGTACAACATATTGGGTGTTGTGTGATGTTTGCCAGTGCGGCACTGTTGATCACCCTAATCTGTGCGTGTGCTACATGCTCCTACCGCTGTGGAATTGGGAGCACTTCCCTGTCGGGCATCCGACCATCATGATGCCAGCGCACCCATTCGGCGAGTTCACCGACCTGATAGACAGGCCCACTATGGGCTTCCAGTGGATTGGTGCCCATTTGCGCTGGGCCAAGAGCAAACTATCGAGGTGCTACTTGCTGTGGCACAACGAGTTCGGGTTATTGCACGACAATGACATCATTTGGGGTCCATAGACTGTAGACTTCGTGGAGCGTGTATCACCATACGGGCTATCCCTGCAATGCCTACAGGATGCGGCGCTATGGGCGATGACACACTATCTGGTGTTCTCGTACATGGTGGAGGCTTACGCACCACAGTGCGTAATGCAATAATTCAGTTTCCACCAGGTCGTGCCCCTCTGAATGGAAGATTCCTACCGTGAGCCATACACTGGTGAGTCAAACTACATCCAAGTAATATTTACACTTTGTATGTCTTACTCTATAACATCGATAATTCTGGAAATGTAGGCAATCGAGGGCTGGTTGGCATGGTACAGACTGGCAGCCAATGCACCATGAGTAGGCGATGACATGGATGGACAGGGCGCACCTGGATGTCGTCATGGAGGAGCATCAGTACGACATCCGGACATACAATGAGTACCTGGAGTGGTACGTACCCTGGTCATACAGTAGACTCACCGTTCGTCCACTAGATCGCCTCGAGCAGATCACGCACAACAACTGTCTACAACACTCGATCGATCGCCACAGGACTTCACGCTCCACGCAATTTCTGAGAGATTCATTTACGAACTCATACCGATCATTACTGAACCTATTTCATATGTCACTTCAGTTGGAGCGGGTGCAACGCAAGCACGTCTGAGACTGCCCTCACTAGCCCAATCACACTACTAGTCATGCAAAATACTTTGAAGTATTTCCTAAAGTCGGCCAAAAAAATAGTGCACAACCTGAGCTGCGGCCGTTCGATGGATCATGCTGTGCACATCAGGCATCCAGAGGGGGCACCATGCTCACTCGCCAAGTCATCGCGACCTAGCAAGTCTGGTCGGCCATCGCAATCTACCGAGTCTGCTCGGCATCGTAGTACTAGCCACCGATCATCCACGGGCCATATCGACGAGGAGGTAACTTATGTACAAACCAATATTTTGTTTTCCTATTAGGCCTTACGTTTCACTAACATCAAGGTGTTCTCCCACCGTAGGTTCGTCGTCGAGATGCATCACTTTTGATGTTTGCACCACCTACACAGACTACCGCTCCTCGTCATTCATCTGCGCTGCACATTCGGGAGGTATGAGAATTGCATTGTACATCTGGAATATTTATTGTGACTAACATTGTTTTATCTTGCAGCCTCCAATTCAATATGGGGTGACGTCAAGTCCGCCGATGATGATACGGGCCTCCAGATGTTTCCAAAGAGCAGTACACAACACCAAGGCTTGCAGCATATGTAGGGTAGAGCTCAGCGTTCACACTATACGCAAAGTTTGGAGACTTTGGTGGGCAGAGCTCCTGCGGCTTCGCTACCATGTTGTACGGTCAAGGCAAGAGCTTCTTTGCACCACGAGGGAGATTTTTATAGTCCTTCATTCACAACATTATTGCTGGTGGCTCACAGTTCGGCATGTTTCAACTAGGGGACATCGACCCTTACGGACCCACCTGTGAGCCTCTTGGACCACAAATTCTTCGAGAAAATGGAACGATCTCTATACTTCCTCCGAACCGAGACGCAACCTCCGGACCAATTGACATACCCCCACGGGATATGCTCATGCCCAACAAAAGACAAGGCAACACACAGGGAGGCAGATGTGGCGAGCAGATAGTAGTGGCTCAGATAGGTAAGCCATATCGCATCCCGCGCGATGCGTTAATTACATGTACTTCTACAAATATTTATAATGTATGAATTACAAAAGATGTCTAAGCAATTACTATGACTATGCGGGAGGCTTCTCATAAAATTTTGTTATTTTTGGAGCTCGTTTGCTGTATGTAACAGCTCCTACAAATATTGAAATCGTATGAATTTTTGAGCAACATTCACAATGGATAAAATTACCAAAAATTATATAGCTAAGTATGTTGTGTTAGGAGGCTACACATAAAATTTTGTTGTTTTTTGAGTTAATTTGCTATATTTGAAAATTCAAAAATTTAGTACACAAAAAAAATAAATTAGGGCAGGTAATTAGGCCGACTAATCAGCCGGCCAAATCATCTGGCTCCTGGTGGTGGGACGGCAGGCCACCTACCATCTGACCACAGGACGGTAGCTACTACGTGTCTGCCAATGCGCACTGCCGTCCGGCCATCGAACGGCAAAAATACCATTTTTGTCAATATGCTATGTATACTGCCATTTTTGTAAATACAGTGCCAAACAGTGCTAAATATACTAAAAAGTTAGTGACCTGGATGTGTATGTGACGTACTAGCTCTCAAGCCCGTACGACCTGAGCGTGTGCATGAATCAATGGATCTAGAATTTTATCTATCTCAGGCTAAATTCTAATATATTAACATCATAAAACTAATGTTAATTTATACCTACATCATGGCATAACAAAGGTAAGCTATAAATGCATCATTGACATAAAACTTTAGCTCAGTGCTTCAATAGAAAATGTAATAAGAAAAATATGGTAAAAGATAAGTATCACGGGGAGTGACCGAGTGAGTGATGTGACGCAGTGGGGTAACACGTGCATGATGAAGTGGTGAGCGTGTTCCATCCGATTCTCCCTGGATAGATCATCAGTTTGGTAGATGCAGATTTGGATGGATCAAAATTAAGTTCGCCACTACAACTCAGAAAGCTTTGTGGCTCATATAGCTAGCTAGGAAGAAAGTAAAACCGGGTGTCGGGGTGTGTACCTATAAAGTATATAACGGCTTGAAATATCACCAAAATCTGCAGTTGTTCAGCTGTTCATGTAGGAAACAAAGAAAGAAATTGCTTCTGTGTTTTTATTTTTTGAGAGGAAGAAATTGCTTCTGTATTTTTTATTTTTTGAGGGGAAGAAATTGCTTCTTTCTTATAGTAAGAAAAAATTCCTTCTTTTTCTTTTTCTGAACTACATAAGAAATTGCTTCTTTTTTAAGTCAGAATAAATTGCTTGTCTTTCTTTTTGAACTATAGTTGAATATCCGTACTTTACTATAATTGAAAAGAATATATTATCTCAACATATCGGGTCAATATCATCGAGATCGACATGCCCGACCCACACCCTTGGCTCCATCTCCGCGTTCGAATGTGTCATGCCTCGCACGCTCGGCTCCACCATGTGCTCGAGCTTTGGTGTTTTTTTTGTTTTGTTATTAGAGAATTTTTATAAAGACTTATTTATATGTTGATAGATTGTTTTTTCTATTTTTTGTTAGAGACTATTTTAGAAAGGTGAAAGGAGGAGTTGGGAGTAGAGATGGCAATCGGGCGCAGCGGGTATGGATAGTGCTCGCCCATACCTGTCGCCCACGAGCATACCTGTTTACCCGCGAACTGAGTGCATCACATTCCCGTGAATATATTTTTGTCGATTCTTAGTTGCAAGTTCACATACGGAAGAAAATTGGTTGAAGACTTCTCATGTTAAGGAAATACACATTTGTACATCCAGAACAATAACATAAAACTGATATTGAAGTAGACTTGCCTGCTTACCAAACAATGAAGCAATAAGCGAAATGATGCGTTCTTCTAGCTCCTCCTGATAACTCTCTTATTTGTTTTTCTTGTTCACAGGAATCTGAAAACCCATATCTCGGAAGAATTTTAATATGCTTACAAGTATCTCAGAAAAACAGCAATAAGTTAAAAATCGAAATGCGGCGAGCTGTTTTGTAATAGAGGCCAGCTTGAGTTAAACTATTTCTTAAAATAGAGAAACTCCAACCTCACCTACTGCCTTATCAGCCAATTTTCATATCAATCTTTTCTCTAATTCTATTACCTCATAATTTCCATTGAAACATGAAACACAGTGTATGTCGCTATGGCAGGATTTATACAACAAAAGGGAAGACAATGAAGCAAGATAAATTTGATCAAATCATAAAATTCCAGCCAGAAAACTCAACTAATAGGTTGTTTCGTATAACTGAAAGGCAAACATGAGATCTTGTTATGGTATGGAAAATCAGGACACAACCAGCTATTATTGGATTTTGAGCACAACAAATATTTTCTAATCCTTCAAGTTTACTTAAATAAACAATATATACAATTTCCATATAACCTTGTTGGCAATTGTAATGTCAGTTAATCTTATACAGGAACTTGAAATCATTTCTATCTATTTTCAGTTTTACAATAGCAATGAAAACTATAATGGGCCTAATGGTAGTCCATGAACATATGAACTTGCAGGAAATAGTGACAAATTTTGTTCCCTTACAAAGTACTACATCACAACATTAATCGATACCCAAACATCTAAAATCTTAGAAGAGAGAGTGGAAATGAGTAGGAGCAGAGGCCACTTTCCTTACCCATCGGCTTTGACAAATCTCTCTTTGTTCTCCATCGGCATCAGCACGCAACAGAGGTAGTCGAATAGGTTCTCGAGCATCTCCTCCTCGTCGGAGGTCTTTGGATCCCTGGACTTGTACATGGCAATGGCTTCACAGCAGCCGTCGACCCGTTTATCCGCCCAGCGCTTCGGTTGGCGAGACTATTCGGAGGAGGATGGCGAGGATCTCGGAGGCGTACTGCTTGTTGGCGTCAAACTCGCAGGCTTTGAGGTGAGCGAGGAGCCAGCGGAGGAGCTTGGTGCGGTTGCAGACGAGGTTGGCAAGGTGGGGGCGAAGGTCGAGGAGGTTCTTGAGGACGGCGAGGGTGTGGTGAACGGCCTCGCCCTCGTCGGGGTCGGCTTTGGAGAAGCGGGAGAGGTTGTGGATGAGGAGGTCGAGGGCGTTGGCGTCGGCGAGGGACTGGACCCCAGCGAGGAGCCGAGGAACGAGGAGACGAGGTTGAGGAATGAGGGCGAGGAGACGAGGAATGTGGGCGGCGGCTGGGGAGTCGAGTGGAGTCGAGACTTTCGAAGGCGTGGTATGAGTTAGGGTTTTGTTATATCGCGGGTAAACGAGCGAGACGGGTACGGGTGGAGCTTACCCATACCCGTGCCCGTTTATCCGATGGGCAGAGAGTTCTCCCCATTTGCCCGTCGGCAAAGAATATATTCCATACCCGACTCCATTAGGGTATTTACCTACGGACACATAGGTAAATGGGCACAATTGTCCTCCCTAGTTGGGAGGTGGAATAGCCTGACACCTATAGCCCACATGTCTGCGCGTCGTTTAGGAGGTAGGGGCAGCCGGAAGGGGAGGGGGTGGGATGAATAAATCACATCATTAACAGGTTCTGTTCAAGTAGTATACCATAAAGATATTATGTAAAGCTCAGGACTTCAAAATGTGCTCGACGATTCCATTCTTCTTGGAACAAATTAACACTTTTTGTCGATGACACTTGGGCCGGCCTAGGCTCAACTAGGTCTGCATGACCACGATGTCAGGCCAGTGGTATTCCTTTTCCGTTTAAGCAAGGCCTTACTTCCTCCTGCACTTGCTACAATAAGTGAGCCCTTCGGCCTTTTCCGACCTCAAATATCCCATGAACTAAGGATAATGTGATCGATGCGAATTATCCAACGGATTGCAAATCAACAACCTTTTTCCTGATGGGAAACAAGTTACCTATTCACCTTATGTTTCTTTTTTCATATTATTTTTAGTCGGTACCTGGCTCACGAACGCAAGTAGCTCTATTATTTTGGAATAATAGATGAAACCTAGTCAAATTTCCCCCATCAAAAATTACTACCAGAAGAAGTTAAAGCAGCACACGTTTTTTTCTTAGCTACGGCTAATGGTTTTTGACTCAAACGTAAACGTTTATGCAAACGAACCTAATACAGATAAACTATTTCGAAAAGCTATCCCGATAAACTGCTTCGAAAAGACAACAGAAAAACTATCCCAATTATTTGTTCCAAAGAAGATATAAGTAGGGGTGGAAACGGATCGGATACGATCGAATAGTCTCAAGTACATGTACAAATACGAATCCATATTTTTAAAATGAATACAAATTCGAATATTATCAAATACGGATACGAATATTCTCGAATACGAATACAGATATTTTCGAATACAGATTTTCTCGGATACGAATATCGGATAAAACGGATTCCTAGCGGTTTTACCGATTTTTCACCGATTTTTGACCCGTTGCCGGTTTTAAACCGCCTAAATTCAAATTTTGAATCACAAAATTTGTACGGATTTTTTATGGGTTTTAGAAATGAATCGAATAGTCTCGAATACGGATACGAATATTCTCCAATACGAATATTCTCAAATACGGATATGAATATTCTCAAATACGAATACGAATATTTTCGAATACGGATTTTGCTTACCATATTCGTGTTTTCTCGGATACGAATATCGGATAAAATGAATTATCCGTTACCGTTTTCCACCCCTAGATATAAGCTATAAGCCAAAAATAATAAGTAGAAAACCAACTTGTACTTCATTGATACTCATCAGTCATCTATATCTCACTAATTATACCAACCGATTAAGAACTAAATATTCACTAATGATAACACTATTGTAGTTCCTTAAACAAAGACCAAGGTAATTAAACAGATGAGGCAACTATGCCGATGTAGTCGAAGTTCAACGGACTCACCACGCTTGCCGTCCCGCTCCGCCACCTCGCCGAGCGCCACGCCTGGCGCGTCCGCCCTCAACCTCCACGCCGCCGCCGAGCCGACGCCATTGACCGAGCCGCCGCATTCACGCTCGCCGCGCTTTCTTCTCGGTTCAGCGCCACCCAAGAGCCTCCTCCCATCGGGCTCACGTTGTCCGGTACCCGTGGGTCGGCGAAGAGCTCGACCGCCGCCTGGGCCCTTGATCCAAGACCGACCGCCGGCATGGCACGGTGTGAGCCACGATAAGGTGCGTTCCGTCGTGGTGGCGAGCGGTCCGTCCAGCCGACGCGCGCCGCCGCCCACTGAGGACGCGGCCGCCGGAGACGCCGTAGGGGCTCCAGCCCGCCGCCGGCGAGGCTCTCGCGCCGTGACAACGCGCTGCCGCGTCGGCCGGCAGGGGAGGTGAAGGCTCCACCGCGTGCTGCTGGTCATTATCGGCAGCCGACGCCGCCGCACGAGGGAACCAGGGAGGCGGCGAGGAGACCGAAGAGGAGGGGGAGAAGCCACGACGTCGCCGAACTGCGCCCCATGCTGCTACTGCTGCACCGATCGAGCCGCACGCGCGCAAAAGCCCGAAGCACGATGACGACGAGGAGGAGGGAAAAATCCGTGGTATCGCGGCCTGTCAGATTCGGAGCTTTGCTTTGCGGCAGGTGCGGCGCGCGAGCCGGTTCGCCTTTTGTCTTCCTCCAATATTTCAGACAGATCGGATACATCAAACTGAAAACAGAAATTTCGGAGACTCGATCGATAGCGAAGAAAACACTACAGAAGTGAAAATGTTCATGTCGAAAGAAAGTTCATCTCACTACAAATGTTCCCTTTTACCATCTTATAAGATAATCCGATCGTCCATGGAATATCTGTGTGACAATTCATACAGAAAATGCGTCTCATCCTTTTGTCATGCCAAATACACATGACCCAAAAAAAATGTTTATACCAGATGGTTAGCAACAAACAAGGTTCGCATTGCGTCCTGTGCCTGAACATGATGAAGTGAGAATCATGTTCGTTTCGCTAACTTCTGCATGACTTGCAAAAAACAGGGTACCGTACGGAGAGAGATTACCTGTCAGGCCAAACTCCCTTTCAAGATCAGGTGGAGTCAGCATATCATAGCCTACCACTCATGAGCTAAAACCAGGTGCATATTCATCGATCAAGGAAAAGCATCTTCCAGCAAAGGATTTCTGAAAATTAGTGTTGATCAAAATGGTCAATGGTCGGAAGGTAAGCCCAAATTCAGAAATATACTTCACGGATAGTGACGGATGACGATGCTTAAGGGCATCATCTTCATCAACTCTGTTCAAGTATGGGTAAACAATATTTACGGGGCAATATACACAGCAATCTGTGTGGGTCGTGGTAAGGCGAAAAACTTAAACACAGAGTGCGTAATCAGGCCAAAATGTAGGGAGGGCCAACTTACTATAAGAGTAGAATCCTGCCAGCTGCCTTGTGAAAGCTTGTACGCGTGTAATGAACAAAAAGATTAATAACATGTCGACCTATACCAAGGACAAAGAAAAGATGGAATTTGAGTCACCCATGACTCCATGTAAAGTATATACACAATATGAGATATAACAACCGTAGAAACATCCAAAATAACCTTGAACACATGAATTGTAAATTGCAAATACAATTTACATAAAACAGACTCCATATATGTTTCTTGCTCCCATGAGTACACTAAGCACGAAGGGAGGGAGATGTACTAAGACTGAGCGACCCCCAAGAGGGCCAAGGGCAAGCTCTTCCTTATGATGGCTTCACTTCCTCCCGCTGCTGTTATGGCGGTCTCGTACACATGAACGGACTCTACTGGGTTGAAGCTCCCCGTGTACTTGGTGACCTCTGGCATCCAAAATAGCACTAACTATGCTGTGGCTTGCAGGCCTGGACTCAACAAGTTCGAATGGTCAATAAGATGGACAACCTCATGGGCGGGAGCCCCTTGAGGTGGGGGGCGCGAGGGAGGTTCGACATGGAGTTAGGTGCGATATCTTGCACTAGACCTGAGGTAGGCCAACCCTTGGTGTCTGCGGCTCATTCCCACGCCCCTTGTCGAGGCCGGGGCTTCTCACCACACTTGGTCAAGTTGTGCTTGGAGATCGTTAGCTTCTTAGACTCTGGTCGAAGGTTGCAGATTCACCTAGGCGCAGGGGGTGCGAGCGAGGTCCGACATGGAGTTAGGTGCGAGATCTTGCACTAGACCTGACGTAGGCCAGCCCATGGTGTCTGCGGCTCGTCTTGTCGAGGCCGGGACTTCGGCCAGCTCAACCCGAAGGGCCACGAATCTGCTGGCGCTGGGCGTAGGAGGAAATCGTTTGATTGGCTGCATCCCGGCTAGCCTTGGGAACTTGACACACCTCCGTTCATTGGATCTCTCTGCAAATCAGTTGTCTGGACCAGTGCCTTCGGAGGTAGAGAATCTGCTTGACCTGACCATTTTGGCAGCCTCCAGTAACAGATTGACATGTCCCATCCCTCTTGGAATAGGGAAGCTTGCACAACTTACTGATCCAGCACTAGACCATAACCTCTTCACCGGATCAATACCTCCAAGACCGGGGAACTTAACCAAGCTTAAGACCGTGTACTTGGATACAAACATGTTGTTAGGATCTATCCCCCTCAAAATTGGCAATCTTTCAACTTAGCCATTTCAGTGGGAAATAACAGCCTCACAGGCCCAGTCGATTCCTTCTGGGCCAACATATCTAATCTAGGTAGGCTCTATCTCTGGGGTAATCAACTAACTGGTCCTATCCCAGGTGAGATTGGGATGTTAGTGTTAGGAAACCTGGATTCTATCTAGAGTCCTGATCTAATTGGGCACCCCTACCGTAGACTATAAATAGGGACTTATAACCCCCTCATTATGTACCCCGATGCAATCTAAAGCAATAAAGAAAGACCAGGAGTTCTCTCTACCTCTCTGTGTTCAATCTATTATTCTGTGATTCTGTGTTCAATCTATTATTCTGTGATTCTGTGATTGATTCGTTCTGTGATTCTTTTCGCGTTCTAGACTGAAATTCTACGGTGCAAATCCACCCTAATTTACCGCGAGCAGACTTGAAGTCGCCGGCACAATGTCGATCGGTAAATTATGAAACGGGGTAGATGTTGATTGCACTGTAGATTAGATGCAAATCCGCCCTAAATCTACCGCGAGCAGATCTGAAATCGTCGGCACAACGTCGATCGGTACATTGTGAAAAGGGGTAGATGATGATTGCATCTTAGATTGAAAACTATATGCATTACGTTCCAGTTTATTTCCTGCACACCAATTGCATGAAAAAAAAAGGGAAAATTTTTGCATAACCCATGTTCGGATCTTGCATGGCTATTACATAAGAAAAAAAGAGGCCGCCGCCCGGAGTCGACATGGATCGCCGCCCGGCCGCCGCCGTCCCGCCGACAATGCCGATTGATGTGCGCCGCATGCGCGCCCTCGAAAGCACGCCCGCACGGCCGCTTCCCCGCACGAGGCGCCACCATCGCTGCCGCCGGATTTGCGCCGCATGCACGCCTCGGTTAGCGCGCCATCTGCAGTTCGCACGCCTCCACCTCACCGCATGGCACCGCCGCCAGCCGCTCATTCGTCGCGCTCAGGCGCAGAAACCGCTCAGAAGCCGCCATCGCCACACCGCTCCGCCACCGCGCCGCCGCATCTGCGCCGGCGTTACTGAGCCGCCGGCCGCGCCGCCTACCACCGGCACCGCCGCTGCCGTGGCCCGCTTGCGCCGCGACGCGCACGCTGCCTCCGCCGCCGTGTGGCCCCGCTGGGCTCGCGACGCTCTGCCAGACCGCCGCCCAGCCGCCCGCGCCGCGCTCACGCAAGGCCACCTGCCGCGCTTCGCATGCGCTTCGCGCCGCGCGCTTCGGCCGCCGTGCCGCTCGCTCCCGGCAGCCAAGCCGCCGCTTCAGCCACCGCTTCACCGTGGCCAAAGATGGCCGCCGCAGCGACCATCCGCGCCGCTGGGGATAGCCCGGCCGCATGCCGCCTCAACCGGCCACACATCCATGCCCGCTAGGGCCAATGACCAGCCACCGCCACGAAAAAAGGGGGCAGGAAACCCTAGCCGCCTTGGGTAACCGGCCGGGTGGGCTGACGGCCACATGGGCCGCTCCGCCGAAAGAAAAGCAAGCCATGGGCCGAAGTAACGTGGGCCGGGAAGGGGAAAATCCGGCCGGGCAAAGGGGGGGCGTTGGGAATTTCGCAAGAACGCCCCCAAGTTTTAGAAAAATTACCGAAAGCCCTTAAAATTTACATTCAAGTCCCGAAATTTTGCATAGAGGCTTCAATAATTCTGAAAATTACGAATAAGCCCTCAAATTTACGAGTTCGAATTTTGCGAAAACCCTCTCAGAAATCGAAAATTGCGAATTTTCTCTCAACTGAAATTTTTGCGTAAAACCCTCTGGAATTGCGAATTTGTTGAAATTTTATATTTTAGCATAAAGGGCCTCTGAATCGAATTTTGCATCAATTTTAGCATTTGAAGCATATTTATTTCTGCCATTATTACTTTCTGTATTTTCTGTATTTATTTACTATTTTGGTTAATTGTAATTGTTTAAATTGCTTTTAATCATCGAAATTAGCAGAAAATTATAGAAAATGCACAGAAAATTATGAAACATTATGGGAAACTATTGCACCACTTTATTTACTGTAGTAAATTTTCCATGCATGTTTACTGCAGAAACTTATTTTATTTCGTTCATACACATGTAGATGATCGGAATTTCGAACCGGAGTTCGAGGAGTCGCCCAAAGATGGCCGAAACTATCTCGACATGGGCATCCGATGTCGAGATTGTGCTTGGGGCCTAAGCTCAGCGCAGCTATTGGGATAAGCGCATGAAAGACGCTAGACCCACACCCGAGGAGAATGATCAGCACTTCATTTTCTCAGCACCATCTCCGCTCAACTCTCAAGAATGAGTATATGGCGAGAGAAATGCGCTTAGCACTGGACCGCACTCAAGAAGCGGTTTGAGAGGCTCAAGTACACTATTCTTCCTCAAGCAGAGCAGGAGTGGATCAGACTGAGGTTTGCCGACTTTAAAACGGTTGGGGAGTACAATTCTGCCTTGCACAGGATTTGTACAAACCTTAAACTCTGTGGCAAGGAGATCACAGAGGACCAGAAGATCGAGAAGACCCTGTCCACTTTCCACCCCAGTGTTGTACAGGTTGCCCGCAACTATCGTCAAAATGGCTACAAGGAGTATGCCGAATTGATTGATATGATGCAGGTAGCCGAGGCTCCGGACGAACTTCTCCGCAAGAATTACGTCTCGCAGCCACACAAGCGACTCACCGCCATGAAGCCAACGCTAGCAGCCTCAAGGTGCGAAAGCCCTTGATGAAGAAAAGGGGGACGAAGGGTAAGATCGTTGCCCAGAAAGGCAAGTCAGATGCTCCAAACGACAAAAAGGCTAAAAAGAGTGACAAGACCTATGGCCAGCAGAACCAGGGTTGTTACAAATGTGGCAAGTGGGGACATTGGTCGCGGATATGCAAAGCACCGCAACATGTCATTGATGCCCACCAAGCTCAGAAGAAGAATGGCAAAGGGCAGCCTGAAGCCCACTTTGCAGCCATTGAGGGGGAGCAGCCTGGGCAGCAGCCTGAGCAGCTGCCGGAGATGATGGAGATTGAGTCCATCTCGGTAGCAGCACCTCCTTATGACTTAGAAGCAGCCACTGCTATGATCTCTCTTGAAGAGAATGTCACTGCTGAGAAAATAGCCGAAGAAGTCGATAGTTTTCTAGTTGATTCCGCTTTGATGCACGTAATGCATGGGATGTTAATTGTCATTTATTTCGTGTTATGGACAAGTTTAGAACTTGCATGGTTGGTGCTTTAGGATTTTGCTTTCGTAATGGTTGGATGATTTTGGAATAAAGCATTCATTTATTCAGTTTATATTGGCATTATATGTTCTGATATTAGCGTATTTTATTTATGTGTTGAATGCCTTCTAATACATGTTAATTAAATACGTTATATTAGAACACGTGTGGCGCCCTATGGAGGAAGTATGCCTTGTCGACAATGCGCACAACGAATACCATCTTAAGAGAGACTAAGTATTTCCAATCGATCCGTAAGAGCAATGGCGACCTTACGACAATCGCGGAAGCGATACGTGTATAATCGGTTCCTAAGAGCCACAATTATACTTCCCATGGGCACAACTTTGGTCATTGAAGAAGCCTTATTGTACCCGAATCGACTAGAACTCTCCTAAGTTTTAAGGATATTCGCCAATGGTTTCCACGTTGAGATCGACGAAGAGTACGGTAGGAATACCGCTCATCACGGCGTGAAGAGAATGGCAAAGAATATTAGAAAAGCTTCCTTCACTTGAAACAGGCTATATTATACCACAATTAAAGCGCTGCAGTGTACACTTGCTTTGAAAATAGTGTTTAGAAGCTCAACTCTTACATCTCGGCATGATGATTAGGCCACCCAAGTCTTAGGATGATGAGAAACATAATAAATAACTCACATGGGCATAATATTAATGTGAAGAATTTCCGAATCATGAAGATTTTGTGTGCCCTGCATGTGCCACCGGGAAACTAATTACTAGACCCTCCACTCTGAAAGTGAAGGACAACGCCGGAGAATTTACTTCAAAGGCATTTGATGATTATTGCATGGCGATGGGAATTGCAGTTGAGCACTCAGTATCGCATGTCCATACTCAGAATGGTTTGGCAGAGGCTTTAATTAAAAGAATTAAATTTATTGCCCGACCCTCTTGCATAAAAGTAATTTGCCACTACATGTTGGGGACACGCATCCTTCATGCAGCGAATCTCATCAACCTTAGACCTTGACCTACAACATCCATTCACCTATGCAATTAGCGCAAGGGTCACCACCGAAAGTTTCCCATCTTAGGAGGTTTGGATGTAAGGTTTATGTACCGATACCACCTCCGCAGTAATCGCAATGGGCCCACTCCGCAAGACGGGATATACGTTGGTTATGAGACGCATCCATAATCGGTATTTGGAACCCATGTCGAGATTTGCATCTTGCCCGCGATTGCATTTTTGATGAGGATAATTTCCCGTCATTAGGGGGAGGAAATCAATCCGTTGATGAAAAATATTGGGAAATTACGTGGGAAGCCACGGGAATTCATGCACATGACCCGCGCACTAGTGAAACTGAAAAAGAGGTCCAGAAGATCATCGACTTGCAAGCATTAGCAAACCAACTGCCCGATCACTTTAGTGATTTGAAGAGCGTGATTAAGTCGCATGTGCCTGCACGCAATGCACCGGAGAGGGTTGAAATACCAAAGAAAATTGAAGGTATCCCTAATCCCGTCCAGAGGCCTCAGAATAAAAGGACGAGAACTCCGGTTCCTTGAGTCCAAAGTAACCGGGACGCCTGCGTGAAAAGGATAAGAGAGATTTATCACGGTGATCATTGAAGTCCCCTGAATCGAGAAGGGAGCCGCTTGAGACTGCACGAGTATGACACCTTCAGAAAAGGCATACCGGATATGAATATCCCCATCGGCATGGATGTGTGCGCACACATCGGAGCCGAAAACTAAAGGACTTGCCACCGCAATTGAAAGAAGCGATCGCAAGGTGAAGCTTCGAAGAAGCAACTCATGAAGAAATAGCTATAAATTATGTGCACACGGGAGAATCCTGAATAGGACAACAACTAATATCGATATCTACTGCAAAGAAAATTGCCACCATCATCAATCTTGATCCCGAGCTCGCATCGCTCACGAATGTAAGAAAAGATCAGATTGGGAAGATTGGAAGAAGGCAATAGCAATCGAATTGCTATCTCTGAATAAAAGAGAGGTGTTTGGGCAGATGTCGCACACCTCCCCACATACACCCGTTGGGCACAAGTGGGTATTTGTTCGAAAGAGAAATGAAAGAAATGAAGTAATGAGATACAAAGCAAAATGGTAGCCCAAGGTTTCACTCAACGTCCCGGAGTTGATTATGAAGAAACCTACTCCCACCATGAGCGGAATTACCTTTAGATACTTGATCTCAATGGCGGTGAACTTGAACTTGGAAATGAAATTGATGGATGTTGTGATTGCATACCTTTACTGTAACTTGGATTCGAGATTTATATGAAAGTCTCTCAAGGAATCCCTCTCCGAACCAAGACAGAGCAAATAGAAATCAGACAATGTGAAACTCGAGAAAGTCACCGTATGGATTGAAACAATCTGGAAGAATGTGGTATAATCGCTTGAGTGACTTTCTCGCAAGAAAGGCTACACTAACAATGAAAACTGCCCTTGTGTATTTATACGGCGATCCCGAATGGATTCGTATAATCTCGTGTATGTAGATGATCTCAATATCATCGGACAGCCAAGACATAAAAGAAGCAAGCTCCTACTTGGAGTCGAATTTGAAATGAAAGATTTGGGCAAGACCAAGTTTTGCTTAGGCTTGCAGCTTGAGCATGTCCTCGAAGGAGTCTTGGTACATCACGACCTACACCCAAAAGGTGCTCGAAAGGTTTGGCTTTGAGAAGGCATTTCCTCGAAAGTACCAATGATCGATGAGGTCTTTACAAAGAAGAAAAAGATCCTTCCCACCAAGGGAAGAGAGGAGGAAGTCCTGGGACCAGATTCCCATACTTGAGTGCAAAGGGAGCACTCATGTATTTAGCAAACTGCACTAGACTGGACATTGCATTTGCCGTGAACTCAGTAGCAAGGTGCAGCAGAGCCCACCAAAAGGCATTGGCGGGCATAAAGACATTTTCCGATACCTCCAAGGTAGCAAGGACCTCGGATTGTTCTACGTAAAGAATCAAGATCTGAACTTGATAGCTATGCGAGATGCCGGGTATCTCTGAGACCGCATACCGCTAAGTCACAAAAGGCTATGTATTCTGTGTGGTGGAACCGCAATTTCATGGAAATCGTCTAAGCAAAGCCCGTAGCTACTTGCGAACCACTCGAAATTAAGCATCAGTATGAAGCCGCACGAGAGTGCGCTTGGCTCGCCGAATGGTTCACCACATCCAGCGATCATGTGGGATGAACATTGTGCAAACCCTCACAATTATCTATGAAGATAATGCCGCTTATGCTGCACAAGTGCAAACGGGCTATGTGAAGAGTCATCTCACAAAGCATATTAACCCCAAGTTCTTCTATGCACATGAATTGCAAAAGATGGACGAGATTAAAGTATCGCATACTAAGTCATGTGAAAATCTCGTAGATTTATTCACTAAGTCACTCCCGCATCTAGCTTTGAAAGGTGCGTGCGTGGAATTGGAATGATGAGACTTAGAGAAGTGCAGAATCGGGGAGAATTCTCACAAGCCCGCTAATAAATCTTGATCATGAAGATTAAGTACCCAAAATAAAGTCCAGCAAACCAAATGAATTTGGATGAATTGTATTCTTTTCCCTTGACGAGTTTTCCATGAAGTTTCTAATCGAGGTTTTTAATGAGGCAATTCGTGCATCGCAAAGATCACATGTATCATGTACTCTTTCTCCAAATTTTTCCCACTGGTTTTTATGGAGTTTTGACGAGGCATGAGCATATTGGGTGAGTGCCCAAGGGGAGTGTTAGGAAACCCGGACTCTATCTAGAGTCCCGATCTAATTGGGCACCCCACCGTAGACTATAAATAGGGACTTAGACCCCCTCATTATGTACCCCGATGCAATCTAAAGCAATAAAGAAAGACCAGGAGTTCTCTCTACCTCTCGTGTTCAATCTATTATTCGTGATTCGTGATTGATTCGTTCTTGTTCTAAGCGGAGAATCGCTCGACCGGTCTCCAGCGTCGGTTCCTCAATAGTTAGCACAGCTCACATCGCTAGAGCTGTGCGATAATCTTTTGACAGGAGCCATCCAGTGCAGCTTGAGGAACTTAACCAAGCTAGACATACTGTATCTCTACGACAACATGTTGTCCGGGCCTATACCTCAAAAATTAGGCAATCTTGTGAGCTTATCAACCTTGGCATTACACATGAATGATCTGACAGGTTCAATACCTGGCTTTTGGGCTAATTTCTCTAGACTAAACGTATTGTACCTCTTCAAGAACCGTCTTCAGGGTCCTATCCCCCCTGAAATAGGGAATTTGGCCAGATTGACCGATCTATAACTACTCGAGAATAATTTGACGGGGCCAATTCCTTCGAACCTTGGCAACTTAACCATACTTATCGTGTTACAGCTCGACAGGAACAAACTCTCTGGCCCGATCCCGCCAGCATTTGGAAATTTAAGAAGGATCGTCAACCTTACTGTAACAATCAATGTCTTCTATTAACCTTAAGTGACGTGTTACGACGTTAAGTGAGATGAATTATGTAACTAATTATCTAAAATATAGGGGAAATTTAAACTTTTCTGTGTATCCGTCTAAATTGAATTTAGACACTGACGAGCGGTAAACAAATAAGTTACCATCGACGAGGACGAAAATCATTTTGTATAGACTAGAGTAAGAAATAGAATTTAATTGCATGATAAGTAAAAGCATTCAACTTAATTAAAATACACATAACAATCCGTAGTACAACAGTGTAATTATTATCGTTCTTGTACAACAAATCAATTTACAATCATCGAGCTACAATTAAAATTGGTTTAAAATTAAATAAAGATATTACAGCTCTTTACATTAATAACGACAGTATAAATTACTGTGAATTTATAATTCTCGGTCCCAACCGAATGACTGTCTCACAGACCTAGATAACTACAACACAACTGCAATTAATTAGCAAATTACAGAACAGTAATTACATCGGTAGCATTTCATATAAGTATACAATTTATCAGAAACTGTAGAAATTAATTACATGCATCCCATACTATATAACAATTATGAATTGCCGGACAACCCAAACGAAACATAGTTTCAATTGCGAAATGAGCAAATAGAAAGACACCGAAAAAGACCGAACAAAAGAAAATAATTAAAGAAAGAATTGCCATCGGAGCCCTAGAGGTTAATTTCGGGCAAGGCAGTCCGTTCATGGAGATACCTAACCATCCGGAGGCCAGTCGACACCTCTCACAACCATAGAATCATCACTGGGCATAAGCAAGCCTGAGTTATTCTCAAAAGACATATAAACTAGAAACTATCCCCAAATCACCAAAATACCCTCATGCATCCACACGGCAACAGGAGAGCCAGTAAAACCCTTCTGGGCACCTTAGTCACAGAGAGGGACAGTATGACAATCGAGAAGGCACCGCACGGCCTCCAGCACAGCACAATAGGGCAACAAAGCCAACCGGTGAGAAGAGAAGGGAGAAGAAAATTCACGACACCAGCAAGCTACTTCTATTCTCTTTCCTTCCCTTCCCGTTCCAAACCTCCAAAACCCTAGCACAACCAAATCTTGTCAGCCACCACAAGGCCAGAACCAAGACAAACCAACGGGAGCCAGGAGCCAAGCCGCAGAGCATCAAGCTGTAGGAGGATGAGGCCACGGCCAGTCGGCACATGGCCAACCACAAAAGCAACCACCAAGAGCAAGCCTTCTTTCCTTCCCAAAGCAACCAAACCGATAAAGGTAGCCCACTATTCAATTTCAATAATAGCATCAAATTCTTAGAAGTAAACCATGCATAGTCCATAGCCAATAAGCAACTAGCCAAATGTCACATAGCATCACTAGAGCACCATGGAGCCATCACAAAGATTACAAGCCGATGGTAGAGGAATAGAGGCAAGGGAGCAAAAGTTACCAAGAAGGCAAGCCGTCGTAGGGCCAGGTGAACTCCACGCACCCGATGGCTATCTCTTGCTCCCCTGGCGCATGGGGTAACCTCGAGCCCCGTCGTAGCCACCAAACCCCACCCTCGGTTTAGTTCCAAGAATCAAAAACAACAAGTCAAAATTTAAGATACACTTAAATAAATCGAGAGAGGGAGAGGGGTAGGAGAGGAGAATAGGAGTAAAGGGGGAGGAGGAGAAGATGAATTGGAGCCAACGGGCAATAGCCCCAAACCTACGGTTGACCTAGGGTTAATAGGGGAGGCACGGGAGCTTGGGCGATGTGGGCTAGAGTTGACGTAGAGGGTAGAGCCGGCTGCGCTGATTGAGGGAAGCGGTCGAGGCTAAGCCTTGGTGGCAGAGACACCGTAGGTGACGCGAAGGCGGTGGTGCCATGGGCCAGGACCGAGCTGAGGTGAGGAAGTGCAGGGCAAAGCCGGCGATAGGGGCACCCTAGCCTAGAAGAGGGAGGAGTTCAAGGCGGCGAGACACCGGGGAGCTGGAGGCGCGGCGGCGAGACACGATCTGGATCGGGAGGGAAGGAGGCGGTTGAGTGAGGAAAGCAGCCAGGAGAGAGAGAGAGGTGAGAAATGAGGGAGCCGGCTGGGTAAGGAAAAGAAAAGGGGGGAAAAGAAAAGGAAGAGAAAGAAAAAAAGAATAAGAAGAAAAAGAGGGAAGAAAAAGGAAAAATAAAATAAAATAGGCCAAAATAAAATTATGCAGGTGAGATTTTACTAATTTTAGAAATACTCGCTAAAAGATGTGCTTTATAGGAGTCTCATCATATAAGAGTTGTCGCAAGTAATAAATTAATTAGATGTCCCAAGAATTACGAAATTGAATTTTAGCCATGTAAAAATAATAGAGATTCATTTAAGAACTATCCAAGACTTAGCATAAATTCTCCGTGTCGACTTAATATTATTAAATTTCTACGCACATAAATAACATCAATCGAATAAGGTCAATTATTAACTGACAAATTATAAGATAAGTCAGAAACCTTCGGAAACTATTTTTAAACGAAGTGAAAAGCTAGAAATCACGCTAGCAATTTAGTATAAATCAATCAATTAATCATGCCATGTTATCTCCTCATGCCATAGATTAAATCATAGAAACCCAAAATATTTCTCAAGTTATTATAATAAATAAAATGCCATCAATAGATTAAATTATAGCACGTACTGATTAAATTAGTATATTGTTGTTTAAACCCCTGGTTAGTTGTATTAAATTACAAAACCTTCCTAGTAAATATTTACGGCTATTACCATAAATTAGGTGATGTCCATAGGCAAAAATTAGTATGCGTATGAATTAAATTATTACAATATCATTTGGATCGCCCTATCGCATATTTAAATGCCCAGTTAATTTATATTAGTCAATTATAAACCGTAGAAATCCACTAATAAGTATTCTGAATTATTAGAATAAATTCATAGCCATCAGAAGATTTAAAACTATTTGTGACGATTAGAATAACACACTTGATTCAAAATAGTACACGTTGATTTAAAATTATATGCAATGATTTAAATAGCAGTTAAATTGTAAAAATCTACAAGTGACAAAAGTAAAATTTATGGATCCCATAAGGAAGCCTGAGTATAGTTTAATGAATGAATGAATGAATTAATTAATTTAAAATCATTTTCTTTTGGATTTATAATTTAACTCGTCACACATGTACTAAATACGAGAAAAGTACCGAAACCAAGAAGGAAGAATTTATTTGAATAACCCTGAGATCTAAAATTGTTTAGAAAGGTAGATAAATACATACGTAACTACGAGAAATTAAATAGGCGTAATTGCATCCGTGAGATCGGCTAGGATTAATGTTCACCATTATTTGTACGCGTATCTATTTAATCGTATCGCAACGGTAAATGGTCGGAAATCAACAAAAGACTGAGTAACTTTTAAGTAAACAACCCAGTCTCACGCTAGGAAAATAACATCAAGTCATCACTGACGTATTTTAATTGCAGACGACAATCCAAGTCACGGGAAGGACTTCACCTGATCCTACTTGAATCCGAATATATGGTTAAAGTCCAGACAAGCATTCATTTGAGCAACTATTTTGCGTATATTCCATAAAACACACATTTCTATATTAATTCAGTATCACCTTGCATCAAAAATGTGAAAAGTATTTAACTCAAGGAAAGGCTACAAGAAAGAAGCCAAAGGAAAGAGATAAGTAGCAACTAACGGAGCAGTTGTCCACTTAGATTAATTAAGAAGGTGGGCAGAGGTTGCCTTGGCAGGTGATAGAGGCAGGTTTTGGGGCCTCTGTATAAGAATATAATGTAAGGAGTGACAAACTTCATCTGTGCGAACATACCGTACCAAAACGTATCAACCAACATCCTATCTGAGGACGGACAGACTAGTTATCATATTCTCCACATGGTTAAGTATTAATTAGGTGAGGAACCCACAAGATCTGGACCAGTACCGGGGTAAGGGATCCATAGCCGCAAGAACCTAGAACTAGTAAGTAGGCCAGAAGTGGGGGATATGGATCGCAAGAACTCAGGACTGGTCAGATACCAGAAGTGGGGTACGTGAAGGCGATATATTACACAGTTGGGTGTTGAGTGAAGGTCAGAAACCGTCCCAGCCAACAATTATGTTGCTTTTGGTGGGTCTGGGTGCGGGTGGTACACCGCCCCAGGCTGCCGCTTGTGAGTAACTGGGAGGAGATATAATATACTGATATAGATGTAAAAGTACTGTGCTCTGATCTGGACACCGCATATAAGAAAATGCAGAGATCTAGGAGCCACCAGGATCAGAGTGGTGATAGGTAAAGTGATACAAGCTTACGTAATACTATACAAATTATGAATTCATGCCTATCTCCAGAAAAGAAGAATTACAGAAATTTATGGAGTGTTTTTGCTGTTCATACGAATGTTCAGTAGTTTTCTAAATTAATAATTTAGAATTCTTTTAAAATCTAATGATCAAACCTTATTTTCTATAAATAATAGGAAACTCTATAGGAAGCACACGTCGTGCCCTCAAAGAGGAAAGTTTTGAAAGAAGAGAACAAACATCTTCAAAAATTCAAATTTACAAGCATCCGGACCAGTGCGATTCATTAATTAGTTTCACACAACTTTGCCTACAAACTGGCACGCGAAACAGTATACCAACACACCGACGAGTGGGCTCCACAAGTACCTCTCACCGAGTGTCTGTGCAGTGCAGCTCACCCAGAAGCCCAGACAGACACGACACCTCACCCAGTCCGTCCCTATAAAAGCCGCTCCATGCTTGTACCGCACCTCCACAACGGTACAGAAATCCAAATCCTAGCAACAATGCCGCCGATGTGAAATCCCTTCTAATAAACCCTAGTCCAATTCCAAATCCCCAATCCAAAATTCTAATTCCTAAGCTGTTTGCATGCCTCTCCTGCTTGGATCGGCTGGCGCTGCTGCAGCCGGAGCCGGAGGAGGAGGAGGAGCGGGTGGCCGCGCCGGCGCCGCCGTCTCCCTCGTCGACCACATCGCCTGCCCCGCTCGACGCGGCATCCCCCGTCTCCCACCTCGCGCGGTTTGAGGTCCCTTTCCCTTGCTAGATGTAAGCATGTAGCGCCTCGGTTTGGTCCCGACTCGATTCGCCTTCTCGTGGGAGATCGTAGCGAGAGCTCATGGGTGGGTTCTGTTCGTTTCGGTTTGGCATCTTGCGAGCGCGTGCGATTACGTGTGGGGATTCTTGTGTTCGATTTGGCCTGCTCTTTGTTTTGGCGTTGGTTAAATTGAGCCGTGTGATCGCGGAGAGGGGAGTGCGAGTTCCATGGATCGACTCGGTTTGGTCTGCGTTTTGGTTCCCTGTTGTTTTGATTCGACTGTCGAATTGTGCTTGGTAGGGGAGGGGTGAGGAGCGCGCTGTCCTAATTTCGTTTGTTTATGTCTGGTTAAGCTGAGGTTTTGGCTCTGTTCGTTGTGCGCTTGTGCTAATGACGAGGTGTGCGTTGGATTTGGCTTTCGTTTGGTACGATTCGACCACGTCTTGCGCTTGCGAGTTACGATTGTGAGAGAGTACGTTTTATCCGGTGGATTTTGTTGATGTTTCCTAATTCCCCGGTTAGCCCGTGCTTTTGTTCTGTTTGTCACTTCGTCGTGCGCTTGTGCCTAGGACGAGCCGACGAAACGTACGTATACGATTTGGTGTTAGGTTTAACTTAGGATTTTGCGTTGTTGCGCTTACGGACAGGACTGCGAGTTGAGCGGCGGATTTCTATTTTATTTATTTCGGTCTGAGTGGTCCGGTTTGTTGTTGTGCATGTGGCGATGAGTGCAATTTCATAGTTGCTTTTTATTATGTTTTAGTTTAGTTGGGTCTGAATGTCTGATTGACTACTTGACCTCTTGTCTTCATGATTTTCCTTACAACAAGGAATTGATGTTTTTCTTGTTGGCTTTTCGTTTTGATTTGATTTGTGCTTACGGGGAAGGGTGCCGTTCAAGGCAGGTTAATTTGCTTGCGTGGCTCGTGTGAGCCATTGTCCTTACGGTGAGGAGTGGGATTTGGGTGACAGGTTTATTTGCTACTTTATTTTGCTCGATTTGTTTCGGCCATTTTGCGTATGGCGAGGTATGCGATTTGACAATTGAGTTTGATTTGACGAAATAAGAAGAGAGCATTTTGTTATGGGTATGCTTGATTTGGTTATGTTTTGTTTGGTTTTGCTTGATTACAGTGAGGAGTGTGGTTTTTATTTTGAGAGCACGGTGAGGAGTGTGATTTGAGTGGTGGATTTCATTCATGTCTGCATTGATTTGCCCGAGCAGTCCTGATTTCCGTATGCTTGATTTGGTTATGTTTTGTTTGGTTTTGCTTTATTACAGTGAGGAGTGTGGTTTTTATTTTGAGAGCATGGTGAGGAGTGTGATTTGAGTGGTGGATTTCATTCATGTCTGCATTGATTTGTCCGAGCAGTCCTTATGGTGAGGTATGCGATTTGAGTAGTGAATTTGATTTGTCGAAATAGCCAGAGAGCAATTTATCCGGTGTATGCTTGGTTAGGTTTTGTTTGCTTGTCGTCAGTTACTTTGATTTTGGTTTGGATTGATTTGTGCATGTTGTATTGCTGTTGTGCTTCAAGATGAGCTTGTTGGGTGGTCGAATTTCTGTCGTAATTAAGGCATAAGTGTGCAGCTGGCTGGCCAGCTGAGTCTGAGATCTTCACACATCCGTGGTACTCTATGCTTTGCATAGTGATGCTAAATGTTGGTGTGTGTGACTGTTTGCATGATTATATGCATGCTAACTCTGTACTTCGCATGGTTGTGTACACAATTGCCAGAGTAATAATTAAGTGTGTGAAATGTGAGTATATCAGCATAAATATGCATCTACTGCTCTACAGGTACTTAGCTTCTCTATATATTGCAAATGCATTCATACTTGTTGGTCTTGCAGTGGTGTTTTAATTCCTTCTTAGGCCGCTTGCCACTAGTTTGCATGACACTCCCTGTAAGGAAGTGGAACTAAATAGTTTGTGTTTATAGTCCATGTGCCAACTTTATGAATGTTCCTCTTCATTGGTACTTTTTTTGTGTTCATAGTGTAGAATGTGAAAAAGGATTTTATTCTGCTGATTCTACACTCATCTCTGGCAATCATGCTAGTTGCTACCTTACTAGCATGCTAAAGAAGGTAACACAGGTCGAGTTGTGCTATTGACATTGTATCAGGTTATTTTAAGGTGCCTTTTTCTTTTACTCTTGTGCTTCTTTCGCTGTGTTTGTGCATAAAAATGGTAATTTAATTTATCTAAGCTGCATCAGGAGATTATTTATGCAATGAACCAGAGGGATGTGACCACGAAATTCAAAACTCCCACAAAAGATAACTTTTTGTACGTCTATGTGGAAGAAGAGTCATCCATCTAGGTAGTAGTTTTGTTTTTAGATTATATCTATAATACATATCCTACACATTAGCTCACTATTAATGTGGTTCATTTCTCTCCAACTTAATTGATCTAAGCTCAGGAGCAATGACCAAGGTAATGCAAGATATGGAATTGATTGACTAGAGATGACAATGGAAGTTGTGGAATGTGATCCAAATGGTTTGTGGTATGCTCATTACAAAAAGACTTGTTCATGACATCATCACACTTTACATATATCAACATCGCTATGAAAGTAGCCATGTTAAAACATTTCATTTCTTACCTATGGTTCACAATTCATAGTATTGTATAGCACTTCTTTTTACAGCTTTTAGTTTATTTAATGTTATGCCTATTGACACACCTTCTGTATTTTTTGGTGGTTTGACTTGCACTCCATGCAAATATTAACCGCATGCAAACCATGTAGTGGTAACAGTTAAGACGATGGCTCTAATTATGCATTTTAAGTTTTGAATATACATCAGGCAAAAAAAGCAAACATTTCGTACAGTTCCGTAATCTGCCCTTGTACTATTCTAACATCAGTTGTCCAAAAGAGCAATAATAATAACATTATAGGTCTTGAGTCTCATCTGGTTGCTACTTTATGGAGCAAGGGTTCGTGCTATATCCATTAGAGGGTAACTTGCAAACCAAACATCAGGTAAGCTCCTTGTAAATATACTTCTTTTTTTATCTATGCCATTTGTTTCCCTTACTAAGTTATCAGCTCTGATTTGTTCCAGTTTTCAGGGAAAATAGAGGGTTCTGATTTCCATAGTGAAGAATAAGAAATCTGAAGTTAGTTTATTTCTCTTCCCTCCTGCTGATTCATGCTCCTTTATAAGCTTCTTCCCCTCTCTCTCTCTCTTGAAATAATAACATTGAAAGAGGTAAGACTGGCAGAGGGAGCTACCATGGAAAGTGAAAGAAGCAATCTGTAGAAGTGGTTAGCTCAGTATCAAGAGAATATGCCATGGACATCCTGCTATAGTGGAGTTCAGAAAGCATGTGCTGGGCCTGAAAATATTCAAACAAATAAATCCTTATGCAGTGCACTGCTAAATGTATCTTAATTTGGGTGATCTGATTTCCTGCCAAAATTTTGTTGGCGTGCAAGTAATCATTGTCTAAAGCATGGAGTTGAACTTATTTCCACTTGCAATCATTTTTGCAGATTTAAGAAACTTAGAGAGCTTTGGCTACATAATGATCAAAAGGAGACAAAACATCATTTCTCTTAGAGGTAAGATAGTACAGCAATTGCTTTGGTGATAATCTGTTCTCCATTGAATATATTGCTTATTTATTGGCACCTATTTTAATGCAGGTTATTGAATACATACAGATAAGCATGAGGTTTCATACCCAGAATGGAACCAAGAAAATGCAAAGATCATACCATGTGCAAACATCTACTTCCATTCTTTCTGGAAAAATGCGCAGATAAATTCGCTTACTTCTACCACAAGTTTATCCTATACATATAGAAGCTTGCTAATTAGGTTCCAACAAACTTCTTCACCGCATTCCATCCTTGCTCTGCAGAACAAGGACCAAATAAATGAATATACTTCGCCTGACCCTTCACAAATTATCAAAACTGACTCCTTCCCTGGATTCCTTTTGCAGGGAGACCTGATGATAATAACAATGTGGTTGCATCTGCAGCTTCTTTAGGTGCAAAGATCAGGCAGAAACTGATCCAGTGGGTCGTACGTCTTACAAATAAGCTGAAACTCCCAGTCCCATTAATGATACAGGTATGATTTTCGGTCCAAGTATAGTTTTACATCTTGCAACATTTTATATACTCCTTCATTGGAATTGGAAATTGTCTCTGTTATTCATACAAAAAAAATGTTTTCTTAATGTGTAGTCAATATTACGTCTCAGCCGCAAGCTCACTGGACAAGATCATCACCTGCAGAGGACTGTGCAATAAACAGCGAAATGTTAAATAACCCTGAATTGGCAATATATGAGGGGACGATCAGCAGATCAAGTCAATATTCCCAGGAGTATGTACTAATGATGTATTGCAGTTCAAAGTCACTTTACCTATTTTATTACTCCATAAGTCATTTCAATCATTCTTGTTATCACCGTTTTTTCTCTTGTTTACAGTTTTGTTTGTACAATTTCTTGATACATTTGGATTTTATTTTTGGTTCATAACAGGTTGCGTCGTAGGTTGAATCACACCCTGCAAAACTTAGGTATAGATTTGTCCCAAGCCAGCATCTCAGTGCAGATCAATCTCGGCAAGCAGGCCATAACGAGATCTTCTACTAGTGCAACCTCCACTTCTAAGGTAGGATTTCTTTCGAATGTTAAGGATGTAAGGGTTTTTGTGTCTTTTTCTATTGTCTTTTCCTCTTGTAATTTATATAGCCCCTTTAGGCTGTGCAATATGACCAACAACTATTCATCCAACTCCATTAGCATGGTATCAGAGCCCTAGAGCTCGATCCTCTTTTGCTGCTGAGCAAGGTTAGGGTTTGTCGGTGCCGCCGCCGCCCTTGAGAGGAGCAATCCACTCCCAGGGGCAGCCTCCTCTATTCCACCGATCCGCCGCGTCGCCCTCGCCGCGCTCCGCGCCCGGCCGTGCGGATCCGGCGCCTCGACATCCTCTGCACCGTCGGCCCACGTGGGCACCCCGTGCTGTCACCTATGCCCGCGTCCACTGGCGTGCACCTCCGTCCGCGCAGCGTCGCCATTAGGCCACCTCCCGGCCGCTGCCAAGCCCGGATCTAGCCGTCTCTGGGCCGAATCTAGCTACTGCCGCCCTCGCCTCGCCTTGATCAGGCCGAGCTCGCCTATGCCATTGCTCTCCTAGCTGGCGTTGTCTCCCCTTCAGTTGCTTCTAGCGCGCTCACGACCGCCAAATCCCGCCCCGCTCCGTGGCCGCCACGAGATCCGCCGTTAGGCGCCTCGCTTTGCATCGTCACCTCTCTTTGTTTCCTCCACGTTGTCGCCGGCCTCCATCGCCAAGACGGCCTCAACCTCTAGCGCCCGCACCTAGCCCTGGTCGGCTTGGCTGCCATGTCTCCCCTCTCGCCAACTCGCTCAAACCTTCATGCATGCGCGAACTAAAGGTAGAAATGGAATGCTTTGATGATGGGGAATGCGATGGTATGACATGCATCAAGGGATTTGCAATTTTTGGTGGTGATCAAAAGGAGAGAAGGAGACATGGTTGAGCTTTTGAAGAAATTAAGTGTTATGTGTTTGGGGAAGAAGATGACAGGGAGCTGTGAAGTGTTTGGTTTGGGGAGAAGGAAAAGGATGGGTTGGGTTGGTTCTTTAGTCTTGATGTTGCTAGTATCTGCTGCCCTTTGAGTTTATTCTTTTGAGTCTTCCGTTGCATCCATCCAAGTCCGTAGCGCCTATTTTTCAATTCGTCAAAACTGTGAAAGTCCACAAAGCCTTTGTCAATCAGCTGACTGCTTTGCTCCTCTCCTTTCATTCGCATAGTCGTAGCCGCCGCTCTTCTCTTTGAGCCGTTGCGATCGTAGAAGTTTTTATGATGCCCCCGCTTCTCTCTAAGTCGTCGCCCCGAGTTTCCAAGGCCGCCGTACTTCTCTTCCACGTCGCCGCCATCTCGAGCTTCAATACGCGCCGCTATACTTTTATCTCTCTTTTCGGCTTGATTTGACAGTTTTCTTTATTTGTCACCTTCCACATCCTCTTCATCGTATTGTCGCGGTCAACTTTGCTCCTCCTGCACTTTGGCTTTCTGGGTTGTTACACGATTCCAGATAGAAGGAGATCTTTTGGTACTTGACACACTTTTTCAAGAGCCGCACGCTATGACCATATCTTCAATATTCGGATTTTAGATTTTTCCTATTTTAGTGTTAACCTTTTCAAATGCAATGTTATTGCATACATCTTGCATTTGAGGGGGGTGTTAAGGATATAAGGATATTTGTATCTTTTCCTATTGTCTTATGGTTTTAGGATTGTGCCTCTTGTAATATATATAGCCCCTTTGGGTTGTGCAATATGACCAACAACTATTCATCCAACTCTATTAACAATAATATCTGCTGAACTCAAGATGGCCTGGCATCCTATTTATACACCATTTTGTGTTTGCTATATGTGAAATTGGAGCCATCAGCTGTGCAAGTTTTTTTTTCTTTTTTTTTTGGTATATTCTCCACATTAGCTTCTGTAGTTACAGATGGCATATTTGATTTCAGTATTGCACAATGTTGAGGCTGTTGCTTATGACACAACTTGGTACGCCAAGGCTCTGTTTTGAGAACATCAGAACATTTTTGCAACCTGCGCTATTTATTCCTTAAAGAAATCTTACAAAATATGGGCCATTTACATTATAGGAACTCATAGATCCAGCATCTAATAGTCAAACAATAAGCCATCAGCTGAGGTTGGGCGATGGCGCTCAGGAACTTCTACAAGCAACAAAGCACCAGAAACCAGATAACAGTTGATGTCAGCTGAGCTGGTGGTTACTCTCCTCAAAAACCCCGGTGATTCGATCAATTTTCGCTCCAGCCTGCTTACGGAGAGCCTGAAGATGTATGTATATTATGTTATCCGTGATGTCTAGACAAACAAGATCTTGATGTATTCTTTCATTCAATCACTTTGCCATTCTATACAACAGAATGTCTAACAATAAAGGAGCATCAGCCCAAGTGCACATGAAACAAGGAGTTAGGACTTTGCACATGAAACAAGGACTTAGGAGCACAGAGAAGGGAAAAATGGGACCTTGAAGCAATTATGGACCAATTTGTCTCTTTGAAAGAAACATTTTATTATCCACTTCTACATATAATACATCTTGTTTTAGTTGCTTGGTTGGAAAACTAAGGTGTCCTTTTTTTTTCCATAAGCACCAGATTATTAAGATAACCAAGGTGTAGAAGTTCTTCGCACGGTCTTTAGCGTTCCTTTCTGATACTTCTCATGGTGAGTAACCCAACATGCTATGAAATACCGAACACTTTACCGAGAAATATCAATTCTGCATTGGATTCTAATATGTCTACTTGTTGGCAGATCTTTAAGATTTAATTCTTAAAGAGTCAAAAGTTTTCTGACATCGCAGGTACTTTGCTCATTACTTTCAGTCATTAAGAATTTAGTCCAATTTTAAGTTCCATTGTTTACTTGTTAATGAAAATTAATTGACATTTTTGTGTGTCTGGATGGTTGGCATAAATGATGTCATGCATACATGTTCAATTTGTTCTTTGGACTATGTGTTTGTAAGCTATCTCTACTCTCTACTACTGTCAAGTGTTACTACAATCACTACAAAATCATTTCTCTTCACAATAAAGCTCATGAATCAATAAAAGCAGGCAATTATTCTATTTGTAGGGACTTCAGGAAGAGTTGAGTTCTCCACTTGGGATACCTAAACCGAGAAATCAGCTCGTTAGCAAAGGTATTTCTGTGCTCTCTCTTTTGATTTTCTTCTTTGGTTTATAGTAGCTGTAACTTTATCCTGTTTTCTGGAAATTAAGTGCAAAGCTGATCCAATTGATGACCCTAATCACTAGGTGGTGTAACAGCCAATGCAATGTGGGGCTTTCTGTTCAGACCTCATAAAAGAGTAATTCATGTTACAATAAGCAGGTAGCATGCATAGAGTTCTGCATTTCTCATTTCTTTTAGCAATGGGGATGCATCCTCTTTGTGTAAACTACCTTTATACTCCGATTTACACTTTTCTGAATAAGATCTAGAGATCTGTTTATCATCTTATTAGAGAGGAAGAACTTCAACGGTGTCACAGAGATAAGCATGGCAACAAAACCCCTTGAAAATTGTTACAAGACTTAGTTGCAAACAGATCCAGTGAAGATACAACCATCTATAACAGACTATAAACTTGACTGGCACAAGACAGCAAAGTTATGGTAGCAGATTGCTTTCCTAGAGCCCAGCATTGACAGGTTTGTCTTGAAAGATTATTTATTTTCTGTACCAGCATACTAGAATGAGTAGGCTTCTACCCACAACCTTTCTTTCTTTTCCTTCCTTTTGTTGCTTACTTGTGCTTCCCAGCTCTCAGCACTGCTAAACCTTGCAAACTCTTGTGTAGCTGATAGGATGGAGCTGACGGTCTCTAGGCCAATTTGCTACATGTATCCAGATTACTTTGGCTAACTAGCAATGTAAGAAAGGTTGAAGTGTTATTTCTTTCTGGTGATGACACATCGTGCAAACCGTGTCATAGCTTCATCTTAGTTTATCTGTTATGCTCTGCAGCGTTGAGACTGGGTAGGATATAAATACTCATCTGGAGAATGAACCACAATCCAAATTTGGTTTATGGTATGTTTCCATTCAAAGTGGTGTGGTTGTGGTAGTTCTTTCTGTTAGACAACTGCATAGGTGTATGCATAGCTGTTAAGGCCCATGTGCCCTCAGTCACTTTCTGTTAGGGTTGCAGGGTGTTTGTTAGGGTTGCAGGGTGTTTGTTAGGGTTTCCAGGGTGGTCTCCAGGGTGGTCTTTAGACCTAACCCTAACCCTTGCCCATATATACCTTGTATTGGTGCCTCTGTTATGTCAAGGAATCAAGCATCAATCCATTAACCCTAATCGCCTTCATGGTATCAGAGCTCCAGGCTCTTCTTCCGCTGCCTTCGTTCCTCCGCGCGCCCCCAGCGGCTGCGCACCCCGCCGCCTAGGGTTTCTCCTCCACGCGCCCCCCTGAGGCTGCGCAAACCCGTGCGCCTCCCACCCCGCGCCCACCTGTGCTTACCTCCCCGCCGCCATGCCTGGCTCCCTCCCTTCCGCTCCCTCTGCTGCTGATCCGCCGCGCAGCCGCCGCGGCGCGCCTCGAACTCGGCGCAAGGCGAGGCCGCCGCCAAAGAGCGGCCGCTGACGCCGCTCTTCAGCGCCAGAGGCCGAGCAGAGGCCACGCCGCCGCCAGAGCGCGCCGCCGCGCGCCGCCGCGCGTGCGCGCTCGCCGCCGCCGCGCGAACGGAAGCGCGAGGCCGCTGCCGAAACAGAGGACACGAGGATGCCGATGCCGCCTTCAACACCGGTGGCTCTGTCCTACCATTCCGCGAAGCTCTCCTGGCGCACGAAGCCGCCGCCATCATCAACCTCCACGCCCAGGCCGTCGCCGTCCAGAGCATCCGCGCTCTCGTCCTCGACATGGAGAGCAACAACTACACCCGCCGGCGCCACGGATGCTCCTCGGTTCTTGGGAAATTCTCCTCGGCGCCATGTCCTCGCCGACATCGCCGACCACACCTACCCCGACTGGGAGCGTATGGACTATGTCGTCATGACATGGCTCCTCGGCACCATCTCTCCCGACCTCGAGGAGATTGTTCGGACAACCACGCCATCGCCACGGCCGCTCCGTGCGTCCGCCTGGAACACCGGTTCAAGAATCGCGAGCGCGGCGCGCTCTACCTCGACGCCGCCTTTCGCAACTTCGTCTAGGGCGATCTCTCCATCACCGACTACTGCCGTAAGCTCAAGTCCATGGCCGATGCCTGGGCGACTTGGGTGAGGTCGTCATCGATCGCACGCCGTCCTCAACCTCATCCGCGCCTCAACGAGCGCTTCGCCTACATCGGCATGCACCTCGAGCGCGGGCGCCCGTTCCCCTCCTTCCTGGAAGCCCGGAACGACCTGCTGCTTGAAGAACTCAACATGGCTCAGCGCCTTCACCCACCGCCCTTCTTGTTTACGCGGCGCGCACCATCGGTCCTCTTCATCAAGAACCTATCAAGCCCGTCCCACCACAAACGACCTCCCGGCAACTCCAGGAACTTCAACAAGGGCGACAAGCGCGGCTCGCGCGGTGGCAAGGCAAGGGGCCGCGATGCAGCGCGCCGCACTGGTCTGCCCTTCTACACAGCGGCACCACTCAAAGCTTTCCATCAGGAGGCTCGTGGCCCAGCTTCTACAAGCCTTGGTCCGGTTCCATCAGCATGTGGCCCGGGAATCGTCCTCCCCTGGCTCCTCTGCCGGTTGCTCGTCCCCCCCTGCCGGCCCCTGCACCTCTGCCGCAGGCCTTTGTGGCCGGCGCCCAGGGGCAGTGGATTGCTCCTCCCGGCTACTACCATCCCATGGCTGGCATGCCCTCCTGGGACTCTCAGGCGCTGGCTTCCTCGTTCAACACCATGTCGCGACTCGCCAAAGAACTTTGACCGATCTTCGACACCGGCGCCACCTCGCACATGACCTCTGACGCCGGTACTCTCTCCCATACTTCTTCCCCGCGGTATCCTATTCCACCTTCCATTGTTGTCGGTAATGGTTCTTTACTTCCCGTCACCTCCACTGGCACAGCTCACCTTCCCGGCTCCTTATGTCTTCATAATGTTCTTGTTTCCCCTGGTCTCATTAAGAACCTCATCTCCGTACGTCAGTTCACTTCCGACAACAACTGTTCTGTTGAATTTGACCCTGCTGGTTGTTCTGTGAAGGATCTGCTTTCCAGGAGAGTGATCACCAGGTGCAATAGTTCCGGGCCGTTGTACCCTCTTCGCTCCTCCCGCGCGTCATCACCTCCTGCTGCACATCTCGCCACCACAGCCGCGTCCACTCTATGGCATCGTCGTCTCGGTCATCCTGGATTTGAGACTTTGTCCAAACTCATGAGCTGTAATAAAGAAATTAGAACCTCTTCATGTCATGCGTGTCAGCTCGGGCGTCATGTTCGTCTCCCTTTCCCTATGTCAGCATCTCGAGCCTCCCACATCTTTGAACTCATACACTGTGACTTATGGACCTCACCAATTCCCAGTGTCTCGGGTTTCAAATATTATTTGGTTATTCTCGATGATTGCTCACATTTTATATGGACATTTCCTTTACGTCTCAAGTCTGACACCTTTTCCACTCTATCTAATTTCTTTGCTCTTGTTTCCACCCAGTTTGGCCGCACCATCAAGGCTGTCCAATGCGACAATGGGCGCGAGTTTGACAACTCCAGCACCCGCACCTTCTTCCTCACCCACGGCACTCACCTCCGAATGTCGTGCCCTTACACCTCTGCTCAGAACGGGAAGGCTGAGCGAGCCATCCGCTCTCTCAACAATGTGGTTCGGTCTCTCCTCATCCAAGCTTGTCTTCCTCCTCGGTATTGGGTCGAGGCTCTGAACACCGCCACCATTCTACTCAACATCCTACCAACCAAAACGCTGCATTCCGGTACGCCTCATGAAGCCTTGCTAGGCTCTCCACCTGCGTATGACCATCTGCGCGTCTTCGGTTGTCGATGCTACCCCAACTTGTCCGCCACTGCTGCCCACAAACTCGCCCCGCGCTCCACTTCATGTGTCTTCCTCGGCTACTCTGCTCATCATAAAGGATACCGCTGTTTAGATATAAACTCCAACAAGATCATCATCTCCCGCCATGTGATCTTTGACGAGTCCTCCTTTCCCTTTGCCGAGCAGCCTGACACCCCATCCACCGCGGACTTCGAGTTTTTAGACACCTTCACTAACACCGTTCCGGCGCCTATAGGCCCGACTTGGTCTCCTTTGCCTGCAGGATCACCATCGCGGCTCCTGCTCTCACTGCTGCGGATGCGGCAAGACAACCCGACGTCCCCATCGGCTCCTACCTGTGTCGCCAACACTCGGCGCGCGCACAGCCATGTGCGGCTGCTTCGGCGTCTTTCACACAGCCATGTGCGGCTGCCCCGGCGTCCTCTACACCTCCTCGAGCGGCTGCCCAGCTCCCTCCGCTGGCTCGAGTCATCACCTAGGTGTATGGTCGCCGTCCAGCGCCTCCAGCAGCCCCCCGGCTCGTCACCCAGGTGTATGGCCGCCGCCGGCGCGATGGTTGCATCTCGGCCGGCGCCTCCGGCAACCTGCGCCCCTTCCAACGGCGCGGTTGCGTTCCCGTGGTCAATCAACACTCCATGACCACGGTGGCGAACACGGCCGGCAACTGCATGTTCCACACCGCCGCCGCTGCCTCCTATTCCGAGGACATACGGCCGCTCTTGCCAACCCGAATCGGCGCGCCATGCCGATGAGCATGCCGCCTTCTCCGTAACACCACTTGGGATCTTGTTCCGCGCCTCACGGTGCGAATGTGGTGGCCGCAAGTGGATCTTCAAGCACAAGTTCCAAGTGATGGTTCACCGGGCGCTACAAAGCTCGCTGGGTCCTCGCGGCTTCACATGGCGCCCGGTGTGGATTTCTCGAAACCTTCACTGCAGCCAAACCAGCTACCGTGAGGATCGTTCTTTCACTAGCCATCTCCATGGCTCGCCTATTCGATACCTTGATGTGAAGAATGCCTTCCTCCATGGCACCCTTGATGAGACGATTTCTGCGTTCAGCCCTCCGGTTCGAGATTCCTCATCCGGATCACGTCTGCCGTCTGAACTGTTCACTCTATGGTCTCAGCGGGCACCTCGGCGTGGTACCCGTTTGCGGCTCACTTGGTATCTCTGGATTCGTGGAAGCCAAGTCGACACCTCGCTCTCGTGTTCCACCGTGGTGCCGAGATCATTTACCGCTTCTCTATGTGGATGACATCGCCTCACGCCTCGTCCACCACACTCCTTCATCGCACCATCAATGCCTGCGGCAGGAGTTTTCGATGAAGGACTTAGGTGATCTCCATCATTTCCTGGGATGCGGGCTCGTGGCGGTCGATGGCTGTTCCTCTCTCACGCCAAGATATGCGGGAGATCCTAGACCGCGCGAGCATGGTGAGTGCAAGCCCTGCTCCACCCGGTGGACACTTGTTCCAAGGTCTCGGCCAGATGGTACCCCGTCGGCGACGCCACGCATTCCGGAGTTTGGTGGTGCTCTTCAAGATCTCACCTTCACACGTCCGGACATCTCCTACGCCGCCCAGCAGAGTGCGCCTTCACATGCACGATCCTCGAGCCTCATCTTGCCGCTTGAAGCGTATCTGCGGTATCTTCGTGGCACTCTTCACCTTGGGCTGCTCCTTCGACCTTCAAAGACAGCTTGGACTCGTTGCCTACTCGACGCCGATCGGCGGCCTGCCGGACACTCGCAAATCCACCTCGGGCTATGCGGTGTTCCTCGGAACGACCTTGTCTCTGGTCCTCCAAACGCTAGAACACCGTCTCCGATCCAATAGCCAAGCCGAGTACGCGGTGTGGCTAATGCCGTGGTCGAGGCATCATGGTCGCGCCAACTCTTATCGAGCTCCACTCCCGCCCAAAAAGGCTACCTTGGTGTCTCGCGACAACATCAGCGCCGTCTACATGTCATCCAACCCGGTTCGGCACCAACGCACCAAACATATTGAGATTGATCTTCATTTTGTTCGGAGTGTCGCCATTAGTCTTTGTCCGCGTCCTTCACGTGCCGACGACCTCACGATGCGACATCTTCACCAAGTGTCCGCTTGCGCTTTTTCAGAATTTCGGTCCGATCGACGTCGTGCCAACGCCCGATCGCGGGGTGTTAGACAATCGCATAGGTGTATGCATAGTCGTTAAGCGCCCATGTGCCTCAGTCACTTTCTGTTAGGGTTGCAGGGTGTTTGTTAGGGTTTCCAGGGTGGTCTCCAGGGTGGTCTCCCTCTGTTAGACCTAACCCTAACCCTTGCCCATATATACCTTGTATTGGTGCCTCTGTTATGTCAAGGAATCAAGCATCAATCCATTAACCCTAATCGCCTTCACTTTCCATCTAACTTATGTTTTTACTTTTTGGTTTAACAAGCTCTCTAAGTCAATCCAACTTCAGAAGATGTCAACATTCTAATCACTATGTAAGGCAAGAACAAGCCTTCTATTCTCCATTTTATCTTCCTCCTAGGTTACTAGGTTTACTCCAATCTATAAATTTATGATATCCTCAGTTGATCTATGTTTCAGATTAGGTTATGTTGTACATGCGAACATTGAGGTGCTTGGGAGGTTGTCAAACTTTCGTAAGACATCAATATTGCCGAACTTTGAAGACATCAACACTTATTAAGGTGAGTAATACAAAACTACAAAACTAAAAGACACGAATGGTAAAAGCACTTGCTCTCAAAAAATGGTAACAACACTGCTACTCTTAAATCTCATCAAAGTTGCTAAAAGAAGCTAGCGGATCATGTTGAAACTATCTGTTGGTATTTGAGGTTCACCTGTGTTTATTGTACATTGAAAAAACTTGCATTCGTCATTTTTGGTTAAGAAAATAGATCAAGCATGAATTAACTTATTTTTCCTTGGATTGACACTTTCACAACCTAATATAGTTCTCACTTACCAAATTATTCCCAACAATAAATTGTATTGTGCATGCTTATAGTTCATTACTATTTATCCATATTACCCTCATTAATTTATTTTTTCATGGGTATTGCCGGAGATTAAATGTTATGGGTGTACTCAACTTTAAATTGGATGATAGTTATATTGTAATGATCCTTAGATCATTACAGGGGTAAACACCGTCAGAAGGACAACCGGGCGGTGTCGGCTTGATTGGGGAGACTTTAGAAGAGAAAGATAGACATAGATGGGGATGAAGGGTCCCTTCTTTTTAGCTTCTCAAAGCTGTTTTTCGATTTTCTATAGTAAATAGCTTTCAAACAAGTGTCTTTTCAAGACAGAGTCTACAAGTTGATTGTAGTATACACTGTAACGACTTCATTTATATCGGTCAAAACCGCACATGAGTTTCTCTTACTCTATGCTCTCTCTCATGAACAACTCAAAAGTCATAAGCCACAGCAAAAAAAAAACATGCCCGAACTCTTGTTTATTTCTTTTTATTGCTTGATGAGAATAGATGACAATACCGTCCTTATATAGAGCTGGCCTTAACAAACACAATATAAACTTTCCAACTACTAAAGATAACATTCCAACTAATAAAGATATTATTCTATCTTCTAAAGATATCAACTAGGTAATCAAATTAATACTATTTCTAATAAAATCAGCCAGTCCTAGGAAGGTGCAGCTGCTGTTTCCATGCATGAACAGTAACTGTGCACTATTCATGTGAATAGTATTGCTGCACATGACATATATTGCTTAGCTCACAGTGCAAAAGAATAGGCCTAATTTTGACACTTTTGGAACTACTGTACTATATCCCCCTATAAGTATATTCTAGCTAAGGTCTCGTACAATATAAGCCAGATATTTTAACTATGCTTTCTACATGGAAGCCATGTGAAGGTTATTCGTTGAATTTGAAAAGCAAGAATTTTTCTTGGTTTCCTGTGGAGGTTGCATTTGGTAGGTTCCATCCATTACTAGAAATGGCATTTGCCTTTCTGTTACCTATGTCCTTCCAAGATGGCAAGACTATCAGCCCTAGCCGAGTTACGCCATCCATCTTATCTCATCTTGCTTTTCTCACCTTAAGGTTGGTATTTATGTTGGATGTAGTGTGATCTGATTTATGAATTTGACATGGTCTAGCATTATTTGGACCCATTCATGCTCTTACACATTCGTGTGAGTAGCACATTGGTAGGTGCATTTTAGTTTGGCTTGGTCTACTTTGGTTTGGTTCATCCAAATGGTTGTACTACTTAGTAGATTGACTTTTGGGTCTAATCCATCTTATTGTGTTTTGTTTGGATTCAACCTTATGCTTCTGCTTGTGAAGAAGTGTTATTCGTTGTGTATTTGATTTGGGTTGGTATATTGGTGGATTTGATTTGCTCGGTGCTTGCGCTTGAGTGCCATGTGCTTGTGCTTATTCTTGAGGATTGCCTTTGGTTTGAGTTGATTGGTGGATTTGGTTTGGTCTATGCTTGTGATTGTGGTTGTGCTTCTGAAGTGTCACACACCTGTGCCTGTGGAGTGGTGTTCATTGTGTGTAGTTTACGAGAGGTTGATTGGTGAATGTGATTTGCTATGCAGTTGTGCTTGTATGTTTGCAACGCTTCTTGATGAGTCAATCTAATTGCTTTTTTGTGCTTGTGCTCGCTCTTGTTCTCATGTGTTTAGTGTACAAGTAGATCTGATTACTTTGTGTGCTTGTATTGTGGAGTGCTTCACTGGCTCCACGGAGCAACTCCAATCACAACCCCTAACCCATCTCACTACCACCAACTCATGATAGTCTCATGACCTTGTCGGAGCTCATTGTGTCCTTGCTAGATCTTGTTGTGACCTTGAGTGGTCTGCTCAATGCTCATCGTCGTTCGCCATTAGCACTACTACTCCTGGCCTTGGCCCGTCTCCCTGAGATTAGGTTGTCGAGGAGCTTACCCATGCTCTGGCCGATGCAGCTGCCTCCCTAATCCTTATTGTCGGCCTGTCACGTTTTCCTTGAGATCTGACCACCTGTAACACCTTGTGGCCCAACATTTGTTAAAAGCCTAGCCCCACGTGGGACGAGCACCTTGCTTGGGTTTTCACTCTCTATTTGCACAAAAGGGGTTAATCCGGAAGTGCTACATTTTTTGCCAACATGCGTTATACGCTAGTGTAACTAGATGTATATTGGCAATGTGGAACTAAAGGTCGGGGTGTTACATTCTTCCCCTCTTAAAGGGTTGATGCCCTCGACAGCATGGCAAATGCCCACAAGTGCCTCTCGGTACATGTTCCATGCTCGTGTGCCACTACAGGGTCACACACACGCGGCACGCGGCCCGTGTAGCGAGGGTTGATGCTTTGATACCATCTACTAGATTGTTGCTGAGGGTGTCAAGGCTTTTAAGGAGAATGTAACACCACTAGCCCTTAGTACAACATTGCCAATTTACATTGAGTTACTCTAGCATATAATGCTTGTTGTCCCAAATCAATTCTGCGTTAATCCTTTTGGGCGAAGCGAGGATGAAAACCCAAGTGAGGTGCTATGCGTATGTGCAGCTGCCTCCACAAGCTCCAGTCGTCGCTCACCAGCCCATGCAGCATCATCCCCGAGCCTCACTAGATTTGCATCACCTTTGGCCTAAGAGGAGGAAATGATGGGAGGTGCAGATGAATTAGTGCTGCAATGTTTTGGTGACTATTGAGGGAGTGGGGATGAGGAGGGATATAATAGTCAAAACCGAATGTGTGAGGAGAGAAGCCACTTTTTGCCAAATATTTTTATTTTGGAATCTAGCTCCTGTTTTAGAGTTGCTCCTAGCTAGAGCTGGAGCCCAAAAAACTTGGAGTAGGAGCCGGGCCAAACAAGGCCTTAATTGTTGGTTTATTAGATATAAGAGTTTGATTAGATCGTATCTCATATTTAGATTAAATAGTTAGGACTCTCCTCTATATAACGAGAGATGGTGTGTAATTGAGATCAAGCAAGAATGAATTAAGTCTTTCTCTCCTAAAGGTTTTATCATCTTAAATATGGTCTCTTTCCTCTAAAGCCCTCCCCTTTAGAAGTGTCATCCCGATCCTCCTCTGTATGATATTTACCCTATAATGATCCAACGAGCAATGCAATGTTATGTAGAACCATAAAATTTTGAAACTCAAACTTAGCTTAGAATATCTCAATACGTGATTTTTTCCTTGTTTATAATTCTTTCTGTTGATAGTGTAGAAGCCAAACACAAGTGTGGGCACGGACATTGGCTATATTACGGGTCGGCGTCCACGAGAGCGAAAGTGACACGGTGATTTATATAGTTTTGGGGGCCTAGGGGGGTTTTGAGTTGTCTTTTCAGAGGTGCACCAGTTAGAATGTCTTCTTGTATTCCTTTTTGAGTTCAAGTTACAAATGAGATACATGGGGTATTTACAAATGAGTAGAATACCCCCTAAGTGGGATAGCTAGTCTATGAATACAACCCAGGGGTATGTCTTTTCTAAATAGAACTACGATTCTCTGATCTGTATGAAGGTGTCCTTTGCAAAGCGGGCCCCGTTAGTGGGGGAATAATTTTATTCCCCTAAAACTTATCTTTTAGTTTAAATAGTTGTGGATAACATGTAATGCTTGTGGATTACTTGTAACTAGGGCCCACCAAACTCATTGCTAGATATTTTTCTTTTTTGTGTGAATTTCTGGCATATTCATCTTTTTTCTAAGAGCGTTTAGCTTACACATCATTGGTTTTTTTATTATATATAGAACTCTTTCTTATCTTTTGAGTTTAAATATGTCATAGATAACACATAATGCTTGTGGATTCCACCAAACTAAGGACTACCTGTGTCATGAACTGGGGTTCATGCGGGATAAACACCACCAAGAAGGGGGCCGGATGGCGTCGGCGTAGAGGGAGAGGGAGAGATTTAGACGAAGAGGGACTTTGATATTATTCTCTGCTTGCTTACAATAGCATGCGGTAGCCCTCTTATATAGACGGCTCCCCCCTAACAGATAGAATCTAATCCCAATTATATCTCTAACTCATATCATATCTCTAACTCTATCTCTAATACAAGGAAACTAATCTCTAACTCAAATGGAAACCAATCTCTAATTCAAATAGAAACCAATCTCTAATTCCTAATAATAACTCGAGTGGGCCTTGAGCCCAAGGCCCACACCCCGACACTACACCTCTCGGACATGCGGCTGTCCTCGAGTGCGCAGGCACGCCAATGGAAGACTGCGACGCCGATGTAGAAGACGAACGGTGGCGGGGTGCTGCAGCAGATGGAGACGACTGGCCCGAACCAAGCGGAACAAGGCTAGACGACGTGAAGCGCCCTTGGAATATAATGCCTGCAAAATAAACTTCTTTTTTTTGAATTTTTTTTTGAATTTTTTTATTTTTTTGCCTTTCCTAACCGGTCGGTTTTAAACCGACCGACACCCTTGACCGCATCGGCCCGAAACGCCAACTAAAGGCGCAGAGGCGGCGGTTCAAGCGGCAGCGGCGCGCGGCGGAGGAACGACAGCGCCGCGCGAGGCGATCTCGAGCGGCGGCGGCCGGGCCGCAGGCGCATGGCGGCGGAGATGGCGCGCGGCGGAGGTGCTCGCATGGCGTTAGCGGCGGCCGAGGTCGGCGGCGGCGCCGAGGTAGCGGCCGGCGGCGAGCGGCAGCGGCCAGGCGGCCGGCGAGCGCTTCAGCGCGAAGCGAGGCGGAACAGCGGCGCGCGCGCGGCGGCGGCGGTTCGATGGCGTTGAGCGATCGATGGAGCCGAGTGGCGGCCGGCGGAAGCCGAAACGGGCGACTCCGCCGGATCGGCGCGCGCTGCGGCGCTCCCGATCTCGAGGGCGCGCGAGCTTCCTCGCGGCATCGGCCGATTCGAGGCGCGGCCACGAAGACGGCGGTGTCGGAGCGGCGGCGGCGGCAGTCGCGGCGGCGCCGGATCGGCGGGGTGGCCCGATCGTTGATGGCGCTGCCGGGTGGAGGTGACCGGCGGCGGCGGGATCTGCGATCAAGGCGCCCACGAAATACCTCGGCGCGGCGTGGAATCGTGACGACGCGGCGCGCCGACGCAGATGGCGACGCCGCGGCGAACGGAAGGCCGCCGGTGGTGACGAAGACGCCTCGGCGTTGGTTGAGGCGCGCAGAAGCGCGCGTCCCAGCGGCGAGGACTCCGAGGTCTAGCCGCCCGATCCGATCGCCGCAGATTCTCGGTCAAACCTTCTTCTTCCGCCCGACCACTGTGGCCGCCTTCTTCCCGTTCTCGGCCACGGTTGCTTGGATGGACGCGCCGCCGTGACCGATGAGCTCGGCGGCGGGGCGAGGACAACCTCGCCTCCATGTCCTTAGAGGAGGTAATGCGGTGAGGTGATGTCGATCGCTTCTAAAGGCTTGGGTGCCGCTGCCGTCTCGCGTTGCACCTTCCTCTGATTCTTGCACTTCTCCAAGAATTCATTCAACGTCTTGCTCATCTGATCGCAGATCGCGATCGCTTTGTCAGAAGCCACCATGGTAGCGTGTCGGGAAGGGATCGACTGCTCTGATACCAAGTTGTCATGAACCGGGGTTCATGCGGGATAAACACCACCAAGAAGGGGGCCGGATGGCGTCGGCGTAGAGGGAGAGGGAGAGGGAGAGATTTAGACGAAGAGGGACTTTGATATTATTCTCTGCTTGCTTACAATAGCATGCGGTAGCCCTCTTATATAGACGGCTCCCCTAACAGATAGAATCTAATCCCAATTATATCTCTAACTCATATCATATCTCTAACTCTATCTCTAATACAAGGAAACTAATCTCTAACTCAAATGGAAATCAATCTCTAATTCAAATAGAAACCAATCTCTAATTCCTAAGAATAACCCGACTGGGCCTTGAGCCCAAGGCCCACACCCCTGACAACCTGTTTTCTTTTTGTGAGAATTGCTAGCATATTTCTCTTTTTTTAGAGCGCTTAGCTACGAATCATCCGGTTTTGTATTACACAATATGCTTCTGGCTTAATGGCTGTATTCAGTTCGAGTGCTTTAATTTCATGGCAATTTGAGTGTTTTTGTTTTATCTCCTGTTGGTACATAAATGGATGCATTGTACTACTACCTAAATATTGGTACTATTTTCCAGCACGCAGTGGAGGTATAAATGGTTTCGTTTGCTAGGTTATCTGGATATACTTCAGCTATTAGGTAATGTGCTGGGATTCTCATTATGCCAAATTAGTGATGCCCTGATTTGAGTTTTGTTTTTCTATGTACAATCATGTCCAACACTAAAGTATTTAATTTGGCTGATTCTGTAGTGGTATGTGTTGATAAGTTTATATAACGATTTTCTCCATGGAGATATTCAGACTCAATAGGTTTGGAAGTGATAAGTGAAATATTTTTTGAACAAGATTGGTGAAATTTGCAATAACTACAATTTGATTCTTTATTATGATGATGCACCCTCATAATGGTTTTCTCCCTTGAGAGCTTCATATTGAAATTTGGACTCATTCATTTTATGTACTTTTTTGCGAGGGTAACCATGGTACTGCCCAGCAAGTTTGTACAGTCCCACAGGAAGCTTGCATTGGACTGACTTGCTATACTTCAGTTCTGATGTTGTTGCGCTGCTGAATGATCAAGATCATTGAAAGAAATGAGCTACCTTCAAGTATTCAGACAGACGTTGCACTGCTGGAATGATCAAGATCATGGGAAGACATGAGCTACCTTCAAGTATTCACAGATGTTGCACTGCTGCATGCTTCAAGATCAGTAAAAGACAATAGCTTATTTCAAATATTCAGACAGATCTTGCACTGCTGAATGATCAAGATCAGTGAAAGACCAAAGCTGCCTTCAAATATTCAGACATAGACTGCCAAAAGGTTTGTCGTACTTTATTGTACCAAATTGTGTTGATTTTGCGTACTTTCACTTCATACATGAGAGATTTGAGGGTTGTTATTGTACCAGATGGCCAGGAGAATTGTGGTCATGGGTCCAGTATGGTTTTCTTCTACAAGAGGTACAGCAGCGCCCTAGTCTCTTTGAAAATGACAAACCCAGTGGATTTTTAGGTCGAGTCATTATTTCAGCAACTCCAATCAAAAATAATAAAATATATTCATTATAGCCTTTATAATTGTTTCATGTCTTTGTAAAATTGTTTAGCAATACCCCTAGTGTTCAAATATTTATTTCAGTTGATGTTTGCCCCAACCTATACACTGTTTGTTACAGATGAAATGCTGCTTATCGCTGGCAGTGTATTAGTGGTGGCTAGTGCCGCCATGAGATCTATTCTTGAGTACTGACAAAGGTCACACTCCCCTGTGCAGTACGAATGCAGGTCATAAGACTTATAATAGAGCTGGCAGGATACTCAAGATGCATATTATAGGCAAAAAAGAGGGCTGACAGGATCATCCACAAAATGCAAGAACCAACATCAGCATATCATAGGAGACATGCTATGGTGCTGCTGCCATGATCTGTACAGGAACTGTCTGTAATGTTTGATGGAACTATTGAGTCTTTACTATCTTGCTTGGTTGGAAATTCTTTTAGATAGCCAAATGACAACAAACTTTTGGAAATGGTGACAGGGGAGATGTACTACACCTGCAATATCTTATCCAATAAGATGAAATGGTTATTTTCTTATCCAATATCAATATGGGTAGTTGATGAGCGTATCACCACGAACTGGGTACTAATTAACAAGCAATTCTTGTTAGAAGCGTCTCGGACTCTCAGTAACTATATGTTGTGAAAGGGAATGCAGTGATGTACTAAACCTGCAGTATTTTGGATGGGGTGATCATGTTACTTTAAGATGGGCAGTTGATGAGCAGACCATGAGCTGAGTACCAACTAGCAGCCAGTGATTCTCGGCTGTGCAACTATGTACCGTTGATTAGCAGCGCCAATCAATGTTGTATTGCCAGAACGGTCAAGTGTTTCAGCTAGGTGGTGCGCAAAAGGGTAAGAAGGATTTGTAAAGCTTGGCCCCAGGTTGCCGATCGGAACGGTATGGCTCCCATGCAGCTGTTACTTAATACTGAAGACTCCGATATTCTTCTCTCGCTGATCAGAAACTAGCGTCTGTTGAGAGCATTGCTCCAGCAGCGCCCGCTTCAGGTTAAGGACGAAGCTAAGCCAGCCCAGCAGGGAGTAAATAAGACCCGGGATAAACCGTAGCTTGCGTCTGCGCTGCAGTGCCTAGCTTGTTGGTTGTCGCACCGCCAACGCAAAAGGCTGCATTCTTTTAAGATATAGCTTATTAGTCTAATAAATAGTGATTGCTAAAAAAAATAAAAAACTAAAAGTTAAAAGACTCCAAAAAAACAGGATAGAGGGTCTGTTATTTTCAGCTTCTAAAAGCTGCTTTTCGGCTTTTGTACATTAACTAGTTTTTAAACGGAATATCTTTTCAAGATAGAATCTACTAATTAATTGTAGTATATACTATACCGATTTTTAGCCATCTTATAAGATAATCCGATCGTCCATGGAATATCTGTGTGACAATTCATACAGAAAATGCGTCTCATCCTTTTATCATGCTAAGTACACATGACCACCATTTCCATTTTCCGCGAGGCAGCATCGCGGCCTGGCGCACCCATCACCCCACCGCCTGGATGTGCACCGCTGCCACAGAGGCACAGGCCCTTCAGAGGGGTTCTGTAGTCTGACCTGTACGGCGCAAAGTGCAACGTGTTAGCCATGGTTCCAAAGTCAGACATCCAAGTATCGAACCTGGAAGAGTCAAAGATTGCCAAGTAGAAGAAGGGACGAAAGACAGCCAAAATTCAAAAATTTCAACCAAAAGTTATAAGTCGCAGCCGAAAATAACAGACCCTATACATGTTACAGTCCCAGCCATACCATCCCTTGGCGGGCCTCATTAGGAAAAGAGAATCCAAGCCCATTGCATCGTGAAAGATGTTGCCTCCTGTGACATGAGAATCATGTTCGTTTCGTTAACTTCTGCATGACTTGCAAAAAACAGTGTACCGTACGGAGAGAGATTACCTGTCAGGCCAAACTCCCTTTCAAGATCAGGTGGAGTTAGCATATCATAGCCTACCACTGATGAGCTAAAACCAGGTGCATATTCATCGATCAAGGAAAAGCATCTTTCAGCAATGGATTTCTGAAAATTGGTGTTGATCAAAATGGTCGATGGTCGCAAGGTAAGCCCAAATTCAGAAATATACTTCACGGATAGTGACGGATGACGATGCTTAAGGGCATCATCATCATCAACTCTGTTCAAGTATGGGTAAACAATATTTATGGGGCAATATACACAGCAATCTGTGCGGGTCGTGGCAAGGTGAAAAACTTAAACACAGAGTGCGTAATCAGGCCAAAATGTAGGGAGGGCCAACTTACTATAAGAGTAGAATCCTGCCAGCTGCCTTGTGAAAGCTTGTACGGCGTGTACTGAACAAAAAGATTAATAACATGCTGACCTATTCCAAGGACAAAGAAAAAGATGGAATTTGAGTCAGTCCATGACTCCATGTAAAGTATATACACAATATGAGATATAACAACTGTAGAAACATCCAAAATAACCTTGAACACATGAATTGTAAATTGCAAATACAATTTAAATAAAACAGACTCCATATATGTTTCTTGCTCTATTGGGATAATGAGATATGCCATGATAGTAGGTTTCCACAACTGCAATGATGGGGAACAAAAAAAATTGGCATACCTGGTGGAGAGATGGTCTTATCCAAGACAGAAGGAACTGTCATTTCTATAACAGGCCTTGTGGACGAGACACCGCCTGCGGCTTCCCTGTACGCTAGATCAATTTCCTCCATGCTGAAGAGCAAGTAAAAGTTCCATATTGAAAGATAGTAAGGATTAAGTCTGACAAAGTGACTGTAGGACTTTACAAAAATAGTTCCATATAATAAAATAGGAGGCCATACCATCTTGCTTTTTCCTTCAAAGAATTAGAAACTAGTCTACAACTGGGAGATCTCATATAACATGGTTACTGTTAGCAAGACCAGATTATGCTCTTTATTATCATAAGGTACTACTAACGAAAACATCACTACTTCAATACATACATGTAGGTAATCAAATAGGTATATAAAGATGAGATGACAAGCATAGAGCACTATATCAAAACAGCAGAACTGTGAAACTGTTGAATGTAGGTAAGCAGGAAATAACCACAATCAAATGACTCAAAGTAAGAAAAGGCTCAAAACTCAAAAGGATCAAAATATCAATACATGTCAATAACAGACTACATAAGACAGAGTAGAAGAAACAATTAAGCTACTGCTGCAAATCTTATCCCCACAAACATGTACCAAATGTGCTGACAGTGGGAGCGGCGGTGGTCTAGGGAACTCCAAGCGGTGGCCGTGACAGCGTGCACTCCCTTCCCCGCCCCCATTCAAGCACTCCCGTAACCAACCAGATCTCGAGCTCATGCACTGGAATACTGGATTCCGGCCACTCCACAGAGGAATAAAGTAGAGGGGAAATGATTTCTTTGATACTATCCTTGATAAATATCTATTTTTACTGCTTACGGCTAAAGTGACTAGCTCAGGGAGATCGGACTCAGAACTAAACTTAAGAAGTACCTCGGTTGAACGGCAGATTGGTGGACCTCCAGGCGGCGGCGGCGAGGTGACCTCCAAGCGGTGGGAGTGGCAGATTTCCAGGTGGTGCGATTGGCGGACCTCCAGGCGGCGGCTGGCCAGTGGCCTCTAGGCAGTGGCGGCGGCAGCGACCGAGGAGAAGCGACGCGACTCGGGGAGAAGTTAGGGTTTTAGGCGTTGGGTGTGAGTTCGTGGTCGGCTGCTCGAGTTGTAGGGCATGAGCGTTTGGGATCTTCGGGCTGGTGGGTCGTCTCCTCTGTTGGGCTAGGATTCAATTGGGCCAGACGTATCGCTCGCGCATCGGGGTATTTTCTATTTTTTTGGCTGAAATTCACCGATACTCCACCGATATCGTATCGCCGCGCCGCATATTGGAACGTATCACCGTATTAGACACATGTACGGCAGTCATGTACCGTATCGGTGCTTCTTAGGTCTTGATGCATGACTAGGAAAGCCGATCAAATACGCGCGCGGGACGGGATGGAAACCGAACCGCGTTGCTACATGCATGCAATGCAATCAAGGACGGAAAAGAAACACCCGGTCCTTGAAAAAGGCACGGCCACAGCTGCGCGAACTGTAATGCCTGCGAGGGAAGTTTGGGGCGTTTGGTTCGCGGAATTCCATCTCGGACAAGGCACCCCGAACGAGATGCTTATTCAGTTGATTTGGTAATGAATATTCCACACAGATGTTACATCACGTTGTTCGATAAAATCAAATATATCAGAACAGTTCTATCTATATTGATACCACGAACCAAACGCCCCTTAGTGGATGTAAGCGCACGATACCGGTTCTATCGACGTCGGTGTCTGAGAAAGACACGGCCATAACTGCATGAACTGTTCGCATAAATATCACAGTAGCTATTTTTTTTCAAATTTGACCCTCAAATATCAGTTTTTGTAAATCTAACCCCATATGGATTTACTGAGTTTGGCAGGTATCTACCGAGCTGAGGGTTCTCAATAGGCGCCATCCAAGCTGCAGTAACTTAGTAGGTACCTGCCGAGCTAGTGGAGCTTGCTGCCAAGCTCTAAAATGCGGCAGCAGTTAATGCCGGGTGATTAGCAAAAGAAAAGAATTTCTCTTTTTTTAAGAGCCACCGTGACATGACTATTTAGGATATTTTTTAAAAATTAGCATATAAAGTATTTTTTGGACCGCAAATGAAGTAAATTGTGGGGAATTTGCGGAGGTGCAATTGTTCCAAAAATAAGTTATAACAGTGTTCTTCAAACTTAAGAATGGTAGCTAGAGGTGATTTGCGACCATTGTAAGTAAACGGACGTACTTGCACCCACACATTCTGCCCAGAAAGAGACACCAAAACCCCGGCTAAGTTGCTCACACCGTCTACTCCTAGCTCCCTGGTCCTAGATCCCTGCAGGACTGCACACTGCACAGAAGACCAAGGGCGTCGACGAGCTCGTCTTCCTCAACGTCGAAACTAATCCAGTCGAATTCTAAATTCAAAATCTATATCAAGAGATAAGTCTAAGTCAGTTTTAAAATAGAAATTCAGATTTAAGAGTCAATTTCTGTATACGAGTCATGTTCGGATATATATTTTTAGATTAAGGAATAAAAGCATTCCGGCCTCCCCATTCACAAGCGAATGAGTATAACCGTTCATTACAACCAAAAGGTACTTAGACCAAACCCCACTGGGCGAACACAAACAGGTCCAAAAGATCCACAATGATCCACAACAAAAGACAATGAAAACTTAGTTCTCTATCCTTCTTTGGTAGCTCCAACCCAACTTCCCAAAGACTTCGATCACCATACTTTCCAAGCGCCTGCACCCTTCCTTCAGCGTCACTCTCTCTTCCTCTTTAGACAATTGAGACCAAAACCTAATCCAGTACGTCCCCCTGAAAATTACCTGCAGGAAAGAATTAGTACATGATCTGTTAAACACAGCATCATTTCTACTCAACCATAAAGCCCAAAGACATCGCGCCACTCCCACTATTACTTGGTTTCTAAACTTTGGAGCAAAACTCTTTACCCAAGAACCAAACAAGTGGACAGTATCATCTGGAGGTTGAACATTAAAACTAATGGACAAAGCAATCCACAGGAATCTTGCAATATGACACTCAAAAAAGAGATGCTGCATTGTTTCCTCTAACCCACAGAAACTACACTTAGTGTCCCCCTTCCAACCCCTCTTTTTCAAGTTGTCTTTCGTTAGGACTACCCCTCTCTTTAAGTACCAAAGAAAATTTTTTATCTTTAAAGGCAACTTGGCCTTCCAGAACACAATTTTCCCAGGAATTCTCTCTTTCTCCATGATATTTCTATACAAAGACTGAGTTGAAAAGGTACCATTCTTCTTTAATAACCAAATAAACTCATCTTTATTAACATTTAAAGAAATGGGCGAAACTAAGGATACAAGACTAAATTTAACATATAAATTTATATATAAACAGTAGAGAAAACCAAAGAAAAGGTGTGGCAATTGGAGCACCACCAAAAGATTTCATTTGCTCTATCTCTCGGTTGTTTGTGTTGTCACCGCTGGAAATAGAGAAAATACGAGTACTCGAAGATTACGGGTGCTCGAGGTACTGGAAGGTTACAAGTACTGAAGCGCTCGAGGATTATGACCATTGTAGCAGTTGAAGTCTATGAGTAACTGAGCACTCCAAGTTTACGACTGTCGGTCGTGGTCAAAGTTTACGACTGATAAGAGTTTACGGCTACTGAGCGGTCGAAATCTACGTATGGTATCAGAGCTCGGAGACAAAGCACATGGCAGCAAGCAGATCTTCGTTGATGATGAAAGAATGCCTAAATTCCCTTCCGTGTCTAGTTCTTAATTCAGAGAACTACCTGGCCTGGGCTATGAAGATACGGGTGAATATGCTTGCCCAGGGGGTTTGGGATGTTGTAGCTAATCCGGTCGCCGCTAAAGGAAAAGTCGATCCAAAAGGAACGGCTCCAAAAATTGACGTGAAGACCGATCAACTGCCTTGGCGCTCATCTACGCTGCCATACCTGACTCGATACTCAGTCAACTTGTTGGAAAAGATATGACACGAGAAGCTTGGATTGCTCTTCGGACTATGCACGAAGGAGCGAATCGAGTGAGGAAGGTTCAGCTACAAACTCTTTGAGGAGAATATGAGGCACTACATATGGGTAAACTCAGTCAGTAGATGAGTTTGCAGGTAAATTAGCTACCGTGGTCAATGAGATTCGGTCTCTTAAAGGTACATTGGAGGAAAGTACGGTAGTCGAGAAGTACTTGCGTGTCCTACCCAAGAGATTTTTGCCAGTGATCACAACTCTTCTATTTTCAGGTGATCTTCAGAACATGAAAATAGAAGAGGTAACGGGATCTCTTAAAGCTCTTGAGGGAATGCTTAAAGGGTGTAAGGTTGAAAGCATCTAGGCCCCTAAAATGGTTTTGGTAATTAATGAACTTATCTGAATATGTGAGTAACATGTTTATTGAGTGTTTGAAAGGCTAAAGTCCCTAAAGTGATGACAAGACGCATGCTAAAGATCAAAATGACGATCAAAGTGACTCAAGGCAAAGGTATACTTAGAATAGGACCCTCTTTTGCTTTTACCGGTCTTAGGAGAATGGATGGAAGACCGGATTATAGGTTAGACGTCGTATCATAAAGAGGGATTACGGCAAGTAGCTTGATAGCAATTACCTTGTGCCATTTGGATCAAACTAAGAACATGCATTCTTTAAAAATCAAATTTAAAAGACAAATCTATGCTTTGTTTGGAAAAACGGAAGTACCAGAGTTTTAATGGCAGAACTACCGCAGAGCGGAAGTTCCACAGTCTTGAGCGGTACTTTCGGTGTCCGAAAGCTCCAAAAATCGAGCGGAACCATTTTTCCAGAGAAGCACCACTGGATGTGCTCGGTGCTCTATCCGGACAACTGAAAGTATCGGCATGTAAATTGTGGTACTTTCGCTTGCCGGAAGGTCCGGCCTTCAAAGCGGAACCTTTTTTTCCAGAGAGCACCCTCTGGGAGATTTTAGAACTTGCGAAAATCAGAAGTACCGGAGTTTCAATGCCGGAACTACCGTTCGAGCGGTAGTTCCGCTATCCAAAATGGTATTTCCGCAGCACGGAAGCTCCGGAGGCAAGGGCGGAACCTTTTTTCTGAGAGTGCCATCTTTTGGTTCCGACCCACGTGGTAGTACCGCGCCGACTTCCCGGAACTACCGCAACACAAAAGTACCGGATTTATAACGGCGGTAGTTCCGTGCCGACTTTCAATGGCTAGTTTAGAAACTCCGACATAGCCATTACTGTCGTGCCAGAGCTGGAGCGGAAGTGCCGGCCTTTGGCCTACGGTACTTCCGCTTGCCCTGAATTTTTATGGAATTTCTCTCAAACAGCTAGTTTTGGTTGGTAAGGGTATAAATACCCGTACTACTGCTCAAGGACAGATGTTAGAAACCCCATTGAATATCTTTGAGCATTGAGCATTTATTTCACACCTCATTTACACCTTGTGCATTCATTTGAGGTGGTTGAGCTAAAAAGTGCATTGCATCCAATAGATTGATCCTTCGGCATTTGATTGCAATCAAGTGAAGCTGGTGATTTGTTACTCTTGGTGTTTACTAGCACCTGGACAACTGGGTGGAGATTGACCGGTGATTTTCTCAAAGAAGCTTGTGAGAAGGCCCGGTGTGCGTGTGAAGGTTGGAGCTCACCTACCCGGAGCGGGAAAGAGCTGCCACTAGTGGATTAGATGTGCTTCGGCTTAATTCTTGGAGCCAATCCAATTTGTTTGGGCTAATCTCAACGTGGATTATGGGAAACCGGCAAGTTTTTGAACACCACGGTAAAAACTTCGTGTGTTCATTGTTGATTTCTTATTCTTCATTTATCTCTTGCTCAATTGTTTCATTAAGATCTTTTACTTGTGCTAGATCATTTTTAGAGATATACCCTTGTTGTGACCTTGACTTATTAGAATTGAGTAGAATTTAATTGATTTAAGTTTTTATCCCGTAAAATTAAATTAGAAGTCAAGAAATTTTAAAACTTCCTATTCACCCCATAGTCGGTTATCCTTGATCCTACAAGTGGTATCAAAACTTGGTCTCTCATTCATTAGACTTAACCATCTAGAGAGAAAGGATGGCTAGCGAGGGGATTGCTATAGGAAAGGCACCTTTCTTTGATGGATCAAATTATGCTTATTGGAAAATTAGAATGTCAATATATCTTAAGGCCATGAGTCTGAATATTTGGAAAATAGCAAATGAGGGCTATGTCATGCCTCTTGATCCATTGCTCCCTACAGAACAAGACGGGCGTAACACTCATTTAGATGTCCAAGCCATGAATGCACTATTTGGAGCTTTAAACGTGGACGAGTTCAATAGGGTGAGCAATTTGGAAACTGCTCATGTTGTTTAGACAACCCTTTCTGAAATTCATAAAGGGACGTCCACGGTTAAAGAAACCAAATTGCATAGGCTTTAGATCAAATATGAGACATTTATGATGTTGCCTCATGAGGACATAAATGAGATGTACTCACAACTCAACAACATCGTAAATGAACTTAAGGGCCTTGGTACTAATCTAACCTATTTGATGTTGTAAGAAAAATGCTTAGGGCCTTGCCGTAAAAGTATGAAACGTTGGTGACTCTCTTCCTCAACTCACTAGAGTTGACAAGAATGACACTGATGCAACTCTTGGGTAACCTCATCTTGAATGAGTTGTACAAGAAAGACACGGAGGAGCTCTTGGAGCAATCCTTCTCAAAAGGTAAGAAGATCACCGCCTTCAAGGCCAAAGCGGTGGTAAGCGAGGAGTCCGAAGATGATGAGGAGGGACTCTGAGGAGGAATTGGCTCTTCTAGTAAGAAGAAATAACAAGTTCATGAGAAGGCGCTCAAATCGAAGCGCTAGTCATGAAAAGGCCAAGAAGGGATACTCTTACACCTCAAACAAGCGCTATAGCAACATTTGTTGTTATAAGTGTGATGAGAAGGGGCATATTGCCTCTCAATGTCCTACCAAAAAGGATGACGAGGAGAAGTCATCAAAAAAGAAGAGCTACAATGGTAAGAAAAAGCTTTTCAAGAGGCTTCAAAAGAATGGCAAGAATGAAGCCCACATTAGAGAGTGGGATTCTGACGGGGAGTACTCCGACTCTGGCTCAAGTGAATATGAGTCTCCTAAGAAAAAGGGGCTCGTCGGCATCGCTATCAAGGAGGCTCCATCTCTCTTCTCATCTCCAACATGCCTTATTGCAAAAGGAGAGAAGGTAAAATTTTTTGATAATGATGAACCTTCCTATGATGATCTTATGGATAAGCTTATAGAGTTAAATAATTTTTTTTGGAAAAGAGAAGTCAAATTTTAAGGTGTTGAAGAGAGAGCATGTATCTCTACAAGAATCTTATGAGGGCTAAAAGAAGCTCATGACTTGCTTATCCAAGAAAATCAAAATAAATCTTACATTAGCATTGGCATTACTTGTGATATTCTAAATGAAATGCCTAGTGTACAAATTTCAAAATCTAGCATATCTACTTCTTGCGATGATTTACTTGCTATGCCATGCTCTTCAAATATAGATTCTAAATATGCATTAGCCATGACCCATGATATTAAACTTGTTAATGAAAAAAAAATATAAAAGAACAAGTAGTAAAATTGAACAAAAGTTTGGAAAGAACTTTCAAGGGGAAGGCTACCCTTGATAAGTTGTTGAGTAATCAAAGGTGCTAATTCAACAAAGAAGGTCTTGGGTACAAACCCAAAAGAGGTAAGAAATCAGCAAACAAGCCCACAAGATTTGTGAGGGAAAATGGTAGGTATTGTACAAAATGCTGGGAAATAGGACATGAACAACAAAATTGTCCTAAAGGTAAGATTCAACCCATTGGCTTTATGATTCACATTACATGCTTAAGAAGTCTAACAATGGTAAGGTTATTGTTATATTTATTGGCACCTCAATTTTAGGCGCTAAAAAGATTGTCATTTTGGTGCCCAAAGCCTTGGTTACTAACCTCTAAGGACCCGAACAAATTTGGGTACCTAAAAGAACTTGACTTCTTTTGTAGGTGAACCACATTGTGTGCTTGATAGTGGGTGTACTCAACACATGACCGGAGACCGAAAGATATTCACCACATTTGAAAGCGGGAGCAATGAAAGAATCACATTTGGGGACAATAGCAAAGGAAAGGTACTTGGATTGGGTAAAATTGCTATTTCAAATGACTTTTCCATTTCAAATGTATCTCTAGTAGAAACATTAAATTTTAATCTGCTATCTTTTGCTCAGTTATGTGATTTAGGCTTAACTTGCTGCCTGTCTAAAGAAAATGTAACTATTTCAAAAGAAAATGGAAATGAACTTGTTTTCAAAGGTTTTAGATTTGGAAATATTTATTTACTAGATTTCTCTTCTAGTGTGTCTTGCTTGAAAACTTGTTTAATGGCAAAAATATCTTTAGGTTGACTATGGCATAGAAGGCTAGGTCATGTGGGTATGATTCAACTTAAAATGTTTTTCAAACATAACTTAGTTATTGGCTTGAAAGATGTGAAGTTTGAGAAAAATAGACTTTGTAGTGCTTGCCATGCCTGTATCATGTCAACTTGTAGGCTATTGGAGCTCTTACACATGGATTTGTTTGGGCCAACAACCTATAAGAGCATCGGAGGCAATAGTTTTTGTCTAGTCATTGTAGATGATTACTCGAGATATACATGTGTATTCTTCTTAAATGACAAAAGCGAAGCCTCCGGTATTTTTAAAAGTTTTGCAAAAAGGGTCCAAAATGAATTTGATTTTAAAATAAAGAAAACTAGAAGTGATAATTGTTCCGAGTTCAAAAACACTAAAATTGAATATTTTTGTGATGAACTTGGAATAAAGCATGAGTTTTCCACTACCTACACTCCCGAGCAAAATAGAGTTGTAGAAAGGAAAAATCGAACATTAATTGAAATGGCTAGGACAGTGCTTGATGTATATAATACTTCCGATAAATTTTGGGCGGAAGCTATTAACACCGCTTATCATGCCATAAATAGGCTTTATTTGCATCGTCTTTTGAAAAAGACTTCCTATGAGCTTCTCATCAGAAGAAAACCGAACATATCCTACTTTAGAGTATTTGGTTGCAAATGCTATATCTTGAGAAAGGGTGTTCGGCTCTCAAAATTTCAAAGTCGATGTGATGAAAGATTTTTATTAGGTTATTCTTCAAATAGTAAAGCATATAGGGTGTTCAACAAAAATTCGGGTTTAGTTGAAAAATCTTATTATGTTCAATTTCATGAAACTAATGGCTCTCAAGAAGAGCAAGAAAATTTGGATGATGTAGGAAATGAGGGACTACACAAAGCCATGGAGAATATGCAAATTGGTGATATCAAGCCAAAGGATGATCCAATATCACCCACCTCATCAAGACAAGTTGAACAACCTACTTCCTCCACAACAAATGATATACAAGTCATTGATGATGAAGGAAAGGAACAACAACCCACAACATTCAAGATTCACAATGCAATCACTAAAGATCATCCAATAAACCAAATATTAGGTGATGTGAGTAAGGGAGTTCAAACCAGATCTAGAATAGCTTCTTTTTGTGAACATTACTTGTCTGTGTCTTCTCTAGAACCAAAAATTATAGAAGAAGTTCTAGATGACCCGGATTGGATAAATGTCATGCATGACAAATTGAACAACTTCGCTCAAAACAATGTTTGGACTTTGGTGGAAAGAACCAAGGAGCACAATGTAATTGGGACAAAATGGGTCTTTCGAAACAAGCAAGATGAAAATGGAGTTATGGTAAGGAATAAGGCAAGATTAGTTGATCAAGGCCATACTTAAGTTAAGGGTTTAGATTATGATAAAACTTTTGCACCTGTAGCTAGACTTGAGTCAATTAGAATTTTACTTGCCTTTGCATCTAACTTTGATATTAAATTATTTCAAATGGATGTTAAAAGTGTTTTTCTAAATGGAACAATCTCCGAACTAGTTTATGTTGAACAACCTCTAGAGTTCAAAGATTTAAAAAATCCTAATTATGTATATAAGCTTTCGAAGACGCTATATGGTTTAAAACAAGCTCCTAGAGCATGGTATAAGCGCCTTCGAGATTTTCTTGTTCCAAAAGGATTTAAAATTGAAAAAGTAGATACAACCCTATTCACAAAAATCAATGGTGATGATTTCTTTGTATGTCAAATTTATGTTGATGATATTATATTTGGATCCATTAACCAAGATTTTTGCAAATAATTTGGTGAAATGATATCAAGGGAATTTGAGATGTCAATGATATGAGAATTAAGCTATTTTCTTGGACTTCAAATCAAGCAACTTAAAGATGGGACGTTCATAAGCCAAACAAAGTACGTGAAAGATCTTTTGAAAAAGTTTGGCATGGAAGATGCAAAACCCATCAAGACACCTATGGCAACAAACGAGCATCTAGACCTTGACGAAGGAGGTAAGTCGGTATATACAAAACTTTATAGATCTATGATTGGTAGTTTGCTTTATCTTACCGCATCTAGGCCCGATATCATGTTTAGTGTGTGCATGTGTGCTCGCTTTCAAGCTTCTCCAAAAGAGTGTTATTTAAAGTCTGTAAAAAGAATTTTGAGATATTTAAAACATTTCTATAATATAGGACTTTGGTATCCTAAAGGTGCAAAATTTGAATTAATTGGATATTCGGATTCCGATTATACGGGTTATAAAATGGATAGAAAAAGCATCTCAGAATAATTTTTAGGAAGGGCCTTAGTATCTAGGTCTTCTAAGAAACAAAATTTCGTAGCACTTTCAACCGCCGAAGCCAAATATGTTTCTGCCGAAAGTTGTTGTGCTCAATTATTATGAATGAGGCAAACCTTGATGGATTATGGAATTAATTTTGATAAAGTGCCTCTTTTGTGTGACAATGATAGTGCAGTTAAAATTCTCAATAATCCAGTCCAATACTCAAGAACCAAGCATATAGATATACGTCATCATTTCTTGAGAGACCATGTGAGCAAAGCAGATATCACAAATAGCCACATCCGAACCGAAGACCAATTAGCAGATATCTTCACCAAACCTTTAGATGAAACTTGCTTTTGCAAGTTGATGAATGAATTAAATGTCATAGACTACTCTAACATTGCTTAAATTTACGGCACATTTTATTTATGCTCACCTGGAGTAGCTTGAGAGTTTTGTGCAAAAGATATTTGTTTTTAACCGAGTGCAAAATATTTAAAGATATTTTACTATATTAAAATTATACATCTAATGCATAATGATCCTAAATGAATTTATTTGAGTGCAAAAATTAGGGATCATTTGCATATAATCTTATTCCAATCCCCGCTCTTCAAGTTCCAGAATAATCGGAACTATCGCTGTTGTTTTTGCGGTACTTTCGCTCGTCGGAACTACCGATGCACTTTGTGGTACTTCCGTTTTCCGGAACTACTGGCAATCGTTGCGGTACTTCCGTATTTGATTTCAGAAGGCAGTAACCGTCGAAAATCAGGGGTTTTCCTCGTGGACCCCCTCTACTCTCGGATGTTCCGCTCACTTCCTCCGTTTCAGACGTACGCCTCCCTCCTCTCTCCTCCCTTCTCAATTCCAAAAACCGCTCCCTTGATCTCCAAATCTACCAGGGTTTTGTCCAATTTTTTGTGATTTCCTGCATCCTAAGGGTTCACCTCCTCCAATCCTCAAGGTAATCTGGATCGATTCCTCCTTTTTGCCCTGATTTTGAACCCTAGGTCATAAATTGGTTTAATGAGAAACATGGTTGTTTTAGGTTGTTAGTTTCGGGCAAAATGATAAATTTGGTGTCTAATGGTGTTTACACATCCTTTCCATGGATTCAATCCAAGAAAAACACCAAAAATTTCATACATTTTAATTGCCCTAGAAACGGTCAGGGAGATCGGAACAACCGCTCGGAGAGAACGGTACTACCGCACTTTGAATAGCGGTACTTCCGATCCTCCTGATAAAATAGCAACCTCATTCCATTTCTCTTAAATTCAATTTGTTCATCTTCTTCACTCCCTCTAATGCCCTTTTCCTAGTTCTTAGATGCCTAAGACAAAGAATGCTGGGCGAAGGATGTACTCTTCTTCGTCGGCTGTCTCAGGAGACTCTTCATCTTCTAAAGCTGCACAAAAGGCACAAGAAGAAAAGGGCAAAGCAGTTGCCTCAGTGCGAGGCCCCAGTGCGCTCGGGAAAGCTCTCCTATGGAAGAATCTGAGGATGATCTGCATGATCGCGAGGACCCTCAGATTGACTTGTGAAAAATTTTTGCTGATGAGTATGCGTGCTACGCCACGAGAACCGTTTGTTCTTCCTTGCAACTCCATAAATCCAAGGTTCCACACTAAGTTCCAGAGCAAGTTGATGAGCGGTTGTATGGAAAGACAAGGCTTTTGTTGACCACAAATCGTCGATTGGGATCACTTGGACCAATTAACAAGTATGATGAGACATACTGTTGTTTCAAAGGGTGGCTTGCAATATCTGGTGGCTTTATAATCAGATTACAATGAAGACATCATCAGGCAGTTCTACGCCACAATGTACATCTCGCCAGATTTTCAACATATCTCCTATATGACAGGATGCGAGCCACTGGACGCCAACAAGCATGAGTTTGAGTTGGCCTTGGGGACTAAGTCCAGCAGTTATGAGAAGGTATATGACAAGCCGGTGCTTGAACTTTCTATCATCTCCCAATATTATGATCATGCCTCGAGATTTATTCCAGGAAAGCTGGTTGGATTGCTTCCCATCCCCAGCCTAGTAAATCGCATAATCAACCACACTATCTTTCCCAAAAGTGGAAATTATGATGCGATCCGAGGCCATGCGTGGAACCTCATAAACTATGTTATGGAGGGTCACAAGTTTGATGCGGTTGATCTCATAGTCGAGGCGATTCTTTGCTTGAAGAATGCGGGATCAAGCGCATCAATTATGCTCCTACATTATGGCCTTGATCAAGAAGAAAATTCATTTGGATGTGGTTTGGGTGGTGTTCATAAGGCATATAAGCCTAGGGTTGATCCTCCATTTCCTCCTGCTGCTGTACTCGACCATCTCGCGTGACACCTTCTTCTTGATGAGTAGCAAAGCCTGACCATCGAACAAGAGCAATCCTCTCTCTCCGGATCTACTCGCCATCCTTTAGCTCCGCGACTTCGGTGAGGTTTCGCCTCCACTCTTCTAGGATGACTCGTCCTCCCTCTCCTGTTTGCTACGGTCGCCGTCGTCGACGTGGCCTGTCTTCTCAGGGACCCCAGGAGTAGCCTTTTTGGTCATTCAATGCCAAAGGGGGAGAAGAAAAGAACCTAGCTCAATCTGATCTAGCTTAATTTTATGTAATAAACCTTTATGTAATGACGTTTATGTGGTGTGATGAACTTTTATGTCAGTTATGTAATGAACCTTTGGGCACTTCATATTTCCATATGTTTATGCATTGCCTTGATAAATTAGTGGTTACATGCATCTTATGGCCAAAAGTGTTCTTTGTGTGCTTGAAATAATCTTTTACTTATATGCACATATTTAGGGGGAGCCTTTTACTTCGACTTTAGAAACTTGGAAATAATTCTCTAAAGCTCATGAAAAATCCTTGCAATAATTATTCACTTTCAAAGGCTTAAAAAGAATATACAACTAGTTATTCAAACAAGTGGTATATTGAACAACATTATTTCTGGTTGGCATGGTACGGACTGGCGGTCAATGCACCATGAGTAGACGATGACATGGATGGTAGGGCGCACCTGGATGTCGTCATGGAGCAGCATCGATCGACATCGGGGCGTAACGAGTACACGAGTGGAGCGTGCTCGATCACGCAGCAGACTCACCGTTCACGCACAACGACAGTCTACAATACTCGATCGATCACCACAGCGCTTCACAGCGGCATGATAGCGTAAGACAGTTGCAATTTCTGAGAGATTCATTTACGAATTCATACTGATCATTAATGAACCTATTTCGTGTGTCACTTCAGTTGGAGCGGGCGCATCACATTGCAGGCGTGTCTGAGACTGCCCTCACTAACCCGATCACACTACTAGTCGTGCAAAATACTTTAAAGTACATCCTAAAGTTGGCCAAAAAAATAGTGCACAACCTGAGTTGTGGTCGTTCAATGGATCATGCTGTGCACATCAAGCACCAAGAGGGGGAACCATGCTCACCCGCTAGGTCATCGTGACCTAGCGAGTCCGGCCGGCCATCACAATCTACTGAGTCTACTCGGCAACGTAGTACTTGCCACCGATCATCCACAGGCTGTGTTGACAAGGAGGTAACTTATATACAAATCTATGTTTTGTTTTCTGTTAGGCCTTACGTTCCACTAACATCATGGCGTTCTCTCGCCGTAGGTCTGTCATCGAGATGCATCACTTTTGATGTTTGCACCACCTACACAGACTACCGCTTACCGCTCCCCGTCATTCATCTGCGCTGCACATCTGGGAGGTATGAGAATTGCATTGTACTTCTGAAATATTTATTGTGACTAACATTGTTTCATCTTGTAGCATCCAATTCAATATGAGGTGACGTCAAGTCCACCGATGATGATACAAGCCTCCGGATGTTTCCAGAGAGCATTACACAGCACTAAGGTTTGCAGCGTATGTAGGGTAGAGCTAAGCGTTCACACCATACGCAAAGTTTGGAGACTTTGGTGGGCAGAGCTCCTGCGGCTTCGCTGCCATGTTGTCAATATATTTTTGTCGATTCTTAGTTGTAAGTTCATATACGGAAGAAAATTGGTTGAAGACTTCTCATGTTAAGGAAATACACATTTGTACATCTAGAACAATAACATAAAACTGATATTGAAGTAGACTTGCCTGCTTACCAAACAATGAAGCAATAAGCAAAATGATGCATTCTTCTCGCTCCTCCTGATAACTCTCTTATTTGTTTTTCTTGTTCACAGGAATCTGAAAAACCATATCTCGGAAGAATTTTAATATGCTTACAAATATCTCAAAAAACAGCTATAAGTTAAAAATCAAATGCACGTAGTTGTTTTGTAATAGAGGCCACTTGAGTTAAACTGCTTCTTAAAATAGAGAACTCCAACCTCACCTCTTCGCTTTATCACCAATTTTCATATCAATCTTTTCTCTAATTCTATTACCTCATAATTTCCATTGAAACATGAAACACAATGTATGTTGCTATGGCAGGATTTATACAACAAAAGGGAAGACAATGAAGCAAGATAAATTTGATCAAATCATAAAATTCCAGCCAGAAAACTCAACTAATAGGTTGTTTCATATAACTGAAAGGCAAACAGGAGATCTCGTTATGGTATGGAAAATCAGGACACAACTAGCTGTTATTGGATTTTGAGCACAACAAATATTTTCTAATCCTTCAAGTTTACTTAAATAAATAATATATACAATTTCCATATAACCTTGTTGGCAATTGTAATGTCAGTTAATCTTATACAGGAACTTGAAAAAATTTCTATCCATTTTCAGTTTTACAATAGCAATGAAAACTGTAATGGGCCTAATGGCAGTCCATGAATATATGAACTTGCAGGACATAGTGACAAATTTTGTTCTCTTACAAAGTTCTGCATCACAACATTAATCGATACCCAAACATCTGAAATCTTAGAAGAGAGAGAGGACATGAGCAGGAGCAGCAACCACTTTCCTTACCCATCGGCCTTGACAAATCTCTCCTTGTTCTCCATCGGCATCAGCACGCAGCAGAGGCAGTTGAATAGGTTCTCGAGCATCTCCTCTTCGTCGGAGGTCTTTGGATCCCTGGACTTGTACATGGAACGGCCTCACGCAGCCGTCAACCCGCTTATCCGCCCAGCGCTTACGGTTGGCGGGACTGCTCGGAGGAGGATGGCAAGGATCTCGGAGGTGTCTTGCTTGTTGGCGTCGAACTCGTGGGCTTTGAGGTGAGCGAGGAGCCGGAGGAGCTTGCGTGCGGCCGCAGCGAGGTCGGCAAGGTGGGGCGGGTCGAGGAGGTTCTCGAGGATGGCGAGGGTGTGGTGGACGGCCTCAGCCTCGTCGGGGTCGGCTTTGGAGAAGCGGGAGAGGTTGTGGATGAGGAGGTCGAGGGTGTTGGCGTCGGCGAGGGCGTCAGCGAGGGACTGGACCCCGACGAGGAGCCGAGGAATGAGGAGACAAGGGTGAGGAATGAGGGCGAGGAGACAAGGAATGTGGGCGGCAGCTGGGGAGTCGGGACTTTCGAATGCGTGGTATTGAGGAGTTAGGGTTTTGTCAGATCGCGGGTAAATGGGCGAGACGGGTACGGGTGGAGCTTACCCATACTCGTGCCTGTTTACCCGATGGGCAGAGAGTTCTCCCTATTTGCCCATGGGCAAAGAATATATCCCATACCCGGCTCCATTAGGGTATTTACCTATGGACACATGGGTAAACGGGCACAATTGTCATCTCTAGTTGGGAGGTGGAATAGCCTGACACCTATTGCCCACATGTCTGCACGTCGTTTAGGAGGTAGGGGCAGCCGGAAGGGGAGGGGGTGGGATGAATAATCACATCATTAATAGGTTCTGTTCAAGTAGTATACCATAAAGATATTACGTAAAGCTCAGGACTTCAAAATGTGCTCGACGATTCCATTGTTCTCGGAACAAATTAACAATTTTTGTCGAGGACACTTGGGCCGGCCTAGGCCCAACTAGGTCTGCGTGACCACGATGTCAGGCCAGTGGTATTCCTTTTCGGCCTTACTTCCTCCTGCACTTGATAGAGTCAGTGAGCCCTTCGGCCTCAAATATCCCATGAACTAGGGATAATGTGATCGACGCGAGTAATCCAACGGATTGCAAATCAACTACCTTTTTCCTGATGGAAGACAAGTTACCTATCCACCTTATGTTTCTTTTTTTCATATTATTTTTAGTCGGTACCTGGCTCACGAACTCAAGTAGCTCTATTATTTTGGAATAGTAGATGAAACCTAGTCAAATTTCCCCATCAAAATTACTACCAGAAGAAGTTAAAGCAGCACACATTCTTTTTTCTGCAACAACTGATGGTTTTTGACTCTAACGTAAACGTTTATACAAACGAACCTAATACATATGAACTATTTGAAAAAGCTGTCCTGATAAGCTGCTTCGAAGAGACAACAGAGAAACCATCCCCATTATTTGTTCTGGAGAAGACATAAGTTATAAGCTGAAAATAATAAGTAGTAAACCAACTTGTACATCATTGATACTCGTCAGTCATATATATCTTACTAATTATACCAACCGATTAAGCACTATATATTCAATAATAATAACACTATATATTATAGTCCTTCTCAAAAAAGACCAACGTAATTAAACAGATGGGGCAATTATGCCGATGTAGTCGAGTTCGACGGACCCCAGCCACAGCTTGCCGTCCCGCTCCGCCACCTCGCTGAGCGTCACGCCCTTGGTGGCCGTCAGCTCCTCAACCTCCACGCCGTCGCCGTCGAGCCGGACGCCCACCAAGTGCTTCACCGGAGCCGCCGCCGCATTCACGTTCGGCCACGCCTTCTCTTGGTTCAGCGCCACCCAGTAGCCGGTCCCGGCCCTCACGCGGCGATCCCGTCCGCCTCACGTTGTGCCGTACCCGGCAGGTCGGCGAAGAGCTCGGAGACCGGCGAGGAGGGGCCCGGGCAACTTGATCCCGCACGCCCAGAAGAAGTGCATGCACAGCCTTGCATTGATGTGATACCCATGGACTTGATGCTCTTCTCGTTGGCGCACTTGCCGTAGCGACGATGGCAGCACACAGAGGTGGCGTTGCGGAAATTGATCCAGCCGCGCGCGAGCGGTTCGCCTTTGTCTTCCTCCAATATTTCAGACAGATTGGATATATCAAACTGAAAACAGAAATTTCGGAGACTGGATCGATAGCGAAGAAAACACTACAGATGTGAAAATGTTCATGTCGAAAGAAAGTTCATCGATCTCACTACAAATGTTCCCTTTTAGCTAGCCATCTTATAAGATAATCCGATCGATCGTCCATGTAATATCTGTGTGACAATTCATGCATACAGAAAATGCATCTCATCCTTTTATCATGCTAAGTACACATGACCAAAAAAAATGTTTATACCAGATGGTTAGCAACAAACAAGGTTCGCATTGCGTCCTGTGCCTGAAAACACCACTCCTGTGCCTGAACCACCATTTCCATTTTCCGCAAGTCATATCTACTTTGCCTCTAGACAATAAAGGCAGCATTGCGGCCTGGCGCACCCATCACCCCACCGCCTGGATGTACAGAGGTACAGGCCCTTCAGAGGGGTTCTGTTAGCCATGGTCCAAGTCAGACATCCAAGTATCGAACCTGGAAGAGTCAAAGATTGCCAAGTAGAAGAAGGGACGAAAGACAGCCAAAATTTAAAAATTTCAGTCAATAGCTATAAGTTGCAGCCGAAAAGAACAGACCCTATGCATGTTACAGTCCCAGCCATACCATCCCTTGGCGGGCCTCATTAGGAAAAGAGAATCCTATGCTTAAGGGCATCATCATCATCAACTCTGTTCAAGGATGGGTAAACAATATTTATGGGGCAATATACACAGCAATCTGTGTGGGTCTTGGCTAGGTGAAAAACTTAAACACAGAGTGCGTAATCAGGCCAAAATGTAGGGAGGGCCAACTTACTATAAGAGTAGAATCCTGCCAGCTGCCTTGTGAAAGCTTGTACGGCGTGTACTGAACAAAAAGATTAATAACATGCTGACCTATTCCAAGGACAAAGAAAAAGATGGAATTTGAGTCAGTCCATGACTCCATGTAAAGTATATACACAATATGAGATATAACAACTGTAGAAACATCCAAAATAACCTTGAACACATGAATTGTAAACTGCAAATACAATTTACATAAAACAGACTCCATATATGTTTCTTGCTCTAATGGGATAATGAGATATGCCATAATAGTAGGTTTACACAACTGCAATGATGGGGAACAAAAAAAATTGGCATACCTGGTGGAGAGATGGTCTTATCCAAGATCAGTGAAGGAATTGTCATCTCTATAAGGATGCCTTGTGGGGGATTGGCATACCGGTGGAGAGATGGTCTTAGACACACGCTGCGGCTTCCCTGCACGCTAGATCAATTTCCTCCATGTCAAGAGCAAGTAAAAGTTCCATATTGAAAGATAGTAAGGATTAAGTCGACAAAGTGATCAGAGGACTTTACAAAAATAGTTCCATATAATAAAATAGGAGGCCATACCATCTTGCTTTTTCCTTCAAAGAATTAAAACTAGTCTACAATCGGGAGATCTCATATAACATGGTTACTGTTAGCAAGACCAGATTATGCTCTTTATTATCATAAGGTACTAACGAAAACATCACTACTTCAATACATACATGTAGGTAATCAAATAGGTATATAAAGTTGAGATGACAAGCACAGAGCACTATATCAAAACAGCAGAATCAGTGCAAGCTGTTGAATGTAGGTAAGCAGTGAAATAACCACAATCAAATGACTCAAAGTAAGAAAAGGCTCAAAACTCAAAAGGATCAAAATATCAATACATGTCAATAATGAACTACATAAGGCAGACTACATAAGATACATGTCAATAACAGTAGAAGAAACAATTAAGCTATCATCCCCACAAACATGTACCAGATGTCTTGGACAAGTGGGGCGGCGGTGGTCTAGGGACCTCAAGCGGTGGCCAATGGCCTCTAGGGAGTAGATCTCGCGCAAATGACCGAGGAGAAGCGATGCGACTCGGGAGAAGTTAGGTTCATGCATTGGGTGTGAGTTGCGTGGTCGGCTGCTCGAGTTGTAGGGCATGAGCGTTTGGGACATTCGGGCTGGTGGGTCGTCTCCTCTGTTAGGCTAGGATTTAGGGCTTGTTTGGGATAGCTCCACCACTGAAAACGTGGATCTGGAGCAGCAGCTCCACCATGGAGCAGCTCCACCGTGGATCTGGGATCCCACCATGGAGTGTTTGGCTTGTACAGCAGCTCCAGATCCACGAAATTGAGATTTTGGTGGGAATGGCCACTTTTGGTGGGATGGGGTGTGTAACCAGTAGGATTGGTGGGTAATTACCACCCAACTCCACGGTGGAGCACCCCTTGAGGAGCTCTATGAAATCTATGGATCTGGCCCTCAGATCCAGGATTTTGGTGGATCCAGATTTCGCGGAGCTGGAGCGTTTGGTTAAAATTTCGTAGAGTGGAGCTGTTTTTCGTGGATCTAGAGCTGGTGGAGCTGTCCCAAACAGGCCCTTAATTGGGCCAGACGTATTGCTCGTGTATCGGGGTATTTTCTATTTTTTTAGCTGAAATTCACCGATACTCTACTGATACCGTATCGCCGCGCCGCATATTGGAACGTATCACCGTATTGGACACACGTACGGTAGTCCTGCACCGTATCGGTGCTTCTTAGGTCTTGATGCATGACTAGGAAAGTGCAGAAATTCCATTCTCATTATTAATTGGTATGGAAACTTTTGCATTATAAGTGGTGGAATGAAATGCTTATGCAGACCATATGAAATAATTAAGTTGTTTTTGTGTGTGAGAGGTTTAATAGTTAAGACAGAAGGGGTTTGTTTAATCTACTTTCTTAGGAATATATGGTAAGTTCAGAGTGTATATTCTATTAGAGTAGTGCATTTGTGTTCGTTATATGATATAATATAGAAGGAAAGCCGATCAAATACGCGCGCGGGACGGGATGGAAACCGAACCGTGTTGCTACATGCATGCAATGCAATCAAGGACGGAAAAGAAACACCCGGTGTCTGAGAAAGGCACAGCCACAGCTGCGTGAACTGTAATGCCTGCGAGGGAGTTTTGGGGCGTTTGGCTCGCGGAATTCCATCTCGGACAAGGCACCCCGAACGAGATGCTTATTCAGTTGATTTGGTAATGAATATTCCACTCAGATGTTATATCACGTCGTTCGATAAAATCAAATATATCAGAACAGTTCCATCTATGTTGATACCAGGAACCAAACGCCCCTTGGTGGATGTAAGCACATGATACTGGTTCAATTGACGTCGGTGTCTGAGAAAGACACGACCATAACTGCATGAACTGTTCGCATAAATATCACAGTAACTATTTTTTTTCAAATTTGTCTCTCAAATATTTGTTTTTGTAAATCTAACCCCTATATGGATTTACTGAGTTTGGCAGGTATCTACCGACCTGAGGGTTCTCAGTAGGCACCATCCAAGCTATAGTAACTTAGTAGGTACCTGCCGAGCTAGGGGAGCTTACTGCCAGGCTCTAAAATGCGGCAACAGTTAATGCCCGGTGATTAGCAAAAGAAAAATTAGCATGACTATTTAAGAGCCACCGTGACATGACTATTTAGGATATTTTTAAAAAATTAGCATATAAAGTATTTTTTGGACCGCAAATAAAGTAAATTGTGGGGAACTTGTCAAGGTGCAATTGTTCCAAAATAAGTTATAACAGTGTTCTTCAAACTTAAGAATGGTAGCTAGAGGTGATTTGCGACCATTGTAAGTAAACGGATGTACTTGTACCAACACATTCTGCCCAGAAAGAGACCAAAACCCCGGCTGAGTTGAGCTTTGAATCTTTATTGGGCTTTAGATTGAACTATGCTAAGTTTCTTGATAAATCATGAGTTAGTACAACTGTTTAAAAAGAAAAAGATCTCTTTTATGTGCGAAAGAACTGATCTCCCCAATTCTTTCCCATGAGACCGCTTGCCATTGCACTAGGCATGAACTCAGGGGGAGTTTTAGATGACCAAGATCATCTCCTTAAGCTTCTTGCTTGGAATGATCGCATAAGGCTTGAGATCTAGCACATGACTAAAATTTTGGTTGGAAACGACCATGAGTTTCAAAGTAAAATATGTCTATTGTGCTAAATTTGCTTGATTACAAAAGACTAAAGTGCTTGAACAAATGATTCATTCTTGAACATATAGCACTCTAAAGTGCATGTTTGTTTTGGAGCCAAATAATTTGTTGATGTTAACAATTGAGTGTGTGTAAATTGTGGAATAGTTGTGTTTTCACCTGAGGATTTCCCTACCTTTATACGGGGAGTTGTTGTAGGAGTCTTGAAAGCTGAGTCTGAGTTTTACCTTTTGTTATGCTAGAACCTTAGAGGCTCAGCGTCTCTGTGTGGGAATAGTGGATCAGAGTGGAATCCAAATAGTGTGATGATCGGGATAGCATCCTTGAGGTGCAATAAATGAGTATGTGTGGGTGTGATATGAATTTCGAGTTGTTTTACTTAAGGGATTGAGGTGCTTTAGGAATTATATATCTGTCAAAGTAATTCCATTGGTCGAGGTCTTGGATAGAATGTGTTTTGTGGAGACAGTAGAGTCTCTCTTCAAGGGTGTGGATGATGTACTCAGTTTGAGCGTATTGTCGAAGTTGCCAATTTAAGATAAATGAGTTGGAGTGTTTGGCGATGATTTGGAAATCCTTGGTTCAAGAAAGTTAAATTTTGAAAGGGAATGGATTGGGAAATTAATGATATTGTCGGGCCCCTGATTTCAAACCTGCACTCTACGTATATACAAAGACTAGTCCTAGATCAAAGCTAGTGCACACAGTTAAACAGAATGGAAAACATCACCATCAACGATTTATTACAATAAGTAAGTGTACTGACCACAAGGTCTCATTATTACAATAGAGGTTCAAGACCTCACACACAAGAAATAAAGCGGAAGCAAAGATAACTCGAGGACGACCCATCAATTCGCCACAGGCAATTGACTGGGGAAGCGCGACCGAGTCCTCCGGAAGAATCACACACCACAAGCGAAGCGAAGAGTCGAGACACCTTCTTGAGCTTCAACTTCCTCTGAGATTTATTTTTAAGTGTAGCATGTGAGTACATAAAGTACTCCGCAAGTCTTGGGAAAAATGCATAGATGCAAGGCTTGACAAAGGAAGGCTATATGGTTCTTTTGCACAAAGCAATATTTTCAATCAATTACTTCTAATTATTTTCGAAGACATCAACTTAATGAAGTAAATATTTTAACAGAACTAACAATTATTCCCTAGTGAAGGTTCTATCCACCAACACTAGCTTAATCATTTCCGACTGAACAAGTTAATATTGCGGGTTACATCCACCCTCTCTGGTTCCATCCACCAGGATACCCTTCCGAGAGTTCCCTCCACTCTCGGAATACAAAAACTTTGATTTTAAAACAAAAACCAGGAATCTACCATGTGCATGCATTCCTTGCCCGCCCTTGACCGTGGGCACGGCTATTCGAATAGTTTTACACTCTGTAGAGGTTGTACAACTTTACCCACAAGAGATAAATTATCCTAGAAGTCAACACGCTTCCTTTGGCATGAGACCCACATAAAATATCATAAAGCCTTTACCTTACTCTAATCTAGCTAGATACCACCACTGAGGTTTCACCGCAGTAGGCTAATCGCCCAACCAAGCCCCTCTTGCGCCATATGAGTACAATGAAATCCTCCCCTCATCGTGAATAATCACCATCCTGGCACCCACTTTCCATCTGTGGCACCTAAACTAGACTATCATAAGTTAGTCACTAGGTCGTACTAATATAGACTTGTGGTTGTACGGTTAATGCTCAGTCTGGACAAACACAAGCGTCGGTCCTTAATGGACTAGGGTGGAACATACACTTAACAAGATCTCGTGCTTCCTGCACCAACCCAAACCAACCATCCACCCTAATCTAAACCAACTTTCACATTTTATTTTATTTTAAAATCACAGTGACAACTCCAATTGCCACTTCATTTACAAACACAAGGGTTCAAAAATAAATCATAATTTCCCATTTTCAAGATTTTCCAAAGTTATTAGATAGCATGACTAAGCATTATCCTACCATTCTACTATTCACAAAGATTAATATTAATCTCATTATTGAGACAAAGGAAGTTCTAGGGTGACAAGGTACATGGCAATCAATGTCAAATGAGGGCATAACAAAGTTGGAATAACTAACTCCTAAAGATTTGAACTAGTGATTTTATGTAAATAGCAATGCACATAATTTAAAATATTTAAAACATTTCAAAAGCATAGGTTCAAGATGATCAAAGGAGACTTGCCTTCTTGCAGGGTTTCCGGGTCTTCTTGTCTTGTGAAGAGGATCAATGACAACGTTGGAATCTACGCGAGAAAAGACGAAGCAAACAAAGCAAATAAATACAAACAAAATTCAAATAAAATCCAAAAATTCAACAGAGGCCATAGTTGGATAGATTATGATTTTAGATGAATTTAGAAATTTGAATGGCTGAATTTGGAGTTAAAATGAGAAAGTTATGCTCATTTGAAAATCTCGATTGAATAAATCTAGAAATTCCCAAATTTCTGCGGGTGGGGCACACCGGAATATTAGATTTTAATTTCTATTTTTATTTCGAGAGATCGACAGGTGGGGCCCACTGAACAGTAACCATCGGCGGTCATCGACATGTGGGACCCATCGATAGTGAGCCCATCGACTCAACCTCGACACGTGGGACCCATCGACTCGGGCCCACTTGTCGAGACCAAAGACAGAGGGGTGGGGCCCAGCGGCAGCGATGGCAGCGCAGACGGCGGCCACGACGTGTGGGGCCCACTTGTCGCGAGATTTTTAAAGAATGGCTCGACCTCGGCGTGCGGGCGGGCCGGCTCGAACGCAGCGCCGAGGAGCCGGGAGGAGAGATCGCGCTATTAACGGATGGGCGGGAGGCTTTGCCTACCCAATAAGGGTAGGTAATCCCTTTGAGGGTTACTCGCCGGTGGGGTCCGGCAGCGATGGGCGGAGGTGGTCGTCGCCGCGAGGGAATGCCGGAGGGTTCGGTGAGGTCCCAAAATGCGGTCTTGGAGCGGGGCGGGTCCAACGGAGGGTCGACGAGGTGCGGCGACGAGCGGAGAAGGCGGCGGCGAGGGGTGGCGGAGGCGCTCGGTCCTCGGCGCAGCGCGCCGGCGGCGGGAGGGGCGATCGAGGTGTCGAGGAGACTCGCACGGCACGGGGATGCTCGGGTGGCTGGCTCCGGATGACCGAGGCAAGGCGAAGGCTCGCGGAGTACTTACCGCGGTGCACGGAACTCGCGACGGCGGCGCGGGCTTAGGGAGATAGGTGGAGCGCTCGGGAGGTGGTGCGGCGAGAGGGGAGGCGAAGAGGGTATTTATAGGGGTGGAGGAGGGGCATGGCGCGGCAATTCCTCGCCGGTGTGTCGGCTGAAAAAGGAAGGGGCGGGAGAAAAAGGAATCGGGGCCATAGAAGGAAGGGGAGCACGGGAGATCGGGGATTCGGCCGCGGTGGCGTCCGGGGTTTCCAAAACCAGGGAGAGCCGGGGAAGGCAAGCGGGATCCGCGCGGTCTCGTCTGGCCACGGAGAAAGGAAAGAGGGGGAAAAGGAAAGGGGCGCTCGCGCGGACGACGGACCGACAAAGTGGGCGGGTGGCGCGGAGCGAGAGCGTCGCGGCCGACAAGCGGGCCCGCAGTCGGCCGAGGTGAGGAGGAAGTGAGAGCGGGCGGCTGGATGGCTCGCGCGAGACTCGGCTCATCCGAGCCGTCCACGCGTCGGGCGAGGAGGAGGGGAAGGTGGGTCGCTGACGGGCCTGGCCCGCTTGGCGGCGAGGGAGAGGAGGGAGCGGCCTGGATCAGGCCGAGCGGCGACGTGGGCGGTCCTGGGCCGTCCACGCGTCGACTGGAGGGAGAGGAGAGATTTTCTTTTTCCAGATTCGATTTAGATTTTCAGAAAAGGCTAGAAAATTATTTAGGCCTCAGAAAAATATGAAAATACCTCCAAAAATTCCAGAAAAATTCACAGAAGCTCCTGGAGATATTTTGGATTTAATAAAATTATTTCCAACTAATGTTGATATTTAATTTTCATATTTTGAATTACTTTTTAAATTCTAAAAATAGGTTTTTAAATTCCAGAAAATCCAGAAAGGCAAATAAAAGCCAAGTAAAATCCAAATACCTTAAAATAATTAATTTGAATTTAAATTTTTCAAAAAGCCAAATTTTGGGATGTGACAGATATCTCGAGCAGTAATATGCTCTCTTGGTTCTTGTTTAAACTGTGTGTCTATGGCAAAAGTCATTTGCAAATTGAGTTGTTTCATGTAGAGGCGTAGTCTTTTCCAGTTAGGAAAAGAAAATGATTGTTTTGGTCTGTCGAGTGATTTTCACTCTTGGCTTATGTGGTGTGGATTCTCCAAATGTCTATTTGGAGAGTGTAAAGGGTTTTGCAGTGAATTATTTGATTTGGATCGTGGTCCTTTGAAGGAAAGCTGGTTGCTAGTGTGTTGCTTGAGAATCCTTTATTCTTCTTTTGGTTGGGTTCCATTTGTAAAAGTTATTGTTTGTGCTTTGAGTAAAATGTTATAAGTGGAATCTATAGTCGAATTCTTTAAAAGGGGTACAATGTATTATCCCGATTATAATATATAGAGGAAAATGTTTTTAGAAGGAGGATGGTTTTAGATAGTGGCTTGATAGTTGTGGTGGGGAATTTTGCGAGAACGGCAGGAACGGTTGGCCGCTCAGAGCCGACAGAAGAGTTGCGGGTGCTCGGCGTTGACCGGCTCGTGTTGTGGACTCGTCGGAGTTGGTCATGAGGAAGAGGGCCACCAGGTATGTGGAGGCCCTCTTGACGAACCAGTCCGAGCGGACCATTCAGACTTTGGAGGACATGCTCCGGGCATGTGTACTGTCTTGGAAGGGCAGTTGGGAGGACCATCTGGCTTTGGCAGAGTTTGCGTATAACAATAGTTATCAGGCGAATATCAAGATGGCTCCTTTTGAGGCTTTGTATGGTCGAAGGTGTGTTTCCCCTCTTTGTTGGGATGCAGTGGGTGAGAGATCTTTGCTTGGTCCAGACCTTGTTCAACAGACTGTGGAGAAAGTGTGGGAGGTTCGTCAGAACCTGTTGGCCGCTCAGAGCCGACAAAAGAGTTATGCGGACGTTCGGCGCCGAGAGTTGGAGTTTGTGGTTGGTGACCTTGTGCTCCTTCGGGTGTCGCCAACTAAAGGTATTGTTCGGTTTGGTACCATCAGGAAGCTTAGCCCGCGGTACATCGGCCCTTTTCCAGTGGTTGCTCATGTGGGCAGTTTGGCTTATCGTTTGGAGTTGCCGAACTCGTTGAGTGGTGTGCACGATGTGTTCCATGTGTCTATGCTGAGGAAATATTTGGGGGATCCCGAGCACAAGATTGACCTGGGGCAGGTCACGGTGGATCAGGATCTCACTATGGAGAGTCGACCAATGCGTATCTTGGATACTTCAGAGCGGGTCTTGAGGAGCAAGACAATTAAGTATGTGAAGGTCCTCTGGACGTTTCAGTCTGAGAGGGAGGCTACGTGGGAGCTGGAGGATCAAATGCAAAGGAAGTACCCCGAGCTCTTCAAGGCTGGTGAGTACTCATAGTTGTGGTTCCGCGGTTTCCGTAGTTGCTCTTTTGTTTGCTGTTCTCTTGATTTGTGGTTTGAGGAGTTAGATTCGAGGACGAATCCTTTTTAGGTGGGGAGAATGTAATATCCTGAATGTCGTTTCGGCGTCAGCTTTAAATTAATCGCGAGTCGCTGGTTTTTCAGTAAATCACAGGAAAGGAAAAATAAAAATTGTGGATAATGTAAAATGAATAGAATAAATAAATAAAAACCTCCAAGTGGGCTGCCTGGAGAGTGGGCCGACCACCTTGGGCCTTCGCCCAAGGGGTGGCCGCACCCCCTCCCCCTTCCCCCTAAAAACCCTAGCCGCCTCCCCTCTTTCCCCCTTGGCCACCACCCCCTCTTTTCCCACCCCCCTGGCCGCACCCCCTCCCAGGTTGTGCCTCCAATACTCCTCCACAGCTGCTGTCCATTGGAGCAAAGGAGGAAGAGAAGGAAGAAGAAGAAAGGGAAGAGAAGGAAGAAGAAGAGAAGGAGGAGAAGAAGAGGAGGAAAGAAGAGGGGTGATCCCAAGGGATCCTCTAGGTAATTTTACCCAATCCCAAACCCTTCTGTTTTTAGAGTAATTAGGGTTCATGGCACGGGATTAGAAGGGGATTAGCAGATTGAGTACCCGATTAGAGATTTCCTGCTGTCTGCCTGTAGATCAATCCGCGCAGCACGTCTGTTTGCACAGTTTAGACCTACGAAACGATTTTTCCTACGGATCTTACCAAAAGAAAAATTGTAGAGGATGATGAAACCCACCTACTGTAATTTTTTAGAATTTTTGGCCACGGGATTTGGGCGTAGCAGGGTCGGAAACTTGGCTGTATGACAGGGGTACAGATTGGGGCAGATTGCTGTTCAAGGGTGATTTAGGGGTAGAAGATGATTTTTTATGATTTTGGTTGAAATGGAGAAAAATGTAAGGAATTCAGTCATCTAACTTCTGTATAAAAATTATAATTTTTAGAGCCTTTCATTGTGGTTGGGACGCGTTAGAATCTGGCTGCCCAGATTGCCAGAACAGAGAACGTCCTCTGTTTTGCACATTAAGTTACACCTTGCTGGGATTGAAATAAAAATATGTGATCTACATGAAAAGTGAACGTATTTAATTGAGGAATCCAGAAATATAACATTTGCTGTAAATGACTTATCATTGTTAAAGATACAAAAATATTAAGCAGCGCTACTGCAGTGGGTAGATTGAAGAATAGTTAAGAGGAGAGGATTATGTGTGGGTTCGGGGTTCTAGCGACGTCTTTACTTCTTAAGACGCGTTTTCATTGCTGTTGTGTTGTGCTGAGAAGTACTTTTGGATAGGTGGTTTTGCTCCTGAACGCACGTGATTTGCTTCGCTTCGTCGGTAGAGGCAAATAAACGTAGCGGATGTGCTACCGTTTAACTCGTTATTCTTACTACTTGCAATTTACATGATTCTTGTAACTTGATATATGTTATGCCATAGTTGTATGATTTCTAAATGAGGTTGTGGTAGCAATTATTGATCAATTGACATGCTTTGGATGAATTGCTCGTAGTCATGTGGTAATATGTTTAAGGTACTAAATGCGGAATATGAAAAATAAATACATGGTGGATATGTGGTTGTGGATATGTTGATGAGCATGTTGATTCTCCTTTGAGGTTGGAATTCATGTGGTTTATGATTATCATATCATGTCATGACATTTGCATATGTGGATGTCGCCGCACTTAGCCGCGATCAGACTCTGACATCGTATATTGCCGTAATACGATGCACACTCTTATCCTGTTGGGAAAGAGTGCTGTGGAGCATAGCATGATAGCATTCATATGCATTCATTTGTGGGTGGAATGACTGCATTCAAATGCCAATTAATTATAAAATTTATGAGGTATGATTCATGGAAGTCTGTGGTGGTTTAAATAATTATGGATATGATTTGTGGTGGTGATTTGTGGGTGGAACAAATGATTCATTCTTGAACATATAACAAATGATCTTGATAGCTTTTATATGCATTATGGCTTGGTGTCATACTAAATGGTCATTTTGGATAATCTTCATGACTCTAATTGCTTAGATTGAATAAAATTCAGCCACATCATGATTTATTTTCCTCCAAAGAACCTTGATGATTTTATTGCCAAAAGGGGGAGAATATTTGGAGAAAAAGCCACATTTTGGGAGCTTTGGGAGCTTTTGAGGAAAACTTGCTCTTTCTTTTGCTCCTTTTGTCAACATGGTCATTAGCTTCATTCTCTTTCTCTTGGACCATGTATGACTTTCAAACAAATTCAATCTTATGCTTTTTCTGTGTTTGTCAATATACTCATCAAGGGGGAGATTGAGAGACCATGTGGAGGTATCCCCATGTTTGTGATGAGTAATTGATGGTTGTGTTAGTGAGTTTGAGTTTGTTTTGGGTATTCTAGGGTTGAGTCCCTTTTACATATGTTGTTGATGATATGCTGTTTCGTGCGGTGCTATGTGACGGTTTGCTTGTCTGTGTGACTACAGGATTTCGGAGCTAGGTCATGGTGAGGCGAGGTGGACCGGGGCAAGGCACAGGAGGTGTTGAGGTCCAGACGGTCGGTGATGCCGAAGATGATCAAGGCTGGTGACGTGGTTGCGAGTTGGGAGATGAGGAACTGGAGCTGAAGCTGAAGCTACCGGTGACGGACACGACGGGCGACGACGAGAGAACTGGGACTAGGCTCAGGGAGGAGTCGGAGGTCTAGACGGTTGAAGGTCGGTTGCGGTCGTGCGCGACAGAACAGACCAGGACTAGACTCAGGAGGAATCGGAGGTCTCGGTCGGTGTCGGGTGGACACGACGGGCAGCGGCGAGTGGATCGGGACTAGGCTCAGGGAGGAATCGGAGGTCCAGACATCAGGATGCCGGGTGCGGTCGTGTACAGCGGAGCGGACCGGGACTAGACTCAGGGAGGAGTCGAGGTCCAGATGGTCAAGGTACCGGACGTGGGAAGCTTCCGGGAAGGCGCTTGTGGGGCAAATTAGAGATTTGACTCAAGCATGAGAAAAATGGCTGGTTTTCCCTCCATTTCTAGTTGTGTTGACTTTCTTGCCTCATGTGTGTGAGGAGTGGAAAGTGGAGAGGGTATGACACTTCTTGATTTTCCATATGAGGGTGAGGTCTTGCCTTCAAAAAGAGGTGAAGGAGGCAGCAGTGGGTACTCATTCGTGGAAGCAAGATAGAAAGCAAGCAGTACATGCACTGGAGCGTATTCTGAGAGTGAGAGCTCAGTGTTTGTAAGCATGTAGTAAGTGTTCTTCCCATTATCCAATTGCGTATGGGGACTCTTGTGTAATCATTCATGGGAATGAATCCTTTTGAGCAGTCTTGAGATGGAAATAATTCAAGTGTTTGCCTTTCTATTGAATCTCTGTTCACTTTGTTTTTCTGCTGCTACTTCTGTTCTTAAGTTCTAGAGAAGTGTTCTTGGTTGATTCTTGCAATATGAGTTGCTCTGAACTGGGGGATCTGCATCAAAGACACTTGGCTGATTTGTTCCCGAGAGCCAATGGAAAGAATCAAAGAATATCTCATTTGTATTCCCTAGCGGCTTAGTTCCTCTGTTTCGGATTTCTAGGGTTTACTGTTCACTAATGGCAGATGACTTTTGTTTTTTGGTAAATTGGTTGTTCTAGGTTGGGCTTTCTTGGTGAGAGATAATGTCTAGCTGATTTGCTAAGCCTCAAGTTCATTGGATATGAAAATCTCAAGTAATTTGGTTTTGTCTTCTCTGTGACCTTCTCTTGGCAAAAACAAGAGTTTCTTGGTTCCTTTGTTCTTGGGCTGCATTTTATTCTCCTTGAGGTCATTAACATGTTTAGGTTGTAGCCCTAAAATGTTGACTTGAGAAGAGAGGCAATTTCTCATGCAATTTCTCTATTTCATTTCATTGGAGTACCTTCTGTAGGCCTATTTTTCAAATTCTATGTAGCTTGCTTTCTTTCAATTCTTTTGAGCAATCCTGAGTAGGAATTCATGATTTTTATAACTTTAGTTTTTGCTCTCAGGTTGTCTAAAGCCTTGGAGGAGTTCTCAATTTAATCTCCTTGCTTTGGTCCAGCTTTTGGCCTTCAGAGTAATTTTTCGGCAGCAGTCATCTCTTGCTGTTTTCTTCAGTCTGCCGTTGGTTGTTATTTTTGGCGCTGCCCCCGGTCAGACCGGTGGAAAACCGGCGGTCAGACCGGCTGCAATGCAGCGGTCAGACCGGGTTTCCACCACCGGTCATACCGGCGCCCAATCCTGCTCGCTGTTCTTGGCTGCCTCCTCGTTTCAGTTTTCAATCGGAGCAATGTAGCTTCTGTGCTTTGTTTCTTAGTCATTTGTCTCGGCTGCAGTCTTCTTATCTTTTGCCCAATCTAACCGGCTGTTAACAGCTCTTAGCCCGGCAGTTTAACAGAGATCAGGCCGGCTAAATCAGAGGACAGACCGGCTATTGAACAGGTTTCTGACCGGCAGCTCCTCGGTTGATTTTCTTTTTGCTTTCAGTCCGATTTTGTTTTCTCTCCTTGTTTGCTGCTCCTTGTTTTGTTTTAGCTAAACCGTTTTACTTTCAGGCCTGTTCTCAGTCAAGTCTTCTGCAGCTCATGGCTTCTTGGTCTTCTCAGTTTTAGCTTTCAATCTATTATGGCTTCTTCAGTGAAGATTTTGTCAGTCTATTTTGTGCCTTCCCAGTTAACATTTTCTCAACAGCGAGGTGTTCTCAGATGGTTTGACTCCAGTGCTCGACTCGGATTGAGCTCTCTCTCTTCCGGTCTGCTTTCATTCTTGGCTTCGATTTCTTGCCTTGTCCTCTGATCTTTTTGGTAGTTTCTAGAGAGCATGAGTCATCTTCATCATAGCTTTTCATAGCTATTGGAGGAGAGATTCTAGTGGATACTCTGGGGGCATTTTTTTAAGGGCACCATTCACCCCCTCTATTGCCATATCCGATCATACAAAAACACCAAAAATTTCATACATTTTAATTGCCCTAGAAATGGTCAGGGAGATCGGAACTACCGCTCGGAGAGAATGGTACTACCGCAGAGCGATACTACCGCACTTTGAATATCGGTACTCCCGATCCTCTTGATAAAATAGCAACCTCATTCCATTTCTCTTAAATTCAATTTGTTCATCTTCTTCACTCCCTCTAATGCCCTTTTCCTAGTTCTTAGATGCCTAAGACAAAGAATGCTAGGCAAAGGATGTACTCTTCTTTGTTGGCTGCCTCAGGAGACTCTTCATCTTCTGAAGCTGCACAAAAGGCATGAGAAGAAAAGGGCAGAGCAGTTGCCTCAGAGTCTGAGACTGAGTCTGCTCAGGAAAGCTCTCCTATGGAAGAATCTGAGGACAATCTGCATGATCGCGAGGACCCTCAGATTGACTTGCGAAAATTTTTTACTGATGTGTATGCCAGGCTACGCCATAGGAACCAGTTTGTTCTTCCTTGGAACTCCATAAATCCAAGGTTCCACACTAAGTTCCAGGAGCAAGTTTATGAGCAGTTGTATGGAAAGACAAGGCTTTTTACTAACCACAAGTACGTCAATTGGGATCACTTGGACTCAATTGACAAGTATGATGAGACATACATGCTGTTTCAAAGGGCTGGCTTGCAATATCTGGTGGCTTTATAATCAAATTACAATGAAGACAGTTCTACGCCACAATGTACATCTCGCCAGATTTCCAACACATCTCCTAGATGACAGGATGTGAGCCACTGGACGCCAACAAGCATGAGTTTGAGTTGGCCTTGGGGACTGAGTCCAACAGTTATGAGAAGGTATATGACAAGCCGGTGCTCGAACTTTCAGTCATCTCCCAATATTATGATCATGCCTTGAGATTTATTCCAGGAAAGCTGGTTGGATTGCTTCCCATCCTCAGCCTAGTCAATCGCATAATCAACCACACTATCTTTCCCAAAAGTGGAAATTATGATGCAATCCGAGGCCATACGTGGAACCTCATAAACTATGTTATGGAGGGTCACAAGTTTGATGTGGTTGATCTTATAGTCAGGGAGATTGCTGCTTCGAGGAATGACAGGATAAAGCACATCAATTATGCTCCCTACATTATGGCCTTGATCAAGAAGAAAATTCATTTCAGAGGTGGTTTGGGTGGTGTTCATAAGGCATATAAGCCTAGGGCTGATCCTCCATTTTTTCCTCCTGCCCATACTCAGCCACCTCTGCCAGCAGCACCTTCTTCTTCAGCAGCAGCAGCACAGCCATCAGAACAAGAGCAATTCTCTCTCTCTCCAGGATCTACTCTGCCATCCTTTAGCTCCGCGACTCCCAGGCTGAGGGTTTCGCCTCCCTGTCTTCTAGGATGGATTCCTTTGATGGGAGAGTTGCAGCCATTGAGCAGTCATTGGCTCGTCCTCCCTCTCCTATTTGCTACGATCACCATCGTCGACGTGACCTGTCTTCTCAGGGACCCTAGGAGTAGCCTTTTTGGTTATTCAATGCCAAAGGGGGAGATGAAAAGAACCTAGCTCAATCTGATCAAGCTTAATTTTATGTAATAAACCATTATGTAATGACGTTTATGTGGTGTGATGAACCTTTATGTCAGTTTTGTAATGAACCTTTGGGCACTACATATTTCCATATGTTTATGCATTGCCTTGATAAATTAGTGGTTACATGCATCTTACGGCCAAAAGTGTTCTTTGTGTGCTTGAAATAATCTTTTACTTATATGCACATATTTAGGGGGAGCCTTTTACTTTGACTTTAAAAACTTGGAAATAATTCTCTATAGCTCATGAAAAATCCTTGCAATAATTATTCACTTTCAAAGGTTTGAAAAGAATATACAACTAGTTATTCAAACAAGTGGTATATTCAACAACATTATTTCTCACATAAAATTAGTGTTGTCATCAATTACAAAAAGAGGGAGATTGAAAGCATCTAGGCCCCTAAAATAGTTTTGGTAATTAATGAACTTATGTGAATATGGGACTAAAATGTTTATTGAGTATTTGAAAGGCTAAGTCCCTAAAGTGATGACAAGATGCATGCTAAAGATTAAAATGACAATCAAAGTGACTCAAGGCAAAGGTATACTTAGAATAGGACCCTCTTTTACTTTTACCGGTCTTAGGAGAAAGGATAGAAGACCGGATTATAGGTCAGATGTCGTACCATAAAGAGGGATCACGGCAAGTAGCTTGATAGCAATTACCTTGTGCCATTTGGATCAAACTAGAATCATGCAATCTTTAAAAATCAAATTTAAAAGACAAATCCGGGCTTTCTCTAAAAAACAGAAGTACCAGAAGTACCTCAATGTGGATTAGGGATAACCGGCAAGTTTCCGAACACCACGGTAAAAACTTCGTGTGTTCATTGATGATTTGTTGTTCTTCATTTATCTCTTGCTCAATTTTTTCATTAAGATTGATCATTTTTAGAGATATATTCTTGTAGTGACCTTGACTTACTAGAATTGAGTAGAATTTAATTGATTTAAGTTTTTATCCCGTAAAATTAAATTAGAAGTTAAGAAATTTTAACCTCCTATTCACCACTTCTAGTCGGTTATCCTTGATCCTACAGTGGGGTGTTACGGGGCTATGGACAGTGAGATGAATTTTATTTGTATTTCATAAGAAATTCATAAGAAATAGTTAAATTACGCCAAAAGTCAGAAAAATATCGCATTCTAAATGGGAGAAGAAAATCTCGCAATCTAAATGGGCCTTAACATCATAACATGCTGCTTTTGCTTAAAAACTTACTGTACAAAAACTCATGTTTTGTGCGGTAGACTCTATCACTCATCAGGTTTTGTCATGGAAATGAGACAAACTTGGACAGCCGTCAGATCATTGCCAGCTTGGGCTGCTACGCCGTTGGATCATCTCTCCCGCTCTTTTTATTTAACATTTTTTATTTTTTAGGTCTGCAAGTCGTGACTTTGATCTTACTTTTTTATAACTTTATATTAATATGTACTAATAAAATTACAATACTATAAAAACATTTCAAATGACAAATCTAATAATATAGTTTTCATATAGCTAATCTAAATAGTTTTAAATATATTGATGATCAAACTTTAATAGTAACTACTACAGTGTTATTTTAACCAAAAGCCATGTCACTCTTGATTCTTGACGGAGAATTTTTATTTGGTCCAATTACATCATCTTAATTTTATAATTAATTTCATACATATAAAATTAAAACTCTAACCCTTACTATGCATAGAGGGACCAGAGAGGGGCCAATGCTTTAGAGTTCGAAAAACCAACCATGCATGAATGATGAATCACAAGAGGCTAACGATTGATGAGGTCAACACTGACTCATATGGACGGAGGAGCATGTGTGCGACGGTGACTCTACCATAGCTTCGACGGAGAGCACGGTGATGGTGAATCACAAACCAATGCATACATCCAAAATAAAGTACTTCTTGCTTACACTTCAAATCTTCCTGACACCTCATATGCAACTTGGCAAATCCGAAACGTCAAATTTGCAATAGCATATAGCCATCTACAGTAGGTCCAGTTCAGCCGTACCATAGAGCTGACTTGAAGTTAAAGCCACTTTTGGTGCTCTTTCATATGGTATTTACAAAAATAGTTGTATATGTATTGTATTAATAAAAATACCATTTATATCGTCCGGTGAGTGGACGGCAGCACAGAGGAGATGACGCATGGCACCTACCACCCCGTGAGCAGACGGCAGGCGCCTGCCGTCCGCCCACAAGACGGCAGATAATTAAGCTTAAATTCATAATTTGTTTTTTTAAATTTGTAAATATAGCAAATGAGCTCAAAAATTCGAGGTGCTACTTGCTGTGGCACAACAAGTTCGGGTCATTGCACGCCAGTGACATCATTTGGGGTCCATAGACTGTAGACTTCATGGAGCATGTATCACCATACGGGCTATCCCTACAATGCCTACAAGACGCGGCGCTATGGGCGATGACACACTATATGATGTTCTCGTACATGGTAGAGGCTTACGCACCGCAGTGCATAATGCAATAATTCAGTTTCCACCAGGTCGTGCCCCTCTGAACGGAAGATTCCTACCGTGAGCCATACACTGGTGAGTCAAACTCCATCCAAGTAATATTTACATTTTGTATGTCTTGCCCTATAACATCGATAATTCTGGAAATGCAGGCAATCGAGGGCTGGTTGGCATGGTACAGACTAGCAGCCAATGCACCATGAGTAGACGATGACATGGATGGACAGGGCGCACCTGGATGTCGTCATGGAACAGCATCAGTACGACATTTGGACATACAACGAGTACCTGGAGTAGTACGTACCCCGGTCGCATAGTAGACTCACCATTCGTCCACCAGATCGCCTCAAGCAGATCACGCACGACGACAGTCTACAACACTCGATCGACCCTTACCAGACCCAGCCTGTTTCAATTGGAGAACATCGACCCTTACCAAACCCAGCCTGCTGTGAGTCTACTGGACCACAGTCGGTTACTGAGAAAATGGAACGATCTCTATACTTCCTCCGAACTGAGACGCAACCTCTGGACCGGCTGACATACCCCACGGGATATGCTCATGCCCAACGAAAGACAAGGCAACACACAGGGAGGCAGATGTGGCGAGCAGATAGTAGTGGCTCAGATAGGTAAGCCATATCGCATCCCGTGCGATGCGTTAATTACATGTACTTCTACAAATATTTATAATGTATGAATTACAAAAGATGTCTAAGCATCGTTAATTTCGTGATTAAATTAACATGAATTAACATGACAATCCAATGTACATAAAATTCTTAAAAAAAATAATTACTATGACTATGCGGGAGGCTTCTCACAAAATTTTGTTGTTTTTGGAGCTCGTTTGCTATATGTAAAAGCTCCTACAAATATTGAAATCGTATGAATTTTTGAGCAACATTCACAATGGAAATTTTTGTCAATTCTTAGTTGCAAGTTCATATACGGAAGAAAATTGGTTGAAGACTTCTCATGTTAAGGAAATACACATTTGTACATCCAGAGCAATAACATAAAACAGATATTGAAGTAGACTTGCTCGCTACCAAACAACGGCAATAAGCGAAATGGTGCGTTCTTCTAGCTCCTCCCGATAACTCTCTTATTTGTTTTTCTTGTTCACAGAATCGAAAAACCATATCTCTAAGAATTTTAATATGCTTACAAGTATCTCGAAAACAAGAATAAGTTAAAAATCAAAATGCGTGAAATGTTTTGTAATAGAGGCCACTTGAGTTAAACTGTTTCTTAAAATAGAGAAACTCCAACCTCACCTACGCTTTATCACCAATTTTCATATCAATCTTTTCTCTAATTCTATTACCTCATAATTTCCATTGAAACATGAAACATAGTGTATGTTGCTATGGCAGGGTTTATACAACAAAAGGGAAGACAATGAAGCAAGATAAATTTGATCAAATCATAAAATTCCAGCCAGAAAACTCAACTAATAGGTTGTTTCATATAACTGAAAGGCAAACAGGAGATCTCGTTATGGTATGGAAACTCAGGACACAACTAGCTGTTATTGGATTTTGAGCACAACAAATATTTTCTAATCCTTCAAGTTTACTTAAATAAACAATATATACAATTTCCATATAACCTTGTTGGCAATTGTAATGTCAATTAATCTTATACAGGAACTTGAAATCATTTCTATCCATTTTCAATTTTACAATAGCAATGAAAACTGTAATGGGCCTAATGGTAGTCCATGAACATATGAACTTGCAGGAAATAGTGACAAATTTTGTTCTCTTACAAAGTACTGCATCACAACATTAATCGATACCCAAAAGAAGAGAGAGAGGAAATGAGCAGGAGCAGCGGCCACTTTCCTTACCCATCGGCCTTGACAAATCTCTCTATGCTCTCCATCGGCATCAGCACGCAGCAGAGGCAGTCGAATAGGTTCTCGAGCATCTCCTCCTCGTCGGAGATCTTTGGATCCCTGGACTTGTACATGGCAACGGCCTACAGTAGGCCATCGACCCCGCTTATCCGCCCAGCGCTCGGTTGGCGGACTGTTTTGGAGGAGGATGGCGAGGATCTCGGAGGCGTACTGCTTGTTGGCGTCGAACTCGCAGACTCTGAGGTGAGCGAGGAGTCAGCGGAGAAGCTTGGTGCGGTCACAGACGAGGTCGGCGAGGTGGGGGTGGTGGTCGAGGAGGTTCTCGAGGATGGCGAGGGTGTGGTGGATGGCCTCAGCCTCGTCGAGGTCGGCTTTGGAGAAGCGGGAGAGGTTGTGGATGAGGAGGTCGAGGGCGTTGGCGTCAGCGAGGGACTGGACCCCGGCGAGGAGCCGAGGAATAAGGAGACGAGGGTGAGGAATGAGGGCGAGGAGACGAGGAATGTGGGCGGCGGCAGGGGAGTCGAGTGGAGTCGGGACTTTCGAAGGCGTGGTATGGAGGAGTTAGGGTTTTGTCATATCGTGGGTAAACAGGCGAGACAGGTACGGGTGGAGGTTACCTATACCCGTGCCCGTTTACCCGATAGGCAGAGAGTTCTCCTCATTTGCCCGTGGGCAAAGAATATATCTCATACCCGGGTCCATTAGGGTATTTACCTATGGGCACATGGGTAAACGGGTACAATTGCCATCCCTAGTTGGGAGGCGGAATAGCCTGACACCTATAGCCCACATGTCTGCGCGTCATTTAGGAGGTAGGGGCAGCCGGAAGGGGAGGGGGTGGGATGAATAAATCAAATCATTAATAGGTTCTGTTCAAGTAGTATACCATAAAGATATTATATGTAAAGCTCAGGACTTCAAAATGTGCTCGACGATTCCATTGTTCGTGGAACAAATTAACACTTTTTGTCGATGAAACTTGGGCCGGCCTTGGCCCAACTAGGTCTTCGTGTCCTCCTGCACTTGCTAGAGTCAGTGAGCCCTTCGGCCTGTTCCGACTTCAAATATCCCATGAACTAAGGATAATGTGATCGATGCGAGTAATCCAACGGATTGCATGTCAACTACCTTTTCCCTGATGGGAAACAAGTTACCTTTCCACCTTATGTTTCTTTTTCTCATATTATTTTTAGTCGGTACCTGGCTCACGAACTCAAGTAGCTCTATTATTTTGGAATAATAGATGAAACCTAGTCAAATTTCCCCCATCAAAATTACTACCAGAAGAAGTTAAAGTAGCACACGTTCTTTTTTTCTACTGTGGCTGATGATTTTTGACTCTAGCGTAAATGCTTATGTGAGCGAACCTAATACCGATAAACTGTTTACAAAAATTGTCCCGATAAACTGCTTCGAAAAGACAACAGAGAAACGATTCCGATTATTTATTTTGGAGAAAATATAAGTTATAAGCTGAAAATAATAAGTAGAAAACCAACTTGTACATCGTTGATACTCGTCAGTCATATATATCTTACTAATTATACGAACCGATTAAGCACTATATGTTCACTAATAATATCACTATTATAGTTCTTCTAAACAAAGACCGAGGTAATTAAACAAATGAGGCAACTATGCCGATGTAGTCGAGTTCGACGGACCCCAGCCACAGCTTGCCGTCCCGCTCCGCCACCTCGGCGAAGCCACGCCTTGGCGGCGTCGCTCCTCAACCTCCATGCCATCGCCGTCGAGCCGGACGCCCACCAAGTGCTTGACCGGAGCCGCCGCCGCATTCATGTTCGGCCGCGCCTTCTCCTGGTTTAGTGCCACCCAGTAACCTCCCCTCCTGTCGCGCCTCACGTTGTCCGGGTACCCCGGCAAGTCGGCGAAGAGCTCGGACTGGCCAGCCCTGGGCCCCTTGATCCAGTACCTGACCGCCTGGCATGGCACAGTGTGCGCCACAATGAGGTGCGTTCCGTCGTGGTTGACAGCGACGCCGTTGGGGTGCGGTAGGCCGGACTTGAGCACGGTGACGCGCCCCACTTGTACATCGTACTTGAGCAGCTGCCCCATTGCGTCGGCGTTGAATATGATCTCATTGTTGAGCATGCGCGGGTAGGTTAAGCTGCTGTCGGTGAAGTAGACATCACCGGTAGCCTGGTCGACGTCGACGCCGTTGAGGAAGTGGAACGGGATGCCGCCCGCCTCGGTCACCAGCACCTCGGCGTCGCCGCCGTCCGGCCCGATCCTCATAAGCCCACGGTGGAACGCGAGCCTCGACGCCGCGCACGAGGGAACCAGGGAGGAGGCGAGGAGACCGACGAGGAGGGGGGAGAAGCCACGACGTCGCCGAACTGCGCCCCATGCTGCTACTGCTGCACCGATCGAGCCGCACGCGCGCGAAAGCTTGAAGCACGACGACGACGAGGGAAAAATCCGTGGTATCGCGGCCCATCAGATTCGGAGCTTTGCTTTGCGGCAGGTGCGGCGCGCGAGCCGGTTCGCCTTTTGTCTTCCTCCAATATTTCAGACAGATCGGATACATCAAACTGAAAACAGAAATTTCGGAGACTGGATCGATAGCGAAGAAAACACTACAGATGTGAATATATTCATGTCGAAAGAAAGTTCATCTCACTACAAATGTTCCCTTTTAGCCATCTTATAAGATAATCCGATCGTCCATGGAATATCTGTGTGACAATTCATACAGAAAATGCGTCTCATCCTTTTATCATGCTAAGTAAGTACACATGACAAAAAAAATGTTTATACCAGATGGTTAGCAACAAACAAGGTTCGCATTGCGTCCTGTGCCTGAAAACACACCACTCGTGTCAACCACCATTTCCATTTTCAAGAGTCATATCTACTTTGCCTCTAGACAATGGAGGCAGCATTGCGGCCTGGCGCACCCATCACCAGGTATCGAACCTGGAAGAGTGTCAAAGATTGCCAAGTAGAAGAAGGGACGAAAGAGTAAAAGCAACTATGCATGTTACAGTCCCAGCCATACCATCCTCCCTTGGCGGGCCTCATTAGGAAAAGAGAATCCAAGCCCATTGCACCGTGAAAGATGTTGCCTCCTGTGAAATGAGAATCATGTTCGTTTCGCTAACTTGTGCATGACTTGCAAAAAACAGTGTACCGTACGGAGAGATATTACCTGTCAGGCCAAACTCCCTTTCAAGATCAGGTGGAGTCAGCATATCATAGCCTACCACTGATGAGCTAAAACCAGATGCATATTCATCGATCAAGGAAAAGCATCTTTCAGCAAAGGATTTCTGAAAATTGGTGTTGATCAAAATGGTCAATGGTCGGAAGGTAAGCCCAAATTCAGAAATATACTTCACGGATAGTGACGGATGACGATGCTTAAGGGCATCATCTTCATCAACTCTGTTCAAGTATGGGTAAACAATATTTACGGGGCAATATACACAGCAATCTGTGTGGGTCATGGCAAGGTGAAAAACTTAAACACAGAGTCCGTAATCAGGCCAAAATGTACGGATGGCCAACTTACTCTAAGAGTAGAATCCTGCTAGCTGCCTTGTGAAAGCTTGTACGGCGTGTACTGAACAAAAAGATTACTAACATGCTGACCTATTCCAAGGACAAAGAAAAAGATGGAATTTGAGTCAGTCCATGACTCCATGTAAAGTATATACACAATATGAGATATAACAACTGTAGAAACATCCAAAATAACCTTGAACACATGAATTGTAAATCGCTATCCAAAATGGTACTTCCGGAGCACGGAAGCTCCGGAGGCAAGGGCGGAGCCTTTTTTCCGGAGAGCGCCATCTTTTGGTTCCGGCCCACGTGGTAGTACTGCGCTGACTTCCTGGAACTACCGCAACACAGAAGTACCGGATTTATAACGGCGGTAGTTCCGTGCCGACTTTCAACAACTAGTTTAGAAAATCCGACATAGCCGTTACTGTCATACCAGAGCCGGAGCGGAAGTGCCGGCCTTTGGCCTACGATACTTCTGCTCGCCCTGAATTTTTCTGGAATTTCTCTCAAACAGTTAGTTTTGGTTGGTAAAGGTATAAATACATGTACCACTGCTCAAGGATAGATGTCAGAGACCCCATTGAATATCTTTGAGCATTGAGCATTTATTTCACATCTCATTTACAACTTGGAGCTAAAAAGTGCATTGCATCTAATAGAGTTAAATAAATTTATTGGAAAAGAGAAGTCAAAATTGAAGGTGTTGAAGAGAGAGCATGTATCTCTACAAGAATCTTATGAGGAGCTAAAATAAGCTTATGACTTCCTTATCCAAGAAAATCAAAATAAATCTTACACTAGCATTGGCATTACTTGTGATATTCTAAATGAAATGCCTAGTGTAGAAATTTCAAAATCTAGCATATCTACTTCTTGCGATGATTTACTTGCTATGCCATGCTCTTCAAATATAGACTCTAAAAATGCATTAGCCATGACTCATGATATTAAACTTGTTAATGAAAACAAAAATATAAAAGAACAAGTAGTAAAATTGAACAAAAGTTTGGAAAGAGCTTTCAAGGGGAAGGCTACCCTTGATAAGTTGTTGAGTAATCAAAGGTGCTCATTCAACAAAAAAGGTCTTGGGTACATACCCAAAAGAGGTAAGAAATCAGGAAACAAGCCCACAAGATTTGTGAGGGAAAATGGTAGGTATTGTACAAAATGTCGGGAAATAGGACATGAACAACAAAATTGTCCTAAAGGTAAGATTCAACCCATTGGCTTTATGATTCACATTACATGCATAAGAAGTCTAACAATGGTAAGGTTATTGCTATATTTATTGGCACCTCAATTTTAGGCACTAAAAAGAATGTCATTTGGGTGCCCAAAGCCTTGGTTACTAACCTCTAAGGACCCAAACAAATTTAGGTACCTAAAAGAACTTGACTTCTTTTGTAGGTGAACTACATTGGGTGCTTGATAGTGGGTGCACTCAACACATAACCGGAGACCGAAAGATATTCACCACATTTGAAAGCAGGAGCAATGAAAGAATCACATTTGGAGACAATAGCAAAGGAAAGGTACTTGGATTGGGTAAAATTGTTATTTCAAATGACTTTTCCATTTCAAATGTATCTCTAGTAGAAACATTAAATTTTAATCTGCTATCTGTTGCTCAGTTATGTGATTTAGGCTTAACTTGCTCCCTGTCTAAAGAAAATCTAACTATTTCAAAAGAAAATGGAAATGAACTTATTTTCAAAGGTTTTAGATTTGGAAATCTTTATTTAGTAGATTTCTCTTCTAGTGTGTCTTGCTTGAAAACTTCTTTAATGGCAAAAACATCTTTAGGTTGGCTATGGCATAGAAGGCTAGGTCATGTGGGTATGATTCAACTTAAAAAGTTTTCCAAACATAACTTAGTTATTGGCTTGAAAGATGTGAAGTTTGAAAAAAATAGACTTTGTAGTGCTTGCCAAGCCGGTAAACAAGTTGCAAATTCTCATCCTTCTAAAAGTATCATGTCAACTTGTAGGCCATTGGAGCTCTTACACATGGATTTGTTTGGGCCAACAACCTATAAGAGCATCGGAGGTAATAGTTATTGTCTAGTCATTGTAGATGATTACTTAAGGTATACATGGGTATTATTCTTAAATGACAAAAGCGAAGCCTTCGGTATTTTTAAAAGTTTTGCAAAAAGGGCCCAAAATGAATTTGATTTTAAAATAAAGAAAATTAGAAGTGACAATGGTTCCGAGTTCAAAAACACTAAGATTGAATATTTTTGTGATGAACTTGGAATAAAGCATGAGTTTTCCACTACCTACACTCCCGAGCAAAATGGAGTTGTAGAAAGAAAAATCGAATATTAATTGAAATGGCTAGGATAATGCTTGATGAATATAATATCGCTTGTCATGCTATTAACACCGCTTGTCATGCCATAAATAGCATTTATTTGCATCGTCTTTTGAAAAAGACTTCCTATGAGCTTCTCATTGGAAGAAAACCAAACATATTCTACTTTAGAGTATTTGGTTGCAAATGCTATATCTTGAGAAAGGGTGTTCGGCTCTCAAAATTTTAAAATCGATGTGATGAAGGATTTTTATTAGGTTATTCTTCAAATAGTAAAGCATAGAGGGTGTTCAACAAAAATTCGGGTTTAGTTGAAAATCTTGTGATGTTTAATTTGATGAAACTAATGGCTCTCAAGAAGAGCAAGAAAATTTGGATGATGTAGGAAATGAGGGACTACGCAAAGCCATGGAGAATATGTAAATTGGTGATATCAAGCCAAAGGATGATCCAATATCACCCACCTCATCAAGACAAGTTGAACAACCTACTTCCTCCACAACAAATGATATACAAGTCATTGATGATGAAGGAAAGAAACAACAACCCACAACATTCAAGATTCACAATGCAATCGTCAAAGATCATCCAATAAACCAAATATTAGGTGATGTGAGTAAGGGAGTTCAAACCAGATCTAGAATAGCTTCTTTTTGTGAACATTACTTGTTTGTGTCTTCTCTAGAACCAAAAATTGTAGAAGAAGTTCTAGATGATCTGGATTGGATAAATGCCATGCATGAATAATTGAACAACTTCGTTCAAAAAAATGTTGGACTTTGGTGGAAAGACCCAAGGAGCACAACGTAATTGGGACAAAATGGGTCTTTCGAAACAAGCAAGATAAAAATGGAATTGTGGTAAGAAATAAGGCAAGGTTAGTTGCTCAAGGCCATACTCAAGTTGAGGGTTTAGATTATGATGAAACTTTTGCACATGTAGCTAGACTTGAGTCAATTAGAATTTTACTTGCCTTTGCATCTAGCTTTGACATTAAATTATTTCAAATGGATGTTAAAAGTGTTTTTCTAAATGGAACAATCTTCGAACTAGTTTATGTTGAACAACCTCCAGTGTTCAAAGATTTAAAAAATCCTAATTATGTATATAAACTTTCAAAGACGCTATATGGTTTAAAACAAGCTTCTAGAGCATGGTATGAGCGCCTCCGAGATTTTCTTGTTCCAAAGAATTCAAAATTGGAAAAGTAGATACAACCCTATTCACAAAAATCATTGGTGATGATTTTTTTGTATGTCAAATATATGTTGATGATATTATATTTGGATCCATTAACCAAGATTTTTGCAAATAATTCGGTGAAATGATGTCAAGGGAATTTGATATGTCAATGATATGAGAATTAAGCTATTTCCTTGGACTTCAAATCAAGCAACTTAAAGATGGGACATTCATAAGCCAAACAAAGTACGTGAAAGATCTTTTCAAAAAGTTTGGCATGGAAGATGCAAAACCCATTAAGACACCTACGGCAACAAATGGGCATGTAGACCTTGACGAAGGAGGTAAGTCAGTAGATACAAAAATTTATAGATCTATGATTAGTAGTTTGTTTTATCTTACCGCATCTAGGCCCGATATCATGTTTAGTGTGTGTATGTGTGCTCGCTTTCAAGCCTCTTTGCAGAGCCTGAAGGGTGTATAAAGCCTAAACAAGCTTCCAGCGCATATTTAACTGATCCTGTAATCAAAAGTTTATTATTCTCCAAAAGAGTGTCATTTAAAGGCCATAAAAAGAATTTTGAGATATTTAAAACATTCCTATAATATAGGGCTTTGGTATCTAAAGGAGCAAATTTTGAATTAATTGGATATTCAGATTCTGATTATACGGGTTATAAAGTGGATAGAAAAAGCACCTCAGAAAGTTGTCAATTTTTAGGAAGGGCCTTAGTATCTTGGTCTTTTAAGAAACAAAATTTCGTAGCACTTTCAACCGCCGAAGCCGAATATGTTTCCACCGGAAATTGTTGTGCTCAATTATTATGAATGAGGCAAACCTTGATGGATTATGGAATTAATTTTGATAAAGTGCCTCTTTTGTGTGACAATGATAGTGCAGCTAAAATTTTCAATAATCCAGTCCAATACTCAACAACCAAGCATATAGATATACGCCACCATTTCTTGAGAGACCATCTGAGCAAAGCAGATATCACAATTAGCAAATATCTTCACCAAACCTTTAGATGAAAGTTGCTTTTGCAAGTTGAGAAATGAATTAAATGTCATAGACTACTCTAACATTGCTTAAATTTATGGCACATTTATTTTATGCTCACCTGGAGTAGCTTGAGAATTTTGTGCAAAAGATATTTGTTTTTAACCGAGTGCAAAATATTTAAAGATATTTTGCTATATTAAAATTATACATCTAATGCATAATGATCCTAAATGAATTTATTTGAGTGCAAAAATTAGGGATCATTTGCATATAATCTTATTCCAATCCCTGCTCTTCAAGTTCCAGAATAATTGGAACTACCGCTGTTGTTTTTTGCTGAAGTTCCGCTCGCCGGAACTACCGATGCACTTTGTGGTACTTCCGTTTTCCGGAACTACTGGTAATCGTTGAGGTACTTCCGCATTTGATTTCAGAAGGCAGTAACCATCGAAAATCAGGGGTTTTCCTCGTGGACCCCTCCACTCCCAGACGTTCCACTCACTTCCTCCGTTTCAGACGTACACCTCCCTCCTCTCTCCTCCCTTCTCAATTCCAAAAATTGCTCCCTTGATCTCCAAATCTACCAGGGTTTTCTCCAATTTTTTATGATTTCCTGCATCCTAAGGGTTCACCTCCTTCGATCCTCAAAATAATCTGGATCGATTCCTCCTTTTTGCCCTCATTTTGAACCCTAGGTCATAAATTGGTTCAATGAGAAATATGGTTGTTTTAGGTTGTTAGTTTCGGGTAAAAATAATAAATTTGGTGTCTAATGGTGTTTACACATCCTTTCCATGGATTCAATCCAAGAAAAACACCAAAAATTTCATACATTTTAATTGCCCTAGAAACGGTCAGGGAGATCGGAACTACCGCTCGGAGAGAATGGTACTACTGCACTTTGAATAGCGGTACTTCCGATCCTCCTGATAAAACAGCAACCTCATTCCATTTCTCTTAAATTCAATTTGTTCATCTTCTTCACTCCCTCTAATGCCCTTTTCCTAGTTCTTAGATGCCTAAGACAAAGAATGCTGGGCGAAAGATGTACTCTTCTTCGTCGGCTGTCTCAGGAGACTCTTCATCTTCTGAAGTTGTACAAAAGGCACAAGAAAAAAAGGGCAAAGCAGTTGCCTCAGAGTCTGAGACTGAGTCTTCTCAGGAAAGCTCTCCTATGGAAGAACCTGAGGACGATCTGTATGATCGTGAGGACCCTTAGATTGACATGCGAAATTTTTTTGCTGATGAGTATGCCAGGCTACGCCACATGAACCAACTTGTTCTTCCTTGCAACTCCATAAATCCAAGGTTCCACACTAAGTTCTAGGAGCAAATTTATGAGCAGTTGTATGGAAAGACAAGGCTTTTTGCTGACCACAAGTACGTCGATTGGGATCACTTGGATCAATTGACAAGTATGATGAGACATACAGGCTGTTTCAAAGGGCTGGCTTGCAATATCTGGTGGCTTTATAATCAGATTACAATGAAGACATCATCAGGAAGTTCTACGGCACAATGCACATCTCGCCAGATTTCCAGCATATCTCCTAGATGACAGGATGCGAGCCACTGGACGCCAACAAGCATGAGTTTGAGTGGCCTTGGGGACTGAGTCTAGCAGTTATGAGAAGGTATATGACATCACTTATGGCCAAAAGTGTTCTTTGTGTGCTTGAAATAATCTTTTACTTATATGCACATATTTAGGGGGAGCCTTTTACTTCGACTATAAAAACTTGGAAATAATTCTCTAAAGCTCACGGAAAATCCTTGCAATAATTATTCACTTTCAAAGGCTTAAAAAGAATATACAACTAGTTATTCAAACAAGTGGTATATTCAACAACATTATTTCTCACATAAAATTTGTGTTGTCATCAATTACCAAAAAGAGGGAGATTGAAAGCATTTAGGTCCCTAAAATGGTTTGGTAAGTAATGAACTTATCTAAATATAGGACTAACATGTTTATTGAGTTTTTGAAAGGCTAAGTCCCTAAAGTGATGACAAGACGCATGCTTAAGATCAAAATGATGATCAAAGGGACTCAAGGCAAAGGTATACTTAGAATAGGACCCTCTTTTACTTTTACCGGTCTTAGGAGAAAGGATGGAAGACCGGAGTATAGGTTAGACGCCGTACCATAAAGAGGGATCACGGCAAGTAGCTTGATAGCAATTACCTTGTGCCATTTGGATCAAACTAGAATCATGCAATCTTTAAAAATCAAATTTAAAAGACAAATTTGTGCTCTGTCTGAAAAAACAGAAGTACCGGAGTTTTAACGGCGGAAGTTCCGCAGTCCTGAGCGGTACTTCCGGCACCCAGAAGCTCTGAAAATCGGGCGGAACCATTTTTCTAGAGAAGCACCCCCGGATGTGCTTGGTGCTCTGTCCGAACAACCGGAAGTACCGGCATGTAAATTTTGGTACTTTCGCTTGCCGAAAGGTCCGGCCTTCTAAGCGGAACCTTTTTTCCAAAGAGCAACCTCTGGGAGATTTTAGAGCTTTCAAAATCAGAAGTACCAGAGTTTCAATGCCGGAACTACCGTTCGAGCGGTAGTTCCGCTATCCAAATGGTACTTCTGGAGCACGGAAGCTCCGGAGGCAAGGACGGAACCTTTGTTCCGGAGAGCGCCATCTTTTGGTTCCGGCCCAAGCGGTAGTACCGCCCCGACTTCTCGGAACTACCGCGCTGACTTTCAACGGTTAGTTCAGAAACTCTAACATAGCCGTTACTGTCGCGCCAGAGCCGGAGTGGAAGTACCGGCCTTTGGCCTGCGGTACTTCTGCTCGCCCTGAATGTTTCTAGAATTTCTCTCAAACGACTAGTTTTGGTTAGTAAGGGTATAAATACCCGTACCACTGCTCAAGGACAGATGTTAGAGACCCCATTGAACATCTTTGAGCATTGAGCATTCATTCCACACCTCATTTACACCTTGTGCATTCATTGAGGTGGTTGAGCGAAAAAGTGCATTGCATCCAATAGATTGATTCTTTGGCATTTGATTGTGATCAAGTGAAGCTGGTGATTTGTTACTCTTGGTGTTTGCCAGCAACTGGACGACTCGGTGGAGATTGACCGGTGATTTTCTCAAAAAGCTTGTGAGAAGGCCTGGTGTGTGTGTGAAGGTTAGAGCTCACCTATCCGGAGCGGGAAAAAACTACCACTAGTAGATTATAGGTGCTTGGTTTAATTCGTGGATCCGATCCAATTCGTTTAGGCTAACCTCAACGTGCATTAGGGGAAACCGGCAAGTTTCCGAACACCACGGTCAAAACTTCGTGTGTTCATTGATGATTTCTTGCTCTTCATTTACCTCTTGCTCAATTTTTTTCATTAAGATCATTTACTTGTGCTAGATCAGTTTTAGAGATATATTCTTGTTGTGACCTTGACTTACTAGAATTGAGTAGAATTTAATTAATTTAAGTTTTTATCCCATAAAATTAAATTAGAAGTCAAGAAATTTTAAAACCTCTTATTCACCCCTTCTAGTCGGTTATCCTTGATCCTACAGCGGGGTGTTACGGAGCTATGGACAGTGAAATGAATTTCATTTGTATTTCATAAGAAATTCATAAGAAATATTTAAATTGCGCCAAAAGTCAGAAAAAATCTCGCATTCTAAATGGGAGAAGAAAATCTTGCAATCTAAATGGGCCTTAACATCATAACATGTCGCTTTTGCATAAAAAACCTTACTATACAAAAACTCATGTTTTGTGCGGTAGACACTGTCACTCATCAGCTTTTGTCATGGAAATGAGACAAACTTGGACGGCCATCAGATCATTATCAGCTTGGGCTGCTAAGCCGTCGGAACATCTCTCCCGTTCTTTTTATTTAACATTTTTTTATTTTTAGGGTCTGCAAGTTGTGACTTTGATCTTACTTTTTTATAACTTTATATTAATATATACTAATAAAATTACAATACTATAAAAACATTTCAAATGACAAATCTAATAATATAGTTTTCATATAGCTAATCTAAATAGTTTTAAATATATTGATGATCAAACTTTAATAGTAACTACTACAGTGTTACTTTAACTAAAAACCATGTCACTCTTGATTCTTGACGGAGAATTTTTATTTGGTCCAATTACATCATCTTAATTTTACAATTAATTTCATACATGTAAAATTAAAAATCTAACCCTTACTACGCATAGAGGGACCAGACAGGGGCCAGTGCTTCAGAGTTCGAAAAACCAACCATGCATGAATGATGAATCACAAGACGCTAACGATTGATGAGGTCAACATTGACTCATATGGACGGAGGAGTACATGTGCGACGGTGACTACCATAGCTTTGACGGAGAGCACGGCGATGGTGAATCACAAACCAATGCATACGTCCAAAATAAAGTACTTCTTGCTTACACTTCGAATCTTCCTGACACCTCAATATGCAACTCGGCAAATCCAAAACGTCAAATTTGCAATAGCATATAGCCATCTATAGTAGGTCCATTTCATCCGTACCGTAAGCTGACTTGAAGTTAAAGGCTCTTTCGTATCGTATTTACAAAAATAGCAATATGCACATCGTATTGGTAAACATATCGTTTATGCCGTCCGGTGAGCGGACAGCAGCACGGAGAAGATGACATGTGGCACCTTCCACCCCGTCAGTAGATGGCAGGCGCCTGCCGCCCGCCGACGGACGGCAGGTAATTAAGCCGGCTTAATTACCTGCATAAATTTGTAATTTATAATTTTTTAAATTTGTAAATATAGCAAATGAGCCCAATAAATTATGACATTTTTGGTGGAGCTTCCTGAGGTATCGTGATATGTGTTTAATTATTTTGCAATTTTTGAGGCCATTTGCTATCTCTAAAAATTCTTGGAACGACGCATAACTGCTTAATCGTCTCCGTAATTATGCGTTGTTCCAAGAATTTTTGGAGTTAGCAAATAGTCTCAGGAAGCTCCACCAAAAATATCATAATTTTTTGAGCTCATTTGTTACATTTATAAATTTAGAAAATTATAAATCACGAATTTAGGCAGGTAATTAAGCCAGCTAATTAGCCGACTTAATTACCTGTCGTCCCGTGGCCGGGAGGCAGGCGCCCGCCGTCTACTCACAGGGCGACAGGTGCCACACGTTGTCTTCTCCGCGCTGCTGCTCACTCGTTGGATAGCATAAATAACATTTTTGTTAATACGGTGCACATAAGGTTATTTTTGTAAATATGATACAAAATAGTATCAAAAGTGGCTTTAACTCGCTGACTTGTACTTGTTCCCATGGACCGTACGTACACAAACGCAACGCTGTTGTCGTAGGGGTGGCCCCCACCTAAACCCAGCAGGCCTCGTAGGAGGTTATAAGGCCCAGAATAGGCCATGTGTAATGACATAACTGCCCCCAGAGGGGATAACCAGATGTAAGGGTATAACCGTAAAAGCACTTCTCATGTGTATATATATATGAATACAAGCCATGGGGAGGGGGCAGACCATTTCAATCCATATCCATCACTCTCCACTACCATCTCTCTCTCTCTGTTTGGCCTGTAGCCACAACAGTTGGCGCCGTCCGTGGGGAGGACAAGGAAGCCTGAAGACCGAAGAAGAAGGATGGCACCGAAAAAAGCTTCGTCAGCGGCGGCGAAGGGAAAGAAGGCGGCCGGGCCGGAGCGTCATATGAGTACCAGGGCTTCGGCATCGGCAGCGGCAAGCGCGGGTGGTGACGCAGGCGCAGTGGCCGAAGATGTCGATGTTCGCGCCGCGACGACCAACCCCGTCACCGGCACCGCGATGACCAACCCCGTCACCGGCACCGTGACGACCCATCCCGTCACCGGCACCGCGACGACCAACCCTGTCACCGGCACCGTGACGACCCACCCCGTCACCCGCGTTGCGGTGACGAACCCCGTGGTCGAAGACGTCGACGCTGGCGCGGCGACAGCCGACCCCGCCGACGCGACGGCAATGACGCCCACCCCGTGATGAGGCCCCATGCGGTGCGGGCACAAGGATGCAGCCCGTGAAGGCCCCTTGCGGATCCAAGCTCACGTATAGCAGCCTCGAGAGGGCCTCCTGTCGTTGTAGGCCCCGGAGGCAACCCACCGCATGGTCATTAACGCCATATCCGAGGCTCCGCTGAGTTCGCCTCGACCGCAGCGGAGAAGGCCTATGCGCGACGACTACATCACGTGGCGGCATACCCAGCGCAAGCACCGCCGGACTGGGTGTAACACGAGGTTACATTCACGCCCGACGACGCCCAAGGCATGGACTTCCCTCATCAGGACCCCCTGGTCATCCGGGTCACTATCGCGGGATGCGACGTGGGGCGTGCCTTGGTGGACGGCGGTAGCTCGCGAACGTATTGTTTGCGACGGCCTTCGACGGATGGGGATCCTCGGCCGCCTAGGGCCCTCGGGAATCCCACCGCAGGCTTGGGGCAGCCGCGCGCCGGGCCAAATAGGTCTTCAAGTCTCGCTCGCCAAGATGACAATGTGCGGACCAAGATGCCACCTTCGATGTGGTCGACCTCCCGTACCCCTACAATGCCATATTAGGGCGCCCAATCCTCAACTCCTTCGGTGCGGTACCACACCACGGCTATCTATGCATGAAGATTTCGGGTCCTCGGACCATCATCACCATCCGAGGCGACCAGGATATGGCCCGGCGCATCGAGCCAGGCACTAGGCATCCGCGTCGCGAAACCCAGCGGCGCTCTTAGAGCTGGCGTCACAGCGCGGGGATCCGCGGGGCCATTCAGAGGCGCCTTGGCGGGTCCTGCAGGTGTCTAGTGACTAGAGGCTTCGACCGCACCAAGGACAAACGGTTAGTATATCCACCCCTTGTAATTGCTTACCCGCGCAAACGGGGATGTAATGAAGGTCACCGTTTGTCACCAATCTTTCTTCATTACGCGCAAGTACGCGGCGGAGGCACGCGCAGGCTTGGCCAGCGCGCGCGTTCCCGCAGTATAAACAAAGACGCGCGTTCGCGTGTGCACTCGTCGTAGCCAGGGGTACGGGACTGAGTATAAATCGAAGACGCATGTTCGCGTGTGCACTCGCCGTAGCCAAAGGTGACGGGCCTGAGTATAAACAAAGACGCACGTTCGCGTGTGCACTCGCCGAGCTGAGTGCAGGATCGAGTATAAATCGAAGTCGCGCGCGTCACAGGTGCACTCGCCGAGCCAAAGGTGACGGGCTGAGTATAAACAAAGACGCGTTCGCAGTGCACTCGCCGAGCTGGGGGTACGGGCTGAGTATAATCGGTCGCGCGTTCGCGTGTGCACTCGCCGTAGCCAAAGGTGACGGGCCCGAGTATAAACAAAGACGACGCGTTCGCGTGTGCACTCGCCGTAGCTGTGGGGGTGGATCGAGTATAAATCGGTCGCGACGTTCGCGTGTGCACTCGCCGTAGCCAAAGGTGCCGGGCCCGAGTATAAACAAAGACGCACGTTCGCAGTGTGCACTCGCCGTAGCTGGGGTACGGGATCGAGTATAAATCGGTCGACGTTCGGCGGTGTGCACTCGCCGTAGCCAAAGGTGACGGGCCCGAGTATAAACAAAGACGACGTTCGCGTGTGCACTCGCCGTAGCTGGGTACGGATCGAGTATAATCGAAGTCGCCGCGTCGCGTGTGCACTCGCCGTAGCCAAAGGTGACGGGCCCGAGTATAAACAAAGACGCGCGTTCGGCAGTGCACCGCCGTAGCCAAGGCGGGTACGGATCGAGTATAAATCGCGTCGACGTTCGCAGCGCACCGCCAGTAGCCAAAGGTGACGGGCCCGGTATAAACAAAAGACGAGTGTCGAGGTCCGCCACGCACGCGCCGCCACGGACTCTAAATAAGACGCAACGGGGACGCCGCGCGCACTACGATCTCCGGACTATAAAGAAAGTCGAAGGCCGAGGTTCGCTCGCGACGCGCCATCCACGGACTCTAAATAAGACGAAGGCCGAGGTCCGCCTCGCACGCGCGAAGTCTCCGGACTATAAAGAAAGTCGAAGCGCCGAGATCGCCTCCGCACACGCCGCCACGGACTCTAAATAAGACGTAGCGCCGAGGCCCGCCTCGCACGCGCGAGTCTCTGACTATAAAAAGGCGGCGCCGAGGTCCGCCTCGCACCCGCCGCCACGGACTATAAAGCGGCGGCGCCGAGGTCCGCTCCGCACCCGCCGCCTCCGGACTATAAAAAGGCGGCGTCGAGGTTCGCCTCGCACCCGCCGCCACGGACTATAAAAAGGCGGCGCCGAGGTCCGCCTCCGCACCGCCGCCTACGGACTATAAAAGACGGCGTCGAGGTCCGCCTCGCACCCGCCCCGACTACGACCGTAAAGGTGAGGCGCCAAGGACTACCCCCGCAAGCGTCGTTCTAGGGAACCCTTGCGCAACTACTTCGCCAACGGTGCGCGTTGAGCATGGAGATCCCGCCCCCGCGCGGCAGGTGGCGTACCGGTGAACCCGAAGTGGCATCAACAAACAGCGCACATCCTAAAATGCCAGAAAATCTGCATACCGGAAAAATCACAAGTACAAAGGTCCGGCAACATCCTTGCCATTCTAGGCCGCTATCCCGCGGGCTCGTCCTTAACACGCACTAAAGCTGGGGCCTCGCTCGAAGAAGGTCGGCCCGCCCAAAAGTCCAGCGACTCTTGACCCTTCGCCGTCGGCGCCGCCGTCGCAAGGTCGGCCGCAAGAAGCCAGCCCCGCAAGGAAGCTGCCCGGGATATAGGCGAAAGTCAGAATGCATGCAGCAAGTGTGTACTCCATTCGCAAAAAGAGGGAGCATTACAACACATGCCTACACCTAGGCACCACGGCGTCAGACCTGCGGGTTCCCGGCGCCTTCAGAGGACCCAGCGCCGCCCTCATCGCGTCGAGGGACCCCGTCCAGAAATTGGCCGAGGCTCCCCTTCCCGTAAAGCGACTTCTGGAGCTCGATCCGTGCAGCATCTGGCCCGACGTAAGCCCAGATCCGGTCGAAGAAGGGCTTGAGGGCAAGGCGAGCGGAGCGGACAGCGCCGGACATTACTTCGGCCCCGCCAGGCATCTCCAGCTGGGGGCATCCAGCCCGGCGACGCGCGTACAACCGCGGTGCTGCAGGAGCGCGCACACCAAGCATGCCGACGCGAACGCGCAGTGGTTGCCAAAGGTCGTCGCGGCGCCGCGCGCGACGTTGGCGGCATCCCCGACCCAGCGGAGGGTCCGAGACAACTCCTTCGGGCCAAAGGCGCGGTCCGGCACCTCGATTACCAGCCCTTGAAGATGGCTCTCCAGCTCTTGCATGGCATCCCACGCAACCACCGAGGCGTCGCCAAGCGTTTGGTTATGCTCCGCGAGAGTCAAGGCAAGCTCGCCTTTTTCCTTCTCTAGCGAGGCGACCTGTTCCAGGAGCCCGTCCCGCTCCGCCGCAAACTTCTGTTCAGCAGCTTCCGCGGTCGACTCCCGCGCCGACGCGACAAGTCCCTCGGCGTGTGCCCTCGCTTCGGCGCATTCCGCCTCCAGCTGGCGGATGCAGGCGTCCTGGGCAGAGCGGGCTCCAGAGGCTTCACGTAGCACCTCCTCGGCGGCCCGCAGCCTATCCTCGAGCCCTTTCGGCCACGAGCATAGGCCGTTTGCAACGTCTGCCCCAACACAAGTGTCTGCAGAGGGGAAAGACTTAGCAAGCTCAGCCAGCCCAGGCGTCGTCGTATGAAGTACTTACCCTCACCCCAGACACCTCGAAGGCGTCTTCGAGGCGCCCCGCCCCGTAGGCCTGCAGCACTTGCGGGTCGACGCTGGTGGCCGCGTCATTCACAATCCCGCGCCACGCCCTCAGCGTCTCCGGGGGCGGCACGAAGTCCGCGGGGCTTATGCACGCGGAGGTCCCGTGTTCTGCCAAGCGCTCCCCCTCCGGAATGAGCAACGCTGCAAACAGGGATGCAGGTGAGCACCGCAAGGCATAAAATCATACACCGGTTGTTAAGCCACCCTACCTTGGTAGTAGAAGAATGGTCCCGCCGCGGCGTAAGCCTCGCGTTCGGGAGCGCGACGGCTGTCTCGCTGGCGCGGCGTGGGCGAGGAGGCGAAAGCGCAGATGCCGCAGGGTCTCCGCGCTATACTGAGTCCCACAAGCTCGATGCCCGTGGCCACGACGAATCCTGCGCGTGTCCGGTGGAGCTCCGGCCGCACACGCGCGCTTAGCCGGGCAGCGGCAGCGACACCGCCCCCGCAGCCACGGTTAGGGAAGCCCCCGCGGCTGCCGCGCTCGGGGGCGAAGGTTCCGTGGTGGCAGTTGTCGCAGGGGGCACCTCAGTTTCTGCTGCTGTCGGTAATGGCAACACGGCTCCGTGCGCCCCCGCGGAGGGCGCCTCCGGCGCCACAGCGGCCACTGTCGAAAGCTCCACCTCGACATCGTCGGTCCGCACGGGTTCCGCCACGGTGACTTCGGTGGGCGGTGAGACTTCCCCCCTCCGGTTGCTCGCGGCAAACCCGCCGTCCGGGACGCTCGCCGAAGATACCTCGCCGGGCGTCGCGCCACCTAAGCTGAATCGGCATACCTTGCGAGTCCGACCGCTGGCGCGTCCGCGCTTCACGGAGCACTAGCAGCAGCAGTAGCAGCTGCCGCATCAAGCGTGGTAGGCACCCCGCTGCGGCCCCTCTTCCGAGACGGTGCCTTTTTCTTCTTCGCTGCGCTGTCGTCTGGAGCGACACGGTCCGGCAAGGCCCAGGGCCTCGCACGCGCGGTTTATTCGCCCCAGCCCTGCCTCGGCGATAGCAGACGCGCGTTGCTCGTGCTCCCTGCCGGTGTACGGCCCCAGGAATACGCGCGCGGCTTGCTCCGCCTCCTCCAAGCAAATCCCTGAAGCAAAGCAAATAGCATCAGCATATAGCGCGTTTCGCGTGAACAAAGGAGTGACGAGGTCGACGCTTACGAAGACTGGAGGGCGCCGGCAGCAAGCAGATCGTTGGCGAAACATTGTCGTCTCGACGCTTCTCGGCGGCAAGACGCCAGTCGCGGGCAAGCGGTGCCACGCCGTACATCACGTACTCTTGCGCGAGGTCGCGCATGTTGAAGCGGCGGCCACGCCTCTGAGCCGGGCCCTCCGCTTGTCATCATCATCGAGCGTCCGGCCGGGAGAGGGCTTGAACGCGATCGGTCGGCCTGTGCACTCAAGGCCGCTCCCGCTCTCCACACGGTGGTAGAACCACCGCTTCATCCAGTAAGATTCCCACTTCCCGCAAGTTGAGTTCGCAGGGAAGAGCTTCTTGCATGACGGACGAAGAATAAAGGTGACACTACCAAAGCTCAACAGCGTCCCGTCCTTCCGGTCCTTGGGCTGGCACCGTGCCTCATGAAGGTAGGCGAACAACGAGGCGCTGGGCCAACACGCCCCGAGCGCAGGCCTAGCTGTACACCGCGAGCCAGCCACGGCGTTGGTCGATTCGCTGGCGCCGACTCGGCCGAAGGTTCGCAAAGACGCCGCCCACGATAGCCGCCGCCGGGATGCGGAGCCCCGCGTCGAAAAAGGCAACGAACACGACCGCCTCCGACCTCTCGGGATGCGGTTCCGTCTCATCGGTGGCGGGCAATCGTACCTCCTGGCGCTCGGACAACTTCCCCGCGCGCAGAAGCCCTTGGATCATCTTCTCGGTCACGAGCGAGGGGCCCAGCTCGCCGGAGAACGTGCCTTCCTCCTCCGCCACCAACCGCTCCTTGTCCGCCGCCGCCAGGTCGCGCTCTTGGAGCGCGTATTTCACCTCCAACAGCGAAGATCGCCGGCGAATGTCGCGGACACCACCCGCCTGACCGCGCTTGCCATCAGACGCCATTGCTTCTCCGGGAAGGAGGCTAGCGGCAAAAAAAAATGCTACGCGAGTAGGCGGCGCGCAAGCAAGGGGGGGACGATACTGCGGGGTGCGGTCGCGGGGGCTACGTTAAGCCACCTCGCCCGATGCATCGGCGTCGCGGCGACGTTCACAGACGGACGCGATCGCTGCGATCGTACAAATGCCCGTCCAGCGCTGTTCCCCATACCCAAAGCTGAAAGGCCACGACCACAAGCGCAAGGGCCATCACAGCACGACGCTCCCTAGCCGCTATTAAAGGCGCACTAATGGGCAAGGGGATCACAACAGCATCGGCGCTGCGCCATTCATCGCCCGCCCTGTGTCCCCCTTGCCTAGGGAAGAGGCGAGCGGCCGCGAGCACGCAACCGTCCACATCCCGCCGCGCACCAGTCACAAGACGCCACATGCCCCGTGCGCGCCGAGGCGCGTCGCACGGTACAGGAACCTAACCCTGGTAGACCGGGGGCCGGCGTGATTCCAGGAACCTTTACAACGCAACACCGCATCGCGAGAACCCAAGTCACCGCGCGCGTGGCGGTGTTCGCAGGCGAGGGCGCGGCTCGCCGCCACCCGCTCGGGGTAGGGACGGGCGTGCAGCGTCTCACCGACCAGGCGCCCGGCTCGCCGCCACCCATTCGGGGTAGGGGACGGAGCGCGCTGCGTCTTGGCGGGCGCCCCACGCCACGCCGCTCGAGGGGTAGGGGCGGAGCGCGCGTCTACCGGCCGGCGCCACCTCGCGCCACCCGCTCGAGGGGTAGGGGACGGAGCGCGCGCTCTACCGGCCGGGCGCGGCTCGCCGCCACCCGCTCGAGGGGTAGGGGACGGAGCGCGCGTCTACCGGGCGGGCGCTAGCTCGCCGCCACCCGCTCGAAGGTAGGGGACGGAGCGCGCGCGTCTACGACCAGGCGCCAGCCCGCGGTCACCCGCTCAAGGGTAGGGGCGGGCGCGCGTCTACCGGCCGGGCGCCACCCGCGCCACCCGCTCAGGGTAGGGGACGGAGCGCGTCGCTCACCGGCTAGGCGCCACTCCACCGCCACCCGCTCGAGGGTAGGGGACGGCGCGCGTCTTTCCCGGCTGGCGCCGGCTCCACCGCCACCCGTCCGAAGGGTGGGGGACGAAGCGCGTGCGCCTACTTCGGCGGGGCGCAAAGTCTGTCTCGTTTTCCTTAATAGGCCACCTACAGTGCATCAACATAAAAGGTAATGCCGGCGGGCTCCATCAGGAACACCGACTGTAGGTAGGCCTGTTAAGAAGAACAGGGCAGACCTTGCTATCGCCTGCGGAAGCACGGTGCGGGGGCAGGAAGCGCGGCTGGCTGTCGATAACCGGCGCTGTCCAAGCTCCCAAGAAAAATGGACCTCCTTCTATGCATCAACATTCCCCAAGCCGCTCAGCGTCACCCAGGAATGTTGATGCACGACAGGGGCCCATTTTAGGGGAGCAGATTCTATCACAACATACGCAGGAACAACGCCGCACCGGCGCCATATATATACCCCATCACCAGGGGAGCCAACCGGCGGAAGGCCAATCGGCAGAAGTCCAACTACCGGGAGTCCGCCGTCATATTAATGGTCACGACGCCTCAAGGCCCGCACCGCACCAAGCGCGTGTCACCACGTGGACGGCCAGAAGAGCGAGCGTCGCAGCGCGTCCCTTATCACTTAAGGCTCACGCGGCGGCTCAGGGGCTCGCTCGCCACTGCGCGCTGCAGCGCCCCGCGCTGCCGCGCCGCCACAACGCAGCCCCGGGTCAAGTTTGGAAAAGTTCACAGGCCGCAGGGACGGAGGGGGCCAAAGGACTCGGCAACATGGCTTCGGCCCCGTGAAGCCCTTTACCATGAGAGGCCCCTGTCGTAGGGGTGGCCCCCACGTAAACCCAGCAGGCCTGGTAGGAGGTTATAAGGCCCAGAATAGGCCATGTGTAATGACATAACTGCCCCCAGAGGGGATAACCAGATGTAAGGGTATAACTATAAAAGCACTCCTCATGTGTGTATATATATATATATATGAATACAAGCCATGGGGAGGGGGTAGACCATTTCAATCCATATCCATCACTCTCCACTACCATCTCTCTCTCTGTTTGGCCTGTAGCCACAACAGCTGTCGAGACATAGACTTTTTAGCATATTAGATTCTATTTGATAATGTATTTACAAAATGGTTATATGTCTAACATATTGATAAAAATAGTGTTTTTACTGTTCGGTGGCCGGATGGTAGCCCGTGTGGGTTAACGTGTAGCTGTTGACGTCCGCGGTGGGACGACAAGCAGCCTGCCGTCTCGTGGCCAGATGGTAGGTGGCCTGTCATCCCATCACCAGACGGCAGGGGACCTGCCGTCCCACCACCAGGCGGGATTACCCGGCATAATTACCTACCATAATTTATTTTTTATTTATAATTTGTTTGAATTTTTAATAGCAAATGAAACCAAAACATTATAAAATTTTGTGTACAGCCTCTTGAAGCCATGTATTTAGCTGTGTAATTTTTTGGTAATCTTATCCACTGTGAATATTGCTCAAAAATTCATACGATTTTGATATTTGTAGGAGCTGTTACATATAGCAAACGAGCTCCATAAATTATGAAATTTTGTAGAAAGCCTTTCAACATAGTTATAGTAATTATGTTATTTTTTAGAAATTTTGTGTGCTCCAAATTTGGTATGTTAACTCATGTTACGTTAATCATGAAATTAACGATTCTCAGGTATCTTTTACAATGTCTGACCTCTATACTTCGCATATATGTTGGCCCGTTACTACTATTTTTTCTTTTTCACTGTGTTCTTTGTAAAATTGTCACTCTATCTGTGTCGTCCCCCTCGCGCGCTCCCTCGTTTGCACTAATGTTGTTATATCCGTGTCGTCCCCCCTCACCCACTCTCTCGTCTGCATATTTGTCAGTGTTATCATGCCGTCCTCCCACACCCAAAGTGCTGCTCGTCGACAAGGAGTCCTTAATTTGCGGGATGAGCACACCGAATTCCCTTTTCACTTGGCCATAAATACAAACCTCTCGCAGTTCGTCATCGCTCATCTCAGTTGCTCATCGCAAAAGCTCATTCTCGTAGTCTCGCTCAAATTGAGAGTGTGTAGCTCATTATTTCAGGAAGGCAATGCATAGCTTATTAAGGATGCGGCAGTGCTGATTGCTTCTTCCGAAATGTAGGTAATTTTTTTATCGCATGCTTTTAACGTTATTCTCATAGTCGTAGTTAATTAGTATTATTTAATTAATCATAATTAATGTAGTTTGTATTTCAAAGTAAGCATGTTGAAGTAATTTAGATGTAGTTTTTACTATTTTTATGTATGTATGGTACCTATAATTTATTATTGTATGGTAGTATGTAATTAAGCAGTCGTAATTACTGTAATGCAAATTAGTTAGGTTAACTAATGAGTTAGTGGTAAGTAATTAAGTGCTACGGATGATGATAATGAATTACTCATAATTTTTCGGATGGGTAATGAAATCCTTGGTAATTTATGAATTATTCATATGTAGTTACATACATGTAATCACTAACTTGTAGTATTTTACTGTCATTATCAATCTTCATAGTAATATTTCGTCTATCCCATTTATTGCAAGGTACTCTTTAAATTAGGAGTGTATAGCTAATTGTTTTGAGAAGCTAGTGCATAGCTCATTGAGGACTCTTAGGAGGATGCACCAGTGCTGATTGCTTATCCCGAAATACAGGTAATTTTTTATCGCATGATTTTGATGGTATTCCCGTAGTCCTAGTTAATTAGTGTTATTTAGTTAGTTGTAATTAATGTAGTGTGTATTATGAAGTAAGTTGGTCGTAGTAATATAGACATAGTTTGTATTTTTGGTGTACATACGTACTCATAATTTGTTATGTATGGTAGTGTGTAATTAAGCAATCGTAATTACTATAGTGGCAATTAGTTTGGGTTAAGTAATGAGTTAGTGCTAAGTAATTAAGTGCTAAGGATGACGGTAATGAATCACTCGTAATTTTTTCAGATGGGTAATCGAATTGTTGGTAATTAATGAATTATTCGTATGTAATTACACGCATGTAATCACTAAGTTGTATTATTTTACTATTATTATCAATCTTCGCACTAAACTTTGGTCTATCCCATTTGTTGGAAGGTTTGGTGTTACCGGAGCTTCTCGAATAGTTCTACGATGAGTACCACCGTGCCACTCATGGATGATGGGTGACGCGACTGGCCCTCGGCCCTTCAAGCTACGAGGAGGGAGGCATCATTGGGAGTTGGACAAGAGCTATGTCCTAATCTTGCGGTCCACGATCTTGTTGCCCTTTGTGAGGCTGGTCTCCATCGAAAGCTAATTCACCATCAACGTCATCCTACTCACGGCATTGGTGGACAGATGGAGGCCTGAGACGCACACATTCCACTTTCAATGGGATGAGATGATGATCACTTTGTAGGACGTCTCGTTCTTGACTAGTCTCCCTCTCCGGGGTGACGCATTTGTTCTAGCCCCTGCACCGGTGGACTAGAAGGAGAGGCTGGTGGACCGGTTCGGCCTGCCTATCCCGGAGGGTGCTCGTGATGTCCCCATGTTTGGGTAAAGAATTTCATTGTTTGCCGACAGGATACACCACTCGAGGTCGTCAGGACGCACCTCGTCGTGTACCTTCTTCATCTCTTTGGTTGGAGCATGTTTCCAGGCACACACAGCGATATTTGCAATGTCAAGTTCATCCGCTTTGTCGAGTCTTTGGTTGACGTGGAGTTTGGGGTGATGCCTCGGTACAACCGGGGATCAGCCGTCCTATGCGCAACATATCGGGTGTTGTGTGACGCTTGTCAGTGCAGCACTGTTAATAACCCTAACCTGTGCGTGTGCTACGTGCTCCTACAACTCTGGAATTGGGAGCACTTTCCTGTCGGGCGTCCGACCATCGTGATGCCAGTGCACCCATTCGGTGAGTTCACCGACCTGATAGACAGGCCCACTATGGGCTTCCAGTGAATTGGTGCTCATCTGCGCTGGGCCAAGGGCAGACTATCGAGGTGCTACTTACTGTGGCAAAACAAGTTCGAGTCATTGCATGATAGCGACGTCATTTGGGGTCCATACACTGTAGACTTCGTGGAGCATGTATCGCCATAGGGGCTATCCTTGCAATGCCTGAAGGACGCAACGCTATGGGCGATAACACACAATCTGATGTTCTGGTACATGGTGGAGGCTGTGTCGACAAGGAGGTAACTTACATACAGATCTATGTTTTGTTTTTCTGTTAGGCCGTACGTTCCACTAACATCATGGCATTCTCCTATCGTAGGTCTGTCGTCGAGATGCATCACTTTTGATGTTTGCACCACCTACACAGACTACCGCTCCCCGTCATTCATCTGCACTGCACATCTAGGAGGTATGAGAATTGCATTGTACTTCCAGAATATTTATTGTGACTAACACTATTTCATCTTGCAGCCTCCAATTCAATTGGGGTGATGTAAGATCGAGGAGGCCGACTAGAGGGGGGGTGAATAGGCGGTTTAAAAATTCTCTACAAATTAATACTAATCAATTCAAGAGCTTTCCTATTTGCCTAAACCAAGTATATAATGCGGAAGCGAAATTCAATTTGGTTTAGCTCAAATAGCGCCTAAGTCAAGCAAGAACGCCTAAGTGCACTAATAATTCTAACCTATGTCAAAGTTTACAATTCTAGATATACAAGCAATCAATTTAATTCTATGAATGTAAATTGCTTGAATATAAATAGAGCATAAGAAAACAAACCACAAATAACACAATCACTTTTTACCGTGGTGTTCGGAGACTTGCTTGGTCTCCTAGTCCACGTTGAGGTTAGCCCGAACGAATCGGACCGGCTCCACGAATTAAGCCGAAACACCTCCAATCCACTAGTGGTAGCTCTTTCCCGCTCCGGTAGGTGAGCTCCGACCTTCACAACTTCGCCGGTCTTCTCACAAGCTTCTTGAGAAGATCACCGCGACGACGCCTCAACGCCGTCTAGGAGTCGGCAAACTCCAAGAGTAACAAGCCAAGTCCCTCACTTGACTCTCACCACGTGCAACGAATGCACAAGCTCAATTGGACACTAAGTCCACCTCTAGATGCAACACATGCACTCTAGAACCTCTCTCGCTTCTCACAAAGTGCAACACATGCACAATTGAGTGGAGAGCCTCACTCTAGCTCAAGACAACAGAAATGAGTCAAGCAACAACATCTCCAACCGGCCACAAGGGGTATTTATACCCGCACACAAAAACTAGCCGTTGGAGCAAAGAGAGGCTGAAATCAGCACGAGGGCCGGTACTACGCAGCTTAAAACGGCCGAACTACCGCCTCCCAACGGTCACAAAAACTAGCCGTTGGAGCCAACCGAACTACCGAGTACAAATCGCGGAACTACCGGTTTTCCGAGGCTAAGTCATTCAAAAAATCGCTCTCTGGAAAAAACATTCCGCTCGGAATCCGGAACTTCCGGAATCGCGGAACTACCGGAAAAATCGGAACTACCGCAGTACAAATCGCGGTACTTCCGTTTTCCGGTTTTTCAGCACAGACGACACTCGGAAAAACGGTCATAACTTTTGACTCCAATGTCGGAATTGAGTGATCTTGGACTCTATGGAAAGCTTATTTAGAGGGCTACACAACCCACCTATTTGCATGATCTCAAACACATTAGATCAATGCAGAAATCACAAGACATCCAAAGAGTCACTATCACGGTCTAATATCAAAGGAAATAGCGACAAATAATTTTAGACCATGCCAAGGGATAATGCATGATCTCCAACTTTTGCAAAACACATTTGCAAACTTAGATCATGCTACAAGGATTAGGTACATGGACTTCTCACATTTGCGAAACACATTCGCAAATCTAAGTCACATGCCACAAGGATTATATATGAGCTTCAACCATTTGCAAAACACATTTGCAAATATAAACCTCATATCACAAAGAATGGAAACATGGACTTCAAGCACTTGCAAAACACATTTGCAATGCATAGTCCCATGTTACAAGAAATCAACACATGAGCTTCAACAATTTGCAAAACACATTCGCAAATGCAAGCATCATGTCAAGATGAGCTAGAGCAAGTGAGGTTTGAGCTATCAACACATGATGAGACTCAAAACTACTAGACATGACCACTCTTAATAGTACGGCAACCTAAACTAGCAATCCGGTCTTCCAACCAAACACCAAGACCGGTAAAAGACTAGGAACACATCCTTAGCCCTAGCTAGTCATACCTTTGCCTTGGGTCATTGTCTCGATATGCATCAACTCATGATGCATCCTTTTCTTCAACTTCATCAACACATGATGATCTTCACTTGACTTGATGATCAACACATGATCATCTCCTCATGCATCAACTCATGATGTGTCTTCCTCTCTTTCTTGATGGCCTTTCAACACATGAAGCCATTTTCTTCTCGCATCTTGATTTGATGACCTTCAACACATGAAGTCATCCCAAGTCGTTCTTATTTGTGGAACCTAACCTATTCATCCAACTCATGGAAACCGTTAGTTCACAAAGCAATTGTCATCGATTACCAAACTTCATCATTTTGGTAATTCATGACAATCTCAACAAATGATGAGATATAAAGTTGATTTACGAGTATACAACTTGTACACAACAAATGTATACTCTAATATAAGCTTTAAACAAAGCTTACTTATCCGGTTGTCATTAGTCATCCAACCATTAACACATAATGGAGAAGTTAGATGACAACCCGATTGCACATGAGTATATATATACTACACAAGCTATATATACTCAAGTATGTATTTCAAGGTACAGATCCCAAATATGCATATTGAAGGAAGCATGGATCAATACTTATGAAACTCCAAAATATATAGAGAGCTCCCCCTAAATGTGTGCATACAAGTGTATATAGTGAAGACATATGCACAAATTCATTTTAGACTAATTGAGGAGTTCAATTTATATTTTGGATCTAAGGAATGCATTTGTAAATGAGAAAGCGATTTCGAATGCATACCTCTTTGATTTCACCTTTTCATCCTAATGAGACTAACCAAACATAAACTCAAATAAACATATTAGTCTCATAATTTCATTGATCATTTTCACCAAAACATTATAAAGTATATGTCATTAATATCATAATGTCATAATGGCATTTGTCATTAACACCAAAACCAACTTAAATGGAGCTTGATCTTTCAGGTGACTTCAAGTCCACCGATGATGATACGGGCCTCCGGATGTTTCCAGAGAGCATTACACAACACTAAGGTTTGCAGCGCATGTAGGGTAGAGCTAAGCGTTCACACCATATGCAAAGTTTGGAGACTTTGGTGGGCAGAGCTCCTGCGGCTTCGCTGCCATGTTGTACGGTCATTCACGACATTATTGCTGGTGGCTCGTAGTTCCGTATGTTTCAGCTAGAGGACATCGACCCTTACCAGACCCAGCCTGTTGTACTTGAGCCTACTGGATCACCGCCGGTCACTATGTAAACGAAACGATCTCTATACCTCCTCCGAACCGAGACACAACCTCCGGACCGGCTGACATACCCCATGGGATATGCTCGTGCCCAACGGAAGACAAGGCAACACACAGGGAGGCAGACGTGGCGAGCATATAGCAGTGGCTCAGATAGGTGAGCCATATCGCATCCCATGCGATGCGTTAATTACATGTACTTTACAAATATTTATAATGTATGAACTGTTACATGTACTTCTACAAATATTTATAATGTATGAACTACAAAAGATGTCTAAGCATTGTTAATTTTGTGATTAAATTAACATGAATTAACATGACAAATCCAAAGTACATAAAATTCCTAAAAATTATACAATTACTATGACTATGCGGAGGCTTCTCACAAAATTTTGTAATTTTTGAAGCTTGTTTACTATATGTAACAGCTCCTACAAATATTGAAATCATATGAATTTTTGAGCAACATTCACAATGGATAAAATTATCAAAAAATTACATATCTAAGTATGTTGTGTCAGAAGACTGCACATAAAATTTTGTTGTTTTTGAGTTAATTTGCTATATTTGAAAATTAAAAATTCAGTATGCAAAAAAAGAAATTAGGGTGGGTAATTAGGTCGGCTAATCAGCCAGCCTACAGGATGGTAGCTACTACATGTCAGCCAATGCGCGCTGCCGTCCGGCCACCGGACGGCAAAAACGCCATTTTTGTCAATACGCTATGCATACAGCCATTTTTGTAAATATAATGCCAAATATACTAAAAAGTCAGTGACTCGGACGTGTACGTGACGTACTAGCTCTCAAGCCCATACGACCTGAGCATGTGTATGAAGTAGCGGATCCAGAATTTTATCTATCTCAGGCTAAATTCTAATATATTAACATTATAAAACTAACGTTAATTTATACCTACATCATGGCATAACAAAGGTAAGCCATAAATGCATCATTGAAATAAAACTTTAGCTCAGTGTTCAATAGAAAATGTAATAAGAAAAATATGGCAAAATATAAACAATATAGCATGGTAAAGATCCGACCATTTTTGAAAGAGATTGGTTGGAGTTGAATTGTGTTCCTATTATAAAATAAGGTGACAATGACTTGCTCCTCTTAATTTTGCATCTCTAATATCTAAATAGAAAATGCAAAATACATAGCATTCATTTTATTTTGTCATTCAAATTTCATATCAAGAGGGGGAGGAAGGAGTAGGGAGTATCAGATCTGAGTGCACTACGGGCAGCTCGGGTGGTCGGTCGCTGTGTATGGCAATGTGGTGCCTGTCGCCTGGGGACTGGGGAGGTTAGAGGCTAAGTCACAGAGGGGAGGGTGGAGGTGCGGAGGGCCGAAGGCAGAGGTAGTAGTGCTAGTGCTTGGTCGCCATGGGTGGCGTGGGCAACGTCCAACATCTGATATGCGGCATGGCTGCATGGGAAGTGCCATTGACTTGTTGAGTGTTACAGAAGAGACTGATGGCTGCCTGATGATATTTAATGATGGGCTAGATTGTGGAGCTGGGATATGTGCTTCGGCCTTGGGTTGGACCATTGATGAATGCGGTTTTCTAGGCCTATATAGAGCGGTGTTGCACTGCTAAAATTTTCAGGTCTCGAGCTATATCCCACCTAGCTCGAGGCCTGATCCGCCCTTGCATGAACGCGATGGCGCTGAGCAACGCGACGACACTTCTGCACCTCCCTAACGTGGTACCATGGCTACTTCCTACCATGGTCGGGTGGCGCGACACCTTGCGCCGGGTTAGCCTGTGCCGTGCTCGCCGGCGGTGCCATTGTCCTGGATGTCGCCGTGGTCGGGTGGCGCGGTAAGAGCCATGTGTTGGCCATTGTTCTAGATTTGTAATTTCTTATGGTACAGAACTAATTTTAAAATTAAGGTGATAGAGTGGGGCAAATAAAAAAACTCTTGGAAGGGACCAATATCGTTCAAAAGCTGGCTAGCACAACACAGTCCATGCTTGCCTAGTCTAGACCGAGTGAGTGATGTGACGCAGTGGGGTAGCACGTGCATGATGAAGTGGTGAGCGTGTTCCATCCGATTCTCCCTGGATAGATCATCAGTTTGGTAGATGCAGATTTGGTTGGATCAAAATTAAGTTCGCCACAACAACTCAGAAAGCTTTGTGGCTCATATAGCTAGCTAGGAAGAAAGTAAAACCGGGTGTCGGGGTGTGTACCTATAAAGTATATAACGGATTGAAATATCACCAAAATCTGCAGTTGTTCAGCTGTTTATGTAGGAAACAAAGAAAGAAATTGCTTCTGTGTTTTTATTTTTTGAGAGGAAGAAATTGCTTCTGTGTTTTTATTTTTTGAGGGGAAGAAATTGCTTCTTTCTTATAGTAAGAAGAAATTCCTTCTTTTCTTTTCTGAACTACATAAGAAATTGCTTCTTTTTTTAAGTCAGAACAAATTGCTTGTCTTTCTTTTTAAACTATAGTTGAATATCGATGCTTTACTATAGTTAAAAAGAATATATTATCTCAGCAAATCGAGTCAATATCATCGAGATCGACCTGCCTGACATACACCCTTGGCTCTATCTCCGCGTTCAAATGTGTCATGCCTCGCGCACTCGGCTCCACCGTGTGCTTGAGATACTTTCTCATACGACAACATGGCAGGCTTTCGAAGGAGTTTCAAAACTAATTTAAAGTCCACTTATATTAACAAACACACCAAACATAAATTTTAAAATCAACCACAAATAATAAAAAAGATGTTTAGTGTTCTTCTAATTCATAAATCTTTGAGAATGCATACATCAATTTCAATTTTACAACCAACCACGATCAATAATATCACTTAGTATGTAGATAATCTCATTAACTTGTTCGCATGTGAACAATATTCTCCATAACTTGTTTCACAGTACAAACATAGGCTTTTGCTATTGTTGCATCTGCCCATCATCCTTTCTACAGTTGATAAGAAGAAGCTTACCGAGTATATATGTACATTCATGAAAGAAAAAATCAGGATGCCTAGAATAAAGAGCATTGCACCTATCCAAAACAAAGATAATACTAAACACAGGGTGAACTGAAGACAAATTAAACTGAAGAAAAATCAGGATGCTATTGTTTTCAAGGTGAACTAAAGACAAATTGAACTGAAGAAAAATCAGGATGCTATTGTTTTCAAGGTGAACTGAAGACAAATTGACTAAAAACAAACTAAACTGAAGAAAAAAAAAATTAGGATGCTACTGTTTTCAGGGTGAATTGAAGACAAACTAAACTGAAGAAAAAAATAAGGTGCTACTATTTTCAGGGTGAACTGAAGACAAACTAAAATCATGTTAGCATATACAAGTCAATATTGTTAGATTGTTTAAAAATTCTCGGACTACAACCTAGTTTGCTATACTTTTGAGCTATCAGGATCTAAAAAATCCAATGCTCCCAGCAAAGAAGCGTCAACAAAATATAACAATGATCATGTGGTGTGCTATGATTTTTCTTTCAAAAAACAATTATTGAATGATTATTTCAAGAGCAGTGAAACAAATGCAAAACACAAGATAATCTTCTTTTGGATAAGGTCATAACTTATAAGTCATAACATGCATCTACACTTTAAAGAAAGTGAAAACAAAGAAAGATATCATGCACTCCAGATGCAAGAAGAGTGAATGGAAGTATAAAACTTACAAATAAATAGTTTGCTTCCAAGAATAAATCAAACAACTTGCAAAATGAGTGAAGTATACCTTGCATTCCAAAGGCAGGAAGATCAACCTTTGCATATGGGGAATCACTTTCATCTGTGCTAACAACACAGAGTTGTTATCAGTACACTGTTGTGAACCTTTGCATATGGGGATAGTGAATTGCCTTTGCCTAGATTCCTTCTCCTAGCAGGCTTTTGGTGTTCATGTGGAGCAGCGATATCTTAGCATTTTCCTTGATTGTTACATTGGATATTCTTTTCCTCTTTAGTTTATTTCCCACCACACTTTGTAAAGAACCACTAAGATCATGGTGCTTGGTCACCTTAGCTAGTGAAGTCAACAGGGTACCTTCTTGATGCACAACCTATAATTTGGTTTTAAAATATAAACACTTAAGAGTAGTTGCACTTATAGGAACTAGGCAAAGAAATTAATAAGTTGCACACATCATACATTTTGGTGTGGCCATGGGATGCATAGAGCTTCAGCACTTCCCAGATTGTTGATCCTCCCTTGCACACAGGGTAGCATGGTTGTTTTATTGAACACTGTGTCGATAAGCACCTCAACAAAATCACCTAGTGGTTGGTCATCAATAGATTTAGCTTTCCTATCAGTTGTTTGAAGAGTCCCCAGTGCCACAACCTTGTACTAGTTGGTGAAATCAAGACAACATCCATGCCATGCTTCATTATAGCTTCTAACCCATACTGTAAGAACTTAAAGTTTTTAGTCTTTCTTCTATTTACTAGCTAATTAGTAAAATGGAATAATGTAGGAAAAAGCTCAGCCTTGTACTAATGGAAATTGTTTGGCAAGGCTCGGCTTTCTGGCAACACCTCCTTAATTAGTGTCAAAAGCTCATCAAAGTAGCTATTATTTACTCCCCATATATTCTTTATGTTATGGAGTCTCACGAGAAATTGTAGCTTTGAGAACATCTTGCTGCCCTGGTACAACTCTTGGTTTCTATCATTCACTAACTTATAGTATGCTTCAGCATCCATGTCTAAGTTATCTTCGTCTACCCCTAATGTACGAGTGTTATATATCCTAAAACCCTCCATTAAAATCTACACTATCTCATCATTATCAACATTCTCTTCACATTGTGAACTTGAGTCAGCAACTGGTTCGAAGGACAACATGCTCACTCCATGATGAATCCATGAGGTGTATCCAGTCATGAATCCATCAAAAATCAAATGCTCACAAACATGTTTTCCCCTAACAAATATACATTTCCACATTTCTTACAGGGGTAAAGGATCCTATTGTCTTTCACTGACTTGGCAAAAGCAAATTCTATGAATTTACTAACACCTTCATAGTACTCAACAGTGGACCTATGATATAATAAAGAATAGTCAATTGTAGGTCCTATTTATTCAAATCCAAGCAGCAAGGACTATCTAACTAGGATTACCTAGGCACTCTTATCCACCTCTTTTCCATAATTGCTTGAATACTAGCAAAATGGCAAATTAAAGAAATTGATTGCATATTGTTGCCAAACAAAGAAGCATATATTAAAATAATTATATTATATAGGCCATATTTGTATGTAATTGAAGCACATTATATGCAGAACATGAATCTAGAACCAATCATAGGAATTGGGCAAAGCAAAGGAATAAGCACATCAAACTAGTACAACTAATGGCACTTGAAGCCTATATGAGTGAAGAAAGGACATGATCAAGAATCACTCTACATGCATGTATTACTATTTTCAGACTAAAGAAGAACAAAGTTGCAGAATACTAGAACATCTAGGAATTTAGTGTACTAGTTTTACAAGTACATCTCCTAACTATAAAGCTCTAGGCATTCCAGGAATCTGTAAAGCTCTAGGCTAGAACTAAAGTATGGAATGATGAGAAATTCAGTGTATTAGTTTTACAAAATAGAATGGGTGCCCTATTCTTAACTGCATAGTAAACAATGAGATAACTATCATAACTGCAGCTCAAAAATATTAAAGAAACAATAGTAGACAAGGAGATAATTGTCATAAAATTTGCAAAACTAAACACCATTGCTGTACAAAAGTGCAAAAGTGCATCAGTACCACGGTTGTACCAAGTAACATAAGAAGAACTGATCACTAAACAAATTGCAAAACCTACTAAAACTTCACACTAGTAGCTACTGAGGAAAATGTCAAGCACACAGAAGGGGCTGCCAAAATTAAATCAAAACTAGAGATCAATAGCTCCACTGAGGCAAAATCTAGGTACAAAACACAAAGTAGCTACCTAAATTAAATTAGGTGAACAACTGCGTAGCCTCATCTAGGCAATACCACAAACACCTTGTCTACATCAAAACTAAAGCTAATTTAATCAAACTATGCACACCAATTCTCACTGATTAGGCTTGTAGGAACTCACCAGAGAAGAGATCACCAATTGGACGTTGTAGGAGAGGCAGCGTTGTGAACCATGAGCAGGACGACTTGGAGGAGACGAGTACCAATTTGGCTGGCCACATAAACTCAATCAAGACGCTGGACACAAATCTCTACAAGGAAGCACACAAATTCAAAATTGAACCAAACAAATCCGAAATAACCACACAAAATATGCAAGCATGTAAAGCAACAAAGAAAATTTGAGTGGAGGAGTGGGGGCAGAGGAGCTCACTGATAGGCCTTATCTACCCTACTCTATAATTCACCAAAATTTTCTTTGCTAAATCCACCCCCCTTAACTACCCTCACAGTCATGCCTAATCTAATCCACACAGATTTGTGTACCAAAGTAATCCAACTTCATACAAATGAATGGCCTGGATCTCTCTTTAAGCTTTTTTCTCTTACTCATTGAAGATCCTAAGGCCAATATTATTTGGATCATGCACATGCCTCGCAAAACGGTAAGCTGCCCACCCCCGCCCCCCGCGCGAATCCCGCGCCTCCCCACTTCTCTCCCGTTCTCCCCCGTCTCCGCGTCTGCCCTCGGTTCTACGCGCCGCCTCCTCCCCTCCATCCTCAGTGCGGTAGACGGCGTTGTCCTCGCAGATCTGGAGGAGGGAGAGGGTGGCGATCTCCTTCTGCCGCGGGGTGCCGACCTCGACCATCTCCACGAGGACGGGGACGCCGCCCTCCTCGACGGCGGCGGAGCGGCCCTCGGAGGCGCCCACCAGGGAGTGGAGGACGGAGGTGGCCTTGTCCACCATGCCGGACTCCGGGTCGGCCATGAGGTCGAGCAGGGGGCGCACGGCGACGGCCTCCACGGCGCGGAGGCGGTTCTCGCGCGCGCCGCTGCAGAGCGCGTAGAGGGCCGTGGCGGCGTCCTTCTTCCCGCACGCGCCGCCGGTCTGGAGGAGGGAGACCAGGAGCGGGATGGCGCCCGCGCGGCCGATGTCCGCGGCGGCAGCGCCGTCGAGCTAGGACAGGTAGCGCAGCGCGCACGCGGCGTTCTCCCGCGCCGCCGGCGACGCGGCTGACTTGAGCGCGTGCACGAGCGGCCGTATCGCGCCGGCCTCGACGATGATCGCCTTGTTCTCGTCGCAGATCGACAGGTTGAGCAGCGCCGTGACCCCGTGCTCCTGCAGCAGCGGGTCCGCGTGCGACAGCAACGCGACGAGCGGCCGCACCGCCCCAGCCGCAGAGATGCGAATCCGGTTGTCTGGATTGTGCCCCGTCGCCGTCAAGATCCAAGAGATCCCCGAGGACAACACCGCCGGATGCGTCGCCATCAAAAAGGTTAATTTTTTCCTTGTGGGGTTTTAGCCGCGGTTTAGATGCACTTGGTTATGGTTTTGGCAAAAAAAAAAAAAGACTGGATTTTAAAGGGGTTTTTAGGTTCTGGAGCTCCTCGTTTAGTCTGATCTGAAGGAAAGATCGGATTTTTAGTAGATTTCCGAGAGATCTGTGGCTCTCTCAATGCATATATCTGGTTAGATTTCAGAAAAAGACTGCATTTTTAGAGGATGCCGTGTCTACAATCTAGATCTGTATTAGTAGTGGTTGTGGATTTTGCTCTGTAAGCAAGTTATTTATTTAGCCCTGCTCCGTTGCAATATACGTAGTGCATTTGTACTGACCGCCCTGCATTTTCCTTTCTCAAGGCTTTTGCCATGGGCAATGGCAAGGGAAAAAGGAAGGAGCTGTCCCCACAGGATGCTGCATTGTTGATCCAGTTGACCTACAGGGCTCACCTTGCTCGCCGCTCACAGGTGCTTCGCTGCCTGCGTGAGTTGGCTGTGGCCAAGGCCAAGCTCAAGGAGATCAGGTCCTTGTTCTATAACATCTCCTACAGGCACCGCATTGCGCATGACCACGAAGAGCGCCAAAAGTTCTCCGAGAAAATCATTGTCCTGCTCCTCACTGTTGATGCACTTGAGGTGAACCCCACCACGACCGGTTTTTCATTGTGATGGCTGCATTGTGAATTTGAACTTTGGTTATTGCATTGCTGGTTTAGGGGTGATTTATTAGGAGTTTTTGTATAAGTATGACCATGAGTTTGCAATGGCGCGTTAGCATCGGTGTTATTGATTATTGATATTATTATGGTTTAGGGAAATCAAAGCACGCTAGAAGGATTAACTGCTGTGTGTTTCTTGTATGGTCTATTCTGTCCAGTAGGAGAGGTTTATGGTTAAATCTATAATCGATGAATAAGTGACAGATCCAAAGTCATGTGTTCCATTAGTACATGTTCTGGGGATTTCCATGGCATATCAAATGTAATGGTATCCACAAATCATTTCTAAGTTTCTCTGGAGTCTACACATTTAAGCATTTGTTTTGATTTATAACCTGCAATACCCCAAGACACTTCTAAGGCTTTGTTTGGGTTGAAGTACAGTAGTGATAAAAATGAACAAAGGGGTGATTTATTAGGAGTTTTTGTATAAGTATGACCATGAGTTTGCAATGGCGCGTTAGCATCGGTGTTATTGATTATTGATATTATTATGGTTTAGGGAAATCAAAGCACGCTAGAAGGATTAACTGCTGTGTGTTTCTTGTATGGTCTATTCTGTCCAGTAGGAGAGGTTTATGGTTAAATCTTTAATCGATGAATAAGTGACGGATCCAAAGTCATGTGTTCCATTAGTACATGTTCTGGGGATTTCCATGGCATATCAAATGTAATGGTATCCACAAATCATTTCTAAGTTTCTCTGGAGTCTACACATTTAAGCATTTGTTTTGATTTATAACCTGCAATACCCCCAGACACTTCTAAGGCTTTGTTTGGGTTGAAGTACAGTAGTGATAAAAATGAACAAGTATACAGATCTAGAGGGCCTAGTTGCCGGCCGGGTCTATTATTGATCAGATTCTATTCCATTGTGCCATCGAGCAAACAAAAAAAAGTGCAAATTAGGCAATGTATTAATTCTGTGAATCCCATGCCTTCCTAAGAATGATGATTTTCATGGCTATCTCTATACATTTTCATTTTATCTCACAGTTTTGTCGAAATGATTGATGGGCCGGTCGCTACCAGGAGTCCGTGCATCTATCTAACTAGCCTCATAGGCGCGGCAGCACGCCGCGCCAGCCACCGTGTGTACCGAAGTAAAAGAGGCGAAAATTCGTAGCTAAAGGAAAGTGTAGGGTTTTTTTTTAAAAAGAGCGAGGGGCTTTTCGCAATAAAAGGAGACCATAGGGGTTTTTTTCATAAAAATCAGGGGTTGTTTTGAAAGAACCGAGAGCATGTACGTAATTTTGGAAACTGCGGATCGTTATCAACGAAAATAAATATGTGCAGGGTCTTTTTTGAAAAATCCAGGGACCTTTTTGCGATAACAGAGGATTTTTACGTAATTTTGGGAAAATGTAGGGGTTTTTTTCGCAAAAAAGGCACCCGACCGTACGGGAATTCCCCCGCCACACGCCGGCCGGAGCGAGCGGGCGGGGTGACGTGGGCGCCTCCTCCTGCGGGGAATCCCTCCGGCTTTGTATAGGTTATGATTCTAAGGACTATGTACTTTTAAAAATAGTGCATATAAGAGGACCATTGGTGCGGACTATGTACTTTTAAAAATAGTGCATCTAAGAGAAACATGGTGGAGGGAGCAAGGTATGCTGAAATGTCTTACGCACGAGGAAAATGCTTGTTGTAATTAGCAATTGCATATAACATTGGAGTTCTTTTATAACATTGGAGTTCTTTTTTATCTTTTTATAACGAGGGAAATGCTAATTGTTCGTTTTATTTTTTACAAATTTTATCTTGTTTTATATTTTACCGTAGCGTTAGTACGGGCACACTACTAGTAGATTCCATGCATGAACAACGGTGAGTACAGCGAGGATAGCGCCGGTGGGTGTCAGTTGCTGGACGGTGGACAAGCAGGATGTTGGTGGAGAGCAGAGCAGCGTCAGCTGCGCTTTGTCTCCTTTCACCGTAGCTTGCTAGTGGTCGTGAATAGGTAGGGAGCGTACCAAGTGTCGACGGCAGTGAGTAGAGAGACGCTGCTGTGAACCACTAGCAGGAAGAAGGTGCGGCTTGGAGAGCACCAGTGGCGGGAAGCTCGCCAATGATTAGATATATTCTCATTTTGGCTAGCACGGCCCACGTCGTTCGATGGAGATGGAGGGAGGGGAGAGCGACCAGAACCGGCGTGAGACTGGTAACAGGTATGCTTTATTAAGCCGATTAATGGTGATAAAGTCTGATGCTCTTGATTCTAGAAAAGTCATGAACTCACACTCAAGCAAGAGAAAGTTCGACAAATTAGTGTTAGGTAAATTCAATTCCAGTAGTTTAGCATTGGAGTTGCGTGAACAAACAAATCCTCTGGCACGGGCATGTCCCGACTACCACATTGAACACTATTTGCATCAACGAAGGGCAAAGGCATCAATAACTCACGATTGCCACGAGCATCTAGTTGATGGCGAATGGACCTTGTCGGCCGCCACCTCGCGCGGCGCGTCTCGCCTCCGCTTCGCATCGGATCAAGCAGTGGAGCCAAACAAACAACCAACCACAAGAAGGGCGTCGGGATGGACAATCCCGGTTAGGGCAAAAGAGCAAACACCTTGCACCTTGGCGCGCGTCGGTGTTGATCTTCCGCGGCGCAATGGCCCCGCGCTCCGAGACTCGGGTCGAACGCGTTGGAGGCTTGGAGCTAGACGCGGCGGCGGGGAGGAGGAGGCGGTGGCGGCGGAAGAAGGAGACGCCGTCGAGTAGGCCACGTCGCTGGCGCTTCTTTGCTGGCGCGCGATGGCGGCGGCGGCCGTCGCCGGCGAGCGGAGACGACGCATGGAGAGGAGGAGGGTTTTTGAAGGGTTTGGCGAAGCGGCGGCTGGAGAGGCGAGGCGAGAGGAGCAGAGAAACCGAGAGCATACCATTAATCGGCTTAATAAAGCCTGCAGGACGGCGTGCCCCCCGGGCTTCTGCTCGGTGGTGTCGCGGATGAAGGCCTCCATCTCCAGCTTTGACGTTGCCTCACTCGATCGATTCGGGCCACGCTTATCACAGAGACTGAAACCAAAACTACAACACGGAGGAAAAGCAAAACAAACTCCCTGGCGAAATCCGCCATGCTCAGAATCATCCCGAAGCGCCGCCGAACACACACGTTGACCCAACAAGAACCCAACGCGACACGCGAGCGAGCGAATGGAGACGACATGCGGACGAGCGGACGGCGGGCGAGCCAGAGCGAATCCGCGTGATACCATCCGCTCGATGGGCGCGTCGTGCCTGCGTCGCGTCGGCCGGGCGCTCGTGCGGGCGCGAAAATGATGACGTGGACACTCGGAGAGAGCTAGAACTCCCCCGCTCATAATATAGGTATGATATCCAATTCGGAGAGCCTCTAACTAAATCCTTATCCAATATGAGTAGAGATCGTATCCCACTCTGAGAGTATCATCTGGACCCTTATCATTCCTACCCGTTAAGTGTGACCCTATAGTTACATGTATATTTGGTCGTGGACTGAAAACTCCTTTGCAGTCCATAAGTCGGTAGCGGTCCCTAACAAGACATAGCAACTCACAAATATATATAAAGATCATATCGGACGAACCTATATTGTGTTTATATACCAATTCCTTTGCCTCATGATACCAGATTGAACTTAAGGCGAGAAGCGCGTCATCCTATGATAGCTCGATCATTCACTCGAACTTGTAGTTGATTACTCAGTCGTGATTAACTCCTCAACCACATTTGGCTTGACCATGCACTTTTTTAGGCCCCGTTTGACATAGCTCTAGCTCCGAGATCTATACTGGATCTGTAGTTTGTTGACTAAATTAAAGTGATTTAAATATTTTTATTTAATATATAATATAAATAAAATGAGTCATGTAAATGCACTTAACATACCTGCAACTCTAGATCCAGGATTTCCTAGAGCTACAGATGACCAGCTCTAGGAAATCTACAAATTTTCTAGAGCTAGAGCTCTGCCAAACGGGGCCTTAATTCAACCACATAGAGAGGTCTAGAGATATCTCTCCCGTTATATAAGAGGAGCAAATTCCATCTTGATCGCTCGCATTCCTCCGCATGTTTCATAGTAAATCCGAAAACTACCTTTATAACCCGAAAACTACCTTTATAACCAACCAATTACAGAGTAGCATTTGGCAACCCCTAAGTAAACTATTATACATACACGAAACTATGACGATCTCAGGACTAATGATTCTACACACACTATATATAAGATCAACTAATGACACTTAAGAATACAACAATTCCCACAGTGTCTCATGGTACGTTAATTCAACACCATATTTTCTAACATGTCTCCACATTATTGATATGATATCTTCATATCCATGATCCGTGGACCATGATCTATAAATTATAATTGTCTCACATAATGATATAAGATCAGGAATAATTTAGAATATTATCAAAACATGAATAAAGAATTCCACGAACAAGTCACACACTTGTTGATCAATATGAAAGATATTTATTCAAGAGACAAAATAATATATTATTTAAAAGATTATAAATATAGAAGTGATACAATCATCTCTATGATCGCTGAAAGTTTGGCAAAACTCAACGCCACTTTGTATTTATCATTGGCACATTTATATGTAGTACAAAATGAAGTTACAAGCGAGATGCAGAATAAGAGTTGTTCAGGTTTGCATGAGTGTGTATGCATGCAAGAGTTGCATGCAAGTGAGCACTAACTACCGCCACTACTACAGAAAAGGTCATCACAGACGGTTCGAAAACGTCATCACGAGCGCTTTGTGAACCGAAATGCGTATTTATGGTCGATGATAATCGAAGGTCATCACGACGGTTTGGACGTCAGTGATTATCACTATCACGAGCGGTTTTGAGTAAAACCGTGCGTGATAGTGATAATCCTGACGGTTTTGAGTTAAAAACCGTCTGTGATACTTATTATCACAGACGGTTTTTGAGTAAAAACCGTCTGTGATAGCTGATCATCACAGACGGTTTTTAGTTAAAAACCGTCTGTGATACTGATCATCACAGACGGTTTTTAAGTAAAAACCGTCTGTGATTATCAGCTATCACAGACAGTTTTTACTCAAAAACCGTCTGTGATATTCCCTTCAACCCCTAAATATATTTCTGTTTATTGGCTAGCCTCAGGAAATGCTAGCCATGCCCTCTGAAATAAGCAGATAATCACAGACATAAAACATATACAATTCACACATCTCATTTCATTTCAGATACATTTCACATCTCAATTCATTTCACAGACATAAAACATCCAATTGACAACGCACTTCATTTCACAAACATAAAGCATCCATTTCGCAAATCAATTCATTGAATTGAAATAAAATATCCATTAACAAATACACAATTGTAAAAGATCTACACTGCATTTGCACTTAGAATTACAATAAAAAATCATTCTGGGCAGTGGAACTCTCCATCTGATCTTACGACTTTAGTCCACAAAAACCAAATGAACTCTCCTCGAATTTTTGCTAAATCCGGCTGTGTCAATGCAGATGTAGAGATGGACGCAGCCTGTTGATAGGAATATCAACGCGCGCGCATATAAAACTTGACATGTATGAAATAAATGTGGAAAGATTGACAAACCTTAGGAGTGGTGATCTTCTTTGGAATCGAGAGTAGTCTCATATGGTGGCACACGTAGTATCCACACGTGTTGCCCTTCTTCTTCCGTGGCACCGCAAAAAATAGAATGTGTTAAATCAAGTGGCATTACTACTAAGTGTTGTATATGATTAATTAATGTGTAGCTAGCCAATACCCGAAAATTGCGATCATGTTTCAAGGGCTTGGCGGTGTCGTCGAGCCACTTGTTTGTTGAGCGTATGTGACGACGACCTTCGTTATTCGAAAAGTTAGATTAGTCATTCGGAAGGAAAGAAAGAATACAATGTACAATGTACTTACCTATCGAGTATTTCGCGATAGCGTGTACTTGGATTTGTTCTTACTTAGAGAATCAAGGTATATAGCCTTGTTCCATTTCGGTATAATTACAATTAAAATCCAATGAAAGTTCTCATTGTATGGCATAAGAACAAATTCCTTATCGCGGTGAGCGGCGGTGCTTTTGTAATATAGTCCTCGGCGAAGGATGCATCCTCGTTGATGGTATCAATGGCGATCAGCGTGGGTCCAGAAACCAATTGGTGATTTCGATGATCTAGCTTCGGTCAGCATGAATATATATATACGAAAAGCAACAAATTCGACATATATCGGTGTACGTGAGCAGAGATCGTGATTATGCGGACTTACGGCGTCGACCTCGAGCAGTGAGGCGTCGAGCGTTGAGCGTGAAAACACCAAATATATCGTCAAAGGTCACGGGAAGACACATTCCGAACCGTGCAAGAAATGTTCGGCTTGAATTTGAAAATGATACTGAGCGCCGTTACGCCTCGGTCTATTAGATCATGTTTCATATACCAAGTGTGGAATCTTTGGCAACCAAGTCCTAGCTTTGTGAGGTGCTCTTGCGGGAATTCATCGGCTCGCCTAGCACGAAATTTGCGGGCCAATGGCATGTACGGGATATCGTCATCATCCTTCGTCTTTGATTTGCCATGGCCATGCCTCGACTGCAGGTCGACTTCATGGTAGTCGACTGTAATGGTACAGACGGTGCAAGTTGCTTTGGCGAGAATAGCACCCGTTTAGATAGCACCGGTGCAGGTAGCTCTGCTTCGCACTACCCGTGTGGAGATGGCACCAGTGCATGTTGTTGTGGTTCACACTGCACTTCTGGTCCTGCCACCGGTGAAGAAGCCTCCAGGGAGATGTCGCTTTTGGGCCACTGGATGAATATTCCAATGGCCTATTCTAGAGTCACGATCTCGTCGTTGGGGGGCTTTGGTAGCGGGACCACCTCAAAATTGGCATACACACCATCCACATTAACTTTTGCGAAGCCTGGCGCTAAAGCTTGACCGTGCACCATGGCCCCGATAACAGACGAATATGCCTGGCCCAAGCAGCGTACAAGGAAATAGAGCCATATCTCACTTGGAGCCTTCACTTCGTAGGCTCCTATATAACGATACAAAATTAGCTACTCGAATAGGCCTATCAATGGAGCAAGCATTCGAGAGATAATAATTATTACCAGGATGTCGTTCACGGAAATATGGCACAGGTTTGCATCGGATTGGACGCCAGCGACTACTCGGATGGTTGTGCGGGCTAGCTAGCACAGGAGCGCGATGGCGGCTCTGCGACTTTCTATCTGTTTCGCACCTCATCTCGATTACATCACCATCGAGCTAATAGCTCCTCTCTAAGAGATTCCTTGATCTCTTCTCGTAGCTGTGCGTCACGCTCGGCTTTGTTTCTCTTCCTACACCGATACATTCCGGAGTCATCTTGGAAACCATGTTTCCAAGGAACGTAAAGCCTAAGGCCTCTCGTACGACCCGGTGCTCCTTGTTTCCTAGGGCCACGGAGAGCATATCATTCCCCTTGTTCCCTGGAATGATCCCAGGGTAGATTCAAAACTCAGCTCTTCCTGCAAGAGCACAAAATGTCATTTCAATTCGTACGAAGTTGTGGAGTAATTACAAGCTACGTAGTTCTATTGATATCTTACCATGCGCTGGGACACTTGCTGGTCTGCAGGGTTTCGAAAGGAGATGTCCCCCGATGTCGTTGTAGATGACCTTGCTCTAATCCAATTTCGAGCGCGGTCATCCGGGATATTGGAAAACGGCGGGCGATGTCTGTGCACTGCCAGTCATCCTCCTTCCTCCATCTGGGATTTTACCCGCATACCCAGTGTGCCAAGTGCGTGGGGTGTGTGTTTTTTCTGGAGGGCCTTGTGCGCCGTGCTTGTACTTTTGAAATCTTGGACGTCTTCATCGCCTTGAACTCTTCCCATTGTGGTTCCAGGAATGGGTATTTATGAAAAGCGTTTTGTCCGTCTCCACGTATTCACGACAAGCATGCTCTTGAAGTTCTTCCATGCTTTGCACGCCGCTAGGTAGGTTTGTCGTTACGGCGTATAGGTGTTCTTACGGGAACTCAAACGATACCAAAATTTCGGTCCACGACTCACGTTTAGAGTGTCGGGCATGTTCTTCCACGAATTGTATGTGATCTCAATTCGTTCTCGTGCAACTATTCCGACCATGCTTGGAATGCGTTTCTCGCTACGAGGAAGGATAGGGACCCGGATGCATCCACTTCTTTGTGATGGTGCAGCCGGCCCTCGAGCTTCTTCGATAGCCCTCTTCCTTGGCGTCTTGATGTTGGAGCGGACGCCTCCGGCGATGATGTTGAAGAATACGTGGGTGACATGTTGCTCATTTTGTGGGTCTATTAACATAAGATGAGAAAGTGATCATATTGAATTGGAAGAGAGGAGAGGAATAGAGGGGAGGGGGAGAAGGGAGGGGGTGATATGGACATAGAGAGGGGGTGATGTGCCTATCTTAGCACCTACTTTAGTTGCTAATACTATAAACCAAATAGCAAAGTCCCTAAACTAGTGTATCCGGTTCATTGAACGGGAACACTAGAGTATGTCACTTGCTTCATTTGCTGTTTTTTGGCTAGATACATGGAGCATTTGTGTGGAAAGATGAACTGTTTAAATCAGCGCATGATCGCCAATTGAAGTATAGCATAGCATCCGAGGCACATCCCGAGTCTGCTGCTTGTGTCTTGAGGAATGCCAAGAGCTGGTCTTCAGATGTGGCATTCCTCAAGACACAGCAGCAGGCCTCGGATGTGCCTCGGATGCTATGCTCCATCTGAAGACCAGCTCTTGGCATTCCTCAAGACACAGCAGCAGACCTCGGATGTGCCTCGGATGCTATGCTATGCTTCGAATTGGCAGTCATACGCCTGACAAAATAGTTCATCTTTCCACCCAAATGGTCCATGTATCTTTTGCAACAATCGCAAGATTTCTTTATCTGGGAACCTCATCCACAACATTCTCCACTCCGACAATCCTTCTTTTTCCCGCAAAATTCAAGGCAATTTTATTACAAAAGTGCAAAAAAAGACATTCCTAGATTATTTGGTGAGCAGCCGACATAGCCGACTTCTTCGATGAGCGACTATCCATCTTCTTCTTCCCACTTCTTTTCTTCATCTCTGGTCTCTGGATCACGTACACCGGCGACTCGGCTCGGGGACGAGGGGGCTCGGGGAGGCGAGGTGGCGGAGACGGGCTCGACGGAGGCGGCGGCTAGGGGCTCGGGAGGCGGCTCGGGAGGCGAGGAGGGTTCGGGGAGGCGGAGGCGACGACGGGCTCAGGATTTAATTAGATCTAGATCGAATAACTACGCAGCGCACAAGGAAAACCCTAGCCAGAGGGTATATATAGGGAGGTTATCACGAGGCGGTTCTAAACTTAGAACCGCGGTTCTAAGTTCGAACCGTCGTGATAAGCCTTTGCATGTAGTTATTAAGACAACACCAATAACCACAGTGCATTCATATCCACCACCAATCAGCTGCATTCATATACAACACCAACCAGCTGCATTCATATCAACCATTACATGTACATCACACATATACATCACATATACATAAATGCCAATACACATATACATTTTGTCACATATTTTCACATATACATCTCAAAATTGTCACACATTTTCACATATACATCTCAAAATTATCACACATTTTCACATATACATTCTTATTGTACTTGCTTATTTCCTTTAAAAATTAGCCCTTCATGATGATCAATGCGTACGTAACTAGTTTCACACGTTGTTCATCGTCGACCATATGCCATTTCCAAAAGGAGGTAACTCGTCAAATTGATTGTATTCCTCCTCGTCCACTACATTCTCCACTCCGACAATTCTCCTTTTTCCATGAAGAACTACATGGCGTTTCTTATTTGCCGGGTCGGTTACATAGAAAACTTGAACAACTTGATTGGCGAGTACGAATGGTTCGTCTTTGTACCCGACACGTTGGAGGTCCACGGTCGTGACACCGTACTTGTCAACCTTCACCTGTGGGAGATGCACCCAACGGCAGTGAAATAAGGGGATCTTGAAAACCACATAGTCGAGCTCCCAAATCTCTTCTATAAAGCCATAGTACGAGTTTCTCGACCCATCGGTACTGAATGCATCTATGCGGACACCGCTGTTCTGGTTAGTGCTCTTGACATCCTGAGACTCCGTATAGAATGTGTACCCATTTATGTCATATCCTTGCCATGTCACAACTGTAAATGTCGGCCATTTTGCCAACCATGTCAGCGTCTCACTCGGCGAGCTCCTAGCGATTTGCTCCTTCAACAATTAGTTGAACTGATGGTTGTGTTGCCTCATGATCCAAACATCCGGCTGCTCCGGATTCTGTTGCCGAAGCACATCCTTGCGCTGGTCCACATAAGGCGCCACTTCAGTCATGTGTTGCAACACCGTGAAATGGGCTTGAGTATACGTATCCATATCTGGAGTGATTGCTTTCCTTCCGATAGTTCGAGACCCTTCACCTCCCCTCATGACGAGATTGAGGACACCTATCGGTTGAATCTGAGCCATATAATCGACACAAAACTCAATGACCTCTTCGCTTGCATAATCTTCGACGATGCTGCCCTCCGGTCGAGAACGATTCCGTACGTAGGACTTGAGAATTCCCATGAACCTCTCAAATGGGTACATGCTACGTAAGAATACGGGCCCGCACATTTTTATCTCCCACACAACGTGAACAATGAGATGGACCATGATATCGAAAAACGAAGGAGGGAAATACATTTCAAGGTGACATAGAGTCATCACCAACTCGTCCTGCAGAGCATCTAGTCCTTCGGGATCGATGACCTTCTGAGCAATTGTGTTAAAGAAATAACATAGCCTCATGATTGTCTCTCGGACTTTGATCGGCAAAATATTTCTAATTGCAATAGGGAGCATCTGTGTCATCAGCACATGACAATCGTGAGACTTCATGCCATTTAACTTCAAATCTTACATCGAAACAAGTTTCTTCACGTTGCCGGAGTAACCAGGCGGAACTTTGACACCATGCAAGCACTAGCACAGTTATGTTTTCTCAGCCTTGGACAGAGTGTAACACGCAGGGGGAAGGTACGTTCGTCCATTATCAATGCTTGTCGGTGCTAACTCAGGCCTGATGTCCATGTCAGCCAAGTCAAGCCGTGCATTGACACCGCCCTTTGTTTTATCACGGATGTTCGATGAAGAGACCAATCAAGCCGTTGCACACATTCTTTTCTACGTGCATGACGTCGATGCAAAGGTCGAACATCTAGGTACTCCCAATAAGGTAAGTCCCAAAATATTGATCTCTTCTTCCAAGTGTTCTTCTCATGAGCCCTCAATTTACGTCCCTTTTCGAGAACAACATCTAAATCCTTAACCATATCATAAACCTCGTGTCCCCTTAAATGCCTTGGAGCTGAATCGTCTTCCTTCTCTCCGTCAAATTGTTTCTTCATCTTGCGGTATGGGTGAGCCCTCCAAGGAACCGCGGTGACGCATGTAGACGGTTTTTCGTGAGTGTCTCACCACACACTCTCGGTACCATCTAAACAGTGAGTACAAGCTTTGGCACCTTTTGTACTATGGCCCAATAGGTTACCAAGGGCAAGATAATCATTTATGGTGCAGAACAATAAGGAGCGCAGAGTGAAGTTCTCTCGTTTGTATGCATCCCGTACCTGTACTCCTTCGTTCCACAGTACTTTTAGATCTTCCACCAACGGTGCTAGGAACACATCGATATCATTCCCAGGTTGTTTTGGCCCTTGGATAAGTATCGACACAAAATGTACTTTCGCTTCATACACAACCAAGGAGGAAGGTTATAGATGCAGAGAGTCACGGGCCATGTGCTATGTCGGTTGCTCATGCTCTTGAAAGGATTCATTCCATCTGTACTCACCCAAACCTTATATTCCTTGGTTCTCGCACCGAACTCGCAAAACTCCTATCGATGTTTCTCCACTGCGCGGAATCAGCAAGGTGTCTTATCATTCCATCCTTCTTGCGCTCCTCAGAGTGCCAACGCAGCGATTTTCCTCCTTTGGATTTGAAAAACCTTTTCAAACGGGAATTATAGGAAAATACCATGCCACCTTAGCAGGAGGTCGTTTCTTCGCCTCTGTTCCTCGCCATCATCGATTGATTATTACGTTTGTATCGGGATGCGTTGCACATTGGACATACATGCATGTTTGCATACTCTTTACGGTAGAGGATACAGTCGTTCGGGCATGCATGTATTCTTTCTACTTCCATTCCCAACGGACAAAGAACCTTCTTGGCTTTATACGTGGTTTTAGGCAACTCATTTTCCTCCGGAAGCATGTCCGCTAAAAGACCTAGCAGCGCCGTGAAACTCTTGTCGGACCAACCGTTGCTTGCCTTCAATTTCAACAGTTCAAGCACGGCCGACAACCTCGTGTACTTGCAGCCCGTGTACAAAGGTTTCTCTGAGTCCTCCATCAAGCCACGAAATTTAACATACTCTCTCTCATCATAGTTCTCTTCTACATCGCGAAGCATCTGATCCAGATTATCATCGCGCAACCTATCCGAATCCGAGCCACAATCGACATCAGCCGGCGGCATGTCATTCACTTCACCAGCGATGTCATCCGAGGGCATATCATTCACTTCACCGGCGATGTCATCCGGCGGCATATGATCATTCACTTCGCCATGATCTGGTCCAACACGTATAATCCTTTTGAAACCCTCCGAATCAAGTGCGCTTCAATTTGCCCTCGGTTCTTAAACATCTTCAAATTCTCGATCGGTGCATGGACAGCACATATATTCCACCCCTTATTCAACATATCCTCCTCGACGGCTCTTATAAAAGGAAAACGCCATTAATGTACTCTTCACTCACACGACTCATGGCATACATCCACTTGGTCCTCGTTACGTACATATATAACAACTTAGTATTAAAATCTAGATTAACTAATTATAACTACATATATACGGCCACATTTATTATATTGAGACTTAATTTACTAGCTCAATTCATATTACAAACACAACAACTATTATATAACCAACAATTTTGCAAATTAACCATCTTCAATAACCACTCATGGATTACTTAGACCTAAATTGTAATGCAATTAAAGAAAAATAAATTTCATTACTAACCATATCTACAAAGAACTAGGAAAGTCTGAATCTTAATTCAAAGCTCAATCTCTGCCTCTTCCAACCAAATTACCTGGCCTGAAATCGCCTAGCTTCCTCCCGAGTGAAAAAGTGCGCAGCAGTGGCTAGATCTGGATCGAAATGAAGACAGATGCGGTCTGAACAGCGCAATAAATGCCTTAGTCATTATCACAGACGGTTTTTAACTAAAAATCATTTGTGTATTATCACAGACGGTTTGTAATTAAAACCGTGCGTGATAACTCAACTTATCACGAGCGGTTTTTTCATAAAACCGTCGTCATAAATATTATCATGCGAGCAAAAAACCATATGTCGTGTTTCCATTGCGAGCGCCGTGTTTCGATTGCCAAACGCTTTGTGTTTCGATCGTCTAATTAACGTCTCTCGATCGTTATACGGCGTCTATATCATTAATGTTTGGGTATACGAACCGCCTGCTAAAGGTTAAATATGCGCGCCTAATCCGTTCTCTTCTACGTCACGTACAATATGGCTTCTACTATTCTTGTGATCATCTCCTTCCTCTCATCTGCTCATCAAGAATTGTTCGGCGGAACCTTACACACAAAGCGCCAGCAATTTGCATCCGAGCAACTTCTCCGCACACGCCCGCTCTCCTTCCCGACTTTCTTGCATCCGTCACTCGACTTGATCATCCGCCGTCGACGGAGGCGTCTCGCTGCCGCTCAAGAAAGGGAAACAGCCCTTGCCTTGGTTCTTCTCCACAATGTGCGCAAAGTGGAAGAAGCTCTACACACATTGGAGACACTGATGGATAGCCTTGCCGATCAAGCAGAAACAGCAGATTTTGAGGAATCTTCCCATGCATACCTATACGACATTATGGGCTATACTCACGATTATTTGCCCAGTGGAGGAGGAAGTGCGAGGACAAGGACAATCTTAACGGCGTTCGAGAAGTCGGTGGTGATCCTCCAAGTCCCAAAGTCGAAGAAGAAGCGTCTGAAGCCCAAAAGATTACAATCTGGGAAACTCTTTACTGTGCGACTTTTGTAGTAAATTTGCCACTAATTGAAACTAATAAATTTGCCTTTAATTTGTGATCTCTTGTCTCGATGAGTGCAGTAGTTAAGTTATTAGAAGCAATGTGTACTTATATATTAACCTCTGCTCATGAGCGAATATATGACGGACAAAGGGACATCACAAACGGTTCTTGTTAAAACCGTGCAGAATATTATGACGGTTCTTAACAACAACCGTGCGTGATAGTCTACACAACACGACGGTTTTAATAAAACCGCTCAGGATACTTTAGTATCACGCAGCGGTTCATCGGTAAGAACCGCTCGTGATACTCGTTTTATCGACGCCACTAACACGAGGCGGTGTCCAAATTAAAACCGTCTGTGTTAGTGTCAATCACAGACGGTTTGACAAAACCGTCTGTGATTGGCCGTCTAGTATTAGGCTTTCTGTAGTAGTGCGCAGGACTCAAAGAGTTGGCGTGCATGAAAGATTCAGCTACCGCAGAGCTCAGTTCAACTAAAAAATGGTCTTACTATTGAGAGTTCGTTGATGGTAGTGCTGACAGCCCCCCGTAGACTGAATGTTCTCTAGCAGGACATGAAGATTGAACTTGAATTCTTTGAACATTGAAGTCGGCATTCCTTTAGTGAAGAGATCAGCAAACTGGCTACTGGAGGGAACATGCAATACTTTGACATCTCCAAGTGAAACTTTATCAGGCACAAAATGCTAATTGATTTCCACATGCACTCATATTGCCACGCGATTAACACACTTCATTAAGTGTGCAGTGGAGAGATCATAACAAGGTCTTTACAATGCAAAGGCTTCAACCTGGTCAAGCCAACACTAAAGTTTCACCTCAGTAAAGAATCCACCAGACCGAGACCCCCTCTTGAGCCGAGTGAGACTTCTCATGGCCTACGACACGCTCACTTTCAACCTATGATGAGACTTAGGTTGGGACCCACAAATTAGTCAGCCAGGACTGTCCCATACTAGCCTTGTGGTAGTATGATAGGGCTTTACAACAGTAGCTCACAGGCCGGTCCTTAATTTGACTTAGGCTCAAACCACATATCCCCTGTGCCCGATAATCAATATTGTGTCACTGAACAACAGTGCATGTCTGCACCCACCACCTAACCATTAGCCTAAGTCTAAATTGAAAAGCTTATCATTTTATGTGAAAAGGTTACCCAAAACAAAGATTATGTCAAAGTAGATCTAAACATTTGATATAAAATTCTTTAGTCCATACTATCGTACTAACTAGAGTTTTGTTCTAGGGTGACAAGGTATAAGGATTTGCAATGTCAAAGGAGGTAATAAAAAAGGTATTAACTAAATTTAAAACTGAATTGAATAAAAATATGCATGCAAAATAATTTAAAATAACATAATTTTATTTTACAAACTGGGATCAACATGATCAAGGTGTGTGACTTGCCTTGCTCCACAGTCTGGTGCGAGTCGTCGTTGAAGAATTCTTCCGAATCATTGCAGTCTACACATGAAAATACCCAAGCAAACTCAAATAAATTCCAAATAAATTCAAATAAACTCCAAATAATTAAAATGAGGGCAGAAATGGATATATTGAAAATTTTAATGAATTTAGAATTTGAATGGGCTCAGCCAGAGTTAGAATGAAGGAGAACGGGCTCTCAAAAGCTTGGAATCATAGAAAAAGAATAAATTGAAAATTTTGGAATTATTCTTCTATTGGAAAAGAGATTTATGATGTCAGCAGGGGATTTTATTTTTTGGCTGAATTATTTTTTATAAAGGAAAATTAGGTTTATAACATCATGCTGATGTCAGCCCTGGTTTGACTGGTACTGACCAGTGGGCCCGGTCTACCGTGGGGTCCATGGACCACAGGGCGGCTGAGGTGGCAAGAAAGCTGACATTTCAAACATATGGTTGTTGACTAAGCTCAAGGCTGCTGGTCAGCACCAGGTGGTGCTACGTGGCGTGCTACACAGCCGCAACGCTGATGTGGCTCAGGGGCTAACTGGTCTATTGATCATGCCGATTTGGGCTTAGGTGGCACCAACATAGGTAGCCACATGGCTGCCAGGCAAGCATTGAGTGTTGAGGTGGCCTCGCTGATGTGGAGCGGCACACGGGAGCCAAAGGCTCGTCGGTAGTGGGATGGACGGTGGAGCCAGGCGAGGAGCGAGGAAGAGAGAGGAGGCTACGGGGAGTTCGTCTCACTTGGCTGCGGTACTCGGACGGGCATGGAGGCGGCCAGCGGTGAGAAGGGTGACAGAGGCGACTCGAGGCTCTGGTGTAGCGGCACTTCGGTGGGGCTGGGGCACGGCTGAGGGGCGAGCGAGGTTAGGAGTGGCGCGACAAAGCCGACGATGGGGTCGGTGAAGCTCGAGGTCAGCCGGAGCGATGAGGGGAGCTCGCCGGAGTTGGCGGCGGAGCTCGAGAGAGAGAGAGAGAGAGAGAGCATGGCGTGGGGGCGATGGGGAACCCGAGAGAAAGGAGTGAGGGCAGAGGGAGGTGGTGCGAAGGTAGGGGTGCTCGAGGGTGGTATTTATAGGGGAGGGGCGGCGCTGGCGAGATAACCAATGCGCAAAAATGGCGGCGGCGGTCGTTGCGGAGAGAACGTGCAGGAGTGGTGGAGGTGGGCACGGGTAGTGCGGCGCATGAAAGAAGAGAGGTTGGGTGGCGCTCGCGTAGGAAGGGGGTGTGGCCGGGAAGGGCGGAGCAGCGTAACGGCATGGCGATGGCACGGGGAAGAAGGAGGAGGAGGAAGAAGATAACCTGATAGGTAGGGCCTACCTATCGGCGAGACCGAGAGAGGGGAGGAGAGGGACGGCGGGGATGGGTCGGCGAGCACACAGCCCGCAATCTAGGCTGTCCACGCGTTGGCCCGGAGAGAGTGAGAGGGACTGACGTGTCGGGCCTGCTTGGCGATGAGAGAGGGAGGGGAGAGGAGAGAGGGCGCCAACATGCAAGGCCCGAGGGAACAGAGAGAGGGGAGGGCAAGCTGTTCGGATGGGCTCGGGCGGCGACATGGCACAATTTGGGCCGGACACGTGTCGCTTGCGGAGTGAGGCGGGAGCGGCAAGGATGAAGAGAGCGGCAACGTGGGCTGATCTGGACTGCCCACGCATCGCACAGAGAGAGGGGCAGGAGAATTAAAATTTTATTTTTCGATTTGATTTTCAGAAAATCCTGAGAAAATAAATAAGGGCCTAGAAAATAGCAAATAAAGCCCAAAAATTTCAAAAAAATTCACAGAAATCCTTGAAGCCATTTTGGACTTAGATAAAAGATTTCTAACTTAATTTGATATTATATTTTTATACATAAAATACTTTTAAATTTTGAAATCAGATTTTGAACTCCATAAAAACCAGATAAAAGCCAAATAAGTCCAAATAATTAATTTAAAATAGTATTTTGATATAAATTCAAAATAACCTTTATTTAATAATATTTTTAGGTCTTTATTCAAATTAGTTTTCAAAATCAATACCTTTTAAAAGCAGAAAATCAGGGCAAATCAAATTCAAAACTCAGGCAGTCAAAACACTTATTTTTATTTTAAATTATTTTTTTACTATTACTATTTTTTTTATAAAAACCTGGGTTATTACAATTGCTTTCTCCCCACGACCAGCAGAAAAACCACGACCTCCTAAACCAAAACCGTGGCCACCCAGACCACAACCACGTCCACGCCTATTGCCAAATCCCGGCCACTTCCTTGAGTTAGATTTGATTGCCGCCAAATTTTATTTTCAATCTCTGCTTCACATTTCACTAACAAGGCTTGATCAGTTCTGGTCTTACACCCTTTAAGCATTCCCTCATGAGCTTTGAGAGATCCCGTTACCTCTTCTATTTTCATGTTCTGAAGATCACTTAAATATAGAAGAGTTGTGATCACGGGCACAAATCTCTTAGGTAGGCACACAAGTACTTCTCGACCACCATACTTTCCTTCAATGTACCTTTAAGAGATCGAATCTCATTGACCACGGTAGCTAGTTTACCTGTAAACTCATCTACTGACTGAGTTTCACCCATATGTAGTGCCTCATATTCTCCTCAAAGAGTTTGTAGCTGAACCTTTTTCACTCAATTCACTCCTTCGTGCATAGTCCGAAGAGCAATCTAAGCTTCTCGTGTTGTATCTTTTCCAACAAGTTGACTGAGTATCAAGTCAGGTATGGTAGCGTAGATGAGCGCCAAGGCAGTTTGATTGGTCTTCACGTCGACTTTCGAGCCTTTCTTTTTTGATTGACTTTTCCTTTAGTGATGATCGGATCAGCTATAGCGTCCCAAACCCCCTAGGCAAGCATATTCATCCGTATCTTCATAGCCCAAGCCAGGTAGTTATCTGAATTAAAAACTAGATACGGAAGGGAATTTGGGCCTTCTTTCATCATCGACAAAGATCCACTTGCTGCCATGTGCTTCGTCTCCGAGCTCTGATACCATATGTAGATTTCGACCGTTCAGTGCTCAATCGCTCAACAGTCATAAACTCTACCATTCGTAAACTTTGACCACGACCAGCAATCGTAAACTTTGAGTGCTACAGTTGACTTCGACTACTACAATGGTTGTAATCCTCGAGTGCTTGATGATAACCTTGAGTACTTGCACTCGTAATCTTGCTCATATTTTCTCTATTTCCAGAGATGGACACAAACAACCGAGAGATAGAGCAAATGAAATCTTTTGGTGGTGCTCCAATCGCAACACCTTTTCTTTAGTTTCTCTATTATTTATAAATAAATTTACATGTTAAATATAGACAATACTTTTACGTATCTGAACATGGCTTGGATACAGAAATTGACTCTTAAACCTGAATTTCTATTTTTAAATTGACTTAGACTCAACTCGTGATATAGATTTTGAACTTAGAATCCGACTGGATTAGTCTCAACATGTTGAGGAAGATAGAGTTTTGTTCTTACCATTCCTATAGTGTAGCGGCCTAGCGGGCTTAGGACCGAGGATCTAGGAGTAAGAGCAACTCCAGTTCAAATCAACCTCTACTTTTGATTTGAAGTCCTATTTTGAGGCCCATTTTTGCATCTACTCCAACAACACCCCTCAAATCTAAGCTCTCAAATCCATTCCACTACACACGACACATGCCCACTCCTCAAATCCGGTCGAAGGCGGCGGGATTTTACGGCGGCGATTTGGCTGGCGACGAATAGCACTTGAGCGGCGGCAGCGACGCGAGCGGGCGTCGAGCGGCGCAGCGACAAGATTGACTATGAGTCTATCATTGAAGATTTCATTTTGGCGGCGCAGAAACACCAAAAGAATGATGATATTCAAGTAAACACGGGGCATGTGACGAAGGGTTGAATTTTGGCTACAAAACCGATGAGAGCCGAGAGAGGTTCCTAGGAATGAGGGCTTGGAGACCTCATTTGAGAGGCCTTCTATTTTTGAGAGCTAAGTAGGGGCTCTGTTGGAGCTGAGTTTTTTGCTCTAGCTCTCAAATTTGAGTTTAAGAGACTAAGTAGGGGCCCTGCTGGAGTTGCTCTAATGGAGTAGACGGTTTGAGCAACTTAGCCGGGGTTTTGGTGTTTCTTTCTGGGCCGAATGCCCATATGCTTGTTCAGTCCTCTGCAGGAGCAGGACTGGGGTGTTTGTCTGGTTGCTGCTAAACTTTGCTGTATCTAACAATCTGTGTCATACTGTACTCACATCCTACAAAAAGGCTACGACACTTGTTTTTTTAGGGCGAGGGAAAATAGCTGTTGTCGTTGTCTTAAGCCTCTCAAGCAAAAAATGTTACGGGTCTAAATCCTAGACAATAATGATAGAAAATCCACATAAATAAGCAAATAACACATCCAATCAGTAGTTTAGTTGACGAGAGTATAGATGTGAAGTCAGCCAAAAGAAAAGACGCCATAACACTAGACTATGCTGTTCTATGGTTAGCTCCTACAACCCTTTGTTCTAGTCTCGATATCTGCCACGTGCAACGAGTTAGCGCAAAAAAAAACAAAACTCAATGTGTGGGTACAAGAAAGTCCGTTTACTTACAATGGTCGCAAATCACCTCTAGCTATCATTCTTAAGTTTGAAGAGCACTGATATAACTTATTTTGGAACAATTGCACCTCCACAAATTCCCCACAATTTACTTTATTTGCGGTCCAAAAAATACTTTATATGCTAATTTTCAAAGAATATCCTAAATAGTCACGTCACGGTGGCTCTTAAAAAAAAGAGATTCTTTTCTTTTGCTAATCACCTGGCATTAACTGCTGCCACGTTTTAGAGCTCGAAAACGAGCTCCCCTAGCTCGGTAGGTGCCTGCTGAATTACTGTAACTTGGGTGGTGCCTACTGAAATCCCTCAGCTCGGTAGATACCTGCCAAACTCAGTAAATTCATATGAGGTTAGATATATAAAAACAGATATTCGATGGTCAAATTTGAAGAAAAAAATAGCTACTATGATATTTATGCGAACAGGTCGTGCAGTTGTGGCCGTGCCTTTCTCAGACACCGACGTCGACAGAACCGGTATCATGCGCTCGCATCCACTAAGGGTCGTTTAGTTTACGGTATCAAGATAGATAGAACCGTTTCGATACATTCGATTTTATCGGATGTGATATAGCATCTGTAACCATCCCGTTCGGGATGCCTTGTCCGAGATGGAACTCCGCGGACCAAACGCCCCAAAACTCCCTCGCAGGCATTACAGTTCGCGCAGCTGTGGCCGTGCCTTTCTCAGACACCGGGTGTTTCTTTTCCGTCCTTGATTGCATTGCATGCACGTAGCAACACGGTTCGGTTTCCATCCCCGTCCCGCGCGCAGATTTGATCGGGTTTCCTTCTATATTATATCTGAACACGCCCTCATACCTGCCGCAAAGCAAAGCTTTGAATCTGACGGGCCGCGATACTACGGATTTTTCCCTCGTCCTCGTCGAGCAGTAGCAGCATGGGGCGCAGTTCGGCGACTTCGTGGCTTCTCCTCCTCGTCGCCTCCTCGCCGCCTCGCTGGTTCCCTCGTCGCGCGGCGTCGCCGCCGATAGTCACCAAGCAAGACGCAATGGAGCCTCCACCTCCCCTGCCGGCCGCGCGCGGCGCGCGTTGTCACAGCGCGGAGAGCCTCGCCGACGGCGAGGCCGGGCCCACCGGCGTCTCCGATGGCCGCGTCCTCAGGTGGGGTGGCGGCGCCGTCGGCTGGACGGACTTCGCCCACCACGCCAACTATAGGAGGTTCCCGATGTGCAGCACGGCGCGCGTGGCGCCGTCGCAGGAGACGGAGGGCATGTGCGGGCGCCCGCTCGGGCTCGCGTTCCACCGCGGGCCGGGCCACCTCTACGTCGCAGACGCGTACCTGGGGCTCATGAGGATCGGGCCGGACGGCGGCGATGCCGAGGTGCTGGCGACCGAGGCGGGCGGCGTCCCGTTCAACTTCCTCAACGGCGTCGATGTCGATCAGGCTACCGGTGATGTGTACTTCACCGACAGCAGCTTAACCTACCCGCGCAGGTTCAACAACGAGATCATATTCAACGCCGACGCGACGGGGCGGCTGCTCAAGTACGACGCGCAGGCGGGGCGCGTCACCGTGCTCAAGTCCGGCCTGCCGTACCCCAACGGTGTCGCTGTCAGCCACGATGGGACGCACCTCGTCGTGGCACACACCGTGCCATGCCAGCGGTCGCATCGCGGATCAAGGGCCCGGGCGGCCATTCGAGCTCTTCGCCGACCGCCGGGTACCGGACAACGAAGCGTGGCGGGAGGAGGCTCCGGGTGGCATCGAACCAGAGAAGGCGCGGCCGAACGTGAACGCGGCGGCGGCTCCGGTCAAGCACTTGGTGGGCATCCGGCTTGACGGCGACGGTGTGGAGGTTGAGGAGCTGACGGCCGTCAAGGGCGTGACGCTCAGCGAGGTGGCAGAGCGAGACAGCAAGCTGTGGCTAGGGTCCGTCGAACTCGACTACATCGGCATAGTTGCTCCATCTGTTTAATTACCTCGGTCTTTTTTAGAAGAACTATAATAGTGTTATTAGTTAAGATATAGTGCTTAATCGTCGAGCACATTTTAAAGTCCTGAGCTTTACATATCTTTATGGTATACTACTTGAAGAGAACCTATTAATGATGTGATTTATTCATCCACCCCTCCCCTTCCGACTGCCCCTACCTCCTAAACGACGCGCAGACACGTGGGCTATAGGTGTCAGGCTATTCCACCTCCTAACTCCTCCGTCCACCTCCATAAAATAGTCTCTAACAAAAATAGACAAAAATAATCTATCAATAAATAAATACAAGGTCGCCGTCATCTAGCCTAGCCCGCGCTAGCGCCTAGAAACGCGTCCAGCTCGAGCTCAACCGAGTAACTATATTAGGCCTCAAGTTAATTGGTTAGCTATTTTATTTGTTAGTTGTTATCTTATCTCTAGTTCATTATCTATTAGATATGGTTGTTAGGGATGGCAAGATATAAGCCTACCGATTGCATTGCTTGATCAATCAAGAATAATTCAGAATTATCTCTTCCTCTTTCCTTACCCGGGCGAATGCCTGACCTAGGTGAGTTGACATCACATCACCGCCAAAGCCCAAGGTCCCACAACCTAAACCCCCTGTCACACACGATTACACGATTCAATCTTTGGCATGTGACATGAAAGGCATGCATGCAACACAGTTTTATGAAATTATTATAAAAGTAATTGGATATATGTGAAAGGTCGAATTGTTCCGAGCATTAAATTAGTTGCTCCAAAAGCTGAATTGTTGCAAACGTTAAATCGAATTGTTCCAATGACAAAAAAAAAATCCCTAATAGAAAGAATACAAGTAAGAAAGAACGAAAAGAACGGATCCATCGGCTCGGAAAAGAGTACTCGATCACTACTAGTTAACTAATGATGCTATGGAATTAGTATTATGGAATTAGTACGAGCATTCTCACTGCTGGGCTGTTGCATGCTGCGCACAAACATCACCGTCGACCGCATGTCATTACCGTCAGCCGCCTTGCACTTGACATGTGCCACCGTACAGCCGCGCGCATTGCATTGAATTTGAGGTGTGACTGGTCAGTCAATATATCAAACAAGTTCATTGTTCATGTCACCTTCAGGCATTGAATTTGAGGTGTGACTAGTGAGTCATATATCAAACAAGTTCATGGTTCATCATGTCACCTTCAGTTCAGGCATGGACATCAGGACATGCTGAGGCAGATTGCTTCAAGGTTGCAACAAAAGAGGAAATAGAATTGTACACAGATCACTCATGAATTGGACAGAAAAAAATTCCCCAGAAAAATAAAGATAGAAAATGAAATCGATCGTGCAATCCCTACACTTGTACGACCGCCGTTCCCAACCCATTCCCGTTCGCCTCTCTGTTCTCCACCACCCTCCCATGGCGGCACAAATCGCAGCCCGAATTCCGCCCCTCCTTCCACCACCCCCTCGTTCACTCCCCAAACCCAGAGCCCCAAAGCCGACGACCACCTCCTGCCTCCGCCTCCGCCGCCGTCTCCGTCTCGCGGTCGCCTGCGCGTCCTCCGGCGATGTCGGAGATCCGTTGGGGGGAGCTGCTCACGCCGGAGCCGGCCAACGCCGCGGCCGTGGCGCTGACGGCCGCGCTGGCCTGGGCCGGCGCGTCGCTGCTGCTGCAGCTCGCGCTTATCTCCGCCGCCATCTTCGCCGCTGCCGTCAAGTATTCCTTCGTCGCCGCGCTCCTCCTCTTCGTCCTCATCGCGCTCCTGTGAGTGACGCATGTTTTTCTCCTCCGTCTTCACCCCGCACCCGCATTACATTGCGTAGTTTTAGTTGTTTGTGTTTTAGTTGCGCAAACATTTTCATTACTTGTTTTGTGTGCAAATTGCAATAAGAGTGCGGTATTAAAAGTATATATATATATATATATATATATATATATATATATATATATATATATATATATATATATATATATATATATATATATATATATATATATTATAGATGGAATGAGAAAGGAGTGATTTTTGAAATGTGAACTCACTGGCAGTTGTCACCTTTTGCTTGTTGATGAGGTTGTGTAATTTGACACAAAGCAAAAAAAATGGCACAACAGAAGGTCACGGATAGGGCAAGCTGCATGCAAAGCATATGATTGTGATTGTTTGTACGATTTTTTTAAAATCAAGGGGTGAAACAAGTTTACATGCTAGAATACTTCACACATTCATATCATGGCTGTGCAAATGGGATTTGCAGGGCTAGCATATGAACCCCCCTGCAGCTATGTAGCTACAGTGCTACAAAATGTTTGTTGTGGCATACAGGAAACTTTTCCACACACTTAGATTGCAAAAATAGTACCAGGAAATACCTTCAGTCAGAAGGGCCACCAGAATACAGTACAATTCATGTGGGTTATTCAATACAAGTTGCACTTTGAATGATAAACAGATGAATAAACATGTCCTACAGACCCACACCAAATAACACTGACGAAGGTAGTTCGCAAACTAGATTGAAAAGAAGCAATTTTCATTCGTAACTGGATGTGCCAAGTATGGAGACCCAACAAAGAATGAGCTTATATTCATGAGTTCATTCTGTTCTTTCACCTTGCCATTGGAAATGAAAAAAATAATCAGCAAACTGCATCATTAACGTTTTGTAGCTTTTATAATGAAATTAAATCCTATGTTTGCATTCAGAGTTGTGCAAATTTTAGCTGATAAATATCATATTATATATTCTGGGACTTCTTATAACATTGGTAAACATCCATTATCCACCAAAGACCTGTGCAATAGTTATATAAACGAAACAAATGAATATTGAATATTCTATTTAAGATTGGAAAACAATTAGAGCTAATTGTAAGTTGGTTTTATCAGTATAGGACTGCTTTTCAGTAATAACTATATTCATATATTATGTGCTTGGGAGGAAAGTACCATATTCTATTGAAGATGGTCTACAAATAAATGTTCGAGGCTGCAAGATAGTGTAACAGCTGTGTTGTATCTGTAAATAGGGATAAGTGCCAATTTGATCCTTAAACTTCAATGTTAAGTACAAATTACAATGTGAACTTCTTGATTGAGAGAATAACCCCTTTGATTCTGGTTTGATTATAAATTACGTCACCTGTTAATCATTTGGATGAAGTGTAGTTGCATGTTTGTACAGTTTTTTGTTGTTGAAAATTTCGAGGTGTAAGTTATATAATAGAGGGTGTTATTTGGACTTGTCCTACAAATGAAGGGTTTGCTTTGCTAGCTGTTACCTTGAGAAATTTTGGGTACTTTGCATTGAAGCCTAAATTTAGAAGCTAAATTTGGTATTTATCCCTCCTAAATGTGTATTTCAAATTTGGGTTTGTAGTTTGTGCTAACCTTATATAAAAGTGTTGTTTCTCAATTATGTAAGGCCAAGCAATCGAAATTTTCCATGCAAATATGACAAAATTTCTGTTTAGTGTTACCTTCTCTTGAAGGATTTCATTTGCCGCTTTCAGTATGCCTTTCTGTACAGAAAAAAATAAAATAAAATAATTCTAGCATTAAACTCTCAGGATTTTAACAATACATTTTGAAGTATTAGTTATTTTTTTCTCATAGTTTCAGATATTGCCAAATCTTCTGATCCAATATTGATTTAACTATTACCATCTTCTGTTTTGGTGCGACCTCTTTGCTGCTATAGACTTTTGTTCTCTTTATTTATTTATCTTGTGAGAGACAAAACATGTGCTTAAATAAAGGGAAACCTTGTAGAATAAGAAAAAAAGATATGAGACATTGAGGCTGACCTTATTTTTAAGAAACTGTATCTCTTGTTGCATGATCGGCATCTGGTGGAAGATATTTCATATTGGTTTATTGCACACACTGAAGGAATTAGAAAAAAAATTTGTGGAGAACAATTGTCTTACCTTTGTGGAGTGCATCCGGTAAATCCATAGCTCAAGACCTTTCTCTAGTGCATGCAGTTTATCTAGTGTCATGTTCCTGCTTCTCCTCCAAATGTAGACCTGCTTTGCTTAATTTATCACTTAAAATTTTGCTGATGTTTTTGTACATTGTTGAGTAAAAATTACAATTCATACAATTGACTATAAGGCTCATCATGATTTGACTGAATTGACGATGTCTATGTCACTCTGAATCATTTCATTCAGCCACAATTGAGTTGCAAGTTTTTCTTGATTAGAAAATAATTGAAGCTACTATACAAGCTCGGATACAGTTTGTTTTCTACGATTAGCTTCCTGTTTTTACTGCCTTCATGATTATGTTTTTGCCCGGTGATATGTCTTGGCTTTACCTGCTTGGTGGTAGTTTCTAGATGCTCACATGTTATCACTTCTAACATTCCTTTGCTTGTTTAGATTACTGGAAACCAATTGTTTGTGTGGAAACTGAGTATTTGATTCGTTTTCTTCTGATGCTTTATTCAATTGCTTTTGTTCATCTTGATGGTGTGACATTAATTTAAGTTCCTTACGAAATTTTAAGCATTTTCTCATTCTAAGCTCTATATAATCATTTCATAATGACCATGGATCCAACTTAAGGCTTCATGCAGCTTTATTGGTATTTTGTATTTGTTACTTCATATATTGGCCAAGCAGTCTTGCTTCGATACTAAAACTTAGTTAGATTGTTGTCAGTAATTCATGGTAGATTGCAAGATGCACATACGCTGAAAATTTTAGCAGTCCATTGCAGGGGCTGAACTATGCAAGCTGCATAACTTAGCAAGCCCTAATGCCTCATTAGGCCACTGCAAACCATTTTCAATGCAAGATATGTAATGATTCATCTTCTTAAAAATGAAGGTTACCTTAGACCCTGCTGTAGTAGACCTATCTCTTCCCTTAACAAGAAAATCCCGGGTTCTGCTACCTGTTATATAGTGCAAAAGAGTATCAGTTACCTTTGGTATTATTGTAAAGGGAAAAAATCGGTTATTTTAGAGTTAGAATAAAAAGGTGATTTTATTTACTTAATAAATCAATCTTTTCCCCCACAAAATTGTGCACTCATGTACTCAATTCCATCTAATTGTGAGCCACTCGAGCCTCATCCAATGGCTCACTTGGAGAGTTAGTATGTTAGCACCCACAGATGAGTTTTGACTAGATAAATCCCTTCGAGTAGTTACAGCGTTTTCAAGCTTAATAGGCAGACCTGATTTTGTAGAGCTTGGTTTGCCATTTGACTTCCTGCTGCATTGCTCTGGTACCTCTCAACCAAGCTTTGCATATTTCTTGCATTTTGTGAACAAACGGAAAGCATCTCAAAATTGGGTCACATTCACAAATTCACTATGTAGCATGAATTTTGGGAACGTACCCATTAGTTGCCAGTTCATGGAGTTTTCCCTGAGAGGAGAATATGATAACACCTACATCAGCATTACAAAGCACTGAGAGTTCCCTGGCCTTCTTGAGGAGCCCCTCCCTGCGTTTGCAGCAGGTTACCCGTCTGTGGGCAGGGTTCTCAATTCGTCACATTTGCACCTTCCCTCTGACCATTGTTTTCACTCTGCCTGCAGATAACCTTCAGCTTGGACTAGCCTTGAAGTTACAGCTGTGGCACTAAGAGATATTGACTTTGTAGTTTGTATTCCTCTCAAATCAAACTACTAATGCAGTTGGGTGGTGCCTGCTTTTATATAGCAATCCACCTTCAAAGGAATGAGTATGACCTTTGGCTAGTGTTGGTTTCATTGCGGCAGGCTACTTAAAAGCACCTTACAGGTCGTTGTACATCCTTCTTTCTGCTCTTGTAGATTCTCATAAATATTGTAATATGGTATAGTATTATACTTGTTTATTTGTTTTATGATTAAATTAACTCATCTTGCAAGATTCTGATATCACATCTAAGGACTTCTCCATTGTTTTTTCCCACTAAAGATGGGTTATCCCGAACATGTAGAGTTATGTAGCAGCAGATTTGACCATTAATTTATCCTTCATTTCCAGTGTTCGATTGACTCTTGCCCCTGTTTTTGGAATCGAACAAGTTCCTGTATTTCTAGAATAAGAATCTTACTGATAGTAGTCTGACAGTATTTGTAGAAGACTAGGTTTCAATTACTTCTCTAGGGTATTGTACCAGCTTAGGGACTTGTGGCTAGATCATGTATTGCAAAACTATTGTGACTGTTTGGATTTAGAAATTATTTTTATGCTATAACATTTGGTAGAATAGACCTTCATGTTTCTTTTGGCACTGCTGTAAAATTGATTGATATTCACATTTCTTCATGTTTCCTTTGGCACTGCTGTAAAATTGATTGATATTCACATTTCTAAATAATTTTTGCTCAATAGTTTGATCATATCTCTCTTAATGAACCTATGTTCATATCGTTGTATTTGATTCTATGGTCTTACCCAAAATGTTGAATTTATTTGCGATTAATATGGCCATATTGTACCAGTGTCTTGACATGGATTGATGTTGGTAGCACCTCAATAGACATTCTTGTAGAAGAAATCGGCTAGCATAGTTGAAGGACATGTACTTTGAGACCCTGGAATAATTTCTAATTAAATGCAATCTCTGTTCTTTTTTTGGAAAATTTATTGTGTTTGAGTCAGGGTTCTAGATCCAGCCAAAACAACACAATTTCTTTCACTGTTTCTATTAATCGTGGCAACAAAGCTTTGAATGTCATCTGGCTGGGATCTTTAATTGCTCAACTAAACTCAGATTTGATAAGGCACATGACCTGCTTGATTTCCAGAACTTGCCACCTGGTGATAGAAGTGAAATGTGCAGCACTTGTTCAGGTACTCAAGAAATATTTGTGGTGGCCTGGTGGGAAATTACGATTATATGAAACTGAAACTCGTTGGTAATAAGTATGTAAGCGAGATGCAGGCAACACGTCTAGCTTGTAGAATGTATATGTATGTATGTACGTGCGTGCAAGCGCATGTGTGTGATATCCTGAAAATCCTAAGGAATATAAAAATAAGGGTAAGTTCAAAAATTTTGCATGCATTTGTTCTCCTTTGGCTTCTATTGGAATTTCTTCAGGAAAATTTGATTTTCAAAAATTAAAAGTGCATGAAATATAAATTAGATTGAATCCAAATCAAATAAGTATACTTAAACTCAATGAGGAATCTTCTTAGATTTTTCTAGAAAAAATCAAGAGAAGATAAAACCCTAAAAATTACATAATCGTCCGCACCATTTGCAAAGATTTGACGAGTGACTGAAATGCCCGAACCCTCACCTCTTTCCCTCTCCCTACCGTGTGGGGCCTGCTGGTAGCAATCATCTTCTACCTCACGTGCATACGTCAGCTCCGCCATGGTCGTGGCTTGAGCTGCCCCCAGTTTTAGACGCCGCGCCTATAGTTTCTTCACTGCTGCTGCCAACTCCGCCTACTCGTCGCCTTAAACACGATGTACATCCTTCCCCTTGTCCCCATCCTCGCCTCGCGTTCCACAGTGAGTTTCGACCACTCCACCCTTGCCTTTCCATGCCTATAGAATTCCTCTGACCATACTATTTCCCCCTCAGTTTGCCTCCCGGTTTCTTGAGCATGGCCTTTAAGCACTCCACTCTCTGGAACAGCGAGAAAACCGAAGTTGTATGCGACTCCGGCGAGCACACCACCATGTGCTAGCTACTTTGGTGAGCTTTCCTCCTCGATTCCGTCTCGACGCGGCTTACCTCTCCCTTGAGCACGCTACTCATTTGATTGATCTTTCGTGCAGTGGATCACTCGAGACCAAGGTGGCACCGTAAGACTTTCAGACTTTCTCTCTCCGGTGAGCCGTACTTCAACTCCTTCCACCCATACCTCTGCATGCATGCAAACTCATGCGCACCCCTTTTGTAGCTTCTCTGTGACGATAAATCATTGTCGCCATGGACCCCTTCGTCGCCGACGAGGTCTCCAACGCTAGCTCCTCTCGCTCCTTGTGAGCCGCCATCATTTTTGGTGAGCTCCTCCTCCCTTATAGAGTATGTAAGTCGAAAAGAGTAATCATAGTCAAAAAGAGAACTAAAGAAATCGAAGCCAACAAGAGAACTAAAGTAATCGAAGTTGAAAAGTAAACTAAAGTGATTGAAGTTGAAAAGTAAACTAAAGTGATTAAACTCGTAAAGGGAACCGTAGTGGTTGGACACAAGAACAGAATTGTAGCAGTCAAGGTCAAACCCTTCGATCGCTGGCGTGGTCGTGATCTTCGACCGATGGCGTAGTCGAGATCTTCGACCACAGCCATTGTCAGAAATCTTCGACCGTAGCTGTTGTCAAAAATCTTCGACTGCAGCCATAATCGAGATGTTCGACTGCTGATGTTGTTGAGATCTTTGATTGCTGATGTTGTCAAAATCTTCGACCGCAGCCGTAGTCGACATCTTCGACCGCAGCCGTAGTCGAGATCTTCGATCGTTGCCCTAGTCGAGATCTTCGACCGCTGCCACAGTCGAGATCTTCGACCGCAACCATAGTTGACATCTTGGGCCGCTGCCATAGTCAAAATCTTCGACCGCAGCCTCCGACCGCTTCATGCCTCGGAATCTCCGATCGCTCCCTTCTCTAATCGTTCGCAATCCCTTTTGGACATCATCCAATTCTCGTTTGCTACTCAAACGTCGTCTGATTCTTCTCTACTACTCAAACATCGTCCAATGCTCTACGACTTCTCGCTCGAAGTAGAACTTCAACCGTAGCCGTAGTCGTAATCTCTGACCGCTTGTGTAGTCGTAACCTTCGATTGTAGTAGTCGTAATCTAGTCATAATCTTCAACCCCTGACCGTAGTCGTAATTTACCTTAGTCGATCGGTAGTTGGAAGACCCTTATGGTCGAAGATCTTTGTGGTCGAAGTGTCATGGTCGGTAGTTAGTAATCGAAACCGACAGTAGATCGGTCATAAGTACAACAAATCGGTTGTAAGTATAGAAATTGGTCGTAAGTATGGAAAATCGGTCGTAAGGCCTAGTCATTAGCCGGTAGTCGAAACATACAGAACGTGGTCGGTAGGCATGTGCTGCAGTACCCGCTTGACGCTTGAAGGACCTTCATGGTCGAAGACCGGTAGTGCCGGCTCTGTGTGAGCGGTACGACCGAAGTTGCGATAGGACAAAGACCTGTGTAGTCGAAGCGTCGTGGTCGGTGGATGGTATTCGAAGCATCCGAGTACCGTAGCAGCCGAAGAATGTTAGTAGTGTTAAAGAGTATTGTACTCACTGAGAAGAAATAATACAAACTAAGTGAAAACTCAAATACATATAACTTTTACATACGAACTTTAAATTTAGTAATCTTTGTTTCTAATTCTTTTAAAATCATGATCTTCTTGATTGTACAAAAAATATTTTAGTCTTGTCTTCGTTTATTTGGCCCTTATTTGCTTTTATCTGGATTTTACTGGCTAGACGACTCCACGCCCTACAACACTGAGAACGCATTGGAAACATTCTCTAAGCAACAAGAGCAAGACAAGCACTCCTTTTGACCATGTTGATCCTAATATTTCAATTATTGTATATTGTTTGCAAAATGTATTATTCATGCGTGTATATTTCACTAAAATGGCTATACTATGGGTATGGTAGCTATAACCACCCGAACACATTGAGCCTTCCTTGCAAATTTGATATCCTCACCGTTGTAACTCTTAGGACATGGTTAGACATAGCTAATATCAAAATTTGAGTATACTACTTTGAGTACATGTTCTAGATGCTTCGCCAAGCACTAGTTTTCTGCTAAGTTTGATCTTTCAAACAAGTTTACACATAGGCATGATGGTTTCAAAATATTAGACCAGAGGGGGAACCTCTGTTACTTTGGTATCAAATAAAATAAAAAACCTAGATTTTGGACACAGGCGAGTTATATGGTACGCTGTCAAATGTGAGAGGGAATCAAGCACAAGAAGGAATCTCGCATGTATATAGGGGGAGTCTCGCCCGAGTCAATTAAGGACCGAACACTATTGACGTACATCTAAGTCACACTGTATAACTATATGTGCTATATGGGCTCTAACATTTAGCTGATTAAATTGTCTAGATCTAGCCTTGCATTATGGTAGGCACAGATGTAGTAAGGGTACTCTGGTTAGGTTTGCTCGTAGAGACTCCCTTCACCGAGGTGTTAGGACCAAAACTTACTAATACAACAATGAATGACTCACAAAGGGAGGTAATCCGTTGAGGTGAGGGTCTGTCATACATCTCACTTGGTGCGCTCAAGTATAGGGGTGAAAACGGATCGGATATTTCCCGACCGACCGACCGCCGAATCCGAGTCGGATCGAATTCGGATAGTCATATCGGATAATTATCGGATTCGGGGTCGGATTCGGATAGTTGCTTTCGGATACGGATTCGGATTCGGGAGCGGACTATCCGACGGATACGGATACTATCCGAATTTTATCGGATAATACCGGATATATTTTTGGATATCCGCCCATCACCAAATCATCATTTTCACCCATCACCCATTAGCAAATCCAAATAAATTCCCACAAATCCAATAAATGCAAATAACTCCAAAAAATTCCAGAAAATGCACAAAAAATATTATAAATCTAGGAGAACTTAGGGAAATAACATAAACTATTTTTAGCTTTTAGAAAATAGTTAAAATAAGTTTTTTGCTCTTGGCTTTCAAATAAAATCTAGAAAAATCCAAATAAATTTCAACAAATCCAATAAAATATGGGATATTCCATCAAGAAAAAAAAGAAGATAAGCTAAAAAAGGTTCAGCCATATGAAACTCCGAGCCTATGTTATCCGCCTATATTATCTGTTTCCGAGCCGAATCCGTTATATATCCGTCCCGACGGTACCGTATTCGAAACTCCGAATATTCCGAATTCGTATTCGTATCTGGTCTTACCGTATTCGACTCCGAATTCGAAAAAAAATATGGGTTAGGATACGGTTTAAGCAATATCCGACCGAATCCGATCCGTTTACACCCCTACTCAAGTAAGGGCTTGTCCATTCATCGAGCTGGTGCAAGGTTAGGACTAGATGACCTAAAGGCTATAAGATAATCAACTTTGTTGCACGTCTAAGGAAGCGTGTAATGGCTGACAATGTATTTGATTATCTCATATGGGTAAAGCTGTACAACCTCTGCATAGTGTTAAAAACTATTTAAATATCTATGCTCAAGGTCATGAGCAAGCTTGGATGTAGTCACAAAGGGTATATTTTTCCTTTTCAAAACTGTTTCACTAAACATATTTGAGATGACATGAACGTCTAATCATGTGCCATACCCATGGGTGGGATTTGTGCGAATGATGTGTTCACAGTCGAGAAAGGCTGTGAATGGTTTTGATCTACTATTACCTAAGTTATACGAATGTTATTTCATTACATGTCAAATGCTCTTTACAACTCTGTTTGCAAATTATTACCTATTGATATTGTTAAATGAAATCTGCTTTATGCTAAAAATAACTTAGTATGGAGCCTCATTCATTGACAGCCTTACATTGTAAAATTTTACGATATACTACAAATCTTGCTGAGTAGACAATGTACTCAACTTTGCTTAAATTGTTGTTGATCAGAGAATGAAGATTTCATATCCGACGATGTGTAATTCGTCCCTAGCACTAGGGAATTTGACGAGGGGTCCTTTTAGGGTTTGACTCTTGTCGGTTAGCTGCGGGTTATGATGGCAAATCACTGACACTTTTGTTATTAGACTTTCGCTGTTTTTGTTCAAGACTCTGATAGTTATTTAGCCGGTTGGCCTTATGTGTATGTACTCTGTTATACACTAACATATATATATATATATATATATATATATATATATATATATATATATATATATATATATATATATATATATATATATATATATATATAGAGAAATTACAAGCTGCACCTTGGTGCCTAGGCTCCATTCTTATCTATCGTCGATCCATACTCGAAGATTGTGATTCATCGATGGCTAAAGAAACGGGTCCGAGAAAGACAACCCGTTAAAGCAAAGATAACCGTCATTTTGAATGGGCCAATTAATCCTGAATGCTGATTAGCTACCATATACACGGACACGCATACAGAGTGATTTGAGGACCCATTGTTTGGAATCTAAACTTACCATATACACGTACATGCATACAGAGTGATTTGAGGAGCCTCATGTTTGGAGCTTGCCTTTGTTTACTACGGATGGACAGATGAACAGCCGCAGCCAATACATTTCTATTGACAAATTAAGATACCCACATCTGTTAATTAATATACATGTTGATAGCCTTCCAAAACTCCAAAACTGATACCATTGACAAAGTTGGAAGTGGGATGATCTGGATAATGCATCAAAGTGCTACATAGTAAATTTACGTTTGGGAGACGATGTTTCCAAACCTTTGATATCCTTCCATACCTGATACCTGTCCAAATTGGATTTCATTTCATACGGAACAAGCTGCCTAGAATCTAATTTCATACGGAAGAAGAAATCAGAAAGAGGTTATGTTTTTTTCATACAAACTGCACATTTTTCATCCTACTACCTCAAGGATATCAAATACGGGTATCCTCAAGGATATCCATATCGTATCACGAGATCCCAACGTGTCACCGACCCACGTTCAAACCATCCATACAGGCATCCAAATTGCTATTTTCTATACGTTTTCTATTTTGTACAAGACAATGCATGCTACGATTGGTGAAACTCCAAGATACATTGTCCAACAGAATATTGATTGCCATACATGTACATTTATTGATTTGCGTACTGATTGTTCCACCAAATCAGGGACGGGTATCCTCAACGATAGATCTGGCTCTTGCAGAGATAATTGCTTAGATACGGTCCATTAACGTTACGTTACCACTGATTTCGCTTTCCAGTTTTTACATGGTAATCTGCAATGCTTATTGGGTATACCCAACAAGTGTATCCAGATCATCTATCTAAATCAATCCAACGTCTAAGAAATTTGGTGCCTAGGCACCTTGGTGCTCTCATATTATATATATATATATATATATATATATATATATATATATATATATATATATATATATATATATATATATATATATATATATATATATATATATATATATATATATATATATATATATATATATATATATATAAATGGGACACCTAGGTGCCTGACACCTAGACTATAGATATATAGAGCAATGGTATGTATGGTATAATATATTAGGCATGCTAAATCAATCATGGAAGGAAAGTCTTAATCATGGATGGAAAGTCTCAATCACACTAGCACGTATCTAAAAGCAATCCAAAGGTAGGAGACTAGGTGTCAGCTATGCCTTATTTATACTATATATATATATATATATATATATATATATATATATATATTCTTTCTTTGTGTGTGTGTGTATGGATGTGATATCAATGATGTGAATGTGTGTACTAACTATTGATCATGGGACTAGTACAGAATACATATGACGACTACGGATACTACCGCGCCCACGGTCCCCATAGTGTGTGTAGAGAGAGAGTATGTGTGTCCGATACTTCAGTTTTGGATGGGAAGTATTTTCAACCATAATTACACCTAAGCTTTCTCAAAAATTTTCATTCTTAAATGTTTTTGAGGTCAAGAATTTTGTTCTTTTCAAGTGAAAGAATCACAAGTTCCCAGTTTTATTTTTGTTTCTGTGGGACGGTTTCATGCGTCTTGGGATTTGCAATAAAAGTTTCAATGGATCAGATTCATTTATTCCTTAAAAAATGTAAAAGGTATTGGATTTTTTTTAAACTGAACTGTTATAGAGGTAGTCTCGTTGTCCATTGAAGACAGGTTGGTCTTCTTAGTGATTTGAATATTTTAGGAGTTCTGCTGGCGAAATATGTTCTCCTTTTTTAAAGACATATATTTCATCTACCAGTGAACGAATATAATTTCTATTGGAAATTTTCTTCTGCGTTCAACCGATTTAATACGAGGTATACCTTTTGTCGACAAATCGAGGGGAATGCTTCCACTTTTACCCACGAGTTGTAATGGATACGGAGAAGTAAAGTTATTTTTTTGCGTCTTCATCAGTAACTTAAACCTGTAAAAGTAGGGTTAAATTATGTTTGTAGCATACTTGCTCGCTGACTTAGTCCACTGGTTTTTTTTCTTGTCTATCTGTCAAATATAATATTTGTCCTGTTTGTTTTGGTTGTTCAGTCAATTTTTAGCTTCAAATTCTATCAATCGGTACTATTTATTAGACCTAATAACCGTAATTAAAAGTTAGCAGCCGTAGCCTAAAAAACGGGGCCAATATCCTCCACAATGGTGCCTTTGAGCTCTTAGAGCATCTCCAAGAGATGCCTAATAAATTCACACCCTAAATCTCTTTTTACAGATCCTAACCACGATATAAGGTCCCAAAATAATCATTCCCTCCAACAGATACCCTAAACCAGAAAAACAGTATTGGGAGCCTAGATCATCCTCTATAAGTAGAGAGCGAGAGCCCATTTTTTGGGTGTGTTCTATTTTTGGGAGTCTATTTGGGAATCTGTTGGAGCTACTTTTTACCCTTCAACTCTAAAATTTAAATATTAAGAGTCATATAGAGTATCTCTTGGAGATGCTCTTAGACGCTATCATGAGGAACGTGATACATTAAGCTGATGCTTCTAAAGCAAAAGCATTAATCAGAAACCTTATGGAATCTGAATTGCAATGGGCATCTTTTGCCTTGGTGGGAGTTAATAATAAGTTATGATGGCATCTCTGCTTAAGCATTAGCTTTAGCGTCGCTTATGTTACCTAGGGTGTAATGCCATCCAGTTGTTTACCTTCTATAAAAAAAAATCAGCATTGCAGACTTGCAGTTTTTCGATTCAGCTATACGTGGCACTCAGTCGAAAGGTTTAACTGAAATGCATGGAATCACAATATCTCATGCAACAATGTGTCAAAGATTTTTATCTGAGATTTTTTCCCCGATTTATTGGACAATGTTTTCACTGCTTGTTCGTTCTGTTGACCTGTGATTGGGTTTGCAAGGGTAGTTGGCAGAATTTTGCACACCTCTCCATATTCTGTACACTCATTGTCGATTTTGTTTTCTAGATTCTAACATGCTGATTGGAATTACAGTACATTCATAGCGTGTTGATGGTCTCCTTTGCACACGTTTGAACTCAGCTGGAAATTTGGAAGATATTTGTTACATAGCTTGTACAGAGCAAGCTTGGAATTTCGGATGCTCTGAATTTCGACGGAAACGTTTGGATTTTTTTTGGGTACAGGAAGAGGGGATCTGATTTGGATCCTATGGTCGCGGTATACCATTCATCCAGTACCAATCAAGCAGCCGAGGGTTTTTGGCATTAGCTAATAGCAATAATGAAGCTACTACTACTCGGTCAGATTATCAGCAGCTTTACAATCAAATCTCGCATCTGATCAGGTGTTCTTGGCTCGATCAGATCTGTACCTCTGCTTTGTCTTGTCCTCCAGTCCTCCTTGTTCCGATTTGCATTACCAGGCGTGCATTGGGTCCATGAAACCATCATTGTTTCCTTGGTGGCGTCATGCTGAGCTCAGCAGCGTCAACTGCTTGTGGTGTCCATCTAGCCGTACCTTGCAGCTATGTGTTCCTGTGGTCCTTAATTCTTGCGTTCCTCTAATTTCCATTCCTTATTTATAAAATCAGGTTGAACTTATCCTTGACAGATAAACCCGGTCAAATCACATCCTAGATCGGTTTTATGTGTGGTTTTCGATGACGTGCTTCTTAACCACTATTCCACAAGATATTTACATAAACACAAATATAACCAATAGTAAAAAAATAACAAGGATTAACATCGACAATAAAGCAACAACGTTAACGGAGAAAAACAAATATTAAGTCCAACCGGTAGTACTTTAATTGATAACATCCATACTGATAGCACTATTTTGTAAGGGAAAACATTACCCAATTGCTAAAGTTTGTATGAGCCAACTCACTAGTAATAAATGATTAATTATCTAAGTGTGATAAGTGGAGTAATGGTAGGATCAAGGAAAACTGACTATAGGAGGTTATAAAATTCTTGCCTTTTAAAATTAATTTCCACAATTTATAGCTAAGTAAGATTTCAAAGCAATTCAAATCTACACAAATTTAGTATACCTAAGACACCACAAGCATAATTCTTTACAAATATAAATCTAGCACAAGTAAATATGATAATCACAATGATCACAATAGGCTAGAAATAAGTACGAAAAGGCCAAACTATCTAGGTGCGGGCAAGCACTAAGAATAATAAACCACAACTTCACTTGATGACTATCAAGTGACAAAGGATCAATCTAAGATGTATGCACTTGATTTTTGGCTCAACTACTTCAAATGAATGACAAGAGAGTAAATGAGGTGTGAAATGAATACTCTATACTTAAGGATGATCAATAGAGTCTCTAACTTCTGTCCTTGAGCAAGTGGAGAGGTATTTATGCCTCCACCAACCAAATATAACTGTTGCATAAAACAATCTTGAAAAATCAGGGCAAGCCATAGTACCGTTGTACAAATTATGAAACTACCGCAACTGCTCTAACGCAACAGTAACGGCTATATCAGAGTGTCAGAACAAGCCGTTGAAAGTCGTTGCGGTACTACCATCATTGAAATAGCGGTAGTTCCAATTTATTGGTAGTTCTGGACTTCTGATTTCCAGGAGGCGAAGTGTTTTCAGGGGGTGCTCTCTAGAAAAAATGTACTGCCTAATTTTTTTTAGAGCTTTTGGGTCTTGGTAGTTACGTCCTAGTGGAAGTTCTGTACCGCCTAATTTTTTAGAGCTTTTGGGTTTTGGTAGTTACGTCCTAGTGGAAGTTCCGTCGTTTAAATCTTGGCACTTCTGATTTCCAGGAGATGAAGTGTTTTCCAGGGGTTCTCCCTACGAAAAACATACCACCCAATTTTTTTGGAACTTTCGGGTTTCGGAAGCACCTATGTGTAAACACTGATACTTCTAATTATCCTGATAGTGCACAGTTTGGCTTTTGAATTAAGTTCTAAGTGCATGCATGATCCTAAATTGATCCAAATGGCACAAGAACATGCTATCAAGTTACTAGCCATGATCACTCTTAATAGTACGATATTTATCCTATAATCCAATTTTCCAACCTTTCTCCTAAGACTGGCAAAAACAAAAGGGGATTCTAGACTACTTATACCTTTGTCTTGTGCCACATTGATCTTCGTGTTGATCCTTAGCATGCATCTCATATTTGTCATCAGGACAAAACCTTTCAAACACTCAATAAACATGTTAGTCCCATATTCACATAATGTCATTAATTTCCAAAATCATTTTTAGGGGTTTAGATGCTTTCAATCTCCCCTTTTTGGTAATTGACGACAACACAAATATTATGTGAGAAGAATAAGGTTTTGAATATACCAATTGTTTGAAAACAAGTTGTATATTCTTTTGTGACTTCAAAAATAATTAATTCTTGTAATTAGCTCAAATAAATTTTGGAGAATTACGCCCTGATCAACTCGGCTTCGGCTTCTGGCTTCTGGCTTATTTTTCACTATTCATAAGTTTCGTCTTTTTCTGAACTTTTGGCTTTTTGTTGAGCTTTTTTGCCGATTCTTTTTTCCCCGTATTTGTTTGTATTATACGTAATGGGCTAACATATTTTTTTTATTTTTAAATTTTTTTAAATTTAATTATGCTAAATAAGCCTCTGTCAGCTATAGTGCTTTTTTCAGCCATAAGCCACGAGCTTTTCAGCCGAACCGATCACCACCTTAATTGCTTCTAAAGTTAATATAAGGAAAACTCTCCCTAAGCATGTGCATATAAATGAGAGTGAATTTTGCAAGCACATGTAAAGATTTTGAAAATTTTGATGGAGTTTCCTTGTTTGTTGAACTTGAGGGAATAGATAATTGCAATGAAACAATTTATATAACAAATGAACACAAGATACACCATTATGAAATGACCACAACTTCAAGTTCAACATGCCGTAAACATTCAACATAGAATAACCAAGTCCACAATTACATAAAGTATTAAGACAACATGCACAAGTTCATTACATCATGAAAGTACATATATATAAATAGTAGTTAAGATAGATAGTCTTGGCTTCTCCCTTTTGCTTTGCTACCCATTTTTATCTTCTCCACCTATTTTCTCCCTCTTTGGCATCAAGGTACCAAAAAAAGGCTACTCTTGAGGTGCTTGAGGAGAAGGACCATGGCAACAACGGTGACCATAGTGAACTGGAGAAGGAGAGCGTGTGACTGCACACTCAAAGGAGGACACTCGGTCCTCGAGAGTGGAAACTGTGGCAGTCAGGGAGGTGATATGTCCTTCTATCCTAAGGACTGCAAAGTAAATTTGTGAGAGAGAAGCTTCTTCTCCTTGTCTTTGTTGTTACGCTGTAGCCTGTTCTGGTTGAGCTCTTTGACATGGAGGTGCAAGAATGGGAGGATCTACTCAAAGCTTGTATGGTTTATGGGTTGAACACAAGCCACCCTGGTATCTGGCCTTCCTAATGATCAGAGCCATAATGTAAAAGGCATAGTTGATCCTTTTGACTCTATCATTTTTGGAATAGGCAATCTCCCTTATGATAAGGTCAACCACATCAATTTTTTTGCCTTTCATAATATAGTCAATCAAATTCCATGCATAGCCTCGAATAGCATCATAGTTCTCACTTTTGGGAAGAATTTTGTGGTTGATAATTTTGTTGACAAGACTTGGAATGGGGAGGAGGGCGGGCAACTTGCCTGGTTCAAATCTGACATCCTGATCATAGTACTCAATGCATGTAGCAAGCTGAAGAGCAGACCTATCATATACCTTTTCAAAAACACTGGACTCTGTATGAAGAGCCAACTCAAACTCATGCTTGTTGCTATCCAGGTGTTTATGCCCAGTCATCCATGATATGTGCTCAAAATTTGGAGAGATATACAATGTAGCATAGAACTGTCTTATGATCTCATCGTTATAATCAGACTTCAATGCTACAAGGTGATGGATGCCAGCTCACTGAAAGAGATGAAGACTCCCCTCATACTTGTTGATCTAATCCAAGTGATCCCAATCCACATATTTATGTTCAGCAAATAACCTGGATGGACCATACAACTGCTCATATACTTGCTTCTAAAACTTTGTGTGGAACCTAGGATTTTGGGAGTTCATGGGAAGCACGAACTGATTCTACGCCTCAGAATGACGTAATCATCACTGGAGATGGTCTTAAGGTCAACCTGTGGCTCCTCTTGCTCTAGCATTTCTTCATCTGATGTTTCATAAGATGAGCTTTCTTTCTGTTCTATTTTGGTGCATGAACTGATCATGTGCTACTCCTTTCCTATGCATGACGTCTTTATCATTCACCTAAGAAAACAATATAAGCAAGGGTAAGTCTAATACTCAGCAAGTACATGATAAAACAATAGCATCAGCAACATTCATGATATTTAGCATTAACCACAATACTATCTCTTCTTCTTTTCTTTTTATCAATAAATTATAATACAATACAATGCTATGATCATGTACACCTTTTAAGCTCATATTGGTAGGTCTAAGGGAACATCCGTAAGGGTACACCCTCTATCTTCATCTCGTGGAGGAGTCTATCAAAATAGATCTTACTCAAGAGTGCTTTGGATTAGTCATATTGCTTTCTAACTGACCTGGCTCATATGCTCTTCCCATGATGTGAATACAAGTGATGCAATATTTTCATTACTCATTTAACACATACTACATACCACATAATCAATAACCATTAACATCATCCTTTCATCTTCAACAAACAACATCATATGGAACGAGACTTGTGTATATAAATATAGCATGGCAAGTAAATCTAATTACTCAAAGCAATAATAAATGACCACCCATTGTTCTATCATGTACTTGCCTTCAACAATGTGGAGTGGAGCGATGTGTGGACGACACCAACCTTGTAGTGATCTATCCTACAGTAAATATCTCAACTCAATATATGCCACAACAGTACAAAACATCAAACAAAAACAATATTTCTCCTACACGCTTCCTGGCCCAACAAACCCCTCTTTACTAGGCAACATTCCCCATTGTCCCGACTATCAAAATATCATAACTTTCAGCTCAAAGACCCTAACATGGGATCCCATATACTTTATGAAATAAACACAAAATTTTATACACTTTCCTAGTTAGCCAAAAACCCTAATTAATGCATCTAAGCCACCATTTTTAACCCTAAAATCTTTTCTATTGTTTTACTAGACAACAAGCTTAACAATTATATATCTATTAATATAATGCTCCAAAAATGATAAACCATACAACTTCTAGAATCTATAAACAATTATCTACCTTTCTTTAGTTATACTCACAATTTAATTCGGCTATTTACTAGCCCTAAATTACATATTACTACGACTGTACCTAGTAGTGACCAAATTCTGGACAGCAGCCTTCCTGAGGCCATAACTTCTAGACCACTCTAACAAATCATGTGCTCTTGCACTATATAGAAATGTTAAATAATTATATACAATAGTCATAATATGGAAAAGTTATGAAACATAATGTAGCTATCCCAAACTCGCCCAAAAGACAGGACAACAAAACTTAACGAACAACAGCACCCAAAACTCGCCTCCAGCACCACCCATCTTCCTCATCCAAAACTAGCACCACCTCAAAATTTGACAGAACGATGAAATCGGTATGCATATGAAATCCCTTTCTTCCCTCCTCATCTTTCCTTCCTTATCCTTCCCTGGCTGACTCCCCTCGTGTTCTTCCTTCTTCTTTCTTCTCCTTCTTTCCCCCTCTTCTTTCCTTCTCTCCTATCCCCTAGCCGGTACCTCCTTTCCTCGTTGTCCTCTTCCTTCCTCCCTACTGGTACAATAGCTGTAGTAGTAGTAGCATCGGTAGAGGATGTGTGGGGACCCTGGATGTTGAACACCCGAAATCCTCGTATGTATTCCATACTAGTCTCATGATTAGTAGCTAGTACACACAATCATAATATTGAGTTCACATCCATACATATCACATACAATTAATTTATAACAAAAGGGATAAGCACATAAGTGATGTATACAAAGTTTACAACATAGGGTCAACTGGCCAAATAAATATAAGTATTAAGAGTAAATAGTAGCGAAAGACAAGTAGATAAACAAAAGAGTCTAGCAGCATGCCGCTATACCCCACAGGCAATCGACCCCGATATCAGGAAAAGAATACACGTCGTCAGGCATGATGTTTTCCCCATTCTCTGAACAACAATTGAAACAAGGTTAAGTACATTGTTGCTCAACAAGACATGTAGTGTATTGCAATATATATATATATATATATATATATATATATATATATATATATATATATATATATATATATATATATATATATATATATATATATATATATATATATATATATATGTCTGTGTGTGTGTGTGTGCAAAGCTAACAATGAATAAGACTCTTACTACAAGTTGTTTTCAACGTGAAGTAAGTTTGCATTTGCAATATCGATAAGTAGTAATTTGCAACAGAATTATAAACAATAGTTGATATATAATAAAATAACATTTATATAACTTTACTGTGAATAAATCACAGTGATTCACAAGCCTCCTTGGCTACGAACTCCGATCAATTCCCGAAAATGTTTTGTAAAAATAATAGCTAGACCCATTGTGGCTACATCCAACATGTTCATGGCCACAAGCACAGCTATTTAAATAGTTTTACCACTCTTGAGAGGCTGTACAACTTTACCCACATGACATAATAAATACACGCCACTACACGCTTTCATAGGCGTGCGACGAAGTGATTATTATAAAGCCTTTACATCACCTAGTCCTAACCTTCCACCATCTTGATGAATGACAAACCCTCACCTCAATAGATATCCCCCTTTGGTGAGGCATTCACAGTTATATTAGTAAACTTTGGTCCCAATACCTTTGTAAAGGGAGCCCCTACGAGCATCCAACCCGGTATGCCGTCACTACTTCGACCTAGCAAAATGCAAAGCTAGTCCTAGATAACTTAGTCATCAAAAGCTAAAGCCGATATAGCACATATGGTTGTACGGTTAGACTTAGATGTGTGGCAATAGCGTTCTGTACTTAATTGACCCAAGTGAAAATCTTCCCCTATCTACATGCGAGATACCCTATCACATTTTACAGTTTATCATATAACTCACCCGCGTCAAAATCTGGGTTTTCATTTTATTTTATACCAAACTAACAGAGGTTCCCCCTTTTGTCTAACATATCAAAACCACCCATATCCGTGCGCAAGTTTTTCTAAATTATCAAACTTAAAGAAAACTAGTGCATGAGTAAGCATCTAGACCATATACATGAATGTATAATACCCAAAATAACATTAGCTACTGTCTAAACTATGTCCTAAGGGCTACAAAATGAAGGATATCAAATTTGCAAGGAGGTTCAATGCATACAAACAGATATAACTATTGTTACCTAGAATATAGCGACTTTAGTGAAACATACACGCATGCATAATAGATTTTACAAACAATATATAATAATTAAAATATTAGAATCAACATGGCAAAAAGGGTGCTTGCCTTGCTCTGATTGCTCAAAGAATGGTTTGGAAGTGTTGTCGAAATTGTCCAGTGCGATGGTATTTATTTGATAAAATCCAATTGAACACAAATAAGAGTCAAATAAATTCAAACAAAGACCAAATTTAAATATTTTTTGTAAATTTAGACAGGGCATGATTTTAGAAAAATTTGGAGACAAAAATCACTTAATTGGAGTTCATATGCAAAAGTTATGACCATTTGAATTTTATTCAGTTTATACATCCTAAAAAATAATAAAGGTGACGACGTCGAAGGCGTAATCTTAAAAAATATGCTTTCAAATAAAAAAGTGAACTTGCACATAACTAAAATAAGCTTTTCCCATTTTATTCATTTTTTGAAATTTCTTACATGTGGGCCACGCGTGTCAGTCTCACATGTTTATAATTATATTTTTTTTATTGAGTGGGTCCCATACATCAGTGACTTATATTTTAGTTTTTAGTTTAATTAAAATTCCTTAATTGATTTTAATCGGGCCCACTTGTCATAGACCTGTTATGTTCAAATATGGAATTAGTGCTAATTTCTTCTATTACATGTTGGTCCTACATGTCATCCTAACATTTTAATTATAACACCTGCATGTGAGTCTTACATGTCATATACTCATATTTTAAAACCAGTTTTAAATATAATTTCAACTAATTTAATTTACTCAGGCCCACATGTCATAAATACATTAGTTTCTTGATGAATTTAATTAGCATTTTAATCACTCAAGTCTAAAATTTTGAAATGTGGACCCCATTAGTTATAAAAAGAGGGAAGGAGTGAACTATGTGCTATGGTAGAGCTCTATGCCGAGCTCGCCGGTGGCGAGGGAGGCGGCAGCTTGTCTTTGACATGGGAAAATTTTAAAGATGGTGTCACCGCGCAACACTCGGTAGTGGTAGTGGCTAGTATGGTGGATGGAGGTGGTAGTGCGATGGCAAGAGGTGGCGTTGGTGCTCGGGTGAGTGATGGTGTGGCAGAAGGCATGCCTAAGAGTCTCGTTTGAGCGTGGAATCGGCTTTAGGAGGTCACAGTGAGGCAAGAGATAGAGGGTGTGAGCTGGGGAAGAATGACACAGTGAGGAGCTTAAATAGGTGAGATATTTCATTGGGGGGAGGAGTGCATCTCGTGTGGTCATGGTGAGAAATCGCGAGCGCGTGGTTCGCTCCACTGCGCGGACAATGGGAAGAGGACAAGGTCCTGGGGACTCAGCGTGGTGATGCAACAGGCAGGTGTGGGTAGGTAGGTGTGTAGGAAACCATGGGTGGAGGCATCAAAATCCAGTGGCATCGAAGCTGCCATGGTAGGCTGGTGCCGGCACGAAGTGGACGATGCCTTTTCACACATGGGCTTGATGCATCAGCGAGAGAATGAGCGATGTCCTGTTAGGTGGGATCTGGTCCCACTTATTAGCATTGTGTTTTAAGTGAATATAGAGGAGACACATCTTCAAAAATATGCCTTCGCAAAGTAGGAGGTGGAAAGAAGTGAAAAAAGCGTATTTGCTTGCCTGAGAGGTTCAGGGATTTTTTGACATAGCAAACAAGCTCCAAATTCTAAAAAAATTTGGAGGCTCCTAACATAGTGTATATTATTTTGCAGTTTTTCCAAGATTTTATCTTTCTTATATTTTTCTTTAAAAATCGTTGAATCCTACTATTTTATGCAACATATACTATTTTGATTTGAATAATTTTAGGAACATGCTTAAAATACTGAAAATTTTATTTCCACTACCATGATCTTATTTTTGAGTTTTTGAAATGGTTCCTATTATAAATTTTCTAAGGCCATGTTATAGATCATCTTTCCATATTCAATTTTTTAATTCAAATTGAATTTCATCCATTGTACATTTCTTTCCAAAATTTGTATTTGCAAGTTATTTTTCTAAGGAACTCCAATCAAAGCCAAGGAAATAAGATGCAAGCAAAAAGTTTTTAATTTTACTAATTTTTGAATTCTCTAGAATTTGGGATGTTACAGGCCCACCCCCTTACAAAGAATCTTGACCCTGAGATTCGGCGGGCTCGGTAAAGAAATTCAGGAATTTGGTTCTAAGTTGGTCTTCATGTTCCAACATAACTTCATCTTCAGTGTGGTTACTTCACTAGACTTTTAATATCTTAATGGTACAGCTGCGAGTATGTTGCTCGGATTCATCTAGAATGTGAATTGGGTGCTCTTGATAAGAAAGATCGGGTTGCAGATCGATGTTCTCCAATTGAGTGAACTCACTCAGAGTACGAGGACACTTCTTGAGCTAGGAGACGTGGAAGACATCATGCACATATGAAAGTTGAGATGGGAATCTCAATTGGTATGCCACTTCTCCTTTCTTTGCAATGATTTGGTACGACCCAATGTACCGAGGTACCAATTTTTCATAGACATGGAAATGGCGGTTGGCACACAATGTTGAAACCTTGAGATAAACATAATAATATATCTCAAAGCTTAGCTCATGATGGCGATGGTCGGCACAGCTCTTTTGACAGGATTGTGCTTCCTTTAATCGGCTCCTTATCGCATCAATATGTTCTTGAGCTCCTTGGATAATAGCCTATCCAAAGAATTATTTTTTGTCAAACAAAAAAAGAGGTGTTCTACACTTCTCCCAAAAAGTGCTTTGAATGGAGACTTTTGGAGGCTTGATTGGAAGCTATTGTTGTAAGAAAACTCAACGAACGCCAAGCATTTATCCCAATTTATGCTATAAGACAACATGCCAGCTCTTAACATATCATTCAAAATCTATTTTACTCTTGGTTTGGCCTCCCATTTGTGGGCAGAATGCTATGCTAAAGAATAACTCGGTTCCCATAAGATCGTGCAAGCTTTCCGAAAACCATGAGGTAAATTGAGAATCTCGATCGGAAGTTATCGTCTTTAGCATGTCATGCAAATGGATGATATTGTTCATGTAGAGCTCAATGAGCTTAGCTCCATAATATGTGGTGCTCACTACAATGAAATTGGACACTTTAGTCAAGCAGTCGACAATAACCCATATCAAGTCATGCCCGTTTTGGGTCTTCGGCAAGTTGGTAATGAAATCCATACCGATGTCATGTCACTCAAAAACCTTCAAAGTTTGGAGCAATTCCACTGGATGCTGATGCTCCACCTTGATTCTTTGGCATACATCGCAAATGGCAACATGTGCGGCGATGTCCATCTTCATATTGGGCCACCAAAATAATTTTTAGAGATCCTGATACATCTTTGTACTCCCAGGATAGCTTCTCTAAGGATTAGCTCCTTGATTCATGGTTATATGGGACATACGACTAATGTCTATGCATAACCATTCCACTCGCAATTTTGGTGAACTCTGATTTCTCATTGTTTTCCATGTCACGCTTGATTTTGGCAATCGCTTGATCTTCAAATTGAGCATCTTTGATATGAGATTTGAGGGTACGTTGCAACACTAGGGTAGCAAGGAAACCCTCCTCAATCTCCTCTAGGTTGAGGCTCTAAAACTCTTCATGTGATGTCGGTAGCTGGCTTCAATCAATACATCGATGAAGTGAAGCTTCTGACTAAGAGCATCAGCTACAATGTTGGCTTTACCAGGGTGGTAATGGATGCCAAGATCATAGTTTTGATCAATTCAAGCCACCTTCTTTACCTTAGGTTCATAACTGGTTGTGTGAAGAAACGCTTCAAGTTTTTGTGATCGGCATAAAGTTCACACCGATTACCGATGAGATAGTGTCTCTAGATCTTGAGAGCACGAACCATAGCTACCAATTCCAAGACATGAGTTAGATAATATAATTCACCTCATAAGGTTGTAACTGACGTGATACATAAGCCAAAACTTTGCCTTCTTACATCAACACACAACCAAGGCCGTGACGAGATGCATCGCAATACACAAAAAAACTTTTGTGCATATCGGGCAATACAACACTAGGCTATTGTGAGCCTCTTCTTCAGTTCTTGACAGCTTTGTTCTTAGGCCGTTGACCACTCAAATTTCTTCTTTTTCTTCAAAATTTGGTTCATTCGTCTTAAAATTTTAGAAAAGTTCTCGATGAACCGGCGATAATACCTGGCTAGATCGAGAAAAGTCTAGACTTCAGGAATGGTGCAGGGCTGACTCCAAGCTAGCACATCATGAACTTTGATAGGATCCACAACAACACCTCCTAAGTAAATAATATAGCCTAGAAAATCATCTTCCTTTAGCCAAAACTCACACTTACTGAATTTTGCGTATAGTTGATGCTCCTGATGTTTCTCAAGTACCACATGCAAGTGTTGCTCGTGCTCTTCTGCATTCTTAGAATAGATGAGAATATCATCAATGAAGACCATCATGACCTTATCCAATACTCCATAAAAATCTTAATCATAACATTCATGAAGCTAGCGGGAGCATTGGTAAGTCCGAATGATATTATGATGTACTCATACAAACTATAACAGGTGATGAATGCAGTCTTTGGAATATCCTCTAGCTTGATCTTGAGTTGGAAATATCTAAGCCTCAGATGAATCTTGGAGAAAACACATGTACCATTCATTTGATCAAACAAATCATCAATCTATGGGAGAGGATATTTGTTCTTGATGGTGACTTCATTTAAGGACAAATAGTCAACTCAGACTATCGTCTTTCTTCTTCACGAACAGCACGGGCTTCCCAATGATGATGAGTTAGGATGGATAAATCCTTTGTCCAACTAATCCTTGAGTGTTGCTTCAATTCAACCAACTCATCTAGGGTATGCAATATGGTCTTTTAGAAATAGGTTTTATCTCGGTCAGCAAATCAATGACAAATTCCATGACATGGGCTGGCAGCATTCCCGGCAATTCATCCAAAAATACGCCAGGATACTTGCACACCACATGCACTTGACAAAGCTCTAGAACTAAGAGAGAATTAAGAGTGGGCAGCCATGAGGGCATGCTATGAGCAGAGGAGAAAACAACTTGCTTTCCACTGGAATTGACAAGAGAAGTGGTTTAATTGGCACAATCGATGAACCTTTATGTTTGGATAACCAATCCATCCCAAGAATTACATCAAACCTAAGTGTATCTATCATGATAAAATTATCTTCAAATTCTACTCTATTGGTCATCACCTTAACTCCTAAGAAATAATGCTTTGTTTTATAACCGACTTGAGTGAATGAACTAGCATGACGTTCTCTAAGAGTGTGGTTTTTATGTTCTATTGCATGGTAACCTTCTTAGATATGAATGTATGAGAAGCTCTAAAATCAAATAAGACCAATGTAGGTGTTGAGTGTATAAGGAACGTACCCAACACTACATCGGGTGCTTTGTTGGTCTTCTCGGCGGTCGTATGGTTGAGACGACTGCGCCTGAAGCCTTGATTCAGCTTGGAAGCTTTGCTGCCCTCCCTGACCTCATGCAAGGTCTTGGGGGGCTTGGCTAGACACCACTATGCAGCAAAATGAGGGCACCCTAGTGCCGACGTCGGGCCTGAGTAATGGTGCCTTGGAGATGATCTGTGGAACACTACAATAGAAGATAGCGGACTTGTGGATGGCCATGCGTGAGATGCAGGAGGCACAGTGCCAGCAAACCCATTTCATCATCATGACAGAGGTAGCCATGGAAAGCACAGAGAGTTTGGAGCCACCGCTAGCACCCATGGCCCCCCTCAGCTAGTGGACTCTGATTCCCCCTTAGTGTAGGCCTGCAGCGGTTGTAAGATCGAGAAAGCCGACTAGAGGGGGTGAATAATCGTTTATAAAAATTTTCTTCTCTAATTGATTCTATTTAAGCTATTTGGCTAAAACCAAGATTATAATGCGGAAGCTTAAATCAAATTGGCTTTAGCACAAACAAAGCCTAAATCAACTAAGTTTACCTAAGTATACCAGTAACCTAAGTCTATGTCAAAGGTTTGTAATCCTGGGATGACAAGTAATCAATTTAACTCTATGAATGTAAATTGCTTGAAAGTAAATTGAGTACAAGAAAACAAACCACAAAGACAGTATCTTTTACCGTGGTGTTCGGAGACTTGCTGATCTCCCTAGTCCACGTTGAGGTTAGCCCAAACAAATTGGACCGGCTCCATGAATTAAGTCAAAACACCTCAATCCACTAGTGATAGCTCTTTCCTGCCCTAGATAGGTGAGTTCCAACCTTCACAACTTCATCAGGTCTTCTCACAACCTTCTTTGAGAAGATCATAGCACACGATGCCTCCAATAGTCTAGGAGTTGGCAAACTCCAAGAGTAATACGTTAAGCCCCTCGCTTGACTCTCACCACATGCAACGAATGTACAAGCTCAAATGGACACTAAGTCTAACTCTAGATGCAACACATGCACTCTAGATCACTCTCCTTACTTACAAGGTACAACACATGCACAATTGAGAAGAGAGGCTCACACTAGCTCAAGAGAGTTCAGCAACAACATCTCCAACCGACCACAAGGGGATATTTATACCCCACACAAGAAAACTAGCTATTGGAACCAAATCTATGAAAAATCAGGATTATCAGAAGTACCGGCGACAAAACTACAATGGTAAAAAAACTAGCCGTTAGAAGCAAAGGACCAATCGAATCCGGTAGTTCCGTAGTACAATTTTTGGTAGTTCCAATCATCGGAAATACCGCTCCCACATGCAAAACTACTACTCTCGCGGGGAGGAGAAGAACACCACACAGGTACATCTCTAGAAAAAACGTACTACTGCATGAGCTGGACGTTCCACAAATCAGAGGTATCGCTCACTGATCGAACCCCTCACACAGAGCTGGTAGTACCGCTCACTGATTGGACTGCTCACATAGAGCCGATCGACTGCTCACACAGAGCCGGTCGAAAGTACAGATCATTGACTACACTGGTCCTTGACCACTTAGGTCTCTGACCACATTGTCCAGATCGACCACATAAGTTTTCGACAACGCTAGTCTCTGACCACATTGGTTTTAACTACTTACGTCTTGACCATGTCAACCATGTCGGTCTTTGATCACATTGATTTTTGACTACTCCGTCAATCATCGACTGTGTTGTATTAATCACATTAGTTCGACCATATTGGTTTCAACCACATAAGTCTCGACACCTCAGCTCCGATCACGTCGGTTCAACCACATTAGCATCGATGACACATATCTCAACCACGTCGGTTTTGACCACGCTGGTTTTGATCACATAGATCTTCGACCATGTCGGTTCGACCACGCTAGTTTCAATCACACAAATCGTCGACCATGTCGATTCTGACCATGCTGGTTTCGATCACACAGATCATCAACCACATTGATTCCAACCACGCTGGTTCGACCATGCTGGTTTCGGTTACATAGATCTTCGACTACACAGGTCTTTGACCATATTGGTTCGACTAAGTTGACTCTCGACCACGAAGGTCTTCGACCACCAACACACATGGTAGTTTCATAATTACAACACCAGTAGTTCTGATCAGCGGTAGTACCGTAGACTACACTGCGATAGTTCTAATTTCCCGAAGAAATGCAGATGCTTTAGCAGATTTTGCAAAACACATTTGCAAACAACAGTATCTTGCACATAAGGATCAAACTTGCAAAACACATTTGCACACTTTTAGAATCATGACATAAGGATTATATATATATATGAGTTTCAACCATTTGCAAAACACATTTGCAAATATAAGCCTCATACTACAAAGAATGGAAACATGGACTTCAAACACTTGAGCTTCAACTATTTGCAAAATAAATTCACAAATACAAGCCTCATGACAAGGAGAGCTAGAGCAAGTGAGGTTGAGCTATCAACACATGATGAGACTCAAACTACTAGACACAACCGCTCTTAATAGCACGGCAACCTATACTAGTAACCCGGTCTTCTAACCAAACACCAAAACCGCTAAAAGACTAAGAACACATCCTTAGTCCTAGCTAGTCATACATTTGCCTTGAGCATCCTCTTGAAGTTTAATGACGCACATCATCACTTCAAGTCCGAGTTATCATCTTGACATGCATCAACCCATGATGCATCCTTCACTTGAACTCCATCAACATATGATGGGTCTTCACTTGACTTGATGATCAACACATGATCATCTCCTCTTGAACATGCATCAACTCATGATGCATATTCTTCTTGATAGTCTTCAACGCATGAAGTCATCTTCTATCACACATCTTGAATTGATGATCTTCAACACAGTTATCCCAAGTCATCCTCATTTGTGGAACCTAACTTATTCATCTAACTCATGAAAAATGTTAGTCTACAAACCAATTGCCATCAATTACCAAACTTTGCCAATAACACATAATGTAGGGACTAGATTTTATAATATTCCCTCTTTTTTGGTAATTCATGACAATCTCAACAAATAATGAGATAAAGATTGTATTTGCAAGGATACAACATGTACACAACACTTATATACTCTAATATAAGTGAGAGACCATGTGGAGGTATCTCCATGTTTGTGATGAGTAATTGACGCTTTAGTTAGAGAGTTTGAGTTTGTTTTGGGTATTTCATGCTTGAGTACATTTCACTAATGCTAATGTTGATTATGCTATTTCGAACGGTGCTATGTGACGGTTTGCTTGTCTGTGTGGCTGCAGGACTTCGGAGCTAGGTCATGGTGAGGTGTGGGAGTACCGGGACTAGGTACAGGAGGTGTTGAGGTCCAGACGGTTGGAGACGCCGAAGATGATTGAGGCTGCTAAGGTGGTTGCAAGTCGGGAGACGAGGAGCTGGAGCTACCGGAGGTGGACACGACGGGCAACGGCGAGGAGGACCGGGACTAGGCTCAGGAAGGAGCTAAGGTCCAGACGGTCAGAATGCCGGGTGCGGTTGTGTACAGCGGAGCGGACCGGGACTAGACTCAGGGAGGAGTCGAGGTCTAGTCGGTCGGAGGCAAGGTGCGGTCGTGCGAAAAGAGGAAGCTTCCAGGAAGGTGCAGTAGGGGCATTTCAGTAAAATATGCAAGGCTGCAAAATGGAAGCGGATTCGGTTGAAGATAACGGGTTGGAGACTCGTTAGTGGATGGCTATAGAGAGGGTTTAGGGTTTGGAGTTGAAATCCTGGTTCCCTCCTTTTTCATGTAGAGGCTGTTGACTTTTTGCCTCATTTGGGTGTGAGGCATGGAGTGGAAGCTAGCTGACACTTCTTGATTTTCTTCTTGTGGCTGAGCCTGGAGCCTTAAGAATGGGAGTTGGCAGTGCAAGTGAGTTCAGGCAAGCAGTGGTGTGTATGAGAGCTGAGTGTGCATGTTCATCTCAGTGAGTTGGGTGTGTGTCTCAGGATGTGAACCATGTAGTGAGATGGTTGTAATCCGTGTGTAATCATTCATCTCTGTGATTCAATATGAAAAGTCCTGAGTTTGAGCTATTATGATTTCCTTGCATTTCTTAGTGTTTTTTTGCTTCAGGACTGCATTCTGTTTCTCTCTGGTTTGGGTTTGATTCTTGGGTTGAATAGCTATGGAATTCTTATGCTCTGAACTGGGGGATCTTCATCAAAGCCATTTGGCTAGTTTGCCCCTAAGAGCAATCTTTCCTAGCCATGGTCTTTCCTAGAATTCCTTGTCCAAGATTTCCTCTGTTTCAAAGTGCCTAGGATTTGAAGGCAGGGCACTGTGATGTCTTTTGATTTCCCTTCAAAAGGATGTGCCTAGATGTGAGTTTTCAAGTCCTGAGGTCATTGCTTAGCTGAATTCAAAGTCTCATAAGCAAAAGATTCAAGATTGGCAAGCAATTTGGGAATCAGTCTCATTCTCTGTTAGTTTTCATATTTCTGCTCAGGTTTTGGTTTCTTGCTCTTTTGGTATGCGTTCTTTTGTTCCTGAGGACTAGCAACTATTTAGATTGAAGTCTTGCTCCTTTGGCCTGGGAAGAACAGCAGCATTTCATCAAATTTCCCTGGGCTCTGCATTTTCAGTATTTACTGTGCAGTCGAGTTGCAGCCGGCTGCTTTGCTCTGTTTTCAGGGGGCCGGTCAGACCTCTAGGGTTTGCCCTGGTCAAACTGGTATGTGCATGGCGGTTAGACTGGCCACTACATGGCGGTCAGACCGGTGGCCCTCAGGTAGTCAGACCGGCCACTGACCAGCGGTCAGACCGGTGTGGCTCAGGCGGTCAGACCGCTTCCACTATAGCGGTCAGACCGGCCCCTGGTTGCTGCTCTCTAATGTGTTTTATTTGCTCTGTCTCGCTTTAGCTTCTCTTCTGTGTTCTTTCTCCAGTAAGCTTTCATACTCCTTGCTTCATAGCTCTCGTAGCTATCGGAGAAGAAGTATGTGGATACTTCGGGGCGATTTTTGAAGGCACCATTCACCCCCTTTGTTGCCATTTCTGATCCTACAATAAGCTTTCAAATTAAAACTTACTTATCCAATTGTCATTAATCATCCAACCATTGGCACATAATGGAGAAGTTAGATGACAACCCGATTGCAAATGAGTACGTATGAACTACACAAGCTATATATACTCAAAGGATTGTTTCAAAGTAAAGATCCTAAATATGTGTATTAATCATCCACCACCGGTTACTTCCTTCGTCGACATCGCCCCTCTGCAGGTTTCTACTACCGTACATTCTCCTTCACCTACACTTCAGGTAGTTTGGAAACTCTTCCCTGACCACCTTAGGTTTGATTTCCTTGGCCCTGACGAGACATACTCTATTACTGATTGTGCTCATCTCACTTATAGTCCTCATGATGTACTTTATCGATATGCCTACGTGATTGGATATTCTTTTAATGACTTAGAGGGTGTCGACCCTATCACACATACTTGCCATATCTTTGAGGTTGTTTGTAGGGTTACGCTTGTGTACCATCGACTGCGAGTGGACTTGGCTCGAGTCGATATTCCTTGGGATCCAGGTTGATTTTGAGGCATGCTGTTTCATGAGGAGGGCGGATATGTGCCTTTTCCATGTCCCGTCCTTGGCCCTCCTCCCGCTACACCCAAATGAGCATCTCTTTTTCCTTTTATTTTCGTTTTGTTTGTTAGTTTCTCCTCTTTTCTTTCTTTTTTTTATTTCAGGTCCCGTGCTAGATCTTCATCCTTGTACGTGTGAGAAGCCATGGGATGATTTATCTACTTTCACTGCATCATATACGCCCGGTGAGCTGTTTCTTACCCCTTTAAGCACATTCTTGACTCATTGATCAATTTAAGCTTGGGGGAGGACTTGTATGTGTATGGATGATGTTCTAGCATGTTTGTATTATATTTGTGAGCATTTGAGCTTATTGTCGTGTAGTTGATGATATATGGTCATTCTTATGTTTCATATTATGCTTATGTTGATGACATATGGCTTTTACTGCTGCTCTCATGTTATGCTTGATTGTATATTTTGGCCATGTGAGCCCATGCCATGATTAATCAAGAAAGGTCATGCCGAAATTTTCTTAATTGAGCTATATTGTCACTAGTTTCCTTGCATGTCTTAAGTCACTTGGCGTCATATTGAAGAGCTTGAGTTTTGTTTATTATCCTTGATGTGCTTAGAAACCCTGTGATCCTATAGCATTTGATTCATTGCAAGTTACGCATGTGTTTGAACCATTTGCGGATTGAATTGGTTCTAGTCATCGCCTCTTGAATGATTATATCTTAGTTTCATGCTTTGGCATATGTTATTTTAGATATTGATACTTTACTTTATTTAAAATTTGTGAAAGGGGTAGTCCTATCTTGAGCCAATAACATGGTTGATTTATCTAGGTATCCATGTCTCGGGACACGTGTTACTTAGCATTAATGAAAACCGGTTAAAAATGCTTAATCATAAAAAAGCAAAAGAAGAAGAAAAGAAAATTTTGTGATGAAATGTGTGAGTGTGTGGAATAAATGACTATGTCACATTGGTTCGAAAATGTGTTGAATAAGTGGCAAAGTTTTGCCCAAGTGAAGTGTGAGTGTGAATAAGCGGAAAAGTTTGCCCAAGAATTTGAATAAGTGGCACAAGTGCCCATTGTGTTTTAAATTTGCTAAAAATCAACAAAAATTAGGTATCATGGCTCAAGTGTGGGCTTTTTCATAAATATCATGCAAGTATTAGTCTCTTTGTCTCAAATAGCAAATGCCTTAGCATGACCCTTTGATATGCTTATTCTTGATATTATACCTAGTTCCGATGCTTTACAATTTCGGTTGGATTCATGTGATCACTTAGTGCATTTCGACACTTGTGTGCAACTTGATTTGGTCAAATACTATAGTTATCACTTTGGTATCTTTGCTTGAATGTTTTATTCTCATCTTGGATGGTCCTCAAAACTCAAGTTAGATAATCTCATTTCACCTTATTGTATGCCACTTGACTTATTACATGCATTTAACTAGTCTTTTACCATAATGACTTATCGTCCGGGTTTGATAATATCATGCCATTTACTTGAGGACAAGTAAACGTTTAAAGCTTGGGGGTATGATATGCGTCATTTTTACATATTTTTACTTGTCATTTTACCCTCATATTTTCATATTTTGGAACCATTTATCATCATTTACATGCTTTTCTACAATTAATTGCTCAGTTTGGATCATTTTACATTTTTTGTGCTTTTCCGCAGGCCAGTGCGATTAAGATGCATAAAACGACAAATCTGGACTTTCAAGACTGCTCCGTACAAATGTACGCATCGTCACGGATGCGTAGGATCAAACCGCGATGAAATCGGAGTTTCCAAGGGCCAGAATAGAAGAAATGAAATGGGGGAGGACCTATTCACAATTCCTAAAAACCTGGAGGGCCAAATCGCAAAATGCCAAAATCTCCAATCCACTAAAAACCCTAGCCGCAATCCTGTTCTCACGGAGCCTGGCACTTCTTCTCCCTTGGCCCCCGCGTGCTTTCCTCCCCCCTTCTCTAGCTTCGGCCGGCGGCGAGGCCAGGCCGGCTCGCCACCGCGCCACCAAACCCCACCGCCGTCCTCACCTGCCCACTCCATCGCGCCGCTCCCCACCGCTCCTCCATCCCCAGATCCACCGGCCACCGCCCCATTTCCAATCTGAGCCTGACGTGCCATTACATCTCAGCCGTCTGCCTTCTCCGCCTCCCATCGCCGCCTCCTATCTCGGCCACCGCTTCTCCCTTACCTCGCCTCGGCGCCAGCCGCACCACTTCTTTCTCCAGATCCACCAAGCGTGCCTCCCTTCTCCGCCTTCTTCGCCCGCCGCTCCTTCTTCTCCACCCGTGCGCCGCCATCCTTTTCCTCTCCTTTGTAGACCCACATCACCGCCAACTCCACCGCCGGCCGCCCCCACTGCTTCTCCGGTGCGCATGGCATTCTCTTCTTCCTTTGCCCCCGTGTGCTTCACCTACTACCCGTCCTTCTCCTTTCCTCTGCCGCTCCACCGAATTGCCACCTCCTTCCTCTGCATCGCCACCCCAGCGCCGGCTGCATCATTCCCAACCGATGACGACTTCTTCCTCTGCCTCAACTTCACTGAGACCACCGCCCCGACTACCTCTTCTCCGACGTGTACTCCTCCGCCGGCTGCATCGTCCTCGACGCCGGCGACTTCTTCAACCTCTTCACTACCGCCGCCGGCCACCACTTCATCGACAACACCGCCGACATCATCACCTCCTCAGCTGCCCTCTGCTACTTCAACATCCTTCGGTTGAATCCATTCCCCCATCTCCATTTACTGTTCTCATTTTTGCCTGTTGATTTGTGATCTATGTTTGTGAGATGTGAACTCTGATGTATGCACTGTGCTATGTGAATGTGATCAGTAGAGATGATATTGTGCCCTGTTCTGTTATTGTGATATATGTGGATGAGAATTGTTATCTTTTTAATATGCTAGTTTGTGTTGTTCAAATTTAGTAGTGTTATGTTCTTAGTTTGTGTGGTCATCTGTTATCTCATTGTTTGTTAAATGCCATTGTCAGTAGTAGTTTTATGTGTTTGTCATGTCCTGTGCGGATTAGCTAGCCGGTGACTGTCTCCCTTCCCCTTGCTGTCTCGACCCACCTAGTGCTTCTAGTCCTTCCTTATGCTTCTTGACCTCCCTCTTTTCTTCTATCTCGCGGTCGGTCGGTAGTTAAGTCATGCGTGCGTTTGTAGTTTTGTGTTGTCGTGTGCCGTCATTGTCTAGTTAGCCGTCGACCATTTTCTCCCTCGTTCTCTCTCGACTCCCTCCGTGCTTCTAAACTCCCCCAGTGCTTCTCGGCTCTCTTTCTCTTTCTGTCTCGCGGTTGGTAGTTAGTTAGATCATCGGTCAGTAATCGTGTTCGTTCGTGTAGTCAGTCGTCGTGTCGTTCGTTCGGTCGTACGACATCCATTCGTACGGTCGTTTGTCCCGTTGTCCTTTATTCGTTCGTTTGTTTAGTCGTTCGTCGTTTTGTCTGTGCGAGTTAGAGTTCATTCGATAGTTCGCTCGTTTGGCTATTTTGGTAGTCATTGTAGGTTTGGTTTTCCCCCCGTTTTGATTGATCTAGCTTTAGCTGAGCACCGCTAGCCCCAGTCTAGTCCCTGTGGAGAACACGACACTCACCGCTATTTCAGTGGCAACCCGTGCACTTGCGGGTGTGCTATTTTTGCACGATCAACGGTGCGCTTGGTTGGAGGATTTGAAGATGCCCACGATGGAGAGCTACAAGGGCGACAATGACCCCCGTAAATTCCTACACATCTACAAATGGTCATCAAAGCCACGGGATGAGACGACTCAATGAAGGCAAAGGGACTGTCACTCACCCTGTAGGGGGTTGCACAATCCTGGTTCTTCACGATTGCCCCTGGCTCTATGTACACGTGGAAGCTGGTCCGCGACCTCATGCACAACAACTTCTAAGGCAACTACACGGAGTGGATCAATGCTGACCAGCTCTTCGTGATAAGGCAAACCCCCTAGGGAGACGCTGCAAGAGTACTACAGGCACTTCGTGAAAGTTAGATGGCAAATCAAAGATGTCGATGAGATGATGATCATTAATGCCTTCATCTGAGGCCTTCCAAGAGGGCCCCTCATAGAATACAACACCTGAAAGCCTATAAAAATTGTGGCCAAGCTCTTTGATAAAATGAAAGAATACCCCAAGGTAAAAAGGATGCGGTGAGACATGAAGTCGATGTTGCAAGGCCTGTCGCTGAGGGCAAGTTTGTCCCCTCATCCCAGAGAGAAGGCACGACCCAAAAACAACGAAAGGGGCCCCAAACAGGGAAGTGACAAGGTCCCTACACCTGGGGCGGGGGCCATTGATGTGGAAGGTGGCAAGCCCAGGGGCATGGTGTGAGGTGCACAGAAAGGGACAACACATGATGTGCGAGTGCCCCACCATCATAGCGCTCCGTGAAAGCGTAGCTAGAGATTGCATTCAAGGCATGGGAACACCAATGGTGGCGCACGTATAGCAGCCTCCAGAGACATATCCCACCCGAACCCCCAAGCATGCTACAAATAGAGGCCGCTGATGTAGGACCCCACCATAGTTGCCTTCCCTCAAGTTCCCTTCTAAGAGGTAATGGAGGGCCTATGCTCACCAGATACACCACATTGCAGCATACCCAGCAAAGGTGCTCTCAGTGTGGGCCTAATCTGACATCACATTCACAATGGAGGATGCCTCAGGAGTAGACTTCCCTACCAAGACTTGGTGGTCACGGCCAACATTACGGGGTGCGAAGCGAGGCGGATCTTGGTGGACAGGGGGCAGCTCTGCGGACCTCTTATTCGGCGGTGTCTTCGACTGGATAGGCATCCCACAAGGTAGGCTTTAGCCGCCTGGGATCCTATTATAAGGCTTTGGTGGAAGCCCAATTAATGCATTGGGCCAAGTGGAGCTCAAAGTAGCCTTCGGCATGGGCAAGCACGCTAGGGTGGAGGTGATTAACTTCGATGTCACCGATCTTTATGAAAATTTTTGAAATTATATTTTATAATAAAATAAGTGCTTAGGGTGAACCAGTTCTATTCTATATATGGTCACGTCTTAGAGTCATCACGGCTCTAATACTATCTCTGCCAGACCCCGAAACAATGCCTTCAGATCCTCTATGTTAATCGCACTAGTTCAGGATCAGCTAGTGCACACAGTGATAATAAGGGTACATATCATGCACAATAACAAACCTTTATTAAACAAAGAGTATGACCTTATAGCCAGGGTTTACATCAATATTGCTCATTGGCTAAATATTAAAGGCAATAACAGTGGAAACAAGTAGTAAAAAGATGAAGCCAAAAGCTTGCCTACAGGCAAACGACAGTAAGATGCGGTCTACTCGTCTTGATCCTCACCGTAGTCAAAGTCATCCTCCTCTGAGAAACAGAATTAAGCAAGGATGAGCACATAGAATGTACTCTGCAAGTTACACGGAAAATGCAACAATAATGCAAGGCTGACAAGTGAAGGCATATAGGGTTAATTGAGCATAAATTAGCATTAAAAGAAAAATAGTAAATAGATAGAAAATTGTAGAATTTAATATAATAAGTAAAGGAAATAATTTAAACAAATTAATACCGTTAGTGCAGGCATTGACCTAACACCAACCTAACCATGGGCATCCCACCCAGACCATCTTTCTCTAGAAAGATTCCAATATTTTCATGTAAAGCAGTTTTTTTACAAAGCAAAGTCTAATACTTAGCATATCCATGATTGTGGGCACAGCTATCTAAGATAGTTTACACACTCTCTAGATATGGTACAACTTTGCCCACAAAATAAGATCAACTCATATCGCCACACGATAAGCACACTTCCTTAGGTGTGCGGTGGAGAGATCATGACAAGGCCTTTACAGTGCAATGTTGTCAACATAGCCACGCCTCCACTAAAGTTTTATCTTAATAAGAAATCCACCAGATCGGGGCCCCCTCTTGTGCCATGTAAGACTTTTCGTGGCTTAGCCATGCTCACATTTAGCTAATAGCAAGACTCAGGTTGGGATCCACAAATTAGTTAGCTAGGACAATTTCATACCAGCCTTATGATAGTACAATAGAATTTTATAGTAGTAACTCATAATCCGGTCCTTTATTGACTTAGGCAAACTTACCACATACCCCTTGTGCCTAGCACCCACATTTAGCCACCGAGCAGTAACGTATGCTAGCTAACACCCACCACCTAACCATTTGCCCACATCTAAACCATGTTTTATATTTTTTGTTGTCAAATATTTCATAGTCCTTCTTGACTCATCAAAGTCAAAATACATTTTAAAACTCATCATTTTATGTAAAAATGTTATCCCAATACTAAAGTTATTTCTAAGCATAGCTAAGAAGTTCTACAAAATATTCTAGCTAATGCTAGTGTACTAATTAGAGTTTTATTCTAGGGTGACAAGGTACAAGGATTTGCAATGTCAAAGGTGTCATAACAAGTCGGTATTAACCAGGTATTGAAAACTGGAATTCAAATACATTGAATAAACATATGCAAGAAGAATAATTTAAAAAATATATAATTTTATTTATAAACTAGGATCAATATGGTCAAGGTGTGTAACTTACCTTGCTCCGTGGACTGGTGAGTATCGTGGAAGTAAAATTCTTCAGAATCGTCGCAAGCTACACATGATTGATAAGATAAACTCAAATAAAATTCAAATAAACCCCAAAAATTCAAAAGGATGGTAGAAATGGATATATTGGAATTTTTTATAAATTTAGAATTTTAAATAGGCTCAATAAGAGCTAGGATAAAGGAGAACGAGTTCCTGGAAGTTTGAATTCTAAATAAATGAATTAAAACTAATTTCTAGAATTATTTTTCTAAAGAAAAAGATGATTACTATGTCAGCAAGGAATTTATATTTTTGGCGGCCACATCGGCTGCCATGTTCCTTTGACATGCTAACATGGCTTGGTCACCAGTAGTGGCGCTTGGGAACCGAAGCTTGCCAGCATTTCAATGGACAACGGCAGTTGGTGAGGGGCACAAATTGGAAAGAAGGGCATGGGAATAGAATGGTGCACATAGGTTTTACCGGAGAGGGGCGGAGGGTAGTCGGCGACGTGAAGGGCAGCGGCATTGCTCGGGTCTTCGGCGAGGAGGTGGTTCCAGCGTTGCCCAAGCTCAGTGAAGGGGTAAGTGAGGACAAAGAGGGCTTCACAAAGCCTTGGGTGGAATCGGCAATGCGTGAGGAGGCCCGAAGTGGCATGAACCAATCATCGGAGTTTGCTGAGGCTCGGTAGAGGGGTAAAGACAGTGCCGAGGTTCCGCAGGGCTCAGGGGTGCGAATTGGGAGAGGGGAAAGGTGGTGCGACTTGAAGTGATGCTGAGAGCGGCTTTTATAGGCCAAGGGGAGGTGCACATTAGCGGGAATTTCTCGTTGGACTCATTGGGTGGCGTGATTCTAGGTGATGGTTGGGGGCATAAGGCGCATGGGAGAGCTTCCGTTGTGGGATTCCCGCAATGCGAAAATGGGCGTGGCTTATCCCTTGGCACGTATGGTGCAAAATTGCAGGAGCAAAAGATTCAGCAGCGGTGTTGGGGAAGAGAGAAGGGAGGGAAGGGAGTAGGAAGAAAGGAGGTGGGCCCCAACTGTCGATGGGAGAGAGGAGGGGAAGAGAGATGGTGACACATGGATGAGGGGGAAGATCCGGCCATCGCGCAAAGAGAAGGACGGAAGGGGCACAGGCGCGGTGATACTACCACGTGGCGGTAGGGAGGGCATCCGGGCTGGTCACGTGTCGGCCCGAGAGCGAGGGAAGGATTTTAAATTAAATCAGAATTTTTAGAAAAGCTAGAATCTTCAAATAAGCTTAGAAAATAGAAAAAAATCATAAAATTTTACAAAAAAATCTACAATTAACTAGGAACTCAGCAAAAATAAAATCAAGCCAATTTGGATGCAAACAAACACAAGTTCTACTGGATCTCTCTCTAGGCTACAATAGAAGAAAAGAAAAGAAAATCTAGAAAAAATCCAATTAAATAAAACTAGAAATTATGATGTCATAGCAACGGCGAGTGAAAATGGTGGAATTGGAGATGAACAAGATGGAATGCGGTGAGAAAATGCTGAGAGGCAAACCAGCAAGCTGTCGTAATACCAACGGGACAGGGTCACTACTACAAAAAGGGTCATCACAGACAGTTCAGAACAGTCATCATAGATGGTTTTCTAAACCGTCTGAATTTATGGGTCAGTGATAATTGGAGGTTATCACAGACGGTTGGTGAGCCATATGTGATAATCACAACTCAGACGGTTTGTAACTAAAACCGTCTGTGAAGAATACTATCACAAATGGCTTAAATCAAAAACCGTCTATGATACTCACACATCACAGACGGTTCTAGCTACCAACCGTCTATAATGGATGAGTATCACAGACGGTTGGTAGCTAGAACCGTCTATGATATTTTTTTTTTCATCACAGACGTTTGGTAGATAGAATAGTTTGTGATGTGCTAGTATCACAGACGGTTTTTGGTTTGAGCCATTTGTGATAATCCTTCACAGATAGTTTATATCACAAAATCGTCTGTGATAGTTCATTCTATACCTACTTATTTTCTTTTTTCAGCTAACCTTAGGAAATGCTAACTATGCCATCTGAAAACAAGCAAATATAGTAAGAAACACAGTACACATTCCATTTTTATTAAGATTAGAGCCTACTATTACAATATCCCAAAACGACGAGCAGGTTACCCATCTAGCTAACACAACAAGAACAGAGAAAAAGCAAAGATTCTCTATGCCTAGGCCTTCTCCCCCCTGATGCAGCGCACGAGCTGGATGTCTTTGACACCCACCATCATCAGTGTTGATTGAGCATCGCCTTGGTAGCCATTTGCTTCTGCGGTGTCTTCCCTCCTGTAGATTTGTGCGTCGTCTGCTTCGTGGGGGCTATTATGGTAAGGGGCAAGGAGGAGAACGGCAAGGAGACTGGTTTTGGGTGATTATTTATAGGGGAGGGAGAGGCGGGAGTGTGAAAATTTTTGGCGCGGGGATGGAGAGGTGTAGCTACGATCCGTGGGGTGAGAGTTGGTAGATTTCTATTGGCTAGGATTGGGCTGGGGAGGATTGACGGGCCCAGCGGTGTGATTATCACAGACGGTTCTACATACAAACCATCTGTGATACTCTCTATCACAAACAGTTGGTAGCTAGAATTGTCTATAATAAATGAATATCATAGACGGTTCTATATACCAATCGTCTGTGAATTAGAGCACAAGTTTTATATACCGGTGCAATATAAACAACTAGTCTCAAAAGATAAAATAGCAAAGTTTTATATGGCTTATATATACTCATTTGAAAGGTTTCGATGAGATCTACAACTTTTCAGTTGAAGCAAAATCCAAATTCCAAATGGAAGACCAAGAAAAAGGGCAAAAATAGAAATCAAAAACTTGTAACACAAATTTATGGCTAAAGATGGCCAATTTTGAGGGTCTTAGATGGTGAATAGTGCAAGTGGGTCATTTTTTTGGATCGGACTCATCATTAGCTTTCCAACGAGTACAAGAACGTCGAAAACGGACACCGTATGCAACAGTTATGCCCGTTTTACTAAAGATGTCTCGGAACGGAATCCTACTCGGAATCTGGCGGGAGATTATGAAATTTTGAAGGATTGTGAGGCGGGAAACATATCACAGACAATTTTTAATACAAGATGTCTATGATAACTTCATTATCACAGACGATTTTTAATACAAACCGCCTGTGAAGTATCACAGACGGTTCTTATCAAGAACCATCTGTGATGTCTGCTATTATCACAGACAGTTTGTATTAAAAACCGTCTGTGATAATGAAGTTAGCATAGATGATTTGTATTAAAAACCATCTGTGAAAATACCACAATCAGTTATTCGTATGAACCGTCTGTGATACTTGCAGCACAGACGGTTCCTGATGTAAGCGTCCAGTTTAGCCTCTTATGTATTAGTGGGTGCACCTTTTGAGGTGACGTGCATGCCTCAACCGATGTGATTGACCACGAGCCACATCCCCAAGGCAGGATTGCCACCATGTGTGTAGGGCTAATGGCTCATACTAAGGCCCAACACATGAGGTAGGTACGACATCCCAAGGGCGGGACACGTGGTAAAAACCATACCACGCACACCGAGCCTTGGAAAAGGGGTTCGAAAGAAGACATTGGCGGCACTTGGACTGACCTAACTGTGCAACCTCGGGGACCCACAGCACGAAGCCAGCCTAAGGCCCAAGCAGTGGAGCAGAAGAGAACTCCCGCCACGACAACATGTCCAACAACCGCAACGCCCAGACCTACAGCAGAGCTCATTGACCACGTCAATGATCACATCGGTGAGCTGAAGGGACAGAGGGGGCCAAAATGTGAACAACATGCTTTTCAGCCTACCTGTTATGAAGCCCTTGACCATGAGAGGCTACTATTAGGGAGTGGCCCCCAACTTAGCCTACTTGACCCACCAGAAGCAAGTCCAGGTGTACATGTACACAGAGGGTAGGCCTATGAGGGTCATGCTAAGAAAATGACATATTTGCCCCCCCCCCCCTACTTAGGATCCAAAGGGGAGAAAGAACATTGGTATAAGAAATAGACTTGAGTTAACATTGAATACAAAACACACGCTCTACAAAGAACAATTGGTATAAGAAATAGACTTGAGTTAAGATTGAATACAAAACACATGCTCTACACCTCTCCCACTCTCTTGAAGTTTAGGCTCTGAGTGCCCCTTCGAGCTTCCCGAAGCTCTAGTATTCCCTATTTGGTGTGTAACCACAACCATGCTCATCTATCACCATTCATAATTGGCTGATTCTCAAACTTCGAAAATAAAACGCACAATCATTTTTCTTGAGAGAACAGTGCTCAACCATTTATCTCGATCACTGCTTATAGAGTTTTTTTAGACTACTCATAGGAAAATTAATCATTTCATATTTAATCACACCATGAAAGATTATTTTCACAACAACAACAAAGTTTTTTGTCTCAAACAAGTTAAGTTAGGCTAGGAATAAAACCGTCTCAAGATCAAATAAACGAGAGCCTTGTAATAAAACTACAAGGCTAAAACAATAAGTCCTACATCCTGTCATCTGAACCGAGAGCCTAAAACACTATCCCTAAACCTTCTTCTTATGTCATGGTTTCGATACATAGATCGCTAACTTCCATGCAATCCTATCCAAAGCTAAGTTGTTGGGTACGTTCCATTCCCTCAAACCTCTTTTAACTGTTTCCTCCCATGTTAGTCTTAGTCGATCTCTACCTCTTCTTATATTTTTGGTATATCTTAAAATTTCACTACGTACCGATGCCTCAGAAGGTCTCCGTTGAAGATATCGAAACCATCTTAAGTGATATTAGATAAGTTTCTCTTTAATTGGTGCTATCACACCATATCGATCGTATCACGTATATCATAATTGTGATTCGATCACGTATGAAAGAGCATTTCCATTTACCAAAAATCTAAATGGAGGAGAGCCAGTATATAATATAAGTAACACGTATGCTTTGCTTTTTGTATCTTGTAGCTTTAGCTGTGCAACATGTATCATTGCTTTTTGCACTGGGATCAGATCACACTAGCCCAGCTTCACATGGATTCTGATAGAAGCTGTGTACTCTCTCTCTCTCTCTCTCTCTCTCTCTCTCTCTCTCTCTCTCTCTCTGTAGACAGTGCAGTGCATCGAGTATCTAGCTAGGCGAGGGGTGGAGTGGTTGGGCAAATAAAACTTTGCACCAAACCGGCGTTCTGATTGTGGCAAGCCTTACGGTGCAGGATCAGGTGCTGCCGACCTAAACTCGGCAAATCAACATTGACCACCCATTGCATCTCTCTCTCTCTCGATCTCTCCGCGAACGATTTTCATTGGGCAAGGAAAAAGTAATCAGGCTGGCTGGCTTTGTCCTAAAATCAGATGATAATGCGATATCTCTCGTTGTCCCTGACAAGTGACTGAATCTGTGACCGGTCATAGTACTACAAAAAAAAAGTTTATTGTGGCAAATTAACTATACATAACAAAAATACAGCTGTTTCAACACTAGCTAGGTTTACAAATTAAATAACCTTAATTTGTATGGTACTAATAATGTTGTAGACATGCTATGCTACCTTTGCTTAATGTAGATCACATCTCTTTAGCTCACTCATACTTCTAATAGGACAATGAAATGATGAGAGAGAGAGAGAGGATAGCAAAGATATAGCAAAGAAGAAAACTAACTATTACCATCAATGTGCAAGATAGCTGCAAATTGGCAGGTTAAACTCTTGAATTTTTGACACCATGCCTTTTGAAAGCTTCAAACAAGCATGGATGGAAAAATGTTCTCCTGCCAACCTAACAGCAGGAGCAAGCATGGCAAGCAGCTAGCAGTCAATGCTGTGCATTAGAAGCTAGTGAGAGAGAAAATTCCAAGGGGTTGCACTTGCATTGAGTAATGGGTATGGGATAGGAGTTGGAATTGCATTGCATGTGTATCTCAGAGCTAGCCATGTTTTTCTTGCTGCATGCATGTGAAATGCCAGGCAATTGGAACCTAACCATTTCGTTGCATTGCACATAGGAATGAACTGCCATGCATACAGGTAGAAGATGCATGGATGCATGTATAAAAACATAAATGAATTTGTGAGTTGAATACGAGCTGTACTCATAAGCTATATTGTGTTAAGGAAACAGTGTGATGCAGAGTAGTGTAGTTTTCTGTGCATGCATCTCTTCATGCAACTCCATTCATCCATCACAAGGAAATTAAAACAAGGGGAAGACAGGAGAATACTGAGAAGTTCCACGTACGCATGTCAAACTTGAACCAACATTCAGTTTTGTCAGAGTAATATTAGAGCCTCTTTGGGAGTAATTAGTATTATTGAACATGTGATAATTAAGGGACTAATACGTATGTAATGAATGTCTAATTTGTATATGTTAACAGAATTCTGGAGTTGGCATCTATATAACTATACTTTCCAAGTTTTACCAAAATTTTGCAAGAAAGATGACAAGTTGAGTTGAATTTTGCAGGAGTACATAAAGGAATGAGTTGCTTAATTAAGTTCATGGTTTGCTTACTTCCACTACTTCTGCACATCCACCAGTCCTTGCACATTCTTTGGCAATGCGTAGAGGTAATTATCCTGTATAAATGACACAAAATTGTACAGATAAAAGGAGAGGCCATCAATAAATGCTTTAAGAATATATAAAGATGTCTAAATAGCTATAAATGGGTAAGCAAGATAGCAAAGAAGACCACACTTCCTTGCCTTCCTGCCTTTCTTCCCTTGGCTCCTATTAATCCACTTTAACTGAAGAAAAGCAAAGGGGAGCTCCTTTCCTAGTCCAAGAAACAAAGGGGGGCGGGGGGGCTTCATACCAACCTGTTCTGAACAGCCATTTTAGTAGGTTATCTCCTTACATGCTAATATTCAGTTTTCTGCATCCGTAGCCTTGTTGTTCAGCTAGCTGCATTCTAGATAGATCTCGTTTGTATGTTCTCTCTTTGAGGAACCCTTGTCTATGCTAGCTTCAAGTTTCTTGCAGGAAAATACTATGGTGGCTTCTAGTTTGATGCTTCTTAGTTGAGATTGGAAATCATATCCTCTCTTTCTATATCTATGTATCTGGATGATTCTTTCCCAGTGATCTTGTTTTGTTTTGGAAGGTTTCAGTTTATTTGCTTCTTGAATTTTTCTATCTTTCTATCTAGCTAGATCTTTGATCTTGTGATGAGGAGAGGGGAGGCAGTAGCACTAGAACATGTATATCCAGCAGCTCAGCTTCTCACTCGATCGACCTGTGACGAATTTTCTTGGGTCAATTGTTCTTAGCTAGATATGTTAACAGCTAGTTAAGCACATCTATATAACTTTTCCTTGCTTTTTTAGGAGATAAACATGATTCTTCGGATTTAGTTTGGTTCTTTTTTCCCTTTGAGGAAACTGTGTTTTTACATCTGATCGTTTGCTTTTTCTTGAACACATAAGGAGAAGCTCCTTGATTCGTCTTCCCATCTGGTGTTTTCGGCGTTCTTTGCTTCTTCCCTTGAATTATTTGGAGAGGAACATAACCTGAGACTTATGTTCTTGATACTAATTTTGTTAGATCTTATATATGTTTGTCTAATTCCTTTCTAAAGAAAAGCGAAAATTAAGCCTTTCATCTGTCAAATCATGGGATCGATCGCCCTTTCTGATATCCTCGTGTTTGGTCCATCTGTCAAAACATGGAAATTCCCCAACCCCTAAGTTAGCTGTTTCTTTTTCCTTTTTCGTAGACACATGCAAATCGATGAACTGGTTTATTAGATCGATCGTAGTGTGCTGTAAATAACAAAGAGATCTTTCGTACTATCTTCTTTATCAAACCTCTCATGCAAAATTTTGCTGACCTTTTTATCTTCCACTTTGGTTCAGTTGAGACCAAGAAGTGATGGGGAGGGGAAGAATTGAGATCAAGAGGATCGAGAACACGACAAGCCGCCAGGTCACCTTCTGCAAGCGCCGCAACGGGCTCCTCAAGAAGGCGTATGAGCTATCCGTCCTCTGCGACATCGAGGTGGCGCTCATCGTCTTCTCGAGCCGCGGCCGCCTCTATGAGTACTCCAACAACAGGTGTACATGTAGTATATACGTCTTGAACCTAGCTAGCTTGGTGGATATGTTTGTTTCCTTAGCATGTGATTTCATGCTCAACTCACCTCCTGTGTTTGTTGCCTTGCTCGTATGGCTACTGGTCCCTGAGTAAAAGTTTGCTGGTACTTTTGAGATGGATGCTTGAAAATATTTCAGAACAAGTGCTTCATTTTTAGGTGATGGTTTGCTTGCTTTTAGGTGAAAGAATTTTACTACTTGGTAGAGTTGGATAAGCTTGAAATTAACTATTTTGTTCGATATGTATCCATCAACATGTGTGTGGTCATATATGTTGAGAAGTCCTCCTGATTTTCTTTCATGGTCAGAAGGCTATCTTGCTTAAGATCGTTTATACTGCAATATATCATTCATTTTGCCAGACCAAGAACCTCTCAACAATAATTGTTGTTAAGAGTTGTCCAAAGCTCAATCTAATTGGACTTTTCGTATGTGCGAGCTAATAAAACTTGCTTACTTGTACTTCCTCCGAGTCATCATCCATTAAAGTCGTGCTAGTGTAAGCCTCTAGCTATAGTGTACCCTTGCCATCATGAACCATTTACAAATATGTGGAGGATAAGCAAAACCAGAAAGGAAAAGAAAATGAAGATAATCTTTTACCAACAGTTGATGCTTTTTGATTGATGAACTAAGTCTCCCATGTATTATTCATCTCTTATTTTGTCGAGTCGCCCTTGTCTTCATATCAATTAGATGAATTGGCTTGTTATATGTATGTTGTTTATGTATACACAATGCATGCATATTTGATTTTACCGTGCAGTTAATTAATATTTGACAAAAAAAATGCCTATTTTATTTCCTAGTTGGAAATCTGCAACATATCGTGCATTCCATCAAATAAGACGAAATTTGCTACATTTCTTCATAGTTTATGTCAATGCAAAATTGCAAATGCATTTGCAACCTCAATAATCTCTCTCCCATCTATGCATGCTTATGTCATCTTTTGTCATATGTATTCTCCATATCACCAGCAACAGCTAGCTAGCTCTAATGCTTTATAAGGCTTCGCTCCTTTTCTGATTAATTTCAGTTTTCTTCGCTAATCACTATTTATTAAACTAATAAATTATAACCAAAGTCATAAACTACAGCATAAAAGGACTAACTGTTAAGAGTTTCTTTTCCCTGCTTTCCCTCTCCCAAGTCCCAACCACATATATATATATATATATATATATATATATATATATATATATATATATATATATATATATATATATATATAGATATATTGAGACTTTCCATCCATGATTAAGACTTTCTTCCATGATTGATTTAGCATGCCTAATATATTACATACCATACACCATTGCTCTGTACGTATCTAAAAGCAATCTAACGCAGGAGCCTAAGTGTCTGGGCACCTAGGTGTCCCATTTCAGAAGTGTCTGACACCTAGGCTCCTAGTAGATTGCTTTTAGATACGTGCTAGAGCAATGGTATGTATGGTATGTAATATATTAGGCATGCTAAATCAATCATGGAAGGAAAGTCTTAATCATGGATGGAAAGTCTCAATCACACTAGCACGCATCTAAAGGCAATCTAAAGGTAGAGACTAGGTATCCGCACACCTAGGTGCCCTCATTATTTATACTATATATATATATATATATATATATATATATATATATATATATATATATATATATATATATATATATATATATATATATATATATATATATATATATATATATATATATATGCAGAACGTACGCCTCATGGTCACCATGGACATGCATGCACCTCGATGCAAAACTTGCACCAACATAGAAACCGCAGCATCTCCCGTATTCGCTGTGTTTGCTCTTCTCCCATGCCAAGTTTGCATCAATAACCAATGCCCATCCATATGCATGTTTGATCGTGCCTCTCTCTCTCTCTCTCTCTATTGTGTGTTCATTTCATCATTTCATTCCTTTCTTGTGTTTACTTCAACACAACCAGCTAGCGAAAGCAGTAGCATAGATACCTTCTTTGCACAATTTTATGATGAATTAACAAGAACACTTCGATCTTCACATGCATTTCTGAACTGATACGTATAGTCCTCTCCTCCTTTTTATTGCTGTTGTCTTTTGTCTAGCTATGAACACTAGCTATCATGAATGTTTACCCGTGCGTGTATACATCGAGGTTATAACTCCACTGAACAGTCCTTCCTTGCATTCCCTTTGTTTATTTCAACTGCAGTGTCAAGGCTACAATTGATAGGTACAAGAAGGCACATGCTTATGGCTCGACCTCTGGGGCACCACTCATAGAGGTCAATGCTCAGGTAAGCCATATATGCATGCTTATACCTTGATTCAATTAATCTTATAGCCAAATTTGGTGATTCTATGTTTTACATACTAAAACCAACCCATACAAACTTAGGGCATAGACGCTTGAACTAAATTCTTCAGTAGGTGTAAATTTAACTCATGTTGACACATGACAGTACAAACAAACAAATTAAGCATGTCCTGCTGAGAATCTTTAGGACCAAATTATATTCATGTTGTAATATGTAAACCACATGGGGATTAGTTATTCCTCTCTAGACTCGAGTTTCTCTAAATGTTTCTCTGTTGCTGAATTAATGTGGGGGTCTTGCTAGCTAGGCTTGCATTTACAGTTAATGATTGAGGAGAACACATAAAAAGGAACACTACTAATCATACTGCACTGAAAAAATATCCATTCTGTGGCGCCATTTGGTTACTGGAACTGATTTTTCTCAGTTGGAATTGGATTATGTAAAATTGTGAGATCCATCTGATCGTCTTCCTTTTGCTTCTTTGTTTTATCTGAAGCAATACTACCAGCAAGAATCTGCCAAACTGTCCCACCAAATCCAGATGCTGCAAAATACTAACAAGTAAGACCCTACTAATTGCCAAACTATGCACCTTGGCTATTGATGAGACATGAGAGCAATGTAAATGACTGAAAGTGCTGATTGTTCCTTTGGTTTATTTCTCTGTTTTGAAGGCACTTGGCTGGGGATTCTGTGAGCAACCTGTCACTGAAGGAGCTGAAGCAACTCGAAAGCCGGCTCGAGAAAGGCATTGCAAAGATCAGAGCCAGGAAGGTAACTAATATTCTGATAAACCATGCATATATACCGATTTCACAAAAGCATCAACCTATCTCTCATAAGAAAAAATTTAATATACCATCTTTAGGTAGTATCATTGCCATTAATTGTGTTATCCAATACATATATATCTTGGTTTGAATTTTTGTTCAGTTTCTTATATAATGCTTATCCCTAAATTGATGTTGATCCTTTTTTGTGGACTCTTGTTTCAGAATGAGCTGCTGGCTGCAGAGATCAATTTCATGGCCAAAAGGGTAATAACACTACATGTTATACATATTGATCAGTCACCACAATCAATCACTCCCTTGCACTTTCTTTAGTTAATCCCCCTTGGCGTCACTCATTCATTTGCAATGTCCTTGCCATGATTGCAGGAGATCGAGCTTCAGAATGACAACATGAGCCTCAGAACCAAGGTACACAAGACGACTATCAGAAATCAGAATCAACTTTATTGATGCATAATATATAACTAGTCTAGATTCATGGAAAGAACTGAACAGTCTTGATTCGTGGAAAGAACTGAACAGTCTTGATTCAGAAGTTCATATATTCTGATCATCTCTCTATTGATCATGTTAATTCAGATTGCAGAGGAGGAGCAGCAGCTGCAGCAGGTGACCATCGCCCGGTCAGCCGCCGCGGAGCTGAACCCCTTCGCGGTGCTGGACATGAAGTGCTTCTTCCCCGCCAGCCTGATCGAGGCGACCGCGGCGGCGCAGGCTCAGGCGTCCTCGCAGCGACTGCAGATCAACCCCACCGAGCTGAACCTCGGCTACCAGCTCGCGCCGCCGGGCGCCGAGGCAGCTCCTCAGTTCTGATTAACGACCTGCATGATCGAGCTCTTAATTACAGGCTGCTGCTATCTTCTAGCTTATAATATGTGTGCTGCTTTTTTGTTGGTTAGTTCCTCTTTGCTACTGATGGAGAATTAAATGGCTTTTGAGCTGTGTCCAAGAAACCAAAATTGTCAGAAGTACGGATGAATGCTACATATCACTTTGATGAAATTAAGTAAAAACCTATCGATTAATTAGCTGCGTCCTGACAATGATAATTGCTTTTGTTTGATTTGCTTTCTTCATGCATGCATGCTTGTGGCACCTTTATACACACCCGTCTGAAGTATTGATAAATATCATCCGGATGTTTTCTTTTTTAACTATTATCCAAATTTGTGATCGTTAGATTAGAGATCCAACGGTCACAAATTATCCCCACCCCCTTAAAAAATCTCCCCCTTCCCAAAAAAAGGCTATTGGATCTCTAATCCAACGGTCCGAAATTTAGATGATTGTTAAGAAGAAAATATCTATGTGATATTTATACACACCCGTCTGGAGTATTGATAAACATCATCTGGATGTTTTTAGCCATTTTGATAATTTTACGTGCAAATTACTAGGAAGCCCAAAATACGAAGCCAAATGTTTATGCTAATGTAGAGTATTGCGCTAAAAAGTTGATATTTCACCGCCTTTAGTGCCCTCTCTTAATTATTTTCTTGTCAAAACTCCACTATGTACGGAAACACTGTAATTGGCTAATTGCCATTCTCTGATTGAACAATGAGCCCTCTAAATTTTTAGCCATGGATGTATAATGTAGAAGGGGCTGAGGTCGAGCTGAAGATATTTCAGCCCCTCCAAAAAAATTTCCTGGATCCGCCAGTGCTTATACCTACTGCATACATAGGCATGTAGAGCCAGGTTTGTATCAAACATTTTAGAGAAAAATTACGTCCGAAGCATCAGAGCTGTAAATTAGATGAATGGCATTGCAAAGAAGATTGGCTGTGCAATAACATCCCTACCCTCCAAGTTTCAATCCTATCAGTAATCTAAGGTGTTTGGGCCAATTTTTTGCTCAATCTTATCTGTACGAAGAGGGTTCTTCTCAAGCTAGCTTTTCTTTGCACCTTTGTTTCCCACCTATTTCACTTTGGAATAGCCTCGGTACTTGTGTTATTTTGAAATTTTCTTCTCACAAGAAAATCACCTTGTATCAAAAACTAATAGAAAAACTAATGGTGATGTTATTGTTGAAAACGTGAGGAATATTTTAATTTTAAATTTTACTATGAGATAAATACAATAAAATACTAACAATTAAATAAACGAAACTAACAACAGACAACTCATTGTACTTCAGAAAATACATAAAAAACATTATAATAGAGTTGATCGACCGTGTGAAACGGCTTATAGTGGAGTTGATGGAGAAAATAGAAGCAACATAGAAATGAGCAATCCTGGAAGTAGTCGGCGTTGAGGAAGAAGTCCAGCAGTCGCGCTGCCCAAAAATCTTACTACTGCACCATGCAGATTCTCTCTGCGATAATGGTTCGGAGATCCCACTCAACTTCCTTCCCAGTGCACGCCGAGAAGAAAAGCTGACATGCTTGAGTAACTCGATACTACAACACAGATACCCAAAGAAGAGGTGCAAGAATAGAGGAGGAATTTGTGCCTTCTCTTGGACATCTCTGAGTCTTTTTAAGGACACTGCAATCACTCACTTGAAACTACTGTAATTAAATATATTAAAACACCGATAACTACCTTATCAAACCACATAATGATATTTATGTAGTGTTTACCAGCTCTGGATAGTTCAAAAAGGAGAGAGAAATACATGATTCACAAAAGAAAAGGTATACTTGGTTCATGGTGCGACTACACCATAGCACAGTTATGTGTCTTAAGTTACAAGTCATGTGATTTTCACAAAAAAAAATGTGCAAATGCGCATGCGTGTGCATGTGTTTAGCCAAAGTCCTCCTTATGCCATCCCCGTGCCATGTGTCATATGTTTCAATAAGTAGTAAGGACTCTACAATATAAATTGCCTTCTCTCCACTTGGCTAATCAATATAGTACTTAACTCTGCATACTTTGGAATTTCTAAATGAAATGGGCCTTAACTCATAGGCCAATTTTCAACTATCCTACACCAATTCCAAAGAAAAAAGCAAAAATATGACAGATTGTTGTACTGAAGTGTTGTTAATATACCATCTTTTGGTGTAAGTCTCGTATGGATTGAACCTGCACCTAGATTAGGAAGATTCATCTTCTAACGGCTGATGAATGGACTACGCTTTGAATTCATAGCTTTTCATGATTAGACTTCACTTAAAATCTAAACTGATACAAGGCTACTAATAAACCACGTCTAAACGGAGCGTTAAAAGATCATGCTCAATTATCTGCTCCTGAGCTTTCTAGAGAATGTCTCGTTCTTGTGAACTGCAACCACATAATTAGATTCAAGTAGATGTATTCTTTCTAGTTATCCTACAGGCTAATACAATTTTCTCATTTGAACAATAGAATACATTAAAACTTTCAGTCAAATTTCCATATAGTCAAGAGTATTTTATTTATTAGGATACAGGTACAACTGATATATACTCTCTTGTTACAACATCAACTTATTTTTTCTATTTCCTTAGTCACGGTATCTCCAATAAAAAAAAGGTATAGGTTACCGTTGTGATGTAACTCAAATGAGCCCCATTCTTATGCCCATAGAAGCAATGGAAATCACTTTCCGTGCTAGCCCTCTGTGAAAGGGTCTACAGATTTTTCTTAGTGTGAATATACTTCGCAACAATCACTCTAAAGTTCCTCAATTTTTTGACAGATTTAAGCCTATGCTTCACATGTCTGGAGGACTTCATATTACCTTAGTACTCATAACTTTAACCAACACCATTTGATTATCGCAATACATTACAATTGCTAGTATTGTTTTCTCAACAATGACAAGTTTAGTAGAAGTTCTCTCAGCTATTCTGCCTCAACAGTGGCTGTGTTAAGTGCTATAAGTTCTACTTCCATGGTTAACCTCGTTACAAGACCTCCATGAAACTGTAGCACTAGCTAAAGTAAATACATGGCCACTTATACCTTTGATATCATCCGCATCAGAGATCCAATTGGAATCACTATATACTTCTAATATAGAAAGGTATCTAGTATAATGAATTTCAAAAGATGTTATGCCTCTCAAATAACGCAACACTCTTTCAAGTGCCTCCCAGCGATCATCTCCTGAGTTAGATGTAAACTGACTTAATTTCCTCGTAGCAAATGAAATGTCAGGTCTTGTGGCACTAGCTAAATACATAAGTGGCTTAATAATTTGTTAATATCTCAATTGATCTTTTCCTAGCCCCTAGTTCTTTCACAGCTTAATGCTCGCACATAGGGTGTTAGAGAAATTTTACAATTCTCATAGCCAAAATGACTCAAAATTTTCCTATCATAATGAGACTGATTCAAAGTAGTCACATCCTTGTTCTTGAACAATTTGATATTCAGAATGGCATCTACCTCTCCCAGGTCTTTCATATTAAAGCATTGAGATAAGAAATATTTGATCTTGTCAATTACAACAGTATTTGTCCCAAAAATAAGTAAGTCATCCACATAAAAATACACGATCACTCCTTGGCCCCACCATAATGGTAGTATACACATTTATCAGCTTCGTTCACAACAAAGCTAGCGGATGTCAAAGTTTTATCAAACTTCTTGGCTATTGTTTAAGTGCTTGCTTTAGGCCATACAAGGATTTCAATAATTAACACACATTATTTTCCTGTCCAAAAATCACAAAACCATCCAGTTTAAACATATAAATTTCTTTCTCTAACTATCCATTAAGGAAAGTTGTCTTTACGTACATTTAATGAACATGTAGACCATAGAAATATGCTAACTCAAAGAGCACTCTGATAGTGGTTACTCTAGCAACAGGAGAATATGTATCAAAGAAATTCTCTCCTTCTTTCTAGGTGTAACTCTTAGCCACAATTCTTGTCCTGTACTTCTCAATAGTACCATTAGGTCTTAGTTTATTTTTGAAGACCCACTTATACCCTACAGGTTTGCACCCGCTAGGACAATCAGTGATCTCCCAAGTCTCATTAGCCATAATAGAGTCCATTTCGTTATGGACTGCCTCTTTTCAATACTCAGTGTCAGGAGATGCATAAGCCTCTAAAAGAATCCTTGTCATATCATCCACAAGAAATACAATAAAATTGTCACCAAAAGTTTTCTCAATATTTTATCTCTTGCTCCTTCGAGGATCCTTTGTGATTAAATTGTTATCCTCCTCATGGACATCACATATTGGTTTAGGGATATCATGCATTGGTTCAGAAACAATAGAAGGTTCAGAAGTTTGATTATTCTTAGTTTGAATATTTTTCAGTTCGAGCATTCTCAGTTCGTGAAGTACTGCTTGAAGCTCTCATAGGATATATATCCTCAAAAATGAAGTATCTCTAAACTCTATTATTATGTTAGCAATAATCTTAGGAGTTTCTGATTTTTACTACTAAATATCTATAGGTCATGCTATTATGACCATATCCTACAAAACACAATTGGCTGTTTTAGATTCAAGCTTTCTCTTTTTCTTTAATAGTATATTAACTTTTGCCAAACACCCTCAAGTTCATAGAAAATTGACATTATGTTTTCTCCCATTCTATCCCTCATATGGAGTAATCTCACTCTTTTTAGTGCTTACTCTATTTAGGACAAAAGTTTATATCAATATAGCTTTCCCCTACCATGCCTTAGGCATACCAACACTCTCTAACATGCATTAACTAAGTCTGTTAGTGTCTAATTTTTCTCATAGCTACCTCGTTTGATTGGGGTGAATATGGTGGTATAAATTTATGGACTATTCCAAACTCATAACAAAATTGGGAGAATTTATAAGAGGTGTACTCTCCTACAAGATCAGATTTCAATCTTTTTATTTTCTTCTCTAGTCCGCTCTTAACCTCAGCCTTGTAAATTTTAAAGTAGTTTAAATTTGCATCCTTAGTTTTGAGCAAATACAGATAGCAATAGCATGTGTGTTGCATAACCAATAAAAGTGAGAAAAAATCTTTTGCCCCCTTTAGTCAAGAATCCATTTATTTCACATAAATCTAAATGAACAAGATCTAATGGTGCCAAATTCTTTTCATCCTCTAATCCCTCAAAGGGTTTTCGAGGCTGTTTTGATTGCACAAATGACTAGCACTTTGATCATTTGATAATTTAACATTTTAGAATTAAATTTAATATGGACATTCTAGCGATACTATCAAAACCAATGTTATAAAAAACAAGAATGCCAAATATTGGCCTTATATTTATTTAAACCAGTTGCCACATTCAGATTATAGCAAGACTCTAAAGTACATAGGTGGAATAAGCCTTTGCTATCATACCTTTACAAACAAAATTCCCAAATTTAAACATTACAACTTTATTTGACTCAAACACTAGCTTATAACCAACCCTACATAGGAAAGAACCATTAATAAGGTTTTTATTTATTTTTGGAACATGCTACATATTCTTCAAGTGAATAATCTTCCCTGAAGTAAGTTCCAGATCCAATGTGCCAACACCAAGGATAGAAGCATGCAACCTATTCCCTAGCCCATGATCATATTGACAATCTTCTTCTTTAGCTGTTCACCATCCTTGCTCTTGTGGAAGCGACAATCATTTGTCATATGACCTTTTTTCCGCACACGAAGTAGGTGATGTCCCTTAATTCTTTTTTCTCAATTTTGTTCTTCTTATAGCTAGTTGTCTTGTTCGGTTTGTTGGATTTGTACTTTTTTATAGCAGTTTTTTTCTCTATAAAATTGCATTGTTCTGATCAGAAGTGTTGGGTGTACCTTTTGTTCTTGCTTTTTCTTGCACATAGAGGGTAGCAATGAGATCCTCAATAAAAATCTCTTCCTCTTGTGTTTCAAGCTAGTGGTAAAATCCCACCAAGAAACAGAAAGTTTAATCATAATACACATAGCCACAAACTTAGGAGGTAACACACAGCCCAAGTACGCAATCTCACCAACCAGTAGCTAGAGGTCATGAACTTGTCCAACTATGGACTTAGTGTAGGACCGGTATGGCAATAGGGGGTAAATGGTGCGTCTGAAATTTTTCCAAGTATTTGCCAATTCTTCACTCTAGCAACTACAGAGCAATGAAGATCGGAATTGAGACCCAAGAGTGAAACAACATACTAAAAAACCTAAGAGAATAAATTCTCTTCTCCTATCTGACCGCCACAGGGAGGCCAATCTAACCAGCTTGAAGCTGACAGTCTAACTGATGACTGGTTAGATTGGGCTTAGGGGTAGTCTAATCGCTCTTTGTTTTCAAAACTAAAAATCAGCTCAAGCCATGACTGAAAAAAGGTGCAACTCCCAAAATCCTCAATCAAAAGGGATAAAATGTTGCATGCACCTTGCTAAAGATCTTAGGAACCTATTCTATTCAAAGATCACATGAATCTTGGTTAAAGTTCCAATCTTTCCCTAGAACAAGTAAGATTGCATCAAAACCGAGAAAACTCCAAAATTTCAGGATATGACTTTCTCGTGGACAGAGGATGGCCAAGATGGTTCTAGATGAGTTCCCACATGTCATAGCAAACTATTCCTTCCAAAGATTTGAAGTAATAAACTCGGGATCAAGGAATCTCACAATGAGGTCAAATCCAAACAAAATTGGGCAACTTTGAGTCATCTTCATCACTTACACGTCCTACCCACATAACAAGATTAAGAAGGATGAGAAGAGATCAAATCCAATAAGAAACAGAGTAAATCAACCAAATCAAGAAGACTCCATGAGTAAAGAACAAAGTTAATTTATTACTAGTTGAGGATGAAGGTTTTAGCCATTTTACCTGGAGAACAAGAGAGCACATCACAACACTCATACTTCTCAAACCCTAACCCTAGAGCACTTGGTTAGAATGATGGATGGTGGCATGCAAGTTTCCATTCTAACCTATTAAATAGATGAGGCAACCAATCCACATCTAATCCTATTGGATACTATCCACTAGTACATATAGGAAAAACTATTAACCCCATACAACACGAGTTTTACTTATACCTTTAACTCATGCACTGTTTTCAAACCACATGAGCCCGCATCCGCTAAGCCTTCATCATTTGATCCACTAGATCATCTCAACTTCTCCTTGACCTAAACAGATTTTCCAAGTGCCACTCGATTTTGATCCACATGGTTTTTGGCATTTGGCCTCTCACGAGGATATAATAATCCACTAATTATTACATCATTATATTATTCGAAATACCCTTTATTGATAAATGGGAGATTCCACAGGATAGCCGTAAGTCTTACTACAACTACTCCTTGGTCATAAGTCTCTCTACGACCACGTAAGTCTTACTACGACTACTCGATGGTCATAAGTCTCACTATGACCGCATAGTCATAACTCTTACTGTGACTACTCGATAGTCGTAAGTCTGTCTACGACCACATAGTTATAAGTCTTACTATGACAACTTAATGGTCGTAAGTATATTTACGACCACATAGTCGTAAGTCCTACTACGACTACTCGATGGTCGTAAGTCTCTCTATGACCACATAGTTGTAAGTCTTACTGCGACTACTCCTTGGTTGTAAGTCTTTCTATGACCATGTACTCGGAAGATGTCCTATGACCTAGTCATAGACTTTTCTACGAATAGCATATCTAGTGCCTCATAGAGTCGCCTAACAAGTTGGTTAGAACGTGCGCTTATCTTTGACAACCACACACGATCTCTCTCTGAAAACAACCGTTGTATGGTGGACCGCCTCATATCTCTCTTACAATAACTTCCAATGAACGATTATCATCTGAACCATTGGGACGTCTTTTGGCGCTAGACAATTGCCGTCATTGGGTCAACTATATAAAGGATTACGTCAGAGGAGGAAGGGGGAGGGATTGAAACAAGAGATAGTGCAAGGCATTTTTCATTACACACTTTGTAATTTTCTCTTTCAGCAATAGCAACATAGGACGTAGGTTTATTATTCTCTCAGGAAAAGATCCAAACCTATATAAAATTCTCGTGTCTTCCTTCTGCATTACCAGATCTTAGTAATAAGAGTTTTTCCCGAATCCAAACAAAACATATGTAAGATTAGTATTAAAACACCGACAGCCTCCTTACCAAAATATCCTTCCTTGACCCGATCTTCATTTTTTCTTATAAGCAATCACCATGCTTACCACATTAGGTGCATCATTGGCTTGCCATGTGTTGGCAAGTCTCTTCTGTTCCATTTTCATCGGGCCATGCCTCACTTGAACTGACTAAGCCACCTGATGCAACCCGTCACTCGAACCTTTCCTTCAATATTTTCTGCCTCTCTCATGCCATGCTTGAGCTCAGTCATCTCATCTGGCATCCTAGATCGTTATAGGTCTTGGCTCCTCCATGAGTGTAGCCCCGATCCTCACCATTAACCATGGTTGACTCATTTTAGTCAAAAGACTAAGAAATCATTTCTAGACACAAGTTGTTTACAAATTGACCCACGTTAGTCAAAATATGTGCCATGCAACACAGATATTGACCTAGGTCCAAACATACCAAACCATTACCAAATTTCCCAAAATACAAAACTCCAGCTGAATCAACCTCTGGCCAGTCAGAACACTAACTCCAGTTGATCTGACCACTAACAGCTACCAGTCAAACCGCTACCTTTGGCTAGTCTAACTAGTAATAGTTTGATCGCCTCCTAGGCCAGTCAGTGGCGGTCTGAAGGAAGTTCTGAAAAACTGCAAATCTTTGCAAAATCCAACTTCACAAATTTAGCAATGATTCATCACAAACATCTTGGACCCTCTTACATAGTATCTCATTTAGCCTCATCCACGTAAAGCCAAAGAATTACTCACACATATAGAGCTAGCGACCCGCCTCTATCTCCGTATATTTATGCTCTAATGTATTCCACAACTCTATGGTGGACTTGTAATCTATATACATATCATAGAACTGATCTGACTGGATAGTCAAAATGAAGCCAAGGGTTGTGTTGTTCACATTGTCAAACAGCATATACTGATCAATCGTAAATTGATACTATAGGTGGATAACCCATAACAATCCCAAAGATATGAGCTAAAATTTGACTCTAATCTGCCATCTACGAAAGTTGTCACCAGAAAACCTTTCAAATTTCATTGCATCTGAAACACCAGCCATTGTTGAATTGTAACAAAGTTCACAATAAGGTCTCTGGAACATTGAAAATGTGGGCAATAATTTAATTTCAAATTTTACTAGAAGACAAATAAAGTAAAAGACTAATGATGTAATAAACAAAACTAACAGTAGGCAACTCATTGTACTTTAAAAAATACATAAAAAATATTAACAGAGTCGATCAGTTGCACAAAAGACTTACAGTGGGGTTGATGGAGAAAAGGAAAGTAGCGTAGAAACGAGCAGCCGTGGAAGTAGTTGACATTGAGGAAGAAGCCAAGCAGTTGCGCTTTCTAGAAACCCTATTTCCGCCCCCATGCAGGTTCTCTCTGCGGCAATGGTTCGGAGATCCCACTCTCCTCCCTTTCCGGTGCATGCTGAGAAGAAAGGCCAACGTGATTGAGTAGCTCAATACTACAACACAGCTATCTAGAGAGGTGGAATAATGGCATAGGAATTATGTGTCTTCTCCTAGACGTCTCCAGGTCCTTTTAAGGACACTGCAATCACTCACTAGTAACTACTACGATTAGGCAGAATTAAAACACTAGCAACTGCCTCATCAAACCGTATAATGATATTTATACAGTATTTCCTAGCTCCTGGATAGTTCAAGAAGGAGAGAAAAATGCATGGTTCACAAAAGGAAAGGTGGACTTGGTTCATGATGTGACTACACCACGGCAGAAGTCATGCGATTTTCACATGAAAATGCGTGAATACGCGCACGTGCATATGTGTGTTTAGCCAAAGTCCTCTTCATGCCATCTCATTGCTATGTGTCACATGTTTCAAGGAGTGGTAAGGACATCATTTTATAAATTGTCTTTCCTCCACTTAACTAGGCAATATGGTATTAAACTATGTATGTTTTCAAATTTCAGAAGGAAATGGGCCTCAACTCTTGGGCCAATTTCCAACTGTTATTTTGCAAATTTATTGAAGTTGGGATGTTATTTGGTAGCTGATCTTATTTATAGAGCTATTCCTCTAATTTTGGTTCTTGGAGATACTATTGGCATATGGGGGTATTCTTTTGGGCTGCAGCTGGTGGATTTTGGCTGCGTTTTTGACACGGCAGCAAACGGTGGAAACACCGACATGGATGGTGACACGGTTTTGAGCTCCAGAAGCCATTTGGAAAATCCACTTAAGAGGCCGTCCCATTTTGACGTTTGGCTTTTTGGCTTCTGGAGAAGCCAAAAGAAAAAAAAACAGGACCTATAATTTCCCATCATTTTTTAGAGGGACTTATGCTATAAGTTAAGCTGGGTAATTTTGTTATGTCTTTTCCCCATACTCACGATCTCAACTAGCAATCTTGCAATGGAATTGGCATGGCCCAATGGTCATTTGAGGTGGTAAGGCGGGACTTACACATGAGTATCTAACTTAGTAGTTAGCACAAAATACTTTAACACCAGGTTCCACGTCAAAATAAAAAAAATAGGCATTGCCCCTAACTCTACCCCTTGATCTCTATCAAGCCCTTGCACACGTGCAACTAACGTGTCGATGATGGAGACGGTTAGATCCAGCGACGGTATAGACCACAATGATGGGTACATCGAGTTGTGATAACAAACAGGAATGCTAATAATCATACGTCATCTAATAGATGAGTTTATGCAAAAAAAAATTCTCCTTGTCTTCGGTTTTTACTTAGGATCGATACTATTCTTAGCACTTGTTAAGATTTTGGTCCACTGTAGGGTATGGCACCTTGTCTCCGTGTGTGCCTCCTCTTGGCACCGGTTGTTGGCACGCGGCTAAAGATGGCAATGGGTCTATACCATTGGGTTTCACCACCCCAAACCCACCTCCATTAAGCAAAACATCCCTGAGGACCCATAACACAGTGGGTACAACATTTCCCCAAACCCATACCCGAAATAAACCCGAACCCATACCGAGACATGATATACAAGATTAAGGATCAAATCACCTAAACAACAAGATCACCATTTAAATTAAAGAGTGCATAAGCATACCAATGCATAACCCAATCCAACATAATAGTGCATAATCCAATCCAACATAATATCGCATAATCAATCCAACATAATAGTAATAGTAAAACCATTTAGTATATGATTCATTCACTTCACTTTAATCAATCAAAAGGCCAATGGACAGTGGCCAATAGGCATAGCACATTATTCTATGCAAAAGGAGGCGAAAGCTTCACCGAAATTCTATGCAAATTGCTGCGCTGCTGCGATTATGGGCAAATTGCAAATGCAGCGCGCAGGCTGGCGGCAGGTGAGGATGGCTTGAGGCGGCGGCATCGAACGGCGAGGGGCAGCGCGATCGGCGAGGCGGCGAGCCGAACGGCTGAGGCGCGCGCGAACGGCTGAGGCGCCAAAGCCTCGAACGGCTGAGGTATGAAATGGGAATTGAGGTCCGTGACCGTCGGGAATAGGGTTAGGTTTTAGTTTACATCTATTGGGCTGGGCCAAATATAATTATTTGTTGTGTGGTGGGCTATAAATAGATGGCCCATAAATACTCGAATTATCCATTGACCAAAAATATGGGTAGTGTCAAACCATACCCACCCCTAATGGCACCTATTTTCTCCATTAGTGTGCCCATGGTGACATTTTAACCCATATATGTACCAATGGGGTAATTACCCATCGGTTGTTGGCACCCATTGCCATCTTTACACGTGGCTTCTCAGCCAGAGCCGGAGCAGTTTGCCAAACGGTTTGACTCCAACACGGAAGCCCCGCATTGGGCCCTGGGTCGAGCTTCAACAGCTCCAAGAGCCCATTTTGGCTCGCTCCTCCCTCCTCCCGACCTAGCGCCGCCACCTCCATCTCCCCGCTCTGCCCACCACCGCCCTCGCCGGCCTCCACCGGCTCCATACTCGTCAATCGGAAGCTCCTCGGCGGCCGCCTCCATCCGCCGCCTGCCGGTAGCTCCTCGGCACGGAGAATAGAAGGTATCCATCGCCCCCTAAATCTCTTGTAGCAGAAAAATCTTGTCTTCGAATGCTTGTGAATTGTGATGAATGCACGTAAGTGCAGCATCAAGTCACCATCTCCGCTGTACTTATACTTTCCTTTGTAAAAAAAATTTGCGGCGGCGCTGTACTTGATATACTTGATGGTACTAACAACTAATAGACTAAAACAAAAAAAATATTTTTTTTGTTCATCTTCCTAAGTCCAATGATGAATCTAATGGTAGTGAAGGAACTGGAGCTAGTAACACCGAACAATTCTGTACTTTTAGTCTCATATGTAGTTTCTTCATGCTTAGGGTTTTGCTCGCGTGTGTTCTATTCGGCTGGCTTGCTTTTAACACTGAACAATTAAGCCGGCCATCACGCGTCCGAGTACGTCTTGCCGGAAATTGCCCCGACGCCCAAGCGAGTTTGTGATTCTTGTTCTCAATCGATCTGAACTTGAAATCGAAAACCTGTAATTTTAGAATTTTTTTTACGAATAATCTATTTTTTATTCGAAATTACAGAAATATACCTGCGGCCACATTTTTTTACACAAATAGGCTCCAGTCGCCCAACAGAGGGGCGACTGGAGCCAATCGCCTAACGGCCAGGCGACACGCGGGCAATCCGCCGGCCGTTGGGCGAATAATTGCTGTCGCCCAATGGACGGGCGACTGGAGGGGGGTTAATAGCGCAAGCGCTCGGCCGCCGCCGCCCACTTAACAGAAGAAGAAAGCGTTCGGCCGAGTAGAGGAGAAGAAGAAAAGAGGGAAGAGAAAAGGAGAGGAAGGGGAGAAGATGAGAGGAAAGGAAGAGAAGGAGAAGGGGGAGAGGAGAGGAGGAGGAGGGGGAGGAGAGGAGAGGAGAAGGAGGAGGAGAGAAGGAGGAGAGGAGAGGAAGAACCAAAGTCAGGTAATTTTTTATTTGTAATACATTTTTGATTTACTGTTAATGTTAGTAAAATTTGTAGATGTAGATATAAATAGTTCAATTTTTGGTATAGAAAATTTAGTTAACGTAGTTATAGAAAATTAGCAGGCGTAGAAGCGAAGCGGAGAGGAAAGGAAGAAGCAATAGTAGGTATATTTAGTGTTAGTAAAATTTGTAGATATAGATATAAATAGTTCAATTTCTGGTATAGAAAATTTAATTAATGTGGTTATAGAAAATTAGCAGGCGTAGAAGCGGAGAGAAGAGAAAAAAGCAATAGTAGGTATGTTTTTGTATCTGCAATGTTGTATATGACTATTGATGTAGATACAAATAGTTTAATTTTTGGTATACAAAATGTAGTTAATGTAGTTTAGGAAATAGCAGCCGTAGAAGTATGTAATTGTGCATAAATTAGCGAACATAGTTTTAAAAAATTAGCATCGTTAGCAAATTGGCATGCGTATAAAATTGTAGTTATAGAATATTCAATCACCGTAACGTACAAATTAATCGTTCGTAGAAATTTGTACGTATTACAAAATTCAGTAAATATTTATGTTAAAATTTAATAATTTGGTATGTAAATAACAATAATACATAATTTTGATGGTTTAATATGAATGAATGTAATGCCGTTAGTACGTTGGAAAAACTGATATAAAGTTTAGAGTACGAGGTTATTGTTGTGGGTTCCGACATACGAACGATCGGTGAAATGTGAATTGCAGTACGCCAGTACTTTGGTATTGTGTGATGCGATTTGACATTTTGCAAAAATAAAACATATATGCAGGCAGACATCAACAATGTCGATACCCACTACATTGAGAGTGCATTACGGTGCTGGAACCGTTCGTGAAGGTCCGAATGGTGTGGATTTGAGCGGTTTTCCGCAAGCCACTCTAGTACATCCGGACGGCGAGACTGCTCGAATCTCATTTGTGTTGCATTGGCTGACCCGGAGTTTTTCGTTGGACCCTGAGGTATGCAGTAACGTCGTATAAGGGCTTTGGAGCCGGTTTCCCACGAACATCAGATGGGAGTTGAGAACATTGCTACGCATTGCTGCGTGGAAAGGGTTTGTGCAATGTTGCCGGCGCCGTGAATACGAGTGTATGCTGCTTGTGTAACCATGCGCATTAGAAGCTGTGCAAGATCGTGCGTACGACCTTGCTCTGGGAGGTGCTAGCAGCTCAGGCGGCCCGCATGTTGGCAAAGAGGAGGAAAAGCTGCTCGTGACGAAGCCGATGCGGTACGCGGCATATTACTCCCAACTGTATTATAATGTCTATTTAAATTCAGACAAGCTTATTTCCTCGTCTTTTCGCATTCGATTATTCACATAGCAAGTCATTCCATAATATTAACATACCAGTTTTCCTCCGTATACCATTTCCCAGTAACATCACAATATCACTTACCATCGTACTTACCGATCGTTCTAAAGTCAACCATTCTTAAAAAAAGGTTCACAAATTTTTTTTATGCTCCTACAACATGCAACGACCATAAACTTTTATTACAGATCCACGAGATTATCTTCCAGTTATAAACTACAAAATTCACAAAATTTACGTGGTGGGGCTTGCAGTCGCCCTATGGGTGGGCGACTTACACATTCTGTCAGGCCCCCCCCCTATTGGGCGACTGGCCTGTGTGTCGCTTGGCCATTAGGCGATTAGCTCCAGTCGCCCCCACCCGGGCCTCCGGCCCCCTGTTGAGTGACTGGAGCCTAAAAAATTCTATAATTTTAATTAGTTGAAATTTCATCTGATTCCAAGAATGCCAAAAATTGAAACGTGGCCTAGCTAGACCTTCTATCCATCTCCTGCAATCTTTCATGTTTTATGGTTCGGAAAACCTGAAACTTCTTTGCACCGTAGTATGTAATATATATAGCTAGGCATCACTGTCTTTTGAGAGTATGTGCATGGTTGTAATCTTCATTATTGTGTTTAGTTTTAACTAGAAAATGACACAGCACGACTATATGTTGCTAGATGATATTGGCTAACACATGTTTTTGGTGCAGATGCCAGAAGCTGAGTGGAATGATGAAAACACTAGAATTATCTGTGAACTCTTTGCTGAACAAGTTCAGGCTGGAAATCGACCAACTACCCATCTCAATAACATCGGCTACAGCCAGGTTGCATCAAAGTTTCAACAAAGAACACAGCTACTTTATACAAAGAAACAACTTAAAAATAAATGGGATAAACTCAAGAGTGACTACAGCACCTGGAAGAAATTGCTTATAAGGGGGGAAGGTTTAGGTTGGAATAATGCCAGAGGAACAACTTCAGCCAACGATGATTGGTGGAAGAAGACAAATAAAGTATGTAATAGTTACGTTGTGACAATTTCTTACCGTGTGAACTATGTTATCAGGTGTGAAACCTTTTGTTTTTCTTCCAGGAGTTGCCAGGTGCAAGCAGATTCCGCAAAGCTGGAATGCAAAATGAGGATTATTTGAGAGTGATGTTTGATGATATAACTAGTAATGGTGTGGATCATTTGCCACTGGTAGCAGGTAGTTTGCCATCTGGTCCAGACAGCCCCATGGATATTGCGAATCTTGATGGATCAGACAACAATGTTGAAGATAATGATGGCACTCAGCTAGACCATGAGCCTCCCTTGAATAGGAATAACAAAAGACCTATTTATGTTAATGCCAAGAAGAATAAGAAAAATAAGATTGAAACTGCTTTGCTCATGCAAGCTCAATTGAAGCATATAGCAGAGTTGGCTGAGAAAGCACAGTCCACTTTTGAAAAGTTTGCCTCCCAAGTTGACTCTCCAGGATCTAGCATTCAAGATGTTATGACATTGGTTCGTGAATGTGGAGCTGCAGGCGGAAGTGACGAACATTTCATTGCAACTGAACTGTTTGTCAATAGAGAACAAAGGGAAATGTTCTTGACTATTGCAACAGCTGAGGGACGTCTTGAATGGCTTAAAAGAAAGTACATTGCCAAGTATGGGACTTAGATAAATCATCCTAGGGCTTTTTTACGTTCTGTCATTAAGCTTTTGTTGTCTTAGGCGTTTAAGACTATCTTTCTTTGTATTGGATCCTAACAAGTATGTATTAGATCCTGACAAGTATGGTTGTTCACTTGTGATTGTAAAGGCTCATCTATGAATGTGCAATTGTCCTTTGGTGTCACTCGTTTTCTATCAATGCTGTTGTACCTTCAAGCATATTTTTTTTTCTAATTTTCTGATGACATTAATCAGTTATGTGTTTGATACAAATCATAAGTTCATGCAAAGTGACAGCTATCAAAGCGCTACATCTTATGATGAAAATGAAGAAATTAAACAGATGGTGATTTGTCAATGCCAAAAATCTTCAAAACTTCAATGAAAGCGAGGCACTCGGAAACATCCAGTCTGTTGCACCATGAGGGGAATTCGATGGTGTAAAATGTGAGATCTTATATCCGTCTGATCTGTCTAAAAAACCCATTTGATCATTTTCACTCTAATTCTTTGTTTTGTCTGAAGCAATCCTACCAGCAAGAACCTGCACAACTGCACCACCAGATCCAGATGCTGCAAAGCACCAACAAGTAATCTTTTGTGCAGTATTTAGCCTGTTGCAAATCCCTGTGAAGTGTCGAAACTAGGTTTGGCTATTGGTGAGAGCAATGTCAATGATTGAACGTTGTGTTTGTTCATTTGATTTGTTTCTTTTAAAGGCACTTGATTGGTGATCTCTGAGCAACTTGTCGCTGAAAGAGCTGAAATTTCAAGGTCGGCCCTAGAAAGCCATTACAAATATCTAAGCCAAGGGAAGTTACTAAAATTCTGATCAATTGTACCGATTTCACAAAAAACAAGTAATCTCAAAAGAAAAATAAAAATTATTTTCATCTTTTGATAGTACCATTGCCCATCCCCCCCCCCCCCAGATAATTAGGTTAAGTCATTCTTCATTTTTCTGATGCAATGGTGATCCTAATTTGTGAATTATTGTTTCAGAATGAGCTTTTGGCTGCAGGGATTAATTAAATGGCCAATGTTTTTTATATGAGCAGTATGGGAGCTGAATATAAATATATTAATGAAAATAAAAAGAAAACACAGACACTTTACAAGGGAGTCCACAGGACCCAAGTCAATCCCCAAAACGCTAAAAAAGAGTGAGCAGCAGCCAAGATAAACTACTTCAAGATTCTACAGCGACTCAACAGCAAAAAACTAAAACTGAAGGGTAACTACACGTTATATATAACGAATTACTTCTCTTTATATTTTCTTTAGCTAATCCTTCTTGACCATTCATTTGCATTCTGTCAAAATTGTTGGAGATAGTGCTTCAGAATGACAACGTGAGCCTCGGAACCAAGGTATATATGATGACTGCCATAATCAACTTCGGTATATATGATGACTGCCAGAATCAACTTTGTTGACAACTAGCTAGTCGTCAAGGGAAAGAACAATCTTCAGAAGTATATTTGCTGATGATGTTCAGATCGCAGAGCAGCAACTCCAGCAGGTGACCATCGCCAGGTCCCCCGCCGTTGAGCTGAGCCCCTTTGCCGCGCTGGACATAAGTGCGCCGGAACCCACCGACCTGAACTTGAAGAAGCTGGCAGTGTAGCAGCTACCTTGCTACTTTGCTAGCTATAGAAGCTGGCAGTGTCACCTCTGAATGTTGTTATCATCCATCTTGCTTATAATATGTGCTGCCTTTTGTTAGATTCCTTGCTACTGATGGAGAAATGGCCGTGTCCAAGAAAACAATTTTTTTCAGGCCTAATGATGCAGTGATGCTCCATACTAGCATTTGTGATCAAAAGTAAAACATGTTTGGTGAACTGTGAGTGACAATGTTAATTCCTGCTATGTTTAGTTTCTGCATACTTGTGGGTCTTTTTGGTATTGGTAGAAGATTGTGTCACTCTTCTCCAAGAAGCCCACGGCGACGGCGGCGGCGGCGGCGGTGAGGAGCTTGCCAAGATGCCAAGTGGAACGGTGAGTGAATACGCAGGCATATTTCCTTGAGAGGTGCTTTACCCTTCACCCTTTTAATATGATACAAATTTTAAAGCACAACTGAACAATGGGTTCTAATAACTTACTACTTCAAATGCTTCAAGATTTGTGCAACTCCGATTAGAGAGGTTTATGCATCCTCTTGCCGTCTTGCGGCGTACCGCATACGACATCTGGGCAGCTCACGGATTATGTCCTGAAACCTTGGCAGCCCACCGTTGAGTGACGGAGGAGAGGATATGGCTCGATGACACATGGGACCCACATAAGGAGAGAGACATGAGAGGAAGGGAAGTTATCGCTGACCTATGGGACCCACTGGCCTGATGCGGTGGACCCACTTGTCTGTTTTTTTAGGTTGTGTTTTATAATTTTTGGCTATAACTTATTAGTCTAATTAATAGTAATTATAGAAAAAATCAAGCCAAAAACTGGTTGAAAAGTAAAAAAGAGCAGACGTTTAGACCTAGGAAATCTGGACACATTTGGACCCCTAAACACCCGAAATTCCACTTTGACCCTAAATCAAAAATTCCGTTTCGGACCCCTCCCGACCGCGCTTCGCGAAAGCCGGTGCCACGTGTCCCGGACGCTGATCGGCCGGCGATCGGCGGCGCGGCGGCGATGCGCGGTCGGCGGGACACGTGGCGCCATCTCGCGAAAGCGCGGGCCGGAAGGGTCCGCGGAATTTTTGGTTTAGGCCAAAACGAAATTTTCGGGTGTTTAGAGGTCCACATGTGTCCAGATTTCTAGACCTAGAGTGTCTGCAACTCAAGCACAAAAACCTTAATCTGAGGTCCAACCTAATTAGAAAGATGAATTGAAAAACCTTAATCTGAGGTCCAACCTAATTAGAAAGATGAATTGAAAAACCTTAATCTGAGGTCCAACCTAATTAGAAAGATGAATTGAACCTAACATGGCGCTATGTAAGGGTACACGTGCTAAGTGTTGGGATTTAATCCCACCTTACTAGTTGAATAAGAATTTCACTAATATATAACATCTATTGCTAAATGCATTTTAACCTTAGGATTAATCTTTTTACACGAGAACGAAATCGTAAATAGGATGTGCAAGTGCGTGGTTTATCCAACATGCAGGTGTTGACGTAAGACTATTTGGAACCAGGCGTTATACTTAGAATGAAACTTACTAAAAAAGTAATTAAGTGTTTGTGTTCGCTGTGAATTTAAACAATTACAAATTAGTTTTTTAACCATTACAAACAAGTTTTCTGTATTTCTATGGAAATTGGATTGTTTGCTGCGAATTTCTTATGAATTTTTGTGCTCCAAACAAGCTTAAAGAAAAAAAAGATTAAAAAAAACCCCCTCGGAAGTAGAAATAGCTGTCCCCTTGGATTAAGCTGCTGAAGAGGGGACTTCTCAGCAGGCAGGCTTTGCGTCCCCAACCCAAAAAGAAAACTCCTCCCAGCTCCAAATCGCGCCCCAAATCTCGCGAATCCTCGAGCAGCATCGTTGTCATCATCCACCATGGTAATGATCCCGCATTAAGCCGCTCCAGTTCCTCTTCCTTGATCCCACCGGACCAAACCTTCGATTATTTCCTAACCTTCGTTCGATCTGGCCTCGTTGCAGATCCGGTTCATACTGCTGCAGAATCGGCAGGGGAAGACGCGGCTGGCCAAGTACTACGTCCCGCTCGAGGACTCGGAGAAGCACAAGGTCGAGTACGAGGTGAGGGCGAGGCCTTGGCGCTGAGAAAGATTTGATCTTTTGGGGCTTCGATTTTGGTTGGGTATTGATTACTCGTTATTGGTCGTGTGCTCTCTCTCTCAGGTGCATCGGCTGGTGGTCAACCGGGACCCCAAGTTCACCAACTTCGTTGAGGTGAGTGAGTTCTTGATTTGGATTTGACGCTGGGGAGGGCATGGTTTGTCTCGTCAGGCGAAGTTAGACACGTGGGCGAAACTAGCGTAAAGATCTTTGCTTTTGCTCAGTTGGGGTAATTTAGAATCGAGTACGGCTCCGAGTTCTTGATCAGGACCGAACAGAGGATAGAATGGATTCAATCGATGTACAAACGTAGATGCTGTTGGATTTAGTTGATTCATGCACATGGAATGGCAGTTGGAAAGGTTGTGCCTTTTTGGCTTGGCTGGTTCTTCTGGTTAGATTCAATGATGCAAGTATCTACGTGTTGAGTGTGGTGGTTTTTCTATACTGGGAAGAATGAGTGATTGAGGGTGATACTGCTGGGGTCGTACTCTATCTGTTGTTGTTTGCACTTGGCAGAGTTTGTTAGAGATTCAATCTTGGTCAGTGAGGTTGTGGGGGAGAGCTAGGTGTATTGATAAGGTTATATAGTTCGTGAAGCGACATGTGATTTTGCAATAATCAATGATTTAGAATGCTGTTTATGAGTATTTTTGTTGTTATTTGTAATGGTGCCATCAAGTTGCCAAATTAAATGGAAGCACGTTACATTTATTACATACTTGCTAAGTAATGTGAAATCCGCTGATAAATCTCCCAAGTCAAGCTAATGGGTTCCTGCACACTTATCTTACACCTTTCTTTTAGTGAACCCGGGCTAATTCTCATGCTATCATGCATGCACATCTGGATTTGTTGGGTAGCATGAATAGCTCAAGGAATAGTGAATCCAAATTGAGATGGAATGTCCATTTTGCCAAATTTACATGTGCAAGTCTTGTCAGAAACATGATTTGTGTTTTCTTACACAGATAGAAAAAGCAAGATCAAACCTTGCTTACTGACTTAATGTTGATTTAGAAGAACAGTTGTTAAGATAGAAATGTAAGATAGATATGTGAATAGCCAATGAAAAAGGTTGTCTATCATCCGTGTACAACTTTTCTTTTGGATCACAAGATGAGGTTTTTCACCTTTGTTTTGATTTGCTGATATATGTACCTCTTGGCTGCTCAGTTTTTATTTTTTCAGAATCCCACTTGTAACACCAAAAAATCCAGCTATGATAAACCTGCAGAGAAACCCCTAAAAAATCTGAAGTCTGAAGTGATAGATAGATTTGGCTTTAAAAAATTTGAAGAATAAAATCAAGTGTACTCTTGTAGCTGATTTGGAGTAGCAAAAATAAATCGGTCCATAGAATAGATATCATAAATGCCTTGTTCGTTTTTGCTTCGATTTATGACTTTTGGGCTGTTCATAAGAGAGTACGGAGTAACAGAAACTCGCGTGTGGTTTTGGCCGATATACATAAAGTCGGTATAGTGTATACTACAATCAACTTATAGACTCTGCATTAAAAAGACACTCCTTTTCAAAGCTAGTTACTGTAGAAAAGCCAAAAAACAGTTTTTAAAACTGAAAAGAAGAGCCCCCTTGAATGACAAGTTGGTTATTGTGTTCACGATTTATCACTTGCCACTTGGTATGTTTACTTTATGAGGTAGTATTGGGTCTTGACCAGGATTAGTTATCTGAATATTCAAGTTAATAATATTATTAGATGACTAATCTAGAGATCCTAAAGCTCTTAAACATTGCATTGTAAATTTTCTGTTGCATCAGGCTTATTCAATTTATGAACCTAGCTGTAATACACTGCTAACAGAGGAGATTGGCAAAATGTAATTTCCATTCTTTGTTTGTTTGATGACTGGTTCTATAGCTTTGTAGTGCACAGTAGGAGTGCTTAGAGTGTTAAAATGTTACTTCTGACAGCAGTGTTTGGTATATGTTTATTGGTACTGACTTTGAGCTATTCATTTTCTTTGTTTTAATTAATGTGGAACTTTTCGTGCAGTTCCGCACACACAAAGTTATCTACAGGAGATATGCAGGACTTTTCTTCTCAATGTGTGTGGATATCACTGACAATGAGTTGGCATACTTGGAATGTATCCACTTGTTTGTCGAGATATTGGACCATTTCTTCAGCAATGTGTGTGAACTCGATTTAGTATTTAATTTCCACAAGGTAACAGCTATTTGTCAACAGGCTAGTCCTGTATCACTTCAATACTTATGATTTTATCTCACTCCTTTCTTGTGTTTAAAGAAAAAAATGAAAATTACCTGGCCATCATATTTTTATCTAAATATTCTCTTACCCCATTAGTTCCGCGATTGAAACGGAATTAGTCAAAGCTATCCTGCACTTGTGTATATTTACTTGTGCTGGCATATTTTTTGTATTTACTTGTCATCTATTATGTAGTTTACACCTTGATAGAGAACTGTACGTGGATTATAAATCAGGGTCATTGTACAGCTGAGAACAATGTATAATATATTCATATTACTTCTGAAAAGATAACACCAGTGACCTAACCTGAACTTAACAACCTTTCATTGCTGTTCAGTTATGTCTGATACTCTGATGTTACGTTGATAGCACTTTCTTGATTATCGTCAAGAATACATGATGAATGATGTAAAATGAGATGGGTGCTGTGGTAATTCAGTGATGATGTGTATATTCTAAATTTGCACTATGCCATCTAGTATATTCTAAGATAACTTTATTTGTACATTGATAAATATTAAATATGATAATGTACAGGTACTATGCAGTATTCAAATTCATATTTTCAATCCTTGCCAAACCTGGTCAAAGTTTAAATTGTATTTGCATTAGACAATAATGCAGCTTATGTTCAAATCTCACAACAATATGCTCTAAACTGAATTTGGGGAAGGTTAACATTATTAATTTGGTTTTAGCTACTATCTGAACCAAATTTGACCAATTGTAATTCTAGTTTTCATCTTTTTAAAGCAAAGTAAAATATCTGAACTAAATGATTCTGGTGATCTTCTAATCTTTGGATAAAATTTTCTTATGGCCGGGATTCATTTTTAAATTTCATTTTCTTATTTCATGCTATGTCCAACAATATCTTGTTCAAAGTCGCAAACTCTGTCCAACTCAAAGCAATCTCTAAGACCCTATCCCTATCTATGTCTTTCCTTTTGTTTTAGCAAAGATCAGGCTTAAGTACACACAATTTATCACATACACCAACAATCGTGCTACATCCATCCTCTTGTTTTTCTATGTTATGAAATGTTTCACTTATCTTTCTAACTTTTCTGACACGTGTATACTCTGTAGGTTTACTTGATATTGGATGAGTTTATTCTTGCTGGAGAGCTTCAAGAAACAAGCAAAAAAGTATCTTTTTCTGCCATAATACATATTGCTGTTAACTATGTATCTTGGTGTGTTTGTTGTTATAACATTGATGCAAGTTTCTTTTTTTTTCAGCATGTGATGTAACACAATTAAGTTATGAAAATTAATTAGCAAATTTTGTAAGTGATGTCATGTAACATAATTAACTTATGAAAAATTGAAACTATACATAGCATATGCATTTTATGCAGCATACAGATGGTATCGGTATAACTTTTCTTGACCATAGTCATGCTAGGATGGTAAAAAGAACGACATGGTTTTCTGTGTTGCACTTTGTAATAATTAATGTCCCTTGCGTTTTCTTCAGGCAATCATAGAGAGAATGGGTGAGCTTGAGAAGCTGGAATAAGAAGAAATGGTGTACACTAGTGTACATGGAGAGATAATTAAGAGTGAAACCATTCCTTCCTCTGCTATGTCGGAAAACTGCTATCCGTTTGTACAATTCTTTGTAGCTGTTGTGTGATTATCACTAGTTCGTTTACATTTTCCACCAGTTGCGCAGTTTGTGCAAGGCTCCTCTGAACTGGTACCATGAAATCCCGGCCATCTTTGTGAATTTGCTTCGAGTAACCATCATAGTGGTTGTTTTCTTTTGAGCATCAGGGCATTTGATGATGCTGAAGCAACACATACAATGTTTGAAGCAATCTGTTGTTGAGTTATCCAGGCACTCTTTCAGCTCCGCTGATAATGGCCCTGTTGTTTTCAGCTTCTAAAAGCTGCTTTTCGGTTTTTCTACAGTAACCAGCTTTTAAACGGAGTATCTTTTCAAGATAGGGTCTACTAGTTAATTGTAGTTACTCGCACGTGAATTTCAGTTACTCTGTAATTTCTCGCACAAACAGTCAAAGAGTTATGAGCCGCAGCTAAAAGTCATAAGCTCCAAATAGGCCCAATTGCTGTGTCATCTGTGCTGGCCTGATGTTGCATTGTGATTTAGCCCACTGGTAGCCATTGCAGGCCCTTGAGAAGAACTGGCCTTGGACACTAAAAGGAGCCTTTGGGCCTTTAAGCCCTTAAATGACTACAAGGTGTTACCCGCTGGACATCTCATCTTTTCTTTTTCATTTGAGAATTTTTTTTGAACAAAGTTTTATTTTGAGAATTTTAAACCAAACAAACTTTTAACTCAAGATAATCCATCGGCCAAGTTATGGTACCTAATGTGTCCGGCCTGCTGCACAAGCCCAACTCTGTAAAGATAGTCCTTGGTACTACTTATTCATGAGTTTAGATTGAAATATTCGATCGGTTCTTGAAGAAATAAGAAGATAAATGCATGACAAATAATGAAGCAAAAACTGCCCCCTAAAGATACCACAACTCTTCCCCTTCGACATTAGTGTCACACACCCATCTGCCACAATTAAACCCCATTTATAACGCTAGAATTTAACAAAAAATTCATAGGAAACAATTCAACTCCGAGGTATCAATTTGTCTCACACCTCTACCACAATTAGAGCAAGTATAATAGTATAGCCAACTAATGGCTATAACACTTGTCTATTTCATCTATAGCCTTCAAAAAAATAGTTCATACAATAAGATAGCTATTACAATAACTATTTGGCCCCACGTGTAAGAGAATGAAATGCATATTTTTACATGCTATAGCTAGCTGTAATTTAGTAGCCAGCTTCCTTCTCTCTCTGCCACGTAAGATTTTATTGATATTATATTTGCTATAGCCTGCTGACTAAGCCTTATTGTACCTGCTCTTAGGCACCATTTACAACGCTAGAATTTAACAAAAACAAATCATAGGAAACAATTCAACTCCGAGGTATCAATTTGTCTCACACCTCTACCACAATTAGGCACCATTTACAACACTAGAATTTAACAAAAAAATCATAAGAAACAATTGAACTCCCTCAATTTGTCGCTGGCATCGTGGCCTCTCCCACTAGGTTTACCACCGACTGCTGTTGACTCGATGACCGCTTTGCACAATGCTGCCACATCATCGCCATTTGCCAGCCACCCAAATCAGGTAGGGACAAAGTGAAACCCATCTAGGAAGGGGCACACATCCCAAGGCAATCCTGCGGCGAGGAAATGGACAAAAGAGATTATATTATTGCACCATAGCCACCCTGAAAACCAAAAGAATATATATATATATATATATATATATATATATATATATATATATATATATATATATATATATATATATATATATATATATATATATATATATATATATATACCAAATGGAATACTATGGTATCTGAGCACCAAGCATCTCTGCCTTTAGATTGCTTTTAGATGCGTGTAAGTAGAATGAAAGTCATTGATTTAGCATGTCAAATCAATCATAGATGGAAAGTCTTAATCATGGAGTTTAAGCACCATGTGCCCCTGTTATTTATAATATTATATATATATATATATAGGCAAAATAGCAGGTGCACCATGGTGCACAAGCTCCATAATTAAAACTTTTCATCCATGATTAATACTTTCCATCCATGATTGATTCCTTTCCAAATTGATGCATTTTCGAATTAATGAATCTTAATAGGTTTACCTAATATATTGCACTTGCACGCATCTAAAAGCAATCTAACGACAGAGAGGCTTGGTGCCCGGGCACCATGGTGTCCCATTTCAGTATCCTATATATATATATATATATATATATATATATATATATATATATAGGGAGTATCTGTATATATATATATATATATATATATATATATATATATATATATATATATATATATATATATATATATATATATATATATATATATATATATATATATATATATAGGGTAGTATGTACATGTAGTATACAGTATTTAAGACCATATAGGTGGTATGAACAATTTTTCAGAGGTGGTATGTACATTTTTTTTGACATACTCTTTTTTATGTGCGTATATGAAGGTATTTATAAAATACACTAAAAACTATGGACTCCTTTGCAATTTTTTCGTATGGTTTACATTGGAGTATCTTATAATTAGTATATGAGTATACCTAAAGTGATAAAGGAGTATTTCAAGTTTGTTTATGTGGTATATTAGAGATGGGTGTAATTACACCCGGGAGTAAAAGTATTTTTCTATATATATATATATATATATATATATATATATATATATATATATATATATATATATATATATATATGAAAATCCTTATTACTCCCGGTGTAATTACACCCACCTCTAATATACCACCTAAACAAACTTGAAATACTCCTTTATCACTTTAGGTATACTCATATACTAATTATAAGATACTCTACTGTGAACCACACGAAAACATTGTAAGGAAGTCCATAGTTTTTAGCATATTTTATAAATACATTTATATATGTACATAAAAAGGAGTATGTCAAAAAAATATGCATACCACCTATATGGTCTTAAATACTCGTATACTACACATACATACTCTCCGTTACGCAAGATACTACCTATGTTGTGATATATGATATAGGGTGTAATTACACCCGGGAGTAGAAAAGAGACCTGATGTGCCCCACCATAGAACAAAACAGAATGGAACTACAAGAACCAACAGGGAAGGCTTACACTCCTTTTGCACACATAAGACAACACTTTGAAGGCAAAGTACACTTACGTTTGTTATTGATCCAACTAACCAAATCTAACTAAAGGTGACGCTAAAGCTCACCCCTTTGGAAACTAAACTAGAAAAGATGGTGTTAATTAAGGTATCTTTGTTTAGAGGATGATTGTTAAGGTATCTTAAAGACATGGGAATGATCAGTTGGAGTTAACACTAAAAGTCTCCTGTGACCTCCCTTGCAAGTAACATACCCATAACTAACAAAACCTAGCTAGCACATATATATCCAAAATGAGAACGAAAGAAAATGGTAATACGGGGTTATAATATATTGTCATGTACTTATGTAAACAAAATAAAAGGATCGCTATTTTATTACACCATGCAATTTTTTTTTACGAATAACACAATATTGACATCATTCAGTAACAGTTTGCCTCGTGGTCTGTAATCTACAGTGACTCTTGCCAGTTACCGCTGAGCAACGAAATGGCTATATAAACAGAGTAATTGCTTGAACTGATGAGGCTTATCTTCAACTTGTGGCCAAGGTTTCAAAAACCGGATTCAACGAAAATTCCACTCCTTGCACGGTACATAAACTATCCAATTTTCTTGAAATTCATACTGCCATTTGAATTCGAAAAGATTGTCTGGGGTTGTCCATCGGAATTACTGTTCCATCCGTTCGTTTGTTCAAATTCAAAATGTTAAACCAGAGTTCTTTGTGCTAGAATTTTCATCCTAGTTGTCACCGTGATTTTTGTTTCATAACAACCGCCAGGATATATTTGAAATTCTATCCGTGGCTGTAGTGTGCCACAACAAATGCGTGGAACATTTTGTGCATACATCTTCTATGCCTTCTTTGCGATCTGAACATGTTGCCACTCTTGCTATACTTTTTACGCTACATTTATTTGGTCATACAATCGGCTGGGTTCTTTTTAGCTTTAGTTTTGATTTATCTCTTTCTGCTATAGTAACTAGCGTTTAACGTGCGTCTTTTCAAGATGGGTCTACAGGTGGATTGTAGTAAACATTGTACCGAGTTCAGATGTGCCGGTTAAAATCGTATGCGATTGTTTTCTTCTACGATTGTCTCTTACAAACAGCCGAAATTCAAAAACTATAAACCAAAAGGCAAAGCCATAGAAAAAAAAACCCAACCGATATATAACCAATGACACTGTAGGCATATTATACATTAAGTTCTTTTTTTATGACAATATAATTGTGCCAATAAACTGAACATGCCAAATATACCTTCCCGACAAGATAAGGTACGCTGATTGGTACGCTTACCCATGGCATACATTTTGGTCCCAAACAGTGTACGAACAACAAACCAATTAAAGCGACACAACCATTTGAAAAGTCTGAAAAAAACGAAAAGGAAAAAAAAAGAGAAAGAGAACGAAGCAGTAGAAAGAGATACATATGGATTGGGACAAGGCAACAAATTGGATATATGATGCATATACTCCCTTGAGTTTTATGGTATACTCTCTATAGTGATCGATCGAGCTGGTCCCAATTTAGCCATACGGTCCCAAGAATCCGGTGCACGGCGACCACATTAATCTTGTGATTACCAACGTTTTTGAGTGGTCTTTTCATGTTGTTACAATCACAAGATTTTGGGGGATTAAGAGGAGATAAATTAAACATTGGGCCGGGGATTATCAGGATCAACAGTGAGTGTACAGCCACCCATTGGATACGGTTTGGATGATGAGGTTCAGAAAAGGTTTTCCTATGAAATCGAAATTTCATTGTGCTGAGAAAAATTAGCCTACATTTAGGACAACCATGTAAGCTATGGGTGTGTTTAGTTGGTGGATGAATGTTGTATCGTATATCTTGACTGAGTGGATGCAGGCTGAGTGAAATCGTATTTCAGAAAAAGAAGATGTTTGGTGAGGTTGCATGAGCGGATGCAAAAAAGCGAGATCTTTGTTTGGTTGCAGTATGAGCGGATGCGATCTACCAAACCCGAGAGGTGACACGTGGGACCGCATAAGATACATCGCATCAACCCATCCAGGATGGCGGTGAAGCTCATTTTGAGCGTATCCACCCATCCAGGATGAGGGCGTATTTTTGCATCCGCTCATGCAGGCTGCATCCACTCATACAGGCAACCAAACAGTCTCTTTCTCAGATTATACGGATCCACCCAGCCAGGACGAAGGAGATTCAGGCAACCAAACACACCCTATATCTCCTATGTAATTACATAGGCTCATGCAGTTTAACTGTGATGATGCATGTATATATGTCAGGTTTGTTTGGTTTGAAGCCAACAGTTGAATTTTGTAACATTAACCAAAACTAGCATGCGCGCACTTGGCTAGCTTGCTGCCAAAATTTTGTAAGATTTCTTGTCCAATGAGATTCTAGTTCGTTTTTTTTTTTGCCAAATATTAACTAAATTGTGGCCAACCAAGTCCATGACAAAATGACAACCGCTAGCTGGATAATGCAACCGGTGTGCCACCTCGATTTTCTAGCTAGCGGCCAATGTTTGATTTCAACTAACTAGATGTTGAGGTGGGCTATTTCGATGGATTTTCCATCGTGATTTTCCGGGATCACCAGTGACGCTACTGAAACTGACATAACCTACAAATGTTCAGTATGCCCTATGCAACTGGTCGGTCGGTAGCATGCGCGGCAAAACAAGAAAGAAAAGAAACCCAACATGTGGGTGCACACATATGATTAGTGATTAGGGAACACGAAGAGACATTATATTCAGACAGCTCAGATCTCCAAACATGCGCTGAAGTGAAAAACCAAGCAGAAGAAGGGAAAACACAGTCAAACGGTGAATCCATGCCCACCAAAGCCATTCAGGAAGAAACGAAAGAAAGCTAGCTATATAGCTGCATGCATTCTTGTTACATCTCTCTCTCTCTCTCTCTCTCTCTCTCTCTCTCGTTGCATCGATCACAGACGGGGTACACCTGGTTAGGTGGTCCAGGAGAGGAGAACAATCCATCCTAAGGCGCAGGGATTTTGTCCGTGATCTGACGCGATTTCCCAAGCACACGAAGCTAGAGAGAGAGAGAGAGAGAGAGAGAGAGAGAGAGAGAGGCAAAGAGCCCGGTGATAGGTAGCCATCAGCCAAATAACAGGAAGCTTATCTTCACGCCAACTGGAGCATGGGTTTTGTTTTATCCGTTTTCCAATTAAAGAGTTGGCTCTTAATTAGACTGCAATTAGTCATGGATAATGGGAATGCATGGTTCATGATAATGTGGGTGTGTGCCATCGATCAGTGTGTTCTTACGTGAAAAATAATCCTCATTGAAGACTTAAATTGTAGTCCTAAAAAACCTTAAATTGTATTTAGATTTTCATGGTTCATGGTAATGTGGGTTGAACATGTGGTAAAACCCTAGACGACCGCCATGCAGAGCATTCATGTTTCCGACAAAAAAAAGGATTATTAATCGATTCGTGTGACCAAAGAAGAATATTCTATCACATGCCTCAGTTTTACATCAGAGTCGATCTTCAAATCGACAATCATTTGGGTGATTCATCGTGTGCTGGAAAATCTACACTGTTTTTATCAGTGTCCTAGTTACCACAGGCGCTTTGAGATAGCTCGATTTTCTAACAAGAACAAAATAATTAAGAGATGGATTTTGTACTTCTGACATGTAACTAGCAATTATATGCGTATCTACTATTATCAAATGCTGCAAAATCTCACTCACAAGGCATTTTACCGGACTCTCACGCATCAATTTGAACAAACCTGCGCGTAAACCGAAGGGATATGAAATTCATCTAACGGATAGGCAATTCAATGTCCATTCTTCCTCTTCTATGGTCTATATCTTCATAAAATATGCTTACACATGCATGGTAAAATAAAGGTTATACGCAACATTAATTTATAAAATGGTCTAAAAAGAGTAATTTATGAAACGCAAGCGTTAGAAATGTTTAGTATGACACTGAAGTCACCACACAGCACCACGAACACACACAAGAGCACTTGCTTATTGATGGCAGTGAATGTGCAAAGCCAACAAAACCTTGTGATCTATTGAATTGGGCATGAAGCTTGCTGCTGGCGGCAAACTGGCCATGCGGTTGGATTGGGTTGGGTGAGATCCGTGAATAATGACTCTCATGCGCCGGTGAGCTGCTAGCTGTAACCATGGTCAACTGATGTTCAGATGAATCGACTTGAGCCTTGAGCGAGCACTTTTGCGAACTATAGCTTGTGGCTGTAATCCATAGTTTTTACTCCTAAGTGAGCATATGTATAAACGAATCGAATATTAATTAACTGGTAAACCGTTTCAAAAAGAATATCTTAATAAGTGTTTTCAAAAAAACGACGGAGAAGTCATACTATTTGTTTGTTCGAAGAAAATTATAAACTATGATCTAAGTTGAAAAGAATGAGATCATAGACACAGCTTGTGACAGGTACACACATACGTATATGTATTCATGTATACTGTGTATATATAGCGGTCCCGATTCCTGAAAAAAAATAATTTGCAGCGTCGACCAAGATGCAAAATCATGACACGCCCGTACTGTCTTGTCTAGTGATCTGTAGAGATGCATCTTAGTTTCTCTTATCTTTGTCAGTCCGTGTTCTTTTTCATTATATAAGGAATTCATTAATTAGCATAGTGCGACCCAACATTAAACATTCTACATACGATTTGACGGTACTTGGTGTTATGAATAGCGATTGTATTCATATGAGGCCAATAGGCCGGTATATATACACAAAGTACAGATGGTAAATATGCAAAGAACCCCTCATAACAATGGGGAATAACAAGCTATACATATATCTCTAACACCCCCCTCAAACTCATGGTGGATCAACAACACTGAGTTTGGAGAGATAGAAGCTGTGCTGTGCTCGAGTCTGGGCCTTCGCGAAGAAATCCGCTATTTGAAGCTCCGAAGGCACATACTGAAGAGTAATCACCTGATCATGCACACAAGACCTCATGAAAGAAGCATCAACCCCAATATACTTGGTGAGCTCATGCTTCACAGGATCACGAGCAATACTGATAGCACCTATACTGTCTGACAAGAGAGGGGTCGGTGTAGTGACAGAAACACCAAAATCCTCAAGTAACCACCGTAGCCAAGTAATCTCTGCTGTCAAGAGAGTCATGGCTCGCAACTCACCTCTGCACTCGAGCGGGACACTGCATCTGCTTTCTTCGTCTTCCGTGCAATAAGAGAACCCCAAGAAAAACACAATGAAGCGAGATAGACCGCGATCGGAGGATCAACGCCCAAGTAGCATCCGAATAGGCTCAAGCTGTAACGAGTTGGAACGTGAAAACAAGAGACGGCGAGAGATAGTCCCGCCAAGGTATCGCGAACTCGAAGAAGGTGGTCAGAGTGGACTGAGTGGGAGCTGAAACAAACCGACTCGAATATGAATCGGATAAGTGATATCCGGACGAGTAACAGCAAGGTAGACAAGACTCCCAACAAGATGACGATAGCGAGTCGGATCGTAAAGAGGCTCGCCATCGAGAGTCGGAGATGAACATTGAGCTCCATGGGAGTCTCAACAATCTGATGATCGATGAGAGAGGTGCGATCAAGAAGATCCTGAATATATTTCTCTTGGGACATAAAGAAACCATCCGGAGTGGAAGTAACCTTAATCCCAAGGAAGTAACGAAGAGGACCAAGATCCGACATAAAGAATCGCTCACTAAGACGAGCCTTGACAAAGGCAATGTACTCGAATCATCTCCGTAATGATCATGTCATCAACATACGTAAGAAGAAGAGTCCGACCACGAGACGAAGTGTGGACAAAGAGCGCAGATCATGATCACTAACCGAAAGCCAGCAGCAGTGACCACGAGGAGAAGCGCTCAAACCAAGCACGAGGGCTTGCTTAAGGCCATAGAGAGCGGCGAAGGCGACAAACCATGCCCTCGAGAACAGAATACCGGGTGGCGGATGCATGTAGACCTCCTCACGCAACTCGCCATTAAGAAAGGCATTCTTGACATCAAGCTGAGAATGCACTGGCGCAATGGCGACAGACGCCACCGAAATAAGAGTGCGAACAGTGGTCATGTGGGCCACAGGAGCAAAAGTCTCGTCGTAGTCAACACCATGCTCCTGCTGGAAGCCACGAGCAACAAGACGCGCCTTATAGCGCTCAAGAGAGCCATCAGAGCGAGTCTTAATCGTATAGACCCACTTACACGTGATGGGATGAGAATGAGATGGAAAAGGAACAAGATCCCAAGTACCAGTACGCTCGAGGGCAGCAATCTCCTCAGCCATGGCAAGCTGCCACTCAGGATGAGTAACAGCATCCCGGTAGGAGACAGGCTCACGAGTAGCTGCGCCAGCAAAGGCAAAACGGGCAGGAGGCTGAATCGCCTGGCGATCGCGAAGAGCGTAGCGAGGAGAAGATGACCCATCAGGGGAAGATGGAGCATCAGAAGAAGATGGAACATCAGGAGAAGATGACTCATCTGGAAGATCCTCAATAAGGGGAAAAGGTACTGTAGTGGGAGGAGCCTGGGGAGTCGTAGGAGACGACACAGGCGGCGACAACGGCGGAGAGGCCACAGGGGGAATATGTGGAGACTCAGTGGGACAGGTGGACGAGGGCAAAACAGATATAGGTGTATCTGGAAAGGTCAAAAAAAGACAGACTCCACAGAGGAAGCCGAAGGAGAGGCAGGACGTGGGTAGAATGGGCGAGACTCGTCGAAAGTCACATCCCGAGAAACCCGTATCCGACGACCAACAGGATCCCAACACCGATAGCCCTTGTGCTCGGCACTGTATCCCAGAAAGACACACTCAACAGACTGAGCGGTCAGTTTGGTGCGTTCTCGAGGGGCGAGGAGAACGTAGCAAACGCAGCCAAACAGATGAAGAGCAGAGTAGTCAGGAAGACGACCACAGAGACGCTCAACAGGGATCGCACCCTGAAGAGTAGAAGAGGGCTGGATGTTGATGAGATAGGTGGCAGTGGAAACAGCCTCGGCCCAAAAGTGAGGTGGAATAGAGGCGGTGATCATCAGAGCACGAGCAGTCTCAAGAAGGTGACGATGCTTACGCTCAGCGACACCATTCTGAGCATGAGCACCAGGACAAGAGAACTGAGCGAAAGTGCCCTGCTCAGCAAGGAAGTTGCGCAGGTGATGAGAGAGGTACTCGCCAGCAGAATCAGCGCGAAAGACACGAATAGGAGTGGAGAACTGTGTGTGAATCATGGTGGCAAATTGTTTATAGATAGACAAGGCCTCACTACGAGAAGACATGAAATATATCCAAGTGTGGTGAGAGAAATCATCTATAAATATGATATAATATCGATGACCCCCTTTCGAAACGAAGGGAGCCGGACCCCAAACATCTGAATGAACAAGATCAAAAGGACGCTGAGACACAGACTCACTATGAGGATAAGGAAGCTGAATCTGTTTACCTAACTTACAGCCCTGACAATCTAAAGACACGTCTCCTGAGACAGACCCCAGAAGACCACGACGAACTAAGGACGACAGACGGGATCCACACAGATGGCCAAGACGGTGATGCCACTGCTGGAAAGAGCCGGTAGACGAAGTGGCAGAAGCGGAGAGACTGGCGGCGATGGTGGCAGCGGAAGGAAGGTGAAGCTACCAAGCTCCCGAGAGACGCCAGTGAGTCACGGCGCGAGGCCGTAACCAACCAGAGCTCCGTGTGGCGATCCCGAACACAACAAGAGTCGAGTCGAGAATGACACGATAACCAAGGTCGATGTCGCCGTGAGAAGAAGTCGCATGGTAAGGCGAGGAACATGAGCAATAGAAGGAACATGAAAGGATGAGTTGCTAAGAGATCCTCGACCAGAGACAGAAAGAGATGTACCATCAGCAGTAAGAACACTGATAGGAGAATCAAGAGGTGTAATAAAAGACAGAGTGGAAGGATTAGGAGTCATGTGAAAAGATGCTCCAGAATCAAGAATCCACGGGAGGTACTGATGTGTAGGGGTGGTTTCTCGGTGCAAGAGTCGTGAGCGTAACTCGCCGAGGAGAACACAAGCGGCAAGCGGCGTCGAAATCCGGCTATCTCCCGCTCGGTGAGAGAAGTTGCTGAAGAAGTCGATGCAGACGTCGTCGTAGAAGCACTAGTGCCAGTAGAAGAACGACGTGAAAGATGCCGCTTCTTCTTATAGCACTTGGACTCAATGTGGCCGGCCTTGTCGCAGTAGGTACAGTGAGGACGACCACCTCCAGACGGAGGACGACCACCACCACCTGTGGTAGCCGCTGGAGGAGGCAGTGTAGCAGGCGGACGAGCGGCGAGGACAGAGGGGAGTGGCATCAGACCAGCACCACTCAGACGAGTCTCCTCTGCGCGTATCTCGGTAAGAGCCTCTAGGAGAGTGACACGAGGGTGGCGTGCAAGGAGCTGGGCACGCCTTTGCTCGAACTCAGGACGAAGGCGAGTAAGGAACTCGTAAACCTGCTGAAACTCAGTCAAGACGTACATCCAGCAAAGACGGACAGAACGACAACCAGCGGTGCGGTGAGTCCAAGCGACGCGACATGCAGAACTCTGAGCGTAAAAAGCGTCAACAGTAGCATCACCCTGCTGAAGAGAGTGCTCCTGGCGGACCACGGACAGGTACAGGGCATCACCAGAGGGCTCGTAGCGCTGACGAAGATGAGTCCACATCTGGAAAGCCGAAGGGAGTCCCACAACCTCAGAAGAGAAGGCGAGGCCGGACATCGGCGATGAGGACAGCAAGAGCCGAGCGCCGTCATCGTACCACTGAGTGTAGACGGTCAGACGATCCTTGTAGGAATCCAGAGCCTCCTGGTAGGCAGAGGTAGCTTCATCATCAGCAAGGCGAGCGGCCTCAGCAGTAGCCTTATCAGCTGTCGGGGGCAATGCAACAGGCGTAGGCTCCGTCGGAGGAATAAGGCAAGGCGGGCAGGTGACATCGCCAGAGAGGACGCCCCAGAGACGAAGACCACGCATGTGAGACACAAAGTCGGTGTAATTAACACCATCAAAGATCACCGGGCAGCGAGGGAGGGAAACGGTGCCCATTGGTAGGCGGCGCTAGACGGCGCGGCGACCAAGGTAACGAAGTCTAACAGGCGGCGCTGGACGGCGCGGCGGTTAGATCGACGTTTTTTTTCTCTCTTCTTTTTTTTTTGCTTCCGGTCGGTTTAAACCGACCGAGCCACTACCGACAGACGGCCTCGGGCCTCAGACGGCTCGGGCACCAGCGGTAGAGTCGACGGGGCGGCGGCCGGAGGCCGCGGCAGCGGCGCGCCGCGCGCGAGGCCGCGCGGGAGGCCGACGAACGAGGCGGGCGAGGCCGGCGGAGCCTACAAGACGAGCCGGCGGCGGCAGCTCGGCGGCGACCACCACGGGCGGCAAGGCGGCGACGGCGGCGGCGGCGGCGGCCAGGCGGGCGGCGGCGGCGTCCGGCTCCGACTGCAGATCGACAGATCCGAGCGGCGGCTCGCAGATCCGAGGAGATGAGCGGGGCGATCTCGGCGGAGCGACCACGGAGCGCCGGCGGCGTCGAGAGCGGCCGGCGGCGGACGGAGGAGCGCCGCGCGCGGAGCGGAGCGGCGCGCGGCGGCGCGGGGAGCGGCCGCGGCGGCGTCGGGCCGAGGCGCGACGGCGGCGGCGGTGAGCCGGCGAAACTTCCGGCGGTAGATCCAATCTGGTGGAGACAGGCACGGCCCTAGGTATGACAAACCCTAGGCTCTGATACCATGTTATGAATAGCGCTTGTATTCATATGAGGCCAATGGGCCGGTATATATACACAAAGTACAGGTGGTAAATATGTAAAGAACCCCTCATAACAATGGGGAATAACAAGCCATACATATATCTCTAACACTTGGGTCTATTTGGAACGAACGAATTTCGCATAAATTTTACATATAGGAATTTCGTTGTAACTTTGTTTGACAGGCCCTTATATTGCAAGAGTAGACATAAAACACTCAATTAATCATTACGCGTTTTTTTACTATTACTAGTAGTTTTTTACACATACAATTCAAGAAAATATAATAGGCAGAAAAGGTTTTGTAATATGTTTCAACATATGTTAAATCTTATCATAGGACCGGATAGTCAACATATGGGGGAGGGGAGGGGGGGCGAATGGTGCCTTGAAATTTTTTCCCAAATATTCACCAATCTTTTACTCCGATAGTTACAAAGCTATGAAGATTATAATATGAAGTCTTCTTGAAAAATAGAGGAACACAAAGCTGAGCACGACTAGTTCGGAACACTACGTAGTCGGGTTACAACCACTTGTCGGAAATTAACGTGGTCGGTTACGACTATCGGAGGAAAATCATCGTGGTTGGAGATGGACTGCCAGTCAGATACCAACGTAGTTGGAAATTGACTATCGGACGGAGATCATCGTGGTCGAATATCGGCTGCAAGTCGGATACCAACGTAGTCGGAAATCAACTAGCGGTCGACGACCAAAGACCGATCGAAAACCAACGTAGTCAATAACTGACGTGGTCGAAATTTAACTTGAGTGGTCAACGGTCAGAGAGCGGTCAAAAACCAACGTAGTCGATAACCAACATGGTCAAAAATGAACATAGTTGAAACCAACGTGATCGAAGGCCAACGAGTGGTCTAAAACCAACATGGTCGAATCCGATCGAAAACCAACGTGATCGATGCCCAGTGTGTGGTCAAAAGAAATAACAAGTTTTCTACAAAAACTCAAAATCACACATAAACCTCACAAAATCCCAATCTTGCTCATGGTCCAAAGAAAAGAGCAATTGCTCACCATGACCATTTTCATAGCAAGAAGATGAACAAAAAATGCAAAAGCAAACAAAAAATGCAAAAGAGAGCAAATGACTCAGAATGCATATTTTCCCCCTCTTAATGGCTTTTTCCCAATTATTCTCCCTCTTTTGGCAATAGAGTCATCAAGATGCATAGAAGAAAATAGAGCGTAAATGAAATAGAGTGACTATATTTTATTCATTTTAAGCATTAGGAGCCATGCATGGAGATTATCTAAAGTAACTTTCCAAATATTACACAAAGCTATAAAAAGTGAAAGCGCTAGTTAGATCATGACAAACCATGTATAGTCAAGCTAAAGCCAAACAAGCCATAATCTGAAATTAAATGGATTGTTTAACATGTCAAGTCACTTAAGATCATAGGCTAGTTAAAGGTATCTAAAAATGAGTCAAGCTATGTCAATATTCTAAGTAGAACCAAAAAGCTATAATTGAGTCAATTTAGAGTGCTATAAGTTCAAGATTAAGACATTGTGTTCAAGTACTAGATATCACTTGTAATTGAGCAAATTTAGCACATTTGGCATTTTCAGAAATTCATGGTTGGCTTCAACCATTTTTCACAAGATTTTATTTTCTTAGCCATGTACTAGATCTCAAGTCTTATGAGATCACTCTAAGCAAGAAACTTAATAAAGTGATCTTGGTCATCCAAAACTACCCCTGAGTTCATGCCTAGTACAATGGTAAGTCGTCTCATGAGAAAGAATTGGTGAAATTAGTTTTTCACACAAAAGAGATTTTTTTACATTTTTTTTGACTTAGTTCAAGAACAAAGAGTTAATAATAACTAATGCTTCACTAATGAACTGGTATAGCTCAATCTAAAGCTTAATGCACATTCAAGACTCAACTTAGTTTATTTGACATGGCATGAATCATGAGAGGATCACTAGAGCCAGACTAATCACATGATCCAACAAGACATGATTTAATTCAAGTTGTTCACACTAAGAAAGCTAGTATAACAAAAGCTAAGCTACACATAGAAGAATATGGTAAATCTAATAATCTAGCACAAGTCATAGTAAGATATAAGGCAATATATCTTGTCACATAAAAATAATAGTCAGAGCTCCATGATTTGTACAAGCATTCATATATATACAATGCATGTTAAAATTAAAATACGATATGATACAAATAAATACACAAGAAGTAAGCTCCCCTGAAAAGCAGCCTCAAAAGAAAGAAGCTCCAATTCCCCTTAAAAAAAGGCAAATTGAGAAGAACTAATAATTTAGGCATAAAATCTAGAAAATAAGGGTTCGAACTCAACAAGATGACTCCCAAACACACCCTTACCTCATGGTTTCTCACCTATAACCTCATACCACGGAGAAAAAAGCAACATTAGCTATCATAACACAAGACACTAATGGCCAAGAAGAAAGCTCAAACTAGGCAGTAAGTAATCCTAGAGAACCATTTGGATGAAAGGTGTGATTGAGACAAAATGATCTAGAGTTGGTTCCAATCTATTCAGATAGACCCTTCCTACCACTAGAACAGGAATGCTATGTGAAATCAAGTAGTGGTAACCAAGAAACTGAAAGTCACAAGAAAGCAAGCTCCGTCACATCACTTGGCGATGTGATGTGGTGGAAGTTGACTGAACCTGCATCGTGAAATTAATAGAAACCTCCACCAGAAGCTCAAAGGAGATGAGTGACCCAAAACATCCACATAAGCCACATGGTCTCTTCCTCACATACACAACCTGTGACTTAAACATAGGAACAACTGGTGTCTTAGTACTGCAGTAAGTGATATACAAGTATGGATCCAGTACTGAGACACATGATAACAAAAGTAACATCACAAGTAGTAATGTCAAAGAACACACCCCCAAAAAAGCTCAATCTAGCCCTCATCAGGGAATCTATAACAACAAAGCCTAATGCAAACCAAATTTAGAAGAAACTTGTGGACTAATCAAAATTCTCATGATATCTAGGCATAAGCACAATCTAAATCTACCAAGATGCCATACAAACTATTTTCATGCTAGGACGAAAATGAATAAGTTCAAGATATACATGCATCTTAATGAATCACAACCATACACACATAGCAGGTAACAAGAAAAAGTCATAAAAGTATATGCTAGCATGGATACAAATATAAGCATGTACACATGAACCAAAAAGAAAGAAGGCATGAATAAACCTACATCATGACATAGAAAACTATCCAAGATATAATAAAACTCAAAATGTCCATAATCAAACACACATCATGTAGACATACGTCATGACAAACAAAAATCATGGAAAGTACACTAACATGTATACATAATGGTGAATGGATATAAGAAGCAAGTGTAAGCAATAAAACAGAATAGATACAACAAGGCACAAAGTTATGATGTTACTTGACTTCTAATACACACATTTAACAAGTAACTTGTGCTCATGAAGTCAAGTCAAAGCTTAAGCATCTAACAACTAATGCATATAACATGACGCATGGATACCTAAGCAAAATACACATAAAGGCATAACAAGAAAGTAATATGAGTAGTACATGCCAAAATGGTACAAGTGAGCACATGGATAAACACAATATGCCAATTATGATCAAACATGAATATGAGGGCATGAAGGTATAGGGTCACTCACAAAGTAAGTGGAAACGCCAAACGTGAAAGCATATGCCTCTTCAAGGCCATTAAAGGGAGTAGAGAACCAACAAATGTTTCAATCATGTGATGAAGCAAAAAAACTAGAACCCAATCAATCACATGTTCTCCATCCTGCATCTCGGAACCTACATATGAGAAGAACAAAGTGCCTGAGTCTTGGATCCCAAATGGTTAGTAATCAAATACTTGGGAACTCAAAACTTAGACACACCAACACTAGAAGCATGCGAGTTAGCATGATGCAAAATATGGTTCATATAAGAAAATCCATTCTTGGAGGCAGACCACAAGTGGATAACTCGATGAGTAAATGAGTGCCACATCTGGAAAAACGGCAAATGCCTTACCTGAAAGCACCAAGATAAGAACCAACAGAAGCACCAGAAAAACTCACAACTCCTCCTCGCCGTACGTGTGGACCTCGATGGGGAGAACGAGGTCCACCACTTGAGAAATGATAGAAAATCTTCCTTAGGATAGCATGTGGACTAAAAACAAAGACATAAGAACCACATGACACAGATCTAGAATCCTACTGAAACCAAGAAAAGAGGGACAAATCACCTCAGGGCCGATCACACCGCCATTGGTCGGCTGGTCTGATCGCCTTGCGGTTTGACTGTAGGGGTAATAGCGGTATGACCGCTCTCCTGGATCCAGACCCAAAAACAGCAATGCTGTCACTGGGGTTTGGCTTCCAAAATCGAGGTTTCATGCTCTGCACTTGGTTGTTCATGTCATGGGCAAGACTATGAACACGAAAAGACTTAGAAGCACAATCTCGATGGCTCACTCGACGTTCGTGCTTGGCACGAGGAGAGCAAATTTTAACTTGTGTCCATCTTTCTTGCAATGGGTACAATAGTACTTAATTTTGCATGAAGCAGTACCAAAAAAAGTAGAAGCACCGTCATTACTAGAAATCATTTGAACAATAGTAGAAGAGCCAACAAGAGTCACACTAGCCAAAGTAGGAGCATCTAAAGTTATGACACAAGTGCCAACATCGAGAGAACCATGCTCACTACTAGAAACATCCAATCCAAATGCAAGGAGGTGACTAAGTCGCAAGATTCAACGCTCATATCATCGCGCTCTCTCTCAAAGCATTTACACTATCTCTCAAAGAAGTACAATATATGCAAGAGATAAAAAAAGAGAGCAACCAATGAATTGAATCAACAAGAGGAACATAGCTAGTACAAACACTAAACAAAAGAAGTTAGGCTTACAACAAGAAAATCACTTGAGCCTACATGAGAATCATGAACAAAAGCACTTGGCACACTAAACTCAGCCCTAGCTAACTCAAGCTACTCTACACATGTGAGGTGAATCAATTTTAATTTCTTATTTTTAGATTTTAAGCATGCAAGAGAAGTATTCAATTTTTCAATATCCACATGCAAAGACTTACAACCTACACATGGTAAATGAGATTCCAACCTAGTAAAATCATTATCAAGCTATCTAGCATTCTCATCTCTACACTTCTCACATTATCCCAAAAAGTAAGCATATTCATCTTGGAAAAAGCCAAAGTCACATGGGGTTTTACCTTGCTCATGATAAGTCAAAGCTTGTCCTCCTTATCAATATCATCATCATCATTCGTTGACTCCCAAAAGCTTCTTCTCCCTAACACTTGAACAACCAAAGGTAAAGAATGTACCACAAAGCTCACACTGGTGGTTTCTTCCAAATAAAATCACTTCATAGTTGATTTCAAGCCTCTTATCACAAAGGACATCATTGGCAAAAACACCCCAACAAATTGTAAAGAAGAGCTCACAACTTTCCCTACTAGTTGCCATGGTCAAGATCTATTAAGATCAAACAAAGAGCAAACATGGCTCTAATACCACTTGTAGGACCAGATAGGCGACAGGGGGGTGAATGACGCCTTGAAAATTTTCCTCAAATATTCACCAATCCTTTACTCCGATAGCTACAAAGCTATAAAGATTAGGATATGAAATATTCTTGAAAACATAGGAACACAGAGCCGAGCACGACCAATATAGAACACTACGTGGCTAGGTTATGACCACTGGTCAGAAATCAACATGGTCAGCAATGACTATCAGATGGTAATCACCATGGTCGAAGATCGACTACCAATTGGATACCAACATAGTCAGAAATCGACTATCGATGGAGATCACCATGGTTGGAGATCAACTGTCAGTCGGATACCAACGTAGTCGAAAATCGACTCTAGCAGTTGATGACCAGAGACTGGTCGAAAACCAACGTACTCGATAACCGACGTGGTCAAAATTTGACTTGAGTGGTCAACGATGAAAGAGCGGTCGAAAACCAACGTAGTTGATAACCAATGTGGTCAAAAATGAATATGGTCGAAACCAACGTGGTCGAAGGCCAACTAGTGGTCTAAAATCAACATGGTTGAATCTGGTCGAAAACTAACATGATCGATGTCTAGTGTGCGGTCGAAAGACTAGCATGGTCGAAGACCAATGAGTGGTCAAAAACCAACACGGACAAGATCGATGTGATCGTAACCTTCGTGGTCAATGTCCAAAAGCTACGGCTAGAAAACCAATCAAGTAGTCGATGACCAGAGAAGTCATAACAGTTCGAAATATGACCAGAAGGGTGAATGATCAACTAGTGATCATAACTAGAGTGGTCAAACCAATATGAACTTCAACCAATGAGATCGACTATTAATGAATGGTCAAAAATCAAAGAATGATCGAAAGACCAGCGTGGTTGAAAATCAATGAGCGGTTGTAACTAGACGTGATCAAAAATGACTCGGAAGAACAGAGCAATCGCATGACCGTAAGATCTAAAATCCATATATCTTTTGATTAAAATAGCAAATGGCCATGAAACTTTATACACAAATTACTTAAGATTTTAAAATGCTATTCCATTCTTAAATCAAAAAATCTGTGACAAATTTGAGACCTTTTTGCAATTTAAGAACGCGCACACCAACCAAGAGCTAAAAACCAAATCGATGATTAGATCTTACTCGTGGGTACAAGATAGCCAAGATGGCTTTGCATACGCTCCCACATGTCATGGCAAGCTGGATCACCGAAGAAATCAAATCAAAAGTACTTGAATCAAGAAATCGCTCGATTAAACCAAGAACTTGCAAAAACTGGGTTTCTTCAAAATCTTGCTATTGAAGTGCCTAAATGATTGGAGATCAATCTCAAGAGATTATCTCCATCTCATCCATGTCCTTGGCATAGCAAGATCAAGAGAAGGGCAGAAAAGAGATCAAACCAACTGAAACAAGAGAAACAGGAAGAGATCAAGAAAGGGTTGAGAGAAGAGAGGAAAAACCAACTCAAAACAGAGCAAACACAATTAGACAAAAAGATACACAAGGTAGATCAAAGATTGATGTATTGTTCACTTGAGATGATTGATTTTATAGCCACTCCACCTAGGTGGACAGAGCTCTAGAGCTAGAGCACAAACACTCTCTAACCTATCTTCCACGGGAGGGAGGAGGAGCTAGCCACCAAAAGGCTTAGCTAACCTTCTCAAATGCTAACTCTTGCATCTCCTCCCCTTATATAGGCTCACAACGTGAACCCAAAATCTAATGGATCCCCCATTAGGCCAAACTGGGGATAACCCGTCAACTCCATCTAACACCAGATTTTACTCACACACATTTCTCTGGTATTAGGTAATTTTACCAAAATGCCCCTCTACTTCCTTCCTCGAAGATTGCCGCTTCCTTTGCCACGAATCATCGCCCATGCTTTGCCATCTTTCACGTGGCCCCGATGACTTGCCGCCAAGCCTCTCACGTGTTTGAATCTCACTGAACCGTTCTCGCTTGGAAATAACTCAAGTCACTTGGTGCACCACATGTCCCTTCTCGCACATGACGACACCCGACTTCCTCGACCATCTAGACCTCAACTCCTCCCTGAGCCTAGTCCCAGTCCACCTTGCCGCTGCGCATCATGATCACCACCAATAGCTCTTGCTCCGGTTCCTCATCATCCCAACTTGCAACCACCCATAAGCCTTGGTCATTTTCAGCGTCTCCCTGACTGTTCTGAACTCAGCACCACTCTATGCCTTGTCCTGGTCCTTCTACGCCTCACCATGACCTAGCTCCGAAGTTCTGCAACCAACACAAAGAAACAAACCATCACGTAGCACCGCACGATACACAAAGTCATCAAGTGGCACAATTAATCCAAACAATGCTTAATGTAAAATGTATACACCCAAATATTGATCCTAAACCTAGGACTAAACAATAAATACATGTGTGCACTAGCAACAACATGCAGGTCAACCCATGAGTACTCAGATGCTCAAAGATCACAAAACTTGAAGTACTCAAAGCATACAAGTAATAACTGAGAGGCCAATGACCAGCACAACACTACGACCATCGATCACAAAGGCTACGACTACCATAACAAATCGCTATGACAACCGATCACAAGAGCTACAACTACCGATCGCCAAGGCTTGCAACTACCGAATAGATCACTACGACAACCGATTACAAAAGCTATGACTATCGATCTCCCAGACTTACGACTACCGAACAACGACCACGTACGAAAGCATGACCATCCCGTGGTCATTCTGCTATGCTTGACAAATCGTGGTCATCCTACCAATCTTGCACAATTGCCGATCAGACTGTCAGACCACGAAGTCATAAACTTTGAATACTCCAGTACTTGCAGTTAAACGAACTCATAAACCACAAAGCCGTCAGACAAAAAGCAATCTTTTGCAAAATTCTCAAAAACCAAACTCAACCTCCGCAAATACTCTAATCCAAAAGTCAATTACTCATCACAACCCTGGGGTGACCTCCACAAGGTCTCACACTTATATTTCCTACAAGTTGTTCTTTTCCCCCTATAGGATCATATGGCACAATCAGAGGGGGTGAATGATTGTCTCCGCTTTTACCACCTGAAATCAAAACCCAACACGGAGAAACAAAAGAGAAGCAATCTGGATTACCAACAGAGATAACGACCATAGCTGCTTGCTCGTACGTGCTCGAAGAGCCTTTGTCGCCCAAGTGCTTGTTACGACCACTGGTTATGACCGCTCTGTCACCGACTGCTCGTTACAACCACTCGCTACGACCGCTCGCTTACGACTGCTCACTCCGACCGCTCGCTTACGACCGCTCTCTTACAACCGCTTGCTTACGAGTGCTCGGATCGATCGCCCACTCGTTCCGATTGCTTGGCACAATCTCGGATCGACCACTTGCTCATTCCAATCGCTCGGCACGATCTCAGATTGATCACCTGCTTGTTCCGATCGGTCGGCACGACAACAACGCACGTAGTCATGACCTCCTTCCGCCTAATTTCCCCAGCCATTTGACCACCGTCCGAATGAGTACAAGCCGAAGACAAAACAGAGCACATAAAGCGAAGAAGAAAATAAGTCTCCAAAAAACTTCTTTTGGAAAGGATCTGATCTACTATTTCTTCATCAAGTTCTTGGCTACAAAGCATCTCATGGCACCCCTAAAAACCTTCTCTTTGAAAACCCTAAAACTCTGTCCACTAGCCTACAACCTCCCCTGCTTTTATAGGCCAGCACACAAAGCGTGTTCCACTCGAACACCTCAAAACAGTGTCCTTAACCACCTAGACACGAGATCCTATCTCTTTCTCAAATTAAGAGACCCAAAACCCTTCCTAACACAAGTTTTAACCACATCGTATAAGTCATGGACTCCATCCACAACTTCATACGTCACACACGATGAAGCCTCCAGGATATCCTCTCCTGTATCTCCATCATGCACCATCACCGCGTGCTCTCGCGTGAGCCTGATCACCTCGCATGACATTTTGACTGCCTGGACTTCAGATTACCCCCTCCTAGTCCCGGTCCTCCTCGTCACCAACTGTAACCATCTCTATGCCTCCACGCAGCATCCACTTTTGACTCCACGTGCTCCAGCATGAGCTTGACCTCAGATTATCCTCTCCTAGTCCCAGTCCTCCTGTCACCTACCGTGGCTACCTCCATGCCCACCTACACATGCAAAGACCAAAGAAACCATCTCCTGGTACAAGTTCTCCCCAACTTCACCATAAACAACACACATTAGCAAAACACACCCTTGTCTATCCCTAGACAAGAACTTGACCATCTACGACCATCCCTCAGAAATTTTATGACTGCATAGTCTATCGCTAACTGAAACAGACCCTCAGACCACTCAATACGCCGCTAACTCAGAGTACTCGTAACCCACAAGTACTCAGAAACCATCCGCACAGCTATAGACCGACTATCGAGTACCGACTACCAAGTATTGATCAGAAATCACAGCCACAACATGTACTCGAAACCTATGAGTACAGACGACACTCCAACATATGACTGCTTACCACGATCGTGAAACCACTTCTATCGACTACCGAGTCCTCCAACTACGAGTACCTTAATCCTCGAGTACCCATCTGGTACTGCAGCAACGACCATTCAGCATCGACCACCACACACCGACCAGTCAACCAATGGCCCAACACGAGTACTCGACATACTCGAAGATCTCAAGAGTGAAGCACTTGTATCGACCATGAAAGTCTACGAGTACCGACCGTGAAGCTTATGGCAACCGATCGCTAAGCCTTTGACTACCGAAGACAACAGCGGACTACGAAGTCTACGAGTATCAACAAGACTGCCAAAACTACGACCATGACAGTCCGCAAAACCTACGACCAACGATCGCAAAACCCTTGACTATCAACCAGTAAAACCTTCGACTATCGAGTACGACCAGTAAAGTCTACGACTATCGAGTACTGTAGCTACGACCATCAAAGAGTACTGTAGTTACGACCATAAAAAAGTACTATAGCTACGACTAACTGTCGTGGTCATAAGATCGAAGACGTACTACCGTGGTCGAAAGGTCGAAGTCGTACTGCTATGGTCGAAATCAGATGTGGTCGAAAGCTGCTGTGGTCAAAGCCAGCCGTAGTTGAAAGCTGCTGTGGTCGTAAGGTCGAAGTCATACTTGTCGTGGTCGAAGCCAGACGTGGTCGAAAGCTGCCATGGTCAAAACCAGCCGTAGTCGAAGTCGTGTTTATGCCGTGGTCGAAGTCTGTGGTCGTTTGGCCATGCCGTGGTTGTAGTCTAATGTCTGAAGTTTGTAGTCGTAGTCTGAAGTCTAAAGTCGGAAGTCTGAAGACTGAAATCACTCAAACTAAGCAAAATCTCTCGAAAGCAAAGTCTTCAACTGCAAACGACCAAGTTTTTCACAAACACAAAATCTAAAGCAAACCAAATATCAATTATTCATCATTTTTTTATTTATAACCATCCACATGGTCTCTAACACCCCTATCGTTTCATCACCGTTATATTCTTCACGATGATCCGTCGAACACAATTCCAAGACGAAGAAACGAACTACAAGACGAAAAAGGAGGGCGTCTAAAGGTGATTGAATTGGGATGAGATTTTAGTCGAGAATAAAGCATGCAGCAGGGTATTCAAGAATAAAGTGATGTGGATATGCAGAGATCGATGAGGAAAAACAAAAGGGAATTCAAAGCTAGCAAGAATGCGAATAAATTGTAAGCCAAAATCCCATGGCAAAAAAAAAGGGAGGGCAAAAAAAGCTAGGATCCATGCATCTTTATTAATCTTTTTCTTCCCCTTAAGAGAGAAAGATTGTTGGATCATCCAGCCTTCTAACATCAAGACCGAACATTCTTGCCGATCCAGAGGACATTCATCAGCTGAAAGAAAGATAAAGGAGGGTACTAATGTACCTTAAAGATCATTCTTTGTGCACTTTGCATGCCGATGCACTTTATATATTCACCAGAATAAAAAGTTATCAAGACCTTTCTCTCCCCCCTCAAAGAGTGAGAATCTAGTTCCAACAATGATAACTTTGCTTCCATTGCCATCGAATGCTCACGGGTGTGTGTGTGGATACAATTAGAAATATCTTATGAGTGTCTAGATCGAACATATTAAAGTGATTTAATTATTTTTTTTCTCAGAAAATACGTCCATTACATTATTATTGTATAAGGTTTTTACATATACATTACAATGTAAACTAGAGACCAAAGTTGCGTTTTGAAGACCGTATCAATGTCTAAAATGTCAAAACATCACTTGTTTGTGACTGGATGTAGTGATGAGCATGGTAATTGCCATCGTAGACATTCCCAACTAATTAATTCATCCCACAACTCTCCCTGGTATATATTAATTTGATGGAAATTGGCTACAGTTCTATAATAGTCAATGGATTCCCACAATCCAAACTAGGAATGGGGGCTTACCACTCAAAATTCCAGTTCCAACTCTCCCGAAACGTGGCTCACCTTGTGTTACGGTTGCATAGTGTTACAATGTGTTTAAACGCATTTTGAGGTACTATATTCGGGTGTGGCCATCTTCCTGCCTCTACCGATATAAATATCTCGTCGAATGTGAATATATATTGTTCTTGGAAAAAAAAAGAAAATATCCTTGGTAAACAATATAATGTACCCCTACAGTAGGGGTGCAAACGGAGCGGATACGGATGGATATTGCTCATCCCGTATCCTTTTCCATATTTTTTGTCGGAACCGGAGTCGGACACGGATAGTGCTGGATACGAATGCGGATATCCTCGGTCACAGATACGGAGCGAATACATGCCGCTTCGAATACGGTTAGTTTCAGTCACGAATATTTAATTGGATAATGCACGAAAGCAAATTTCACATAGTGACAGAGACAAATTAAGCAAACTGAGATCTAATACGAGTATACCGATATTGCAACAGCCACCGAAACAAGCAATCTTATATAAATAAATGATGCTACATTTAAAGAAGAGTCGGAGATCCCACCTGATCAACGGAGAGGCCAGGTACCCGACTCCGTTTCCGTATCCGGTAACCATCCGGATAGTTCCATATCCGTCGGATAATGCTTTTTCCGAATCTGTTTCCGTATCTGACAAAAAAAAAATATCCGAATCCGTTTCTGTATCCGACAAAACCTTCGGATATCCAAAAATTTGCTCCGAATTGTATCCGAATTAAAACGGACGAATGATCGGTCGGAAAATATCCACTCCATTTGCACCCTTACCCCACAGCACAGCAAAAAATTGTACCATAATCCCGACCTGAGCCTTAAAAGAAGACCTGGCAATTTTCTTTACAGGCAGAAGAATGTTGTGCAGTGGGTAGACAGTGGTAGGCACCGAACATTTCCCCATCAGGAAAAGGAAAAGCCTACAAGTATGTATCATCCAAACTAAAGCTGGGATTAAGTGGGCCTAAGGGTTAACCTCCTCTTGCACAAGTACCTATGGGCGTAGCAGGCTAGCAGTCGGTAACTCAAATCATGTGCAAATTGCCAAATGATAAGAATCTCTGAGGTGACAAGGATATATGTGGTGCAAAATCATTGGGCAGGCTTGTGATATTTAGTTTGATTACTCTAATCGGTCTTGTGACCAAAAGGGGAAGCAAGGGAATTAACCTGTGCTTTTGCTGCTATCTAATGTGCTAGATTGATTTGGTCCATGGCTGGTCCGAGATCCGTTCATATTAATTTTTGATTTATAAATAGCAATAATTTATAGAAAAATTTATAGAGACATTTATATACGATGTTAACCGATATAAATAAAATCACTATAGTGTATATTATAATCGACTAGTAAATCATATTTTAAAAAGATAATACTCTGTTTTAAAGCAGAAATTATTTACTAAAGATTTTTTTTATAAACTAAAAGAAGGTCCCAACTCCCTAAAGAACTCCCTAGAGGTTGGCCATGGCAACTCCACAGTGTAAACTGCCGTCCAGGTGGTAGAAATCCATTGGTTGAGAGTGTGTCCATGCTGGTTAACTTGTCCTTGTATTTGCATTTTATTTTCCGTGGAAAGGGAATATAGGGGGATTTTGCCAAAATAATGTGATAAGTCTTTCCACCAAAATGTTTCCTCTAAAAGTGAAATTAAAATGTTGGTTACAATCTCTGTGTCCATATATATTGGTTTGAGATTTTGTAAATCTTTTACGAAAATTTAGAAACGTCTGAACCAAAATTGGCTAGAATTAAATAATCTAGTTTTAAGCTTTAGCAGTGGACACTGTAACAGTGAATTGAATTTTGGTAGGGTGGAATATAGAACCATTTATTTCAATTTAAAGGGTGCAATTGTTTTTGTCCATTTCAAATGGAACAAAAATAAAATTGATAATTGTGCTCTACACTCAAATTTTCAAGATTAACACGCACCATTTTTTCCTTTATTTCTTTACATTGTCCAGGATGATATAACCATTTTTTCTTTTTAAAATTTTTTAAATTTAATTACACTGAAAAAGCTACTAATAGCTATAGTGCACAAAAAAAACTGCTACAGTAGCAAAAAAAAAACCTAAAAGCTGAGCTCCATAAGCCCAAATTAGCACCCCATAATATTTTGTGAATGCATACAAAGGGAAAATTAAATGCTTAGACTCGTTTTCTGGCCAATCCCTCTCTCCCTTTCCCTCTCAATGGAAAAGAAAAGGGAAAGGATAGAAGGAAAGAAAACAATCATTATTCTGAATGTTTTTAATAAAAATCTCACAGTGGGGACATGGACATGGGCAGCTCCTGCTCTGCCCTCACTCCATGTACTGCACCTCCTGACACACACCAGTCTCTCGCTCGCCCTCTGAAGTAAGCTTGGATTCCTGATAGTGCAAGCAAAGCGAGCACCAGAAGCTACTATTTTTCTTGCCTCTTCATCTCTCTCCCCCGGGTCTCCCATCTCTCTTTTATGACAACAAGCTCTTCTTCCCCTCTTCACCTCTCCCATAACTCATAAGCCTCCTCCCTCCTCGGTATTTTGTTTTCTTGTAATTGTCACCACTTTGTAGTTTGTGTTGTGCCTTCTAGTTGCAATGGTGGAAGCAAGGATTTGAGAAGAGATCACATGAGCCCCCATGACCTTGCTCCCTCCTTGCCCTCCTGATTAGCCCTTGACACACTGCAAGTCTGCAAGTGCAAGGTTTGTATGCTTACCTGTATCATATTTTTTCTCTCTCTCACTTCCTTAGCTTTGTTTCTGTTTCCACCTTGTTTGTCCACTGTTCCAGGCAGTGTAGGAAGTAGGAACACCACCTATTGTCCATTGATGTCCTTCCACACCACAAACATATACACAAAGAAACATGTATACACTAGGAGAGTTTATTTGTTTGTAGTTGTGACTTGAGTTTGTTTCTCTGTCTGAGCCAATGAAAGGAGGGCTTGTTCTTTGCTAGGACTAGGAGGAGAGGTCAAAGGCTGGTCCATGTATATGTTAGACCACAATACATGTAGTACTGCAAAAGAAAGGAAAACACTAACCAGTAACAGGTAGTGAATAGTAAGCATCAATCAAGAAAACCACAATATTAAGACAATATTAGTTATCTCTATCTTGGAGTTTGCAACTGGTATCTTGTAGCCAGGATCTCCAGGAGGCCAGGATACCTGTCTCATACCACAAATTAATTCTCTCTTTTTTATTTAACCTTTGTGTGTGCCTCTTTTTTGAGGCTCCCAAGGAGTACCAGAGTCTTGTTTCGGATACATCGTTGCAAGCTCTCAACTTGGCATTTACCCGGCTAATTCTTCCTTTGTGTATTTGTGTGCGCCATTGCAGCAGTAGCACAGGAGCTGGAAGCAACTTCTTGCAGAGAAGGAAGGCCAAGAAGAGGGAGGGAAGGGGAGGAGAGAAGCAAGAATGGATCTTTCCGGCACGCAGGGCGAGCTGCCGATGCCAATGCACGCCGCCGCGTTGCCGTACCTCGGTCTGCACCATGAGCACCATCACCATCACCACGCTGGCACGAATGGCCGGCACATGTCGCCGCCTACACCTCCGGCGGCGGCGGCGGCCGGGGCTGATGAGTCCAAGAACCGGCAGGTGGTGGCGGTGTCGGCCTCCGGCGGAGGAGGGGCGAGGTACCGGGAGTGCCTCAAGAACCACGCGGCGGCCATCGGCGGCAGCGCGACGGACGGGTGTGGCGAGTTCATGCCGGCCGGCGAGGGCGGCTCGCTGGACGCGCTCCGGTGCTCCGCCTGCGGCTGCCACCGCAACTTCCACCGCAAGGAGCTTGACCACCCCGACGGCCGGCACCGCCACCTGATCGGCGGCCCGCTGAGCCCACTCGCTGCCCACCGCGGCCTCCTGGTGGCCGCGCTCCCCCCCGCGCACGCGCTGACGCGCATGGTGATGCCGCTCAGCGCCATGCACACGTCGGAGTCCGATGAGGCGGCGCGGCCGACCCCCCGGAAGCGGTTCCGGACCAAGTTCACGGCGGAGCAGAAGGCGCGCATGCTGGGCTTCGCCGAGGAGGTCGGGTGGCGGCTGCAGAATCTGGAGGACGCCGTGGTGCAGCGCTTCTGCCAGGACGTCGGCGTCAAGCGCCGCGTCCTCAAGGTCTGGATGCACAACAACAAGCACACCCTCGCCCGCCGCCACCAGGCCGACCAGCAGCCCGGCAGCCCGCCGCACCCCGAGCCCAGCGGCCCGGGCCGGAGCCCGAGCCCACCGCAGCTCCGGGTCGAGTAACCAACACCATGAATTCAAGACGACGATGAATTGACAATGATCATCCGTAGCTACCATTTCTTGTCGATCATTCTAGCTTAGCTGCATTGCATTCGACAGCGGTTCCATAAAAACATGATGCTTAATTCCCTGAGTTTCTTGATTTCTCTCTCTCTCTCTCTCTCTCTCTCTCTCTCTCATTTCTGATTTTTTTTATGTTTCTAACTTGCTGTCTAGTGTTTCAGACTGTCAGTAGCTGTAGGCTGTGAAGCAAGCTGAGCTGATTGGTCAGTTTCTCCTCCTGTGACTGAGAGTGATGTCAATGTGGGGAGGTGAAACTGGAATCACTTGTTCATGTGTTGCTTTCATGCCCACAGATCATGATATGATATGATGTGTTGCTCCACATAGATCAACAGCTAGTGTACTAGTGAAGTAGTGAGCATTGAGCAGCAGCTAATCCTGATTGTGTCTAATTGTTTTTGTTACTTCAGATCTCTGATTAGACAGTCTAATTCAGAGGCCTGAATTGGATGGCATGTATATATGCATAACAAACGATTGGTGTGAAGTGTGTTTTGACAAACTGGCTCTCAATTATTCTTGGGGGCCATTCAGATGTGGGTGTGCAGGGGGCAGGGAAGCATGTGGCAAAGTGATCCAAATATGGTCAATGCTGTGGGGAATTCAGCTGTGCACAACAAGATCTGCACTTCTGCAGTGTGTGGCAGTGGAGCCCCTGGGAAATTGAAATCTTGAAGGAAGATGAGCTTGGCCAGCAGGATGTGAACTGTGGAAGTTTGCATGCTTCATTTTTCAAGAATTTCTTGTTTCCAAAAGATTCAATATTGAAGTTTAAGCCCAGTGCCTACCTTCCTTAAAAGACTCGGTAGATTATGAGGCTTTTCAGTTTTGGGAGTAGTTAAACTGTTAAATCCTTCGAAATGCCTAGATTATGAGATCTTTTTTTAATCCAAATTGCAGCTGCTCCAATTTCTTTTGTCTGCACAGTGTGTTGGCTATTATAAGATCTAGTCATCAGCAGAGCAAACAAGACAGGCAAATTTCCTTCCACACTGCAGTTGCTCCAACATCTTGTGAGGAAGGGGAAATGAAAGGCCCATTTCTGGTGCTTAAAAAAATGAAAACAAATGCCCATTCTAAAATTCCTGCGGTTATTAAAGATGCACCTACAGGAACCTTGGGAAGAACAGGAATATGCAGGAATCATGCCCTTGTTTGTGCACTGTCAACTGTGTGTAAGCTGAACTCTGAAATTCTGAATTCGCCACAAGATTTGCCCTCTGTGCTGTGCCCCCATCTGGCTCTCTGCTAATCTTGTGCATTTGTGTACACCATATTCAATTATGCAGAATCTTAGAAGGTTTGGCCGCTGATTAGCTGGGGTCAGCGTTCAGTACCAGTTGATAGTGCTCCAATTCCCCATGTAGCAAGCAAACCTGATGTCTCTGTCTGGAGCCGTCGATTAACACTTTACAAAGGCGCAGAGAGAGAGAGAGAGCGCGCGCTATTAACCTAGGTTCAGTAGTATGAAATGCAGGCCTCCTCGTTTGAGCTTCCTCTAATTTCTTAGTTTTATCTTTTCTATTTTTCTATTTTTTACTTTTTCTACTTTGTATTCTTTTACATTGTCTGTAATAATATAACTTTTTATTTTTAAATTTAATTAAGTTGAAAAAGATAATAATGTTTTTTTATTTTTAAATTTAATTACATTGAAAAAGATACTAACAGGTATAATATATTTTTAGCTACTACAGTAAAAAAAAGTTATAGACTCAAAATTCTAAATCTAAATAAACACCATCTTAATCATGCGCCATCCTAATCATGGCGATGATGAATGATGGCTGGGTGACTAGACGGTGCGCTTCGCTTTTCACAGACATTGGAAGTTTGGAACAGCTTCTTGTGACCAAAAATTGAAAGAAAGAAAAAACACACATACGAAACCTGTACGGAAAAGATGTTAAGAACGAGTAGGCCTGCAATTTTCACTTAGCCTTATCCTAGGTGGACCCACACGGCAGCCTCATCTCTCTACGTGTTTCGTACACATTTCGTCTATTACGCGCATGATCCTACCCTAACCTACATACGTTGAAGAAAGCCATGCCTTTTTTTAGTTTCATGTAATGACAGCAGAAAGGAAAAGGAAAAAAAAGCAAAAATTAAGAAGGATCCAAGGTAGAATAAAAGCGATAAAAAGTTTTTTTCCTGCCATTGGAACCCTTCAGTTTTAGAAATGCCGAATAAAATATCGCTCATCGAGGTTTCCAGATCGTCCAGGGCCAGCCGGCGCCTCTCATATATATGGACATCATTATTTAGCAGTAGAAAAATCCAACGGCCACGTTTTTATCGACTTATCTCCCGCAGTAAAAAAGCCCACGAATAATGTTGAGCTCACCCTTTGGACCAAAGGTCCTTGAAGCAAACAACCACATGAGAGAGGAGTGAGGATAAAAGGACAACATTGACAATAAACAGGCCAAGAAAGAGAGAGCTAGCCATGCCTCCCTTATAAGCAAACACCAGCCCTCACACCTCATTCCCATTTTCTCCAACCGAAACAATGCCCACGACCAAGCCAGAGGAGGCTAGCACTCTCCATTGTTGTTTCCTTGCTCGGCCTAGACACAGAAACAAGCTGAGCACAAGACCGCACCACCACCAAAGTCCACCAACCACCACAGAGAAGCAGTGAGGGAGAGAGTCCAGAGAAAAGGAGCTCTTAGGGAGTTGGAGAAGACCGACACATGAAGACGGAGTCCATGGCAACCCTAGAGTCGTCTAGGACCGTCGTAGCCACGCCGAAGTCAAGGAGTAGGTGAGAACCATCGCCATCGCCTCCACATCCCCACCTAACCCGAGTAAGGCTTCTTCCCCAACCCTTTCCCTTTGTCCATAGCACGACACAACTTGGCCGCAACGCACGACAGCAAGCTTGCGAAAAGCCGCAGCATGTCCTCGGTGAGGCGACATGCTCCCCGACGCATGTCATCCCCAGAGTCCCGACGCCACGATAAAAACCACAGAGCTCCCCCAGTCTTGTGTAATTAGAATAAGAATAAGCAAAAAAAAAGATAGAAGCTAGAATAAAATGCATGTGGAAAAGGGAGGAAGAGAGGATTGTCTTGGGTAGGAGATAGAAGAAGGAGTAAATCGGTGGGGCCAATGTCAAGGTTGGCCGGAAGGTAGGCGCAGTAGAGCCATAGAACCACAGAAACTAGTGAAACCATATCTAGCCATAAGGGATGATGGAGCCATGGTGCTCGGCCATGCCTGAGCCAGACCACTCGGTTCCTAGGCCGACAATGGCCCTGTAGAACGTCGTAGGAGCCGAGGAGACTATAAGAGCTAGGGACATCGTGAATGTAAAGAGGTTGAGGAAGCCGACCGCGGGGAAGTTGGAGGTGAGCCGTGCGACGGCAGCGATGCAACCCCAAAGACCTTACCCAAGGGCCGAATTGTACCACAGTAGAACCAGCAAGGGGGAGACACTAGGAGCCAGCCAAGGGGCGGCGACACCCCCTAGAGCTCCCGTCATTGGCAGTAGTGCTAGATCGGTGAGGAACCATGGGGGAGTGAACCCATGGCGCTAGTAGAGTCCAGATCAGGGAAGGCGAGATGGGGAGCCAGGAGGGGTGAAGAAAGGGGGAGGAGAGGCTTCGTCCAAATGAGGGAGAGAGAGAGGGAAAAGAATGAGGGGAGAGGAGGGGAATGGGGAAGGGATAAGACTGGATGGAGGAAAAAAGAGAGAAAAGGGGGGCCAGTGGCTCGGCTAAGTAAGGAAAAGGAGGAGGGGAAAAGAAAAGAAGAAAAGGGAAAAAAGAAAAGATTTAGCGTACTTGATTAAACTTAAATTTACAGTAGATTCTGTGTGTAGTATCGATGCCATTCATATGACTGCCTGTATTGTTATGGGGTATTGAGTCGGGATGATGCTTGTGCAGGTGGTGGCTCTGGCTTGGTGCCATTCACGCATCATCCTCAAGATTAAATAGTAAGTGCATGAAGAAATAGTAGATTGTGATGGAGACTTGATACTTGTCCTTCATGTTTTATTGTATGAGATGATATCCATGATTACGTGTTAATCATGCACAAGAAGTGATGCACATGGTTAAATGCAACATTGGAAGAATGTTGCAACATGCATGATGCACATGAGCCAGGTCGGTGAGTAAGTCATATAGCTAGTCTAGAGCACATAAGATAGGTTAGTGAGAAAGCTATATGACTAATCTAGAGTGCTCTTGAGTAAGATCTATAGAGATAGGCACCTCCACGGGATAGAGAAAAGACATATTTCGGTATACACCTTCACAGAACAGAGGTAGAGGTTGAACATCGACGGATGTTTCCTCAACTTTACCAGTATGAACTCAAAAGGTGCATGTGAGCATTGCATTGCACAACATGAGAAAAAAAACGAGAGACAAAGACATAGTTACAGATATTGTGTTTGCAATCACAGTTATAGAATCTACTGAATTGCTATGATGACACCACTGCTTTAATATATGCTTGCTAAGTCTTCGGACTCACCTTTATTTATTTGTATTTTTTTAGGTGAGTATTGAGGGTGACATACGTTGGTGGGAGTAGCACATTTATTTCACGTGCAACTGTAACTCACATACTACCTTTAGTTAACATATTTAGACCCTAATAGCATACTAGATTAGTTAGTGTTAAAATGGTATGATGATTATTTACGTCGGTGAGATGTAAATAGAATAGTTGTTGTCTAAATCTATTAGCAACAGTTGTAAATGGTAACATTATGAAATGATGGTAGTATTTTAGGCTAAGAGAATAGGTTAGGATGTTACATTTCATACCCTAACCAGCCCAACACGCTTAAAAAGAAAAAGTGGATGCACCCGTGGCCGCTGCAGAGGCAGGGCATGCCTGCAGGAGGAGGAAGAAGCGTAAATAAAAGAGGTACTACTGGTTATAAAGGTCATTATTATTGCAATGCCTTTGCCAGCACTGCCAAGAGGTCGAATTAGTATCACTCTGTTGTTGCATCTCCAAGTGAAGTAGTCCCTGCCATGCAATGCACGCATGGCCTGTGAGCAGGTCAGGGTTGCCAGAGAGCACCATCCATCCATGCCATGCTTCTGCTAGGGAGGCCAGATAGCCAGCCCATGTGTTGTCTCTCTCTCTCTCTCTCTGTGTGTGTGTGTGTGTATGTGTATATATATATATATATTCTTTTTGTGATGTATAGAATTTTATCTAAATTTTTGCTATGTGACGTTTTTATAGAATACAATTTCATTATATAGATTGTTCGGCTGTCTCACCCAATGCGGTCGCTTTTTAGCTGCAGTTACATTTCACTATTTCCGATATATTACTAATCGATTACATCTTTTTTAAAAACACAGCAGAAATTCATTACAGAATCAGTGAAGATTCTCCTAACTAACTAGGGGTGTGTTTGGTTGAGCTGTGGCTTCAAAAGTCTTTGAGTCGTGGGTCGTGGAAAAGCTCTGTGAGTGAAATGTGGAAAAGTCTTTGTAGGTTTTGGGTGTGGAAAAGTAAGTCGTTTGGTTCAAACAAGTATAAAACATACCTCCTATCTCTATTTTCCTTGAAACAAGCTGAAAACACTCTCTATTTTCACCATTTCGAAAGCCAAAAGCCAAAAGCCAAAAGCGAGGTCCAAGGTGCTTTCAAATCAGTACTACCTAAAAGTAGCAACTTAAAAGCAACTTAGTTTCCACCCTTTGTTGACTTTTGGCTTTTTGGAAGCAAAAGCAGCTTCCAAAAGCCCAATCAAAGGCACCCTAGGTTCCGCAGCGCAGCAATGCAACACCAAATAATCAAAGCCATTTATGACTAGAAGACACGTCCGAACCAATGCATGCATACATGCAAAATAAGTTTTTGTGCAAAGAAAAAACTAAAGAACAGTGTATTGTTTCCTCCTCTACTGACAGGATAGCCTTTTCTTCCTCCTCTTCCGTGCTGCCTCCCCTTCCCCCTTCTCTGTTGGCGCTGCTACCTCCTCCGCTGCTGTCATAGGCTATGGATTTGACGACAAGGGGTACCGCCGTGACGACGGGCTCACTACACTCCCCAGACGTTGTAACACCCCACACATCCTCCGGGCCTAGAGTGCTACCATCATTGCGTTATAATACCATTTTTAAACATCTGCTAAATATTTTAAGCAAACTCTACTTTACTCATAAAGCACAGCACTTACACCATACCGTTTTTAAGCAACTAATCTAGCTTACTAGTGAAATTAGACATACTAACAAAAGTTGATATGTGAAGTGCTGTAAGTACGTGAAGTTATTCATGTGCTACTCCCGCCCGAGCATGACATCCTTAGTGGTCATCTAACAAAAACAACAAAGCAAGGGTGAGTCCAAAGATTCAGCAGGTACTTATTGGGACGATAAACACTATCCAAACATGTAAGCAATTTAACCAACCAAAACATACTCCGCATGCATTGTCATGCTCATATCATTATTTACATGGTTCCACATTAACTATATCATACTCCACATGCATTTTCATGTACCAACATTACCATATCATCAATGCAATGCAACACTGCTCTACATACATATTTGCTCATCACGTTGCAAATACTGGTATTGCCGAGTGAACACCCGTCGATGTTCACCCATAATCTTGGGCCCGCCCATATTGGCATGGAGATCTCTCCACTCCCGTGGATGCCTACCGAAGTAGGTCTTACTCAAGAGCACTCCGGATTAGCCTGCTAACTTTACTCGTAGCTAGGGACTTTCTCACCGCCCTCACTCTTGAGTGCATATGATGCAAATGCATATGCCCATTATCATTATCATCCATAAACAAACACCATCATGTCATGTAATCATTGCATTTCCACATAAACATGATCACATTATGTAAACATCGCATATTCATATACTCTATGCTCTACTGCTCTACCATGCACTTGCCTGTTAACCAAGCGGGGCGAAGTGATGTGAGGACAACGTCGACTCAGGACCTCCACCTGAACAAGCAATTAATCCGACTTAACATATCATAACGAAACCAGAGATTAAATGGGTGACAACGATAGGGGTGCAAATGGGTTGGGTTAATCCCGACCGATCCGGTACCGAATCTGGTCGGTACCGGATTCGGGAAGGGAATTTCGTATCCGGTCGGATTCAGATTCAGATTCGGATAATTCATGTCGGATTCGGATTTTGGGAGAGTTGATATTCGACCGAATAGTATCGGTATTCGGAGACCGGATAGTTATCCGGTCGGATATTCGGTCAGATATCTGGTAAGAGCTAAGAATTCGCCTTTTATTTTGCTAGTATTTGTTTTTTTGTCATGTTGGTTGGTTGAGGTGTGCAGTGTATAGAAAGTTTTCCTGGATCATGCAAGCTTAAGTTCTCTAAAAGGAATATGACATTCAGTTGTGGCAACTATAAATATACAATACTAAAATAGTGTTTTATTTCTAATTTTGCTGCTTGTGCAATTGGAATCCTAAATTTGCTCATTAAGATCACTTTTCCTAGGTAATGGAATGAAAAGCATGTAATCAGAGTATTATTAAACAATGAACTTTTGCATGCTTCAGTAAATGAACAGGTAAATTTGTCAAAAGTCTATTATCCCCAATTGTCTCTACCTTAATTTAGTAAAATTTCTTTAGCCTAGAAAAAGAAAATGTTGTCTGTCAAGAATCAAGATTCATCTTGAAACGCCACACCTCAATGGACAATGTTGAGGGAAACGCCACACCATCTTCGGCTGATGAATTATAATCTCTGTTATGTACTTATGTCTAACAGTTTAAGGCTTGAAGTGATGGTGGTATGGTTTAGCATATGTTCCTTTCCGTATGCACGTACTATCCATCTACATTATCCGTTTTCGATCCAAAACCGTTAAGTATCCGTTCCAGCGGCACCATATTTGAAATTCCGAATACTCCGAATTCATATTCGTATCTGGTTTTACCGTATCCGACCCCGAATCCGAGAAAAAAATATGGGTTAGGATACGGTATGAGCAATATCCGTCCGAATCCGACCCGATTACACCCCTAGACGATGATACTATACGCATATCCCGTTTCTGGCGTAAAATGCCCAAGGTTCCCACCAAGCAGGTACCAAACCCCCCTTTTTTATCTTCACTTTTTCTCTTCTTTTCTTTTCTTTTTTCCTTTTCTTCTCTTTTTTTCTTTCTTTCTTTCTTACCCGGTCCCTCTCTCTCTCTCTCTCTCATTTTCTTTCGACCGAACGGCCTTAGCCCCTTCCCATTCCTCGCTTCCTCTCTCGCCGATTGCGCCCGAGCGCTCCTCTTGGCGGCATGGCTGCGCACGGCCGTGCTCGGGGCTCGTCGGTCTTGTGCTCGCCGCCGGCCACTCCCCCTCCTCCACGCCCCCTCCCCCCCACACACACACTCTCTCTCGGTGGCTGCAGTGCGGTGTGGTTCTGGCCCGTGAAGCGGGAGCGCGCCGCCGGCTGTTCTTCCCAAACTGGCCGACCGGGGCCAGATCCGGCCGGCGCCCTACCGTTGGCAGCCTCCCCTCCGGCTAGGGCTGTAAAAAAAGCTCGAAGCTCGCGAGCTACTCGAGTTCGGCTCGCTCTAGGCTCGATTCGAGCTCGGTTCGAACTCTAAACGAGCCGAACTCGAGCTTGATCTCGAGCTCGCGAGCTTCACCGAGCCGAGCTCGAATAGTTCGCGAGCCCCGATTCGAGCTTAAATAGTAATATATATTAATTCTTACCGAGCTTACTCGAGCCGAACTCGAGCTCGAGCTTTTCTTATTGTTGAATTTTAGTGTATATTTGAATTATTTTAACCGTTATCGAGCTTACTCGAGCCGAACTCGAACTTAAAATTTTCTTATTATTGAAAAATAGTGCATAATAAATTATTTTAATTGTTAACGAGCTTCAACGAGCCGAACTCGAGCCTACTCGAGCTTAGACCGAGCCGAGCTCGAGCCCAAATCCAAGCTCGGACCCCAACTCGAGCTCGGCTCGAGCTTCTACCGAGCTCGAGCCTGGAAGGTCAAGCTCGCTCGAGCTCGGCTCGTTTACAGCCCTACCTCCGGCCACTCCGCCTCTCCCTCGTCCTTCACCCCAGATCCGGCCAACTAGGACCGGATCCGCCGCTTCCCCCGTGTGTGTGGCAGCGAGGCGCTTGGCATCGCCACTCGGCTTCGGTCCCCACGTTGCTCGGCCAAAGCCGCACCATGGGTTCGGCCCCCAGGCTGCCGTCGGCTTCCTCCCACCACCCACAAGGCTCCCTAACTGCCGGTGCCGATCCTTGGCACGGATTCAACTAGGTGCACTCTACCCTACTCCCCTCTCTTCTTTACGCATACTAGTGTGGTACCATGACTGCTCAAGTGTTGCTTGTGTGACCGTGTTGGATAAACATGGGGGATGGGCAACCTACTTGTTTTGCGGGACTAAAAATGGAAGTGGTTGTTGACGAAGGCCGGGGTTCTCAGTTGTCGTGGATGGCCTCCTCTGGATGCTGTCGACGGCGTCGTCTGAACTTTGTTGGGATCTCCTCTCCTCCTTGCTCCCTCTACTTTCTCTCTTCCTCTCGGCTGAGGGAGGAAAATAAAATAGTGCTTGGCTTGGTTCTGGCTGTGGCAGAAGTGAAGAAATGGGGAGTGGCTAGAATAGTTGAGTAGGTGAAATGGCTTGTCTACTTAAGAGGCATGGCCATCACTCTCCCTGTGAAATGCCACTTTTGCCCTTCCCCTTTAGCCTTGGCTGGTTATGGGCATCATGGACTTTTTGGTCCAATGGCAGCCCTACACTGTTTGGGGCTTTTCTACTGCGGCAGGTAAGATGGTAAAATGATAAGAATGGGATGTCGTGCCAGATGACGAAAACCCATAACGCGAGACAGTGCCGACCGCCCCTGGATGGTTTGGGAACCTCTGAGAGCGCTACTTTTATGACGTTAAAACCCTTCTTTCCTTCCTTAATTCTCTCTTTTGCAATTTAGTGATATTACAGACGTAGATGGAGACTGGGGAGATAGTGGTCTAGCGGTAAGCGGTGGCGGAGGGCGTTGAGCGGCAGCGGAGGGAGGAACGGGCAAGGCGGTGACATGGTAGCAAGATCGCCACCGGCCACCGGTGGTGAAGGAGGGATGGAGGGAGGTGAAGGAGGGGTGTGGAGCTGCCCGCGCTGGAGAAAAGAGGAGAGAGAGGAGGGGGAGCGGCAGTGGGGGAATGGCGAGGGGGGAGGCGAGGTGGGCATCGAAGATGAGAGGGAGAGAGGTGAGGGGCAGTGGTCAGGAGGCTATCCTGTTGGATCAAAGGGTTGTGTAGTTGCACTCTTGTGCAAATGCTGAAATATAGCAGAGTTTTATCATGAGTTCATCGGCACCAAGCTACCAGTAGTCCAGTACTGAACAGTGGAGTTTCCGAGCCAGTTCTTGACATGTCTCAGAACGGAACAGAGATCGTGCGTGCGTGTTATCAAATCAACGCCTCGTCCTTTGCGTGACGCCGAGATATCACGGTACGATCGATCGCTGTGCGTGTCAGCTAGCTGCCTGAATAAGAGGAGGAGGAAGAAGCAGAGGCAGACATCAACTGCACCGCGCGGCACCAGCAGCGTGTGGTCGCTTGTCTTTCTCCCCTGCACTGCACTGCACTGCACCCTCGTCGCTCAGCCACTGACTTCACGTGAAGTACGTACCATGTTTCAGGGGCACTTTTCTCCTGAGAATAGCAAAAAGATAGTAGAAATAATTTGTACAAACCGATCTTACAGGAGAATGCAAATCAAACTCACAACCCGTACCGTAGGATCTTACAATACTGCGATCCTATGGGGCCATTTCGATCTCAATCCTATGTAGGATCCTGGTTAGAAATAGCCACATGCAATTAACAGTGCTTCAGAGCTAATACTCTTTAATTAAGACCACAATCTCCAAAGTCCGACCCTGCGATACGGTCCTAGGATCATGGCTGTCGACACAAAACGATCCTGTCTACTGACAACCTTGTTAGCAACGCAAGCGGACGATAATTCACCTTCTCATGCGACAGAAAGCCGGAAAAACATGCTAGGACCCCAGCAACAATGCAAACATATAGGATGGTTCAGAGTTTAGGCAACTAGTTCAACATTCTCTTGATTTTAAAGGGTTCTCGTTTTGCCACATGGCTTACAGAAGCTATATGATTTTTTTTAGGGCACTGGTGGCCTAGGAAATTTTGGCAGACAGGTTATACTTGCAGCCAGTATGACAACTTTTGAACTCACTTTTTCACCTTTTCACTGTTTCAGTACATGTTTGGTTTAAGTCGTTGTCATTGATGCCATTGCCAGGGCTGGCTGGCATGCATGCAGGCGATTGATTCAACTCACACCAAACAGCTCAGAATTTGATCTTTCATCAAACATCTAGTCATAATAACGCTCAAGTTAGTAAGGTAGTTGTTTTCCAAAAACAGTTATTAAGGTAGGATTAAAAGTAGCTCATGGAAGGGGCATGCGTTTGTCCATGTTTTCCTTGTTACATGAATGCCACAGTTTAAGGAAACAGAAGAAACAAGTTTAGAGAAGGAAAAAATGACCAAGGACAAAGGCCCATTCTTTGATACCTCTGATGATCATGTGTTCATGTGCATGCATAGTTGACTGACTCTATGTTTACGAGTGGACTGCAAGAAATAAGCTCCTCCTGTCTTTGCGTGCAAGAGATCAATCATGCATGCATGTCACAGGCATGTGAGCTCTGCCACAGCAAAGGACAGATGCTGTTGGCACTAACAAGTATAGCAAGCAAGAACACACTTGGCCATACAGGAAAGGCTCTTTATCTCTTGCTGGGAAATGTAGCAACGGCAGTTACTCCCTGATGTCAACCAGTCATCTAACCATGACTCAGCACTGCAAACACAACAAAACAAATTAATAGCAAGTGAACAAAAAAAATGAAAGGTAGGGCCTGTTTGGTTGGTGCTTAACCTTGTCATGCCTAAGCTTAGGCAATATGTGGCTGCCACAAAAAGTGTGGCTAACAAAATCGAAGCCACACTTGCGGCAAAGTTTGGCAAGAAACTGAGTCTATGACGTGTGGGGCTGGGTGCTAAGAAAGTGTGGCATGCCACAGTTACGTCAGTGAATCAAACAGCTACCTAAAAACTGTGGCACGTCTAACTTGTGGCTAGGCAACTTTTGGTTATGAACCAAACAGACCCGTAGTCTCAACACCCAAGCATGGAATGGATCAGAGAGAGATTGTGATCCTGTGGTCCATGGAAACTGCATGATAATATGTACTAATGTGCCAGCAGTCACAGTTCACAAACCAATGGGTGAGCAACAAGTGTGTACATTCTTGCTGGCATAAGAGCAAGTACAATGGTGCTGACTAGGTTGCCTCTAGTGAAATCCACATCAGCACAATCCTAAGTGGAAGAGAGAGAAGCAAGCTGCCCCTCATGCAAGAGGTGACCTCTAGCACATTATACGAGGAGAGAGAGATAAACTACCCCTCATACAAGAGGTGACCCCTGATATATTTATGTAAGTATTAAATGTTTGAGTGCTTTAGTAGAGGTAACCTCTACTCTACTCATTGTATTAGCTACCTCCACATGAGCCACATGTAGTCTTTTTGCTTATGTGACTAGTCCTAGAGGTGGCAGCCACCTCTTCTATTGTACTTGCCCTAATACTGTGCAAAATGCAGGGTTTAACACAGATTTGCATGCAAGGACCACACAGGGAATTGTAGGTCCTGGTGCTGAATTAACAAGGCACCCAGTGAGATTATTACATCTTCCATCTGGTTTAACATCAGAAGTCAGAAATAAGGTACAACCGACATGTTTCAGGTGATATTGTTAATTCTGTGACCATTCAGAGAGCAACTATTGCTGTTAGCTCAGAACAGCTGGAATGCATGTTTTCCAAATTTTTTTTTTTTTACTTTCCATTGCATCGTAATGCCTTTCAGTCTTTTTTGACCTATTCAGCCCAAACTACCCAACTGGGTATCTCATTTTACTCAGCTTAACCTTTCGTCATGGCAACTTTGGAGTTCCATAGTAGGAAGATTGACAAACAGTGGTAGTGAACAAATATCCGTCTTCATCGACAAGAATTATCATTACTTGGGGAAAAAAAACCTTCACTATACCAATTTCAGGTTTTTGCATTGGAAAATTCATGCTTTTCTTTTGCAGTTCTAATAACAAAAAAAAAAAAGACATTCTGTATCAGAATGTATAACACTTTCAGGAACTTTTTTCTCCATAGGCTAACAAAACTCAATCCCCTTTGCTACAGCAGCAGTATGTGACACGATACATCATACATCTCCAGCAAGAACGGAGAATAAACCATGTTATGCCTCTTTTTTTAATAACATTAAAATTGCTAGAATGAGGAATCATGCTAAAGGAGGCAAATTCCAATTCTTGATTCTTGCAGAGTATACCAGTAATCTTATGACTAGGAACGGTTACATGAATAGAAGGTATGCAAATGTGAAATGTTAAGTATATTGCAATAGCAGCCCATGGGGTTATATATAGTATGAGTACTCACTAAACTCTAGACTACAAGGATAATAAGAAAAGATATATATATCCTTAACACCCCCCTCAAATGTAAGACGTATGCAATAGCATTACATTTGAAAAGGGTTTACACTAAAATAGGAAAAATCCAAAATCCGTGTCTTAAAGACGATGTCATAGCGTGTAGCTCTTGAAAAATTATGTCGGAAAGATCACCTACCATCCAAAATCGTACGGCAGCCTATAAAGCACAAAGTGCAGAGGCCGAGAAGGTCGAGGTAAGCGGGAGCAAAGTCGACAACAATAACACGATGAAGAGGATATGGAAGGTGATATAAGTAGAGAAATCTATCAAATCAAGAGAGCTATCAAATCAAGTCGAAAAGGGATAGATAGAAGTATAGCAGCACAGATCGAAGCCCAAGACGGCGGCAGCGCGGTGCACAAGAAGCGCAGCGGAGCTGTGGTGCAGAAGAAGCGTGGTGACCTTACAAGCTCGGAGTGGTGGCTCAAAGAGAAACGGCGACATCATAAAGATTTCTACGATCTGCAGTAACTCAAGGAAAAGAGCGATAACTGTGGCTATGCGAAAGGAAGGAGATGACCACACTCATTGAAGAGAATGGATTGTGGCTAGCAAAGCAATCAGCTAACTCACAAAAAATTTGTAGACCCGCACGGCTTTGACGAACTTAAAGATAGATACTACGGACTTGGATGGACACAATGGATGACTTAAAGAAAAGGACTCAAGGACAACATATATTAGCAGCAGAAATGTCAGCAGTAGAACTATGCCTTCATATTCCCCTCCTCTCCTCTCTCTCTTCACCCCGTCACTCACTCTCCCGTCTCTCTCCGCCCCTCTCCCTTTCTCTCTCCACCACCGGCCAGAGACCACAGAAGAGGAAGAAGTCAGAGGTGGCGGCTAAAGGAGGGCCCGACGATGGCGCGGAGCAGGGGTGTGCGCGGGAGACACGGCATCAGCAAGGAGGCCGAAGTTGGTGCAGCCACGCAAGTGGCGGCGGCCACGGGAGCGGCAGCGGAGACCGAAAGGCGGCAACAGCAGTGGCTGCGGGGCGGCCAGATCGGCGCGACGAGGGCTGGAGGCGGCCGGATCCGGCGAGGGCCAGGTCGGAGCTGGTCAGAGGCGAGTTGGATGTGGCACAGGTGGGCGGTCGACATCGGGCGCAGGCGGGTGCGAGTGCGGTGGGAGGAGCTGGAGGCTTGGAGCGGCGGTGGCACGGGCGCAGAGATGCGAGCACCGGTCTCATGCTCGTCGGATCCGGTGCGGAGGCGCTAGATCCGGGCGGGGCGAGGTCGGATCTGAGCTGGGGCAGCACAGTGATGGCGGAGAGGGCCGGATTCGGGCGGGGCGACGGTCGGCGCGGCCGGCGGAACTAAGGAGAGCCGAAGGCACCCGGATTTGGCGTGAAGGTCTTGGATCTAGCGGCGGAGAGGCCAGATCCGGCGCTTGCACGTCGGGCGTGGGCGTGGTGGCCTGGCGGCGGCACAAGCGCGGTGAGGCGGCCGGAGCCGACGAAGAAGTGGCCGCCCCCAGGAGTGGAGATTGTTCCTCCCGGAGGCAGTAGTAGCGGAAGAAGGTGGGCGCGAGTGCGGCCGGCGGCGGCTTGGATTGAGCTCTAGGTCTCTGATACCATATTATATGAATAGAAGGTATGCAAATGTGAAATGTTAAGTATATTGCAATAGCAGTCCATGGGGCTATATATAGTACAATGACTCACTAAACTCTAGACTACAAGGATAATAAGAAAAGACACATATACCCTTAACAGGAACAACCACAAGCTATGATGTGCTTGAATTCTACAAGAATTATCGTATTCAACGAATGACTTAATAATGAAATATTTCACATTTCATACTAATTTACTCTAGATCTACTGATCAACAAAGATTGACAAATCGGTATAGCAATTTTCCTGGGAGCTAATCAATACCTGATACAGTAGTATCTTCTATCTAATTGGGGTAAAATTTTTTAGATGTGTATTACATGGCTGTGTATTTACCCCATTGTATAAGGGGTTTCCTGCATATATACCACCTGTACATGTATATATATCGGCCCTTTGGCCTCATTATGAATACAAGCATTATTCCAACATGGTATCAGAGCCATGACTTCGTCATACCTAGGGTTTTGCCTGGCTTGCCGCTTGCTACCTCTTTTCCACCGCCGCTCGTCGTCGTGACCTGACGCCGCCGCCTTCTCAACTTTATTTCATGTTGCCGTTGCTGAGATCGGGGTCGCTGTCGGTGAGATCGGGACGCCGCCGCGCCCGAGGCCCCACCGTCCAGATCGCGCCCGAGGTCCCGACGTCCGCCGTCCAGATCGCGCCCGAGGATGTCGCGTGCCGCAGCAGTCGCCACCGGCGTCGTGGGCTGCTGATCCGCCCCCGCCGAGATCGCCCTCGAGGCCGTCGCTGCCAGCGATGTGGGCTGCCGCTCTGCACCTCTGCACCACCCCTTCCCCCACCCGAGGTCGCCGCTCGCCGCTCCGCCCGAGGACGTCGCCGCCGGTGTCGCGTGCCGGCGCTCGACTCAGCTCCTCTGTTTCGGCAAGAAGTGGCTCGGTCGGTTGGCTGGTTGAGTAGTATTTCGGTTGGATTGTAAACCGACCGAGCAAAAAAAAGAGAAAAAAAGGAAAAAAAAAGGAAAAAAAGGCTAAAAAATGTCTTCTTTTGCGTGCTTGCTTGCTCCTCGTTGCGGTGATCTTCGATGGTCTCAATTATCGGATGGTTTCAAGACATACGCATCCACATGCGTGGTCAGCGCCTTTGGGACTTTCTTACTGGCGAGTTGCCTTGCCCGTCTCGTCCCACTCCACCTGTTGAGCCTGTTCTCCCGAGGGATGCTTCCGAAGACGTTCGTACAAAGGTTTCTGAGGCTTTTGAGGATGCCATGGAGACTTTTCAGACTCAGTATACTAGTTACAAGACATGGATTGATGAAGATGCTCGTGCCTCTGCTATTTTGGTTGCTAGCATGGAGGTGCATCTCACTGGTGATGTAGTTGGATTGGCTTCCGCACATGCGATGTGGACGCATCTACGCAGCCGGTGTTAGATGTGTATTACATAGCTGTGTATTTACCCCATTGTATAAGGGGTTTCCTGCATATATACCACCTGTACATGTATATATATCGGCCCTTTGGCCTCATTATGAATACAAGCATTATTCCAACAAATTTATCTGCTGTTTCCCCCTAAGTAATGTTGGAATCACTTGAAAGATTGCCATTGGTAAAAAAAAAGGGTACAAGACTTAGGTATTAGTCTAATTGTTCACCCAAGTCGCCTATGGAGGATGTTTCACTTCATTGTCTGCCATTTGACATAAAAACCCAATCCACCATAAATTTCAGCACCGAAGGAAGAAAATACATGCAAAACTTCAATTCTATACAAATAGACCCTACCGTGACTGATGGAAGACACAATTTTAGTTGGAAACGAACTGATAATGCTGTTGATATAATGAAGGATATATAGCGAAGATATGGAGATTGTGTACTAACCTAAATAGGTAGCATCAGTTTGCTGGAGTAACAAGAACATTGAAAACTTCTTAATATAACTCGACAAATCTTGGGAACTAGGATCAGTCCATTCCACCACAGAACAACAGGCTTAATAAAATATGCACTAGTTATCCACAGAGACCCCGAGTACCAAGAGTATGCAGTTTGACAGAAGCAACTGTAACTTGCAAGTTTGGAATTCAGAGTCCATCTCCATCATACGTTGCCCATCTTTCAATGACAACCTGAAACTTGTTATCCCTTTTCCTGACCTGCAATTTGAAAAGTTATCACTTGATGCTTTATGCACCGTATTTGGACTGAAGTTATTACATGGAGAGAAGTGCTAGAGATATAAAAGTTCTGCCAAGCTAAAAAAATGCTGCATTGAACTAAAAAATCATCTAGGTAATTTTACCAATTTACCTATAGTCTCGACATTGGCATAATCTAGATCGAACAAGAACAGCAACTAGCACAACGGTACAGAAGGCATGCTTCAAAATGAAATTTACAGGTCAAGCAAATTACAGAAAACTGGCACTCTTCTGTTACATCCTGAAATTCATCACATCACAAAACTGGCAGACATATGCTTACCTCAACCAGTGGCTTCTTGCCATGAAGTAGCATATCCACACTCCTTTCAGTCTGCACAAGAAAAAGACACCGCATGTTAGCATTCATCACACAATGAAAAATGAAGAATACTACACATCGATTTATGAGTAGATTTCATTTTGGTAGCATCATGAGCTTTGAAGATGATCTTAGTTGCTAAAAAAACAGATAACAGTAGTGAGCAAGTGATAGAAAATTCCAGTAGGGCTCTCCCCTACTGTTCTCCTAAAAAAAGTGATAGAAAATTCAGTAAGGATGGTATAACAAAAGGCAGGCTTAGTAAAGATAGAAATTATCGTAAACACAATTAGTCATTCAATATAAACAAAAACACTAGTCTCAAATAACTATCTCACTACATTAGGAAATTTGGTCAAAACAAATATGAACATTAATATCTCTTAATTTGTGTAGCTTGAAAATATTGCCAATGATCAATGTAGGACAGAACAGTAGAAGCAAAACCATGAATTAGGATATGTATCAGCACTACGGAAATTTGATGTTCTTGTTTGGTTCACCATTAATTCTTATGCTTCCCACAGAATCCCACCAACACATTCAGGACGACGTTTAAAATTATGACATATATTGTCACTGTGCAAATATGATGCTTTTACTTGGTTTCCCCTTTCTGTTCTAGACCTCCCAGAATCACCTTCACCTTATTAACACAAAGTTGGAAAAGTATATATTCGTGTACTTCGATGATTTGACATAAATAGAACATAGGCATACCCGATGAGTCACCCAGTAGTGTCGCTCCCTCATCTCAATAAGGAAAGGGAATGTTGGAGGGGCCTTCCGCTCCAGAATACTTTTCTGAGTGCGTCGAGCGCGAGCCTCATCATCACCAAGAGTGACAGTTTCTACACCTCCAATCTGATTTTCCAAAAAAAAAAGTATATTCACTAAACAGCTCATATAGGTTGAACCTCTTCTTTCTTTAAAATATTTGAACTTGGACTCTAAAAGAGCATGGATGTAAGAAATTCTGGTAGGATGATGGAAGGCAGACCTGGACAAATAGGCCACCCGGCACAGCCCGGTTTGCCCAGTTATCTAAACGGGCCGTGCCTTCCTATGGTCTCAGCCTCAGGCGCAGGAACAGCCTAATGAGGTGTTGGGTCATGCCATGTCGGCCCACGCACATGTAGCACAACGGGCCAAGGACAACCCATTTAGCGCACAGCTCGCTACCACCTTCTCTTTTCTCTCTCAGTCTCTCAACTCTCTCCCGCAGTCCCGCTCCCTTCTCTTCTTCTCCCCACCGCTACCACCTCACGTGGATCTTGTAGCCCAGCACTCTCCCCGGGCCGCTGTTGATCATTTCATGTTCCCCTCAGTCGAATCTACCATGCCTATCTTCCTCCTGCTCGGATTGAGCCCGTGGCGCTATCCCCTAGCTGTCGCTGATCCTCGGTGGTTTGGCCATAGCGCCGAGCCGGCCTCAGTCCTTTACCACTGCCATGCCATCCGGCCGCCACCCACCACCTGGCTTACACCCCCTCCCACCACCATCGCCGCCATGCTGCTCCACCCGCTACCACTCCCACCTCCTCTGCCGCTCCACCTACGCCCCACCTGAGCCACCTCCTTCGCCGCTCGGCCGCTTCGCCCACCGCCCACCTGAGCCACCTCCTCCACTGCTTGGCCGCTCCACCCAGCCCACCCCCACCTCCAATGCCACTCCACTCGGCGCTCACCCCCCACCTCCTCCGGCCAGTCCGCCCCTCCCTCCCTCGGTCCCTCACTCCCTCCTTCGCCCGCGCATTGCCTCCCGCTAGCCCCTAGCCCCTACTCCCTCCGCTGCCCACCTCCTTGCCTCCTACACCGCTGCCACCCGCAGATCCGCTGATGGCCACCCCTAGCCCCCCACCTCTTGGCTCGACTTTCGCACTGTGGGGCCTAACGGGACATGCTGGGCTGACTCGTGCTTGGGCCAAGGTCGTGACCCAAGCACGACACACTGTGTCAGGCTAAGCCAGCATGATCCGTTTAGTCCTAGGCTGTGCAATGCCTAGGTTGGGTCAACAGTACTGTGCTTCAGGTCGGCACAATTAGCCCGGCCCATTTGGCCACCTCTAATGGAAGGCATGTTGCGATTATCATAGTCTATCTTCTTCATAAGCAAATGCAACAAAAAAAGGTTTGGGTGATCTGGTAAGATGATGGCACTTTGTCATCTCCACTATCCATCTTCGACCAATAATATTGACCCAATATCTAGGTTAAGTATAAGCTGTCATACCTACAGATACAACAATGGGAACTGCTTATAGGCTTATAACAGTACTATTGTGAGGCAAGCTCAAGTTTCACATTTTGAGTCTGATACCATGTGAAAATTTTATAATAAAAGGGTGTACTATGCATCTAGCGCAAAGTTATGAGAATGATGGCACACCAAGTCAGATAAAGTTGGATTCTTTATAATGTTTGCAAGCCGTTCTCCATGGGCAGTACCAATAAGCATTACACCCCTTTCTGCAATTGATCGACAAGCTTGTGCCTCTGCCTCAGTTCCAATCTCATCTACAATAACCACCTCAGGCATATGGTTTTCAACTGCTTCAATCATCACTCTATGCTGCATTGATGGTTCAGCTACTTGCATTCTTCTTGCGCCACCAATTGCAGCATGAGGAATATCCCCATCCCCACCAATCTCATTACTTGTATCGACAATTACCTGCCCTAAACATCAGTACACCGATAGAGCGTGTTAGGAATTATATATCAAGAAAATGAATGTGATTAGAAAAGCTACAAGATGGTAACATTGTTTAATATACCACTCTTTTCTGAAATTCATCTGCTAAAACACGTGCAATCTCACGCATAACGGTAGTCTTGCCAACCCCAGGTCTGACCAAACAGAAAGAACAATTAGTGAAAATTCAAATTGCGTTGAAAAACACATGCCTGAACTACATCTTTCCTAAGCCCCGAAAAGGGACATGGGTGCACAACATCAATAGAAAATGTACTATATAGCAATGGCACTAGAACATATATGAAATTTACATAGTTGTATCAGAACCACTCTTCCGAAACTATATCGGTTCCAGTATTTATGTAATCCAATCAAGGATTTCTAGGTTCAATTAAAGACCTCAACACAATTTCTTCCAACTTTATAGAAATCCCATCCTACTTCGCTGAAACATCTTGTCTTGGCTCTAAATATTTAAGAGATTATTATATGAATTAATTCTGGAGCATTTCGGGACCATCTCGTCTAGTTCCTCCTTAACTAGTTTTGCAAAAATATGGAAAGCTCCATCATTCAAAAAATCATCATAATATCCGTTATGATTTAGGTAAACTTTTGAGCTTTTTTTTAAGGAAGTGCAAATAGAAAGTCCTAGCCTCCTATTGCTGCCCTACTGTGTGTGTGTGTGTATAAGAAAAAAGTCCATATAACACCCTGAATTTTGCTCGAAAGTCTGTCCAACACTTTGAACTATGAAATCAGACATTTAACCCCCCCTGCGAACTTTGTAGTCTAGTTTAAATAATACCCTGAACCAGTTTAGAATGGTGGTCTTGCCCATGTGACATGATGAGGGGACGGAATTTAAGTGAATGACAGGTGGGACCTATAAGGCCTTCTCTCCCAAATCAAAACAGAGAGAGTGGGAACTACAAGAGGGCGGTGGTTATGGAAGCACAGCTAGAAAGTCGGTGGGGGAGAAACGCTTGTGAGCCCCATATGGCACTGACCTAACTTGACTAGTGTGTCATCCTATATGGTAAAACTGCCTACACATCGCGCCACGCAGTCAATACCACCATGCGAAACCAGGTCAGGGTAGAACCAGATTGCAAAGTTTTAGGGTCAAATGTCCAGTTTCATAGTTCAAGATGCTAGACAAACTTTCAAACAAAGTTTGGGGTGTTATATGGATTTATTCTTAGATTAAAACCATTTACCTATTCCTGAATAAAAATATACATGATTGTATATTTTACTGTGGTAATCCTACTAGCATCTCCATGCATTGAGTAATAATGGAAGGTGAAACACTTATGACCTACTAACTTCTTTGATATCTTATATTCAGTAAAAAGAAAAAGATGGAAAACTAGCAAGAAAGATCTTAAAATGTTGAAGCAGAAAGGCGACATACCTTCCCAAAAATAGAATGCTTTCTTTGTAGTTTAAGAGATCACGGACCATATCGACATGCCCAGTAACAGCTCGGCCAACTCGACAGGTCAAACCAACAACCATTCCTTTTCTGCTCCTTATGGCAGATATTCTATGTAATGTACCTTCAATTCCTGCACGGTTGTCACCTCCAAATTCTCCTACAGCTCTCTGAGCTTCCTCCAACTCTTGCTGTGAGATCTATAATACAGCAAATCCAAAGAACAGGAAACATTAGTTATGCACAACGCCCCCTCCTCATGTCTTTTTTTTTGCTGTGCACTGATTAAGCAAAGGGGCTTATCTGCATCAACCAAACGTATCAGCACATATAAATTAGCAGAAACAATTTAGCTACTTAGCTTCTTATCAGTAGACTTGTACTAATATATAATTCCCATACAGTAGACAGTAGACAAGAGCATAAGACCAACCACAGTGCAATGGAAGCATCTGTGTGGCTGTATTGTTATTTCATTTCATGGCATAATTATGCCTCACAATCAGGGTTCCAAAAACCAGCGGTTACCGGCCGGTAACTGGAAATACCAGTGACAACCGGGATGAAAAACCGGCCAAAAATCCCGATGGTTACAAATACACTTCCTAGGTTAGTTTAACCCTTTTTATGCTAGATTACCTATTGTATGAACTAAATATGCATAAATATGTTAGTCTCAACATTTTATACTAGGTTTTTTTTCTAGTTTTTCCCGGTTTTGAGCGGGTTATCCGGGTTTTTCGGGTAACCGCTCCGGTTACCAGTTTCAAACTATCCAAATTTGAAATATAAATTTTATCTGGGTTTTTCCCGGGATTTCCGGTAACTGGCTGGTTACCGTTATCGGTCGCCGGCCAGGAAAACCCCCAGTTCTAAGATTTGGAACCTTGCTCACAATATTGATTATGCAAACATCTACACAGGAAGCATACATAATATTATCAACTTAGGATAGTAATCCTGTTCATATTGGATTCTAAAAGCTGCTTTTCTACAGAATCTAACTTTAAAACAGAGTGTCTTTTCAAAGTGGGATTTACTAATCGATTGTAATACATATTTCATCGGCTTCATTTATATCGGTCAAAATCGCACGCGAGTGTCTCTCTTTACAAACTTCTTTATAAGTTGTTACTATTCATAAGTCAAAGTCAAAAGCCTATATAAACAGGCTCTAAATTGCATTTCCATACCTCGCTATCCCGTAGATATTGGCCACCAGAGTCACCAAGGAAACGTGCCTCAGGTCGTCTCCCCAAGTCCAGAATAACCTAATTGATAACTCATCAGTTGGGATAGAATATGCAACTACAATGCTTTCCCAGGAATTTTCAAATACAATGGGTTCAGAATAGTTGACAAGTGCATCTAGCTTACCTCCAACAGCTGGTCCCTTCTAGGTTCATTCTGCAGATTATCTCGCAAATCTCTCGGTAGAACCTGAAAAAGACAGATTGGTACCCCCCCCCCTATGTTACTCAATTTACAGACAAAAACTACTTATGTCGAATTAGTGAACCAATATACACTAGCTTAGTCAACCATGCATGTGATAAATGACTTTACAACATAGAATCGTGATGGCATAAAGATGTTGTTTTGTATTGAAGTAGGTTCATCTCAGAGCAGTAACATGACTCTTACAGCAAACAATTTTTTTCAAGCATTTATGCTAGGCCTTTTAAGCCTCTTCTTGCAACAGTGGCTGGTATTAGGACAGAGAGCAGATGATTTAGATTAATACATAATATTGTCGACACAATAAGCAAACATTATATTGTCAACATTGGAAGCAGATGATCTATGTGAAAATACAATTGATACATAATCCAAATTTGGAAATGAGAATCTTGTACTTGATATACTTTATTTATGCAACCCAACTCCAGATGCAAAAACATTTGAATTGTAGGGCCCCCTACACATAAGAATCCACATTCCAACAAACAAAATAATGCATCCACAGTGTAAGAGGCAGCAAACTATATACTATGTGCATTGATATGATCATATCTGGCTACAAATCATTTTTCACAGTTCAGAAATTTCCCCAAACTAAAGCACGTTCTTGTAAGTATACATACGACTATACAAGTGAAGAATACCAAGCAGACTTAAAAGATTTGAAACGTCAGTAAAACGGTGCTTAAGACGACAGATAAAGAGTGCTGATATGTTTAGATTTTTCCTTGTTTCTCTTACAGTGATCGTTGAATTGATCCTCAGCTCTGCTAGCATGACTAACATATTTATCCATGACTCTACTAGCACCATTGAAGGGAAACTTCCCCGTTCTTGTCCCTATGAAACAACAAATCCTCATCCCCATCATTTACATGGGAATAATTGCTTTCCCTAAGCACACGAACGTGCTGTACTCAATTTGAGGCATTCTTTTCGGATTTATAAAAACAATATAGCATGCTATGTAGATTACATAGTCGAGAACCCCTCATTAGATCGCTCTCATTTATACTATGCCCACTGCTATCTACCAATTTGAAGTGATGGACATCTACATTGATACAGGTTGTCAGGCATGGCAAGCTAGAATGTCTAATAAAACGGATAAATTTTAGCAGATAGATTTAGTTCATCATTGAAAAATATTCCAATTTGTTACTACTAAATATCTACCTACGCAACATAATTACTGGCTCTTGCTGCGGTTCTTTAATTACTTCATTGCGATGGAAGGAAGAAATGAGCAGCGAAAAAGAGGTAAAGAATCGAGAGAGAAATGGACCTTCAGGAGCTCAAAGAGACCGTCATCGACGACGACGAAGCCGCCGCCGGCCTCAGGGGCGCAGCGGGTGGTGCCGGCCCAGGCCCTGCCCCGCCGCCTGACGGGAGGCGGCGGCGTGAGCTTCTGGGTGGGGAGGGGGGAGAGGAAGAGGCGAGTAGCAGACGGGGCCATCTTGTACAAACAACTAGCCGCCGGAGAGCGCCGGCCGCGGCAGCGGCGGAGGGAGCTCAGGCCAGGAAGTTGCGGTGTACGTTTATCTCAAGGCGGATAACGGGCGCTTCGCGCAGTTCTCTTTTCTGCAAAATACAAACCAGTTTTAAGAAGGAAATTGCATTATAAACCACTAAAATTTTATACATCTTCTATCTACAAATATATATTATCGTGAATTCTATACGTTTCAAGCTTTAACTATTAATATATATTGAAAAATATAGATTAACTATATAAAATTAATACTATTGGTTTTGTCTTGTAAAATTCTTTCATAATATAAATTTATTATTTATTTTGATAGTATATTGTGATAATAAATTATAGTCGAAGTTTTACATTGGAGACTATAAAAAAATAAAAATGACATATATTTATAGACGGAGAGAGTATCATTTAGAAAACTTGAAAAGTGAAGTAAGTTTGTAAACTTGCAAATTGTGTTAGGTTATCTAACTTCAATTTAGATAAAGCACTCGTGTTGTTGTCAAATAAATTTACAAGGTAGTTTTTGTCTCTCTTTTCTGCAAATACAAACCAGTTTTAAAAAGAAGGAAATTGCACTATAAACCACTAAACTTTTATATCATCTAGGAAACTTAAAAAATCAAGTAAATTTGTAAACTTGCAAATTGTGTTAGGTTATCTAACTTCAATTTAGATAAAGCACTCGTGTTGTTGTCAAATAAATTTACAAGGTGACGCGGATCATAAGTGACTCTAAAGTGGCGCATTGACGGTACATGAAAAAGATTGGCGCAGATTCGCCACTTCGATTTAACCTCCACATCAGTTGCCATGCAAATTAACCATCTAGATGATCCTTGTCGGTTTTGCATACAGGTTTACGAATATACTGTGTTCATTTCCAAATTTAGGAAGTATTTTATTACAATTCCGGAGAACCTCAGTGTAATTTTCTTTGTATTTTGCCCTGCTTTTTTTTCAGCAGATTTTAACTTTTAACTTCTCTCACTAACTACTATTTATTAGACTAATAAGACGTAGCTAAAAATCATAATTAGCAAGCAAAAGAAGGGCCCAAAAGCCAGCTAGACACCTCAGTGTAATTATGGAGATTAACCATCTAGATGATCCTCTACCTTAGTGAATTAACAAAGGCAAAGGCCCACAGGAGAAACGGCAAAATACGATGTAGCATACCGTAGAAAGTATAAAAGTGCAGGAAAACACTGTGCAAAAATAATCACCGTAGTGATAGCACTGTCTCGCACTATAGCAGAGAACTGTAGAGCTTGATCTGAACCGTTATTGTTCAATCGGACGGCCGGAAAAACAGGCTAAGGTCTGCCATTATGCCTCTCCCCTCCGTTTGAGCTGAGAAAAGCCAAGATGGGAAGAAAAATCTTGACAAGAAAAGGACACAGTTACGCCGTCACAGACCTATATAATATACATGCCAGTTTTTTACTTTAATAAATAATATTTATTGAGAGAAATAAAAAATCAAAAACCATTTAAAAGCAGAAAATAACGGGCTTATGAGCCACTAACACAGCCCAAAACCGCAAGTGCTAATGGATCAACTAGCAGATCCCCCTTACACTAATAGGCCTGCCCACTGTCGTATATATGCTATTTAGCCGGCCCAACCCAAATGTGCCCAACCCAAATAGCCGGGCCAACCCAAACGTACCCAACCCAAATGTTTGTAGCATTTATTTTCTGTAAGCACATGACACCAATGTAACCAATCTCAGAGGGAAAAAAAGGAAAAAGAAAGTGAAACGGCCGATGGCTACACACCTAGAGCTACAAATGTGATAAAAAAAACAAATTGTAAAATCTCAGGCCACTAGAATACGAATCTAGTTTATCATTGTCCACGATAATTTTATAGTAAATTCAACTACCCAAAATTTTTAGAGAATTGCTATATATATCATTTGAATGATTTGCTTGGAGATCTCTGACACTATCATCTCCTGCCGCCGCCGTGTTAGGGTTTGGTTTCATCGGTTGGGATTCGGGATTCATTGGAGCTCCCAAACTTAGAGGGAGGCCAGGGTCGGGGCAAGACTAGTGGTAGACGATGGCGGTGGCGGGGCAATGAGGTGGCGAGGTGATGGTGGTGCCGTTGGGCACAAGTCAAAGGAGGGTGGTAGGCGGCGGAGGCAACAGGGGTGACGAGAAGACAACAAATTAGGAGGTGGTGGGGGCGGCCGTGGATTCGACAGTGATAGCCATCAGAGACGAGGAAAATGGGCAAAGCGGGGGAGATGGATGCGAACGATGGCAGCGGTGAGGGAGGGGCTCGCCGGAGGGCCGAGGCGGCAGGGTGGCGGCTCATCAGGTGGAGGTGGGACAACGACGCTCAGGAGTCAGGGAGGAGGCGGCGCTCAGGAGGCTGGAGGAGGCAGCTGTAAGATCAAGGAGGCCGACTAGATGGGGGTGAATAGGCAATTTCAAAAATCTTTCTTTTATTTCAAAAATCTAGAGCCTTCCTCCTTATTCACAAGATGCAAGACATACACAATTGAGAGGAGGACCTCACACTAGATTGAGAAAGTGTTAAAAGATTTTCTCCCAACCGGCCAAGAGGGTATATATAGCCCATACCACAAAAATTAGTCGTTGGAAGCAAAACCCCTGAAAAATCAGGAATTCTGGTACTATCGATCATCGAAAGTACCACAGCACTCGTGTGGAACTACCTATTTCCTCGGGGACGAGAAGACTCCACATAGGTGTCTCTCTGGAAAAAATATACCGCTACACAAGTCAGGCGTTCCGCAGATCGGAAGTACCACTCACACAGAGCCAGTAGTTTCGCTTGCTGATCGGACCGCTCACGTAGAGTCGATCGGACCACTCACACAAAGCTGGTCAGAAATACCGATCGTCGACTACTCTGGTCCATGACCACGTTGGATAGCTCAACCACTCAGGTCTCTAACTACTTTGATCTCTGACCACATTGTCCGGCTCGACCACACAGGTCTCCGACTATGCTGGTCTACGACTATGCTGATCTTTGACCACGTTGTCTGGATTGACCACATAGGTCTTTGACTATACTGGCCTCCGACCACATTGGTTTTGATAGCTCCAGTCTTGACCACGTCGACTATGTTGATTTTCAACCACGTCAATCTTCGATCACATAGATCTCCGACCACCACGTCGATCTTCGACCACATTGTATCAATCATATCAGTTCAACCACGTCGATTATGACCACACAGGTCTGGACCACGTCGGTTCGACCACACTAGTTTCAAGCATATAGATCTCGACAACGTCGGTTCGACCACGCTAGTTTCAATCACACAGATCTCGACCACGTCAATTTCGACTACGCTAGTTTCGATCACATTGTCTCGACCATGTCAGATTCGACTACACTGGTTTTGATCACACAGATCTCGACCACATTAGTTTCGACCACTTAAATCTTTGACCACGTCAATCTTTGACCATACAGGTCATCGACCACGTCGATCTTTGACCTCATTGTTTCAACTACATCGGCTTTAACCACATAGGTCATCAACCACACAAGTCTTCGAACCACCAACAGATGCGGTAGTTCTGTGATTACAACACCGGCAATACTGACTAGCGGTAGTACCACAGAATACACTACGGTAGTTTCGATTTCCTTGAGAAGTGCATACACTTCAACAGATTTTGCAAAAAAAACATTTGCAAACTACAGTATCATATACACAAGGATTATCCATGATGTCCAACAAGTTGCAAAATATATTTACACACTTTTAGAATCATAACACAAGAATTATATATTTAAGCTTCAAGCATTTGCAAAATACATTTGCAAATGTAAGCCTCATACTACAAGGAATGGAAACATGGAGTTCAAACACTTGCAAAACACATTCGCAATGTATAGTCCCATGTTACAAGGGTTCAATATATGAGCCACAGCTATTTACAAAACATATTCACAAATACAAACCTCATGCCAAGAAGAACTGGAGCAAGTGAGGTTGAGCTATCAATACATGATAAGACTTAAGCTACTAGACATGATCCCTCTTAATAGTATGACAATCTATACTAACAATCTGGCCTTCCAACCAAACACCAAGATCGGTAAAAGACTAGAAATATATCCTTAGCCCTAGCTAGCCATACCTTTGCCTTGAGTCATAGTCTTGACATGCATCAACTCATGATGCATCCATCATTTCAACTCAAACATCACATGATAGATCTTCACTTAACTTGATGATCAACACATAATCATCTCCTCTTGGAGACTGAAGCTTTAGAATTTCAGACTTGACATTTTAATGAAACTTCAAGAGCTAACCAAAAAAGACTTAGATATATCCAATAAATCTGAGAGAATTTGTCAATATAGATTGGTAATAGAGGATCAAAAGTCATTATTGTGCCTTCATCAGATTATGAGCCCACTTAAAGACACAAAAATTACAAATCGGCTCAAAACTGTGAAAAACTCTGAATTTTTCAGCACTTTGACAAAGTGAGAAAAGTACACAATTTTCTCAAAACAACTTGAAATGATTTGAAAACTTGCAGAAATAAACTTTAGACTCCTAAAAAACTTTTTCAACAAGAATTTCTGAAAAAGTAGTCTCCTTTCAAAAGTTATGGCAAGATACACTTAAGCATTAGAGAGAATGATTTTTTAACTATAGCTCAAAAACCAATTTTCACTTCATGAAAGCCAGATGAAGCAAATGAGAATAAAACACATTCATCCATAGGATCTATAAAATATTTTTGGGCAAATTAGGTAAAATAGTTTTCCCAATAATAATACTTTTACCCCTTTTAAGTTAAGCCCAAAAGTACTATATAGGTTTTTCACAAAGAAAACTCTCCTTTGCACAAAAGGTTTTCTTGGCATTTTCTTTTCCTTTGATACACAAAGGATTCTCCTTTTTCTTATTATTTAGCCATCTCTCCCCATTTAAACTTTCTCTTCCTTTTTGTCATCTAATTCCAAGAGATTTGACATTTACCCTTGTCATGACAATAGATACCACTTGTAAAAATACCACTTATAAACATAAATGATACCAAGTATACTTAATTCCAATTTTAGAAACTTGATACTATTTATGAGCTTAAATAATATCAAGTGTGATTAAATCCATTTTGTAAGTACTTGATACTACTTGTACTATTTGTGAGCACACATGACATTAAGTATGATTAATTCCTTTTGTAAAAATTTGATGCAACTTGTATAATCAACTAGTATCCCATTTGAATTAACCTTGAGAGATCTTAAATGATTTCCACTTGAAATTTTGAAGGGGATACAACTTGTAGAAAAAAAATGTAACTTGAAATTCTACTTGTGGAAAGAGGATGATATCATTTGAGGAGTTAGATGACAACCCGATTACAAATGAGTATATATAAACTACACAAGCTATATGTACTCAAAGCAAGTCTTTCCCATTCTGGTTCCACCAAACCAACCTCACTTGAACTGACTAAGCCACATGGTGCAACCCATCACTCGAACCTTCCCTTTAACATTTTTTGCCTTCCTTGTGCCATACTTGAGATCAGCCATCTTAGCCGGCATTATCGTTTTGGGCTTCAACTCCATCATAAGCATAACCCGGATCCTCGCTATTGACATAGTTAACTCCAAACCTCCGTGCACATCCAAAGACAAAGAAATCATTTTTGGACACAAGTTCTTCATAGCTTGACACACGTTAGCTGAAACATGCATCATGCAACACATACATACTGACCTAGGTCAAACCAAATTCCCACGACCAAAATTTGTAAAAAATCCACTTTTCACCTAAAGAGAACTACATTGCCGGCTAGACCGCTGCCTCTTGCTAATCTAATCACTAGTGGAGGCCGGTCAGACTGCTAGAGCCAGCCGATTTGACTGCCGCCTCAAGCTGGTCAGACCGCTAGGGCTGAACTAAAATCTAAAAAAAATAGAAATTTGCAAAATTCAAATCCCAATTCCTCTAAATTAACAATAGTTCATCACAGCAAATACTAGGATTTTCTCACATGGCCCTTCAATTTACAGCTTCTACCTCCACCTTTGTTGGCAATTATGTCCGCGAGACTGTCGCTGGCAATTTGGACGTTGACCAGCTCCCTAGGGGTAAGAATAAAAGCTCATCTGCTTTATTTGATTTGAGCTAACTACGATGAGCTATAGTTCAATGTCAAGGATAAATACACAACTATCCATTGCCACCTAAGGTGTTTGATGAAATGTTGAACTGTTTGAACAAATAGCACTGTAGACATTTTTTTTTAAATTTGGCCCCGAACACCCTTTTTGCTAATCTAGGCCCCTCTGTAGACCTACCGAGCCAGGGGAGCACAGCAGGTAACTACCAAGCTACAATAGCTTGGTTGGCACCTGCCGAGCCTGACTGAATGGTAGGTCGATGGCCGGACTATGCATGCAATAGCACGTTAATTAGTACTAGTCTCAATTAATTAGTGATTAAATAAATAAGCATGCCAATATGTCCCATCTGGCTACTATCACTACAACAAAAAAGGTTATACTAGACACTTCATCAAAGATGATTTTAAGTATGACAATCTATGTTACTATCGATAGTTAGAACCGTCTGTAAATTATCATATACGGTTCTTATTAAAAACCGTCTGTGATAATTACAAACATCACAGATAGTTTTAATAAGAACCGTCTATGATAATTCACAGACAGTTATTAACAAGAACCATCTATGTATTATACCCTTCAGCAAAAAAAATAGTAAGGTGAGCTTGGTCTACCACGTCACAAGTCATGTAATTTTCTATGCAAAAATATGTAAATATGCGTGCACGTACATGTGTGTTTAGCTATCCACACACCATCCCATCCATGTGTCATATTATTCAAGGAATGGTAAGAAATTCATCTTATAAATTAGTCTTCTCTACTTCATCTTAGCAATATGATAGTAAATCATACACACTTTAGAAGTATAGAGAACGGGCCTCATTTAATACAGGGTCTAATTAAGTTAAGCATGTTAGCTAGTGTGGTACGTACTTGTTTCGTTTAATTGGGCCATGCATTAGCACGTAAAAGTGGTTGGTGCTCAGCCACAATTCATTAGTTAGCTAGAAAAAGTAGGCTAGCCAGGATCGATGTTTATGCATGCATATTCTCATCGGCCCATATAAATAAGGCCTATTCCCTATATTTTTTAAAGTGGAGGAGACTAATTTATAATATGAAATTATTGTCACTTCTTAAATAATATGACATATAGATGGGATGGCATGTGGATGGCTAAACACACACGCACACATGCGTATTCGTATATTTTCACATGGAAAATCGTGATACTTGTGACTTGCGACGACACGCGACTGTGACGTGGCAGACCAAGCCCACATTAGGTTTTTACATTATTTGTTTTAATACATGCATCATCTTTCTCCTTTTAACTAAACTTGACGTGGCACATCACTTGGCAGACCAAATCCACCTTATTTTTTCTGAACTATGTATCATCAGTTTCTTAATTGTATGATATCATAGACGGTTCTTAACAACAACCATATGTGATAATTATGTCCTTAACTGTTGGGCCCGTCGATCCTCCCCAACCCAATCTCGGTCAATAAAAACCCACCAACCCTCATCCCACGTATCGTAGCTCCACCTCTCTGTCCCCGTACCCATTTCGCCAAAAAATTCCCACTCCCACCTCTCTCTCCCTTATAAATACTCACCCAAACACATTCCCTACCTACTGCGTTCAAAATTGCTCCAGCCTTCTCGATCACAGTCCTCCTCCTTGACCCCAACCCCGATAGCCTGCATAAAGCAGACGACACACAAGTCTATAGGCGGCAAGATGCCACAGAAGCAGGTGGCTACCAAGACAACACTCAAGTCAGTGCCGGCAATAGTGGGCATCAAGGACATCTAGCTCAACACTGCATCAGGGTGTGAGGGCCTAGGTATAGAGGTCTCATCGGCGCGGTTGAGTTTCTACTGTTTGTTAGGATCTATGTTTTTGCCATGTTTAAGAGTCAGGTTCGTATGATTAGAAAATGTGTTTCATGCCATGTTCTTACTGTGTTAGATGGGTAACATGCTCGTTATCTTGTGATGTTGTAATGATGAATTCTAATCTTAATAAAAATGGAAAGTGTTGTTGTGTTTGCTGTTGTATTTGCTTGTTTTTAGAGGGTATAGCTAACATTTCCTAAGGCTAGTTGAAAAATAGGAAAAAATTTAGGTATAGAACGAATTATTACATACGATTTTGTGGTATAAACTATCTTTGAAGAACTGTCATAGACGGCTTGAACAGAAAAACTATCTATGATACTCGCACATTACAGACGGTTCTATCTACGAATCGTCCATGATGGGAGAGTATCATAGATGGTTCTGTATACCAATCGTGTGTGATACTCATCGATCACAGATGATTGGTAGTTAGAAACATCTTTAATGTGCGAGTATCATAAACGGTTTTTGGTTTGAGCCATCTGTGATAGTCTCCTTCATAGACAGTTCTTTATACGAACCATCTGTACTGTGTTTTATCATAGACGGCTCACAAACCGTCTGCTACCACAAACACATAAACTCAAATGGTTCAGTAAACCATCTGTGATGACGGTTTAGAACTATTTGTGATGACCATTTTTGTGGTTGTGTATGCATGCCATATGTTTTAATTAGTACTAATTGCAAGTAATTAGTGCTAATCATGAGCTCAATTAAACACTAATCACGTGTATGATTGGATGTATTTAGCTCTAGGTGTCTTTCAGTAAGTTATCGATGACATAAATATTGCAGGAACAATCTAATTGTCATGAGATTGCAATTATTAGAGTCATGACATACATATCAGCAAAACATCAAGCAGAAAATATTCTCTCCTAGGGACTAGCTAGAATAATAGAGCAAGAACTAGAGGAAACTGATCTAGATTGTAGCTTATTGGAACAAATCAACAAGTAGAGGAGTTTTTCTAACACTAGTCACGAATTCAATGGATCAAAGTGCATGCAGGTGGTCAATGAGGCATGCTACCTTATCCTATACAATGATTTGTTTAACTGTTGTGTTAGTACTTACTTGTTGCAAAGCTACTAGCTGAATATTCAAAGACAAATACGTGCGTACATTAAACTGCCAATGATTCCAATATTTTTAAAGTACATTATTATTATCAATACCGCCATTCTCCATATGTTGTTGTTGCAAGTCAACTATAGGTTTGACACTTGAAAGCCTGAGAATGTAAAATAAAATGTAATAATTAGGGGGTTTTATAATGGCCAAAGCAACATGTCTTGCATGACTGAATATTGGGGATAATTCTATGTAATTAAGTACAGCAATCCTGCACATGATCAATGCTCAATTAAACTCATGATTAGTGCTAATTAATTATAATTAGTACTGATTAAAATAGATGTCATGCACAACGGTCGGATGGGATAGATTGGCATGCTTATTTAATTCATCACTAATTAATTATAATTAGTACTAATTAATATGATTAGCACTAATTAAAGTGCTAAGTCCGTGAAATGCCCCCAAAATTTCAAACCAAATTTTTCTGTGATTTTTCCTGATTTTTTGAGTGATTTTTTGAGCCCTTTCCCTTTTTGGAAACTCCCGACGGAAGTGCGCCTTCCCTTTCGGCTGGCGCCCCTCCCTTTCCCACTTTCCCCTCACGCTCGTGCTGCGCGCAGAGCCCTGCCGTGCCGCGCCTGGCGTCGGCTTGCCGTCGCCGGCCGTCCTCGATCGCACTTGACCGGGTCTCCGCCCCTACCACCCGGGACCCACCTGCTAGTCCCTCCTTCTCCCTCTCCCACGCGTCGCGCCGTGCCCATTTTGGCCGGCCCCCTGCTCCCGCACTACCCCGCACATTTACTCCCGATGACGCAGCTCCGTCGCTCGGACTCGACGTCGCGCTAACCCCCGCAGCTTCCCCAGGCCGCCTGAGACTCCATAGCCCCGCCCACACCGCGCCATTACTCCTCCCCACAGCTCCAATCTGCCCCCACGATGCCAGCTCCCTCCGCTTCTTTTTAAGCCTAGACGAACCCGGCATTGTCTTCCTCAAGCTCCCTAGACACTCCCCAAGCAACCGATTGAGTTCCGAGCCCCTGTGTCGCCGCCGGTGAACTCCCGAGCCTCTTTCCTTCTTCTCTCGATTAAAATCCAATTCCATTCGCTAACTTGCTCCCGTTTACTTCCTGATTGCAATGGTAGACTCCACCGGCCGAGAGCACCCCTCCCCTGCCCTGGCGGCGAAGCTCGCCGTCGGCCGAAAGGGGGCCGCCGTGGCCAGCTTGCCAGGGAGCTTTTCAGCTCAATCCACCGCCACCATTGAGTTCCCCTCGCTCCAGAGATGCTCCAGATGCCACCGATTTGCCTAGAACGCCACCGTTGGCCCCCGGTGACCGAAAACAGCCGCCACCTTCTCCCCGGCCAGTCGCCGCCGATGAACCCTCCCATGCATCCTAAAGCCCAGAAATGGAACCCTCACCTCCCAGAGAACCCCTTACAACCCTCGGTTACCGCCAAAGACCGCCGCCGGCGTCGTTTCCTCAGCGCCGTCGTTCTCTACCTTTCGGCGAGAACGACGAGCCAGAGGAAGACGACGACGACATGGACGCATCCCCGCCGTCCACGCCTTCATTGTCGTCTAACCTCAGCTGCCGGATGGCCTTACTTCCCTGCCGTTCGATCCCACTTACCGCCTCTAATCCGAACCACCCGCACCCGCTGCATCGTCGCCGTCCTACTGAGCCACACGTCCACCATCTGCTTCAGGTGAGCTCGCGCGCGCGAATGGGCCAAGGCCGCTCGGCCTGCTCAGCCACGCCGAGCACGTCGCGCGTGGGCTGCGTTGGCTGATTTCCCGCCCGAGCTGCACTGTTGCACCGGGCCGGCCCAACACTATTCACCCGATTTTCCAGAGATTTATCAATTTCCAAAATCCTGAAAATCTAAATAAATCCTAGAAAATGACAAAAAATATCAAAAATTCTCAATTTTCACCACCTTGCTCATTTTGATGCCCTGAACCCATTTTTGACCTCCAATCCACCAAAATCTTCTCAAAAAATTCAAAAATCTCCCATTTGAGTATTTATGCATTTTACTCCTTTTTCATAGATTATTTTCCCTCGCTTGATTAGGCTCAAACCGGACTTATGTTGTTTTCGTGTGTTTGCGCTAGCTTCGGAGATTTCAGAGGCTTCGGTACAAGGCCAGGATCAAGGGAGTGCTGCTTAAGAGATTGTCAAGATCGTCGAGATTCAAGGCAAGTCGCAAAACCTTGACCATGTTGAATCCCATGTCGTTTAATTATGTTATTATGCTACTTGCATTATTGTTAATTGTAAAATGTTAATTTGCGTAAAATAAAATGTTTAGAACGACATGATATGTAGATAAAACCTGCCACTGATAATTGCCATTTTAAATTGTAGCCCTGCCCTTGTCAACCCTAGATTTACTCTAAGTATGATATAACTACATGTAGTTTATTTACTTTTCATGCAAAATCTTTACACTACTAAGGTCATGGCCGTGGGCCGGTAGATTTGGAAAGCCGAGATTTAGGGTAAGGGTGTTGTGGGACACCGCGAGACGGTCTTCGCCCGAGGGCCTCGTGAAAATGTAAGGACTAGACCCTTACGCCAAGCAAATGACATATTGACCGCTCAACCACAAGTGTTGACTTGTCAACCCTGGTTTAGTAACTGCTCAACTTGAGTGAAGCCCTGCATTTGGGAGTCAGTGTGGATCGGCATATCCGGACTAAGACCGATAGGTCTCCACAACTCGGGCCTGGCGTTCCATGTCGACCAAAGGATACCCGAGGGTGTGCGAGCTCCTAACCTATCGGGTGAAGTCTATTCCAAGGGTTGAGCAGTGAAACGACCCGGTTCCTTAACTGAGTCATGAGGGTTAAGTATGCTTGTGGGTAAAGTTGGGCAACTCTGCAGAGTCAAATAAATGGTATTTGAATACGCCGTGCTCCCAGTTAATGGAGCTGTGTCTATTGCGTGATTCCAGCTGCGAAGCATAAGTAGTTTTTACAAGTGTTTTAACTGGATTAGTTGGTTAATTATCTTTTAATGAAAACCCTGTTAATCTTAAGGAGTAGTCGTAGGCTTTGGGTTTCTAAAAATGATTGCAAATAAAATGTGCATCCACTCAAGTTAATAAAACAAGTATACTCCCTCCCTTTGTTAATCTGTGCAAGTAGCTAAGGTAGGGCTTTCCTTTGTGACTTGTTGAGCTGGTTAGCTCACGGCTTGCTAAACCCTTCAGAAGGTCAAGACGCCGGTGAAGGTTTCCCCATTGAAGAAGCTCCAGAAGAGCCGTTCTATGACGAGGACCCTTGGTTTTAGGTTTCAACCGTGCTTGAGCTTCTTGGTGGTTTTTGTATTGTAATATATTTTGGGCTTGCACGCCCGCTGCAGCAAAATTGGGTTGTTAAACCATATGTTATAATATAAGTTGGTGCTTTTGTTGTAAGCATGTGTTGTGATGATATTCTCTTGCTCGGCGCTCCGTAACTGTCCAGGCTTGGGTAGTTGCCGGGTCCCGGCGCCCCTGGAAACGGGGACGTTACAAGAAGTGGTATTAGAGCAGGCTGCTTGACCGTAGGTTGAGACCTAAGGAAAACTAGGAAGCGATTTCATCGCAAAACCTAATTTAAACCCTAAAAGGAGTTTACAAAAAATATAAGTATTATTGTTATCTTTTCCTCTCTTGTTGCTACCTTATCTGTCTTAGTTTACTTCAGCTTAAGTTTTACTTTTCCAAAATGTTTATTGCTATACTTGCCTAACTTCAAAATTTCATTCCTTAGCAGACGGTGCACTTCGTCCACTCGCGCCTGGAGCATATGGAGGGATGGCCCTCTAAGCTCTAGGAGATGCAGCAGTACCTTGGAGCAAGCGGATACCACAGGCCCGTGTTCCACATCGTCAGCCATTTCTTTTAGGAGGAGAGATACGAGTGGAAGGCGTGGGTGACCTTGACACCTTTGCCTGTCCGCCTGGATCTCGAGAGGAGGTTCATTGCATGGAGGATTAAGCAGGATGATGCAGTTCAGGACGCAGCCCGGAAGGCTGTGATCTATCTATGCGGCTACTACGACCTAGAGTTGGCCGAGTTGCCCTTCAACCTGATCCCGAGATCACTCCACGGCGGGAGATCCTTCACCGTCCCGTAGTTCAGAGAGGCTGACGACCCCCGCTTGCAGGGTGTCGCCAGCATTGTGGCTCAACAAGAGCACCAGTACGAGAGAGCTGTGGAGGAGTCTAGGTCCCTGCAGATGCAACTCCTTGAGGCCCAGCAGGAGGATCAGCAGCTCCACGCCGCTCTTGTTCACTTCGAGGCAGTTGAGGCGGGTGAGATGTCGGAATGTGGAGAGTCCCCCAGTGTCTCCTCCTCGTGCGCCTCAGTGCAGTCCCGGCCGAGGCATAGGCCCACTGCCAAGGAGTACCGTGCGCAGTTCCGCCCTGCAGCCCCTCTCGCCCTGCCAGCCTCGGACGCCATGGAGGAGTAGCTTGAGTAGTTGGTGTTTGTTAGCTTAGTTTGACCTAGTGTAGTAGTGCTTTTGTTTGTAAAGCAAGATGTAATATGAACCCTAAGTGGTGTGTGTGCCACTTGCTTATTGTAAATTTATGTTAATTATCTTTTATTTTGCTTGCTTATTATCAGTATTCCCCTGTCTTCAAAGCTTTCTCCTATCTCTTTTCGCCCTAGTTCTTACCTTATTCGTCCTATACTTGCCTTGAAATTCAATATCTTACTTATCTACTCTCTTGTTCACAAAAGCCGCTGCAAAGCTAACTCCAAGATTCCAATTGGCAAAATTTCAGCAAGCAAGACAGACCCAGAACAGAGCAGACAGACAGCTGGGCAGGGTGCACCTGCCAACGATCAGACGACACTAGCCAGTGTCCTTGCCATGATAGAACAAAATAGAAACCAAGCAGAACAGAACATGGCAAGTATGTTGGAGCAGCACACTCGACTTCTCGAACAGATCGCAGCAAGACCTCCAGGCAACCAAGGCGGAAACAACGCCAATCGGGATGGTGCCCCAATTACCTCCCGATGAGCCGACTTTCAGAAAACGCGCCCACCGACCTTCTCTACATCATCTGATCCTCTAGCAGCAGAGGATTGGCTGTTAGATCTGGAGAGGAAGCTCCAGACGGTGCAGTGCGAAGACAAAGAGAAAGTACTGCATGCATCACACCAGCTACAAGGCCCTGTTACAACATGGTGGATTAACTACCAGCGCATGCAGGAGAATAGAGAGATCAATTGGGAAGAATTTTCAAAAGCTTTCCGCAAAGCACACATTCCAGATGGGATCATCAAAGCAAAGCGCCGAGAATTCCTAGCACTCAGACAGGGTTCGAGCACGGTGATGGAATATCTGCACCAGTTCAATCATCTTGCGAGATTTACCCCTGAAGACATCAGCAACGAGAACAGAAAGATGGAAAATTCATAAACAAGATGGAGGACTTTAGGAAGCGAAAGGCGATGCACAAGCCTCAGTCATCCTCGCATAGTGCCCAGCGAGGAAGGACAATGGGGTCGCCCCAATTTTGACCCCAATCACCACGCCAATTTGTGCTTCTACCAAAAGCTCAGTCCAACCAATCACAGCAGTATTCAGCACTCCAACCACTGGCAATCAAGTGCCCCACATGTGGCGGTAACCACCTCTCAAATAATTGCCCGCGAAGATCCAACACATGCTTCCATTGCGGAGAGACAAGTCACTTCAGGGACCAGTGCCCCAGATGGAATTTGCCATCTGAAGTGGCAAAATTGCAAGTCCGCAATCAGCAGCCGAAGGTGAAGCCGCAAGTGGACGCTAATACTTCAAGAGGAGGTTTCCTACAGTCAAAGCCATCAAAGCCCCAAGCTCCAACCGGAACGGCAAACTACACTTCTGTAAGCAGAGGCAGAGGCAATACGAGACCTACCTTCCTAGCCAGAGTGAATCATGTGTCCGCCGAAGACACAGCAGGAGCCAGCGACATCATTGCGAGTATGTTCCCAATCAACTCCATACCTGCATTAATTTTATTTGATCCTGGTGCAACGCATTCATTCATATCAAAGAGTTTTGCTACAAGAAATTAGTTGCCTTATGTTTCCTTACCAAAACCCCATGTGGTCCAAACCCCTGGGATTAGAATGAAGTCCCATAGTGGGTGCGGTGGCCTTAGCATAAAAATACAAGGGGTAAAGTTTAAAGCAGATTTACTTCAACTAGACATGAAAGGGTTAGATGCCATTTTAGGCATGAATTGGCTAGCCAAGAATAAAGGCAAGGTAGACTGTGAGTTCAAGACAGTAACATTGGTCAGCCCAGAAGGTCAAAAAGTGGTGGTAGAAACGGACCGGGAACTGATAAAAATACAAAGAAGCGCGTGCTCAACGCGTTGACAGTTACACTCAATCAAGTGCCAGTAGTGCAAGAATACCCAAATGTGTTTCCAGAGGAACTGCTAGGAAGACCCCCTAACAGACAGGTAGAACTCGCCATAGAATTGATTCCAGGCACCAAGCATGTTACCAAGCACAAGTATAGGATGTCAACCAGTGAATCAAACGAGCTCAAGAGGCAGCTAGATGAATTACAAGAAAAAGAGTTTATTCGACCAAGTGTTTCACCTTGGTCGGCACCAGTTCTATTTGCAAAGAAGAAAAGTGGAGAATTAAGGATGTGTATTGATTACAGGGGATTGAATGTTGTCACAATTAAGAATAAATATCCATTGCCAAGAATTGATGACTTGTTTGATCAACTCAAAGGAGCCAAAGTATTTTCCAAAATCGATCTACGCTCGGGTTATCATCAGCTCAAAATCCGAGAGCAAGATCGAGAGAAGACAGCCTTCATCACAAGATATGGATTGTATGAGTTCACGGTCGTGCCCTTTGGTCTGACCAATGCGCCATCGTATTTCATGAACCTGGTGCGTATGGACCAATTGGACCGATTCGTGATAGTCTTTGTGGATGATATCTTGATTTACTCCAAGAGCGAAGAAGAGCACAAGCAGCATCTACATATGGCATTGACAAGACTGAGAGAGCATCAGCTATATGCCAAGTTCGACAAATGCAGTTTTTGGATGAAAGAGGTTGCTTTCTTGGGTCATATCATATCAGAAGAAGGAGTCAAGGTTCATCTAGAGAAGGTCACAGCGGTCATGGAATGGAAGCAGCGCAAGACAGTGACTAAAGTGAGAAGCTTTCTTGGATTGGCGGGTTATTATCGCCGATTCATAGAAGGGTTTTCAAAAATATCCCATCCGCTCACTCAGCTTTTGAAGAAGGACAAGCCTTTCACTTGGATAGATGCCTGTGAAGAGAGTTTTCAGCTATTTAAGACCAAGCTAACGACAACACCAGTCTTGATTCTACCAAACCCAGAAAAAGAATTCCAAATTTATTGTGATGCTTCAAAACAGGGTTTGGGATGCGTGCTAATACAAGACAGAAAAGTTATTGCCTATGCATCAAGACAATTGAAGCCGCATGAGGAGAACTATCCAACGCACGATTTAGAGCTAGCAGCCGTGGTGCATTCACTCAAAAATCTGGAGGCACTACCTGCTCGGAAATTGTTAAGAGATATTCTTTGACCACAAGAGCTTGAAATACATTTTCACCCAGCCAGAGTTGAACATGAGGCAGCGAAGGTGGTTAGAACTAATCAAGGACTATGATGTGGAACTCTAGTACCACCCAGGAAAGGCAAATGTGGTTGCCGACGCCCTTAGTCAAAGGCTCATCAAAGCAAAGCCAGTACAACCGAGCATCCTCCAGAGTTGCAAAGGGATATACAGCAGCTGAACTTAATTATCGCAGAACAGGGTTGTGTAGCACACTAGAAATTCAGCCTTTGTTGACAGACTAAATCAAGGCAACACAAGATGAAGACGAAGAAATTCAAAAACTCAAGAACAAGATTCAAGAAGAAGGTTCAAAAGACTATGCGATAGACGAACATGAGATTCTCACTTTCCGTGGACGCTATTGCATACCCAATAAGAAAGAGTTGAGAGATTTGATCCTAGCTGAGGCTCACTCCTCTCAATTCTCAATCCATTCAGGAGGTACCAAGACGTACCAAGATTTGAAGAAGTATTAGTGGAACACAATGAAGAAAAAGTGGCAGAGTATGTGGCAAAATGTGATGTCTGCCAACAGATCAAAATAGATCATCAAAAACCATTGGGATTATTGTAGCCTTTGCCAATTCCCGAATGGAAATGGGACAGCATCGGTATGGACTTTATCACCGGACTTCCTAGGACTCGTGAAGGCTATGACGCTATCTGGGTCATTGTTGATAGATTGACCAAGGTGGCTCATTTTCTTCCGATCAAGCAAACCTATGGGAAGGACAAACTCACCGAGTTGTATCTGACAAGAATCATGACACTCCATAGAGTCCCTAAGAGGATTGTTTCAGATAGAAGAGCGCAGTTCACATCCAAATTTTGGGAAAAGTTACACGAAGCCATGGGCACTGACCTGAATTTCAGCTCAGCATACCATCCACAAACAGATGATCAAACAGAAATAACAAATCAGATTTTGGAGGATATGTTGAGAGCTTGCGCTATTGTGTATGGAGCAGCTTGGAACATTTGCCTACCATTTGCTCAATTCTCATACAACAATAGCTACCAAGCCAGCATCAAGATGGCCCCATTCGAAGCACTGTATGGCAGAAAGTACAGAACACCTTTGAACTGGTCAGAGGCAGGAGAACGTCAACTTCTTGGTCCTCAGATCGCCCAAGATTCAGAAGCCCATGTCAAGATTATCAGAGACAGACTAAAGATTGCACAAGACCGACAGAACAGCTATGCCGACAACCGTAGAAAAGATTTGAGCTTTGAAGTCGGAGATTTTGTGTACATCAAAGTTACTCTGTTCAAGATCGTCAAGAAATTTCAAGTCAAAGGAAAGTTAGCTTCGAGATACGTGGGACCGTTTCAAATAATTGGAAGAGTTGGAGAGGTAGCCTATAAAGTGCAGCTCCCGCCCAACTTGTCAAGAATACATAACGTGTTCCACATATCACAGCTTCAGAAATGTCTACGGCAGCCTACAGATGAAGTACCATTGTCAGACATTAAATTGCAAGACGATTGGACCTATCCTGAAGAGCCATTGCAAATACTCGAGACATCAGAGAGGCAGCTCAGGAACAAAAATATCAAGTTTTGCAGAGTTCAGTGGAGAAATCACACAGCAGACGAGTCCACTTGGGAAAGAGAGTCAGACTTGCAGCGGAATTTCCCCAACTTACTCCCTGGACCAAGTTAATCTCAGGGTCGAGATTCTTTGCCCCAAAATTTCCAACCAAAATTTTCTGTGATTTTTCCTGAATTTTTAAGTGATTTTTTGAGCCCTTTCCCTTTTTGGAAACTCCCGGCGGAAGTGCGCCTTCCTTTTTCGGCCACCCGCCTTCCCTTTCGGCTGGCGCCCCTCCCTTTCCTGCTTTCCCCTCACGCTCGTGCTGCGCGTAGAGCCCCGCCGCGCCTGGCGTCGACTTGCCGTCGCCGGTCGTCCCCGACCGCGCTTGACCCGGGCTCCGCCCCCTGCCACACAAGACCCACCTGCCAATCCCTCCTTCTCCCTCTCCCGCTCTCCTTGTTCTCTCTCTTCCATGTCAACCAAAAAATCTACTCTTTCTCTCCTTGTTCTCTTTTATGCATAAAGGGCATCCACAATGTTTAGAGGCTACATAGCCTCTAAGCTGGGACCCGTAGACATCCTCTAAACTTATCAATTTTATCTATAATGTGTAGTATTCGTATTGCCTCTAAGGTGAGCCCAGCAAACTAGAAAAAAATCTCTCCTCCTATGATTCAAACCTCTCAAACAAGTGAGTCTTTCGAATATTTTAGTTTGAGGAGGCTACCCTCAGGCCCGGAGGCGATTCGAGCCTCTAGCTCTAGGAGGCCAAAATTTGTAACGTAAGAAGACAGTCTATACGGTTTTCTTTCTTCTCTTAGAGGATATTTTGCCTCAATACTGTAGGTACTCTAAGTGGCAAACAAAAAGACGGCTCATAATACACCTTTGTTCATGCCCTCGCACATATTCCAAGATCGATGGAACTTTCCAAGTCCATGTAGGCACGCCTCACTTTCGATCCTTTGGTTAACCAGTAACCTATCGGATTAGGAATGGCAAAATGAATCGAGCAAGAAAGAACAAAAACAAACACATCAGATGTGGGTTAGGAGTACCGGATATGTACGCTTACGCGTGCGCATTCACATTTCACTGGTAACCTAGTGGCCACACGCTTCTGGATCGGGTATATATACATCGTCCGTCTCATCCGTGCGAGCGCATCTGAATCTGATGATGCGCGTGATGTTGACGATCCATCCTTCCATCCGGACGGGTCTATTGTGTTTGTCGTCTTCGCGAAAATATCGTAGATTTTTTTTTTTGGGAGCGATAAGTCCATGCTAATTAACTAGCTTCGTGGCCGACAATTAGCACTATATCTTGTATTCCCTCTGTTTGCAAGTGGACGTCGTTTCGGACATCTATACGGGTTTTTTATGTGCACACCGCTACTTTATTTAAGGCACATATAATGATATAGGCAATTGCTATCTATGATATCCTTCATATCATCTATAAACAGTACTAAAAACAGCTTCTATAATAGATTATCTTTTGCCGACTGTTGTATGAGAAACGATATAATTCTTTATGCTCCATCTCTCTCCTATATATCATTTCGTGTCTTATACGGTAAGGCTTACAGATAACTGACATCACACCGTTATGCATGGCCTTAGTGATGTACCAGTAAAAATTTTGAAAAACATGATTGTAAGAAAACTCTTTTTAAATAACAAATTAATTTACTAATATCATTTTCATGTTTTAAATTTTTAAGTGCATGTATCGAAAATGACGTCTGGGAACAGAGGGAGTTTATGGTTTGTTACATATGTATAATTCTTAATTTTATTCCAGCTGTTTCATATATCATTTTAATTAGGGTCTCGAGGCGGTTGCAAAAGAAGTATAAATGGCATATCGAGAATCATGTGTTCGTCTCAAAAAAAAATAATCATGTGTTGATGAAGAAAGAAAACTACTCAGGCATGCATTCAAGCACCACAAAAATCACACTCATTGATTGGGACCGCACAGATAGGATGTATATAATGGGACCACAAAACCACTCAAGATAGATTTGATCTATATATGTATGGTGCCCACTTAATTCATCAAGCTACAGATGACTTATGAACGAAACTTCCAAATAATGCTAGTATGTTACCATGAGCTGTTACGTTGTTTCTGAAATGCTATGCATGTAACAAAAAAAACCTAATAACATGCCATGGTACAGTTGCTCCATCCAGCGGGGATGTTACAACTACAATAAAATGTTAGAAATAGATCCATATGAGTGAATGGCTGATTAAATATATCAGTTCACAGTCTGCACACACACACATCTTTACTATATAAAAAAAGGAGTTGGTGGTTGGTGCGGCCTCTCCCATCCCTTCTCACAAAAAAAAACACTGGCTGACGTGTGGGCCTCTCCCATCCTACTCAAGAAAACCGTGCGCCTCTCTCCTCCCCCACCGAATCCCGTGCGCATCTCTCCTCCCACCGAATCCGCACCGAGTTGCCCTCGCCTCCTCCCCACGGTTTCGCGCCTCCTCCTCCTCCACCGATACTTCCGCCGTTCCGCCGTCACCTCTTCCCCTACCTCCTCCGCGCTCGGCCTCGCCTCCTCCTCTCCACCCCGCGCAGCGCCGCCTCCTCCTCCCCACTCCTCCGCCGCTCGGCCTCGCCTCCTCCTCTCCACCCCGCCGCCACCGCCTCCTCCTCACTCCTCCTCCGCCGCTCCGCCTCTCCTCCTCCCCCCACTCCTCCGTTCCGCCGCCGCCGCCTTCCCCGCTCCTCCGCTCCGCCCTCGCCTCCTCCCACCCCACCCTACGCCGCCGCCTCCTCTCTCCTCCACTCCTCCGCTCCACCGCCGCTTCATCCCCCGCTCCTCCGCTCCGCCCTCGCCTCCTCCTCCCCACCCCGCGTCGCCGCCACCACCTCCTCCTCTTCCACTTCTCCGCTCCGCCCTCGCCTCCTCCCCTCCCTCCTCACGCAACCGCCGCACCCGCACGCGCCTCCCTCCTCGCGCAACCGTTGCCCCCCCCCCCTCAACCTCTTCCTGCAACCTCTCGCTCCCTCCTTCCTAATCCTCCCTTCCGTTTTCCTCCCCTCCCCTCGCTCCTCCCCCTAATCTGCATCCTGCTCTTCTGAAGATTGTTAATGGTCCATGACACTAAATTTGAATGCTTCAGGTAAGACTGACAAATAATATGTCCATATTTGAATTTGCATTTTGCTGTAAATTGAATCTGCACTGCAGCAAGACTGTCAAACAATATGCCCACATCGATAAATTGAATTTTGTAAATTCGATATTTTGTTACTTGTTGTCCTTTTGGTATTATCATTTATTTATCCTTTTGTTATTAGCATTTATGTGCTTATTCAGTAAGACTAATAAGAGTATGCCCAAATGACTATTACAGGTTAGTATTTAGTTCATCAAAAGAGGATGTTCTGGGGCGGCATGGTGCTCTAGTTCGCTGTGTGGAGTACTCTTATCTCGCTGGATTGCTTTTGGATTTATGTGATTGGCTTTACGTTTTCATGGCAAACATTGCTGCACTGATGCAATTAAACGGTAGGCCATTTACTGATGTAATCATTATTATGGATGCAAGTGAGTTTTCCAGATGTCAGTATGTAAAGCACATTGCTAACTGAATTGATGTGTGAATTCTTAATGATACCATGTACAACTCAGTGCTTTACAACCTTGCAAGTCTTACCTTCAATAGTTTCCATTTTGATTGTACTTCTACGGGAGTTTCTTTTCATAATGCCCCAATGCAATGGACCTGTTGGCTGGCTTATTAACATTGGTTTATCCATTGGGGTAGAGAATTGGGCGGATGTCAATGTCATATTCTTGTTTATGATACCTTGCAATTTGTGTTTGTTAGATAGTTGTGTTTCTATTCTATCTAATAGTTTGAGTTTCTATTCTATTTAGCTTAGTACCTAATTTATTTGCCCTGTTGTGTGTTGGAATATTTATAGGTATTTGTTCATTTTGTGTTACCATCCTTATCTATTTAGTATAGCATCCATTGCCCTTAATTTAAGGACAATGTGAGTCAAACTTTGACGTACCATTATTTCATCAGGATGACTCACATGAGGGTTTTTATTATCTATATGTGTTCAAGGTTGATAAGGAAATCTGTTCTTAAAAAAACAGAGTAAATTTCATAAAACTACAAGCACTTTTGCAATTTGTATTAGCAAGCTACAGACTGTTGCATTGCACGGCATGTTGCAGTTCAGGCCCACCAGCCAGTGGCATGCACCTGCCTGAACTGTTCCATATATATGTGAGGCTTCCTGGTGAGCATGAGGTGTCAAGCGCATTCCAAAGCATTGGGGTGTAGATCAGCAATAAAATTTGCCAAAGTATATGTAGTTTTACGAAACTGATTCTTAAACAGTTTCTTGATAGTTTTGACAAATAACCTGTAGTTTTGTGAAAGTTACTGAAAAAAATAAGTAAACCTTTTGTGACTGAACATGTAAATGGTGGTACTAGATTAAAATCAATAGACGAGCCTTGGTTATTCTGCCTATGTTAAGTCTATGATAGTTAAAAGGTAAAAACCTTTGGTTCCTTTGGTGTTATTGTACAATAGTCACTTATCCTGACTGCAATACTGATTTGTGGGCTTTATTGACTTCTAATTGCTAAATTTTGTTTAAAATGTCTAAAAATCAAAGTCAGTGTGCCCAATTTTTTTCTGTTATGCTGCAGGTATTGTTTGAAAGATTTTTTTATATAAATATGCTATATAGCATGTGTTGGGTTGCACCGCTGCTAAGGTTGATAAAGCCAAACAAACAAAAAGTGTGAAAGCTGAAGTATTTAAACACACTTCATTTTCGATGGTGTTTTTTTCTCACGACTTCCATTAAATGTAGCCAGCACTGTTTACTAAAACCAACTAGAGTTCATCATAACTGGCCTTCTATGAAGTTCTGGCATCTCTTTTATATTCAATATTGGAGTACCTCTGCACCTAACACTATGGAGGTTGTTTTACCTTGAGCAGAGCTCTGGTAGCGAGAGGGAGATCGAAATTCAGAGTGGTGAGAAATTACCATTGATTGTTAGAGATGGTGGGGCAGTTTCATCCAGAGTACTTAAAATACAGAATGGTTATTTTGGTGGAGTAAACACAAACACGTGCATTGAAGGGTACTGATGGTAAGGAATCTAGATATTGTTATCTGACCTTTTATTTTCTTGTGCTCTGTTATCAGCCATTTAGTGTCTACTTTGCACATTTGATAGTTGTGATTTTACCTCTTGTAGATGCTCCAAGTAGAGATGTGTGTGACATTAATAAACTGCAAGTGTTTTCACCTGAGAATAATGTGCATTCCAAATGCCTTCATGGTATTATCTGCAAAGGTTGCTTTGGGTAGATATTGGATAATGCCTTTGAGGATTGCTGATGCAAGTTCACATCATCCAAGCGATCCTGGCAAAGATCTTTTGGCTATTGCCAAACCAACATCTGACAGAAAACGCAAATCTTCAGTCATGGAAAATAATGCTGTCATGGAAAATGCCCTTAGTGAAAATTCAAAGGGTGCTGCAATAGGTTATGCTGAATCTTGCCTTTCTCACTTTCTAGAGATCAACTTAGGAAAGAAACATCATCATAATGGTTATACAAACCAAGAGTTCAGGGAAAAGGATATGTTTAATCACTCAAATTTCTCTGCCTTTTCAAGGTACTACATGTTTATGTATCATCTTTTTTTGGATTCCGTTGCAACGCACGGGCAATGTACTAGTATATATATATAGGACGCTGAAATGGGACAGCAGGGTGCCCGGGCACCAAGCCTCTCTGCCTTTAGATTGCTTTTAGATGCGTGCTAGTACAATAGTATGGAAAGGGAGCCATTAACATGGATGGAAAATCTTAATCATGGATGAAAAATCTCACTAATAGATGGAAAGTCTCATTCATGGAGCCTGAGCACCATGGTGCCCTGTTATTTATACTATAACTATATATATATATATATATATATATATATATATATATATATATATATATATATATATATATATATATATATATATATATATATATATATATATATATATATATATATATATATATATATATATATATATATATATATATATATATATATATATATATATATATATATATATATGCTTGAAGACGTCCAGGGTAGAGAGGCTGAATTACTGCATTCTTCATTTCTTTTCCTTTCTCTTGCAAACCTGTATTGTTGTGTTGCACTGTCTGAACATCATCGACTCTTCTTCCCAGCGTACACCATAAAAAGGGTAGCGTTATCTCCAAGCTGTTGTTACTATGATGACCTACATGGGGGTGACAATAAGGTTTCTAGCCAGCGCATATCTGCGCGACTACTCGCTTCGCTGCTTAATCTATGTTCTACACTGTATGGAGTCTGTGCTACTTCCTGTTCTTCATCAAACTCAACTGTAAGTCGTTCGTATGATTAATAGATTGTTTAAATTATACCTCTCTATATATTTTTGAAGTACAATGAGCTGTCTGCTGTTAGTATTGATTTATTCATCATTAGTTATTTACAATATTTACCTCCTAGTAAAATCTAGAATTAAAATATTGCCCATATTTCCAACATAAGATCGCATCCACGCCTCCTCCACCCTGTGATGCGGAGTGCCCAATCTTTACGGTGTAGGATCAAAGATAACTTTGGATCCATGCAACCTAACGAACCGATGATGCTAACCACTCTTAGAACACAACCTGCGATACGAGAATTCGCCCAACCACACGCTCGTGATCATATGTACTCGATCACAAAGCAGACGTATCACTACTCCTGTGAACCACAAGGAAACACAAGAACAGCAAAGGTACTCTCAAGAAAATCGCCCAATTCCCCAAAGGCAGCGCGTAGCATAAATCTGAGAATAAGCAATATTAGCTACTTTGAAAAATAATGTTGTCTGCCCCAAAGGCTACATATTACAAGGCTTATATAGCCCTGGGTACAGTCCGTAGGACCACCTAATTATGTACAACTCAATCTTTTATCGTATATATTAAATTTGAAGTCCTACAAAAGGAAACTAAAATATTTTATCCCAGATGAGTATGAAGATAAGTCCTTGTCCGTTACATAGTCCTTGAAATAAGCTTTCCAATAAGTCCAAGATCACCTCAATCGAACTCTGTATGCAAAAGTTGTTGTCCTTTAATCACAAGGAATCCCTTCCGGTCTGAGCTGTAAGTCGTTTCGACCAGTTGAGGTTTAGTTTCAACTACGACCATGCCCTCTTTACGACCACACATCTTCTGTCGATATTGACTTCGACCACGAGTAGCAGTCATTATCTTCATAGTCATCTAAGCTACAAGAGGATCGGACGGTCATAAGTCGTAGTCGTAGCGATGCAGTGGTCGTAAATCGTAGTCGTAGCGGCGTAGTGGTCGTAAGTCGTAGTCGTAGCGGCGCAATGGTCGTGAGTCGTAGGCGGTGGTGTGGTCGAAGATGTGATCAGATTGTTTTGAACACCTCCAAGTCAATCGAATGGCTACAAGCATCTCCAGCCAATCCAATAGCAAGATCGTTTGGCCTGGTCTGAACGTTACCACCAATATCGACCATCCAAGTTGATCGAATGACACAGAAGGGCGAACGTTCGGAGCGGTACAAACATCACTGCTGCTATCGATCGTCAAAACCTGATTGATCGTCGCAGAATGAATGAACGTTCGGAGCGGTCTGAACGTCTCTAAGGCAATCAGGCAGTTCGTTGAAGATCGGACGGTATGACTCATTTGGAGTGGGCCGAACGTTTTCAAGGCGATCGGGCGGTCCGCGGAAGATCGGACGACGTGATCGTTCGGAGCGGTCCGAACGTCTTCGAAGCATATGAGCGTCAAACATTGATCGGATGGCTCCGACAATCGAAACCATTCGAATTGGTCCAAACGTTCTGAAGGTCTTGCGAATGCTCGAAGTGGATCGAACAGTCTTGAACATATTTGAGGTCGATCTGGTGTGACAATGAGGACTTGAACATATCTTTCCTTACTTGACTCCAAGTATTTCTTCTCCATCAGCTCCTCCTCCATGGCTCCAATTCCAAAAGCTTCAAATCATTTAAACCTGAGAACGTACAACATATTGGAATGAGGTAGTATCCAAATTCAATTAGGAACAAATTCACTTATTGATTAATTTGTTTAACTCGTGCTCATGTAATCGGTCTAATTGGTGTCTTCAGAATATCCTCATCATCCTGCACCCTATCTCGCAATTAAATGTGGAGCATGGACCAAGACTCAAAAGGGGAAAAAAAAAAGGAAATCTATCTCTAGTATATATGGACGAACATGAAGCTCGATTTTATCATCCAACGGTTCATAGTGCGTGCATCGAATGACCATGTACAGCGATTAAATACTGTGCACATCCAAGCCTTATTTAAAATTTTATAGAAATTTTATAAGAATTTCACAGAAACCAACACAACTCCTCTAAAATTCCCGTAGAACATCGGCACCTGAAGTGCCCGTCTATCCGCCACACGTGCGGCGTCATGGTGCTACTATCCTTGACTCCTTGAGGCTCAAGCCTTGGTGAGCAAGAAAAGAAAAAGGATAAAAAGTCGATGGATAGCCTGATATGTCCATGAGCCACACATTCAGTGGCTTGCACGGTCTATTTCTGCAGGATCAATTAATCCTATATATTTTTACAAAAAAATATCTGATTAGTACTAATATCTACATATAAGTTTATAAAAATTTAAAGATTTCGTGGCAGTTAATTTTATAGGTTATAAGATCTATCTACGCCAATAGACATATTGCATGTATCGCAGGATACGAGATATTTTTAAGACAGATTCCACCACCAATCGTACCAAAAACAAGCAAGTGTTAACAATTAATATATCCTCTCCCTACCTCCCATCTCCATATCCATCGATTTTTTTTTTCATATACCGATCGGCCGGCCGGCGGGCATGAAGATCGGGTGCGACGCGTGCGGGCGGGCGGAGGCGGCGGTGCTGTGCTGCGCCGACGAGGCCGCGCTGTGCCGCCGGTGCGACGCCGCCGTCCACTCCGCCAACAAGCTCGCCGGTAAGCACCGCCGCGTCGCGCTCCTCCCCTCCGGCGGCGGCCTCTCGCCGCCGTGCTCCTCCTCGCCCGACGTCGGCGACCGCCACCCCGTCTGCGACATCTGCCAGGTACGTGTATGCGCGCCCAGGGATTCCATTAATCCTCTTGCTAAGCTAGCTTGCGTTATAGTCAAGTGGGCGCTTAAGATAATGATATAACTAACAATCGAGTTGGCTACTCGAATGTTTGCCAATTCCAATTAAGACGATCTTAATGCTATAGACTAAAATGATGCTTTAAATACTTGCATCCAATAGGAGAAAAATATGAGAGCTTTTGATCATACGAGAAACACAGCTTTAGAAGGAAAAAAAACACTAAAATATTACCAAACAGAGACTTAATTTGGATAAATCTCAACAGGGAAGAAAATGAAGCTTAATTTGGAATACGATTAACTAGATGGCACACATAATTCGTTCTTTTCATTTCTCCCTTGGTTGTATAGGAAGTTATTATAAGAGCAGTGCTTCTATCTCTTTCATATATACAGTGGATGACATGAAAATCCCATTTGGAAGCCAAGATGCCCAAGACAGTCAGCCCCACGTATGCAATTTGAGGAGATTTTTTTTAGCAATTCCAAACTTTAAATGTTATATCTTTAGATCAGAGCGGCCAATTCACGATCTATTTGAATCATCATGTTTCTTATGGTGAGACCTTTAAAATTAGACCTCATTTGCATATTAGGATGTTCGAAAGAAATAAAAAATATTGTGAGAACAAATCAGACATGTTCGTAGGACAATTTAAGACTATTGGTAGAATAAATAAAAAATACTAGCAGAAAAAATGGTGGGAAAAAATGAACACAAGGAACAAAAAAAGACCTACTACAAACATCCAGCAAAAAGTTTATTTTGAAATTCAGGAAAAAATGCAACTAAATAAAAAGAAAGAAAGAAAGAAAAACATCACACTCATAGCTTGCTCACTCAAACTCAACCACAGCTCACTCAAACCTTGGACCATCACTGATGCGTGGGCCACCCAACCGGCTTGCAATCATGTGACTGGCAGCAGCACCAAGCCTCGCTTGCCTGGAGCATTGGCTGTGTGAAAACTACGTACATTGCAAGATTTATCATTAAAGTTTCTTTTACAGTTTTGTTAATTTATACTAATATCAAGTTATAAAAATTAGTGGTCCAATTAACATATTATAGATCGTGAAAAGTCAGAGCCAATACTAATTAGCTCGCCATACAACCACCAAAAAGCAATAGGTTGGTAGGAATGTGAGGGAATGGGTAGAGAACGGCTGAGGTGCACGGTTCTCTGCCTTGGCCTATCCTCAACCGTTGGTTTAGGCGCGTGAATGGGCTAGATTAACTTTTACAGCATGCTACAATGAAACTGAACATTATTTTCCCATTTTTTCATCTTAATGACTTCTTTCAAATAAATAAACGGGGTAATTTCTTCGCGCATCATTTTGAAGCTGCTTATCGAAATAGCTTTTGCAAAGCGGCTTGTTGACATTCGGTTCGTTCACAAGAACACTCGCGCTAGGGTTAAAAGTCGTAAGATGCAGTTGAAAAGTACACACCTGACCACGCTCACATCCATTGTAGCCACAGTGTGTCCTCTAACAGCAGGGGATATGCTTCCGACTATGAGTACTTAGATTGTAGTATGTACACTAGAACAGGTAACAAAGGAGGGTAAATCGTGCCATGACTACCGTAAGCTATTGCCAGCGGAGGCCCAGGCCTCGGGCCCAGCCCACTGGAGAGTATTGGGCTTAGCCTAGCCTAGCTATAATGTAGACTAGTGGGTAATTTTGATCTGGGCCTCAAGCTATTGCCCCAACGGCCCGAGGCCCAGCTTCACCCCTGCATACGAGATTAGTGACAATGAAAAATAGGACTACCGTAAGGAGAACTTAGGGTGGATGGTATCTTCAATGTTTGATGCAAAAGAAGCTCTTAAGTTGGAGCTCACATGACTTATTTGGAGCATAGCAATTTTCTTCGATTTCTATAAAAAATTAATTGATTTTTGTAAATTTTTTATAAAATTCCTGTAAAAGTTACTGCTTCTAAATGGACACTAAGGGTGCCTTTGGTTGAGCTTTTGGGAGCTACTTTTGCTTCCAAAAAGTCAAAAGCCAACCAAAGGGTGGAAACTGTTGCTTTTGAAGCAGCTACTTTTAGGTAATCTGATTTTGAAAGCACCTTGGACCCTACTTTTGGCTTTTGGCTTTCTGCTTTTTGAAATGGTGAAAATAGAGAGTTGTTTCACAGTTGTTTCAAGGAAAATAGAGATAGGAGGTAAGTTTTATACTTGTTTGAACCAAACAGTTCTGCTTTTCCACACCACAACCTCAAAGACTTTTTCACACACACTCACAAACGCAGCTTTTTCAGAAGCCACAGCTCAACCAAACACACCCTAAGCTTGAGGATGACTCGTCGAAAGATTACCTTCAGTGCCTACACCTCTAATAACGCATAGGGTCGATCTCGAGCCCTCCACGTCATCATTAATACCCACCTAAATTCAACATTTTAGATGCCCTCTGCCACTAGGTTGAGCACACCAAAGAACATTATATAACTCGGTTATATGATTAATTACAATCTTTCCTGAGTCATATGGATGATGAATGGTTAACAAATCGGAAAAGTTGGATTATGAAACATGGAAAATGCAACCTAGCTTCATTACCAAGGGTCCAAACGACAAGATGCTCGCTTGGTTGTCCCAACTAAGGTTCTGTTTAAAACGTGGAAACTTTTTTCTTATTTCTACGAGGATAAATCTGTTTCCTGTAAAATTTCTGTATTCTAAACAGATTTAGACGTCTGCTTGATTGCCTCCCTCGTCAGATTGGTCCTCACTTCTGAAAGATGCAGCACCTGAAAAGTACAGTAGCGATGTTGCTCGCATATCTGACTATCTTTCCTCGTGAACTTTTCAAATATGTTGGTTGTGAGATAGGTGTTGCAGAACAATCTATGCAACTATTTACAGTCCTATTTGAAAGAGGGAAATTGCTCTAGGAAATTTTAGAAAATCTTAAGCATTTGGATCAAATTCCGCTTTTCGAACAGGCCCTATATATAACTAGGAAATATGGGATTCGAACGGAGAGGGACCGATTGAAGCCGAAATGAAAGTCTGACAAATATAAATTGACAGAAATCAATAGAATAGGGGCCTAAGTAGTCCAGGAATTTACGCGGTGGCAAGATGTTTAACTAATGTTACAGGATTATTACACAACTTGCTGCAAACAATCGTGAAATTCGCCGACGGTTGGTTATACTCTGACTAGTATGTACGGCACTGCTTTCCTGGTTAACGGCCAAAGTTTGATTTGTTTGAATTCCTACGGACTTTTCGTCATGTTCACATTGATTTCTGCTTAAAAAAACAAAATCCAATAGAAACATCTAACTTTTCCACTTCATTCACTGTTGTCTTACTTCGAGGATAAGATAGGGGTTACGGGTGCATCACACATTTCACTCCTCTCATTCCCGTCACACGCACGTATCTCTCCATATTTTTTCCACATTTCGTCCCTTCTTCTAAATCCTTTTTAGTCGTTACTATTTATTTTCAATCTTAAACTATAAGCCACAGTCAAAAGTCGCCAATAAAATCCAATGCGAATGCCCTCTTAGTTACTGAAGCACCAAATTGAAATTAATCAATTTTTTCTCATCAACTTTCTTTTTTGTGATACTATCATTGGAGCACATCTCTTTGGTCAATGAATCAAATGGCCAAATGCAACCTTTATTATGAAGGGAGAAAATGCGACCGACATACAATTGCAGGTGCTAGCTGGCTTTGCTGTCCCAGCTGAATATTTGCCTGGTTGTTGCCTCCCTCATCAAATGGTCCTTTTTTTTTTCTAGAATACCTCATCAAATGGTCCTTTTTTTCTAGAATACCTCATCAAATAGTCCTGACTCCTGAAAGATACAGCACCCGAAAAGCACATCAGTGATATTACATCCGTATCTGATTGTATCTTTCGTTGTGAACTTTCAAGATGTGGTAGCAGTTGTCGCTCTTATCAGATGGTGTTGCAAAACAATCCATGCAGCCTATACATATATGGAAGTGTAACTAGGGGTCTGTTCTTTTTGGCTGCGGCTTGTGACTTTTAGACTGTTTGTACGAAAAATTACAGAGTAACAGAAACTCACATGCGTTTTTTGCTGATATAAATGAAGTCAGTAAAGTAGGCAAGATGGGATTTAACAGAGGGGACCAAATGAAGCCGAAATGGGAGTTTGACAAGTAAAAATTGAAAGGGTCGGGACCTAACTGAAATTTTTAACATAAGGTGAGGTCCGGTCGAGAAATGTATTTACGTGGCGATAAAATGTGAAAGATGTTAGTGGATCATTACACAAGTACAACTTGCCACAAATGATTGTAAAATTCACCGACCGTTGGTTATTTCAATTAGTAAGGCACTCTATTGGTCAGTCCAATTAGTATGACACTGATGTCTTGACTGGCGGACAGAGTTTTTTATTCTTACTGCCTCCATTCCGTAATATAAATCTAGAAAGTATATTATTTAAGTAATATTTAATACTAACATATTATTTAAATAATATTTAATAGTACTGAACTATAGTTAGTTCTATTAGATAGATATAGTAATATCCTTTCTATTTAAAACAAATATAATATATTTTATTAAATATTATTTAAATAATATTTGACCGACGGACAGAGTTTTTGAATTTTGCTCTCTCTATATGGTAATATAAATCCGACGTACATACTAGGAAGTATACTATTTAAATAATATGTAATAGTATTAAACTATAGTTAGTTCTATTAGATAGATAATAATATCCTTTCTATTAAAAACAAATATAATCTATTTTATTAAATATTATTTAAATAATATATCTTCAGTATATGTGCCGAACTTATATTACAAGACAAGAGTACTAACTACTTGTATTATTTTGATTTTTTTCCGGAATTGATCCCGATTTAGCTTGTTGGCTTGATTTTGCTGCTACTATTTTCTGTAATTACAGGAGAAGACAGGCTACTTCTTTTGCCTGGAGGACCGTGCCCTGCTGTGCCGGAGCTGCGACGTCGCCGTGCACACCGCGAGCCCCTACGTCTCCACCCACCGGCGCTTCCTCATCACCGGCGTCCGCATCGGCGACGGAAAAGACCACATCCCCGACAGCGATGTCAGCGGCACGACCGGCGCCGTCGTCAGCTCCAGCAGCAGCAGCGACAACGGTAGCAACAACTTGCCCGGCTCCAGCAACCTCATCATCCCCGACAACCGGCTGTCGTCGGCGGCGGCGGAACTCGGAGGAGAAGACGACGTTGGCCGTCAGCAGCAGTGGTCGTGGAGCGACATCTTTGCCGACGGCGTTGGCATAGAGCAGTGCTACCCTGGCCTCTGAACCTGGCTCCTCCAGCCTGAGTGGATGTGGCAGCTTCAGTCAAATGAGTTGATATATACATCGGGCATGAATTGATCCAAAAAAATGTAGTAATATATGATTTTTTTTACTTCATGCAGAAAGTGATATGCATTCTTGGCAGATCCATGTGCAAGCTGCATATATCTGCATGCTATCAAAGAACCATGTCAGATCTTGTAAGGGAAAATTCAAATGATCAGGATAGTTAAGAGTGCAGCTTCATAAATCTTGCAGCTCAAAATAAGCATGCAGATCAAGGGAATCATAAGCTTTTCAGCATGTATCCATCAGGCTTCACTCATGATATGTTCTACAAGTCTTTGAAGCAAAAACATTACAACCAAATGTCTGTACAAGAAGCATTTTCCTGTTGGAGAATACAAGCAGCATAAATTGGCTAGAGCAACTTGTAAATACACTGTCAAGATTCCAGTATACATGGTTGATAAGCAGATTAAATTGCCCTCTGGAACCAAAGCTGCCAGAGACTGGTCCCTGCACCAAATTCCTGTCTCAAGAAGGCCAAAAAATATGAGGCCATCTGAGTCAACTGAGTTTCGGACTACAAGATCAATGATGGGGGGCACAGATGGCGATTTCATTGTCGTAATACTTCAAAAAATTATGTGTCATCTCGCAATACATGAACATTTTAAATGCGTCTTGTACTCCCAGGGCTCAATATATCATCGCACATAATCTTCTGCCAGATTACGAGGATTTCACACGCATCTGTCTCTTCACCTGCATTTAACAGAATCAGGCTGATGTTTGGTGCCAACGCCAAAGAGTAGAGAAACAAAATGTGACATTTTTACCTTCAATCTCTTTGATTTTTGAGTTTTCCAACACGGGAAAAGACCATGACAACCAGGTCGTCCACGTTCGGAGCAACTGTAAATTTGACACGATAAGCATGGGCAACCACACTATCAAGCAGTAACAAGCACGGTAAATTTTAGAATCAGCATGCTAAAAGAAAATTTGTTAGCTAATTTATCAGTATCCTAGAACTGGTTTTAATTAATAAGCACGTCAATACGTCATAATCAATGAGCAAGCCAAAAGCTATCTTATAGCAAAGTTATCTAACAACATTACAATCGCCACAGCAAAGTTGACGTTGACACCGCAAACAAAATGGATGTATCAATCCAGGATAATGTGTGAATGCTAACATAAATGTTTAAAATTCACTCGGTTTCAACTTTCAAGTTTCAACAATTGCATGCCATGTTTCAGAACAAATCAAGTTGCTTTCTGCTCAATTATATTGATTGGAAAGAAAAAATTTTACTTGCATGTTAATCTATGTCCTAGCCAATATGCAGAGATATCATTTCAAAGGTGGCATGTAGTACCATGTTGATGTCCTGAAAATAAATGGAACATCATAAAAGGCTGGATACGAGCACAAAATCAAAGCATATACACTAGCGTAATACTTACACGCTCTCTTTGTCACAATTTTCCATGTAATCAATGCTGTGCAACTTGCTTGGCGAAATGGCGTATCCATTTTCACTTTGTACACTATGGTCTTTCCGGGGACCGTAACTGTCAATGATCTTGAGAGCTTTTATCTCATGAGCAAGATCCTCATCCGCATGGCTTGAGGGCACAACTAGGGCCACTGAGGAGTTCCTTTGGTACGGGCTGCCAACAAGTTGCGGCAGAACCTGATGTCTATCAGGTCTTGCTTCATTTATCATACCAGGAGTATATTTTTCAACAGCCTGGACCCAAGCACTCTCCAACCTTTGCTCATCAACCATTGATATTTCTGACGTCTGTGTGGGAACTTCCAGTCCTCTAGCTTTAGATATTGCTGAATTTACAGAAGTAACTGAAGCTAACTGCAACCCTTCAACAGCAGCTGGAGAAACTTTGAACTTCTCCATTTCTTTCTTTACTTCATCAGAATAATCAAAACTTCTCCTCGAGGTGTTCAAAGCTCCTTTTAGTCGGTCACTGCTCGATGAGCAACTCAGGACATCAGACTCGGCTCTTCTTACTTTAGGGCCAGCCTCTAATGTTAGTCCTGCGGTAATGAATTCAGGTAATAGACCCATTCTGACTTCCACATTGCATCTCAGTACTGTCTCAATTGAATTTGTGATGCTGCTCAAAAATCTTTGAGCTCGAGACTTTATGCCGCAATCCTCAAATGCTATAAAAGCAATCACACAGCCTGAAAAATGAAGACAAGCAAAATTTTACATCAATGGCATGGATTTTTTTATTTCCAAACATGTGAAAAGCTGACCAAGCATAAAAAAGAAATACAGGAACTATGGAGAAGATTTAATTCGCCTTCAAATTTAGAGAGATAAACAATCCATTGCAAGCCACCCTAAGATCTTAACAGAATAGTCGATGGAGTTTCTAGTTTGCTCTGCATTTACTTCATCCTCAAGCACCAAATTAGTACATTCACTATAGAGAACAATATTCTACACTTAAAATTCATGTTTTGCCAAGCTCCAGCTTCAATTAAAAAGATGGAACTTAGCACCTTCAGCTCCAGATATAAAGATGGATGCTGAAGATTTCTGAAACTTGGATGTAAACTCCACATTCTAGTTTAAAATTTGATGTTGACATTCGTTTGAAGAGCTGCAATCTTGACAAACTTTTGCCTAACTGACAGTAACTTTGTGCAAATTATTCAGTGCATTTTCTAGGACAAAGCTTTACATCCTTCTTTATTGCGTTAGGGTCTAGATTCTCTTGGGCTCTCTGGGATCCGGAAGTTGAATCCATATGTAAGTATGTAACCTAGGGCCTGTTCTTTTCAGCTTCTAAAAGCTGCTTTTCGGTTTTTCTACAGTAACTAGCTTTTAAACAGAGTATCTTTTCAGTATCTTTTCTACAGTAACATACTGTACCAACTTCATTTATATCGGCAAAAACCGCACGTGAGTTTCTGTTACTCTATAATCTCTCACACGAACAGCTCAAAAATCATAAGCCGCAACCAAAAGTCATAAGCTCCAGCCAAAAAAGAACAGGCTAATAGACGCGGTCCAACCAAGAAGCTGGAAGCCAAGGCCAAACCAGTCAGAACCGTCCATGTTCCGTAAGTTAATTTAAGCACAACCGTCTCTCACGTGGTTTCACTGGACAGCTAATAATTTCATCAATTCTGTCATCGCTATTTCTTTTCCAATTCATGACGTTACATTCTTTAGCTGAGGTTATTTATTTGACCTCGCCTTTGTGGAAGTGAGGCTACTGTATCTAACATAATTCTGCCAAATAGGAACCACATATTTGAAGATGACATTCTTAAATATATTGAAACAATATACAGTAAGAGAACTTCCACAAGATCACAAAACTGATCAATACGCGCTATGTATTTTGCCTTCAGTGACAAAAGTTAAGAGTTGATAAATGATAGGTAATCCACTTAAATATGTTCCACGTTGAAAGCAAGAGAAAACACAAGATATGTTTACCTTCATATTGCCTGATTGATACTAGTTTCCCATGGTCAAAAAGTAGCTGTTGCAATGTCTTGGAGTGACACTTTTCAATGCATCTTATCCAAATCTGGGCAAGGTTATCCGAGTTTCCATTCACCAGGGCCCTTTGCTCAGAACAATTACTCATTTGAGTAGAATCCGGTAAAATTTGATCAACAGACCTACATTCTCCATAGACCAAATTATCGTTGAGTCTCAACCTAGATGAATATGAGGCAAGAGCCTGAGGACTACATTGCCCACTGGTTGTTTTGGGGTCAAGTGTTTTCTTTGAAACGCCAAAGGCAGATAAAGAATGAGAAGCAATCCTGCTGGATGATGATTCTCTGACTACTTCGGTCACAGCATCATTGGCTGGTTTAGAGTGTTCTCTAGTACTGCTTCTTGGTTGGTTCATGTCTGAACTATGGCCACAGCCGAGTTGTAGTAGAGCTGCGGTGAACCATGTGGAACGCTCACCTGATAGTCTTATCTGCTTTTCAGCATCAGACAGAATCTTCAATGCTTGTTGTAATCTTTCCAACTCTGAATTAGTTACTACAGACCACAAGCAAAGGTGTTAAAAGATAGACAATCATGTTATAGATTGAATGGACTGCAACTTTTGCAGATGTGATATGTAGCAACTGGTTGAGCAAGAATAGCACAATAAGACATTCAAGTAAAATTTATGCAAATGACAAATTACATAAGAAGTAACAAACCATAAGGTCCATAACAGAAGAAGTGCAGGCTCCGCTACAAGGTCAAGATTTGGTGCCTCACAGCATAAGTAAGATCTTATATACAAATATAGACATGGGTATTTGATCTTCAAGACCTATGTTTTAAGTAGTTTAAGGCCTTGTTGTTTAGATTTTTTTCTACAAAACATATGCAGCATTCAGTTTCCAGCAAGAATTTGCAGAAACATCAAATCATTGTCAAATTTTATAATGTGCAATGGGTTGATATCAAATATATGGACAACTAAAAAAAGTTTATTTGCAAATCTGTCTTTGGGCAGGGCTCAACGAAGGCAAACTCCGGGAGCTGCTTGGTGTTGGAGCTGATCATCTGTTTCAACGCTTCAATTGTAACTATGGTTCTAAAACTAGGTCTACTCAGCCGAGTATACGCCCGAGTACTCAGACTAGGTCCCCTCATCGATTACAAACAGGCAAAAACGAGTAGCTAACCAGTTTAACCGGTATAACCGGGCGAGTACTCGGAGTAATCGGCTAATAGGCCATGTACTCGCCGAGTGGCCAGTCCAGGGAACTGAAGCCCACGCTCAATTAAGGGTGTGTTTGGTTCGTGGATGGAGGTTGCATCGTATATCCTGGCTGAGTGGATGCAGACTGAGTGGAATCGTATTTCAGAAAAAGAAGATGTTTGGTGAGGCTGCATGAGCGGATACAAAAAGCGAGATCTTTGTTTGGTTGCTGTATGAGCGGATGCGATCTACCAAACTGAGAGGTCGACACGTGGGACCGCATAAGATACATCGCATCCACTCATCCAGATGGCTAGTGAAGCTCATTTTGAGCGTATCCACCCATCCAGATGAGGGCGTATTTTTGCATCCGCTCATACAGGCTGTATCCGCTCATACAGGCAACCAAACAGACTCTTTCTCAGATTATACGGATCCACCCATCCAGGACGAAGGAGATACAGGCAACCAAACACACCCTAAGTGGCCCACAGCACAGCAACACAACACAATTACCCCTACCCCTCCTGCTTCGACCGGATCTGATCTCCCCACACGCTCAAGGCTATCTGGACTCCAGAGGGCGCCATTATTGTGACGCGTGTGGGAAACCTAGGTCGGGACTCGGGAGGGCAGCGGCGGCTGCTATAACTGCTGCATCTCTTCTGGTGCTACATTTCCTCCCTCTGGCGGCGGCGTCCCTTGCCGCGGCTCTTCCCTCTGATGGTGGCCTCCCAGGCTATGGCCCCTCCCTCCGGTGGCGGCCTTCCACCTCAAGTGAGCACTACCAACACGACAGCACCGGTAACTCCTTCCATAGGATGACGTTTGCACTTTGCACTTTGCAACACTGGTAGATCTTGATATATGATTATTGGTGAAAAATTCATATTCTAAATTGATGTACATGAGCGGGAAAAAAGGACATTTCATAAAAGATGAAGCAAATTAATGAAATGTTGTAGTAGCAATTGTGCTGGATTTGTCCTTTTGTAGTTCTCCTTTGTTAGATATATCTAGAGTGTTTGTTCTGATAAGTAGAAGTGTAGAACATATTTTTGTGACAAGAAGCTAACATATTTTTGTGGTAAGAAGTTAAGTACAACATTTCAGTCTCCACTAAAACATTTTCACCGATATCATTTGAGAACATGTTAATGCTATTTTGCACAAGTTTGAAAGCAAGACAACTTTGCAGTTTGCAGTAGAAATTAGAATGCATATGTTAATCAATTATTCTCAATTTCATTATTTGTGATGTGATGAGTGATGAGGATTTGGTTGATTCTGTTCTATAGGTTGTAGCTATATGAAAGTAGAAGTTGTTCATTTAATCTTCCAATTTGTTGTTCACTTATTCTTCTGATGTGTTGTTCACTTTTCTTCCTATTCTGAAATTGTTGTAGGTAGTGGCTGTGCATGACTAATATTTTTAAGCATCTATACACATCAAAACAATACAGTGTTCCTCTAGGCGCTAGCCGGGCGGTAAACCGGCGCCTAGCGCCTAATCGGGCTAGGCAGGCACCTAGGCGGGCAAGACGGCTGCCTTTGTGGGCAAAATCGGCTAGGCAGCCAAGGCGGGAGCCTGGCACCTAGGCGCCGCTTAGGCGGGCTAGGCGGCCACCTAGAGGAACACTAAAACAATAGCATCAAATGTGGCTTTGATTTTATATGAATATACATATACAAATCTGTTATTAAAATAGAAAAACATATTACAAGGCCGAGTACAAGGCCAATTGCCGTATAATCACTTCAAAGTGAGGTGACCGAGCAAGTACCGGTTACTGAGTTTTAGAACCTTGATTGGCACGCAAGGTTCAAGCTCAAGACAATCTCTTCATGTCCAATCTGTGGAAGATGTAATTCCTGCTGGTGATTGATGTGTCTGAATGGATGTAATGAGTTGTTGCAAAAACTGTTTACTTCCTCTTGAGCCTGTAATAAGTTTGAACTTTTATGTCCTCTGTTAGCTCTAGTAGCGTTACGGTTAGTCAGGTGCTATGAAATCTAGTGTCTGTTAATCATAGGTTGCTAGTTATTTTCAACTATTTCTCTGCTTTGTAAGAACTATATTTCTGTTCATTAATGGAAAATGGGGACAATCCCGTATTAAAAAAAGTTTATTTGCAAGGACACGTACTATTAAATTGTATCAAAATCACATTGTCATATTTTAATGTTATTTTCAGTAATCAAGTTGTTATATATTGAGTAGAGACTGTAATTTGGATACAACATTTCCAGTTGAGCATAAAATGATCCATCTTATAAATGACAACATCTAGCAACTAAAATGGTCCCCATATAAATGACTAAATGAAATATCTAGTTATTGCTTACCACTATAACAATTCCAAGCAATTGGCCCATTCTAGCATTGTCTACTCCTTAAGAACTTCCATCAACAGTGGTTTTGCTTAATGCCTTAATGGTGCATTGAAAATTAGAAGCTAATATGCTTCTTCCATCAACAATGGTTTTTGTTATGTGCAGAAAATACTGTACATGAACAGTACAACGTGGTTCCTGTGGCGCATATGGCAGCCGGCGCTAATTTAGGGATTGGGATGATTAGTTTCCATGTTTGTTATTTCCTTTTTTTTCTCGAACCCGCAGGAGAACTGTGCATCATTGAATTAAGAAGAAGAAAAAGGTTGATACAAACGAGTCTAGACGACTCGACAAACCCCCTAGGGGAAAAACAAAAAACAAAGAGGCATCAATGCCATAATCTACGGAGCCCCTTTGCTCCCGCCATACACCACACACTGGCCTCCTCACTAATGTCCCGCATGAGAACATTATGGTTAGGGGAAGCGCCCTCAAAAACACAATTATTCCTATGCATCCAAATCCATCAAGCCATCAACACGACCAAGGAGTTGAAACCCTTACGAAGAACGTTGGGAACCCCTATGTTTGTTATTTCCTTTTGGTTAGTTGCTATCTTTTGAGTTTGTTTCTACCCTTTAGGGTCTACCACTTTTATATAAGGAGGTCCATTGTTATCATTTGGAATCAAGCAAAGAATGAATTAAGAAACTACTCTCCATGCCTTAGCCGAGTGCATCTCTCTCTCTAGCCAAGCTCCTCTCTCCCTCTACAAAGCGCCCTCATTCTCTTAGTGCTTTCTCCTTCAAGCCATGCCGTTTCGCCTTATCTAACGGTAGTTACCCTTGTTGTGTATAGTACGTGACAGTTTTGGCTAATGGTGCATCAAAAATTAGGATTTAATTTCAATATGCTTCTTCCATCAACAATGGTTTTGGTTAATCGTACATTCAAAATTAAGATTTAATATGCTTCTCTTGGAAATATCTCCTTGACATTTCAAGGATTGCAGATGCAGTCAATCAACAGCAACACGATAGCAAGTGTCAGTTTATTCCAGTTCATGTTTTTGTTTACTGGTGTTTGAAATAAAATGCCACAATTTCAGAGGATTGCTAATGATGTTGCCTGCCTTACAGGCATGAGAACACTAAAATACACTATTCTGTCTTTATGACAAATGGAAGGAGCATCAATAATAAGCATTTGTTAATCTAAAATCGAAGATGACAAAATATATTGAAATTACTTCCATCTATTATCTTAATACGACTGCACTACTGCAGTAGATTTCATGATATGAAACACAGAAAGAAAGCACAACAAAGTTGAAAGTACTCACAGCTTCGACCACCGATCCCCACACCATTACAAGTAGAATCAGCTAATTTGTATGTGCCAGCAATGATGTCCATGATGAGCCCAGCTAATTGAGACATTAATGCCATTGGATCAATGCCAGAATCCATCAGCTCTCTGGACCTTTTGACTGTTTCAGCTGTGTCTGATGACATAGCTATCTCCAGTAGATCAAGCAGTTTCTCTTCCGAGACAACCCCAACCTACGAAATATAATTAGCGATTTATTTGGATTGAATAACTAATCTCACTCTTATGTCATTCAAAAATAAGGAAAGGAAGGAGTTCAACTTGTTCTTCACTCATGTAGAAATTGAATAGCAGGTCAGGAGTTCCAACTGAATTAACTATTGAAGAGGTAAACAACAGTTTCTTGTTTCTTCTGTTGTCAATCTTATTTTCAGTTCGCTAAACAGGACATTTGGCATCTTGTCTTATTTCTAGGGTACATTTTAGATATAGAACTCTGCTTTTCACCAAAAAAAATGAAGGTTACATGGGCCCAAACATATGGTCAAATAAAGCAGATACATGTGCCAATCCAAAGAGTTTGTGTTTCTTTTGTAATTAGAAACAACAAACTAGCAGTCAAAGAAATTAAGCAGCGTGACCTTGAGAAAAGCTAATGAAAAGTACAAACTTATTAAGCATATCTGGAATGGTAAGTAACAACCTCATGTGCATATATACTGGATTATTCAGAAAAAACAAGTTGCCACTCTGATTAGTGCATCAAATTCAGAGACAATTTTAAAGAAGAAAAAAGACTGAACAGATCGTAGAAACTACAAACTAGGAAGCAGCTTTTATATGTAATGCGAAGCAATATTTAGTTACTAAACGAAGCAGTTGATCATAATAAGCAACTTACCAGATCATTGACAAGTGAAGGTGTTATCTTTTTCCCCAACAAACTCAATTGATCTAACATTGTCTCTGCATCTCGTAGTGAGCCATCTGAATTTAGAGCTATCAAATCTAAAGCTGCTAATTCAACATCAAGACTTTCCTTCACGCAAATTCTCCTCAACCGGCACACAATGTCAATATCTTTAATCTTGTAGAATACGTATTTCTGACAACGTGATATTACAGCACGAGGCAAGTTGTCGGGGTCAATTGTTATGAATATGAAGACAACACGAGGTAATGGTTCATCAAGAAACTTCATAAATGCTGACCACACTTTGGAAGATAGCATATGGCATTCATCAACAACAAACACCTTATACCGGGATGAAGTTGCAGATGGTGGTATGTTTTCCAGTAAGTGCCTAATTCTGTTTATACTCTTCCTATTAGTTGAATCAACTTCAATTAGATTAGTTCCATTTCCACTGAAAACGTCTGTGCACTCCTTACATATCCCACAGGGTTTGTTATCTCCAGTAGCAAGACAACTTAGTGCCGCTGAAAATATCCTTGCAGAGGATGTTTTCCCTGTTCCACGAGGGCCTTGAAAAAGATATGCCGGTGCTATCCTTTCCTTTGTGACGGCATTATTAAGTGATTGTTCTATAATATTTTGACCAACAATTTCACTGAATGTCCTTGGTCTATACTTCTGGCTCAAATTTCTCTGGTCTGACATTGCCAGTTCAGCACCATGAACAGCTATATCAATCGCATCCTGGCTTTTACAGCTAGACCACCTTCTCCCATCTAACCGGCTCAAAGCTTCCAAATCAAGCTCCCCAACATTGGTTGAGATTTCATCACTCGATGAATCAAATGAAGAAGAACCAAAATCACAGCTATCGCCCAGAAGTGGCATTCCCTGGACAGATTTTTTTGAATGGCCCCATTTCATCGAACCAGATGATCTCTTCTTCCTATGCAATGTCTGACTCCCACATAATAGGATGCTGCCTTTTCTTCTAAGTGTATCAGATAGTGAAGGAGAATAATAACTTCCTCTAGATCCTTTATGTTTACTCCTCCTTGATGAGTAGCAAGGAACACGAGACCTCTGACTTCTCCACAATGCTGATTGGTTAGACTCATCACCATCAAAAGAAGTAGCAGTCCATGAACCAACAGTACTGGTGTTCCCTCTTCCATGCCTGTAATAGGAGCTAGTTGAAACAGGGGTGCAAGAAAAGGAAGATCCCTCTCTTCTACCCATTTTGAGTAGTTTAGAGGGATTAGAAGAGCTGACACATCCACAAGCAGCAAAAAGTGGAGATGCTGGGTGAGAAAAGTAACCCCCCTCCCGAAACAGCTCCTGAATTTCTGAGTTGCAGTTCTCAGTATCCTCAGATTGCTCACCGGAGTTGACATGAAGATCTAGCAACTTTGAAACTGCTGGATTTTTTATTGTTCCTTTATTTGACAACAAATCCCTTCTCCTTCTCGCTGTTCTTTTAACAGGAGTGCATGATGTTGAGCTCTGAATATTGTAAATGTTGACTGGAGCATCCAGACATGCGTCGCCTTTGGAGCCCACGCCATTAGCTTTGCATGGACTTTCCAGGTTAAACTCAGCAGATACTTGCCTACCGTCCTCATCTAATTTTATTCCACTTTCACTGGACTTGTTAGAATATTGCCTCCAATTGTAGAGATAAACTTTTTTTGGTTTCTTTTCACCTTTTGATTGTGCAGAAGGTGACTCGGTGTGCTTTGGTGCTAAACTGCCTCCAACCCCGCTGCTGTGTATAATGCTAGAAGTCGCCACCAATGACCTAGAACTCAAAGGAGACCTCCACGTTGAGCAAGTCTCGGGATCTCGCAAGAACCGTGCCTTCTGCAAAGCAGTAAGTTCCTTCCTCAAGTGAAGTTCACTTGGGCCAACACAACCTTCAACCATTGTCCCCATCTCTGAACTAGAATGATGATGACATGTCGAGCAAAGAGTAGATATTAAAAGTGAGCACCACCCAAGAACAGAAATGCAGTATTTTTCTCCTTATAATATATTCATAAGAAATAATGTCAAGTATTTTACAATTGAACAGCAGATGCAAAGCATAAATACAAAACATGCTGTGATTCACATATAGAACATGTATTAATACACAATATAAAGTAATGTTGACAATTTCAGCTTCAGAAGCAGCATGCACAACCTGCAACTTCAGATGCAACGTCTCTCTAAAGTGGGAAGCAAAATACACCCACACAGAAAATGCAATCTGGTGGCGAGGGGGAATTAGTGTTATTCATAACAACCAGATGAAACTAGTTTTTCTGTGTTATTCACATAGTGAAACTGTTAATGTGCACTGACAAACAGATGAAATTAGTCCTTTTATATGGAACTCCTCGTTTAAGAAGCTGGTTATTTGTCATAAAAATATAGCATATCTTAATAAGTTGACATGAAGAGCAGATGTAAGTGGTAACGAGAAAACTTATTAAGGTACGTCATGTACCCATGGCCATTTGCTTACATTGATTTTTCTTTCTCTTACGGCTGAGTAAAAGCACATGCAATACAAAATTTGGTCAGTATGAGGGAAATTTCATGTACCAAATTTCCCATCAAAAAAATTCCATCTACCAAGTGTATATGGTTATATGTAATCTAATCCAATTGGTACCTTCAACAGCTAGAAGATTAGAATGTTCAAATCAAACAGTAATGTCTATTGTTTCTTAGTCACCTACAGGTAACAGCTGGTAAACTGTAAGCCTTAAAAACACGCATATATGTAAACTAATTTATGTAAAGCACGGAAAGGCAGAACTTAATAACCCGACCAATATTAAGTAACAACAACTTAAATAAATAAATTCCGACTCTTGTGCTCCAGATAGTTGCTTGATCTTTAGATGTGCAGGTAGCTTGGAGAATGTTAATGGTCGTGTAAGTCCAGATAAGACTACGTGGCTCAAGCGGGAAGCGCAGAGAAAATCAAGATCATAAAGAAGCGAGTTGGTGTATATAATGCGCCAAGTGATGAGGCCGATGCATGTAGAGACAGTTTGGGAAAATCCGAATACGTAAAGCTATGACAGCTAATTATTGGGCACCATGGGCTGTATGTCAAAGCATATGAAGATACTTTGAGGTGAAGGTGAAGACGGAGTTAAAGAAAGGTGCTCGGAAGCTTCGTCGAGGGTATTTTGTTAGTTGGCCAAATACCGGATTAGTACCGTGATCAAAACCGCGGCGCGGGGAAGCGTAAAAGAGAAGTGGTTTAGGCCAAGAAGAGCTGGAATTGACAAGTAGATCAATTACTAAAGGGTTAGCTAGTTGAACCTTGTAAACGCATTTAGAAGCATGCGAATGTAAAACCCATGTTCGTGGCGTTGACAGGTTTCCCCGGTAGGCTTAATAGCTTGGACCCATTAAGGTTGCTGCTGGTTATCAAAAGGGAGGAGAGGACCTGGTAGATCTAAGGATTTTAGGGTTGAGATTTTTGCTCTTCCACCTTGCCTCCTTCTAGGGTTTGAAAGAGAGTTGGAGAGGAAAGAGTGGAGCTGTGGAAGCACTTTGTAACTTCCATATTTCTGCAATCATTCCTCTCTATGTGGTAATCAAAGATCAAACCTTGTCTCTGAACTTGTTTGTTCTTCATGTTTTGAGATTTGCTTGTATCTTTGTGTTCTTTATGCAATTTCTTCTCTCCCATGCTCCCTCTTGGTCTTGCTATGATCCATGGTGAGTAAGAGGCGCTAGGAGATCCTTATTGATCATTCGTTGCTGATCTAGATCACTTCCATAGCAAGATTTGAGATCAACGCCAATTTTTCTTGTTCTTGGCTCAAATTTGTATTTTCATGATTGAGATAGTGTTGCCTGAATCCTTGCCTAGATTAGCTTGTTATGACATGTAAGAGTGGATCTGGATTATTCTCTTGATTAAAAACTCCTTGAGCAATAACTAATTTGGATTTTGAGGTTTTAAATGTTATTGTGACCTAGATTTGATTTTCCTCAAATTCGTGAACCCGAGCCCAAGAGCTTTGAAATTCTTAATTGGTTTAGATTCCTATTGCGTTGAACAAGTCTCGTGCAAAATTTGAAAATGTTTAGATGAGTTTTGGACAAGTTCTTAAGATTTAAGCTTTTGACCCAAGAGGTTTTCAAGTCAGAGAACAGAGGACGGATCAGATCAACCGTAGGCCAACGGTTAGACTGACCAGCGGTCAGACCGGCCCTTCAATGGCAGTCTGACTGGCCCTATGCAGTAGGCTATTGATTTTGTTGGTTTTTGTCTCTAGCTTTGCTTTGCTTAGCTTAGTTGGTGTGATCTAAACTTGGTGACTATCATAGTTACTTGAAGATTATGAATCCTTTGGGGGAAAAGTTTTAGGAATCATTCACCCCTCTGATTACCAACATCGGTCCTACAGACTTGACTTCAAGTGCATGCCATTTAACATGGGGCCAAATACATATAACTCCAAACCGGATGGTCTTGAACAGTTTACAAGCTGAGCCAGTGCTTAATGCAAACAAAAAGGATGGAATAAAATAATAACTACTTTCAGTGGGTAGGTTACTACAATGAGATATGGCAACAAGATGAGCAGACTGATGGGTTTAAAAATCAGAAACCATCAGCAAACATAAAGTCCTTGGAGAAAACATGTAAGCTATGCAAGTAAGAAAAATATATTCAGGTTTAAATGGGAAAATGATTTCGCCACTTTAAGAGGGAGAGAAAAAAGTAGACAATTGAAGAGAAAAATACTTTCTATAGTTTTCTTTAAAAAATGGGGGAAAACAATCGGCAGTTCACTTCTTTTCCTAAACCATAGAAAGAAATATCACCTTTATTATCTTGTCTACTCTACTTCTTTCTTTACCATCACGATTTATCCCTCATTCTCCATGTTCACAGCAATTTCCTCTTCGCGGGGAGTTAGAAATCGAAAGACAGCAATATGCTTTACGTATTCGAAAATGTGATCCAGTAACCAACTTCAGTTAGCAACTACTCCTAACACTATACCATCTTTACCTTTCCTAAAACTTCACATCAATTAAAATCTAAAAGTGCATTCCACTTGTAACGGAACCACAGAAACACAATATGAATCATGCAACAAGGAAACGACTGAAGTAAATAACGCAGAATGGTTCTAAAAACCGCAGGATGAACAGATCACTAGAAAAAATTAGTAAAAACCACATCTTTGGACCTAGGATGGCATACAATCGAAACGGTCGAAAAGAAATTCCTAATTCGATCCAGTTGCAGCGGACTAGAGAGGAAACTAAACGAAATAGCGCATTCAGAAGAACACACTGGCGAGAAATACAAGCGGGATCTTCAGGTGGGAGCACGGGAGAAACAGAGTACAGCATCACAGGACCGTCCAGACGAAAAGTAAATTGAAATTTCTACGGAGAAATGCGAAAAGAACCAAATGGAGCGAACAGCATTTCGATTACCAGACAGGAAAATCAAATCAAGAAGCCAAGAAATCCCCAGGAGCAAACAGCAGCAGCATCAGCTACGAAAGATTGCGCGAGGGGGGAGGGGGGACGCTCACCACGGCAAAACGGGTAGGAGCTCGCCAACTCGGATCAAAGAATCTGCAGCAAGGGGAAGAAGAAAAAGGAGAAGCTGAGACTGGTCCTGGAAAGGCACGAGAGGATGCGAAAAGGAATCGAAAAAGGAGGCGCCTTTGGAGGTGGAACGTACCGGAATAGGCAGTGAATGAAATGAACAATGCGGGGGGATTCGGAGGATTTAAATCTCTCTCTCTCTCTCTCTCTCTCTCTCTCTCTCTCTCTCTCTCTCTCTCTCTCTCCCCACCCTGTCGCACTGTGGGCGGTGAACTTGTTTTCGGGGTTTTCCACTGCTGTACAGCACGGTGTCCCGAGGATAGAACTGTTCACTGTAGCACTTTTAAAAAATTACTGTAGCTTTTTTAAAAAATTTACTTGTTTTTATATATCTAGCTCTCTCCATGAATCTACCGAGCTATAGTGCCTTGATAGCACCTGACGAGCTCCCCCTAGCTAGAAGGTCATCGGTCGCTAGGGCTGGATATCGAGCTGGCTCGGCTCGGCTCGGTCTGGCTCGGTAGGATAACGAGCTGGCTCGAGCTGGCTCGTTATAACTAACGAGCTAAAAAGCCAGCTCGGCTCGGCTCGACAAAAAGCTCGAGTTAGCTCGTTTGGCTCGTGAGCTAGGGCCAAAAAATATCTCCATCATATATTCATCCATGGAAGTTTGGCTCGTTTGGCTCGTTAGGCTCGTTTGGGTACAATAGAGTACAAATTAACACATGCATGGCTCGTTTGGGTACAATAGAGTACAAATTTACACATTAACATATGCAATAGAGTACAAATTAGGTCCATGGAAGCAGCATATGCATATCTAAATTCCTGGAAGCATGACTCGTTTGGCTCGTGAGCGGCTCGCGAGCTGGCTCGAGTTGGCTCGTTATAGCTAACGAGCTAAAATCTTGGCTCGGCTCGGCTCGTTATCCTAACGAGTCGAGCCGAGCCGAGCCGAGCCAGCCAACCACGAGCCGAGCGAGCTAACGAGCTTCGAGTTTTTCGTCCAGCCCTATCGGTCGCGCACACTATGTATGCTTAATTAGTGCTATTCACATTTAATTAGTGTTAATCATGAGCTTGACTAAATGCTAGTCATTAGGCATTAAATGCTGCCGCACTGGGAAGTTCAGCGATTCATCTATCGAGCTACTGTAGCTCAGCAGGTGTCTATTGAGGTCCCCTAGCTCGACAGATATCTACCGAGTTTAGTAGGTCTACGAAGAGGGTAGATTTACAAAAACAAACGTTCATAGAATAAATTTTAAAAAAATGCTACAGTGACATTTTATGTGAACAATTCTTAAGGATAATGGTTTTTACAGGGGCTAGGATTCCCAAGAATTTTTGTTATATATAGCGCCTTTTGAACTTGTATTTACAAAAATAGATGCATATGTATGTTATTGACAAAAATAACGTTTTTGCCATCCTGTCACTGGGCGGTAGCGCTCTGGAGGTGACACATGGCGCCTGCTGTCTGATCACCAGGCGGCAGGTGCCTACCGCCCGGCCACCAGATGGTAGGCCACTTGCCATCCACCTACAAAACGTCAGGTGATTAAGCCGCATATACCTGCCTAAATTCGTAATTTTATATCATATTTGTTTAAATTTTCAAATATAGAAAATAAGCTCAAACAATTACAAAATTTTATATGCAATCTGCTGACATAATGTACTTTATTTTGTAATTTTTTGACAATTTTATCAACTCTGAATGTTGCTCAAAAATTCATACAATTTTGATATTTGTAGAAATTGTTACATATATCAAACGAGCTCTAAAAATTACAAAATTTTATGTGAAGCCTCCCAACATAGTCGACCTAATGTGTAATTTTTAAAAAAATTTATGTGCTATAAATTTGCCATGTTAATTCGTGTTAATTTAATCATAATTAACTATATACGATGCTCATGCATCTTTTGCAGTGCATGAACTCTATCCTTCGCATGTATGTCGGCCCATTGCTACTATCTTTCCTTTTCCACTACATCACTCGCACAATTGTCACTCTATCCATGTCTTCCCTCCTCTTGCACTCCCTCATTCGCACTAATGTCGTCATGTATGTGCTGTCCACCCTCACCTGCTCCCTCGTTTTCATATTTGTCATTGTTACCATGTCGTCCCCCCTCACTCAAAGTGTTGTGCATAGACAAAGAGTCCTTAATTTACATGGTGAGCACACCAGGTTCCCTTTTCGCTCAGCCATAAATACGAACCTCTCGCAGTTGGTCATCGTTCATCTCAGTTGCTTATCATAGAAGCTTATTCTCACGGTCGTCACTTAAAATTAAGAGTGCATAGCTAATTATTTTGAGAAACCAGTGTATAGCTCATTACGGACATGGCAAGAGGATGCGGCAGTGTTGATTGCTTCTCCCGAAAGACAGGTAATTTTTTATCGAATGCTTTCGACGTTGTTCTCATTATCCTAGTTAATTAGTGTTATTTAGTAGTCATAATTAATGTAGTTTATACTATGAAGTAAGTAGATCATAGTAATTTAGACATAGTTGTTAGTATTTTTGAGTACGTACGGTACCTATAATTTGTTATTATATGATGGTGTATAATTAAGTATCGCATCTCACTAATTATGATTAAATTATTATGAATTAACATAGTAAATACAGAGTATAAAATTCCTAAAAATTAGACAATTAGATAGACTGTGTCAGAAGGATTTACATAAAATGTTGTAATTTTTGGAGCTCATTTGTTATATGTAACAATTTCTACAATTATCAAAAATTTTAAAAAAATTTAGAAACATTCATAGCGGATAAAATTATCAAAAAATTACACAATTGAGTACGTTGTCTCATGAGGCTGTACATAGAATTTCAAAAAATTTCGAGCTCATTTGCTATATTTAAAATTTTAAACAAATATGACATGAAATTACAAAGTAAGATAGGTAATTAAGCTGGCTAATTAGCTAGCTTAATTACCTGCCATTTTGTGGGTGGACAGCAGGTGGCCTGCCGTCTGGTAGCCGAGCGGCAGGCCACCTTTCGTCTGGTAGCCGGCGGCAAGTGCCACGTGTCACCTCTGGAGCACTGTCACCCGGTGACCGGACAATAGAAACGCTATTTTTGTCAATGCCACGCACATACGACTATTTTTATAAATACAAGTTGAAAAGGCGCTATATGTGGCAAAAATTCGGATTCCCGGTGGAGCCCTATTGATTTCTTATTATTTCCCACTGTTTCAATCGCAAGTGCAGCCGTGGTGGTAAATGATGCTTTGGGCATTGACATAGCGTGTGAAACATAAATTTGAACATCAATTTTCTATCGTGAAAAGTACTTTTGGAGATAGATCTAAATGTATAGACAACTTTAAAAAAAGATTGATAGGAAATAAACACACGAGATCAAACTCTACTGCATGAATTTACTATTAAGGGTCAGTACTTGAGATATATATATATATATATATATATATATATATATATATATATATATATATATATATATATATATATATATGCCGCTCTAAATGTTAGAACTTTGTAAGATGCCCCTTCGAAAAGATTAGTGTTGTTTAATGCCACCTCAAAACCTGTTCGTTAGTTTTTGTTTCCCATTTTTACAAAATTTCTTTCTTTATTTTGTTTTCGCAACTAGCATTTTTGGCCGTCTCTGTCCCAATCATACATGCTTCTGTTTGGGTATGACAAGCCAGGCAGACATCGCTTTCACTAGGATCAACCGATCAGGCAGCCAGTGCACTTGGGCGCTTTGGGTAATGGACACGCTCAGCGTGGACCAGAACAAATCATCCAAAATAATGCAAGTTGTCGAATACTATATAACTGTGAACTAGAGCCCACATGTACCGAGCAAATACGGCCACAAAACTTAATCAATAACAGGGCCACCATGATGACCAAGTTTTATGATTGAGATTTTTTATTTATGATTAAGATTTTTTATTCATGATTGATTCAGCATGCTAAATCAATAACTTCCTTTCTAAATTGATATCTTTTTGAATTAATGAATGTTAATGGATTTGCCTGATATATTATATATTATTACACTTGCACACATTTAAAAGCAATCTAAAGGCAGTGAGGCTTGGTGCTCAGACACAATAGCGCCTCATTTCCTCATTTCAGCTTCCCCTCTCTCTCTATATACATACATACATACATACATACATACATACATACATACATACATATATATATATATATATATATATATATATATATATATATATATATATATATATATATATATATATATATATATATATATATATATATATATATATATATATATATATATATATATATATATATATATATATATATATATATCCAAACCGTAATCGTAACTACTCTCACATAAGCAAAGCAATCCAAGTTTGTCGAATGCTAACCGTGAAGTATTTGCATGTACCGAGCAAGTAACAAGTAACGTCACAAATTTAACACAGGCAACATGCACCCTATACCCACTACATAAAAATACGAGTTGATGGTCATACATCTATTCTTTCATAGAAAAATACCTTTTAAAGTTAAGATAATTACCCATAAAATATCATTCACCCACCCCCTCTCTCTCTCACGAAGCAGACTTATTGTCCTCCCTGACATTCCTCGATACCCTAGCCCACCGCCACAGACCTCACACGATCTCTCTCCCCTCTCTCATCGCCGCCTGCAGTGCTCGGCACTCTAGGCCTCCCCACGTGCCGCCTCTTCCCCACGCTCCGCCTCCCCGTTTGCCTCCCCTCCGCTGTCTCGGCCCCTCGGCTCCTACCCCCACCATCTTCTTCTATCCCTCGCCTCCTCCTCCTTGCCTCCATGACCAATGCACACTGCATTGCATCTCCGCGTCACCTCGATCCAGAAAGGAGGTCATCAGATCCATTGGATCCAGCGAGGATGATGCCAGATCCGGTTGTTGGAGACAAGAACCACACCCGGGCCCTCACTGCTACCCGTGTATCGCCGCACCAGATCCAAACCGCATTGCAACCTCCACCAATAAGTTCATACCGCACCACAACCTTCGCCGCCAGCCACACCCACCACCTCGCCACTCCAGCTCCTCATAGACCCTTGCTCCGCCTCCTCCACACGACCGATGGTGATGAACCCGACGCCAACAGCCCCCGTCGAGCCTACTCTAGTTTAGCCGCCACCACGTTGGCCCGACATCTCGACGTCGACGCCAGTTTCCTCCACTGTGACATCTCCGTAGACATCTTCTTCCTCTTCCCCAACGACTTCATCTTCTCCAACGCCGGCTTCCTCGGCCTCTTCTTCTCCAACTGCCACCACCCTCAACTGGAAAGGAATGTGCCTCCACAACATCACCGACATCACCGCCTCTCCTCGCATCTATGCCACCGTCGCCCTGTCGACATCTTTTGGCTAGTTATGCTCACCGGCGCCCACACAGTCGTCGTCCTCCACGATGTCGCGTGCTCGCCAAAAGTCGAGAACACAATGTTGCTATTGTCAGCTCCCTTGCTAATTGCCCAGCTTGATTGCACATCACATTCCTTGCAAACCGCCCAACTTGAATGCACAACAGTTGCAAGCAAGGAACGAGCGTGTGTGCTCGGTGGTTGCCGCCTTCAACGTTACAATAGGTGTAGCTCCTCTTCCACCTTCCACTACTCCTTCTACTCCTTCTCCTTATATCCTTAGAATATGTAGCTGCACATCGTTGATCATATGCCACATGCACCAAAATGATGCCAATGCAGTGCAAAAATTGCTCAAGGAGGACGACGCACTCGCCAATGCCTGTGACTACAACAGCCATATGTCGCTCCATGTCGCTGCCCTCCACGACTGGCACAACACCGCCGAGTGCCTCATTGCCAACAACGTCGACCTCAATGCCCATGACCGTTGGCAAAACACGGTGGGACCTCAATGCCCAATCCATCCCAATTTCCTCTCAAACCATCCCATATTTCTCTCTGTTTCTTAATTAAGATGGCGCTTGACTAAATATTAAATTTCTTTTATTCACTTCACAAACTGATGGGTCATTCATATGCCAATTTCTTTAGATGTTAGTTGTCGAATAAAACATACCTGAGGTATATATTAAAACTGTATTAGATCCAGTGCAAATCCAATCACCAAGATGATCTTAAGGTATATCACAAAGCAAATTAGTTTGAAATGTTATTCCTGTCCTTCTTTGTTAGCATGAATTTGCTACTACTTGCTAGAGCTAAATCTTTGTTGTGTTGCCTTTCCTATTTTTAGGATGTTGACGGCAGCTACCAAAAATGCCGCTGGCCATCGCATTCGTGGAAACTGAGAATTATGAAAGCTGGTTGTGGTTTCTCAGACATGTTAGGGTTGGAGTTGTTGGCACTCGTCCTGGTGTGTGCGTAATCCATGATCGCCCGCTGGGATTGTAAAGGCTATAAGAAAACTTCAGGAAAATTCCAAGGAGCCCTTTTTTTGACCGGACATGAGGAACAGGTGGTGCATTCGTCACCTAGGAGCGAACTTTTTCAAGCAATTTCTGAAACAACCGTTGATGAAGCTATTCAAGAGGCTAGCTATGTAGAACCAGCGGAGAAAATTTGATGCTTTGTGGGTGTTGTTGGATGAGCACAACAGGAAGCACATCGACAAGAGGAGCAAGGGGCCAGTCATTCCTGGGGTGGCACAACCGCAATGCTTGTCAGCACTCGATGAGCCTAACCCAGCTGGTCCAAGAAAGAGGAGCTCGCGAAATGTCAAGTGCTTCTTGCAGTGGATCGAGGGAGAACCATTGGAGAAATGGTCGCTGTTACACGACACGGACGGTGCAAGGTACAACATAATGATGACTAACCTTGCCGAGGTGTACGATTGGGTTCTCAGGGGCCTCGGTTCTCAGCCTCTTGTTGCCATCGTGGAAGGTATTCTTCACAGCACAATCGGTTACTTCAAGGAGAGATACGCAAATGCCGCACTTCGTGCGGCTAATCCCCGAGCCCTGTATTCGAAAAAAAATTACAGCATATATGGAGACGAAGGCACAGAAGGGTCAATTACACACAGTACAGGTCATGGGCAACAGGGAGCATTGTTTCGACGTGGTACTCTATGATAGAGCTAGATTTGGGACGGCTCGTTCCCTTGTTACCTACAAGGTATGCCTTAGAGATCATGCAAACGAACCTAGCTGCATGTGCAACAAGCTTAAGCTGTTACACAAGCCGAAGCTATTACACAAGCCATGCTCTTATGTTCTCACTGCATGCGGGACCGTGGGCAAGGATCCTTCGAACTTCATGTCGGAGTAATTCTTTAAGGAGAGGGTACTGCATGCTTGGTGTGGGGAGCTCCGGGGGTTTAGGGTTGTCCGAAACTTTGCCACCTTGGATATTGCAGTGAGGACATGGATTCTAGATGTTAACATGCTAAAGGGTGGGAACGGTCAGTGACAGAGCCAGCGTATTAGAAATGATATGGACGAATCGCAAGCCGGAGCATCTGGTGCAGTTGCGGGCGATGTGGTCAGGAGGGGCACACAGTTAGACAATGCAATGCATGTGCTGTTCAGTAGGCAGAGCGGCATGACGTGTACTACTAGTTGTTGGAGACTAGAAATAAATTTACATTGTAAATTGTGTTTGTTCTATCTGGTGTCGTCAATGGGTAAGTATTAACACAATCAGTTATTTCCTTCTTATTAACGATGGTCATACGTAACAAATGTTCTTCCTTGCAGGTACAGTTCACACACGTGTAGGTCATGCGGGCGTATCTGCCCTTTGTGGGGTAGTTCGATCGCCTCACAGCCAACGACGTGCGCTGGGAGCCGTACTCACCTACGGCATTGCAGGACCATGCTCCTGACGGGCTACCCACACTGTGCTGGTGTGACCGAGCTTTCTGGCTGACGTGCCAGAAGCTCGTGTACGATATCTTCATAGAAGACTATGCGCCCAGCGAGTGATGCGGCAGTTTGGTCTACGTCAGGCGCTTCCTATACCAGTCGGACCACCGCTCCCGCAGAGCGTGCACGTTTGAGTGACTGCTTCTCATAAATCTGTACATGCTTACTACTCTGTTTACAAGTACTTACGTAATGATCCTATGCGCAAGCACTCCAGAAAGGGAGTTAAATGCGGCACAGACTGGACGGCAAAGATGTAGGGGTGGACTGCGCAGTAGGAGGGTGCGCTCGACGACCACGTGGAGGAGGACCGCCCCTACGATAGCAGAGACTACGCGGAGTACTTGGCTGGAACCAGGGCGGACACGTACGAGGCTCGTACATGTCGTTGACCCACCCACCGCACACGTCGCCGCTCCCACAAATACATACCCCGCGCACCTCACGTGGGATGCTCACCTCGCGGTACGTTACACGTAATTTTTAAAGATTCCCTAATGGCAATGCCATTTTGATGATTAACCATTTCATGTCTTTTCCTTCAGGCTAACATCGGTACTTCGATGTGGAGCGAGTCCGTCACTATGCTGGACAGGCTCGCCGCAGGTGTGGAGTTGACCCACGAGGAGAACGTGAGCGTTTGGCGTCGGATGGAGGCCGGGTGTAGACGTATTGTAGGACTGCTGTCCTGCACGAGGCTACCGACGGTCTCCACAGCCACGCCCAACGCACAGACAGTTCGTCCATCGGTGCCGCCCCGACCGGCGTGACACTACTCCGGAGGTTGTACGTGGGCACGTCCTACACCACCTCACCCGGACCAGCTGGGGCTCTGCCTGGGGATGGCCTCGTACACCGCGCAGGGCAGCTGTTCACGCGTCCTTCGCACATCCCCGGCTTTCCCACACAGGGGGTGTACTCCGCACTGTACGTTCCTCCTCCAGACGCGATAGCGCCAACTGAGGGTACACATCATCGGATCTCGCTTTTATCACAATGATTTATGTAACAAACTAACGATATTACTATTGCAAGTCTTTTCTTCCCTGAGCTGAGATATGGCGTCTCTCTAGGCCCGAACGATCCGGACCAGTACTTTTCGGACTATCCCGGGCCGGCATCCAGCTCTGCACCTCAGAGCACACCACCAGAGGTTCTCTCCGGGAGTGCCCTCACCGGTGCACCGGAGGGCACACAGGCAACGGTGTAGCCCACTCCACCAGCTCAGCGATAGGTGCGACGGTCTCCTGAGCGTCTTATGTTGTCTTGGCGTCATCACCCATTGCAGCGGAGGACGGCCAAGCGGAGCCATATGGGAGGACGCGGACGCGGAGACGGAGGGGGCCAGGGTGACGATGGACGGGGTGCTGGGGGATAATAGTTCTCAGTGTACACTATATGTTCATGTACTGTTTGCGTTTGTTATTTACGTAGTTAACTTTTACTTGTACGGTGCCGAGCTTACTTCTAATTCTCCTTACGTTCTCGACGCGCATAGCAAACGAACAGTGAACTGCACTAATGGCAACTGTAGCAACGCACGAACCATTCAATTACATGCTTAACAACATTGAAAATTATTTCTAACAAGAGTGCTGAGTACACTGGTACAACTGTACACATCGTTGCCTATATGTGGAACGAGTCTCATGGCACCCACATGGAGTATTGCTGAGGGGGCCACCTCGGACATGGCTGGCTGTCATTATAGTGGCAAGCACATATACAACTAGGGTTCGTGCAGTAGCATGAAGGGTCGTACGAACTCCCTATATTGATGACTTCCTCGTTGCCCCTCTCGCACTCCACCTGCTGACGCAGGTCATCGTTCTGCTCTTCAAGACTCTCAATGCGTGCCTCCAAATCAAATATTCGCTCCCACAATGTATGCACATACGTCGAAATATACCGTTCGTGAGGAGGATCAATCCATCGCACGAATTCACATTTATCCACCTGCTACAAACAAAAATTAACATCAAAGCTATATTAGCAGTACAACAAAATAGATAAGTGCAAACTTGTACCCCAGAGTATGGGCACCGAAAGAAACGTCGATCACCATCCGCATGGCCTTCTACCACTTGCACCACCATGTCCTGCATGTGTTTGCATTTCGGCCACACCGGCTGAGCGTGCCTACTTGGCAACAAGCGGTACGTAGGGCCGAAGTCCTCCTTCCTTTCGAGCGGAAGGTCTTCCTTTGGTGACCCATGTTCGAGTGGTCTCTCGGCGTCCGTCATTGTGGCTTACTTACGACGGAGAAGATAGTTCTTCCAACCAGCACCACCTCGTCCATTCATTATATAGCGTAACTTCGGGCCATATTTGTTCGGTGACATGACATGACAACCCAGCTTTGCATAGTGAGAAGATCGAGCGTGCCAGCTTTGTGCAGTGAAAAGTGTAACATCCTGAGAATTTGAAATTTGGAAATATAAAGTTTTGGAATTTCTTTTGCAAATATGGTTTATTTGAATTTGGAGTTTGTGGTATTTTTCTGAATAGTTTAATGAAAGTTCCAAAAAGTTAAAAGGACCAAGGGGAAACAAGCGTGTTTAAATATTAGAAAATTTAAAATTTAGGTAAGAACCTGAAAAGATGATCCAGAAAAGAAATGGGGAAATTTTTTGTTAAACATGAAACTCTCATTTTTAATATAATGGCTTGAATAACAAGAGAAGCAAATAAATTAAATACTAACAATAGTTAAAAATATTTTTGTTAAGTTCAGAATGTCCTCATGAACTTCTGTGAATTTTCCTGAAATTTTTGGAAGTAGTTTCATATTTTTCTGAGGTTTATTCAATTAACTGCGCATTTCTGAAAATTCTTAAAAATAAAAATGAAAAATTCTCCTCCTCCTCCTCTCGGGCCGCCACCTGGCCGGCCCCGATGCTCGACACATCATCCCGCCCGGCCCATCCAGCCCGTCCGCCTCCTCTCTCCGCTCTGTCTCGGCGCGCTGCTGCCATGCCCGCGCCGTGCCTCACTGCCTCGCGACCCCACGCGCCAGGCGCTCTTTCCCCTGACCGGTGGCCCCGCCTCCACCCGCGCTTCGCCCTCTGCGAGCGGGCCCGAGCGCCCCGCTCTCCTTCTTCTTCCTCCCCCGGTTCCTCTCTTCTCCACGCGCTAGCTTCGCCTCGCGCTTGCTCTCTCTCGCAGTGGCCGCAGCCAATCCCCTCCCTTTCTCTCTCACACCCGCGGGCAAGTTCAAAGCACCGCGTCCCTTCTCTCTCCCGCGCAATCCCGAAGAAGATCGGGATTCATTCCCCCCGCCAGCGTGAGCAGGGTGGAGGCCGGCACTGCCTCGCCACATACCTCCCCCTTCCGGCTATAAAACCCCGCCCGGAATGCCGCAATGGCGTCGCAGCACCCTTTCATCCTCTCCCCCGCAAGCCACTGAACCGAGAGCCCCTAATTTGCCGGCGAGCCCACTGTCTTCCCCAGCTCCGGCGATCGCCGATCAGCCAAGCCAAGCCACCAGAGCTCAATTCCCCGCTCCTGAACCATCTCCAAAGCATCGCAGCTATTCCGGCCTCCCGCACCTCCCGGCTCGTACCTCGCCACACGGAGCTTCCGCCTGAACCACCGCCGTCACACGCCGCCGGCCCACCACCGTGCCCCCTTCACCTTCGCCGACTTCACCAGAAGCTTCATCGTTCCCCGGGGGTTGTATTCCACGCAACTCCCGAGCCTCTCCGACCACCGCTCGCTGCCGGCCACCGTCGCCCCCGATTCCTCTGCCCGGCCCCCTCTGCGAGCGACTTCAAAGGGATGAATTGCCCTTATAGGGTAGGCAATGCCTCCCCCGCTCACTTGGTTACCACCGCGCGTCTCTCCTCCCTCTCTCCTCGCGCGTTGAGCCCGCCTCAGCGCGTTGCAGTGAGCGTTTCTTTTAATTATCCCCACTGACAGCTGGGCCCCGCCCGTCAGCCGCTGTCGGTCGGTGGGCCGACTGCCTTCTAGGCCCCGCTTGTCGGCGCCACTCGCTGGCAGATAGGTCCAGGGCCCTTGGGTCCCACCTGTCAGTGGCTTAGCACAACAGTGGCCACCGACAGGGAGGGTCCCACTTGTTAGTGACACAAGCACACTGACATGTGGGCCCTACTGGCCATAGACACAGTAATAAATAAATAAAGAAAAAGATAAAAATTAAGAAAATGACATGTGGGGCCCACTGTCAGAAATTTATTAATTTTGGGATTTAACTGAACTAAAATATTCAAATGGCCATAACTTTCTCATTTTAACTCCAAATTGAGTGAGACAAATTTCTAAATTCATCTAAATTCAAGATCTATCCAATGAAACTAAAATCCTAATTTTTGGAGTTCATTTGAATTTCTGGTGACATTTTGTTGATTTGATGTTTTCTTTTTATCCAAATTTTCGCGCACGATTAAAATAGCTTACGAGGCTCAAGAAGAAGAGTTCGAGGCAGCAGCCCTAGAAGCTCTGGATAATCAAGCACCAGACCACTGTGACCAAGGCGAGTCAATACTTTGATCATGTTGAACCTACATTTTCTGCAAACTACTTGGGTTTAAATTATCAAATTGCATGCTATTATTTCATATGCAAATACATGTTAATTTAAGATTTTAGTTACATGTCCATTGCTTGCTTGACTAATATTACACCTCCTTTGGAATACTTGAATATGTGAACCTTGTCGCCTTAGCCAAACTATAATGATAACTTTTCAAAAGTAAGTCCGTAATTTATATGTCGTGCTTAGTATTGTTTAGGTAATCATGGGCGCGAGAACGCCCAAACATCACTTTAATCATGAGAAAAATTTGGTTGGGACAGTCATGGTGGTAATGACTGATAAATGTTGGATATGATTATTTTATGTTTCCAAAAACCCCAACATGCTTAAATATCTGGGCGGATGGTTCGGGGGTATGGTGCAGTGGTGCACGAGAGTGTGGTTTGTGGTAAAACCGCCCAGATACCACTAAGGACTGAATTTTGTCATGTCAACCCGTGTAAAACAGTACAACCACAAGTCTGTAAAATACAACTTGGCTTAGTAGATTTACCGGACCCTGAAAGTCATCCTTCTAGGAGGAGGTGTGGGATAGTGCAAGCGGCAGTCTGTGTGACGGCTTGAATGGGACACTCACGGAGGGTGAAGTTCTACTGTGGCGGGCTAGCAGGGGCGAGCCACCGCTAGACGCTCAAAAGGAGAACATCCCGCACAACGATGGGACCCACCGCAAGTGGGAGCGACCCATAGGGTGAAATGATGGAAGGGCGAGGTACTTTGAAAAGTCACCGTGATAGTCGCTCAACCACACGCCTAAGGAATCGTGTGGGCAACGAGTTGATTGTCTCTTGTGGTGAAAGTGTACAAACTATGCAGAGTCAAAACTATTCGAATAGCCGTGCCCACGGTCAAGGGCGGACATGGGAACTTAACTGGATATAGTTCTGTTTTAAAATATTGAAAACTGGGTATGAAAAGACTTGAAGGGCGAAGGACTGCCCTAAGTTCGGAATTGCCCTGGGTGTCATCCCAGTGGTAAGTTAAGCGGCTATAACGCTGAAGGAATTGCTATATGGTGCAGATGCCATGTAACGGTAGATGGAATCTGGATCGCTATTATTATTGCATATTCTTGAACTTTATGCTTTTGTTCAAATGCTAGGTCTTAGGAATTTTTAGGTAATTGTATTCAAAAGCACTCTACGCAAAAAATAAAATAAGCCCCAACCTTCCTTTGATTAGCCATACATGTTAAATATTGCATTCTGTGTGTTGGCTCGCGGAGCACGGGGTCGGAGTGCTCACTCTTGCTTTTGCGACAAAATTCAGAAGCAGGAACACAAGATCATTATGCCTACGAGGATACACCTGCTACGGAGGAGAAGGATAACGAAAGAGACTAAGGCGTAGGCCTCATTGATTAGACATAGACAAGTGGACTTCTGGCTTTGTGTGCACGTATGTTACCGGTTAGCTGGCGACATATAATGCACACATTACCCTTCCAGTCGCTTGCCTGTGGATTTTGGGTTCACTTTTGCTAATGTTTTCGCTGCATGATTGTAATAAAGACATTTGGCCTGGTCGGCCCATTTGTAAACTCTATCACCCGACGTGGTGTATTTCAATTCATGTAATATGATGAATGATTATGCGATGTATGAAATGATTCAGCAATGTTCCTGTGTGCACAAACTACTAATCCAGGAAATAGTGCAGTAGACACAGTAGATTCTGGATTGAAAAATCCGGGTCTGACAAAAAGACCGGGAGTGCTAACTTTGTGCAGTGAGAGGACCAGCTTTCCGCAGCGACATGACCGCACGGGCCAGCTTTCCTCAGTGACATGACATGACGACGCAGTTTTTCGCAGTGACAAGATAGCAAGGCCTAGCTTTGCGCAGTGAGAAGACCGAACGTGCCAGCTTTCCTCAGTGACATGACATGACAACGCAGTTTTTCGCAATGACATGATAGTATGGCCTAGCTTTGCGCAGTGAGAAGACTGAACGTGCCAGCTTTCCTAAGTGACATGACATGACAACGCAGCTTTTCACAGTGACATGACAGCACGACCTAGCTTTACGCAGTGAGAAGACCGAACGTGCCAGCTTTCCTTAGTGACATGACATGACGACACAGCTTTTCACAGTGACAAGACCGAACACGCTAGCTTTGCGTAGTGACATGACCGCACGTGCCAGTTTTCCGCAGCGACAAGACCTCACGGCTCAGCTTTACCAGCTTTGCACACTATAAAATGAGGTCGACAGGATTTCTCAGAGAATACTATGCAACCAAACCCCACACTACACCACGCTTCCTTCATCACATCGGGATGGACAAAAGGCAGAAGAAGCAATGAGAGGAGATCTGTGACCTAGCACGGTCAGCTGCCGCCCGCGATGAGAAAATAAGGGATGTTGCGGCCCAGGCAGAACAAGCCCAGCGTGCCACGAGGTCAGCTCCTCGCAATGACGGGCCCCATAGCAACAATCCCATCCCAAATGTTCCTACCGAGCATTCGTCGTAACTTCCACCCAAGGGGGAGACACCCCCTTTTGTTGGTGCGGGGACACATGCAAGTTCTTCAAGTCTAAGCACCGCCTCAACCTAGGTATGCATTACTGGGGTTGAACAAACTACTTCAGTGATGCCCTGATCGCCGTCTAGACACCGCAATCTATCGGCAGCCGATAAGGACCAGGTGCACCATTTTTCCCTACCTTTTCTCCTTCACACCACGCGCTAACAACCTCTCCCTATATTTACAGTCCTCAGAACCCCTATGTGGCTACTGCAAATAGATTGATCTTGAGATCCACCCTAAAGACCAATGGACCCTTGACTTTGAGGAATGGAATGTTGCAAGGTCATCGGAGATGCGGGAGGAGTGCCTCAAGAACGAGGAAACCCTATGTATACAACGCGAGACAACAGCTCATCTCGAAGCGTGCACGCGTAGAGAGCGAGAGGCTCACGAGAGGGAGCGCGAGAGAAAGTGAAAAATGGCGACTAAGGCAAAAGTGGCCGCCGAGGAGTTCAACGGCGAGCTAGCAAGGAAGGGAAAATGGTCCCAGTCCACGCAGTAGGTCGTACGAGCAGTTGGGTGGGTTAATCGCACATGATGCTATATGTTATGCATGTAATCAAAAAGTACGCGGCATGTTACTCCCAATTGTATTATGAAGTTTATTTAAATTCAAACAAATTTATTATCTTGTCTTTTCGCATTCAATGATTCACATAGCAAGTCATCTAACAATATTAACATATCGGTCTTCAACGTACACGAATTTTCAGTAACATCAAAATATCACTTACCATCGTATGTACCAATCGTTCTACGGTCAATCGTTCCTAAAACAAATTTTCCAAAATTTGTTACGAATCTACAACATACAATGAACATGAACTTTTATTACAACTCCAGCAGATTATTTTCTAGTTAAAAACTACAAAATTGACAAAATTTACAAAATTCACAAGGGACTGAGTGCAGTCGCCCAATGGGGGAGCAACTGGTTGCAGTCGCCCGAGGGTCAAGCGACTGGACCTCTGTTGCCCCTCGTTGGGCGATTGGCTCCGGTCGCCTCCTCATTGGGCGACTGGAACCTATTTTATGTAAAAAAATGTTGCCGCAGATATATTTCTATAATTTTGAATGAAAAATATATTACTTGTACAAAACATTCTCACAAACAACGGCTTGGCATTTGGCACGCATTGCAACACCAAAGTCTGCAGCTTTGTAAGGTTCATTCGCACCGGCACGATGGGATCAATTTGAAAAACAAGTTCGGAAGGAGTTGATTTAAAAACGGGACTGCTATAAATTAAAAGAAAATGTAATTTGCCAGGCCTGCTTGTCCATGACAGGCGACAGCTCGCATCGAGTTCATCAGATAACTGTACCCAGTGCACTCACCCAAAAAAAAGCTGTTGTTCAGGGACTATTCCAAATTCCAACTTCCAAGGCGGCTTGTCCTGACAATGATAGGAGGGTCTTTGGTAGCAGCTCCACAGTTTGTAACGGAAATAAGTCTACTTTAACTATTATGTTTGTTTAAAATTTAACTCTTAACTGTAAAATCAGGTAAATGAGCCTTCCAATTCTCAGGGCATGTTCTTTTCAGCTTCTAAAAACTGTCTTTCGACTTTTCTATAGTAACTAACTTTTAAACAGAGTAATTTTTCAAGATAGAGTCTACTAGTTAATTGTAGTACATACTTTACAGACTTCATTTATATCGGCAAAAACCGCATGTGAGTTTCTGTTACTCGGCAATCTCTCGTACAAATAGCCTAAAAATCATAAACCACAATCAAAAATTATAAACAGCAGCAAAAAAGACATGCCCTCAGTATCCAGCTTACTCCTCGGAGATATTCCATCCTGCTACTGAACTGATGTGACATACATATGACAATTGTTTCAACATGTCAGATGGTTTTCAGCCATCAGGGCAGTTTTTTTTTTTTTTTTGCCATTTCACTAGTTTTCTTGCATAAATAGCCACTTCTCATAGCTTTATTTCCATTTTTAAAACAAAATTACACCCTTGGGTCCTATACATCGTTGGAAGGGGGAGAGAGAAGAGGATGTCCTCTTCCTCTGGTTAGAACAGGAAGGACGGCAATCATGGAATGGGTTGAAAGAGCCCAGCGGCAGAGGAGGGGTGGTGAGACATGGATAAAACAGGTTGCCCAATAGTGATAGTGATTTGAGGGGTCAGACTAAATGGACTTGTTTCTTTATAAAATTGCAGTTCTAAAAAGAGTGTGTAAGTTCATGCAGGAGAATCATATGCATGCGCATGCGCTCGTGCTGAAGTGATCAGAATTCAGAGCCCCGAGGGAGCAGAGAGCTCGGGAGCAGCAGAAACCAGCTAGCGATCCACCGCACGCTCACTGACGGTGGACCTTCCTGACCCGCCGGAGCATAGTCAGTGAACACCAAAACTGCATCAGACCGGGCTCAATCCTACCTTGGACAAGTGTCTTCTTTTCAGCTATAGACCTGTTCTTTTTAACTGCGGTTTATAGTTTTTGATTGTGACTTGTGGTTTTTAGGTTGTTTGTGTGAGAGATTACAGAATAACAGAAACTCACGTGTGGTTTTTGACGATATAAATGAAGTCAGTAAAGTATGTACTACAATTAACTAGTAGACCCTATCTTGAAAAGATACTCCGTTTAAAAGCTAGTTACTGTAGAAAAGCCGAAAATCAGCTTTTAGAAGCTGAAAAGAACAGGGCCTATGACTTATGATTTTTAACTCTAATATAAGTTATGCAAATAAATCAGATGCCGATAAATTAATAAGCCACTTCAAAAATACTGTGATAATGCACAGCTTCAAAATAGCAACAGATAAACCATTCTATTTATTTGTTTGGAAAAAAATTATAAAGTCATAAACTAAAAAGAACATAGGAGTGTGGACTCATGTATTACCCTGACCCACCTGTCATTGACCTGCTGCCGTAGTGCCGTTTGCGTTGGCTGGGGTAAAGCATCTCCAATCCATCGGCGCTTAAGAATGTGTTTAGAGGCGCAATAGTATGTCATATCATTGGGGACTCGTAAGAAGCTAATCCGTCCAACATAAGCACTTTTTTACAGGTGATTACTGATTAGATGTATTCTGCAAACTCGAAAGCACCTATGATTAGCTAAGTAATGCTTAGGTCTTGGTTCATTATCTCCAATGCGAGGAGTGATCGGTTGGGCTTCAGCTTTTAGCTTCCAGTTTATTTTTTACTATTCATAAATTTCGTCTTTTTATGAACTTTTGACTTTTTGTTAAGCTTTTTTGCCGGTTCTTTTTCCCCGTATTTGTTTGTATTATATGTAATGGGCAAACATATTTTTTATATTTTTAAATTTAATTATGCTAAATAAACATCTATCAGCTACAGTGCTTTTTAGCCATAAACCACCAAAAATAAGCCCAAATGATCACCACCGCAGCATCTACACACCTTTCATGCTAGAGAAATGGAGATGCCCCTACGGCGTTTCCAATCTATCGTATCTAAAGTTGTATGAAAATAAAATTTCCACCCACACCAGACTCTACCTTAAGGGACGGAGCTACACCTCGTGCAGAGTAGGCTTCAACACAGGGTATAGAAAAATATAAAAAAATATGTTAGCCCATTACGTATAATACAAACAAATACGGGAAAAAAAAGAACCGGCAAAAAAGCTCAACAAAAAGTTAAAAGTTCAGAAAAAGACGAAACTTATGAATACTGAAAAATAAGCCAGAAGCCGAAGCCGAGTTGATCAGGGCCTATGACTCTGTTATTTTCAGCTTCTAAAAGCTATTTTTCGTCTTTTCTACAATAACCAGCTTTTAAACGGTATATCTTTTCAAAATAGAGTCTATTAGTTAATTATAGTACATACTGTACCGATTTCATTTATATCTGCAAAAATTGCACATAAGTTTCTGTTACTCTATAATCTCTCATATGAACATCCTAAAAATCATAAATCACAGTTAAAAATCATAAGTCGCAGTCAAAAAAAAAAGGACCTACATCATGACCTATCTGACCAATTTCTTTTTATCCATTTGCATTGTATTTCGAAAAGGATGCGCGGGAGGGCACTCACTCGCCTTCCTCTCCCGGCTAGAACGAAAGCTGAGGTGACCTGCTTCTACATGGAGCTGATGGGCTGAGTTGGAGGTGTCCGTGGTGCCATTGGCCACTAGGGCAAAGGCAGCTTGTACGAGCTCCATTTAAGCAGGTCGCACGGACAAGATTGATGGTAACCGGTAACGGATGGCGTGGTACGAACCATCCCAGCTAGCCTTCAACGCGGTGCTTTTAAGGAGTGGTACGCGGGAAATCCGTCAAATATCTTTCCGACCAGGGCTTCTTTAGTTCGAATTTTTGGGTATATATATAGCGTATTTTGTATCTATACTTAAAAATAGCTATATATATATATATATATATATATATATATATATATATATATATATATATATATATATATATATATATCATATATATATATATATACTTTTGCTACTCGTCACCAAACAGAATGCCCAGACGACACATGCCGTCCCAGATATCTACCGCCGGCCACCGGACAGTAAGTGGCCAGCTTAATTACCTGTCTAAATACTATTTGTGTGTTATATTTTTTGAATATAGAAAATGAGCTCAAAAAATTCTGAAATTTATGTGCAGCTTTCCGACATAACATACTTCATAATGTAATTTTTTTGATAATTTTATCCACTCTAAATGTTGCTAAAAAATTTATACTATTGAGATATTTGCAGGAGTTATTACATATAGCAAACGACATCCAAAAATTGCGAAATTTTATATGAAGCCTCCTGATATAGTCCACCTAATTGTGTAATTTTATGGAAATTTTATGTGCTCCAAATTTACCATGTTAATTTATGTTTAATTTAATCGTAATTAGCGATATGTGATGCATCTTTTGCAATGTGTGACCTCTGTCTTTCGCACATATGTCGGCCCATTGCTGCTATGTTTCCTTTCCCGCTGCGTTCTTCGCACAATTGTCACTCTGTCCGTGCCGTCCCCCTCACGCGCTCCCTCGTCCGCACTGATGTCATTATGTCTGTATTGCCCCCCTTTGCCTGCACAAATGTCAGTATGTCCATGTCGTCCCGTCGCACCCTCTCCCTCGTGCGCACATACATCACTCTTACCATGCTGTCCCCGTCGCTCATGGTGCTATATGTTGACAACGCGTCTGTAATTTCTGGTGGCAATGCACCAGGTTCCCTTTCCTCTTGGCTTCAAATACGGAGCTCTCACAATCGCTCATTGCGCATGTAAATTGCGTTTCATTTCTTATAGGAAGAAGAACCTTCTTCGTCATACAATAACATAGCATAGCATACGCCAAAGAGCCAGTTGGAGTGAGGTGGCCAAAAAAAGACCTTCCCCTGGAAAGGAGGGAGAACTTCGGCCCTAACTACCGTTTGATGCCAAACAGGTAGGCTCAACCGGTATGGTCGAAATGCAGACACAGGGAGGACACGGTCATGTAGTTCAGCGAAGGCCATTTCGATGGAGGGCGATATTTCTTCCGATGCCCACACTCTGGGTACAATTAGCCAATAGTTTATTTTATCTTACTGGTAATAGAGTTTCCATGTTACCCCTCCTTTCAAGCAGACGGTGAAAATGTGACTTCGTCCGCTGGATCAATCCTCCCCATGAACACTATGTTGTGAGGCACATGGATACATTATGGGAGCGAATATTAGAAATGGAGGCGTGGATTGATAATCCCAATGAGGAGAACGACGACCTTCACCAGCAGATGCAATGCGAAAGCCCAGAATAATTGGTCCAGTATGAAGTAGTTGGGCCCTCCATCAGCATCTGGACGTGCCGGGGTTTGATTTCGCTGTCTGGTGAAGCAATCTTGGCACAATATTGTACACCTCTTCGTACATCCCATACATGGACTCGATGACCTTCTGCTTGCCTTGTCGGACCTTACTGTAGCTGACCGGATAGCCAACCACATTGGCAACTTCCGGCATGAGCATCTTCGGGGAGACGGACACGTCCACCACAACTAGGTAGCGGATGATGCTTGCCACACATGCGGAGGTCACATTCTAATGATGGTGTAGGGGCTCGTTGAGTACGCAAGTGTGATCGATCATCACCTTGATCGAGAAGACCAAACCAAAAATCTTGGCTCGTTGAGCGCTGACCTTTGCAGGGCAACCTTCCACTATGCACTTCACTGCGTAATTGGCTGGATTGGACCAGTGCACTCGGTACACACGGTTGATAGACAAGGCATACCATGCAATAGCTTGTTGCACATCCGTCTTGCTAGGGTAGCGTTGCCCAACTAGGAAGGTACCAGCTTAAAACCCCCATTGTGACCCTTCTTCTTGCGGTAGTACAAGGGAACACACCGCAATATTGTCGAGTCTGGAGGACACATAGGGTACCTCCGATGACACAATTCCTTCAGGTGGACCAGCTGTTTGCTGTGAGTCATTGTTGTATCATCGGAGCCTGGGTTAGTGTCCTCGTCATACTCCAACCCGAGGGCCTGGTCCGGTAGATACTCATCGCAGTCAATGCGAGCTGACCACCATATGCTGGTCCCATCATTCTACACAAATCAGGGTGAGTCTTCCCTCCGATACAGCACATTCAGTAGTATCGTCTTAAAGCTCTGCCTGTAGTTCCTCCCGTGTCGAGGGGCTGGGCTCATCACCGTTTTCCGATGCCCGATGCACGAAACTGAGGTACACTATTAGCCTCCCGTAAATGGCCACCTCGGGCTGAGAGGCAATTTGCATGTACCACCTCCATGCTATGGTGCCATTCACCTTCACGAGCTCCCACACGCCATTCGTGCAGGTGATCCTCTCAATTGCAAGTTTCATTGTCATTGCCTCCGTGGCGAATTTCCTTTTGATGTAGCTTCGTAGCTTGTGAATATTCATGACACCAAGCCCCTCGGCTCGAAGCACCATGTATTGGCATGTCGATAGGTCTAATCCATTGAGTCCAGTCCCTACAAGACTATCACCGTAGAACATTATCAACTATTCCATGTATGTGACTATCTGAAGCCACAACAACTAGATCTGCAGTAAGCGTTACAACAAAAATCATGACAAGCAGCATGCAAGTTAGTGATTACATACGTGTAACTATATACGAATAATTCATTAATTACCGATAATTTGATTACCCACCCAAAAAAATTATGAGTGATTCATTATCGTTGTACGTAGCACTAACTTATTACTTAACCATAACTAATTACCACTATAGTAATGATGACTACTTAATTACACACTACCATACAATAACAAATTATAGGTACCGTATGTATACAAAAATAGTAAAAACTATGTCTAAATTACTACAATATACTTACTTCATAATACAGACTATATTAATTATGATTAACTAAATAACACCAATTAGCTAGGGCTACAGGGATAATGTCGAAAGCCTGTGACAAAAATTTACCTATCTTTCGAGAGAAATAATGAGCACTGCTTTTCAAATTAATTAGCTATGCACTCTTAATTTGAGCGACGACCGCGAAAATGAGTTTTTGCGATGAGTGATTGAGACGACCGATGACCAACTACGAGATGTTCATCTTTATGGCCAAGCGAAAAGAGAACCCAGTGCACTCACTCTGCAAATTAAGGACTCATTGTTGACATGTAGCACTTCGGGCGAGGGGGACATGGTAACACTGATAAATATGGAAATGAAAAAGCGGGCGAGGGGGACGGTACAGACATAACAACATCAGTGCGGAAGAGGGAGCGTGTGAGGGGGACGACACAGACAGAGTGACAATTGTGTGAAGGACATAGTGGGAAAAGAAACATAGCAGCAATGGGCCGACGTATGTGCGAAGGACAGATGTCACGCACTGCAAAAGATGCATCGCATATCGCTAATTATGATTAAATTAATATAAATTAACATGACAAATTTGGAAAACATAAAATTCCTATAAAATTACACAATTAGGTAGACTATGTCAGGAGGTTTTACATGAAATTTCGTAATTTTAGTGCTTGTTTGCTATATGTAATACTCCTGCAAATATCTCAATAATATGAATTTTTGAGCAACATTCAGTGTGAATAAAAGTATCAAAAAATTACACAATGAAGTACGATTTGTCAAAAAGCTGCACATAAAATTCTGGAATTTTTTGAGCTTATTTACTATATTTAAAAATTTAAACAAATATGACATATAAAATAGTATTTAGGTAGGTAATTAAGCTGGCTTAATTACCTACCGTATTGTGGTGGGACGGCAGGCCACCTGCCGTCCGATGGCTGGGCGGCATGTGCGTGAGCCGACCGGCGGCCGGTGCGGCAGGCGCCTGGAATGCCACATGTCGCTTCGGGCGCCGCTTGGTGATCGAGCGTCAGAAGTGCCATTTTTGTCATTCCCATGGTATACATTTATTTTTGCAAATATGAGTGGAAAACATGCTATATATGCCAAAACTTCCTTTAGTTCATCTTTTCCATCCTCCATGATACAACACAGAGCCTCTTCTTTTTAGCTTCTGAAAGTTATTTTTTGGTTTTTTATAGTAACTAATTTTTTAAATAAAATATCTTTTTTAAGTTGATGACTACAAGTTGACTGTAGTACATACTATAGCAACGTTATTTATATTGATTAAAATCGCATGCGAGATTCTATTAATCCATACTCTCTCATGAACAATCTAAAAGGCATAAGCTATAGTTAAAGGCTATAAGCCAAAATTAAAAAGAATAGACTCATAACAAGCTTATTCTTTTGAGCTACACTTATTAATCTAATAAATAACCATCATTGAAAGAAACCAGAAGCTGCTGAAAAGTGAAAAAACATGGCAGCTCTGCATTCAACGTATCAAGCTAGGTACGGGTAGTATTAAAACAGCAAATAATAGCTGTTTCTTTAAAAAGCACTACAAATAGGTGCGTGAGAAAACTATAATTTCAGATTACTAATTAACCACACATCATGTTTCAAAATGCTACCTGCATCCTCTTTTTTACTTGCAGTTTCACGTATCAGTACGGTCTTCGATACACATTCTTAGCCATCACTTTTTCTAATACACATATTAACTATCGCTTTCGACGATAACTCTACTAATATCGCTTATATATGACAAATCTAAATACTGTTGCATATATATTAGTAGTCAGCGAACGGGCCTCTAGCCTAGCGGTAGAGAGCTCTAGTAGCACCCCTAGGTCCTGGGTTCGACTCCCAGTGGGAGCAAATTTCAGGCTGAGGAAAAAATCCCCTCGCTTGCCCCATAAGCCAAAGCACAAGTCTAAAGGCTGGCCTAGGTCGTTGGTCGCGGGTTGAGCGTTGGGCTCCCATTGGTCGCTCTCACATAGGCTGATGCCGCTGTGTCAGGGTGGGGCAAGTTCGGGGATTTTCTCGATCTGCGTGAGAGGATCTTCTTCTTAAGGGCCTGTTTGGGAGAGCTCCACTAGCTCCAAATTCACAAAAAACAGATCCGGATCCACTTTTCCAAGTCAAACAGTTCTAGCTCCAGTAGCTTCACCGTGGATCTGCTCCACCAAAACCATGGATCGGCCCGCATCCACCAAATCCATGGAGCACTCAGGGTGCTCCACCAAACTCAAGTTGGTGGAGTTGGGAAAATTACTCACCATGCCACCGATTACACACAAAAATGTTTCGTTCTTTTTATTTCCGTCGCGCTGCCCTCTCCGCCGCGCCGCCCTTCCATCGCGCTCCTCGCCTCCGATCAAGGCCCGCCTCCTCCCGGCCGGTGTCGCCTCCCCGCCCGCTTCGCTCCGGGCCTCGCCTCCTCCCGCCTCGACCGCGTTCGCCTCCTCCCGGCCTCGCCTCCTCCCCTCCCTCCCGCCGCGCGCCTCGCCCGCCTCCTCCTCCTCCTGCTCGCCGCCCCCCGCCTCGCCTCCTCCGGGCCGCGCCTCCTCCCCGCGTGGCGCTCGCCGCGCTTACTCGGGGCGCGCCGCCGCTGGCCACTGCCGCGCTGCGCTGCAAGGGTTTTTTCATTTTGCCCCGACGCGTGGGGCCTGTGTAAGTGAGATGGAGAGGAGGTGGAGCTGTACCAAACACTTTGACGAATCTCGATCCACGATGGAGCTGCTCCACGGTGAATCCAGCTCCAGATCCACCTTTTAGGTGGATCTGAAGCTGGTGGAGCTCTGCCAAACAGGCCCTAAGCATAATGCCCAGGGGGTTTCTTCCCCCCGCAGGTCGAGTTTTTTATATTAGTAGTCAAAAGTTTAAAAGATTTGTCTGCATACATGCTAAAACAACATCCCTTGAGAACACAGGGAACAACATATGTACCCTTTGGAGTTTTACCTGCCACATATGGTTAAGACTTCCGTAAATAAGATGGGAAATGGTGCATTGTATTGTTTTGAAATATATAAAAAGGGTGTTGGAGTAATTTTACTCGCATTTTTTCACACTAAAATCTTTACTATTATAAAAGTGTGAGTTGATGGTTGGTTCATTCTCTCCTCTCTTCTCAGCCATCCGATTTGATCTGGACCATTCGTCTCTCTCCTCCTCTCTCTCCCATGATACAACCGCCCACCCCTCCATTTTCTTCATCTCCTCGCGCATTCTGGCCGCCCTTTTCTCTCTGTCGCTTGCTCTCCAATATTTTATGTGTGAAGTTGGTCAGACCGTAAGTTCTGTCTCATTATTTTTATAATTTCGTTGTAACGCATGTGTCTCTACCTAGTATTGTAAGACAGTGTAAGTTATCGTAAACACATCGATTGTAAACCACAAGTATGCTTACAAAACCGTACTAACTACCCTCTTGCATAATAACCAAAAAATGGTAGGGACCTGTATAAAACACAGGGTTTCCACGTGAATGAAATTATTATACAAGTTCCAGAAGAATGTAAACAACGAGGAAATGGTCAGAATGCAGAAACCTCTAAATCCAAAGGGCCAGTAGTCCAGTACCATCAAACAGGAAACCTGCCTTCCTTTTTCTTTGTCGTGTCAGCCACCAACCCTTTCACTTGTCCACTGGATTGATGGAATGTTCTTGTGCCACCAGTGCTAGCTCAGACATGGCATGTGAATGAATGACCCACAAGAACAGGGTCAGGAATCAACAAGACAATAGCCTGGTTGATAGAGCTGTGGCTTATGAGTTTTGACTGAAATTTTTAAATTTTAGCTATTTACGACAGAGATTATAGAGAGAGATACTCGCTTGCGATTTTGGTTGATACATATGTTAGGCTTTTAACGTGTACTACAATTAACTTGTAGACCCCATCTTGAGAAAATATCATGTTTGAAAGTTAGATACTGTAACAAAAAGTCAAAAGCCACTTTTAGAAGCCGTGAACATGGCCAATGAACCAGCAAACACAGCCTTTTAAGAGCTTCTGATGACCAGTGTTCATGCCTGGGAGGACCACCTTCTTAAAAGAGCTCATAGAAGGCATGGGTTTTAGACTTTAAGAGGCACTAACTTTTGCACACTGTCCCCTGTTGCATGGTACAATGATTAGTGAAAGAGAGATTATCAATGGAACGCGTCTCCGGTTTAAGATCAGTAAGTTCATGGAGTGCTTGTGGTTTGAGTCTTCAAAAAATGTTTATGGAGTATTTGCTGCTTGGGAAATCTTCTTTGCAGAGAAATTAGCACCGTGGTCATAATTAGCTGTTTATTTGACAAGAAAAGGACTAGATATGCTGATATTCCTTAAAACATTTTTTCAATAAACTGGTTAGCACATAAAACTCAAAATGAGTTAGGTTAAAACTCTAGTCGCTATTTACGAAACATTCATAATGCTTCAAGTCAGTTTTTTTTCCCCAATGGAAAGTCCATGCGTTTTTCTCCTAATTGGACCTACATGGCTACATCTGATTATCTGAAGCACTGATAGCTATATCCTATAAAAGTCAGCAGGGTGGAAGGTTACAACAAAAGAAGTACAGAGCAAAACATACCAAAAAAAGTGTCCTACCATCAGATTCTGATACAAGCTTTTCTTGACAGAACTGAGCACTACAGATGTCAAACCCACTTAAAACCATCAACCATTAAATAAATAACAAGTAACTGAGCTCACGCAAAACGCACACTAGAAAATGAAGCATAAATTAGAGATTATCATAAGAGTTGGACCAAATAACAGAGGCAGGGTAAAGTAAAACACAAGAGTTTATGTTGTCATGGTGATACACAGTAATTTACAAATGTCATGGGGCATCACAATTCATAAGCCAGCTAGGAACTACAAGTAGAGCTGACATCTTGTATGACAAGTTCTAACATGAGCGCTATATAAGTAAACCGAATGCCGATAAGCCGTTTAAAAAAGATTGTTCCGATAAGCAACTTCGAAATGAGAGCAGAGAAACTGTCCCATTTATTTGTTTGAGAGAAGTCATAAGCCATACGCTGAAAAGAACTTGCTCAAAATCTAAAACAGAGTCCAGTACTAACCATTGGGGCTTGAGGGCATACAAACTACAAGTGCAGTTATTAGTCTAGGGACATCCTCAAGCACCGCACAAGGCATTCAAATCTACACCGGTCCTAACCTGAGGGTGACAACTTAAATGGACAGTTATTGAGCACTGCAGCCCGAATGGTTGGTTCTTTACAATTCTTGGAGCATCGGCATAAGATCACCCAGACTCAAAACTCTGGTTCTCCTGCTGCTACTGCTACAATTGGGGCACTTGTATTGCTTCATGTGCTCCGCTTTGGCTGGAGTAATCTTGACGCACTTACCATGGAACCATTTCTCACATGCGTCGCAGCAGATCCAGAGCTCATCTTGTCCATTATTTTCACCGCATGCACCGCACAGTGCACTCTCATGATCTTCCTGTTCTTTCTCAGTTTCTCTTCCTCCTTTTCGCTCTCTTCATTGTCCTCTGGAGGTGGCATCTTCAAGCCACTTGAATTGGGTTCAGACTGACGTGAGGGCTGTGATTTCAAATGTTTAGTGCCAGAAAAGAATGATGTAATTAGTTAGCTGTTCTCGGATGGTAAAACATTGTCACAATGACACAATGTAATGGAAAAACTTTCATACCTTCGAGCCAGATTTGTTACTCTTACTGCTGCTTTTAGGAGTTTTTTTCTTTCTTTTGGCTGCCTTCTGGCAGTTCCTGTGACCACCTCATATAATATGGTGGGGGAGGTTATTGATTGTGACACCCCGCGGTTATTAATTAATTTTTCGCGTTGTCATTAGCGTTAATAATCGTGATTATCGGAATCAATTTAAAATTTTGATTTTAATTATTCTAATGGCTCAACTCATCAGCTAATTACAAATGTAATGAAACGAAGGTAATCAAAAATTTTATTTCATTTATACAGCATTGCATACAGTTGGATTGCATTACAAATTAAAACAAAATGGTTACAGTAGGGAAACATGTTTATATTATAAGAAAGTTTCAAAATTACATCCATGAACATTTCTTACAGGAATCCAATTGCTATCAACTACTGGCACAACACTATTTTATTTATGATCTAATAACCAGATTATAAGACCAAAAAGACCAAACAAAAGAGTAATTGAAAATAAGGCAATATAAAATAAGTGTTGCCGTCAGAGCCCTAAGGATTAACTTCGGGCGGGGTAATCCGTTCACGGAGATACCTGACCGTCCAGGGGCCAATCGGCACCTCTCACAACTATAGGCTCATCACACAGTATATATATATACAAACATGTTCTGAACATAGGAATCCAACCAAGGCAAAGGCTAGGTGAGCACAAATCATTCCAGCCAAACCCAACATAGAAACCACCTATCAAAGCCCTCACCATGCAAATATCCACCACAGTGAAAGAGATAACACCGGGCCAGAGCAGCCACGCCCAGAGGGCATCAGCAGCCAGCAAGCCTCACGGGCAAGCCATCAAACAAATATCCCACATTGCATACCAGTAGCCAAACCGAGAGAATAGAGCACAGAGGGACAAAGGAAAGTTAAGGTAACATTCCCCAACTCTCACAGCCAATCCCCAGACCGCAGAAGAGTCCTCAGCCGAGTGGAGCCGAAGGTCCAGGGAGGGGAGCACCAACAAGCTGAAGGGAGATGGGGACATGACGGCCACAGGAGCACCACAAGCCGGCAACCATCATCCACCACCGCAAGCCCACATCAAGCATCAATCACAGCCAACCGGTCACCACCCCAACACCAAACCCTAGCATCCCTCACAAGCACCAGTGCAGGTAAACCCCACCATCCCACCATTCATGCACTACTCTTATTCCATTTCACCAACATAGGCTAGCAACCATTAGCATGTCACCGGAGGTAAAAGAAAGGGGAGAAGAAGGTTACCGTGGGGGCGGCGGCTGCGGGATTCCCGGCCGAGCCGCCGGGTCACCGCCGTCGGTACTCCCCCGGCGTACGGCGACGGTTCACCGGCGGGGATGGCCACGGTCACCCGCCTCCCGAAACCAAACCCTAGGCACACCTTAAAAAGTTAGCAAATCACAAAAGTAAATCAAGCAAGAAAGGGGGGAAAGCATCCGAGTTGGCCAGATCTGGCCGGAGATCCCCAAGCGGCGCCGGCCATCCCGGCGGGAACGGCCGGCCAAAGGAGGCGTCGGCGGGGAGCCGGCGTGAGGGGGGGGAGCGGCACCGAGGAGAGGCGCCGAGCACCGGGGCCGAGGCGCGGGCGCGAGGGAGAGGCGGCGCGTGAGGAAAGCCAAACCAGGCGGCGGTGCTGAGGCACGTAGGCGGGGGAGAGGCGGCGTGAGGAGAAGAGCAGGGAGGCCGAGCGAGAAAGGAAGAAAAGGAGGGGGGATGGAGAGGCGTCGGCAGAGGAAAAAGGAGGGGGCGTCGGTGGAGTAAAAGAGAGGGAGAGGAGGCGTCGGCAGACGAGGGGAGGCCGAATGCCCAATGAAAACCCAAAACAAGGAGGCAGTTAACCATAGAGCCAAATAGGGCACAGATAAGATGATATTAATAGCAACCTTAGAAATTATGTAGACTATAAATACATTTCATGATTAATTGCCATGAGATAGAATAATTATAAGAATGCTCATGCATATGATTTAGCTAATATTACCAATTTCGCCATTAATTAAAATGATTAGTTAGAATGTAATAATCTGTAATTGCTTATTCTTGCATATAATTTGAGGATACCACTAAAATGAACCGGGAACCATTATACTCTGTATGAAGGAACGAAAGGAAAAATGAGCGAATCCTGAATGTAATTAATAGAAATATTATGTTGACCAGAATCTTATAAATAATTGAACCGTAGATTAATTTAAGTCTAAATAGCAGGAAAGAGGCTGAATCTACCAAAGGAATCATACCAGGGTAGTGAGAATATTCAGCAAGATAATATAACATCAGGCAAGTATTCTTTGAACAAGTCTTCAGATTAGATTCATTACAAATCAGTATTTTATATTATGTTATTATCATCCTGCATGGAAAAATAAAAGAAGATTTAAATTAATGCGATGATTACAAAAGAATGGAATAAATGGCAACTGAGGGAGCAGTTGGCCCTATCAGTACTAAAAAGGTGGGCAGAGGTTGCCAGGGCAGGCGTGAGTGGGAGGCGCGGAACCTCTGCATAAGAATAAAATATAAGGTGTTACCAACTTCATTCATATGAACAGACCGTACCAACTCGTATCAACCAACGTTCCGTTTCCACGGGCAGTCGATACTCTAGTGAGGTGTTATATTCTCCACAGGAGTGATTTTATTTATGGGATAGGCCTAAAGGAACCGGTATAAGACCGGAGCGTAAGAACCCACAGGCGGGTTACGCATTGGCGTTATATTACGCAGGCAGGGGGCTGGGGAAAGGTCGGAGTACCCTACCAGCCAACGGTTATGTCGTTTTCAGTGGGTCTGTGTGACACAGGCTGCTGATTGTGTATAACCGGGTGGAGATATAATTACTGAACTAGAGATAATGGTACTGTACTCTGTTCTGGGCGCCGCTTCAAAGGAATTGCGGATAACCCTATGAGCCAACACGAACAGAGTGATGGTGGGTAAAGTGATACAAGCTTGCGCAATGCTATTTAAAATCATGAATTCATGCCTGTCTCCGGGGAAGGAGAACTAGGGAAACTTATAGGGGTTTTTGCTGTTCATACGGGTGTTCAGTAGATTTGTAAGTAATAACTTGATATTTTGCAACAACTTAAAAACCTATTTCCCTAAACGTAATTTGGAAACAAGGTGGTTGGAATATGAAAGATGTTAATTGGGAATTGTATCAAAATCATTTCTTGCATTTTGTTATATAAACTTGCTGAGTACTCTGTACTCACCCTTGCTATTATTTTCCTTTGTTTAGAGGATAGCCAGCTAGAGGTGGGCTTTGAGGATGGCTCCGCAGCGGAGTATTACTCTCCTGGAGAGGGAGATTATTTCGAGGATGAGCCGTTTGAGGATTACGCCGCATACGACGATTGGGAGTCGTAGGGACTTGCGTGCGGCTCGGACTCGACCTTTAGGGTATCTGTGTTATTAGTGTATTGTATTTGTACTCTCTCCTGTATAATTAGAACACCGCTGTATAATTAGAAGTCTAGCTACTTTCTATCTGTAATAATTAGAACTGCAGTTGCTATGTAATATTTGGCCCTGCGTGGCATGGTGAATGTATGTAAATTTCTATCTCTAATGATTGTTCTATGCAATACTCTGAATGGCTTATTATTCGTTAAAGCAATGCTTTATTAGCTAAAACGAATAATAATCCGTTGACCAGCGTTATTACCCCTTGGTAATAAGGCGGGTCGTCACATTGATCATGTTGAAGAGCCGTCTCCTGCAAGGCAACAAAAGAAGGTAATTCCACCAAAGTCAAGTAGCTTTAATAATGAATAACAAAATTCATCGCAAGTTCCACACAGTAAAATTTTCCTATCTTTCTTCAGAGCATTTTGCTTTTGGTGATAACATAAAGTTTACTTTCCTTGCAATCTAATGTAATGGAAAATTTTGAAAATATAATCAACAGCATTATAACCGATTCAATCCACGTAAATGTAAAAGTACAATTACAATTCCCGATTCTAAATATGCACAATGGTATGTATTTTACAGAAGTAGATAGATCATTAGTGACAAAAAAAGGAATATTGTCGTAAAACCGCAATCTTGAGATGCTCTTAGCTTAATAATTGTAGATCAAATATCACTACTCAAAACAGAGGAGGAATTATCTGTCTTAACCTATGAGCTGCCGCTGCTTGTACGTTGTGTATCAGAATCTCTCTGCTTAGAATATTGTTGGTATCGGCTCATTGACTGATCAATGCTGAAAGAGAGAATAAAAGCTCGCTTAGTGATGGTTCAAATATTCGATGATGAGAGTGCTACCAGCTCAACTCGATAGTCAATTATTGAAATCTTACGTACATGTAAGAAAGATTAAGATATAACATGTCCCCAGTTAATTAAGCTGACGGTTTGAATAATCAGTGATTAGCTAGAGTGCTACCAGTTCAACTTGGATAGTCAACTACTGAAATCTTACGTACATGTAAGGAAGATTAAGATATATCATGTCCCCGCTTAAAATGATATTGCCATTACGCATCGTGTCTTGGAGACTTGGACTATCTACAGAGGTCCCAAAAATCAATACGCTATCTATCCGATGCAAGCACATTCGACGCTTTGTTAATGTCTCTTCGCTCGTATTTTTAGGCGTCTAGGATGGTAGTTGTTGGGAAAAAGATAATTTTATTGGGTTGTGAGCATTTTACATATCCGATAAACAATTACAGGCGGATGCTAGATCTAAATTGAGAATATAATTTGTTCATTTCGGCTATACTATTTGCTTTTTTACCTATACCACGATTACTTCCTCATTGCACTAACAAGGCAAAGTTACACCATTAGCTCAACCATTTAATTTTGTGCAATCAAACAACCCCTAGTCTCATTTTGTTGATTCCAGTCTGTCCGCTATTTTATTTTGTGCAATTAAAACCTTCTAACTATTTTTGTTTATATGAGCCCTTATAGTACTCAAAATTGTCTAATTACATTTTTGTCCATACGACTAACGGATTGATGGTGTGACTATAAACATGTGCCATAGCTAAAATATAACATCATAGTAAACTATTATTAAACCTCACTATTGTGTTCTAAAGGATAAATGTTTACTATTACATTTTTTGAATTAGATTTTTTTCACTAATTATTGTTTTGGTGAGATATTGTCCTCCAAAACACATCAGCAAGCCTAGATAGCAGCTAATCTTGTTAAGTTTAATGAGTTACATATCTCCGTCACTGAGTTAACATACACATCAACAATCCATTAGATGTATGTTTGATTCAGAATTTTTAGTAGTAAAGGGCTCCACTGAATAAAAATCAAATAGTAGAGAGGATTCGAATCAACAAAATCATGGTGAATGGACTTGATTGCCCGAGCGTTGCTACGGATTTTAAAATTTTATCATACTACATGTTCTAAAACTAACAAGTGGTAAAATTTGCTGGAACGTGCATACAAATATGTTCTAATTTTTTTTAAATCCATAGCAACGCACGGGTATTCAGCTAGTCTGAGTATAATATGAGAATTTAGTTGAAGTTCTTTGTCACAGAGTAGCCCTGAAAAATTCTGAAACGAAAATTCATCTATTCAGCACCATGAAAAAACAATGAACACTTGGGTGCAAGTAATCCAAATCACCTATGAGATTAATTTGTCAAATTTAAAGAAAACTTCCATTTGTCTAAAGAGTTCTTTGTCAGTATTAATAAGGAATAACAGTTATAAACTACTACCAAAACTTCACATGTTTATGTTGAAACATACTGCTCATTGACATTCAATGGCGGAACCAGAATTTGGTTACGCCTCGGGCTGAACTCTAACAACAAAAAACTAACGCCAATTTATACCCATACCATGACATAACAAAAGTACATCACAATTGCGTCATTGATATGAAACTTGATTTCAATGCTAAAACATAAAGCATAATAAGGAAAACAAGGCATAATGTTTAAGCACACCTGATTTTCCCATTGCATTGTAACAGACATGGCTTCTTGGTATGAAGCTGACAAGGCTAAGTTCTCCTCAAACAGCTTTTCTAATTCTGATGATTGAGAATCAATCTGTTGAACAAAATAAAAAACTTAGCCATGACTTAGGAAGCTTATTTCGTTTCAAAGAAAAGGAAGGTAACATCAAACACCTCCATTAACAGCTTTTGGCGGCTGCCCTCTAGCCTCTCAACCATCAAAGCCATATCATGCAACATTGCAACTGGTTTTCAAGTTTTTCCCTATCTTGCTTCCATAGTGAAATATGCCGTCAGTACAGCTTGCATTAAGAGTTGAGCTCAGCTAGAAGCATCCTATGAACAAACAACACAACATGTACATACAACTGTTCTAATCACCCCTGTAAATTTTGACAACAAGGTGTCTGGATTACAGGTGCTCAATCATCCAGTTATCACACTGGATTACAGGTGATATCCAATATATACTGTAAAAAGCTTAAATTATGAACAATTTTGAGAGTGTGTTAGATGCATTACCATTGAAAATGCCTACCGGGGGGCGGTGCGGGCGGGAGGGGGCGCTGGCCGAGAGCAGCGGGCCGGAGGCGTGGCGTGTCGGAGGAGGGTGAGCCTAGTAGGCGGCGCTGCCGAGATCCGAGAGGAGAGGGGGAGGGGAGTCGGCGCGCCGGCCGGAGGGCATTGAGCGCGCGCCGGCCGGAGACGGCGGCGCAGCCGGAGGAGGGGCACCGGCGCGTGCAGCCGAGGCGGGCGGTGCGGCGGGCGGCGCCGTAGTGGCGTCGTGCAGTGTGCAGCAGCGGACCGCGGCGTTGTCGCGTCGGGAGTGAGGGGCGAGGACGGCGCCGACGGACGCTTGCGCGCGCGCAGCGAGGACGGTGGCCGGCGGACGCGCGCACGCGCGGCGAGGCCGGCGGCGGCGACAAGGAAGCCGCCGAGACCCCTCTCGCCCCCTCCTCCCGGCCTCGCCTCGAGGCCGCGCGAAGAGGGATTGGCTCCCGAGTCCGGCGGTCGACAAGCACTCGACGCGTCGGTGCCCGCTCCGACGCAGCTGACCGCGTCGGCGGGCGGGAGGGTGGCGTGGCGCGAGGCGAGGCGGGGCGGAGGTGGGGGCGGAGGGGTGTTTAGGAGGAGCGGCGGGTGAAGCGCAGGACGACGAGGCGGGCGACGGGGCCATGTGGAGGAGGCGGCGCAAAGCGAAGAAGTTGGGGAGGAGGAGGCGGCGCGCGCGGGTTGGGAAGGAGTAGGCGAGGCGGGCGGCGGATGAGGAGGGACGAGGCGAGGGCGGAGGACGGAGGGGAGGAGGCGGCGCGGAGAACCGGGGGGAGACGCGGAGGGGGAGACGGGGGAGAAGGTGGGAGAACCGGGGGAGACGCGGAGGGGGAGACGGGGGAGAACGTGGCGAGGCGCGGGATTCGCGCGGGGGGCGGGGGGACAGTGGGGGCAGCGCAGGTTTCGTGAGGTGGAGTGGGGGTGTAGGATGCACCATCACCTTAAACTCCTTCTTTTAAAGAGTAGAGATAGTAAAGATAAGCTGGAGCTAGGACAAAAGAAACAAATTCTCGGGCTCAACAGCCTCAAGCCACAACCCCAGGCCTCTGTCCTACATGGTGAAATTTCTGGATTTATTTGCTATTTTCTAGAGCTTTTTGAAGTTTATTTGGATTTCTGGAAAAAGAAAAAAAAAGAAAATAAACCCCCCTAACTCTAGTGGGCCGAGCCCACTCGACCCGCCGCCAGTCACGCGTCAGCCTCCGGCCTCCCGCGCGCGTCCCGCTTGCCCTAACCCTAAACCGCCGCCGCCCACACGCGACCGCGACCGTCCGATCTCCCGCGCGAGATCCCAGCCGTACGTGTGTCCCAAACCGCGTCCGACTCCGCGCCGGGCCGAGACCGATCGGGATACCTTGGTTTGCGTGCTTTTATACGTGCGGCCGCCTTGGTTCGTGTGCCTCGCCCGTCGCCGCAGCGCTCGCCTCCCGTCTCCGCCGCCGTGCCTCCGTCGCCGGTGAGGACCCGCCGCCGCCCTCCTCCGCTCCGCCGCCGCTGATGTCGGGAGACAAACCTGCCGCCGCCGCTCGCGTCGCCTCGGTTCGCCGGACCGTCGCGCGCGCGCGCGCGCGCTGCGACGCCGCCAGCGCAGCGCGCCGCCACGCGCCGGCCGATCCACCGCCGCCTCGCCCGAGCCGCTTGATCCTCGTCGCCGCTTCGGATCTAGGCCGACGGCCGGATGCGCCCACGCCGCCGCACCGCACCGTCCGATCGTCCCCACCGCCGCGCGCCCGAGCCGCCACCTCAGCCTAGCCACGCAAGCCGAGCCACGTCAGCCCTAGATCCGACGTGTCCTGCCACGTCAGTGCCACGTGGGTGCCACGTCAGTACCCGAGCCCACCTTAGTGCCACGTCAGCCGCCACGTCACCCTGCCACGTCAGCGCTTGTGCATGCGTGTCAGCCCCGTCAGCCGCCGCGTCAGCCCTAGCCGCCGTGCCTTCAGCCCAGTCAGCCGCACTGTTCCGTGCGCCGGATTCACCGTAGACCCATCTCACCGTGCTCCCGGTCCACAGCACAGTGTAATTTCCGAATTTCAGCCTTTTTCCTAAAACCAGATTTTCCAAAGCCCCGTTCTCCCTCGTCCTAACTCCGATTGACCCGATTCTTTTTCCTAAATTCATCTAAAATTGAGCTCTACCTTTTGGTTCAGGTTTGAGAATTTTTTTGGAGTTCATTTTAATTTTATTTGAATTTATTTTGTCTCTTCGTTTTGTTTTCTCTCTCATTAGATCACGCGTTCGAGGGAGCCGCCGTCGGATTTGGAGATCAAGAGCTGTCAACTGAGCAAGGCCAAGGCAAGTCGTGTCCTTTGATCATGTTGAACCCAGTTTGCAATCTATTATTTAAATATTTTGTTTTAAATTACATTGCATCGCTACTTTTATACAAACCTTGTAATTGGTAGTTATCACCTTAATTGAGTAATTCCCTCCTTGTTAAATTTGAATGCCATGATGCCATTGTCACCATAGGTTGGGAAACTTAGTAGTGATGCTATGTTACGATCACATCTGGGATGGTACGATTAGTATGCTTAGCCATGCTTTTAGTATCGTTTGGGTTCATCATCACATGCGATTAATTAATTTGACTTAATGAGATATCGAATCGTGGTTGTAGCCACAGTTATAAAATTTGTGCCATGTCATTGGTGTGTCATTGGCATGGTGATACAAAATTGGTTTTCACTCGGGCGAATGATCGTGCAGTAAAGGGGGAAGTGTGGATTCACTTCATGGGATGTGGAAGTCTCGCTCGGGTACACTTAAGGACTTAACTTTGTGCGCCATTGATCTGAGTCTTACCGTGCAAACCACATGTCCGTATGGGACAGACTGGCCGATTAATTTGGGATGTTTCAATTTCAATCTCACTGGGATGAACATGGTTGCTGATTTCCATGAGGCGCAAGGGGGGGGGGGTGTGATGCGAAACCCTAGCGGGCGGGATTGGGTTGGAATTAAACATTGTAAAAGCCTTGTTGTGATTTCCTTAGCGCGAGGCTAATCACATCGTGTGGGTACAGTTGTGCAACCTCTGCAGAGTGTAAAACTATTCGAATAGCCGCGTCCTCGGTCATGGACAATGCTCGGTGATTTCACACGAGGTATAGTTACTCTTTGAAAGTTTGTAGCTGGTCAGTGGATGGTTAATTCACTGTTGGTTTGGCTTGTGGATAGGATATCTATAAGCGGGTGGGTTTAGCTTGTGGATGGGAGGTCCATAAGTAGTTTACTTCAATTCCTTTGATTATTCATTATTGTTTTACTTACAATTCGCCTTCAATCTATTTATGGTAATTTCAAATGTTGTTTTATGCAAATTAACTCTTTCAGCCTTCCATTGGTAAGCCTTGCATACTATATTGCATCATTTGTTACAAACGGCTTGCTTGAGTACCAATGTACTCACGGCTTTACGCCTATGTTGCTCGATTGAGGATGAGGAGTACTACCAGCGGGAGGTTCCGAGGCGAGTACTTGGCGACTACGCGTTCTAGGCTTCGCCCCCACTCGTTGCCGTGGGCATGTCGATTAGCCACTACGCTTTATTCGGATTTTCCGCTAATTTTGTTAAGCCCCTAAGGCTATTGAGATTGTAAGCTTGACCATAAGGTCTCACTTTTGGATATTGATTAATAATTTGAGTTTTTTTTATTTAATATCGTGATTGTGGTGATGATTACCTCTATGTTTGACTGTGTGCACTAGCGTGATCCTGAACTAGTGTAGTATACACAGAGAGTCCAGATTTGCATATTCGGGTCTCGACACCGCCTTGCCTTGCCGACCACCACAGGGCCATGCAATAAACCATGGTTGGGCTCAAAAAAAATTTTTTTTTTGCTTTTGCGTAAAAGGAAACTTTCTGTAGTCTTTCCGTTTGTGGAAACTAGAAAAGCATACGCAATTGAACATGAAGATTCCATTTCTGGATTTTCTTAGAGAATTTGTTAAAAACTTTATTTGTGTGTAACTTTAATCATGCAGTCAATGTCACAGTTTGTAGGATCGTCGATGGCAATCAGAGGGGGGTGAATGATTGCAGTGTCTAGCGGAAGCTTTTCAAAATTTATTAATATTTTTAAACCTGCAAATCACAGAAGCACACACAAAAATATCCAACCACAATACATGCAAAATAAATCACAAGCTTAAAAAAAACTTAATGCTGAATAAAAACATAAACCTAATTAGCCTCACCTAATCCCTAACACTAATTAAGTTTTTCTCTCTCCTTAATGCATAGTACGGCTGCATGCAAAAAGTAATGGCGCAATGCAAAGTCTGATGAATAATCTTTTACAAAACTTTATGCATGAATGTACTACGCGAGAACTGCTATGCATGCATGTGCTGAAACCATTGCTTTCACTATTGAAGCTTGTGTACACGTGTTCAACCGAAAGATTAAAGAACTATTGATTGTAGTGCAAACGTGTTCAATTGAAATAATAAAGCAATGAAGATGTACTGTCGCTAGAAGCCTTTTCTTACCATTGAGCAGACGAGCTCACCGCACAGATGTAGATGGAGGATGCCAGCGACGCTCGTGGGATGCAAATGGACCGAGGAAGGATGACGAAGCCAACACGTTTTAATTCTCTCGGCGATGTACGTGATCGACAAAAAACCAAACGAGACGACGTGCGGGGTTTTGATCCTGCGAGCTTAATCCGAGGCAACAAAAAAAACACGGAACCAGATGTGTGCCGCCGAATTTTTCTTGTTTACTCCTCAATCACGCGCCGCCGCACACGCAGCATCCTTTTTTTTTCTCGTCTCGGCTGACGCTCGTAACTCTTTCAACAGGCTCCGATCTCTTTTCTTCAGAAAATAATCTAGATTTTATTTCTGAATCATGGTGGTTACAAGGTGCTCTCTCCTAACACCCCTAAACTCTAGTCTCTCCAAAAACCACCGGGTTACCTCCAACCCCACCTCTATTTATAGTCTAGGGCCCAAAACCTGAGCTTACCCTAAGCCCACGAGTTCTAATTCAATTCCAACACCAAAGGGACCCGAAACCCTTCCTAACACGGGTTTTTCCAAAATTCCAACTTTTCTAACTCATCTCGTGTCGAAGCCTCCAGGACCGCACCTCCCGTAGCTTCTCCACGCATCATCCACCTTTAATCTCCATGCGCCCCAAGCATGAGCCCGATCATCCCATGACATCCTTGACCGTCTGAACCTCAGATCTCCCCATCCTAGTTCCGGTCCACCTCGTCACCGACCATGATCGTCTCCATGCTCAACCTGCACATGCAAAGACCAAAGAACTTTTTCCTGGCACAAGTTCTTCCAAACTTGACCAACATCAATCCGCACACACGCACCACACACCTCGCATAACATCGCTAAACAAAATCACCAAATATTCATCATAATAAATTAACCATTGTCAATTATTCATCATCAAAATAACATAGACCTAACCACATGGTCTAACAATCTCCCCCTTGATGAATACATTGACAACATCTCAAGATAGTATGATGAATTAGCTTCAAATTGATATAAATGAAGAACCAAGCCGAAAAAGCATTTTAAGCCATAAATCTTAAATCTCTTAAAAACTCTCCCCCTCAACACAAGAGAGGCAAAGTTAGCAAATTTCTCCAAAATCTCTCAAAACACACCAAATCTCTCCCCCTTTGGCAATGTAATCATCAAGAAAATCCAAAGAAGGAATAATTCTAAGAAGAAGCACTGAGAGTAAAAATCAAAAGATTTGTAGATTATACAAGTCATTGTGCATTGATTAAATAAAAGAACCAAGCCATATTTTTTAGTAGAGCTATCTAGATCATATAAAGTCATATATCATATAGCAATATCAAAACCAGTCTTGAGCATGATTAAACAATTTATATTAATAACAGCATCTCAACAATGACCAAACCAATTATAAAGAGCACAATGAGATATAACAACAAAAGTCAAAGCCTAAAAGTGAAGCAAATTTTAAATCCAAACGAGCTAGCAGTCTCATATAACAACCTATTGCTCCACACTCAATTCATAGGCATGTGGCATGCTTGTAGCATACTTCTTTTCATAATAAAATGCTTGCAAAGATTCTTGTTTTAGATGGTGGCATGCTTGAAGCATACTTCTTTTTATTTTACACACTTTTGTGCTTTTTCTTTTTATTCACCATGGCATGCTTGAAGCATACATCTTTTCAATTGTCTCTTGCCTTTTTTTTATAACATGACAAATTGAGTGATCATAAAAAGGTTGCAATATGAAACATACGAGCCTCATAGCCAAGATTTAAAATAAGACTCACAATCAAACTAATCCTTTTCGATGAACATCGTAGAGTACTATCTATAATCAATCTAGTCAAAGTGTTCTGCCATGTTATATTTTATTTCAAGTATAGCAAATTAATTATAACCAGTCATAATCAAAGTTACACAACATATGAGTAAATATGATAAAGAGAGCTCTACACCTCAAATAATTTCAATGGCTTGGACTTATTGATTTATTTGACAAGTATAATAAACAAAGCTTCCTAAATTTTTAAACATAAGCTCCCCCTCAGAACAATCCCAAGATATAACATACCCAACTCATTTCGTACATGAGCAAAACGAGAAATATGAAGTGACGTAGTGAGAATATTAGCAACTTGAGAATCTAATAAGATGTAAGACAACATCACCTTTTCCACATGGTCTCTCAAAAAGTGGAATCTCTTGAAAGCTCTCAAAGGAGTGAAGAACCATCAATTGTTCCAATCAAGCAATGATGTAAAAGACCAGAACCCCAATCTAGCTCATGTTCTCCATCCTTGTCAGCTGTTCTTACATCACAGGAAACATCGGTCTCACAAGATCAAGTTAGTAAAATAAGATCTAGGAATCCAAGATCTTGAGACACACGACGAACAGGAGCAACAAAGCTAGAACCAAAATCACGTGCATGTAGGTTATCAGAATGCCGAAAAAAACATGAATTATTTGAATTAAATCCCAATCTAGCATGTGAAGCAGATTTAAAGTCATCATGAAAGTTCTTAAAAAACATAGCTTTCACATTAGTTCTAGGAACAAAAAACATTGCACGTTTTTGTTTCAAAGCATTCAATCTTTCCTTCTTCTCTTTCTTAGCACGTCTAAAGCAAAATTCATTCAAATGACCATCTCTTCCACAATAGGTGCATTGAAATTTTACATTACCAGAATTCTTTTGAGATGATGAGCTAGCACCTACATTGTTATTCGATGAACTTTGCACAAAGCCAGCAGATTTAAACACAATTTGTTTTGGTTCAAGTTTCACTTCAATTTTTCCAAGTTCAAGAGGCTTAATAACCTTAGGAGGATTATTCTTGGCATGCTCAACGAAATTAAATCCTAGACCACGATTTTTCATACTTGTTTTTGACTTGTCTAGAATCATGTTCAAATTTTTCTTGCCAAAAGAAAATCTCTCTAAAGTGTCTTTCAGGTACTCATTCTCTTTAGCTAGAGTGGGACAAGTTGTGCATTTAACAGGTTCATTCACTAGATTTTTAGAAGCACTAGACTGAGCCAATCTTTCTTTTCAAAGAAAATCATTAAGTTGTCTAGTCAAAGCTTCTATTTCAGTGTTAAGCTTAGGACAATTAGAGCAAGAAGATATCTCATGATAAAGCATCTGTTGAATTGTTTCTTGTGATGAATTAAGTCTAGCTTCTAGCAATTCACATTTAAAACAAGTTTTAGATTGAGCATTTGAAATACTTGACTCTAAACATGTAGGAGAGCTAAACTTAAGCTTTTCAATTTCATCATGTGCAAGTTTTAAATTTTCACCACAAGAGTCATGTGCCAATCTCAACTCATCAAGTTTAGCGATTACATCACTAAGTTGAACCAAGTTTGATGCATTAATTGTTCTAGCAGATTCCAACTCGGTTTGTAAAACTCGACAAGACTGACAAGATTCATCATCAGGAATAGAAGCTCTAAGTCTATTGATTTCAGAATTTAAGCCCTCAACAATGAAATCATGATTTTTAATTTTCTTTTTGTACTTCTTAAGCTCATCTTTCAATCTAAGCACAGCACGAGATAAATCAGTGTAAGAAGGTTTTACCTCATCAGATCACTATAAAGATCATCACCGCCGAGCTCCTCACCGCTTGCCATAAAGCACATCCTGTGAAGTCCACCTCCTTTGCCTTCTTGCCATTATCCTCATCATCGCTTTCAGAATCATCATCACTCAAAACAATCTCATCAAGTGCTGAAATTATCTTATTGATCGCTCTGCGATAATTGCGTTTCTTATTTGGATCAATCTTGATTTGAGAGCGACGAGTTGGTGCCTTGTCATCTTTGACCTCCTTGCTTCTCGCTTTGGGGCAATTCATCTTAATGTGGTTTAGCTCACCACATTCATAGCATTTGATTGGACCTCCTCTTCGCCTTAATCTAATGTTGTTAATTGCCTTGGTCATCCTGTTGGAGAGAAGTACAAGTGTTCTTCCGAAATTCTTCTAATTGTTCATCCAAATAGAGCACAATGCGATAAAGAAACAATAGAGGAACTAGAAGAATCACACTTGGTTAGTCACTAAGCCCAAAGAATTATTCTTGTTTATCCTGCCAAAACATCAATTTCATGTGTTTTCATCTTGGAATAAAGATCATTCAAGGTGAGTGTTTCCATATTAATGAATGATTGATAGTAGTGACCAACACATTCCAAACAGACATATCCAAAGCATTTAAAATTTGACGAGTATTGTCGAATCGAATATGTGACATCAACAGATTGCAAATCACTAACAATTTTATTAAAGCGATCAAAAGAGCATCTACGATTCTCCGTGTTTCATCTCAAATTTAGAATACTCCTTTTAAATTGATTCGACGCACACCTTTAACAGATTTAGATCCTTCATGATAATCACTAGAGTGGTCCAAATTTTATTTGCAGATTTAAGGTGAGCAATTCGACAAACTCGTTTCTACTTAAACCTTGCAACAAAATATTTCTAGCCTTAGCATTAGCTTCAACATCGATGAATTTTCAGTTGTAACAACAGAGGCACATCATATGTATGTTCAACTTTTGCCAAATAGAATTACCTTGTGCTTGAAGAAAAACCTCCATGCGTGTCTTCCAATAAAGATAATCGATCCATCAAAAACGGTGGCTTACCTGAAAACGATCCCGATCCGATGCCATTGCAACCGCTCGATACCACTTGTAGGATCGTCGATGGCAATCGAGGGGGTGAATGATTGCGGTGTCTAGCGGAAGCTTTTCAAAATTTATTAATATTTTTAAACCTGCAAATCACAGAAACACACACAAAAATATCCAACCACAATACATGCAAAATAAATCACAAGCTTAAAAAAAACTTAATGCTGAATAAAAACATAAACCTAATTAGCCTCACCTAATCCCTAACACTAATTAAGTTTTTCTCTCCTTAATGCATAGTACGGTGCATGCAAAAGTAATGGCGCAATGCAAAGTCCGATGAATAATCTTTACAAAACTTTATGCATGAATGTACTACGCGAGAACTGCTATGCATGCATGTGCTGAAACCATTGCTTTCACTATTGAAGCTTGTGTACACGTGTTCAACCGAAAGATTAAAGAACTATTGATTGTAGTGCAAACGTGTTCAATTGAAATAATAAAGCAATGAAGATGTACTGTCGCTAGAAGCCTTTTCTTACCATTGAGCAGACGAGCTCACCGCACAGATGTAGATGGAGGATGCCAGCGACGCTCGTGGGATGCAGCCGGACCGAGGAAGGATGACGAAGCCAACACGTTTTAATTCTCTCGGCGATGTACGTGATCGACAAAAAACCAAACGAGACGACGTGCGGGGTTTTGATCCTGCGAGCTTAATCCGAGGCAACAAAAACACGGAACGGATGTGTGCCGCCGAATTTTTCTTGTTTACTCCTCAATCACGGCGCCGCCGCACACGCTGCATCTTTTTTTTTCTCGTCTCGGCTGACGCTCGTAACTCTTTCAACAGGCTCCGATCTCTTTTCTTCAGAAAATAATCTAGATTTTATTTCTGAATCATGGTGGCTACAAGGTGCTCTCTCCTAGCACCCCTAAACCCTAGTCTCTCCAAAAACCACCGGGTTACCTCCAACCCCACCTCTATTTATAGTCTAGGGCCCAAAACCTGAGCTTACCCTAAGCCCACGAGTTCTAATTCAATTCCAACACCAAAGGGACCCGAAACCCTTCCTAACACGGGTTTTTCCAAAATTCCAACTTTTCTAACTCATCTCGTGTCGAAGCCTCCAGGACCGCACCTCCCGTAGCTTCTCCACGCATCATCCACCTTTAATCTCCATGCGCCCCAAGCATGAGCCCGATCATCCCATGACATCCTTGACCGTCGAACCTCGATCTCCCATCCTAGTTCCGGTCCACCTCGTCACCGACCATGATCGTCTCCATGCTCAACCTGCACATGCAAAGACCAAAGAACTTTTTCCTGGCACAAGTTCTTCCAAACTTGACCAACATCAATCCGCACACACGCACCACACACCTCGCATAACATCGCTAAACAAAATCACCAAATATTCATCATAATAAATTAACTATTGTCAATTATTCATCATCAAAATAACATAGACCTAACCACATGGTCTAACACAGTTCGCATCAAAATCATCATAAACAAGAACAAGAACTCGTAGTGTCCATAAACTGAAGCACAACCGACATGATGCAAAGACAACATAGGGGTATATGCCCTATTGCACTGGATGTCCAGATCCATGGGCGGACCCAATGTGGTTCAAAGGTGTTCAGCTGAACACCCGAATTTTTTCGTGTAATATCCAATATTTAGTAGGTACATCAAACATATATTGATAATTATATAAAGTATTTCATATTTGTACCCTCAATTGTTTTTTTTCTGAAGACACACATACTGCACATAGAGCTAACGCTAACGACTAAACAAGCTGTTACTACATTATATCAACCATTTTGAAAGGATGACAGACCAGCCAAACAACACATCACTTACACTTCTTGGTTACACACAAGTAAAACATTTAAAAACATATTTCAGTCTAGTTATGCCTACCAAAAAATGTCGCGTCCAGTCCAATTAATTCACCACATTAACTAGGGGCAGCTTAAGGACAGAAATTGGGCAAACCATGAAAAGCAATAAACATTAAAACCATTGTCAAACATAAGGACAGAGTACTCATTACTGAAATATTCACTGTTCTACAAAAGCATGGATGGTTAAGGAGAAAAAAACGTGAAACAACCAGAAAAATACCAAGCAAAACGCTTATAAAAAGAACAAACGAAATACATGGATTCCTTGTCGAATCCAAACCTTACTTCCCACGTCTCATTGGGAAGTCCATACAGACACATGTTCTCCTTCTCTACATCAAAAAAAAAATGATAATTCCTCAGTTTAGTAGGTTGTGATTTTTTTCAAGATCCAACCCTAAACCATCTACCAAAACAAAAAAGGGACTAAGAAAGCTTTAAAATGGCTGCAACTCAGTAACAACAATGAAATGGAACAAGAACAGGAATGACTGATCCAGTGATCCAGTCAATCGAAACTGAACATTCCATCAAACAAGAAAATGACAACACAAAAGAAAAGGTTTCATAACATACAAAGCAAAAAGCCTGGATAATCCATTATCTGTAGAACATACAAGAGTCGGGAATAATTCAGGGGGTGTTTGGCCTGGTCTCGCTTTAGGCTTCTCGTCAGAAGCCGCTGGAGCCAGGCCAAATGAGGGCGGCTCCACAAAATCGAATCCAGGGAGCTAGCCAGGAGCTGAGTGGGTTGCAGTGCAAAAACGAGGAGCTGCTCGAGGGTCGCTTCTTGTGGGGAGCCGTCCACCCGGTTACGGAATTACCGCCATCCTCTATCTGAGTCCCCTCCTCTCCTGCATCCTCTTACTTTCTTACACAGGCAGATCTGAATCTGTGAATCAAGATTATTTCCCAAACCAGATTATGCCTTTTGTGATTACAATGTTATGGTTTGGCATATTAATTACAACCTAATTTTGTTCATGGATAACTACTAGAATAGTAATCTATCGATGGTGTTGATTTTATTTCCCAATTGTAGAAGCAAATAACTGTGAGCTCTGAACTACTAATTTGACTGTTGATTAGGTTAATCTTTGATCTTGATCTAGCAGCGGAGTACTTTGTGTTCCTAAAAATAGAGACTGTATTTTTAGGGAGTAATGTATGTCTTTGTTTGTAAGAATGAACTGTATGCATATCTTTGATCTCTGATAAGGATCTTTGCTTTTGTTAGTTTTATCAACCTTGTAGCATGCTGGTTTATCCGACTTAAGAAATGGATAATTGTTTTTTTGTAAATTTTCTTGAGTTTGTTTTTGGCAAATATTATCTCTTTGGTGCTGGATATCCTAATTGGTCAGCTACTTAGCACCATACAAAGGCCAGAGGTTTCATGTTCTTAAATTCTAATGAGGGGCTGAACCAAACGCAATGGTGAAAAGAGAAAGGCTGTGTTCTTTTTAGCTTTTTTTTTGTGGCTTTTGACTTCGGCTTCTCCACTTCTAGAGAAGCCGAAACAAACGGGATAGCTTCTTCAAGCGGTTTCTTAAAGCCGCTTCTTCAAACGGCTTCCTAAACTTAAAACCATGTGCACCATCCGCCGCTGTCTCGAAAAGCGTAGCCAAAAGCTATCAGCCGCAGCCCAAAAGAACATGGCCAAATTCAACCATCAACATTCATGCTTCTGTAATGTTGTTGAGCGCTCCTTTAGTGTATGGAAATGAAATAGTGAATTTGCTTAAGATGCCGAGTTATCCAATGACTACACAAACAACAATTGTTGCAGCAACCATGCCACTGCACAACTTCATAAGTGAGCATGCTATAATGGACATGGATTTCTGGAGGTGTGATGGCGATCGTAATTATGTGCTCACTGTACCATCAAGATATAGAAAGTATGTCATTTCTGCAGATGCATCAATGTCACGTTCAAATTCAAATGATAGGTCAACTGATAGATTTCGTGACGAGCTTGTAACGGCAATTGCTAATACCAGATGACTGGTGGAAGTAGCCAAATTACTAGTATGACAGTCAAATGATTTTGTTATAGCCATCATATGCAATGTTGGATGGACAAAATATGATGTTATTAGACAATTTTCGTGGTTTCCTCTGAGTCCAATTTTAGGAGCCAAATTACCATCCAAACAAGTTCTGGGCTCAGCTTTAGACTGTCATCTCTACTATTAAAAAGAGACAGTTGTTTGAAATTTCGTCTGCCTTTCCCACCTAAAATTCAGACATAAAGAAATTTGTGCAATCTATGTCACATCACGATGAGGATACTGGTTGCCTGCACTGTTGATTCTCTTTTCCAAGCAAAAATCCTAATAAATGCACTTGAAGTTTATATAAAAAAAACAACTCATAGGCTATCTTCTCCTAAGTCAAATATTTAATAGTTTTAGGGTTTATTTGTTGTCCAGTTGTTATACTAATTCATTGGTGACAGAAAATCTTTAATGTGACATTAAAGAACAGCAAATTTCCATTATTACCCAAAATTAACGGAGTCACTACGGCATAAACGTTTGTTCTTTACACTTCCCAAACATCCTTTTCATCATCAGCTACTAACAAGTGGAAATGGAAATGAGTGAACAATTGTAGAAGTGGAGGAAAATTGAAGGTAACCAAATTTGATTAGCATCCACAAGAATTACAAAACTAGGGCATGGATTTTGTGCTGCTATTGGGAGTGGCTGCTCCCATTATATCGGTTGGAACATGAGAATTGAGTTCTAAAAATAATTTCTCACACATGGGACATGTTACATCATGTGTAGCCTCCAAATTTGCGACCATACGGGATATTGTTTGGGAGTTGGGACATATGTCCCGTTCTAAACAACGATGGCTTCTGATTTCCAGAAGCCAAAAGCCATTTGAAATACACTGATTTCTTAACGTGGTTTTTTCTTTTTTACATTATTTGTAAAGATATAATGTGTCTTCTATTTTTTCTTCAATTTTTTTAATTGATTACCTTAGAAAGAAGCTAGTAGCCACTACACCGCCGTTTCAATAAAAAAACCATAGCACTTTGAAACAGGCTCGTAATAAAAGAGAAGCTTCAGGTCATGTGCTTTTTTGATATATTTTTGGTCCCATTTGTCTTTTTGTATGTCCCCCATACAGCCATATTCGTGCCCGAAAATTTGCAGTCCTAGCACATCCTATATCCGACTTTGTAAGATTTTTTAGACCTTACTAATGTCCCATCCGCATAATCAATAAATTCACTATTTCCCCTCGCAAAAAGAATCTTCATCAAGCATAACATTGGAACCACGCATGTCTTAGAAAATTCTCCCTACTGATCCTTTTTCTTGGGGGCTACTTTTGGACCTGTTCTTTTTTATTTCGGTTTATGACTTTTGAGCTGTTCATAAGAGATAGTACTAAGTAACAGAAACTTGCGTGCGGTTTTGGTCGATATAAATAATATCGCTACAGTGTGTACTATAATCAACTTATAGATCCTGTTTTGAAAAGATACTTTATTTGAAAGCTAGTTACTGTAAAAAACCGAAAAATGGTTTTTAGAAACTAAAAAGAAGAGGTGTTTACCGTTCTCTGTGAATCAAGTTGAAATAACACTTGCTTGTTGGACATCGTTATGGGAGTCGACGGGGGTTACTATGATGATTAAAAACTCTTGGCTTTGTCTGGTGTAAGGATTCTATTTTAGTCATTTCACTCCCTTTAATCTGAGAAAAAAAACCAGTGCAACGCTTGGTGGCCAAGTGGACTGCCAACAAATACTTTACAATTAGAATGTCATGTAGCTAATTTTGTGAAAAAAAAAACTACAACAGTTCTATTTTGTAGAGGGGATGGCAGATTTGACACATTTTTATTCATTTTGACAGAATTAGCCCCGCATGGCTCGAAATTGGAAAACTAGCCTTTTCTTTTTCTGCTTACTCCTTGGAGTGGTGAGGTTGACCAGTGGATGAACCTCAACCTTCCATTGTTGATCAGAAGGTTTACAGTCACTTTGTACACCAAGTGCATGTTGCTGATCTTTGTTTTTTCGGAAGTGCTATGCAACATTCAACTGTATTTTAAAAACAAATTAGTCGAATTTCATATTGTTCGATTTGCGCCAAGGTTCGTACTCCCATCCACATCCATCTTCATCTTTGATGAAGATTCGATGAGGCTCCCCGTTGTCTTCTTCAGCTGCCGATGTTTTCAACAGAGGCCTCGAGTTAGTGTTAGGATTCACAGTTAAGGTTGGGGTTCACTGGTAGCCACTGGGCCTAGAGGGATGCTAGGATGGTGGCGGACAAGTGGTGGGCCGCGGTGAGCAACCGAAGGATTGGAGGAGGGCGGTGGAGCCGGCAAAGAGCTAATGAGCAATTAGAAAGCAGTGCTGGCGAATACGGTGGTGGTAGCCACCGGAGATAAAGAAGGGTAGTGGCGGTAGTGGCAGGAGATTAAGATACGACAAAGGAGGAGAGTAGGCATGCGGTGGCAGCTGGCGAGCCTCGTTGGTGTTGGAATGGCATCAGCGAGGCGGGGGAAGAGGGGGGAGGGATTAGGTTAGGGGTGGGGATGGGGGATGTATATGAAGGAGGGGGGATGTTTATGATTTGATGGATTGATTTGAGGTAGGGCTGCAAAAAAGCTCGAGACTCGTGAGCTACTCGGGTTCGGTTCGTCTTAGACTTGACTCGAGTTCGGCTCGAATTATAAACGAGCCAAGCTCAAGCACTCTTTAAAGTGTATATACATGTATTTCAATTTTTTTATCAATTGTATTGTCCAAATCACACCGGGCTTATAAATAAGACAATGGTTTAAGCCTAAGAACAAGATAGACTGCAGTTGGCTAAGCTTATGGTAGATAAAAAACTAAAGACTCGTGAATTGCTCGTGTTTCGCTCGTCTCAAGTTCGACTCGAGATCGGCTCGAAAGATAAATGAGCCAAGCTTGAGCCTAACTCTAGGCTCGGGTGATTCTGAGGCTCGGTTCGAGTTCGATTCGATTCTCTAACAAACTCAATCTTGAGGCAGTGAGCTCGCTCGAGCTTGGCTCATTTACAGCCCTAATTTGAGGTGGTGGATCTCTATTTGATAATTAAAAAAATCTGATTGTTTTGGAGAGAGAAATAGTATATTGTTTTCCCCCTCGGCGTCCCGATGGGCGGCCTCCCTGATGGTCACATATTGTCGTCGCCTTCATCTTCCTCCTCTTATTATCCATCCACGTCTGCTTGCCATCTTCCTTCACTCTTCCCCGGCAATATACTTCTATAGAGCCCGGGAGTTGATACCCGACGTCTTCGCCCGCTCCTACCGCAGCTGAACGGAACCCAAGGCATTCATCCTTCACCTGCTCGTGCTGCGTCACACGCTTCTTGGCTTCACAGGAGGAGTTGGCCATGGCGGCAGCGAAGCCTATCCTGTACAGCGCGTGGATCAGCTCCTGCTCCTACCGGGTCCGTATCGCCCTCAGCCTCAAAGGTAACCGAAGCAAAGCACCACTGAACTGATTAATTCTGCCTCCGGAGATGGTGCCTGGCAAATCTGTACCTAAAGAAACAGATTTCGTGTCCTTGGCAGATGGGGATAGTGTGGCCTCTCTCTTTTCTTTTCTTTTTTTGTTCTGATCTAATTAGTTCCAGAGAATGTATGCTTGTATGTTCTAATTAGTGATTGAGCACAAGTTTGTGTGGTTGAGGCTGTGGGTTCGATGCTCCATTCTCCTGTGTATTGTCATTGTATTTGCTTTCTTAAGAGCTAATTAAACTATTTTCTCTATAATGAAGGTGTCGATTATGAGTACAGGGCGGTGACACGGACTGATCCAGGTTAGTAGAAGAAGTTTTCTGTATTATACAGTCTCCATCAGATTGATAGTTCATTAACATCAGATGCATATGTAACCGCACACATAACATTACACCTCTCCCGGCGAGGCAGCTCGCCCCCGAGCTATGATGGTGGCCACCGTTGAAGACCTTCTACTCTTCTCTGTTAGCTTTTAACTTCTCCAAGAGCAATGGTGCGGCATCAAAAGCTATGGTGAGTGGCTCTGATACCAATTGTTGTGAACTAGCACAACAAGGGGGTAATCATCTATCAGAGAGAGGTCGGACAACGATGACTTGAAGTAGAATGACGCTAGGTGAAGGAGGGCACCGATTGGGGAGGAATAGATCTAGAATAGCCGGTCAAGAGAATGACAACGACTGGACTTTAGGGACGAAGGACTTGTTTATTCATCTTTTTTTATTGATAATGGATACATATTATTCCTTTTATAGGAACGACCCGACTTGACTCCTAAGAAATAATGATGAATCTTAGTTCATCGGGGTAAACACTGCTGGGAGGAAGGCTGGATGGTGTCGACTTGGTGGGATGAGAGATTTGACTATAAATTGGGATGATAGAAGTTGGGAAAAGACTAGATTAATTCATCTTCATTGCTTGATTGATAATAGATACATGTTAGCCTTTTTATAGGGATAACTTGACTTGATCTCTAAGAAACAATTTCTATCTCTAAGGAAACACATCTCTAATAAATAGAATATATCTATAAGATATTAAACCTATCTAATAAGGAAACTAATTATTCTTATCTATATCCTAATTCATCTAATCATGGCAAACACGTCTGCTACAGTACCGTGTTACTGTTCATGTGTGCATAAACAGTGATTTCAGCACGTGATAACTTCTCCCCCTTCAGTGACAGCTCGTCCGTGAGCTGTGGTGGTGGCCATAGTTGCAGCCCTAGGATACCCCATGTTGATAAGATACCATGACATTTATTGGTGATCTTGAAGACTGTGGCCTCGACATACAGGTGCAGCAACATTGATGACGTCTGCGATCGCCACGGCAAACGCGGTGGCAACCACGGCAGATTTGTGGTAGGCTTCCGCGATGCGATTGTCGGGGCAGGCTTCAGCAGGATTATGGTGGCCTTTGGCAACACCGCGATAGGACATGGCAGGGTCGCATCGAGCATCGGTAGTACCCCAGCAGGTCGCGACAGCGACATGGTTGCTGCAATAGGCTTCGGCAGCAACATGATTGCTGCGGTAGGATGTGGCAGGGGTGCGGTAGGAGTCGACAGAACCGTGGTTGCCATGCCATGTTCTGGCGGCACTGTGGCGGCTATTGGGTATAGCGCTACTGCCGCTTCTTGTTGCATCTTCTTCTGATTCATGATCTTCTCCAAGGTGGCATGCATGTTGAGGAAGATGGCCGCTATCTTCTTGTCGATGTCGTTGGTACTAGTGGCCATCTTGTTGACGTTAGTCTTTATCGTGGCCAATGACTCGGCAATATGAGTCATGGTAGCAGAAGTCGTGGGAAGGGATCGACACTCTGATATCAAATGTGATAAACCTTAGTTCATCGGGGTAAGCACCAAGAGATTTAACTATAAACTGGAATAATAGAACTTAAGGAAAAGACTAAATTAATTCATCTTCATTGCTTGATTGATAATAGATACATGTTAGCCCTTTATAGGGATAACTTAACTTGATCTCTAAGAAACAATCTCTATCTCTACGGAAATTCATCTCTAATTAATAGAATATATCTATAAGGTAATAAACCCATCTAATATAGAAACAAACTATTCTTATCTATATCCTAAGAACTTTTTTACCATCCTTTCATAAAAAAAGAGGTACCGATCAATAATGTCCGTTGATTGAAACCTGATCTAAAGGGGTAGTATGAACATGTGCATGAACAGTGCGCATAAACAGTGATTTCAACACATGATACATATGTTCCCTAGTTTTGTTAGTGGTGGTATTGGACACCGATTCACCACCTAAAATCATTTGGTAATTGCAAACATGTGATCACTTTCCACAGTAATAGATAATACAACATGCTTCTGTGCTTTCAGAAAGAAAACTATATAGATCATTGAGCAGCTGAGAGCTGATATGCACCTAATTGTTAGTTATCACAATTGCTTCATGGACTTTACAGTTGTTTTGGGGAAAGCATTGAAACAATCATCATGGATAAAATTATCAGCTTGATCAATTGTTCTAAGTAAATCATTAGTTAAGAATGAGCATATATGCATGCAATTTAGCTCTTGCCTTCTTGCCACTTCTATAACCATCACACAAGCACCAAGGCCAAGCAAATGCTTCTCTGAGTTTGCATGGAGCAAAATTCAATTTATTCCTCACCTCTTTCATGACTTTTGGAAGCAATGTGTGATGCAACACATCTCTAACTGTCTCTCTGAACATGGTCAACAATTAACTAACCACTTAAAGAGGCTGTTTTAGCTATTCTCTAGGGTTTATATGTCTTAATTAACGTAGTTTCATTATGTCGGCAGTTATTTGATCCTAGAAACGAGGGGGAGAATCGAAGTGTAAGTAGAACTGTAGAAGTATCCACTTTTCCTTGAAAGAAATTTTCGGCGAAGGTGGTTAGTGCATGAAGCAGCTTGTACAAAAGGGTCATGACTCAGTCATGACCTGTCTGGTGCATTTGCAGTTAATAAGGAAAAATGTTTTGTGGTTGGAAAGTCCTGTGTGAGACAACTGTAATGGCCTCTCCTTCTGTTGGCCCCTAGTCTTGGATGATGTTGAATCCACGTTTTAGGCCTGGTTGAATCTAGCTATTAGGGGGATGGGGTGCTTCAATGCCTAATTGAGTCTGAACAAGATGGGAGAGCTGAAGGATAAACAGAAGTGCTGGCCTTTCCCTTACAACTTATGATTTTTCATGAGCAGGAACTTGTTTAATATTAAGACCAGAAACACATTTTCTCTTTTTTTTATGTACAATGTAGTTCATACATTATTTCAATTGTTCTTAGTGTGATCACATTGTAGATTATGAAAAGATCAATCCAATTAAGTATGTCCCATCATTAGTAGATGGCGATTTCACTGTTTCTGACTCTCTGGCAATCATACTGGTGAGTTATAATTCTTCATCACTTAATTGATCTTCAATAATTCATCCCTTTAACATTATTGACAAAAAGTCTTGCTTTATGTTGAGCAGTATCTCGAAGACAAATATCCCCAGCATCCTCTCTTACCTCAAGATCTCAAAAAGAAAGCTCTTAATTTGCAGGTACATATTATTTCAGAGACTTTATGTGAGATCGGGACCCTTGAAGTATTGAATAATTTTTGCATGTTATATTTTGCACCTAGTACTTATCAGATAGCACTGTGAAGGAGCAAGGGACCAACAATGTCCTAATCCTATTGTGTGTAGAGAATGTCAGTTACTGTTTATTCATCTCAGTGTACACTTGTCTGTAAATCATGAACTCCATATAGATAATGAACGTTTCTTACTTGCTGCAGATTGCAAATATAGTGTGTTTGAGCATACAACCTCTTCAATGCTATGCCGTAATTGTGGGTTGACCTACAAGGCTACAACCAGCTATTTTGATGAAATGTCATATTTTTCAGTATTGGCGGTGTAATAATATATGCAAAAGCTTATTTTGTGCTACTCCTGTGTAGGGTTTGGCCGACAGCAAGTTAGGCTCCAGTGAGAGCCTTCAGATAGTTCAGCATTACACTGACAAGGGATTTAGAGGTGTGATTTCTGGCACTTCATTATTGAGGGCTTTTTTTTTGTCATGGCAGATCATTTCATTTCCTCAAGTAAATCTTTCTTGACATTGGCCAGAAATAGTAGTGTACCATAACAAACAGAGGTTCCTTGTAGTAACTAACATACTTTCACGGCTTTCACTATATTTCCTACTCTTCTCGCTTTCCCTATTGCTTGTTGAATTATATGCTGATCCACTTACTCTTCGCTGGATTCGTCTCAGCAATTGAAAAGCTTCTGGAAGGATGTGCCAGTAAATATGCTACTGGAGATGAAGCCCAATTGGTTTGTGCTTGCAACTCTTAAGAATTTTTTCTTCATAAGTATTGCTTTTATCCTGACAATTACCTTGTGACAAGATTTACTCTTGCAATCGATCTTAAGATCACCATGATCTTTACATATGTATGTTTTTACATTTTTGAAGTTACTTGGTCATTTTACTTGTTTCCAAAAATTTCAAGCTACATTTATGCTGTCTTTTGTTATAGCGTTTATAGTCCTCATACATGCATTTTATTTGGTGAACAATTTAGTATTGACTTTGATACTTAAATTACTGCACTGGGCATTGAAGGTTATTGACCAGTCTGCTGTTGTACATGTATGTTTTGTGCTCATGGATAGGCGGATGTGTTTCTTGCACCCCAGATCCACGCAGGCGTGACGCGCTTCCAAATTGATATGGTACGGAACCTTTCATCTGCCATTCTTAGATCTAAAACCATTTCTCCTGAGCAAACATTTTACACTGCTTGCTTAGGTGCAAATGATAACAAGTTACTGTTCTCTTGCAGTCAAAGTACCCGCTTTTGGCGAGATTTTACGAGGCCTACATGGAGATTCCTGCGTTTCAAGATGCGCGTCCTGAAAACCAGCCAGATGCGCCTCTGTCCTGATGTTGAAGTTGCAGCTATGTCTGAGTTGCATGTAATTTCAGTGTATGCTGTTTGGAGTAATATGCAGATTAATAAAGTTGCTGGTCCTTCCTGTGTCCATGGATGCAAGAGCAAGCAGTTTGCTCTTTGTAGTAGTGAATAATTGAGCATAATGGAGTTAATTAATTTCCTAAATGAAAAAAGAATATCACGGTGCAGTTGATGACTTATTCACATGTACACTTCAGGGGTACAGGGTACTGCAGTATTCTGCTCATGTAAACAAACTCGAACGACGTGCGCGTCCGGAATCTGGAGCAGTACTAGTGGGAGTGAACAGACACTGATTAGTGGGTCCGGAGTGTCAGTGTGTGCGTGAGTAAGGGTCGCAACTGAATTGGCGTTGAATGGCTCCTCCGCTTGGCCTTCTCCTTCCCCAATCCTTCCTCTCAGTTCCTCAATTTACTAATTTGATGGAGGTAATTTTTTCTTTTGCGAAGTGTGCAATTGCTTAACAAAGTTAATCTTTAATGCTCAACAACTAAAGGTCTGGAGATCAAATCCCGAAAAATCCACCAATAAACCCACCTAACATGTATTTACTGAAACTCGAATCATTTAGTGAAACTCAAATCATAACCATTAGCCACAAGACATAAATGCCATATGAGTTAGACTAGCCGTGGACAATAGGATAGTCTCTAAAAAGAGAGACTAAACACTGGTTACTTCATTGAGAATTTGACATCCTCTTTACTGTCTGCCTATGTAAAGAAACTAGGCATAGACTGTATTGTGTCAAGGAAATATCTTGTGCTACCATCTCTTACGGTGTTAACTCTGGGTTACCTACGCATAAAAGTTTTCAATTATTACCAAAAATTTCAGAGATGTATGGGAGGACATATTCTACAACTGTATAAAATTTCAAGATCAATCTTTATCGCGTTTGAAACATATGAAATTGACAAGCAGTGAAAATGAATGGTGATAAACAGTGAAATTGACATATTCATGAGGAGTTTGTCTCTTTTTTTTTCATATCTCCCAAATACAATCGAGTTTGATCTTCAAATTTTAGATGGCTGTATAACATGTCCTCTCCTACATATTTGAATTTTTATGGGGATTTTTAAAAACTTTTATACGTAGGTAATATGGAGATAGCACCGTAAGAGGGGTGTGGCACATGATATTTCCTCTTGCCACGATGTACCTGCCTAGGTATATGACTGTACTCAAATAAAGAAACCGCATTGCCCCTTTTTTATCTTTATACCTAATGAGGGGGTTTGGCCCGATCTTTTGATAAGAATGATAACACGATTGATTGATATGATGTTGACGGCGAGGTTATTTGACCAAAACGACCAAGACTGTCCTGTAATCTTTACACTACACCCTTATCAATACCAACCATGCCAAGAACACCACGAGGTTCAATTCCTGCGAGTAATCGAAGAACAAGAAAGAACAAGATAAAGAACAATCTGAATATTGTGAATATCAACGAGAAACACAAAGAGTTAAGGCATGCAATCACAGTTGTTGGTCTAGTCGACATAAAAACATATGACAAAGTTTCATGGTGGAAAACTAATCTAAACAAGCCTACATTACATGGTCAATTCAGCCTCTATTTATAGGAGCACACAGGCTCGGCCTTGTCATATGAAAACTTATCAACACATGGAAACTAATCAAATCATATCCGATTATATCTCTAATTCTAAAATGGAAGGATTGTTTTGATGATTCTATCACGCTCAAAAGGAATTTTGGGATGGAGTTAGATCCATTGGAAAGATGACGAGATAATTTTTCTATACTGTACTCACACATTCCAAACGGACTCTAGATGCGAATTCTATGCGTGTTTGAAGTCAGTCTTGTCAGGCTGAATCAGTGCTGGATTGTTTTGGCAATTGCGGTGTGCACATAAGAAATTTAGAGGTGGAGCTAGATCCGTTGGAAAGAGGATGAGCTAAGCTTCCTATCCTGTACTCGCACATCTCAAACAGAGTTCATATGCAAATTCTATGCATGTTTGAAGTTAGTATTATCTTCAGAGGTTGAATTGGATTTCAGAACGTGTTCAACTTGAAATCTTGCTTGACTTGTATCGAAAGTGACGTGGTGACCTTGAGAAAGAGTTGAGGAAGGCATTGACTTAGTTTTGATGCACTAGTCGGCTTTCCTTTAAGTGAACCCTAACTACGAATGCATAGTGTTGATGCAATCCTCCTTGTATAATCGCACATATATATATATATATATATATATATATATATATATATATATATATATATATATATATATATATATATATATATATTTGTTAGACAACATTATATTCTCATTTAAAATAAAGTGAAACTGAAGAAACGAATTCACTTATTATTCAATCCTACGAGTTATGATCATATACGTTTGTGACATGATCATATCAATACCCTAGAATGGTATTCTCGAATGGAGTATGAAATTCCGGTCTGTTGCAATCTAGCTCTTCCTAAGGACCTGATTGCTGTTACAGAAAAGGAGTTGAGAACAACAGAATAGAGAGAGGAAGGATCAGTTGTTGTGATTGAGGCAGTCACAGTAGGCTGGGCCGGGCCTTTTAAGAGAGGAGGGGTAGGGGGAGTTGCCTAACCTTAGCCACCATCTCTTTGAAAACCCTAGCCGCCACCCTCCTCTAGCCACCACCGCCATTGCTGTGCCCCAGGGGCGGACCCACAGCTTGATTAGTGGGGGCCTTGGCCCCCAGTCAATTTCGTTAATCACGCATACTCCCTGGATTTAATCCACATGGGCCCCATCGCAACTTAGCAGCCCCAAAGCCTCCAAAGGCGGCAGCCGGCAGGCCGACAATGCCTTCTCGGCTACGCGTAGGCGAGTAGCGTTGCGCCAAAGAGTCCGTGACCTCTCGGCTGCCTCACCAATTGATCGAACCAGCGACCCAGCGCTCCGCCATTCCCTTCCAAAATTCCCAATCACACGCACGATCGGCATCGCTCGGTCCAAAGTCATGGCGAGGCGGCGCCGGCAGCAAGCACCAAGCAAAAGCAGTAAGCAACGTGGAAGCGCCAAGCGTGCCAGATCATCTAACATTGCTCGCCATCCGTGGCTATGCGATTCCTTTCCTCCTCTGCCTCTCATCTCTCTGGTAAAACCCCGCCCCGACCCTAACTCTCTGCTCTCTCTATGACTCTATCTCTCACTAATCGACAATCGATGGGGCAAAGCAAATAGATTAGAATATTGTGCCCAAAAGTTTATTCATGTACTAATAATCTACTAATACTCTAGTTACGTTTCATTGATTTGGTAGCATAATTTCTATAATACATATGCATGCCCCCACTCAATTTTAGTCCTAGGTCCGCCCCTGCTGTGCCCTGCCGCCTGCTCAACGCAGTCGGCCAAAGACGCCAAGCCCTAGCACTTCTTTGCCTCTGCCACCGCCAGTACTAGATGCCAATTCAAGCCATCACCACCGCTCCCTTCCTACTGCACCGTGGCTGATATGTGCCAAGTTGCTTCTGTCGTTGCTTTCTGTTGTTGGTCTCCTTCTCCCCCCGTTCTGTGCATGGCTGCCAATGCATGCGTGTGTTGCCGCCGCATAGTCAGCATGCGTGCCACCGCCACGCATGGTCGCTGCCACGCATGTCGCTCATTGGTACAAATTGCCGCCGATTGGTGTTGGTGCTACCACACCAGGATAAGGAGGATGAGGAGGCGGAGAGCTGAAAGGTCGAAAGAAAGAAGGCAGGCAGGAAAGAAACAAGGTAGAAAGAAGAGCCTTCGGGGTTAAAATGAGGATTAGTATATTGAAGTATTGAATAAGTTCTGCATGTTATATTTTGCACCTAATACTTATCAGATAGCACTGTGAAGGAGCAAGGGACCAACAGTGTCCTAATCCTATTGTGTGTAGAGAATGTCAGTTACTGTTTATTCATCTCAGTGTACACTTTTGTCTGTAAATCATGAACTCCATACAGATAATGAACGTTTCTTACTTGCTGCAGATTGCAAATATAGTGTGTTCGAGCATACAACCTCTTCAATGCTATGCCATAATTGTGGGTTGACCTACAAGGCTACAACCAGCTATTTTGATGAAATGTCGTATTTTTCAGTATTGGTGGTGTAATAATATATGCAAAAGCTTATTTTGTGCTACTCCTGTTAGGGTTTGGCTGACGGCAAGTTAGGCTCCAGTGAGAGCCTTCAGATAGTTCAGCATTACACTGACAAGGGATTTAGAGGTGTGATTTCTGGCACTTCATTTTTGAGGGTTTCTTTTGTCACGGCAGATCGTTTCATTTCCTCAAGTACATCTTTCTTGACATTGGCTAGAAATAGTATACCATAACAAACAGAGGTTCCTTGTAGTAACTAACATACTTTCACCTCTTTCACTATATTTCCTACTCTTCTCGCTTTCCTATTGCTTGCTGAATTATATGTTGATCCACTTACTCTTCACTGGATTCGTCTCAAGAATTGAAAAGCTTCGGAAGGATGTGCCAAGAATATGCTCATCGGAGATGAAGCCCAATTGGTTTGTGCTTGCAACTCTTAAGAGTTTTTCTTCATAAGTATTGCTTTTATCCTGACAATTACCTTGTGACAAGATTTACTCTTGCAATCGATCTTAGGATCACCATGATCTTTACATATGTATGTTTTTACATTTTTGAAGTTACTTGCTCATTTTACCTGTTTCCAAAAATTTCAAGCTACATTTATGCTGCCTTTTGTTATAGCGTTTATAGGCCTCATACATGCATTTTATTTGGTGAACAATTTAGTATTGACTTTGATACTTAAATTACTGCACTGCGCATTGGAGGTTATTGACTAGTCTGCTGTTGTACATGTATGTTTTGTGCTCATGGATAGGCGGATGTGTTTCTTGCACCCAGATCCACGCAGCGTGACGCGCTTCCAAATTGATATGGTACGGAACTTTTCATCCGCCATTCTTATATCTAAAACCATTTCTCCGAGCAAACATTTTACATCGCTTTGCTCAGTGCAAACGATAACAAGTTATCGTTCTCTTGCAGTCAAAGTACCCGCTTTTGGCGAGATTTTACGAGGCCTACATGGAGATTCCTGCGTTTCAAGACGCGCATCCGGAAAACCAGCCAGATGCGCCTCTGTCCTGATGTTGAAGTTGCAGCCATGTCTGAGTTGCGTGTAATTTCAGTGTATGCTGTTTGGAGTAATATGCAAATTAATAAAGTTACTGGTCCTTCCTGTATCCATGGATGCAAGAGCAAGCAGCTTGCTCTTTGTAGTAGTGAATAATTGAGCATAATGCAATTAATTAATTTTCTAAATGAAGAAAGAATATCACGGTGCAGTTGATGACTTAGGCGGTTAGGGCCTGTTCTTTTCAGCTTCTAAAGTAGTTTTTTGGTTTTTCTACAGTAACTCACTTTTAAACAAAGTATGTTTTTAAGATAGGATCTACTAAGTTAATTATAATACATACTTTATTGATTTCATTTATATCGGCAAAAACCACACATAAATTTCTGTTATTCTGTAATCTTTCGTGCAAACAGTCTAAAAGCCACAAAACCGTAACCAAAAGTCATATGCCGCAGCTAAAAAGAACATGCCTTCACATGTACACTTCAGGGGTACAGGGTACTGCAGTATTCTGCTCATGTAAACAAACTCGAATGACGTGCACGTCCGGAATCTGGAGCAGTACTAGTGGGAGTGAACAGACGCTGATTAGTGGGTCCGGAGTGTCAGTGTGTGCGTGAGTAAGGGTCGCAAATGAACTGGCGTTGAATGGTTCCTCCGCTTGGCCTTCTTCCCCAATCCTTCCTTTCAGTTCCCCAATTTACTAATTTAATGGAGGTAATTTTTTCTTTTGCGAAGTGTGCAATTGCTTAACAAAGTTAATCTTTAATGCTCAACAACTAAAGGTCTGGAGATCAAATCCCCAAAAATCCACCAATAAACCCACCTAACTTGTATTTACTGAAACTCGAATCATTTAGCGAAACTCAAATCATAACCATTAGCCACAAGACATAGATGCCATAGACTAGCCGTGGACAATAGGATAGTCTCTAAAAAGAGACACTAAACACTGGTTGCTTCATTGAGAATTTGACATCCTCATTACTGTCTGCCTATGTAAAGAAACTAGGTATATACTGTATTGTGTCAAGGAAATATCCTGTGCTACCATCTCTTACGGTGTTAACTTTGGGTTACCTACGCGTAAAAGTTTTCAATTATTACCAAAAATTTTAGAGATGTATGGGAGGACATATTCTACAACTATATAAAATTTCAAAATCAATCTCTATCGCATTTGAAACATATGAAATTGACAAGCAGTGAAAATGAGCTCTTCAGAGTTGGAGTCAAAAAAGAGTGGGTCTTGTTAAATTGCAGCTTAGTCTTGCCAGGGAAGTACTTCATCAGTTGGAGATTGCTCAGGATTTTCGGATTTTGTCAGAGGAGGAGGATTGGCTACGCTGCAACCTATTGAAACACTCCTTGGCCTTATCTTCTATTTCTCGCACTATTGCAAGAAGCCGATCAAGAATTGGCTGGCTGCATGAAGGGGACGCAAATACGAGACTCTTCCATGCGTTTGCCAGACACCGCAAGCAGAAAAACTTCATTCCTAGACTTGTTGATGAAGAGCAAATGCTTACCAGTCAAGCTGATAAGGAGAGGGTTGTGTTCGATTTTTACAATGGCCTCCTTGGTCTAAGTCCAGAGAGAGAGCACACCATCAACCTAGAGGAGTTGAACCTCATACCTCATGATCTTACAGCGCTTGAGGCTCCTTTCTCTGAGGATGAGGTTTGGAAAACTATCAGTCAGCTACCCATGGATAAAGCGCCTGGACCCGATGGGTTTACAGGACGGTTTTATAAAGCTTGTTGGCCAATTATGAAGTCTGATCTTATGGCAGCCATTTCAGCAGTTTGGAGTAGAAATTTTGGCAATCTTGGTTTGCTCAACTCAGCCTACATCACTTTAATTCCTAAGAAAGCTAAGACTTTGTACATCAAGGACTTCCGGCCCATTAGCTTGGTGCACAGCTTTGCCAAATTAGTCACCAAAATCCTTGCCAACAGACTCGCTGTCCGGCTCCATCACATGGTCTCTCCAAATCAGAGCGCCTTCATAAAAGGAAGGTTTATTCAGGACAATTTCATGTTGGTACAGCAGATGGCAAGATTTCTTCATCATCAAAAGCAGCCTCGTATTCTTCTCAAGCTAGACATCACAAAAGCTTTCGATTCAGTTTCTTGGTCGTTCATCCTTGAGGTTTTGAGAAACATGGGTTTCGGCCCCATTTGGTGTGACATGGTTTGTGGATTGCTGGGCACTTCTTCCTCGCAAGCCCTTCTCAATGGAACTCCCGGGGAGATCATCCCTCATAAGCGTGGGATGAGGCAAGGAGATCCCCTCTCTCCAATGCTTTTCATTCTTGTTATGGACATCCTAAGCCACTTGTTTTCTAAGGCCTCAAGAGAAGGTTTCCTTCAGCCCCTCTCTACTCGCGCCTTGCATCACCGGATTTCCCTCTATGCCGATGATGTGGCCATCTTTCTAAGGCCAGACACCATGGATTTGGAGATCACTATGGATATTCTTCGTCTGTTTGGGGAAGCTTCCGGCCTCAAAACCAATATGCAAAAGAGTAACATTTTCCCCATCCATTGTTCTGAGACAGAGATTGCTATGTCAATGAGCACCTAACCTGCGAAGTGATGAATTTTCCTTGCAAATATCTTGGTGTGCCCCTCTCCCTTTGGAAGCTATCTAGGGCTGATGTGCAGCCTATTATTGACAAGATTGCCGATCGTCTTTCGGGTTGGAAAGCAGAGCTACTAACAAGAGCGGGCAGGAAAACTCTGGTACATTTTGTGTTAACCTCTATGGTGGTCTACTTGGCCATGGCAGTTGACCTTCCCCAGTGGGCTTTTAAAGAAATAGACAAAATCCGTAGAAGTTTGTTGTGGAGAGGCAGAAAAGAAACTAAGGGAGGACATTGTCTTGTGGCGTGGGATAAAACTTGCCGGCCTTTTCATCTCGGGGGTCTTGGTATCTCTGACCTCCAGCGGATGGGATGGGCCCTTAGAATGAGATGGCTTTGGCTTCAGAAGGTTGATTCTGATAGGTCTTGGGCCCCCTTTCCGATCCAGGTTCACCAATGTGTTCGGTCCTTCTTCTCTATTGCAACATACACTGAGATCGGTAATGGCTCTTGCACCCTCTTCTGGACAGATAGATGGATTCATGGGAAAAGGATTGCTGATCTAGCACCCCGTCTTTTTGCTTTGGTTCCCAAGAGACATGCCAATAAGCGTACGGTGAGGGAGGCTCTCACGGGGCACAATTGGACTGCGGATTTGATAGGAGCAATGACGGTCGGAGCCATTGCTGATTTTTTGGACCTCTGGGATCTCCTATCTCAGGTGGAGCTGCAGCCCGCATTAGAAGATAAACACATTTGGCGCTTCACTGCCAATGGAAACTATTCAGCAAAATCAACTTATGAAGGATTCTTTCAGGGAGGCATTGAATTTAGTCCCTGGGAGCGAATTTGGAGAACTTGGGCCCCGAATAAATGTCGTTTCTTTATGTGGTTGTTTGCTCATGATAAATGCTGGACTGCGGATCGTCTGGCACGCCGAGGTTTGCAACACCCCCCCGCTGCCTGCTTTGTGACCAAGAGGAGGAAACCATTAATCACCTCTTGATCTCATGTGTATTTGCCCGACAGTTTTGGTTTGAGTTGCTTCAAAAAGTCAGACTACAAAACCTTTCCCCTCAGTTGGATGAGCTCTCCTTTGAAGATTGGTGGTCCAGATCTCACAACGCAGTTCATGATCAAGTCCGGCAAGGCCTCAATTCCATCATCATTTTGGGGGCTTGGTGTCTTTGGAAGCTTCGCAATCGCTGCGTCTTTGATGGGGTTGTGCCGGACGTTAGGACCCTCTTGTCTTTTGTCAATGAGGAGATGAGGATTTGGAGTCTGGCCAAAGCAAAGGGTATCTCATACCTTTCTGCCCCGCCGCAAGTCTTGGATTAGACCCCCTTTGGTCGAGGTCGATCTTGTTTCTGTACCATAGGCTAGTTCCGTAGACCTTTTGTGGTGTGTGGTTTTGGGTGCGTTTTTTGTTTGTTGGGTCTGTAAGGTTTCTGTTGTATGCTCTTTCCTTTCTTAATACAAAGATACACAACTCTCCTGCGTGTTCGAGAAAAAAAAGAATGGTGATGAACAGAAATTGACATATTCATGCGGAGTTTGTCTTTTTTCATATCTCCCAAACGCAATCGAGTTTGATCTTAAAATTTTAGATGGCTGTAGAATATGTCCTCTCCTACATATTTGAATTTTTATGGGAATTTTTAAAAATTTTATACGTAGGTAACATGGAGAAAGCACCGTAAGAGGGGGTTGCACATGATATTTCCTCTTGTCATGGTGTACCTACCTAGGTATATGACGGTACTCAAATAAAGAAACCGTACTACCCCTTTTTATCTTTATATCTAATGAGGGGGTTTGGCCTAATCTTTTGATAAGAACAATTACACGATTGATTGATATGACGTTGACGACGAAGCTATTTGATCGAAACGACCAAATCCGTCTTGTAATCTTTACACCACACCCTTATCATTACCAACCATGCCAAGAACATAGTTGACCTAAACATGAGGTTCAATTCCTGCGAGCAATCGAAGAACAAGATAAAAAGCAATTTGAATACTGTGAATATCAATGAGGAACACAAAGAGTTAAGGCATGCAATCGCAATAGTTGGTCTAGTTGACACAAGAACACACGACAAAGTTTCACAGTGGAAAACTAATCTAAACAAGCTAACATTACATGGTCAATTCAGCCTCTATTTATAGGAGCATGCAGGCCCTTGTCATATGGAAACTTATCAACACATGGAAACTAATCAAATCATATCTGATTCTATCTCTAATTCTAAAATGAAATGATTGTTTTGATGATTCTGTCACGCTCAAAAGGAATTTTGGGATAAGGCCAGATCCATTGGAAAGATGACGAGATAAGTTTTCTATGCTGTACTCACACATTCCAAACGGACTCTGGATGTGAATTCTATGTGTGTTTGAAGTCAGTCTTGTCAAGCTGAATTAGTGCTAGATTGTTTTGGCAATTGCAGTGCACACATAAGAAATTTAGAGATGGAGCTAGATCCGTTGGAAAGAGGACGAGTTAAGCTTTCTATCCTGTGCTCGCATATATCAAACGGAGTTCATATGCAAATTCTATGCACGTTTGAAGTAGGTATCTATCTTCAGAGGTTGAATTGGATTGCAGAACGTGTCCAACTTGAAATCTTGCTTGATTTGTATCCAAAGTAACGTGGTGGCCTTGAGAAAGAGTTGAGAAAGGCATCGACCTGGTCTTGATGTACTAGTCGGCTTTCCTTTAGGTGGGCCCTAACCACGAACGCATAGTGTTAATGCAATCCTCCTTGTATAACTGCATAAATATTTTTTGTTAGACAATATTATATTCTCATTTAAAATAAAGTGAAACTGAAGAAACGAATTCACTTTTTATTTAATCCTAGGAGCTATCATCATATACGTTTGTAACATGATCATATTAACACCCTATAATGGTATGCTCGAATGGAGTATGAAATTCAGCTCCGTTGCAATCTAGCCGTCCTAAGGACCTGATTGCTATTACAGAAAAGGAGTTAAGGAAAACGGAAGATAGAGAGAGAGAGAGAGAGAAGGATCGGTTGTTGTGATCGAGGCAGTCACAGTGGGCTGGGCTGGGCCTTTTAAGAGAGGAGAGGCAGGGGGAGTTGCCTAACCCTAGCCACTATCTCTTCGAAAACCCTAGCCGTCACCCTCCTCTAGCCACCGCCGCCATTGCTGTGCCCTGCCGCCTGCTCAATGCAGTCGGCCAAAGACGCCAAGCCCTAGCACTTCTTTGCCTCTGTCACCGCCAGTACTAACTGCCAATCCATGCCGTCACCACCGCTCCCTTGCTACTGCACCATGGCTCATATGTGCCAAGTTGCTGCTGTCGTTGCTTTCTGTTGTTGGTCTCCTTCTCCCCCCTGTTCTGTGCATGGCTGCCAATGCATGCGTGTGTTGCCGCTGCTGCATAGCTGCATGCGTGCCACCGCCGCTGCATGGCTGTCGCTACTGCATGCTGCCGCTGGTACTGCTGTCGCCGATTGGTGTTGGTGCTACCACACCAGGATAAGGAGGATGAGGGGGCGGAGAGCTGAAAGGTCAGAAAGAAAGAAGGCAGGCAGGAAAGAAACAAGGTAGAAAGAAGAGCCTTCGGGTTAAAATGAGGATTAGTATATTAATAGATATAAAATTATTAAGTCAGCTATTCAATAAAATAACAGAACAGCCTTCAGGGTTAAAATGAGGGGTTAAATGTATCAATCAGGGTTATTTTGGTCAACTAAAAAAGTGTAACAAATTTTGTGTAGATTGTATAACTTATATGGTTTACCATATTAGAGCCTCTGAGTTGAGAGTTATGATATTTTCATTACTAGGATAATAAGGGAGAATTGCCTGGTAAGAGGGGATTGTTAGATTGGGAAACGCATAGAAGCGACGTTGTTTATTTGATATTTATGTATTGTTATGGTATTTTGTTGAGATTGGTATTTACTATAGGGGGAATAACTTCTGATTGGTGTCGTCTTCACATCAATCCAACTCATGTGGTTAGAAAGGCAAGTGCATTGTAAAATAGTAACACGGGTTATTTGCTCTTGCTGTTTTATGTTTGTAAATGACTTAACATGCTGGTTTATTGTTTACTCTTACTTTCTATAATACTCATATGATGATGGATTAGATGGTGACAATGATAAATGATTAATGTTGACAAATAATTTATGTTGAGAGAATCATTTTATTTACATATTGAGCATTCATGATGAAAAAAGGTGACATGTGTGGGTCTCTAGAGGCTACTTTATGTGAACGATGCATGGGAGTGGGAAGAGAAAGACCTACATTGGTAGGCGCTTCACGGGAGTGGAGATAAGCTTCCCGTATGAAAGAGAATGGGCTTGAGGTCCCCGTATGAAAGAGAACAAGCTTGAAGTCCCCATATGATGATATGAAAGAAGACGGGCTTGAGATCTCCGCATGAAAGAAGGCGTGCATGGGTGAACACGATGGATGTTACACTCCGCTATAGTAGTATAAGCAAAAGAGATGATGAGATATGCATATGGCATTAATGAAAAGATAAAAGAGATGGTGATATATGTGCATGTCATTAATGAAAAGATAGACGGAAATGAGATAGGTGTAAATTGACATGAATATTTGGTAACATGTTTTAATACTATTTACTATTTTATAATATACTTACTGAATCGTAGGCTCATCTTTACTTATGTTGTTTTTAGGTGATCGATGAAAGCGATATGCATGGGGAAAAATAGCTCATAATCAATTCGCGGATTGGCGTTGCTTCACTTATCTCATTAGACATCAAACAATCATTATTAGCGATTTGGTTTATGTGAACTCATGCAACTGGTTAATAAATTCCTTTTAGAAAGCTCTATGGTTGCAATCAAACAAAATATCATTGGTTAGTCTCAATACTTGGATTATCCTCGTTATTGTTAGTGCTTCTGTTATGGATAGCGCTTGTATTCATTATGAGGCCAATGAGTCAATATATATACACGTACAGGTATAGCATAAATGCAGGAACCCCTCACACAACAGGAGAAATACACAACTATATAATACATATTTAACACCCCTCTTCAAACTTATGGTGGATCAACAATATGATGTTTAGAGAGGTAGAAGCTATGTTGGGCTCTGGTCTGTGCCTTTGTGAAGAAGTCTGTCAACTGAAGTTTTGAAGGCACATACTAAAAAGCAATAATCTGGTCCTGCACCTGTGTCCGCATGTAGGAAGTATCAACACCAATATGCTTTGTAAGCTCAAGTTTCACCGGCTCTTTAGCAATACTAATAGCACTTGTACTGTCAGACAAAAGAAGAGTCGGTGTAGAAACAGAAACACAAAAATTCTCAAGTAACCACCATAGCCAAGTAACATTCGCATTCAACAAAGCTATAGCTCACAACTCAACCTCATCACTTGAATGAGAAACTGATGTCTGCTTCTTAGTCTTCTAAATGATGAGAGAACCACCAAGAAAAACATAATAAGTAGAGAGAGACCGCGATCAGAGGGATCACTAGTCTAGGTGGCATCAGAATATGTCTAGAGCTGTAAAGAGTTGGAGCGAGGAAAAAAGAGACAACGAGAGATAGTTCCATGAAGGTATCACAGAACTCGAAGATGACTATAGTGAAGTTAAGTGGGAGGAGAAACAAACTAACTCAAGATATGCATAGAGTACGAAATGTCAGGACGATTGATACCAAAATAAACAAGGCTCCTAACAAGATGACGATAGCGAGTATGATCAGTAAGAGACTCACCATTAGTAGGACGAAGATGAACATTAAGCTCTATAGGAGTCTCAGCTATGCGCTGATCGGTAAGAGAGGCACGATCAAGAAGATCTTGAATATACTTTTCTTGGGACAGATAGAAACCCTCAGGAGTAGAAATAATCTCAATCCCAAAAAAGTAGCGAAGAGAACCCAGATCAGACATGAGAAACTGCTCATGAAGACACTCCTTGACAAAAGTGATGTATTGAGAATCATCGCCAGTAATGATTGTGAGTTTTGACAACAGCACTGACAAGATTTTGCCTTTTCCATTCATTTCAGTACTAGTTTAATTTACAGAACTATGTTGCAGGGTTTGCATGAGGGTAGGTTGGGCCCCAGTGAGAGCCTTCATGTGGTTCAGCATTACATTGACAGGGCTTCAGAGGTGTGATTTCTTCCACACCTATTGATTTGCTATATAATTTCTTCTCAGTGTACCTAGAGTGCTAAACTAAATGCAATTTAGAAACACTTTCTTGTTCAAGATTGCCTTTCCTTTTCTTGATATCAGCCAGAGCGGAATTGGTCATCCATATTTGTTATTACAAGACATCTAGTATCATTGTGCTGTTATGAGTTTTGACTGTTAGAGATATATGTATAGTTGTTATTCCCCATTGTTATGAGGGGTTCTTTGCATATTTGTCACATGTACTTTGTGTATATATACCGGCCCATTGGCCTCATATGAATACAAGCGCTATTTATAACATGGTATCAGAGCCAAAACTAGGGTTTTGGCTTACCTAGGTTCCGCCGCCGCGCGCCTCCGCGCTCCGTCGGCCCCGCCGACTCGCCTCCGCCTTCCGCTCCGCCGGTGGTGTCCGCTCTGCCGGTGGTCGCGCCTCGCGCTCCGTCGGCCCGCTGACTCGCCTCGCCGCCATTGCGCCGGCGTCTCCCCGTTCGGCCTCGGCGCTCGGCCGCTTCTCCGCCGCCGCCACGGCTGCCTCGCTCGCTCGCCGCTCTGCCGTGCGATCTCGGCTGAGGTCGCCGCCTCGCCTCCCGCCGCACCGCCAGGCCGACTCCTCCTTGGCATCTCGGCTCGGCTGCTCCTCTCGGCAGCGGCGGCCGTCAAGTCTCTCGTGGTCGCCCACCTCCCGTCCGGCGCTGCGCCACCGCCCCGGCGCGTGTGCCCGGTGTCCGCCCGCCCGGTCGGCCGCCCTCGACCGGTGCGCCTCGCTGCCGCCGCCTGCGCCGCCGGCGACCGCCGCCGCCCCGGCGCTCGCCGCCGCCGCGCCCTCCGCTCCGCCGCGCCGCCGCCGCAGTCGCAGGCCGCCTCCCGATCTAGGGTGGTTCGGCTCTCTTCGTTCGGCTCGGTCGGTTTTGTAAACCGACCGAAGAAAAGAAAAACGTCGTTCTAACCGCCGCGCCGTCCAGCGCCGCCTGTTAGACTTCGTTGTCTTGGTCGCCGCGCCGTCCAGCGCCGCCTACCAATGGGCACCGTTTCCCTCCCTCGCTGCCCGGTGATCTTTGATGGTGTTAATTACACCGACTTCGTGTCTCACATGCGCATCCACATGCGTGGTCTTCGCCTCGGGCGTCCTCTCTCGGCGATGTCACCGCCCGCCTTGCCCTATTCCTCCGACGAGCCTACGCTGTGGCATTGCCTTCGATACCGATAAGGCTGCTGCCGAGGCCGCCGCCTCGCCGATGATGAAGCCTCGCCTACCACGAGGCTCGATTTCTACAAGGATCGTCGACCGTCTACACTCGGTGGTACGATGACGACGCTCGGCCGCCTTTGTCTTCATCGCCAGATGTCGGCCTCGATTTTCTTACGAGGTTGTGGGACTCCTTCGCTTTTCGGATGTGGACTCATCTTCGTCGGCCGCTCTGAGTTACGCGCGAGAGAGACTCGTTTGAGTGGTGCTGGTCCGATGCCACTCCCCTCGTGCTCGCGCCGTCCGCTGCTACCGCCTCCTCAGCTACTACACAGTGGTGGTGGCCGTCCTCCGTCTGGAGGTGGCCGTCCTCACTGTTCCTACTGCGACAAGGATGGCCACACTGCGTCCCAGTGCTACAAGAAGAAGCGGCATCTTTCACGCCGTTCTTCTACTGGCACTAGTGCTTCTACGACGACGTCTGCCTCGACTTCTTCAGCAGCTTCTCTCACCGAGCAGGAGATAGCCAGACTTCGACGCCTACTTGCCGCTTCAGGTTCTCCCTCGACAGGTTCTGCAGGTTCTGCTACTGACTCTTCGGGCACTGAGAGACCACCTCCTACACAGTCAGGCACCTCCCCGTGGATTCTTGATTCTGGAGCATCTTTTCACATGACTCCTGATCCTTCCACTCTGTCTTCTATTACACCTCTTGATTCTCCTATCAGTGTTCTTACTGCTGATGGTACATCTCTTTCTGTCTCTGGTCGAGGATCTCTTAGCAACTCATCCTTTCATGTTCCTTCTGTTGCTCATGTTCCTCGCCTTACCTTACAGCTTCTTTCTGCTGGGCAGATTACTGACCTTGGTTATCGGGTCATTCTCGACTCTGACTCTTGTTGTGTTCAGGATCGCCACACGGAGCTCGGTTGGTTCGGCCTCGGCGCCGTGACTCACGCGTCTCGAGCTTGACCGCTTCACCTTCCTTCCGCCGCCACCACCGCCGCCGCCTCTCGCTTCGCCACTTCGCTCTCGGCTCTTTCCAGCGGTGGCATCACCGTCTTGGCCATCTGTGTGGATCCTGCCTGTCGCCCTTAGTTCGCCGTGGTCTTCTCGGGTCCGCCTCAAGAGACGTATCTTTAGATTGTCGGGCTGTAAGTTAGGTAAATGATTCACTTCCCTATCCTCATAGTGAGTCCGTGTCTCGTCCTTTTGATCTTGTTCATTCGGATGTTTGGGGCTAGGCTCCTTTGTTTCGAAAAGGTCATCGTTATTATATTATTTTTATAGATGATTTCTCTCGCCACACTTGGATATATTTCATGTCCTCTCGTAGTGAGGCCTTGCCTATCTATAAACAATTTGCCACTATGATACACACTCGCTTCTCCACTCCTATTCGTGTCCTTCGTGGCCGACTCTGTGGCGAGTACCTCTCTCGTCACTGCGCAGCTTCCTTGCTTGAGCAGGGGCACTCTTGCTCGCCTTCTCTTGTCCAGTGCTCATGCTCGAATGGTGTCGCTGGCGCAAGCATCGGCACCTCCTTGAGACGGCTCGTGCTCGATGATCGCCGCCTCTATTCCACCTCACTTTTGGGCCGAGGCTGTTTCCACTGCCACCTATCTCGTCAACATCCAGCCCTCTTACGCTCTTGAGGAGCGATCCTCGTTGAGCGTCTCTGTGGTCTTCTTCACGACTACTCTACCCTTCATATGTTTGGCTGCGTTTGCTACGTTCTCCTCGCCTCGAGAACGCACTAAACCGACCGCTCAGTCTGTTGAGTGTGTCTTTCTGGGATCTGATGCGAGCACAAGGGTTATCGGTGCTGGGATCCTGTTGGTCGTCGGATGCGGGTTTCTCGGGATGTGACTTTCGACGAGTCTCGTCCATTCTACCCACGTCCTGCCTCTCCTTCGGCTTCCTCTATGGAGTCTCTCTCTTTCTTGACCTTTCCGGATACACCTATATCTGTTTGCCTCGTCCACCTGTCCCCACCGAGTCTCCACATATTCCCCTGGCCTCTCCGCCGTTAGTCGCGCCGTGTCGTCTCCTACGACTCAGAGCTCCTCCCACTACATACCTTCTCCCTTCTCTTCTACACTCGCCGACCTCGTTTTGAGGATCTTCCGGATGAGCCATCTTCTCCCGATGTTCCATCTTCTTCGATGCTCCATCTTCCCTGATGGGTCATCTTCTCCTCGCTACGCTCTCGCGATCGTCGATCGATTCGGCCTCCTGCCTGTTTTGCCTTTGCCGCGCAGCTACTCGTGAGCTTGTCTCCTACCGGGATCTTTGTTACTCACCCGAGTGGCAGCTTGCCATGGCCGAGAGATTGCTGCCTCGAGCGCCGGTACTTGGGATCTTGTTCCTTTTCCATCTCATTCGTCCCATCACATGTAAGTGGGTCTATAAGATTAAGACTCGCTCGATGGCTCTCTTGAGCGCTATAAGCGCGTCTTGTTGCTCGTGGCTTCCAGCAGAGCATGGTGTTGACTACGACGAGACTTTTGCTCCCGTGGCCCACATGACCACTGTTCGCACTCTTCTTTCGGTGGCGTCTGTCGCCATCGTCTGCATTCTCGGCTTGATGTCAAGAATGCCTTCCTTAATGGCGAGTTGCGTGAGGAGGTCTACATGCATCCGCCACCGGGTATTCTCTTTCACGAGGGCATGGTCCGCCGCCTTCGCCGCTCTCTATGGCCTTAAGCAAGCCCTCGTGCTTGGTTTGAGCGCTTCTCCTCTGTGGTCACTGGTGCTGGTTTTTCAGCTAGTGATCATGATCCTGCGCTCTTTGTCCACACTTCGTCTCGTGGTCGGACTCTTCTTCTCCTGTATGTTGATGATATGATCATTACGGGAGATGATTCTGAGTACATTGCCTTTGTCAAGGCTCGTCTTAGTGAGCAGTTCCTTATGTCGGATCTTGGTCCTCTTCGTTACTTCCTTGGGATTGAGGTTACTTCCACTCCAGATGGTTTCTTTATGTCCCAAGAGAAATATATTCAGGATCTTCTTGATCGCGCCTCTCTCACTGATCAGCGTACTGTTGAGACTCCCATGGAGCTCAATGTTCACCTCCGACTCTCTGATGGCGAGCCTCTTTCTGATCCGACTCGCTATCGTCATCTTGTTGGGAGTCTTGTCTATCTTGCTGTTACTCGTCCGGATATCACTTATCCAGTTCATATTCTGAGTCAGTTTGTTTCAGCTCCCACTCAGGTTCACTACAGCCACCTTCTTCGAGTTCTGCGATACCTTCGTGGGACTATCTCTCGCCGTCTCTTCTTTCCACGATCCAGTTCGTTACAGCTTCAGGCCTATTCCGATGCTACTTGGGCCAGTGATCCCTCTGATCGCCGGTCTATCTCTCGCATCGTGTTTTTCTTGGTGGTTCTCTTATTGCCTGGAAGACGAAGAAACAGACTGCAGTGTCCCGTTCGAGTGCAGAGGCTGAGTTGCGAGCTATGGCTCTCTTGACAGCAGAGATTACTTGGCTACGGTGGCTACTTGAGGATTTTGGTGTTTCTGTCACTACACCGACCCCTCTCTTGTCAGACAGGACAGGTGCTATCGTTATTGCCCGTGATCCTGTGAAGCATGAGCTCACCAAGCACATTGGTGTTGATGCTTCTTTCACGAGGACTTGTGTGCATGATCAGGTGATTACTCTTCAGTATGTGCCTTCGGAGCTTCAAATAGCGGATTTCTTCACGAAGGCCCAGACTCGAGCACAGCATGGCTTCTACCTCTCCAAACTCAGTGTTGTTGATCCACCATGAGTTTGAGGGGGGGTGTTAGAGATATATGTATAGTTGTTATTCCCCATTGTTATGAGGGGTTCTTTGCATATTTGTCACATGTACTTTGTGTATATATACCGGCCCATTGGCCTCATATGAATACAAGCGCTATTCATAACACTGACCTCATCATCCAGATTTCTTGCAGATGGAGTAGTATTTAAAGTTGTTATTGTAATTTGGAATGCAAATGTGCCATCTGGTACCAAAATATACATAAATGTACTTCATGTTTGCTGCTGCTGCTTGTTTGTTTTTTCGTTCATTGCTATTGACAACATAACTCATCGTTTGCCCTTACTCTTTGTTCAGCGATTGAAGAGCTTTTGGAAGGATAAGAAAGTAAATATGCTACTGAAGATGATGTCCAATTGGTTTGTTTTTCTAACCCAACTTTGTTTATTGATGCATGTTGCTTTCCCTTGATCAATCACATAGAAATGAGCTTCAAAGCTGCACCATCAGCTCCATCATACATGCAGTTTTCTCCAAAGTATATTTAAAAGTTCCTTATTTAATTTCTTCCTTATCCCACATTCTGAATCTGGCATCTCACCTGTATTTCACATTATTGGTAAGCCAAAGTACAATGTGCCACTTTTCATGTTGCCTCTGCAATGTAATTTGAACTAATCTCATGTTGTCTGTTTTGTGTTCATCGACAGGGAGATGTGTTCCTAGCACCACATATCCATGCTGGCATAAATCGCTTTGAAATTGACATGGTACCTAACTTTTCTCTTCCCTTCTTGATTTCTTTCTGTAATAATGTCTGCTAATGAGGAAGTGCTCTCACACTTACTATTCAGAATCTATGAGCGATAAGCTTTTCTTTTCTTGTAGACAAAGTACCCAATTTTGGCAAGACTTCATGAATCATGACGTATACATGGATATTCCCACATTTCAAGCTTCACTTCCTCAAAATCAGTCAGATGCAGCTTCATCCTAATAATCAAGATTTCGAGCAAGCTACATCGATATGCATGTAATTTCAATAATAGTTTGGAAGGTGGTCATTGCTCCCTGCAGGCTGCAACACCATAGTGTGCAAGATCAGCTTACTCTTATAAAAGAGGGTTATTGTGTGAGAGTGTGGCTTGCCTCTAATAATGTATACACTTTGGGTGAACTCTAAATGTTATTCATTCTGAATATGGAAGAGAAGTGTTAAGATCTGTTACATATGTGTGAAATTGTGGTTCACTGAACTACGGCATCAGGAGTGGAATATATTGAAAAGCCCAATCGCACTTGGAATCTTGGATTGCAGATATGCAGCTTCTCAGTAACATCTTGATCTTAGCCATCGATTTTGCAATCGAATGGTTTCGTAGCATTCAGTGGCTGCAGCTTCCAGTCATCGGATGACCACGATATTTAATCCTTGTTTACACCTAAACCATTTGTGTATGGTGACATTGCAATAAACCAATATAAACAAACATACATTAATTTGAAAACAATGTTTAAGCTGAAATCACCATGCAAAATTGCACTTCTGATCTCAAGTTTGCCAATTCCCAAATTTTCAAAGAATTACAAGAGTAGATAAGAAGCAAACAGAGTGCACAGAAAGGCATTGACAACAAATGCTCAAAGTACTATTACTCTAATGCTTTGACAAATCTTACTGGATAACGTAGTTATCTTTCGATCGTACTATGTATATACATAGTTATCTTGCAGGATTCAACTAGATGATGACTTCTTCTTACTTAATCAATCCATCGCAAGCATAGGACCTGGTGTAGTGCTCCAACGTCAACTATTGGAGTAATCTCTTGTCAGAACTGACATGGTGGGCATGACGAAGATCTTGTGTATTGACTTTCAGTTCATCCCATGAAACATTAACAGGGTAAATTATGTAGGCAATTACCATGCTGATGTTGGAATGAGATTGCATATGAATGGACTATGGAAGAAATCTATACCGGAGAAATGGCAAATTGACAATACACTCTGGTCACATGGCATGTCGCACCGTTCTGGACACGATCATTCGATCAGAAATCGGTTCTAAATGAGATTGTTTTATCAGAACTGGATGATTGTGATTTTGATTCAGTGAAACAGGTCTTGATGACTTGAACCGAGGAAACCCTGGTCCCAATATAAATTGAATTCATGCGTTGACAGACTACAGACTACAAGTGCCTCTGAAACCTTGGCAGTTTCTATGTTTTTAAGATGCCAAAAACTAAACTGATAGAGACACATATCCCTCTTAGCATTGAATGCATGGAATCCATTCAACTAGGACTGTGTTAACTTGTCTTCCACTATAAATTAGATATAATAAGTTGTAAGACCATGTGATGTCAACCCTATGTGTGTGATGAGTATTTGATTTTGTTTGTGATTTAGAGTTGAAGTTTGAGTTTGATTTTGTGTCATTTGCTCTCTAGTTTTTGTTGTCATGTAGTTTGACCGCTGTGCGTGTGCAGTCTGACTGGCTGTGTAACGACGCTCTGACTGGCGTCTGGTGTGACCGGCCGTGAAAGCAGTTTGACAAAACACGGTGTGACCGATTTCTAGTTGGTGGTATGCTTATTCTAGAGAGTTGTCAATGTGTTGCACGGAGTTTTTGAGAATGGTATGACCGGCCATGTAATTGTGGTCTGACCGGCATGGTTGCCGAGGTAAGACTGGTCCCCTGTTACCGAGAGATTTTAAGTCGGTTCTCAGCAGATAGACCGGCCATTGGTTGGCGGTCCGACCGGCCTCTAGGAAATTGAGTGAGTTGAGTTTGGTTTCGGTTATATTAGTCATGGTGGGAGTACATGCAAGTGTTAGTCATAGTGGGAGTCCATGCATTGTGGGAATCTTGACATGTGGTGTTAAGTGGTACATGTCTGCATCGGTTTTGTTGATGGGAGTCAAGTGAATATCACTTATGCTCAGAACGGTTGTTTGTTCTTTAATGTGTAGAACACTTGGTGATTGTTGCAATTAACGGCAAGATCGAGACTAGGGGAGGTGCCCTGAGCTCATGGAGGGTTGCATAACTCCGAGTGGAGCATCATCTCAAGCAGAAAAGTATCATGATGAGGCAAGTGCATGTATGTGATGTGCCTTGGACTTAGGCGTTGCAAGTGGTGATGGTCCTCAGAGCAAGCGTACAATCTTGACGACAAGTCATTGGGTGTCATGGACTTCGTTATGGTGGTTACTTTGAGGACAAGCACTATGAAGGTCGGTGGGTGGCAATTGAGAAAATTGTCCGATACCAAGTGGAGAGGTGGTTTGCAAAACTGTGATGGTGGCCTAAGTGGTTTAGGTCACATCTTGGAGGATGGAGCCTCTTATCGGGCCATTGGAGCCATGTGAAAGTCGCGCTTCGAAAAACTTGCAAGTGTGTATAATTATAAAACCCGTTTATGTGTGGCTTACTGGGTTGTATCCACTAAGTGTGGATTGTTTGTTAGGATTTGGTGTGAGGTGAAGAGTCCCCACTATATAAACCCTTGTGTATATTGGGAGATTGAGGATCTCTAGTGCTTAGAGAGAGAGGTTAGGGTTTTCTTATGTTGGAAGCTTTATGTGTGTGTTTTAGGTTTAGAGCTCTATTCTCTGTGAGGGAGTGGCTGTAAAACATTCCTCTCAAACTAAAATGAACATCCAAATTTAGTCCAAGTGAGTAGTACCATGGATTTCTTCTTATGCTTTTGATTTGCTTGGTTTTTTGTTTAGATTTTATCTCCTCCTGATCTTTCTTGGTGCTAAGGATGTGTAAGAGGTGGAGATATCTCTTATAAATCAGATCTCATTCATCTAGGCACTTCTATGGAAAGTTCTTGTGATTGCCCTGTTGTGCTCAAGAGAGGTGATTTTCGAGTTTTAGTCTTGAGAACATTTTGGTTTAAGTTCGTTCTATGATCTAACTTGTTATGACATGTGTGAGACTATAAGGAGGTCACCCTATTGTTGTGATGAGTAATTGATTTTTTGTTTAGAAAATTTGCAGAGTTTGAGTTTGGTTTTTCAAAGTTTAAAAATTTTCCAGTTGCTAGTGGTATGATCGGCGTTGAAGTTGCGGTATGACCGACTAGAGGTAGTACCGGCATTGAAGTCGCAGTACTACCTGCTGGCGGTAGTACCAGCGTTGAAGTCGCAGTACTACCTGCTGGCGGTAGTACCGATGTTGAAGGAGCGGTATGACAAGCCGAAGCAGTAGTACTGGCTGTAGTTACCGGTAGCTATTTTCCAGAGGATGTCTTTTTGGAGTTTGTGAATTGAGACCTAGTGCGGTAGTATCGGTGTTGTAATCGCGGTACAACCGAAGTGCGGTATGACCGGCATGGGTGCCGCGGTCATACTGACTCTTATTGGTTTGAGTTGAGTTGGGTTGGTTGAGTGTGGGCACGGCATGGGTGTTGTTGCTTGTATGTAGGTTTTGTCCTAGATTTAGGATCAGTGGTTTGGTTGCATACGTTTTGTATGGTGCATTGTACGGATGAATTATGTCAATTGATAACTTTGTGTATTGTACAGTGTTATGTGACGATTTGCTTGTTTGTGTTGGTTGTAGGATTCTAGAGCTACGTCATGGTGAGGCGGACGGGACTGGAACTAAGCTAGCGAGCATAGGTCCAAAGAGGCCAAGAGATCGGGACTACGCTCAAGAGGAGCTGAGGTCCAAACGATCAAGGAGCCGCTGATCAGCATTTGTCCCAAGTTTCATCATGTTTGGAATCTGTGGTTTAAGAATTAGCCATTTTCTTGGTCGTGAGTGGTGCTAATTTTTGCCTCTGTTCAATAGACCATCAGACCGCTATGACCCGAGTGGTTAGATTGCCCAGCCCGATCAGACTGGTGACACTTGCGGTTAGATCGGCCAGCGGTCCGACCGCCCTATTGGCTGGCAGTCAGATTGGTGAGACTTAAGTGTCTCGAGTGACTTTGTGATCTTTGACTCATGGCTTTGATAAAACTTGTAGGCTTGTATTTTCCGCTATATCAGTGGCGGATCCAGGAAAAATTTTTGGAGGGACTGAAGTACCTTCAGCTCGACCTCAGCCCCTTCTACATTATACATCCATGGCTAAAAGTTTAGGGGGGGCTCCAAAGGTCCGGTAGCGGTAGGGGCTCGAGGCCCCCCCGCCCCACCGCTGGATCCGCCCCTGCGCTATATTGTGTTGATAATATCGGGGGGATGATTTTGACAAGTCATTCACCCCTCTCTGACTTATCTTACTCGATCCTACGTAAGTTTTAGATAAGTGCATCTATCATTTAAATAAGCACTATAACCTACTTGGAGGCTTAGTTCTTGTAATTGTGTTGGGTATGAGCTGGCCTATGGTAGGTTGAGCTCATATTGATAATAAACAACTGAAATGTCCTACATCAAAGAAAAAAATAAAACAACTAAATATGGAACAGCTACGACATCCAAATTTCCTCCATTTTATTTCACGCACTGCACTTGCATGTACCTGCAGTTTTCCTCTTAGTTTTTTTTTGTTTGGGTCAAAGTCTTGCAAGCACATGCTCTACAACCATTGCTCCTTCATAAACTATCTTGTCAGATTAGGCAATTGCCATGTGGCACCCAAATCACTAAATTAAGGGCTTAAACAGCGCACCTCTTGCCATTTTTCAACTGCAAGTTACACCCATTGACTCAATCTATTCTTCTCCCTTTTTCTTTCGCTCAATTTTTCTCCGAGGAGTTGGTACGTTGGCTACTTGTTGGATGAGCTGAGAGGACGGGTCAAGTTAATTCATAGGGGATGAATTATGCATATCACCATCTTGACCAGTTCATGATGAATATGCAATTGATGTGTCCTTTCGTACCTTACATAACAACTGATCTAGCCTATTGCAATGCAATCAGAGCTTCTGACCTTGCAAGAGATGAGCAACTAAAAGCATTTCAGAGACATCTCAAGAAACTGTCCAAACATGGAGCTTTCTCCATGGCTCATCTTCTTGTTCAGTGTTCTTGTGCAAGCTTCTGTCATTTTGGCCCAAACGAATGCGCAGGACAGTATGTATTGTTTCAGTTCTCCCTTCAGTATCTTTCTTACTGCAATGCTAATTTCTCATTTCTGTCCTTGTTGTCTCTGTGTGCAGCTGCTGGCCTCACTGGAATTGCAGCCTCTTGGAACACCAAGCCTTCAAATTGGGTTGGTAATGATCCATGTGGCGACAAGTGGGTTGGGATAATTTGCACCACGAACCGGGTCACGTCTATGTTAGTATCAGCATCAGAGATTTATATGACCATGGAGTTTTCCCCCCTCAGTCTATTAGCTAGATGAACAATGATCACTCATGGTTGTGTTGTTCGCCTTTGGTGGATGTTTTGCAGAAGACTATCAAGTGTCGGATTGTCCGGGACTCTTTCAGGGGACATTCAATCTTTGTCTGAATTGCAGTACTTGTATGTAATTTCTTCTCTACTGTAGTTTCAGCACTTTATATTGCTCGACTTTCTTAAAAAAAAAAGAAGCAAAAGAACACTTTTAGGAAAACATATTACTCAATCACGAATTTGGCTCCTTTTCTGTTCGACTAAATTGGTATTTTTGCAAAAGTTTAATCAAGAACTTCAGAATCAGGTCTAAACATGCATATAATTTGAATTTCACATGGCATGCAAACTTATGAGGTATTTGTTTCTTTTTGTTTCAGGGACTTATCCTACAACAAAAACTTGGAAGGCCCTGTTCCTTCATCTATTGGAACCTTGAGTAACCTGCAAAACTTGTGAGTAGCTAAACTTGGAGGAATTCAGTTGGTTCATTAGCTTCAGAATTGCAGTGCATGGATTCTTCTTTGGCTTATTTACTTTCTCATTTCTCTGCAGAATTCTTGCTGGCTGCAGCTTTTCTGGTGAAATACCTAAAGAGATTGGCCAGCTCTCAAAACTGATATTTCTGTAAGGAGTTCAAACTAATATTTACATCTAACATTTTAGACCTTGCTTGTTAATTTGCCATACGCGAGGACATTTCTGCAATTTCAAACTTCTCTTGAACAGAAAAGCATATTTTGCCCCCATCTATCTATCATGAGACCTTCCAACTGTCATAACTGGGTGCTGGGTCCCATTTCTAGAATAATATTATCATTAACCAAAAGATCACGTTCCCTCCACCAATCACTGAATTGGTCCATCAAGCCTTATATTTTTATTTGTACTTTGACTTGATCAAAATTAAGTGGATACAATGCAAAAATTAGTAATTCATATTGTTAACACATGCAGATATATAGGCTTGTAACAACTTTTACACAAAGATCAGGAGCACTAGGCCTGATACAGCTGAAATGTTCTGTTTCGGATTTTTAAGTAAAGTTTATGAATATTTTGATACATATTTTTTTAAAAAAAGACTGGATATTTTGAAATCTGGTATGCTTCTTCTCAATAACAAAGTGGATTATTGGATTTGGGCGTTATTGTTGCGAACTGTGTAAAGTTGTGGACTTGTTATGCTTGCTGAAATACCTCAATGGAATTGCCATCATATATGCTACTTTCAACCTAGCAAGTCACAACCTTTAGACCAGTTGTGTGTTTATGTATCAGGCTTTCACCTAGTCATCGGTCCTCGCGATATCTCTGCACTTAGTTTCAGTATAATAAGATTGTTCATTGCACTCTGCCTGCAGATCTTTGAACAACAACAGGTTCACCGGTCCCATACCGCCATCACTTGGCGGCCTCTCAAAGCTATACTGGTTTGATCTGGCTGGCAACAAGCTCACCGGAGGACTTCCCATATTCGATGGGAAAAATCCTGGGTTGGATAATCTGACTAGTGCAAGGCACTTGTAAGTACATTCTCCGAAATGATCTTTCTTGATATCTGAAGATTTTGCTCCTCATCCATACACCATGTTTTCGCAGCCACTTTGGGATCAATCAACTCTCTGGCACCATACCACGACAGATTTTCAACTCAAACATGAAGCTGATACATCTGTAAGAATAACCCAAATCTTCAACTCATAGCTGCCTGAATTCTGTTGTGAATATGATTCAGTGATTTGTCCCACCTTTTCCAGGCTTCTTGACAATAACAACTTCTCCGGTAGCATTCCCCCTACTTTAGGTCTTCTTAATAATCTGGAAGTTCTGTAAGTACATTTATCTACACATTGTAATACTAGCATCCACATGCTGATTCTGATCATGAAGTTTTATCGATGCAGACGTTTCGATAAGAATTACCAATTGACTGGGCCAGTTCCCACCAACATCAACAACCTCACCAAGCTTGCTGAATTGTGAGTATCCTATGTGCGTATGCTTTTTGGTCAGTATCAATTCTACATAAGGAGCTTACTCCCCTCTATTGTCTTTTCATTTGACACTAGCCATCTAGCAAACAATCAGCTCACTGGTCCACTGCCAGACCTGACAGGAATGAGTTCACTCAGCTTTGTGTAAGTGATGAGTTCACCTTTCCTTTCTGAAAACAAGACTTGAGTAGTGATTAAATCATAGTATACAACTTCTGAATCATTTGCATCTTTGTTACAGGGACATGAGCAACAACAGCTTCAATGCATCTGATGCTCCATCCTGGTTCACCGCTTTGCCGTCTTTGACTTCATTGTAAGTTTTTAACCCTCTCTTCTGTTATCTCTTGTGATACTTCATCAGGCACATATGTCTGAATTTTCATTGACTGCAGATACCTTGAAAATCTGCACATCGGTGGGCAGCTCCCACAACCTCTCTTCAGCCTTCCTGCAATTCAGACACTGTGAGTGGTTACTACTTACTCTACTTACTAGTTTACAACACAGTTCTAGTGTCCACTACTAGCTGATTAAGTGAAGAAGAATGTACGAATGTACAAACAGATACTCATACAATTCATGTTCAATTCAATTGTTTACCGCCTGACAATATCAGGAGGCTTCGGGGCAACCGTTTCAACGGTACACTAGCAATCGGATCGGACTTCGGTACTCAGCTCCAACTAATAGATTTGCAGGACAATCAGATAACAGAGATCACTGTTGGGGGATCACAATACAAAAACAAACTCATGTAAGGGTTGTGTCACAACTTACAATCTCTGACAGATACTGACAGATACACTGCTCACATAAATTCTCTTGCCACAGACTTTCAGGAAATCCGTTTTGCAACCAAGGGGGCAACGATCAATACTGTAAAACCACCGGACAATCTAACCCGACAACACAGTCGTATACTACTGCGAAGAACTGCACGGCGCTGCCACCCCCATGCCTCTCAAGCCAGCTTCTGAGCCCAAGCTGCACCTGTGCTGTGCCATACAGAGGCACCCTATTATTCAGATCACCAGCATTTTCTGACCTGAGCAATGGCTCATACTATCTTCAGCTAGAGCAGACCATGAGAACCAAGTTCTTGGAATTCTCTCTCCCAGTTGACTCCATTGCTCTCCATGATCCCTTCATTGATGTGAACAACAACTTGGAGATGAGCTTGGAGGTTTTCCCCCGCGGCAAGATTCAGTTTGGTGAGCAAGACATTTCAGACATTGGGTTCATTCTGAGCAATCAGACATATAAACCGCCGGGTATTTTCGGTCCATACTATTTCATTGGACAGCAATACCCTTTTGCCAATGGTAAGATCACTGATTCAGAAACTGTGCTTTAAATAGCATCTCCTTTTATAGTGACATAAGCTCAGCATTGCATCTGATGTGTGTGTTGAAACAATTTTCCATGAGCATAGCGGTGGCACCGTCTAAATCGAAGATGAACCACTTACCGCTTATCGTCGGAGTTTCAGTTGGTGGTGCAGTTCTTGCTGCAATAGTGCTTGTTCTTATCGTTGTCATCACCAGAAGGAAGAGGAAACCAAAGCAGAATGAAGAGAGAAGCCAGTCTTTTGGTTAGCATTGATCAACATCTCCTTTGACCATTGCATTGCATACTGATTACTCACTGAGGTGCTACAACCATCTGCAGTTTCTTGGGACATCAAGAGCACCAGCACCAGTGTCCCGCAGCTACGAGGCGCGCGGATGTTCGCATTTGATGAACTGAAGAAAATCACCAATAACTTCTCCGAGGCCAACGACATCGGAAACGGCGGCTATGGCAAGGTGAAGTAGACCTGCTAATCTTGCAAAACATTCATACGGTTAACTACAATCATGTCGGAATTTGTAGGAGAGCAGGTGAATGATTGACACCGCTTTTTAACATCTGAAACCAAAACTAAAAGTAGAAAAAAAAAATCTAAATTATCAGATGTAGATTATGACCATAAGATGCTAGTTCGCTTGCACGTGCTCGATGAACGATTCGATCGTCTGACCACTCCCATCAATCGCTCGCTACGACCGTCGATGTACGTAGTCATAATCTCCCTCCACTCAAAGACTTCAGCCGCTCGAACGCTTCAATCGCTCGAACGAGTACACGCTGGAGACAGATAAAAACGATGCTCAAAAAACATGTCGCCGATGCCAGTAAATTTTCTTGGAATAGATCTAATCTATTATTTTTGTTTCATAGATGTAGTTACAAAGTGCCCTATAGCACCCCTAAAATCTCTCTCGACGAAATCCCTTTAAAAACCCACACGTTAACCCTTAGCCTCTCTCTACTTTTATAGGCTAATGTCCAAGCCGTGTCTGTCTCAAACACGAACGCACAACTCTATCTTTTCCTCAAATCAAGAGACCCGAAACTCTTTCTAACATGGGTTTTACCATATCTCTAAAGCTTCCCGTCACAGGTTCCTTTCATAATGTTTCCAATCTCACCACATGATGAAGCCTCTAGGACGCACTTCCTGTATCTCCATCACGCATCACCAACTCCTATGTCGAAGCCTATAGGACCGTACCTACTATAACTTCTCCACGCATCATCACATGCTCTAGCATGAGCCTGATTACCTCACGTAACATCTCGACCGCCTAGACCTTAGATTACCCCCCTATTTCCGGTCCTCCTCGTCACTGACCGTAACCGTCTCCACGCCTCCACGCATCATCCACCTTCTACCTTCACATGCTCCAGCATGAGCACGACCATCTCACATGACATCCCGATCGCCTGAATCTCAGATTACCCCCTCCTAGTCCCGATCCTCGTCACTGACCATGATCGTTTCCATACTCACTTACTCATGCAAAGACCAAAGAAACTTTCTCCCGACACAAGTTCTCCACAACTTGACCATCATCAGCACACACACTTACATCACCCTTGTCCATCCATAGACAAGAACAAAACCGTCAACGACCGTCAACCAGATCATCCATGACTACACATGCTATCGCTTTCTAGAAATATGCCTTAAATCACTTATTACAACCGCTAGCTCATGCAGTACTCGAAAACCACAACTACTCGGGAAATACCATCGCTCCGCTCAAAACAATCAGGAAGAACAAGCATCGCTACCAATCAGAGTCATCGAGTACCGATAATACCATAAGTCTCCGACAATCGATCACAAAACCTATCGCAAAAACCATGACCATTGAGTTCCGAGTCCTTCCGACTATCAAGCACCAGCTAGTCATCCCGCTGGCCAAACACGAGTATTCGAAGTACTCCCAGATCATAGGAAGTGAAGCACTCGTACCAAACATAAAGTTTACGAGTACCAACCATGAAGTCTACGGCAACCGATCGCAAAACTTTCGACTACCGAAGACAACGACAGCAGACTGCAAAATCTACAACTATGAAAACAAGACTGTGAAGTCTATGACTATAACAGTAGTCCGCAAAGTCTACGACTATTGACTACAAAGTTATTGACTGTCGACCAGTAAAATCTACGATTATCAATCACAAAGTCTACGATCATCGATCACAAAGTCTACGACTATCGACTACAAAGCCATCGACTATCGACCAGTAAAACTACAACTATCGAGTACCGACCAAGAGCTGTTGCTATGACCATGAGAAGTACTATAGCTACGATTACCTTCAGTGGTCGTTCTGTCGTAGTCGAAATGTTGTAGTCAAGTTGCCATGGTCGAAGCCAGACGTAGTCGAAATGCTATGGCCGTTTAGACACGGTTGAAGTCGGTCGTGGTCAAATTGGACATGGTCATAAAGCTGAGCTCTACTACAGTACTCTTCCGAGTACCGACCACTGATTTGTACTGTTCCGAGTACCAGTTGAATCACAGTTCACCTTCGAGTACTGTTCTTTCGATCGTACAGTTTTGACCACATCACTGTAGCTTCAGTCGTACAAAAAAATCTGTAGCTTCACCTCCGATGCTCTGATGTTACTCAGACTTGTCAGAACCTCCTGTGTTACTCGGACACCGTCTGATACTCCAATGGCACTCGAACGTCGCTCGACCTCCTGATGTCACTCGGACTCGTTCGAAAGCACTTGGAGCAAACCAAGACTACTCGAAGCAAAGCAAAACTACTCGAACTCAAGCAAATCACTTGGAGCAACCAAAACTACTCAGAGCCTACTAAAACCACTTGGAGAAGAGCAAAACCATTCGGATGAAACAAAAACCACTCGAACTTGAAACATTTGACACTGTGATCAACCTAAACTTTCACCAGCACAAAATCCAAAACAGTCCAAACGTTAATTATTCATCATCACTTTATTTACAATCATCCGCATGGTCTAACAGAATTTATTAATGTTCAGAGTTCTTGCTCCTTGCTGCATGCAGGTGTACAGGGGAACACTTCCTAATGGGCAACTGGTTGCTGTCAAGAGATCCCAGCAAGGCTCCCTGCAGGGGAGCCTGGAATTCAGAACTGAAATCGAGCTCCTGTCCAGGGTTCACCACAAGAACGTCGTCAGCCTCGTCGGCTTCTGCTTCGATCAGGGTGAGCAGATGCTGGTCTACGAGTACGTCCCAAATGGCACGCTCAAAGAGAGCCTCACAGGTAAATTTTCTTGCTCGTAGACCAATGCAGTGTCAGTCAAATTTTTCATTGTTCATGATGAGCTAGACTCCAATGTTTTTCTACTCTCTAATTCTCATGGTGCCTCGAACATTTTCTTCAGGGAAGTCCGGCGTGCGGCTGGACTGGAAACGGAGGCTCCGTGTCGTCCTCGGCGCGGCGAAGGGCATCGCGTACCTGCACGAGCTCGCCGACCCTCCGATCGTCCACCGCGACATAAAGTCAAGCAACGTTCTCCTCGACGAGCGCCTCAACGCCAAGGTCTCCGACTTTGGCCTCTCCAAACCTCTAGGCGAGGACGGCAGGGGCCAAGTCACCACCCAAGTGAAGGGCACGATGGTCAGTTCACATTCACAAATACAGCTTCAATTTTAATTTCTCTTGTAATAACTTCTTACTTCTTAACTACGGTCGAGCTTCATGCATGGAGTTACACACCAATTCGCTTAAAAGCTTAAGCTATTAAGGAAAGACGCTAACGCATGAATTTGACACAGTGACAATGTTTGTTTTTTATTATGTGGCAGGGGTACCTGGACCCTGAGTACTACATGACGCAGCAGCTGACGGAGAAGAGCGACGTGTACAGCTTCGGGGTGCTGCTGCTGGAGGTGATCACGGCGAAGAAGCCGCTGGAGCGCGGACGGTACATCGTGCGGGAGGTGAAGGCGGCGGTGGACCGGAGCAAGGACTTGTACGGGTTGCACGAGCTGCTGGACCCGGCGCTGGGCGCGTCGTCGTCGCTGGGCGGGCTGGAGCAGTACGTCGACCTGGCACTGCGCTGCGTGGAGGAGGCCGGCGCCGACCGGCCGTCGATGGGCGAGGCGGTCGGCGAGGTCGAGCGGGTCATGAGGATGGCCGGCGCCGGCCACGGCCCCACCGAGTCGACGTCCGACTCCCTGAGCTACGCCAGCCGCACGCCGCGCCACCCGTACGGCGGCGACAGCCCGTCCGACTATAGCGGCGGCGGGCTGCCGTCGTTGAGGGTGGAGGCCAAGTGAAGCGAAACGCCTGCAGCTGCATGCATGTATATATGCTGATGTGCAGTGTTGATGTGAGTTGAATGTATATGGTACATTGTACATATCTGTGTAAATTTTGGTTCGTGTTAGTCTCTTGATTAAGGATTAGGTAATGGATAAATTAGGAGTTGGTTAATCAAATGATACAAAATTTTCAGTTTGTACTTTGTATACATACATATGCTTGCATGTTTTGTAGACTGTTCACAAATGATACTGTCATAACTTTTTTAAAATTTTAAGCCTCAAATATCGATTTTTACAAATCTAATCCTCTCTATGCACCTATCGAGTTTAACAAGTCACCTGTCGAGATCCACCGCACGACATGTACCTTAAGCATGCACAGTCGGCTGCGTATTAATTAAGCATGTGCCCCTTACAGCTAACCTACCATACATGGGGGACTCAGCAGCAAGCTGCCAAGCTAGGATAGTTTGGCAGATTGTCTGCTGAGCTCCCCTAATTCAGTAGGTACCTGCTGAGTTCGATAGATCTATGGCTGGAACTAGATTTGTAAAAATGAGTGTTTCGAAGCCAAAATTATTTTAAAAAAGATCAATGCCATTACACATGAACAGTTCTGTTTTGCGATCAATTGGTAACTCAAATATATATATCGCAACAAATACAACTTATAAGTGTAGGAGTTATAGGATGAATATAAATATATTTTAAAATATAAAGATAGCCCCGCAACTAAGTGGGGTTTACAGCTAGTTTTGAGAATAGCATACTTTATATGCAATATCCAATTTCTTGTATAACTAAGTAAACACAAATGCTATTCTGCGGACGTCTATTGGAAACTTAATCCCACGTAGAGGTGAAAAGTGGATACAAAATATTCGTATTATTTGGTTATCGTATTCGATAGGATGTGAATAGGGTATAGATTTTACCATCCGATTAACAATTTCTATCCTATTCGTATTCAAATTCACTAAAAAATATGGGTGCGAATATGGTATGGAATTTTACCATCTGAAATATTTTATCCGGATTTTCTGTATCCGTATTCAACGAAGCAATATGCATACTTTATTAAAATACAACTACTTAGTTGGATAAGTTTTTTTTAATTGAGCGTGAATTTATGTTTCTTTAGGTAAAGTAACTGAATTAGAATGATTAAGCGTGATTGTATGAGAATAAAATATCATTAAAGTTTTTATACTACATAAGTTATGAGGATGTCCGGATTTGATCGAATTGAGTAGATATTCGATTCAAATTTATATTCATCACAATATTCGATACTATCCATATTTGAGAATATTTGGATTCATATCCATATTCGTTTGCAAATATGAATACAAATGTGGTTTAAACACTATCCGAACCGTTTTCACCCCTAATCCTACATACACCACTATTACAAAAAGGGTCATCACAGACGGCTCAAAACCGTCATCACAGACGGTTTCTGAATCGTCTGAATTTATGTGTTTGTGATAACAGGTGGCTATCACAGACAGCTCCCAAATCATTTGTGATAAGATACAACATAGGCGATTTTAGTTAAGAACCATCTGTGATAGTCTAATATCACAAACAGTTCTAGTTAAGAACCTTTTGTAATGGTATTATTACGAATGGTTCTAGTTAAGAACTATCTGTGATTGTGTTCTAGCGTCGTCATAAATAGACCTCCTTTAGTTCATCAATATTACCTAATTGCTCTACAAAACAGCGTAATAAGAGAATGTAGATAAACCAAAGCAAGTCTATTTATGAGAACAAGATCATCATACAATAAACTTTATCGCTATGTTTTCATCCTACAATAAAACAGGAATTTCAATAAGGGCTGAAACCCTAACCATCTATCAACCATTACAAGAACTAAGGCATCAACAATTAATTTTTACGCGCAAAAGCATCAAGATTTACATGGCCAAAACACTAGCCATCCAAAAATTTCGGATGGGGGATATATCACCGGAGATTAAAAAGAGGCGGTGGCAGTGTCACCGTTGTGTCACGACAGTGACACTGCACAAGACACTCTTACGACACTTAGGACAAGAGAGTGTCCTATGCAGTGAACCGTGGAGTCACAACCAGAGGCGGAGGAGCTCATGGCAGTAGTTGGCGTCGCCGAGGAGACGGGGCGGTTCGGTTTGGGGGAGGAAGCAAGAATAAAGAGTGGATAAACTAGGAGTAGCAGAAAGTGTTGGTTTTTAAAGTGAAACTGGAGAAAAGGGAGAGGAGGTAATAAGGGGCGAGAGGTGGGAGAAGACCGGTGCTTGCCGTTTGATACAGAGAGAATGGATAGGTGAGATCGAAATCCTAGGAGAGATGTCACAGATTGGTGATGTGGCAGTATCACAAATAGTTCGGATTAAAAATTGTCTGTGATAAATAGCTTATCACAGACAATTCTTCCTATCGCGGTGAACTTAAATAGTCTATCTTATAAAATCATCTGCAGTAACTTTATCACTGACAGTTTGTATTAAACTGTCTGTGATAAGATGTTCAGAATGATCTTTTTTTTATAGCAGTGCACCTACATCTGCGTTCGTTCCACGCGCAAGTTGATCTCAGCCACCTAATGCCACCCATGCCAAGTGGGAGATGAGGACGTTCGCCACTTCACTCCGTCACGGTAGTGGTAGAACGAAATTGAACATGAGCAAAGCCAAGTAGAGACAATAAGAAAATAAATTTCACATAACAATGTCTTTAGACTTAAACATGGCCGGTGTGACTAAACATAGTATTGTGTTTTCTTATTTGCCAAATACCAAAGAATGATGCATGCTTCTGAAAAAGGAGGAAATCGTAAGAAATTAGAACTCCATCTCCAGAAAGTTTTTGCATAATGTATGCTGTACAATGTGTCTACTAACAAGTAAAGCTAAGAACGAGAAATATTGAAATACTAAGCAAGATCATTAATTTTCAATGATTTGCTGATCGTTAAGATTACTAAGGGCACTCCTAATGCAGAAACTATTTCTATACTTGCCAATTAATGTAGACACTACTCATAGAAACTATACTCCCAATGGATAGTTTCTACAAATAAAATTTTCATCCAATCATTTATCTTCTCTCTCCTATCATCTACCTATCACAACTCTTTCTATCTTGGTTCCTGTGTAGACATGGTGTCTATATAAGAAACCATTTCCTTATCTCTCCTCCTTAACTCCAATGACACATCAGCATTTTACTTACTTGGCACCTTATTTAATACCATAGAAACTATCCATAGTTTCTACATTGGGAGTGCTCTAAGAGCAAGTTTAATAGTATAGATAGCTGCTACCTCCAATACACTTCCATGTCATCAAAAGATAATAATGCAGCCAACTCATACAATAAGCTGGCTATAAGTTGTCTTTACAAGAGCTCTCAATCATTTAATACATACATAGGTATTGGTCATTTAATACATGCATAGGTATAGCAGTTAGTTCTATTGGCACATGTATGGATAACGTCTCTTTTCTGTGCTAGCTGACTCTTGCATGGGAGCGGCTCTCTCTCTCCTTTTCTCTCCTCCACATAGATTATCTGATATGGATTCCTTATAGCTAGGCCACTTATTAAACTTGCTCTAACAGGCCATGCTGCTTGCTGCCTCGCCGGGTAGCCGAGACGTTGTTGCGGCGACTCCAGAAAATTAGAAAGATGTTCTGACTTTTAGTTTATGACTAATTACTAATAAGGCATGACCTAGATCAGTGCAGCGGCCGGCCATTAGTTGTGCGTAAAGGGGTTTGGGCTTTTATGTGCATGCTCATCAATTAAGTTAATTAAGAAGACCCGATATCTACTAATTACTGCAGCTTAATTACAGGTTTGCAAATTTCTTTGGGAGGCCATGCCCCTGGCAGCCCCCCTTCTCTTCGCCACTGCTGCCGGCATTGCCGTCCACCATTATTGAAGACTTGAAGGGCACAATCATGGGGCGAAAGCTCTCTCCAAAATAAGATGAAAATTTTCAAATTAGGGCACAATCATGGGGCGAAAGCTCTCTCCAAAATAAGATGAAAATTTTCAAATTAAAAGTTGTGGATAGGGAATTCTTTTTTCAGCCTAAAATGAAAGTGGAAAGTGCTCAGTTATAGTTGTAAGGTGCCTGAATCTGAAAGTTTTGAAATCTCATTTGGAAGTTCTTCTGCCCAGTCTGAAAGTTTTCCGAATCTCGTATTGAATATTCAGAATACTCGATATGGTAGCCCATTTAGAAAGTTTTTGGATCTCATTCGAAAGCTATATATCGCGTGAATCCGCTGAATTACGCTTCTTCTAAGTAAATTCCGAAGCGAAATTGAGATAGATTCAGGGGCAGCTTGTGGGATGGATGGATGCATGCATCCGGATGGAAGCACGTCCAGGACGGGGCGCCAATACCCAAGAGAAGAGACTTGGCATTGTTCTGCATGCCACGGATTAATTAGGCGTGCGGCAGACACATTGCATCTGGACGAAATCTCGGTCTAATTATCAAATGGCAGTGCAAGTTTAAACGTTGATCCTACTACGGTCAGAACCAAGAACAGCACAGGCATCCAGGTCTACATATAGGTCAGCTCAGTTTGACACTGCTCGATGAAGCTTCTGTCGCATACTATATACGTACTTACATGTAGACATCTTCTGAGCTGGTTTGAAATTCCTGAGTGTAGCATCGATCTTGGCGAATTAAGTTCCAGGTTGTATGAATGCATTTTAATGTACTTCACGGTTCTCTGCCTGCCTGCTCTCTCTCTCTCTCTCTCTCTCTCTCTCTCTCTCAGCTTTGCACTATATTTCAAGGTAGAGGATACGGTTCTGCGGAAGACTGAAGTGGAACTTGGTGATTGAATTGGGAATTAATAGGGTGTGAGCGCTCACCACAGACCAAGGTTTGCAGTTCTGAACTGATTAGAAATGTTCTGGTAACTCACATTCTTTTCTGACACTTATGTTTTCCTAAAAGAAAATCTTGCCAGCTATTCCCAACCATTCTGATTTTTCAGAACAACTTTTTCGTTGATCCAACCCTCCCGTGATAACTGATAATCAATACTATATAGTTACGTCGAGAACTCCCCTAGAAAAATCCTTCGACCCAGTCGATCCTAATATTAGTTAAACTGATTTTGAAGGAGGTTGGTACGGGAGAGCCTACTGTAGTTATGTGTAAATCATCACTATATTATAGCCGGGGGAGTTCCCAGCCGCTCGCCCGTGCCATATCAGCTTTTATGCGAAAAACCCCTTGTATTTTCCAAAATCACGTAAAAATCCTTACAGGTCCTTAGTTTTTGTGAAAAACGCCTTCGGTTTTCTCGAAATTATGCACTTGTTCTCATTTTTTTAAGAAAACTTCCCACGAATTGCTGTCTCTTTTACTTTGGTCCACACAGTAGCTAGCGCGGTGTGGTGTCGCGCTTATATTGCTAGTAATATATACTTAGGTTACAAAAGGAGTTAACTACAACCCTACCAAAGGGCAAATTAAAGAAAGGGAAAAATGGTCTCAAAAAATAAAGAAAAGGGAAGAAATGAAAATTAGGGAGTTATGATATCAAGCCAAATATCAAGAGCTAACAATTTATCTCCTCGGGCTCAGAAAAACATATTAGCTGAACTGGTTGCCTCGTCCCATGTACACCAACAGTGTTAACTGGTTGAAATACATTATTTCAAAAAAAAAGAGGTTGAAATACATTAGGACTCCAATTTTTTTCTTGAAGGTACTTGAAATTGGTTGGAGAGCTAAGATATTGTGCTATATATAATTAATAATTATAGAGAGCTAATATGACACCATTGCAATTGACAAGAGTGAAATGGTTGCCAAAAGAAGAACATATGTCACCATTCCTATTGCTTAATAAAATAGACATGTCACCAAACAGATGAAGTACAACATGTCATAATTATAGCACTAATAAGTTTCGTTCCTATTTTTCTTTGATGCTTCTGCGGTCTCCAAAGCAGTGTCCCTTCAACAAAAGAAAGTGCCTAAAACAGTGACACCAAAGAAGCTTTAATTGAATTTCTCTAGATAAAGGTATGCTCTTTTTAGTTTTTAAAAACTGTTTTTCGGTTTTTTTTCAGAAACTAGTTTTTAAATAGAGCATTTTTAAAATAGAATCTACTAGTTAATTGTAGTACATACTATATCGACTTCATTTATATCGGTAAAAACCGTACATGAATTTCTATTATTTTGTAATCTTTCACACAAACAGTCTAAAAGTCACGAGTTATAGTCAAAAGTCATAACCTTTAGCCAAAAAACAGACCCAAGAAATAGGGATCCAACAGCTTAGGCCCCACTCGTTTCGGCTTCAGCTTCTGGCTTATTTTCACTATTCATAAATTTTGTTTTTTCTGAACTTTTGGCTTTTTTGAGCTCTTTTGCTGGTTCTTTTTTCCCGTATTCGTTTGCGTTGTCCGTGATGAGTTATCATATTTTTATTTTTAATTTTTTTAAGTTTAACTACACAAAATAAGTCATCTTTAACTATAGTGAAATTTCAATCGCTATAATACAATTTCAGCTATAAACTATAGCTTTTCAGCCCAATCCAGCAGACCTAGGATTTGGGGGGGAATAGACAGCTTCCTCCAATTGGCTTTCAGCTAGTCAGACCAGCTGTGTTTTGTTTTCTTTTCCGAACCACCACGAAAAGGTCGCCACGTGTGCCCACAGGGTCGATTTCTATTGGTTGGTTTGATGGGGACGGCTCTCGCCATTGGTTGGCAGATCCATCGAAGGCTCAATGATTGACAGCTCAGCCATTCTAATCGGACCCCACCGCCGGGCCCACCTCATTCATGTGACGTGCACAGGGGCAAAAGCGGAAATAGGCTACTAGTAGAAAAACTTTTCTGCGTCAGCTCTCCCTGGTCGCTCGATTGCAACAGCCCATTTATCTTTCTTCTGTTTTCTGCCTCACTCTTGAGCTCGTAAAATATGGTCGAAATCCGTAGGCTAGTCGACGCAGAGCATGCATGTAAGGTGTATGTCCTCTTTGATGAATAGCATGGTGACACATGCATACCTAGTCACTCATACTGATATCCTCTTTCAACGGTCGATGCCTGCTACAACATTGTTGCCCCCAATCAATATTGACCTTATCTAATGCTACCATCCAATATATCAGATAGATAAGAAAAGTTATTCAAAAAAGAAAGAAGGGGGGAGGGAATGTACAAAGGAAATCTCATATTCTCCGTTTATTCATCAATGAGTATAGCTTTATGGTCAGGTGATGTTGGACTCCGAATTTGTGATCCAAAATCCTCTATAATTTTACTGTACTATTCACTGAATCAGTAGGATAGTGCACATAGATACATTACTGAATATCAAATACATATATCACAAAAGTAGAACTAATACAATGGAAGACTTACACATGTGCCAATCAGGCCGAAACCTTTTAAGAGTAGCAACAGAAATGGAACAACACATGGGTGGGACCCCTAGGATATGCTCATGGGTATTCGATTAGTGATTGCGTCCTAGGTTTTAGCATTTTCACCTTCCAGTCTTGTTAGCACCTTTAGACGACCACATGGTTTTTCTTTCTCCTTCTTACTTACTGAATGATAGTAATTGAGTAACAGTGAGTGTGAAACCACTTAGCAAGCCACCACCCATAATGCAACTATAATAAATACCCAGCTGGCAGAGGGAGGCTTGGGGTTCTTTATTTTGCAGAAAGGCAAATTAAAAATACAAAAAAGTAAAAAGTCTCAGATTTAGTATTTTAACTAAACCATGTGTTTAAAGAGTGTAAGGCTATGCAATAATAATTGTAGTGAATGTTCCATCCACCAAAGTATGGTTCTATCCACCCTATGTTATTTTTATTTCTAGGATTCTATCCACCCATTGTATTCACCGGGTTCGTTCATCTAGGGGAAATTAAAGTTAGAGTTCTAACCACCTCTCTATTTTTCATCCCAACCATAAAGATTCTTTTGTAAAATAGATATTAACTCAAGTAAGTTCCCATGTCTGCCCTTGATAGTAGGCACGACTACTCGAACAGTTCACTCTGTAGAGGTCACACAATTTACCTACAAGAGATATTCAACTTATTATATTTCGCATGCTTCCTTAGGCATACAGATCAAGAAGATCAGCATAAGACCTTTACAATGCATCTTCGCAACGTGGCTATACCTGCTAATGTGTTTCACCGCTGTGAGGTTTTGTCCACCTGCTTTAGAGGCTCTCTCTTGCGCTGCACAAAGACTTGTGGTTGCACTGTTTCACATTGGGAGATCATTACAAGATTCAGTCCTAGGGTTACCTAAATGGTTCTATCATAAACCACACTCTCGTGCTCCAGTTGCACTAATCCCCACTTACCATCCGCCCAGGTATGAAGCAAGTTTAGAGTTTTAGATTCCAAAATATCATTTCTAGTTTAAATACCAGCCACTTCCCTCCAGTGACTGTCTAAACCAAGTTTTCATAATTGAAATGATGTCATGGCAAATTAATGCCCACTTATATCTAGGCAAGGTTAACTATGGTACTTAGATACATACTTATTATCTAATATGTATACCATTAATTTTAGGGAGATAGGGGATTATGTCTAAAGTCAAGAAATGAATTTTACTAGCACAATTATTAATAATATGTTAACTACTACTTAGCGGTAATATAATTTGCTTAATAAAATAAACATATGATTTAATAATTTAACATAATATACTTTGCATTCAAAAGGTAGGTACAATATGATCAAAATGATAACTTACCTAGCTCAATTTTCTACGGGTCGTGTTCTTGCTCAAAGTCTTGGTCTTTATTTGAATCTTGATCATGCTCAAACATTGCTTCTTCGAGACTCCAAATTCTATTTACGCAAAAAACAACCGAATCTAAATAAATACAAATAACTCCAAAAATCCAAACAAATCCGGATGAACTCAATTAAATTTTATTATGATCAAGTTGGTGACATGAGATAAGGCTTTAGTGAGTGCGGGATGTAGACGAGGTCAAACGAAGTTTGAGTGAGGGAAAATGACATGGAGGAAATCTGCTTGGAGAACATCAACGAAGGATCTAAGAGAATGAATGAATATTCACTGGAATATTGCACTTCAGATTCAAAGGCGGTTAGACATAGCTGACCGGAGGCTACTATTACTTGAACCTAAATTAATGATCTCTTTATTATTTTCTATTTATCAAGGAAGCTATATGAGCAAGGTGAGACCTCGGACAGATACGAGGGTCTACAGGGTGTGTTGGGCATTATTTACTAAATATTATTATTTGAGAATTACGGTGCGGGTTCTATACGTTATAGGTATAATTTTAATTAATCATATTAACTTAGATTTCGCATTGCTGGGAAGGTCATGACATATTATTATTGAAGGTTTAATTACCGTTGATCAAATGATTAATTAAATAATTAGCTAAAATATAAGATTAGTTATTTAATAGATTTCTTTGATATCCCTAACCGGATATTCACGTGAGTAGCCCATAGGCTGGAGAAAATTGATAGTTTGCCATCCTATTCGGTGGGCTTCGGTAAAATGCCACTCCCTAGAATGACCACTATAAAATGCCACTCTTAACATTGACACTTTGATTATTTGCCATTTTGAGCAGTTTTTAGGATTCTTAATTATTTGTTAATCATTTTCGGAATATTTACCATGTGAAATGACATATTTGCCCCTTGGGCCATTTGCTTAACCATTTGCTTCTCCTGGACGTGAGACGTCTCCTCCTGGACACAGACAGGGACACGAGACCGAAAGGGAGGAGACTCCCCGGCGACGGCGCCGCCCCTCCCCGCCTTCCCGGCGGCGCGCGCCTCCCCGCCAGCCGGCCACGCGCCCCCTCCGGCCTCCTCGTGCGGCGCCACCCCTCCCGCCCGGCCGGCCGGCGCCACCCTCCCGCCAGCCGCCACGCGCGCCTCCCCCGGCCTCCTCGCGCGCCGCCCCCCGCCGCCCCGCCACGCGCGCGCCTCCGGCCTCCTCGTGCGGTCGAATCGAAACAAAACCCTAGGGTTGAGTGCTTACGGCGACCTGACAATATGAACTCCATTCCATGTGACACTCCCTCAGGGTAAAAGCTGTTACTAATTTGTTCTCTTTTACTATTTTATTTGCATCGAGTTAGATGGAGCTAACTCGATTTATTTGTTCTTTTCGTGTACAAATCGGTTAGGTTGGATCCAGAGTGTGCGTGTAGAATACGCGAAACAGTCCATACAAGCGAATGTCTCTCGAACCAGTCTAAATCAGATATGCTTGGTACTTGCACAAATGAACCTCTACTTCTTGAGTATGGGACAAGTTCAGAAGTAGCAAGTTTAAATGTAGGTATTGGTGAACAATCGGTTGGGGTGATTGATTGGGATAACTTGGAAATTCAGAAACACAAGATGAGGAAGGTAGAATTCAGATTATGAGCGAGGATCGATTATATGGGCTTCTAGGTTTGAGGATGAAGATGAGAGGGCAAAGAGTAGTAAACATGTTCTTTGGTCCGAGCAATGTAGCTGAAACAAGTGGTCCTAGGGTCATTGAGGACACCGAGGGGCACTGTTCTGTTGATGATGAAATACCGGTGAACTTATAATAAGTTATGACAAGGATAACCCATGTATGGATCTTGGCACTAAGTATCCTCAATGAAGGAATTCAGTTAGTGTGAGGCGGTATGCTATCAACAAGGAATTTGAGCTTGGCAATCGATAAACGATAAGGAGAGATTTAGAGGGTTTTGTACAGTGAAGGTTGTCAATGGAGAATTGTTGGGCGTGACAGAGTGATAAGAAAACCATCATGGTATTAACTTGTTACTAACTTGGTAGACAATAAAAGCAACTCTAAGCATGACTAATTGATTTCCTTTCATTGCGAGTTCTTGTTCATAATGAAGAGCATGATTGTACATCGAGCATGAGGATAAAGACCACTCTGACATCACAAGCCCGGTAGTGATAAGTCTTTGGATATTCGAGGATTCTCCTAACATGGGAGCGAAAGAGTTGCAAAAAAATTGCAAGATGATTATAAGCTCACAATTGCTTATGATACAGATTTGGAAGGGAAGGAGAAAGCTTTGCAAGAATTATATGGATGTTGGGAAGAAAGCTTTGCCATGTTGTATAGTTGGAAGGAAGAGGTCTTGAAGAGGTTACTGGTAGTGTTGTAGAAATTGACACCAAAGAAGTTAATGGAAGAGTGTACTTTCATAGGTTTTTGTGCACTTCATCCATGCATTGAGGGCTTTGTAGTGGATGTAGGCCATACCTTAGTGTAGATTCGACGGCACTAAATGGAAGGTGGAATGGTCATTTAGCTGCAGCTACTGACTATAGATGGGCATAATTGGATGTATCCAGTTGCATTTGGATTTATAGACTCGAGACGAGGACAACTGGATTTGGTTCATGAGTCACTACATAAGGCAATAGGAGAGCTTCTGTTCTTCTTTGTGTGTCTGAGATGCTTGCAAAGGGTTGGAGAATGCAGTAAAGAAGGTTTTCCCTCAAGCTGAACAGAGGGAATGTTTCCGTCATCTTATGCAAAACTTTGCCAAAAGGTACCATGGTGAGACATTTGGTCATATGTACCCTGCAGCCAGGGCTTACAGGAGAGAGATATTTGAGAAGCACATGACCCCCATTATAACCGCAGCTCCTGATGTTTGGCAATGGTTGACACAATTCCATTCATTGAAGTGGATGAGATGTGCCTTCAACACTGAAATCAAGTGTGACTACATCACCAACAATCTTGCAGAATGTTTTAACAATTGGATCAAAGACTTCAAAGACCTACCTGTTGTTGATCTAGCTGACAAGATGAGAGAGATGATAATGGTTTTGTGGGACAAGAGAAGGAGGATTGCAGAAAGGTTGCATGGTAGGATTCTACCAGCTGTCATGCATCAGTTGAGGGCAAGGACTAGAGGGTTAGCACATTTGAGAGTTGTGAAAGCTAGCTTGCATAGTGCCGAGGTCTGGGACAACAGCATTGATCATGGGAGACATGTTGTTAATACCACAATGAAGGAGTGTACATGTCTTGAATGGCAGCACACTGGTCACCTTGTCGAGATGCATTGGCCTTTATAACAACAGAGAAGAATGTGGACTTGGAAGCATATGTTCATGACTATTACTCTTTGCAGAAATTCAAGTCTGCATATGAGAGAGTGATAGAGCCAATGCCACACAAGTCACAGTGGCCAAAGGTAGATATGTCTTTTAGCTTGGGTGCACCACTAGGAAAAAGGGGTGTTGGGAGACAAAGAAAATTGAGGATAAAAGGATGCCTTGAGACCGGTGGCAAACCTAGTGCACAAAGTGATGATAGGAAGAAGAAAATGATCAGAGGGCCAATCACATGCAAAAGATGTGGTGAAAAAGGTCACAGGCAAGCTAGCTACAAATGCCCACTTAATGGAACAAAAAAAAGGTAACCCTTGTTTTTTTTACATTTTTTAGGTTTGTTAAGTGTCTTCTAATGCAAAAGATTTGTGTGCATATTTACAGGAAAAGAAAGCCAAGAAAAAACAACACAAAGTACCCACCTGAATCTTCTACACCAACAAGGCAAATCAACAGGGATACTATACTTCAAGAAAGCCCAGGGATGGTAACAAGAAGGTAATCAACCCTTTAGTTTGTTCTTACATATGAAATCACCATGGTCTTGTTATCACATAGAAAGTATCCACCTGAATTTTTCTATGTATACAGGCGTCTTGCAGTGTTGTTGGGAGAAGCAGGCACTTCTAGAGATGGGGAACCTTCTCATGCAGCCACACCTCAGAAGAGAGCTCCAATTAAAAACAAGAAAAAGATTACTCCCAAGAAAAAGAAGACCTAATTTGATGTGAACTTTGTTACATAATTTTTGCATGTAAAATGAGGAACACGCTGATGTGATGACGCTATTGTTGCCCTTGATGGATTCATTAGCTTTCTTGTGATGCTGGGTTTTATCCTCCCATCCTTGTCATGTTCTCATTACTGCTATTTTGGTATCTGTTGTTTGTGGCCATGAGTTCATGTAGGCTACTGTTATGAGTTCAAGAAACTATAGCTGAAAATTTGTGATGCTATGTGTACTGCTGTTATGTGATATATGGGAATCATTCATGCTTGAATGATCAATGTCCTTCATGGATGTATCTGCTGAATTCCAATTAATCGGCCGTATTTAGCGGTATCCCATCTGTCCATCGAGCACATACCGTTTTCTACAACACTGCAGTTTAAACATTCTACTTTTATTATTACCATCATGTTTCACCTGCAGTGTTTGTAGAGGATTGCTAGAGTTCTCTCAGCGATTGTCATTATCTGTTATAGTGGCTACTGTTTCTCGTGAGGCATAAGCTGTTGTAGTAGCTTAAAATGATATCCTTTAATTCACAATAGTCCATCTTTTGTGCTATTCTTTTCTGTGTTCAGATGGGCATCAGATAATGATTTCACTGGGCAAATACCAGATTATATTGGGACCTGGAATTTAACAGACCTGTAAGATTGCTATTAGCCTCCATTCATAGTAATTATATTATATAACTAAAAATAGTAAAGACAATTTGGATATGCTGTTGCATTGTTCATATTGTTCCAATGAATATGTGTACAGTAATACAGTTCCGCCACAGTTCTCTACAAGTCGAGCTTTGTGCAAAACTTCTGAACAAGTGGGAAGCCAGCCATGTACGAGCTAAATGTGTTCATTCAACACACATCAAGGTAATTTTGCCTATAATTGAGCACAAAACTTTCCACCAGTCACTCAAGTGCTTCTCCAACACTACTGATGTGAACCTCAGTTCCACCAAATATCACCCTAGACGCCCACATGAATTTATTCTTGAATCTTGATTCCTATTTTGTGTCCAGATAAGCCTATTTTGTGTCCAGCATTGTGCATATTTGACAGTGCATGCTCATATTCCAACTCCTGGGGATCATCCCGTGTTTCTTCTTGCAAAATGGAAATCTCTCTATTCTTTTGCTCCAGCATCTCATCAAGATCCTTCGCAGCCAGAAGCAGCTCAGAGTTGGATTTCTGCATTTTCTGCAGCTGTACACGCAGATCAGCATTTTGATTCTTCTCATGGCCCAGCTCTTGCTTTGGCCGGGCGGGGAGGGGCGGCGCCGCACGAGGGAGGCCGGGGAGGGGCGGCGCCATGGCCGGGTAGGCGGGCCATGGCCGGGTAGGTGGGGAGGGGCGGCGCCATGGCCGGGCGGCCGGGGAGGGAAAGCGCCGTGGCCGGGCGGGGAGGGGCGGCGCCGTGGCCGGGCAGGCGGGGAGGGGCGGCGCCGTCACCGGGGAGGGCGGGGAGGGGCGGCGCCGTCGCCGGGGAGAGAGCCTCCTCCCTCTCGGTCTCTCGCTCGTGAACTCTCTCCAGGAGAAAATCAAGTGGAGCAATAAGCAATGGGCCAAGGGCAAATGGAAGGTTAAGCAAATGGCCAAGGGGCAAATATGTCATTTCACATGGTAAATATTCCGAAAATGATTAACAAATAATTAAGAATCCTAAAAACTGCTCAAAATGGCAAATAATCAAAGTGTCAATGTTAAGAGTGGTATTTTATAGTTATCATTCTAGGGAGTGGTATTTTATCAAACCCACCGAATAGGATGACAAACTATCAATTTTCTCCATAGGCTGTACTACCAGAGGAGCACATACTGCATAGACTCTCGAACCAAAATGGAAGACGGAGAGCGCACCATTTTTGTGGTTTGGCTACGTATTAGACAACTAATTTTATCTCTCTCTTTGATGGCAACGGCTGAGTTAAATTCTTTGATCCACGATTGGCAACCTATGTATTGTATTTGTATATTTCATTCATCATCCCCATTTCCCAAAAAATAAAAACTTTCAGAAAGAATTATTCCTCTCCGATCACATAGAGGAGCACATACTGCGTACAACATAGAAGATGATGGATTATCAAATTGAGAGAGTATGGACGGGAACAGTACTAATCTGAGTGGGCCATATATAGGGGCTTGAGAAGGCGGTGGGCCCCACAAAGGGGTACGTGTCTGATGGTGGTGGCCTCCGGAGAGATAGGGTGGCCCTCACTTTCATGAGAGTGATATAAAGCGAGAACGGAAACACCCCATCGCCATCCACCACCCCAAGCAGCCCATTCGTTCTAATCCATCTTTGCTTCCCTAACCATTTTTTTCTTCTGAAAATCCAATGGTTACCATACACATGGAGAGAGAGAGAGAGAGAGAGAGAGAGCAGCGATCACCTAGTCAATTCTCCGAGATGGTTACACTAGCTCAAGTAATAATTGATGATCTGACATTCGGTGCATTCTTTTTCGGCTAAAGCTGATGATTTACAATTGCAGTTAATATTTTTAGTTTTAGCATAAGTATTTATATGATTACGTCGAATATCGAGAAGTCGATTTGAAAAGACCGTTCTGATAAGACGGTAGAGAAATCATCCAATTTATTTGTTCGAAAGAAATCATAAGTTAGAAAGAATTGGCCGACCGTCTCACATGATTACCTTACTAGCTAGTGTATCAACTGTTAAGACGTAATATGTGAGTCTATTTTCTTCCTTCTTTACCACTCGAGAAAACCATGTACGACCAACTCACACTTACTTGATCTATCAGGATTAATTAGATGGAATAATTGAAACATTTTGATATCACCAATACGTATCTCATCTCATCCGAATTACATAGGAGAAGGTCACTATGAACAGACGCCAAGTAACCATACTCTTTGCTATCGAGTTGCAACGACTGTCCAACTAGTTTGACATCCAATATAACCTTGTCCAACCCAACCAGAGGTATGGCAACATCCCCGTAGAACAACATTCAGGTACACGCTCTTACCAACTTTTCTACTGAAAAAACTAATACACTCTATTCAGACAGCCAAACAAATAAATATTATCAGGTTCAATTGTCGTCGTAGTTTAAACCCAGGAAGATCATTAGCGAGGTCCATTACGTCGAAATCATTCATGTTGTATTCTAATATCGTCAATATTCATGTTGTATTCTAATTGAGCAACTCGATCAGTATATCGATCTCCAACAACTTTGCTCGGCTCACCATGCAATACAAATTTATTTGTTCTCCGTCAGTTCTTTTTATATGTACGGCGTAATCTGTTCGTGAACATAGATTAAGGGAGATTACAAGACCGAGTGAACAATTAAAAAGTGAACCAATTGATCGTCACATCTCTCGTATAAAATGTCTTGGAAATAAGAGAACAACTCATATGAATCTTTTGTTAACAGATGTTGAAGAGAGTGGGAAGACAAACAAGAAGATAAAGTAGAAAAGCATTGTATAACTTAGACACACGTCTTATGTTTTAGGAAGACTGAAAAATTATGCTATTACTTGAATGAAAACCGGGGTAGCTAGTAGTAGTAGAAAATTGAACTACTTTTGTTGGTACTTGCATTTCACTGCTTTATTTCAATTCGACATTCTAATAAAGAAAAACCAAAAACAAAATCCAGCAAGAAAACAAATCAAATTTCTTCAGTTTTTGAAACCAACAAATGTTGATTCCATTTAACATCGTACATGTACTGGCCCTGACAATAGCACCTAGAAAAATGCAGAGAGCAGAATCTAAGCATTTCCAACAGTAAAAAAGGACAAGAAAACAAAAGGTATAGAGAGAGAGAGAGATGTGTTTGCAGAGAGCGCGCTAGGGGAGCAATTCGGATGGATATGGAGGGATATCCTTGTTCTGTATTTTATATTATTTTTAAAGTTCAAATATTATCATATACTCATTTTTTTTCATTTTGTATTTGGCCCATAAGTTTTCAGACAATCGGTTGAACATAAATTGTCTATTACTTTTGCACTTCTACACAGGATATTGAACAGTAAAGATGCAATAATAGTGAACACGAAGAGATTAACCACCAAGATGTCAAAGGAACATAACTCAGTATTCTCCGTTTGTTTAGATACAATAATTCATCTATCTATTATCTTGTTACTAAATGAAGTCACAATAAATTTACTCCTGTCACTTGACATATAATATATGCGGACGGATATTACTTATTTCGTATTCTATTCTGTATTTTTTTTTAGAGTTGAAGTTAGATACAGATAGCATTGAATATCTATTTAATTTTTCTATATTTACTCTATGAGCCTCGATCAAACAAAAAAAAAACCTGATCCATTTACACCTCAGAGAGCTCGTGAGCATTTGTTGGGATAGTTTGGGGGAGTTCCGGAGTCTCGGGGTGCGAGGCAGAGGATCCTCCTCCACTTCACCTCATCACCACCTCCCTCCTTTCCTTAATTATTCTCCCTAAATCCCCTCCAAAAAAATAATAAAAAAGGGAATCCATCATTGCCATCTCTGCTTTGTTTTCTCTTCCTGTTCCCAATCGGGAATCCAGCTTCCAAGAGGCTGTTTCTCCTCTGGATTTGTTGCTTCAGGTGGCGGTGGCGGGTTCTTGATGGGCGCAGGGAGCGGATTCGCTGATGCGGAGTTCAGATTGCTCTGAATCTTCCCCGCAGTTTCTTGAGGTGAGCTTCGATTGGCTGCGTGCGCTTCTCTTGGTTGGTTTCCATACTTGTTTCTTGATTCGTCCGTGTAATCGTCTCGCTCTTGTTGCTGTTGTCGTTTGATCTTGCACAGGTTGGATCCAGGAGAGGAGATAGAGGTGGAGGGGGACAAGAAGAAGAAGAAGAATATAGAGGTAATGGTGATTAAATCCACAAGAAAACTTTGCATTGGGTTGTTCCCTTTTTGTTCCATGTTCCGGTTAGATGCATAAATAAGGTGTGGTTTTATTTGCTTCAAAGAAGGTTGGATCCAAAGAAATGGAGGTGGAGAGTAAGGACATGTGTATGGAGGAGCCCTTGGCCTCCTCGGAGATGGACATGGATCAGAGGGCAGTTTCCTGTAGCGGCATGGTGGATTCCACCAATGGCAGCCCCATGGAGTGTCCTTTGCCATCCAAGGATTGCAAGAACACCAAGGGTTGTGTGGCCAAGAAGCCGAGATCGGTGAGCTCCGACTCTGCGGAAGAGCAGGACTTGGAGTTTGGCGATGGCGACCGGGGGAGTGAGAGCGGCAGGCATCAGGAGAGGAAGCTGTCGAGGCAGGACCGCCTGGAGCTGAGCCGGTCGTTCCAGCGAGCGGTGAGCCTGCACGACTGGGAGAGGGCTGAGGGGCTGGTCCAGACGGCCGATGTGCAGGGCCTCAACGACGTGCTCTGCGTGGCCGTGGACGCCATCTGGTTCTTGGACGACCGGGAGGAGCTGCGCGAGGTCGTGGGGTTGATCAGGAGGATTGTGTCTGGAGGGGCCAGTGATTTCACGCGGGCGGCGCTCCGGACATCGTTCCTAGCATCGTGCGTCTCGGCATGCAGTGGTCACACAACCAGCCTCGCAGATGCTGTGAATTTCATGGGACTAAAGTAAGTCTGATGAGAACATTTGTTTGAATGAATTGCTTGGGTTGCAATCTCTGAAAGTTGTGTCGGTTTCATTATCCTTTCTCTACACTTGCAACCATTTGCTCCTTCAACATGGAATTTATGCGTACACAGCTTTACACGATGTGAAAACTGCAAATAAGTCGACTCTTTGTTTGTCAGGTTGCATGAACGCCTTCAAGAATGCCATGGTGACGAGGTCTTGAAGGCAGAAGCGAGTGCAAAGGTACAAAAATTCACAGAATGGGCTCTGAAGTGCATTGGACTGCATTCACATGTGCGAGAAAACGGGGGCAGAGGAAATCAAGGAACGATTGTTGAGGTCCAACTTAAGCTGTCTGCTTTTAAGACATTTCTAGACCTTGCAGATAATCATCTTACAGGGAAGGATTTCACCGAGGCTTTTGATGCCGCTTGCTTCCCTCTTACGCTCTTCTCAAGCTCATTTGATCAAGGATGGGCATCAGGGATTTCAGCAGCTGCAATACAAGGGCTGTTAGAGATGTTGGTAGAGGGAGGTGCAGACAATGTCAACCAATGCTTTCTTGAAGCTGCACATTACGGAAGCACTGAGCTTGTGCGCATCTTACTACAGGTAATAGTAACAAAGAGGTGTCATGCATTTGTGTTAATAGCCTCTAGCCAGCAGGGACACTGTGTGGCTTAACAATAGAAATGCCATTTGGTTGCTAATGTTACTGTGGTCCCAAGAGCAACCGATTGCATTATAATTGTGTGTGAGGTGTTTTTGTCATAGAAATACTCTAGTCTTCATGCATGGTTGCTTCCAAGTTTACATTCTTATACAAGATGAATGTCATCCTTATTCTTACGGAAGAGTTGTCACTTGTCAGGGCTGCATGGTGACTACCCATCATTATTAATCAGATAAATTACTACGCGGTGTCTATATTATTGAAAATTCAGGCATGAGGTTCCATCCTTACCTAAACAACACCTAATTTAGGATTTACCATGTTGGTCTGCCAATGCTAATCAAAGGATAGGTGGAATAGGCAATTTCAAAACACACATTTCTCACCCAGGATAGATGGATTAGTCAATTGGTTGCATGTTACATGTTGTTTATCTTCATTTGTAGGAATGATCAAATACATTTTTACCTTCAGATGCAAGACATAATAGATTGGCCAGCATGTTCTGGTGATTTGGTCCATCTGTCTAGACTCGAGAGATTCAATACGAGACCACATTAAAACTGAAACATTTAATTCTCTGATTATCTTTTCATTTTAAAAGCAGTTTCATTATGGATTTGGGGATCTATTGCAACATAGCACACTGATAATTCTGTGTTATTGTTCAAGGCTGTGAATGCACAAAGAGTTCACCTACAAGGGACTAGTCTTGTGTCAACAGCCTTGGTTGTCTACTATTTAAAATGCCGGTGGATTCATTTTACCTGGTAGCCACTCTGAAACCTGGTATGTAGGAGCACCATGTCATTAGCTGTCAAAACATCAGATGAAGCTTCACAGTGTCACTGGGTGTGACGATGCCATTACTAATCCTATGTTGATTGATTTCTTTAGTTTGGTACTGCCCTAGCCCATAGATAGAAATTATGTTGCTTGCTGTCTATCTAAGTACCGTGATCTTTGTGAACCTATATCAATGTGTGCAATATGGTCTTCAGCTTTTTGGGCCCTCGGCTCTCCTATATGAAAATTTCTGCTTTCTTAGAAAAAAAATGCATATGGAAGTAAAGTAATATCTACAAGCTGTTGAGCTAACATGTAGTGTTTGTGCTTTTGTTTCAGATTGCTCAACGTAATAGCTTGGACATTGATGTGGATCTTGCCCTTGGCTTCGCCGCCCACTATGTAAAGATTGGAACCATGGATTGCTTGGTTGAAGAAGGTAATACTGTCGCCTTTCTTGGCCCTTTGATGCGGGCAGCTGAGTGTGGGTGCCTCCAAGTTGTCCAATGGTTTGTTAACCGTGGATGTCGCGACATGGAGCTTTGCCTAGCTCTTACAGCAGCCACCTCTGGCAGTCAGGTTGCTGTTGCTGCATATCTCCTGCCTCTTGTCCCACATCATGTTCTAGCCGCCCTCAGTATGGAGATTGTCAAGGCCGCTGGTGAGAGGAGCACAGGTTCTTTGGATGGTGTAGATTTTCTTCTCCGCTCGGACTTTCTCGGTGATGCAGTTGCGACATATGCTGTGGCGGACAGCATTGCAAATTCCGCAGATGAGGCCGTGGATCCGAAGCTTCGAGCTTTTCTGCTTGAGCATTGGTCAGAGGCGGCCTTCTCTGAGGGTTTAACATCGGCACAGGACCACTTCATCAACTTGATGAGGATACTGGAAAGAGGTGCGTCCCCCATTCAACTGAGTGACCTCCCACTGCCGCTGGTGATCGCCATGGCCTACCTGCCGCTGTATAGAGAGTGCGTCGAGGCAGGTGGTCGGTTGTTGCCACAGAGGCTGAGAGGGCAGCTGGTGGAGGCTGCAGGCAGGCTTGAGGGCTGGTCGATGAACCGGACGAGCCAAGGCAGGGAGCTCTTGGCCGTCTTGGAGCACCACCTGCCGCAGTTCATGGTCCAGACAGAAGCGGTGAGCAATGGGCATCTGCGGCCAGATTGGTGACTGGAAGAACGAGCGGAATGAGAGCTGCGCACCATCTTCGATGTGTTCCGTCGCCGTCGTATCCCTGTGGAGGCATTTGAATGGTAGAGCTAGCAAGGTTCATGTTGATTCGACTCTCGCAGAGGTGCTGTTCCGGGAGCGTGTAGTTTTGGGCTCCTGCTGCGCCTTGCGCTGTCGAGGCCAGTGTTGCGTATATGTTGGGATCATAATCTCGATGATGATATGAAAGATGTGCCATCTCCGTGCAAGTTGGAATTGCATATTTGAGTGTAGTTCTCAATTGATACAAATCTCGGAATCGGAAGAAAACCCACCCGGCGGCCGGTAACTGCAAAACCTCAGTCAAAATTAAAAAAAATCAAAATTTGAATTCGGACGATTTTTCGATTACTAGTCCTCACTGATAGAATTGGTAATTGGCGGTTACCGCTGGTAACTGCCAGGTTTTTGAACCTGGTTCTCATTAGCCATGACCATTCGTGGCTCGCTACTGTTATTCTTTGAGTTGTGAACTGAGCACAATCTCACCAAATTTAGCAGATAGGGCCTTAGAGCATCTCCAAGAGATGCTCTTTCTCACCCCCTATTTTAAAATATTGGGTATGAAATTAAAAACAAGTCTCCAACAGATACTCTAAAACACGCCCAACAATTTTGATACTCTAAAATTGAGGTGGATCACCATCAAATATACAGTGTCTAGATGGTAATTTTAGGGATCCAAGTTTAGAGGAGTTGCTAAAGGATGAGAAAGATTTAGAGGATAATTTTTTAAGAAGACTCCTAATATGAGATTTTAGAGGACAAAATATTAAGCCTCTCTTGGAGATGCTCTTATCTTTCTGTAATTGCGTCTAGATTCCTGCTAGTGATGGCCGTCCGATCTTGCGCATGGAAGGATCCAGTTGTTGAGGGCAACTCCCTCTCCGTTTTGCTTGCTTCACCCCCAACCCACCTACCTCCCTCCTCTCTCTCGCCATTGCCTCCTCTCCTGCTGCTCCCTTCTTTCGAATTGTGTGCTGCTATCATAGCCATGTGTTCGAACCCTAGCTTGACCTAGGCTAGGTCCTAACCATCCCCTCCGGGACCGGCGATGTGCACGTTGGTCGTCACAAAGACATCGTATGCAACATCCTCCACCAGCCTCACCTTAGGTCGATGTATGCCTCCACCGGTCTCACCATAGCTCGATATATGCCCCAGAGGAGAGGGCTATTCGGACTTGGGGATAGAATCCGAATCCTAACAAGGATCTCAAGCCAATTGCAAGAACTGAAAGAACAAGTAAATTGGGGTAGATAAATTGGGGAAACTAAATAGCATAGACATAAACTAGGGTTTCAATATCTGGATACAAGCCAACTGAAGACTGCGGCTAATATGGGGGTGTTTGTGACTGCTCCACTCCACGTTTTTCAGCTCCGCTCCACGTTTTTTAACCAAACAGGTTCAGCTCCACGCACTCTGTTCGAGAAAAAAAAGGTGGAGTTGTGAGAGCACCTAAAGGGGTGCTCCACAAACTCTAGGTTTTTTGTGGAGCTGCTCCACGGTAGAGTTTGTGGAGCAGTCCCAAACACCCCCATAGAATACGCCAGCCGATACACAGGAAAAGAAGCAATGGGTTTAACTGCGTGCAACTGTAAACAACAGTAAGCAATTAACAGTAATCGGCGATTAAATTGCAACCGTAGGATCTGAGCGAAATGCTACAGCTCTTTCCCAACCTTGCGATCTTCCTAAAAGCTCCAGTTCCCTTCTCAGCCTTCGGATACCAACGAAAGGGTATCGTTGCATCTGAGCCGTTGATGTAATTGAGCTCAGTTCCCCGTTTCGGACTCCTCCTGAGGTTCTGACAAGGGCGATGGCGGACGGCGCGGGGCGGGGCTTGCCGGAGTGAGTGGCGATGGAGGAAGTGAGACGGGAGGCGAGGTCAGAGGCGAATATGGTGAGCCTCCAGTCGCCATCAAAGAAGAAGAGGAGAGCTGTTGCCTCGGCGGCTTGCCGTGGAGGTCAGTGGTGGCGGGCGAGTTCCACCAGGTTGTCTCCCTAGGCTCGCCATAGCCGATCCTCGTGCCTCATAAGCGGAGATGCTTATTGCAGAATCCTGCCAATAGTGCATGGTTTGAGGCAGTTGGAGTTGCTTTGGTGCAAAACGGGATTTTTTTCTGCCCTGGATCGATGATTCCAGAGCTATTAGTCCAAACGGATGATGGGGTACAGCTTTACTCATGATGCCATTGAAACAATGAGCACTTCTGAAATTTGAGTTTACATCTAAGCAGGAATTTGACTACCCATAAGTAATCTTGGTGTTTATACTTAAGCTTACAGATCCCCTTTTGTGATTTTCTCTCTGTCATGGAAGTTGTCTGCGAGGACTACTATTGGAAGTCGAAGGGCATTGGAAAAAAGTTGTTTGCTAATGATATTGGTGAAAATGGATCAATTTTGCATTAATTGTTCTATTATAGCTCTGCAGCTGCATCTATGTCCTGCCAGATTTTTTTTGACTGGAAGCCCTGCTAGATATTGTCTACATAATGTTGTACAACGATGATTCTTCTTTATTTGTCTATACGATGGCCGGTGAAAAATATTTCCTTCAGCGATCCACATTTGACTATTGCTAAGACATCCATTGGTGCATGTACTATTCATGGTTGTATTGACAGTAACCACCTTATGTAAGATTATTCAACTATAATTGTGTTGTTTTTCCTAGAGATCATCATCAAATTAAGAAAGTCTTTAATTTTACTTTCAGATTCCAATTCCTATATCACGTTTCTCGAAAACACCAGAGCTTTGCGTTTCATTCATTAACAAGTTGAGAGGTACAAACATGGCGCGAGGGCCATGGGAGAAAAACAAGAGGGCATAACGCGCGTCGAGCCCTTGAAAATATGTCTCCACATCTTCTGTTTTACCTGAGTACGATGCCTAATTTGTTGATTTGGCAGATGGGTCGAGTGTGTGTCTCTGTATTGCACAGGTGCTAAAAGAAAGCTTCAAATTTTAATGCGAGATGAATGGTGTAATTATCAACCTTAATGATAAAGTAAAAGATGCTCTTCAAGTGAAAATATCTAATAGTGTGGTGGTCAACAATGTGCGCTTATGCTAGGTGTAGTATTTTTACATGCCAAGACAACGCGCGTAGAGCCCTTGAAATTTACAGAAGGGCTGGCCAACAGGGAACTCCAGAGTTCAAAAGATGATTCTGTCGAGTATATCTAGATTCTTCATTCTATGCTACATTCTTCATAACTTCCCTTACAATATCTGTATGTGGTGGTTGATCTATCTACATTATCCCATTCATATTTTCTTTAGATAAATTCCCTTTTGCCTGAACATCTATTCTGCAATGTGTGCCAGCATAATTTGATATAAGAGCAATATAGCTAGAAACAAATATTTGTTGTTGCCTCTCTGCGATTCATATTGACGTTGCTGCCTAGAGATCCAGTGCTAAAAAAGATAATTGTTTTGTCGTCTTTTCAGATGAGGTCGCGATATCTGATTGAAGGGGCCCAAGGCTTCCCTGCATTCCTAACTCTACTCCATCCATCACTCAGCATTGCCAGTGAAATTGGCAAGTGATTGATGAATAGTATGCTATAAGTTTCTCTTACTGCATTGGCATTTCATGGTTTGCTTGAGCAAAACCGGGAGAGCGCACAAATGGGTATACCATATTATGCTCATAACCATTATAGCTTCTTGCAAATTCATAACGTCAAGGAATGCAGACGGTGCCTTCCATAAAGCAAGTTGAGGTAACTATATTCTTGATATCTTCCTTTATATTCTCTTCATGTGGTGGTTTATTGATCTAGGCATCCTGGTTCCTTCTCTGTACCATTTTGTTTTCTTTTAATAAACCGCCTTCACATAAAGCTAATCCATCACAGTTTCTGCATATCGCCCCGTTCATATTTTATTTGAATAAATTTCCTCTTGCTTAAACTGATCGGTTGATTCAAAAAAAAGATCAACCGGAGAGTTGAGGTTTTGGCTGGCTTCAGGTTAGATATTGCTTAGATAAGCCCACATCTGCTGATCTAGCATTGGGCTAATTTCCAGGTCTCATTCAGAGAGAGGTCATCTACGTAAATTTTTGAGTATCACCCTTCTGCACAAGATTCTTAGTCTAGCAAATATTGAATGTACATCTCCACTAGAGATGGGTAGGTTATAAAATGTGCTCGAATCTCTAGGTTTTCAGGTTAATGCTTATGTCTTGCAAACTAAAAGTGTGGGAACAAAGATTGCGCTGTTGGTTTGTTAGCCTCGAAGCGCAGAATTTTCAGAAACTATATATGTCCATCAAACCTGTAGATGTTAGGAAGCTGATGGTCCCAGATCGTGTTGTACATTGAGCTTCCCCTTATCCTCCAGGGCCTGCAATTGCCTATCATTTATCCAGTGTGGCATATCTTGCCCTTTTCAGAAGTACCTTTTATATCCGTTCATTTTTTTCATGCTTTACTTGACCTAAGGTTGGACAGATTAATGTGTATTTAGCACAGTGATTGTCACTGTCTGACAATTGTCAGCAAGTGGCTCGGCTAAAATATGTCTAGATCTTTTCGTATTATTTCAGCAGGTTGTCACGCTGAACATATTATTTTAGCAGGTTGTTACCCTAAATAGGTAAAATCATCCTTCAAGAAATTTCCAGTTTGTTGATGGTGTATGTAGGATCGTATGGCAGCATAAGAGGGGGTGAATGCTTGTCTCTACTTTTTACCACCTAAAATCAAAACACAATGCAAAGAAACAAACGGAACTAATCTGAATTACCGTATGAAGACAACAACCACTGCTGCTCCCTTGTACGTGGTTGAAGCACCTCAGTCGCTCTGGTCGTACGTGCTGGTTACTATCAACCGCTCTGTCCCCTGACTGGTCGTTACGACCTGACATTATGACCACACTTCCTGAACGATAGATCCGACCACTCGGTTACAACCGCACACTTCCGATCACTCACTCCGGCCACTCACTTACAACCGCTCACTTACGAGTACTCGGATCAACTGCCGACTTGCTCCGATCACTCGGCACGATCTCGGATTAGTCGCCTGATTGTTCCGATCACTCTGCAGGATCTCAGATTGATCGCCTGCTTGTTCTGATCTCTCTGCACGACAACACCGCACGTGGTCGTATCCTCCTTCCGCCTGATGTCTCCAGTCGTTTGACCCCCGCTCGAACGAGTACACGCCAAAGACAACACAGAGTGTGGAAAACAGAGAGGAAGGAGCAATGCTCTAGAAGTGGTCGAAGATGAAGAAAACTGATCTATTATTTCATAATTGAGATCTTAGCTACAAAGTTACGGCATCTCTAAAAACTTTCTCTTGAAAGCCTTAAAATCCCGTACACTAACCCACAGCTTCCCCTGCTTTTATAGGCCAATGCACAAAGTCGTGTTCAACCCAAACACCCCAAACCATGTCCCTAACTACTTGGACACGAAATCTATCTCCTCCTTAAATCAAGGGATATGAAATCCTTCCTAACACATGTTTTAACCAATTTGTACAGATCATGGACTATATCAACAACTCCATACAACACCCACGATAAAGCCTCCAGGATATCCCCTCCTATACCTTCATCGTGCACCATCACCGCGTGCTCTTGCGTGAGTCCGATCACCTCGCGTGACCACCTGACCGCCTGGACCTCAGATTACCCCCTCCTAGTCCTGATCTTTCTTGTCACCGACTGTAACTATCTCCACACCTCCACGTAGCATCCACCTTTGAACTCCATGTGCTTCTAGCATGGGCTTGACCACCTCGCATGACATCCCGACCGCCTGGACCTCAGATTACCCCCTCTTAATTCCAGTCCTCCTCATCACTGACCGTAGTAGTAAAGACCAAAGAAATCATTTCCTTGCAACACATATTAGCAAAACACATCCTTGTCTATCCCCAGACAAGATCCAAATGACCTACGACCTCCCAGGTCGTTTAAGACCGCTATGATCTATCGCTAACTGAGACAGACCATCTACGACCATGCACCAGGTCATTTACAACCACACAGGCCTATCACTTACCGAAACAGATCTTCCGTCCAACCAATACGACCGCTAACTCGTAATCCACAAGTACTCGTAAACCATAACGACTATTGAGTACCGACTACTGAGTCACAGCCACAACACATACTCAAAACCTATGAGTACAGACACATTCCAACACCTGACCACTTGTCGTGGTCATGAAACTATTTCTACCGAGTACCGAGTCCTCCGACTATGAGTACCTCAAGCAACGGCCATCCATCAGCGACCACCACTTACCGACCAGACAACCATTGGCCCAACCCGAGTACTCGATGTACTCGACGATTACATAAGTAAAGCACTCATATCGACCATGAAGTTCTATGAGTACCAACCGAGAAGCCTACGGCAACCGATCAATAAACCTCTGACAACCGAAGGCAGAACAACAGATTGTGAAGTCTACGAGTATCAACAAGACTGCCAAATCTACGACCATGAAGACAGTCTGCAAAATCTACGACCATGAAGGTAGTTTGTAAAACCTACGACCAAGGTTATCAAGGCGTCGCCTAGGCGTCCCAGTGGCCGACAGTGGACGCCGTGGCCCATCGCCCAGTTCCTGCTCAGTTAGGCGAAGTCGGGCGACGCCCAGGCGTCCAGGCGATGCCTAGTGAGCCGTGGCGGCCACCTGGGCATGCAGGGGGGGTCACTACTCGCTAAGACATGGTCTTTACCCGACCGCGAGGGGGGGTCACTACTCAGTACTCAGTTACTCACTACTCACTAACCTCCGACTGGAAAACCATGCATCATGTAACACCACAAAACCACCCAATGACCCATGTATAAGGTTGAGGAGGCTGACTAGAGGGGGGAAAATAGGTGTTTTAAAATTCCCACCTTGACTAAAATCGAGTTTAAGTACGAAAGTATAAATCAAATCGTTTTGCACAATTAAGGCCTAAATCAACTAGGTTTACCTAATTGCACTAACACCCTAAACCTATGTCAAGGTATGCAACCCTAGGGTGATAAGCAATAATTTAATTTCTATGAATAAAATTGTAGGTATGTAAATTTAAGCTCAAGAAGGCAAATCACAATTAACACATGATGTTTTACCATGGTGTTTGAAAACTTGTCAGTTTCCCTAATCTATGTTGAGACAAGCCTAAACGAATTGAACCGGCTCACTGAATTAAGCCAATTGCCTCACTTTCTACTAGTGGTAGCTCTTTACCCCCTCTGGGTAGATGAGTTTCAATCTTCACAACATGCTGGGCTTCTTCATAATCGTTTTTGAAGATATCACTAGATGCGACACCTCCAAGGTCATCTAGAAATCGGTAACCTTCAAGAGTAACAAGTCAAATCACTTGCTTAACTCTCACCACATGTAACGAATACACAAGCTGCACTGGATAAAAAAATCCACCTCTAGATGCAAGACATGCAACTAGAGGCATCTCTCCTTTTTCACAAGGTACAACACATGCACAGTTAAGTAGAGAGACTCACACTAGCTTAAAAAAGTGAAAATGAGTGCATCATGCATCGATAATTTTCAATAACAACTCTTCCAATCGGCCAAAGGGATATTTATAATCCCTACCTAAAAAACTAGTTGTTGTGGCTACTTACTAAACAGCAAAGTAGGAGAGTAGTGGAGTGGATGAGATGGATGGACAATGCTTGCCCTTCCTTATGTCCAGGGCATGCATATATATTTCCATGAAGTGTATTTTACAATATTACCCTTACATTCATGTGCCCTCCATAGGGGTATCTATGTCATTACACAAGTCCCATTGTGGGCTTTACAACTCTTTAACAGGCCGGATGGGCTTAGGTGGGGGCCACCCTTACAACACTAGCTGTTGGTACGAAATTATCCTCAAGCCAATAGTGCTACAAGTAAACAACGATACTACCATGACCTTCGCAATAACTAGAAAACTAGTTGTTATGGGTGCTGCTAGTCAGACCGCCTACACAGGCAGTTTGACCTCTCACTTCAGTTTGACCACCACCAAGGCCAGTCAGATCACTTGGCCGATTTCCACAAGCCATACCTCACTGGAAAAAGCAAGCGCCACACAGGCCATAATACCACATGGGCGGTTCAACCGCTCGCATAACGCTAGTCAGATCGTCGACTAGTCCAACTGCTCGGTGTGAGCTGGTCATACCGTTCTGTCAAGGCAGGTCAAACTACCAACATATGGCCAGCTAGACCACCATGGAATTTTCTAGTAGAGACAGATGCATGCACTTCAACAAATTTGCGAAACACATTCGCAAATCATAGTACCATGCAAAAAAGAGTCAAAGTATGATTTACACATAAGTTGCAAAACATATTTGCACACTTTACAATCATGCCATAAGGATTGGGTATGTGGACTTAACTCGTTTGCAAAACACATTCACAAATCTAAGTTACATGCTCCAAGGATTGTACATGAGCTTCAAATATTTACAAAACATATTTATAAATCTAAGCATCATGCCATAAGGAATAGAAAATATGGACTTCAACCATTTGCAGAACACATTTGCAAATCTAAGTCACATGCTACAAGAATTATGTATGACCCACAAGTATTTGCAAAACACATCCACAAATACTAGCATCATACCTGGAGAGCTAGAGCAAGTGAAATTAAGCTATCACTACATGATGAGAATCAAGCTACCAGATAAGACCCCTCTTAATAGTACGATAACATATACCAACAATCCGATCTTTCAACTAAACATCAAGATTGATAAAAGATTAGGAATACATCCTTAGCCTATGCTAGTTATAGTTTTTCCTTGAGCGTCTTCTAGAAACTTGATGACGAACAATCTCACTTAAAGTCTGGGTCATTGTCTTGATGTGCATCAACCCATTGTACTTCCTTTACTTGCCCTCCATTAATACATGATGGGTCTTCTCATGACTTGATAATTAACATATAATCATCTCCTCTTTAGAATGTTAACTTGATACTTATCAACACATGATGCTATCCTTCATCTAGAACCTTGACTTTATGACAATCAACTCATGATATATCAAGATCCGAATATGCAAATCCAGACTCTCGGTATATTCTGCACTAATCTAGGATTACGCTAGTGCACACAGTGGCAACATAGATGAAATATAAAACATATTCACGAATAACTATGAAATAAATAAATATTATTAATTATTAGAGTAGCGACCTCATGACCAAGCTTATAAATAATAGCTTGAAAGGCCTAAACAAAATCTAGCAGCGGAAAAATAAGGGTAAATATAGTAGCCTTTCGACATGCCAATAGGCAATCAACTAGGAAGTGGAATCCTAATTCGTGAAGTCATCGAAGCATTCCTCCCTAAATACCTCTATCTAATATGATTCTCCTTCAACAACTTAGCAACAAAGTATATAGCCATGAGTACATAAAGTACTCAACAAGCTATGTATAACAAGATGCAGTATGTGTGTAAGGCCTAGCAAAGGATAGTTGAGTGGTTACTTTGTAGAAAGCAATAATTTAGAGAAAATACAATAAATAGATCGAAAGAGCACTTTGAAAATGACTAATAAGTAAATAAATAATGAAATCAAGGAATTGAATAAATCACAAGTGAACTAACCATTCAATTTCCAACCAACCCAAAATTTTATGAAAATCTAACCCTCATGTGAAATCACCAAGTATTATCTATAATTAGAGACACGGCTATTTGAATAGTCACTATAACAAATATGAGCTTTAGTGATGAATACCCCTTGACGACTGAAATAAAGGTCATTAATAATCAACTTCTGTGATGCATGTATTAAATTTGTCACCGTTGAAAGTAGGGGTGTTTTGTAGTTACATAACACCTTGACGATTCGAAAAATTTTGTCACAAAATGCAATTACATATCCTCATAGATTGTTAGGTCAAAAGGGTGGCTGCACGCCAAGGTGTTTTTGGGACAAAATATTTTTTGTGACACATTTATTTTTTTTATCACATATCATTTTATTTTTCTATGACGAATTGTTGTTGCTTAGAGGCATGTTCATGGGCAGGAAATGTGGAAGAAACAAGGGAGCATGGGCACGTCCACGACTCCCATTGCTCCCATTGCTTAGAGGCATGGGCATGGGCAGGTAACACGAAGGAAACAAGAGAGCAGGACCGGATGATGGCCTGAGAAACGAGACGACGGTGCACGATGGTTCACAATGGGGTGGCACTGATGTCAGAGTTCTACAGCGATGCATTGGTCAATTTGAAGTATGAAATATGTAGTTGATGTGCTAGTGATGGTGTACTTGCAAGTAATCAAAGAACAGCTCACCGGAGATGACGAATCGATGACAAGGAGTGGAAATAGCTTGTTTCAGAAAAATCTTGATACCCATTGATTGACTAAACCAAACTCAAATTAACTTGGTAGATAAGTTGTTTAAAGGCTGGAATACGAAATGACGTGAACAAAAATAAAAAAACTCACTGGAGTGAAAGATGATGTGGTCAGGTGACGGATGACACTCACGAAGATGGTGTTTGGAAGCTCTAGAAAATTTGTAAAAGTATGGAAGGGAAGCATTGCTGTTACGGAACCCAATTTGAAGGCATGAGTGATGGGAAACAGATGAGTAATCAAAGGATTTAGGAACGGTGGTATTTGGTCATTAAATTTTGAAACTGTTGAATAAATGGAAACGGTAGAATAAATGGGAAATAAATAGACGGGAATTGATTCTTGGGTAATTTGGGTCACTTTCCATTTTTGCACAAGGCTTAGTTTCAAAATTAGCTTGAATAAGCAAAGAGTATAAAAGGCTAAAGTTGAATTGTTCAATCAAATGAAAGAAAAAGGCACCATCACATTAAACCTTGAAAGAACTTTGAAGTTAAGTGAGTCTAGGTGAGAGAAGAGCTAGAATGGGTGACCTTCAGGAATATGGATAAATTCTTTGGATGTTACAACAAAAAAGTCATAAAGCATACTACCCAGAGCCTATCCAGCCGAGCAGGCCTAGATATCTATGATAAAATGGCACATTTATATGACATTTACCAAACCATGCATGACGATTATAAACATCACTAAGGCCTTGTTTGTTTTGACTTTTTATCTGGCTTATATGCAAAAAAAAAGCCAAAGTGTAAACAAAGAGGTGGCCTTTTCATCCAGCTTATGAAAAGTTTAAGCCATTTTAAGCCTAAAAGCCAGAAGCCATTGGAGAAGTGTTTTTTTAGCTTTTGCGGAATGGAATATCCCTTTGCCATTCAAGTTTGCTAAAATTACCCACCAAATGCCATTCATATATAACTCCAAATCCTTTCATTTTTTTCTCGTTTTTCCTCCTTCCCACTCCATTTTCTTTTCCCTCACCATCTCCTCCCATGACGCTCGACGCCGGCCTCCCTCTTCCCCTTGCTCACCGTCGCTGGCCTCCCTCTTCCCCGCGCTCGATGCCACCGGCCTCCCTCGTCCCCGTGCCTACCTCCGCCGGCCTCCCTCGTCCCCACGCCCCACCTCCACCAGCCTCCCTCTTCCCCGAACCTTGACGTCGCTCATGTCCCTCTTCCCCGTGCCCTGACGCTACCAGCCTCCCTCTTCCCCGCGCTCACGTCCACCGGCCTTTCTCGTCCTCGCGCCCTACCTCCACCGGCCTCCCTCTTTCCCGCACCCAACACCGTCGGCCTCCCTCTTCCCCGCACCCTGACAACACCAGCCTCCCTTTCCCTGTGCCCGACGCCGCCAGCCTCCCTTTCCCCGCGCCCAACGCCGACGGCCTCCTTCTTCCCCGCGCTCGCTGCCGCCGACGCTGATTGTTGTGTGTTCGTGCATTATTTGTGAATTTGTTGTGTGTTCATGCATGATTGAAGATTAAGGAAAAAAACCAAAAAACCTAAGTCTAAACAAACAGGACCTATACCTGATTTGCTTAAAAGCTACATGCTTATAAGTTGATTAAGCCAAAACACTAGCTTTAAAGTATAAGCTAGAAAGCCTAAGCCAAAACAATCTATGACACACTTTCTATGACAATGGTCATCACACCACATTTTTGTCATAAAATATTTTTGATGACAAAAAAGTGATGTTCCATGATAATTGCTGATCATCATTAAAGCTCATATTTGTATTAGTGAGTTTTACACTCTGCAGAGATTGAACAACTTTACCTACAAGAGATAATCAACTTATCATACCATTACACGCTTTCTTAGCCGTGTGATTAAGTGATCATCACAAGGCCTTTCAATGCTCAATTTCTACTTAATTCTATTCGCTAAGGTTTCATTGCTGAGTAGGTTAATCACCTAGTCAGAAAGTCCCCTCTTGCGTCATGTGAAAATGTCTAACAAACACCCACATTCGTCTCAATGGCAAAATCAAAACTTGAAATATCACAAATCAATTAGTTAGGTTTACCCCATACTTGACTTGTGGTTGCATGACAAGGCTCAGATCAATGGCGCACAAAGTTAAGCCTTTAATTATTACCAAAGCGAGATATCCATATCCCATATGTGCTAACTGCACCCTCTTTACTGCACGATCACTTATCTAAGTAAAAACTATTTTGTTTAACCAAGACAAATGACACTACCCATGTCATGGTGCATAAATTTTAGAATTTTGGCTAACCACCATGATTCAATATCTCATTACGTCAAAAATTAATTAATTGATCAATGTAATGATGAGCTCAACATATCAATAAGTATGGCTAAGCATACTAAACCTACAACCTAAGTGGATATTAATATTGTATCATTAGATAATTAACCATCATATGATGATAATGGAATCATGCCACTCAAATTATCAAAAGAGGAATTTAATGAAAATTGGTTGATAACTACCGAGTACAATGGTTTATAATAAATTAGCACTACATAATAATTTAAAATAATAAAACATTTAAATTTAAAATAATAGATTCAGCATGATTAAAGGTCATAACTTGCCTTGGTCTTGCTTAGTTACCACTCCTTATGCCTCAAATCCTACTCCTATTTCTTTGAGGTCGTTATCTAAACAAGAGAGAAAGCAAATAAAACACAAATAAATTCAAATAAAATTAAAAAACTTACAAACTAGAACTGAAAGATAGAGCTCAATTTTATATGAATTTAGGAAGAACAATCGGGTCAATTGGAGCTCGTATGAAGGAGAACGAGCCCTCCAAAGATTTGATGGGAAGGAAAAACTATTGGAAATTGAGAGAGAAAAGAGAATATTCTCTAGAATATTTCCTTCAGAATTAAAAGAAAAGGAAAATCTGATAGTGGGGTCGACATGTCAGTAGTTCGGTCCACTGTGGATTGAGTCCACCGAACCGATCTGAAATTTGGCTAGCATGGCTCTAACGTGGCGGACACGCAGAGGACATGAGGCAACATGTGACGGCTGATTGGGCTACTGGCGTCGTCAGTAGAGCAAGCGGAGGGGCGAAACATGAAAAGGAGGACGTGGGGAACTCGGCGGGCACATGCGGTTTCGGAGGATGATTGAGGTGACATATGGCTAAGAAAAGGTAGCAGCGTAGTTCGATTCATGATGAGGTTAGGTCGGTGGTGGGTTTCTGGTGAAGCCAACGGCTCTACGGAGTAGGACTCAGCAACGTGATCCTGAAGGAGGCGACGACGGAGCTTGGGACTCATCGGCGGTGGTGAAATCTCTCATCGAAGGTAGCAGTGGAAGTGGCGGCTTGGGGATTTGATTTGGCATCTTCGTGACTATTCCCAGGATAGCGACTTGGGGATTTGAGGCGGTACGTTGCGGCAATGTAGTTTTGAGGGGTTCGAGTGGTCTTTCATACCCGAAGATGGCAGCTTGGAGCAGTGGCGAATCCACTGGGTAGGCTTCATCAGGCTGAAGCCTACCCTCCACCGGTTGACCAATTCCCCCTAGCCCCCGCTCCTGGCTCCCTGACCCCCGGCGCCGGCGCTACTGCCCGGAGGTAAGGTCGGAGTGGGCTTGGTGAACCCCAAAACTTACCCCCTAACTCGAATCCACCGGCGCCGCCGCTGGTCCGTGGTTGGCGGAGACCGCGCGCTCGGTTGCTTCACGGCGCACGCGCGGGCGCTCGAATAATCTTCCCGGCATGCTTCTGCTTCTTCTTGGTTTTGTTGGCTAGCTACCTTCTCCTAATCTTGTACTGTAGATTTGAAAGCCTGAGGAGTGAGCGGGCGCCCACGTTGACGCCTGTGGTTCTTTCTTGGGTGGTCGAGCACCAGATGTGTAATGTATTCCTGCTTTGTGTTATCCATAAATTCACCATGTGAGCTATGCAAACTTACCATTTTTGCCATGAAGAAACTTAAAATAATGTCTAAATTGGCTGCAATCAACATTGGCATTGCGCTGCCCACCAAATGCTCGGCAAAATGCCTAGAAGATGAAGCCACTTTGCATGAGCTATCCTACTCGCTGCGGCATGCTATAAAGCTGTGTTTGCAAAATGTCCATGGTTTGGAAACTCCTTCCATTTTAGTCTTGTGCACGCCACTAAAGGGAAAGGAGAGGAGAAGAGAGGAATTTAGTCGTGAGTAGTCGGTTCTGTCTAGGTGCTGCATCGATGTGCAGATGATTGAAATAAGGTAGGTGTTTTGGTCTCGCTTGACAGTACTATGAACTTGATTTGCAGATGCAAAGTGTAGCTAGTAAATTAGATTTTGACTAATGTGCCAATTGGGAGACGTGTAGCCTTACTTCACGGTTCCACTAATTCTCCCATCCCAAGAAATCGTTCAAAGAATTTACTGGCTTTGTTTTCTGTTGTAAACTTATAATAATGTGTTCTCCCTTTATCTCTTATCGTCTTGTTTGTTTGCTTTTCTATTGATTACTGTTCTGATATGTTGATTTGACAGTTGGAGTTTGCACCTCAATTTCTTGAGACACCTCTGATCTGAATGGTATTTTCATGAGTTCACAAGACATTCAACATAAAGTTTTTAGAATACACCCCTTTCGACAGGTAAACATGGCATCCTTTGCTTCTTTCTTGCTGTCAATATTCTCCTGGTAACATGCAATTTTGTTGCCCTAATTACTAATTCTCTGGTTTTCTTTGATTTAATGGTGTGCTACACCGAGCGAGACATATTTAGATCCATTGATGATGATGCAATCATATAATCCTTCCAAGGCATGAAAAATCGCAGAAGGAATTTGCCTCATGAAAGTCATGATTCAAACTAGTGGTATGGTTCTTTTATTTTAAATGTTCATGATCATTTAAGTAATTAAATACAATTTGCTATTGTATCACTATTTTTTTTAATTTTCATGTACAGATTGTTACCTACCAGAACCATATTTACATGTTTTAGGGATTCACTTGCCATTAGCGAGGTACCTCCATTATATCTCTCGTTTTTCTTTGCTTTTATTCATGTATGAAACTATGAATTTGATTGCACAAGAATACAAAACTATATTTCTTACAAATTAGTTTAGTCATTCGATGTGTAGGACCAACAATTCTAAGAAAAGCTTATGATCTGGTAGAAGAATGCAGATTTTTCAGCCCACCCTCATTTTTTATTCTAGATTCGCCACTGGCTTGGAGGCAGTACCCATGGCAGAGATGGTGGCAGCGTTGGGAAGGAAATAGACTTGGAGACCGACTTGGAGATGAAGACAACCTGAAACATGGGCCCCACCTGTCAGCGACTGCGCGACACGTGGAGGTGAGGCATGCTGGGCTGGCGCACTGGGCTGAGGTAGGAGAAGGTCGGCAGCGGAAAAGGTAGGTGGGCCGGCATGGAGGAAAAAGGCCAGACCGAAAAGAAGAGAAGATGGACTGCATAAGAAGAATTCAGCCCAAAGAGTATTTCCGGAATTTCAAGGATATCTAATTTTCAGAAAACAAAATAAATTGAATTGAGCTCAAATAAATAGCAAATAAACTCCAAAAAATCCATTAAAATTCCTTGCAACATAGGGAACCCCAAAAATTAATGTTTATTTTACTCATATTAAATCATTTTAATTTTAGAAAATTCTAGTTAAGCTTTAATTAATTAAAAAAGCAAATGGTTATTTTTATTTTAAAAAACTTTAAAAATGCACCAAAACTAGGATGTTACATGATGCCATCCGAAGTCATCATCATTGGCCATAAACTATTCATCTAACTCGTAGAAAATATTAGTTCCATAATATGATTGCCACTAATTACTAAAATATATCATTAACTCATATCACTGGTCCAAATTCTTTATCATGTCATGCGCACACTCATCCAACTAAAAAAACTATTTTCATTGTTCTCTAGCTGCATCCACTGGTTTGACTGCACTCACTATGGCGGTTGGGCTGGTCCGATTAGACCGCCAACCAATAGCCGGCCTAACTGGCCCACCGGTGTAATCGCATCTTTAATGCTGGCCAAACCACCCAAGTTGATTCCAGTCCAACTGCCACACTGGCTAGTTGGACTGCATGTGCCCAATTCTAAATCATGCTTTTTGAAAAAAGCACCTGCCAACTAGAGGGTCTATTCTTTTTTGCTTCGGCTTATGGCTGTAGCTTATGGTTTTTGAGATATTTGTGAGAGAGAATACGAAATGACAGAAACTCGTATGCGGTTTTAGCTGATATAAATGAAATCACTATAGTGTGTACTACAATCAACTTGTAAACCCCGTCTTGAAAAGATATTTTGTTTGAAAGCTAGTTACTGTAGAAAATCCAAAAGGCAGGTTTTAAAAGTTGAAAAGAATAGGCCCAGAATCCAGTCACACAACACCAGCGTTCGGACCGCCAACCTGACTCCGGTCACACCAGACTGGTGGCCAAACCGCCAACCTCGGACAATCAAACCGCCCTTGGCACGCAACAACTCTGAAATTTGAATTTTCTAATATTTTTGCTAAATTCAAATTCAATTCAACCAAAGTATCAATTGTTCATCACAAACATATTCTAGAGCTTCACATAGTCTCTCAAGAGAATTTCAGTTAAAGCATATGGAAATCTTTCGCATTTGCTAACCCAACTTTTATTGGAGTACTAGCTAAATTTTGGCTAACAAACCTAGTTGCTAGTGATTCTTTCAACAGATAGAATTATCTGAACCAAAATGAAGTTGTTTACAGGAAAACAAGGCTTCATTCTACGCTTTCAGATACTATCTGTCACCTGTGAAGTGATCAAAACAGCTCCTCCATGCTACCCTCCAATCCCAGGTTCCAATTATCTTCAGAAGTTGTTAACCAGCCTGTAAGGCTGGGTTTGGTTTGAACTTAAAATAACCGGATTAGTTAATTTTAACCCAACTAGATTAGTTTAATTTAAATTTTATGTTTAGCAACAAATCTTGTTTGGCTAGATTAGATAAATTACCTGTTTAGCACTAGAAAAATAAAATTTAGAAGGGTTAGTTGTACTAGGTTAGCATTAGAAAAATAATAATTTAGGAGGGTTAGTTATGCTGGGTTAATTCATTCCAAAAATTTAGTGGGTTAGCTTAATCCTAGATTAGGAAGTTAAAATGTTTTAACTAGATTAAGTTAATTCTCCTTAATCTAAAGGTGTTTGACGGGTTAAATTCCTAATCCACCCCTTAACTCTAAACCAAACATGCCCTAAGGGTGTGTTTGGTTTGGAGTCAGGTAAGGATGGAATGAATCCATCCCTATTTTTAAGGATGGAACCGTCCTCATCCCCTATTGTCCCTGGAATCAAACACACTATTGGAGGCAGGTAGCGAGGAAGAGGGACGAGCCCATCCCCTCATTTTTTAGGGATGGAGGCATCCTTAATTTAGGGGAATATTCCCGGGATATTCTCCAAAGGGGATGAACTCTGTCCCTGCTGACTCCAATCCAAACAGGTCCAAATCTGGGATCGCCCTGTCCCATCCTCTATTGTCCCTGGAACCAAACACATCCTAAGTGATTGCCAATCTACTAACCTGATGGGACGCTGATGCTTCACCCACGGAAGGTTGTCTCCTCTCGTGTCGAGCTACCGCTTAATTACCCGCCGCAATTCTTTGTCGACGTACGGAAAACCATCCATACGGGCACCAGTTAAATGGGAAGCTTTTCTTAGGTGGAAACGTAAGGAGCATTTAAGCCGTCGGGTCAGAAATGGACGGTGCAAACGTGATCCAAGCGGTCTACACACAAGAATCCAGTGGTTCAAAATCCTCCTTTTTTTTTGCTTCCACATGGTGCGAAAGATTTTGTCCATGCATGAAACAAGCCATTTCAGCCAGGGGTGCAAATCTGTTTAGGCTTCGGACTGAGACCTGAGCTGTTATCGCCTAACTAGCCGCCGCAATTCTTTCTAAGATGGAAAACCATCCAGAGACGAAACTTCTTTTAACAGGAACTTTTTTTCTAGGATGGAAGTTTGTTAAGACCGTTTAAGGCACATTCATTCCAGCTTCAGTTTCTGTATTCTAGCTTCTAGAAGTCAGAAACCAGAATGAACGTGTTGGTTTCTTAATTTTAGTTTTTGATTCTTTTATTTTTTTTTTCTTTGTATTGTTTATAGAGATATAATAGTTTTTTTTTCCATTTTTTGCTTATTTTTCTTTATTTTCCTTTAATTGCATAACTCAGAAAAAAAATTAACAGCTGGTACAATATAATTTCAACCAAAAACCAAAAATCAGAACCTGCTAAAAAAACGGAGGAATGAACAGGCCCTCGTATCATAAAAAAAAGGAATTGTATCAAACAAATCCAAACTGTCTAGTAGCAAAATGGAACGGTTAAAAATCCACCTTTAAGTGTTCTGAAAAAAAAACCACCTTTAAGCTTCCACCTGGTAGAAAAACTTGGTGCTAAAGTTTGGGTTTTCGTCAGTCAGGTGCTTCTTGGAAAGTGACGGTTCACGGAGATCGGAGGGGACTTGAAAAATCGATTTATCCACTAGTTTGAATTTCCTCACAAAAATGAAAGTTGATGAATTAGAAGTGTTTTGTTCACCGATCAACATCTTACATCTGAACAAAAAAATATGTAAACATACACCCACCAAGTCAGACAAAAGCACTTAGCCAAACAACACACTCTTTTTGAGTAATTCTGTCAATAATCAAATAGACATCAAACCAAATTTACCTACTATTCATGTCCTTATCTCCTTATACTAACGTGGCCTACAATTCACATCTTTTTTAATTTTTTCTTTCTTTTTGAGATGAGCATGCAAATCTACAGTACACAACTTGGCTGAAGCAATACAATAAAATTAAATCAATAAAATGCAAATACCATATTACCATTCTGATCTGTCTACTGGTCTTCTAGTCTCTGAAAAAAAAAAAAATTCTTTTCTTGCACTCATTCATGCCATACACAAAAAAGCTAAAACCAAAAGAAAGAATTGAGAAAAAAATTCCGTGTGTATACTGCTAGTGCCTAGGATTTTTTTTAGCATATATGGCACTATTTGCACCCGTATTTACAAAAATGACAGTACGCCGACCGTATTTACTAGAATGATGATTTTGTCGTCTTGGTGGCCAGGTGGCCACGCCGCAAAGCTGATGTGTGGGTGGGCCGTAGGCGGCAAGCAGCCTATCGCCTCACTACTAGACGGCAGGAGCCTGCCGCCCCACCATTAGACGGGAGGGGCATGCCGCCCCATGGGCAGACGGATGGGGATCACCGTCTTGTGCACACATATCGGGGGTTGTGTGACACTTGCTGGTGGCCCGTAGCTCGGCATGTCTCAGCTGAAAGACATCGATGCTCTACTGGACCACCGCGGTCACTAAATAAACAAAACGATCTCCATACTTCCTTCGAACTGACACGTAAGTTTCGGACCGGCTGACATCGGACATATTCGTGCTCAATGGAAGACAAGTCCATGCACGGGAGGTAGACGTGGCGAGGAGATATCAGTGGCTCAGATGGGTGAGCTATATCGCATCCCGTGCGATGCGTTTTTTTACTATTACATGTACTTGTACAAATATTCGTAATGTATAAAATTGTAAAAAAAAGATAATAACTAGCTGTGTCAGGATGTTGTACATAAGATACCATTGATTAAACAAGGCAAAGAAAATGAAATGACCCAACTCTGCCGCATTTGCTAATCACTTGATAATTGTGCGAATTTTGAGCAACATTTATAGCAAATAAAATTGTCAAAAAAATTACACAGTAACTACATTATCGCAAGAGGCTACACATAAAATTTTGTAATGTTTTGAGCTCATTTGATATATTTAATATTACCTGATAATTGTATGAATTTTTTAGTAATATTCACAGTGGATAAAATTGCCAAAAAAATTACACAGTTAAGTACGTTGTGTCGAGAGACTGCACAACCAGCTTAATTACCTGACGTCTGCCCATGGGACGATAGGCCCTGCCGTCTGGTGGCGGGGTGGTAGGCTGCCTGCCACCGATGGCCCGTCCACATGTCAACTTTGCAGCGTAACCGTCCGGCCACCAAATAATAAAAGTGTTATTTTTACAAATACAATTGGTGTACTGTCATTTCCGTAAATACAAATGCAAATAGTAATATATGCGCTAAAAATTGAGTGCCTAGCTACAAGTAGGAGGAGGCCATGCTCCTATCAGAAGGCATGAACGCCAGCACCACCAGGAGCATGAGCATGCACACCGGCACCAGCAGCAGCAGCGACGGCGGCGGCGGCAACGGCGGCAGGATCAGCGGGAGTACAAGCAGCGACACAGTGACGCAGGCCAGCACGAGGAACGCCTCGGTGCTGAAGTAGCCGGACGGCGGCGAGGCCTTGCCGCCGTCACCCACATTCAGTTGCTGCTGCTGCTCTTGTTCCTTCGCGGCATTCGGCCTTGTCTGGTCTCTAAGCAGCCGTGTCTCCATTGTCATGAGCAACTCAAGCAGCATGTAACAAAGCTAACAGGTTTCTTGTTTCTCTTTATCAAGATGCCAAAATGTTGTCAAATCTGAGTTTGCTCTTTTGGTTTCTGAAGATTGTGAATCTTCTGATCAGAAATCCTTTGCTCTCTGATTGTACTATCCAAAACTCATCACCTGGTTTGGAGGATTTGCAGCAACACTATCTGTGAGGAGGAAATACAACGAACGTTAGATTGATTTCTAACATGAAAAATATCAGACGTCTAATATTTGAGGGTTTTTGTTTTGAAAAAAGAGGTATCATACTTGAGGGTATTGTCTCCACAGATTCAAGATATAATGAAGTGAAAGAGCAGAAAAAGCATGGCCAGACAAGATGCAAGAAACCAAGAACAACTCAACATATTGAGGATTTGGGGTGAAACATGTCAAAAGAACCAAGATTACACATGAAGAAACGGTACCTCTGATCTTGTGCCTAGCATTGTCGGCCTTCCCAACCGGTTCTTCCTTTTCTTGCTTTCCCCCCAATCTGTTATTGGGACCAAGACAATACCACCCAAGAGGATCAAGAACACAAATGAAGAATGGCAACTAGGATCTTCCAAATGGTGCGAAGGCAGCCATTTTATCTGTGGAAGGCTGGAAGCCTATAGAGGGAGGGAGGGAAGGAAGGACAGGTGCATTGCATCAAGGACCAAGCGGAAGAGAGGTGGCACAGAGGCTTTCCTCCTTGTGAGGCACATAGGATTTAGTCCAGATTGGGAAGCAAGGTTAATTGGCTGTCATCTGAGAATCTAATTTCTGGGCCGTCGGATTGAGATGATAGGTACCGTAGAAAAATCATGTCCTCGGAGAGGGCGATTAATCCCGATTAAGGCTTATTTGGAACGCGGGAGTTTTTTTCTATTTCGGAAGGAACTTAACTATTTTCAGTGAATTTTCTGCGAAATTGTTCTTCATTTAGGGCCGATATCGAATATTCTTACATAGGGGCCTTAGTTAACTCCTTGCAATTTTTATCGTACGCATTGTAGGATTTATGACATGTGTTCTATCCAATGGTTTTGACGCCAAATTCTATAGAGTTTGGATGAAATTGATTCGGTGAACTTTCATCTTAGGCCGTCCATTTTGGAAACAACTAAATGGCGAGATTGCGCGAATTTCACAACATTTGTTGCATTCATACACCTAGCAATTCTACCAAGCGTGGAATTTCTTCCCATCACCTTGAGTGCAACAAGTGAAGAGAGAATTTTTCCAAAGCAGTTTTGGGAAGGGAAGACAAGCAGGCAGGCTTGCTAGCTGCTCAAGGCTCCTCGCCAGTTGCTGTTCTAAGCGGTTTTATCTTTTGGCTTCTGGTTTTCTAATTTTGTTTTTTTTTTTTTTTCTTATCTTTTGCATTATTTGTAATGATATAATTTTTTTAATTTAATTACACAAAAAATTAACAACAGTTACAGTATATTTTTAGCCGCTACAATAAAAAAACAGAAATCTAAATTTATAACCCCTTTGAAGCACTGTTTTATTCAGTTGTTCTCACACCTACCCCTGTCCTTTTTCCTTCCTATGATTACTTCCTACTCAACTCCACAACACCAACGTGCCCCATTACATTTTTTCCATGTGGTCCTGTATTTTCTCACATGTGACAGCAGCCTATTCTCTAGAAGCCTAAATAGAGTAGATGCTGTTGTAGAGTAGAACGAATAGAGTGCTATTACGTGTGAGAGAAGAGGGACGGAATGTATTCCTCTTAGAGCATCTCCAACAGTATGAGCTAGTTACTAGCTCTAAGATAACTTCTCCAATAGTACTAACTTTTAGCACATAGCTCATAACATAAATAGCCTCACATAACACTCTCACATAATCTTAGAATGTGTGTATGAGACTAGCTCTTGATCAAGAGATAGATTTTCTCTCTCTTCTATTAAAATATGAAATAATATGCTTAGAGCTAGCTTATAAGTCACTATTGGAGATGCTCTTAGCCATCCTAATCATTCACGGGGATATGGGCCGTTCAGCTAGTACAAGCTCCACTTATCGCTGTCACAGAGGCCATTACGTATGTCAGTGCAATCTTCGAAATGAAGCATGAGTTGCAGTTGCGGCCGGCTCTTCCTATCCTAGTTTGGACATTCCGATGATGTGGAAATGTGCCCAAAAGAGAGAGAAAACCTGTACTATAGGGCGGAAAATAACACGCAGATGGATCCGTCATCCTTAGATGAATAGGAAAGAGAATCGTTGACTGATAGTCTGCAGCTTGCCAGCACCACCACATGGAAAACATGCCCGTTGGCAGGCATGCGTAGCATCTGCGCCGCCTGCTTTTGACGGCAGGAAAAACAAAACGTGCAACTCGTGGCGCTATGTTACTGGCTTACCGCTCTAGGGCTGATTTTCGCACTCTGATTTGGAGTGTTCGGATTGGCTATGGTGTACCGCTCTAGGGGTGATTTTCGCACTCTGATTTGGAGCGTTCGGATTGGCTATGGTGGTTGATGGATTTTGTTGAAAAAAATAGGAGTGATTGAGGGCGGCTATGGGAATCCGAGCGATAGATTTTCCCACCAGCTACAACTAATGATTTTTGGCTAAAAAAATAGAAGTGGTTGAAAAAGTGTCTTGTAGAAGAAGCGGAGCTAGATTCGATATTTTGGTGGATCCAGATTTCGTGGAGCCGAGCGTTTGGGTAAAAATTGTGAAGTGGAATCTGAGGGTGGAGAGATCGTGCAAAAAGTGTCTTTTAGAAGAGATAAGAGCGAGAGGATTGGATTGCGTGATACGTCCGTGACCTCTTGCTTTATCCTCGGAGCAAGATGTAAATGAGAGGAGCGGACAAACCGTTTTGAAAAGCCGGATGTTCATATTAGCTTCTAGTTTTTCTAAACAAAAGTTAGAAGTAGAAACCAATAGAAGCACCTATTTGTTTATTCGAGCTAGTTCAAGAGCAATTGCCAAAAACACAGTGACCAAACTAGGCTCATCCATGATTAATTTCTTAAACAAGATGACACACAAATTAATCTCGAGAAAAGAAACCCATCGATACTTGATGATGTATCTCTTGAATGTAAACCAAGCTATCCTCGGATAATGTAATGCTCCACATTTTCAACAAACTTTAATTCATGAGTTATAAAGCTAAATGAGATTAATTAAAGAACTAATAAATAAATTATGAGGTAACTTAAGCTTTTCCTTGCATCAAATCAAATTAACACCTAAGAGCAGTAAATAAATAGAATACATCCACAAATCTCATCTTCGAGAACTAATACAATCTGAGTACACCTGATTAAGAAATACAATTAATCATGTGGTAATTAAAAGCATTTGTCAATGCAAATAAAATATATAACAGTCCATGTTACAATAGTTAATTAATTACAGTCTATTTACAACAAACAAATTACATCCATCAAGTGATAATTAAAATTGTTCCTCAAATTGAATAAAAATATTAATAGTCTACATTACATCAATATAACAATCCGAATTATATCAATAGCATTTCAAATTACATCAATTTACAATTCTCGATCTCAACCAAAATAACCGTCTCAAAAAATATAAATAATTATAGCACAATTAAAATTAATCACAAATTGCAAGATTTAAATTACAATTGAGCTCATTTCTAGCATCAAATACAATTAAGCATAATTACAAGAATAACCTGTAGTTTTAATTATGAGAAAAGTAAATATTAAAATACCAAAAAAAGATCAAACAAAAGAAATTAAAAGCCAACTTGCTTCCAAAACCCTAGTTTAGTTATCAAAAATGGACATTTCGCTCATTAAGATACCAAACCGTTTGAGGCCAATCTCGCAAACATAGGATTTCATCATCCGGTGTTAAAAACCAACCTTAGTCCATTCCAAAATTTCATTTCATAGCTATTCAGCCAAAATAGCCAAATCCAACCACCTATGCACAATGAAATCATTGCCTACATAGGGAATGCACAGAGATCACATAAATGAGATAAGGCTGAGTCCAAGCCAGGCAAGAGAGAGAGAGAGAGGCATTTCCATCGACGACTAGTAGCTGTTGCTACTTGACTAACACCACCACTGTTCCCCAACCCTTCCCAGATCCACCCAAAACCCCAAATCCACCAGCCATCCGAAGGAAGGGAAGGAGCAAAGTAGCAAGGCCAAGGGGAGCACCAACAAGCACTAGGAGGAGGAACAACACCAAGGAGGCCACAAGCATTAGGAGGAGGTGACAACCGAGCCACATCAAGCCGACCACCACACAACCGAATGAAGCAATGACCGGAAAATCAAACCCTAGTTCTTTCCCAAATCAAGCCGACCATCAACCAACAAGGTAGCCCACATTCCATTTTTGATTTATGTTGTCGCTATCACATGACCACGCTATGTGCATCACTTTTCACAAGCACATCATCCAACATAGCAAGCCACGGAACCATCATAGATAGAAGGAAGAGAGTAGGGAGGGAGGAGTATATCACAAGTGAGACCACCGAGGCGACGACGTGCCACCATCGGCAAACCACACGCACCACCCAATGGCCACCACACTCTCCGACATGCAGAAAGCATTGAGCCCCACCATAGCAAGCCATAGTAGCATAGCATCACCACCTTCACCTATTCATGCCCAAAAATCAACTCAAATCACAAGCTAAAGCAAGAGATAAATCATGAATTACAAATAATAGAGGGGACAACTATTAGTAAAGAGGGAGCTCAATTCCTAGCGGTGGCAATAGATCTAGAGGGGCCAAGGCTAGATTCGGTTGAGGCAAGCTGGAGGCGAGTTGGTGGGGGGCAGGAGCAGATGGGCGGGCCGAGTGGTGCATGGATAGGGGCTGGTTGGCATAGAGGGAAGCTAGTCAACAGGAAGTGAGCGGCCCTAGAGGCCAAGCCTCGCTAGAGGCCGATGCCAGCGCGGGCAGAAGGCGGCAAGATGTAGCTGTGCTAGAGAAAGGAAGCCATAGAAGAGTTCAGCTAGAGAAGAAATGGGGAAAGCAATGGAGAGAGAGAGAAGAAATGGAGAGAGGAAGCATGGGCAAATGGCCCAGCATCCAACCGAATGTGTGGATTAGGAGAGAGAGAGATGTGATATTAGTATTCATGTATTGTTGTACAGATCGCTCCATTACATTTTTAGATACCCAATTAATTTTCTTAGTAATATTTAAATTGTAGAACCCCATTAATATTTATTTGTGATTATTAAGTTGAAATAATTGACATCAATAGACTAAAATTTGTGTGGTGGTTTAAATAGCAACTAAGTTGTAGAAATCCACAATTGGCTAAACTAATTTCAGGGATCACAAATAAATGCCTTAGTATAATTTTTTTTCGAGTCCGTAAATTGAACCGTAGCGTACGTGCTAATTGCAGGGAAAGAACTAGGTCCGGAGGAAGAATTTCACCCAAGAGGACCTAAAAATGAGACTTTTGATCCGTACTGAATTAGAGCAATTTTGCCTAAAATTTATTTGTATGCTAAATTAATATCACTCCTTGCATAAAATGAACTTCAAAAGGAAATCATGTTCTTAATGATAACAATGATGAATATGTATTAGACTAATGGTAATGAATATGGCAAAGTAGGCAGTTGGAGATACCACTATCCTAAGGTAAATAATACGTGGGTGGAGGGTGCCTGTGTCAGGAAAAGAAAAGGAAAAGGTTTTGGGACCCTTTACATATGGATATAATAAAAAGATCAACCAACTTTCACTTGTATACAAGTCATATTATCGTATCAACCATGGTCCCGTTTAGGACGGATAGAATATGTTACTCTATCAAAATTTATTATACACTCTATTTGGGTATACGAGACTTGGTAAGTCCAAGAAGGGCAAGACCCATGGTGGGTGCTAGGTGATGGACCGAGCCTCCCTAGCACATGTCGGATGATGGATTGAGCCTCCTAACACATAGTTAGTAAGGTGTCGACCCCTAAGGTGGATGCTAGGTGTAAATCGCACTAGTCCAGGATCAGCTAGTGCACACAGTGAACAACAAAGACAAATACCAAGCATAATGCCATTTATTTAATTTAAAGAGTACGGCCTTATGGCCAACGTTTACATCATCGCCCATTGGCAAACATTACTGCAAAAGAAATCTGCGCGAAGGTGAAAGGCGAAACCAAGCTCGCCTGCAGGCAAACAACTGCAAGATGTGGCCTACTCGTTCTGGTCTTCTCCGTAGTCGGCGTCGTCTTCCTCTGTGTGGAGATAGCAACGTGAGTACAAACTTGTACTCCGCAAGTCACACGGAGAAATGCAATATAATGATAAAGGCTTCAATGGAAGGCTCATAGGGTTAGTTTGCATAAAACGGCATTTAAGAAATACAATAAATAAATTGAAATTGCTGAATTTGATACAGTAAGTAAAAACAATACTTGTAATTGAAAATATTACCGTCAGTGCAGGCTCCGACCAAACACCAACCTATTCACGGGCATCCCACCCGGACCATCTTTTCCAAAAACTCACGTATGGATTCCATCCATCCACACGCTTCCACTGTACCACTCTGATGAATTCCATCCATTCACCAGATTTCAATCTCTTACGGATTCCATCCATCCGCAAGGTTTTCAAAAACATTTTGAAAAACAAAGTCTAATCCATGAAAAACTTTTACTCAGCATGCCCGTGACCATGGGCACGGCTATCCAGGATAGGTTATACACTCTGCAGAGGTTGTACAGCTTTACCCACAAGACACGATCATCCCATATTGCCACCGGTTTACACACTTCCTTTGGTGTGCGGCGAGGAGTCGTGACAAGGCCTTTACAATGCAAAGTCTTCAACCTGGCCAAGCCAACTCTAAGGTTTCACCCCAGTAAGGAATCCACCAGACCAGGACCCCCTCTTGAGCCGAGTGAGACTTCTCATGGCCTACGCCACGCTCACTTTCATCCTACGGCCTGACCTAGGTTGGGGCCCACAAATTATTCAGCCAGGGCTGTCCCATACCAGCCTTGTGGTAGTACGTGAGGGCTTTGCAACAGTAGCTCACAGACCGGTCCTTAATTGACTTAGGCTCAACCACATACCCCCTGTGCACGACAATCAACACTGTGTCTCCGAACAACAGTGCATGCCTGCACCCGCCACCTAACCATTAGCCTAAGTCTAAACCAGATTTTATATTTTATTTTGAAAATGTTTCATAAACCTTCTTAACTCACCGAAGTCAAGAATACAATTCAAAAGCTTATCATTTTATGTGAAAAAGTTCATCATTTTATGTGAAAGATATCCCAAAACAAAATTATATGATTAAGCAGGGCTAAGCATTTGATTTAAAATTCTCTAGCCAATACTAGTGTACTAACTAGAGTTTGATTCTAAGGTGACAAGGTATAAGGATTTGCAATGTCAAAGGAGGTATTAACAAGCAGGTATTAGCTAAAGTTAAAACTGAATTGAAATACATTGAATAAAATTGTGCATGCAATATAATTTAAATCAACATAATTTTATTTGAAATTCTGGAATCAACATGATCAAGGAGTGTGACTTGCCTTGCTCTTCAACTTGGCTTGAATCTTCATCGAAGAAATCTCCCGAATCGTCGAAGTCTACACGTCAAAATAACCCACCAAATTCAAATAAATTCAAATTCACTTCAAAAATTTGAATTGAGGCCAGAAATGGATAGAGGCGAATTTTTGATGAATTTAGAAATTTGAATGGGCCAAATCGGAGTTAGGATAGAGGTCAATATTGTGATAATTACGTGGAGTTATAATACACTGAAATATAGAAAACATTCTGAACTCCGACTTGAGCATCACATCTAAGGAAAATGCGGTCATAGTTGGGGTGATATGGGTAAAGCAACACAAGCTTAGAGGGACGCAGATGGCGAGTCGCTAAATAAATCGTGAATTCACGTCCATCTCTGGCCGGCGCGGGAGAGAGAGGAGAGCGGCGCGCGTCGGATGGAGATCGGAGGTGGAGGATGAGGCGGGCGGGCGGGTGGATGGGAGTGAAGGGCGACGTGGCGGCCATTTGGCGAGGGAGCTATAGAAGCCTACAAGGGATCTTTTATCTGAATATGAGTGACTACTAGCTTTACAAACTAAAATCCTATCATTTTCAAAACCTAAAAATTATTTTAAGAATGAGGATGAGAAGGGATGTGAATGTTGATATGATGATGTTCAGCATAAGATTGGATAATTGATATTACTACTTGTTGAATATTTTGTACTCACCCTTACTATTAATCCTCCTTGTTAGTGGTGAGTCAATATGATGATATACACGGTTATATGGATGTCTACGCTAAAGACAGCTACACCAAAGGAAGCGAGCTCGGTCAGGAGTCTGACGTGCATAAGACAGAAGCCTCGTATGGAAGTTGGGATCAGTAGAAGGCAGCCAGGAGTCGTTTATGTGAACCCGAGTATATTAGTGTGTAGTTATCTACTTATCTCTGTCTTTGTATAATTATTAGTTAGAACCATTTCTTTATCAATTATTGTAATATTCGGACAGAACTTATTATGCCCCATTTCGGATAGTAGCCCTGCGTGACAATGATATTGTAATAATGTTACATTGTCTTTGGCTATTATTTTGCTGCAACACTTTAATGAGCTTATTATTTGTTGGATCAATGTTTTATCGAATAGACAAATAATAATTAGTTGACTAGTATTATTACCTCTTAGTAAAGACACCAATTGTCACACAGTTAATAACTTTTTATTGGATCATCCTTTAAAAGTTGAACGACTATCAGTCGACTCTCAGTGCAATTGCCTGCATGGTCTATGTATTGAAAACAAGAGGTGGTCATTGATGGGAAATATGTTTATAGGTGGGTTCTTTTGGGCTGATGGCTTATGACTTAAATATTTGAATTTTGGTTGTTTGTAAGAGGTAGTACGCAGAAAAATAGTCACATGCGATTTTAGCCGATACAATTGAACTCAATACAATTTTTACTACAATCTTCTTATAGACCCTACCTTAAAAACGCACCATTTAAAAGCTAGCTATTGTAGACAATATGAGTATAAGCTAGCTTTAAGCCAAACCGAACCCACCCAATATATGTCCATAGTTAATTAGAAATGTACCTAAGAAGCGCAAACCAACATGCATCTCGACACCAAAAGCAAAAATGTACTTATTCTTTTTAGTTTATGACTCATAACTATGACTTATGTTTTTGCTCGAACAAAAAAGGGACGCAATCTTCATCGCCGTTTCAAAACGACTTATCGATATAGTTTTTTAAAGCGGCTTATCGGCATTCGGTTTGTTTGTACAAACGCTCACATTAACGTTTACATTAGGGGATCAAAAGCCATAGTCCGTAGAAAAAGAACAAGACAAATTAATCTACTTTAGAGCTTATTTGTTTGGGCTTAGGCTTATTAATCGAAGCACATCTAAACACTCGGATAGGAAATCAGAATCAGCTGTCACCAGCGACCAAGATATAAACCAACATCACTGAGCAAACCATCCGATTCCTAATTTCCTATGTACTCAAAAAAAAAACAGAGCACGCATAGCTGTGCGCGTGTATGGTATAAGTGGGTTCAAAAACAAAACAAAAGCAGTGCACGAAGCCACGAAGGAAAACACGGCGAAGAGCGCAACGCATGCAGCAGCAAAGTGGATAACGCAAGCGCGCCTGCATGTACCGTACTATCCTGCCGTGTGGCTGTTGGCACTGTTCATCTGCTCGCCACCGTCCAACCCATCTCGTGATCCTCCTGCATGCACATGTGAAGAACACTTCCACAGTAGTTCATGGTCGTAGCGCCACGTACGCTACGGTCTGTTAGTAAATCTCGTGCGACCAATCTTTCAAGTTCGATAGATATACACAGTAAAGGCGCGGTCATGTCGAAATTGGTAAAGGTGCGGATTTGGCTCTGGCTACACACCTTGCTGTGTTTTTAGGGATTTTATGTACATAAATCGACTATTTTTTAAAAAAGTTAGTTGAATTTCTAGTCTTTGGACAAGCTTGGAGATTTGTGCTCTCGGGAGCTTGATGTCCTCCTCTCTGGTATAGCCATCTCCCGCCGTCATCGAATTAGGGTTCAAAGTTCACTGGAGCTCGACCTTAGAGCGAGGGAGGGTGGGGGCTTGGTGAGCGGTGGTAGATGGGTTGATGATGAGCTTGAATGAGGAGGGGGGTGGCGGGAGGAGGAGTGGTAGGAGGTGGTGGCAGATCTGGTACTACCGTCGCTGGTGAGGAGGAAGAAGGATGGTAGAAAGGAGAGGTGGATGTGGCATGGAGGAGGTACGTGGCACCAGCACCATTGGCAGTCATGTCGCACGGCAGTGGTGGTAGGGGGAAGGGCTTGCCGTCGTCGGCCGTGGGTGGCGGCGGTTGCCGGAGGGACAGGATGGTGTTAGGGTTTGAATGCTGGGTTCATATATGAGATGGAAGATGAGAGTTGGTTGGCTATAAGGTGGTGATCGGTTCGGCTGAAAAGCTCATGGCTTATGGTGTTAGGGTTTGACTTATTTAGCATAATTAAATTTTAAAAAATTAAAAATATAAAAATATGGCCCATTAGATAATACGAACAAATACGGAGTCAACAAAAAGTCAAAAGTTCGGAAATTTATGAATAGTGAAAAATAAGCCAACGGCTTGATCGAAAACCAAGGCTAGAAAAAAGTGACTCATTTTTTTTTTTGGAATAATCAGTCCACTGATGGCTAGGCAGTCCCAATGCCTTGCTGGCTACAAGGTCGTTTTGAACATTGACCTACCTATAGTATCTAAAACACAACTTTGAGCATCAATTTGTATTGTAATATATTTGTTAAACTAAAAGAACTATAATATTATGAAAGTATTTTTCTAGACAAACATATCCATATAAATTTTCATAAGGCGAGGCTAAACTTTGTAAGTATATTACTGCTCAAAGTTAAAATATTCTGACTGCATGTTTTTTGGATTGTCACCTTTTTTTCTTGACCGGTGGGAGTAGAACGGTACAAGGCTCACATCACCTTTTACGCACACCGTCATGGACAAGCTATTATGGAATACAAAAGTACATTGATGGTATAGGAATTAGAGGAAAGCTAACCATGGAGGAAGACTTCAGGAAGAAAAGTGAAGCAACAGAAAGGAAGGAAGGAAGGAAGCTACCAAGAAATGAGAAATGCATGCATATATGCTTTCCTCCGTCAACTTATTAGGTTCATCAAAATTTTCTTGTTGGATCGATCCATTGAACGAACAACATGCGTTCCATTTCTATGAGAACAAAAGTTCAATGAACTTGTCTTGATCAAATTCGGTGCCCTCCCAAGATGAAAAATGTAAGCTTCTCTCTCCCTCTGTCAGAAAAGGTGATGACTGAATAACTCGATCTGAATCACTTTGGATCGGTTAATTCCCTTTGCGCTGTAAGTAACTGTGATTAGAAAGAGCTAAGAGCCTGTTTACAGGGAGCTTATACATTGCACGCGTTGAGGGGGCTTCTTCCTTTCTTAGGTACAGGCGGAATTTTTCTCTTCCACTTAAGACCAAAAAAGTTATGTCCATTTAGCGGAGCTTAAACTTGAATTACTTGGTTTTTTGATCTCCTAGCGTCATAATTCTACAAATCTAACTCTCTTATATATATTTTTTCATATGTAGCTTCTCCTGTAGTATAGTAGTACCGGCATGCGCCCCAGAGCACGGGGCTTGTTCTTTTCGGCTGCGGCTTATGGTTTTTGGCAGAAATTTTTGAATTTTAGCTGTTTGCGACAGAGATTACGGAGAGGGAGATACTCGCTTGTGATTTTTGTTGATACAGATGTTAGGTTTTTAACATATACTATAATTAACTTGTAGATCCCGTCTTAAGAAAATACTCTATTTAACAGTTAGGTATTGTAGCAAAAGTCAAAAGTCACTAGCTTCCAAGGAAAAGAACAGGTCCGGAATGTGCCTCCCGCGCCATCAGTGGCTTTAAGCTGAATAAAAAACTCCTACAATAAGGTTACGACTACCACATGCACCAACAATTCGTTTTACAGAATTGCCACAAATACTCGCACAAACACACGCTTATGGTAGGTGTGCTCTGTTCAAGTTCGAAACTTTTGAATCAGCAATGATGTCTAAGGTGAAAAAAACTTCAATATTATTAAGTATGTTGTGATTAACAAAAGAAGCTAAATTCCAATGTAGAATATATTTGTGGATTGATTTTGTTCTGCTCACATAACCATTTTTGCTACTTGCTATTCCATATTGGTAATTTTCATTATTGAAGCAATTGGTGGGGCGGCCTAGCTAACTAACCCACCTAAACAAATGCGTGCACGACTTCTCTCAGTTGATCGCCTTTGTGATAGTGTAGCAATTTTTTAAAAAAAATTGGTCTGTGACGCATGAATTTTCAACTTTTGCCTCCTCCACGATCGCAGAAGCAGTGACAAGAGATGTGTGTCACATGCCGAACTCCTACATCGCGGTAGGTCAGGGACACTACAGTATCACCTGCCAAGCTCGGCTAACTCGATAGTACTAGACGAGCTCGGTAGCCAATGCATTAGTGCTTAAGTTAAGCATGCTTACACTAAGCATGCACTAATTCATGTGTTAGTTGCCTCCTGCCGCGGCTGTCCAGTGCGGTAGTTTCTCCTGAGCCTACCTGGCGTGACAGGCCTTCACCTACTGCACATGCCCAACTTGCCACGATGTGGGAGCTCGACAGGTGACACACATTACGTTCTGCTGCTTCCGCGGTCTTACAAAGGGCTAAATTTGAAAATTCATGTGTTAAGATCAGTTTTTTAAAAAAAACTACAGTGCAACATATTTGATCAACCCGACTTCTCTTTACATGCAATTCTTTCTCTTATTTTAGTCGTTGACCATGATAAATATGCATGAGCTGTATATATATGTGCTCCCTAATGATTCAGTTACTTGTGCTTGTAAGCTTCGTCAAAGGCTCGCTAGATTGCCTATTTGTAGGGGTGCAATTGGGTTGGACTGGGACAAATATTATTTATATCATATCTTAATACATATTTTTTTTCTTGAATTCAGAGTCGAATACGGTAAGATCGGATATGAATATGAATTTGGAGTATTCGGAGTTTTGGATACGGTACCATCAAGATGAATACACGACGGTTTCATATCAGAAATGGATAATATAGGTGGATAGAATGTGCATACATAAAGGAATATATACTGACCTATACTACCACCACTTCAATCCTTCAACAAGCAACAAATTCATCTAGATTACTTAAGTACAATAGTCAACACAACACAAGTCCAACATAAGTGATAAATTCATATATAAGTTCGAAAATCGATAAATTCATACATAAGTTCAAAAACCAATAAATTCATACGTAAGTTCAATATAAGTGGGGAGGATAGGTGGTGACTGGTTAGAGCTTGCTGGACTCTAGAGTTAGGTTAGGATTTGGGTAAAATCTAGGCTAGTTGGTGTCAATGATGGTTGATCGACTGGACCAATTGGGGTACTAACTTGCTTGTCAGATATCTAATCGATAGTATCTGATTTACCATTTACCGATGCTATTCGGTCAGATTTTAGCTCACCCATTTTCACCATCATATTTCGCAACAACTATCCGATACCGAATCTGGTGGGTACCGAATACCAAATTACCTTCTCATATTTGGTATCTACCGAATCCGATATCGGCTTTGTGCGGCACCATCTTGTACCATAGCTTCATGAATCGGTAAGTGATTGATTTATGGAGTAGGGCTTTGTATCTTCGATTGCCTCTCTGGTGACATCGTGGCATTCATTGGTGATTTGTTTTTTGGGACATCGTCTCTGATGAGCCTAGACCCTTTTGCCATCACAAAAGTACGGCTTTATGCCTATTATTGCTTGGTTGAAGAAGATGAACCATATCAGTAGAAGGCACTTGAAGGAGGATACTTCGATGACTTCGTGGATTATGACTTCGCTTCCCGGTTAATTGCCTGTGTGTATATCGAATGGCTACTACGCTTTTCTTTTGGTTTCCACTATAAGTTTGTTAAGCCCTTCAGAATATTAATTGTAAGCTTGGCCGCAAGTTCGCAATTATGATAATTAATAATATTTTATCTTTTCCTTTATTAATCAAGTGTATGGTCAATATTTTATTTATATTTATACTGTATGCACTAGCGTGATCCTTGACTAGTGTGGTACACACCGAGAGGTCCGGATTTGCATATTCAGGTCTCGAAACCTAGTCTATGTTGAGGTATACCCAAACTAATTGGACCGACTCCATGAATTAAACCTTCTACCTCAAATCCACTAGTGATAGTTTTTTCCCGCTCCAAGTAGGTGAGCTCCAACTTTTATAACTTTGCCGGGTCTTCTCACAACCTTCTTTGAGAAGATCACCGCGCATGACACCTTCAACACCATCTAGGAATCGACGACCTGCAAGAGTAATAAGTCAAGCCCCTCGCTTGACTCTCACCATGTGCAACGAATGCACAAGGTCAAGTGGATACTCAATCCACCTCTAGATGCAATACATACAATCTACAGCCTATATCCTTGCTCATAAGGTACAACACATGCACAATTAAGAGGAGGACCTCACACTAGCTCAAAGTAGTGAAATAGAGTGCCAAAGATTCTTCTCCAACCGGCCACAAGGGGATATAATACCTACACCACAAAAACTAGCCGTTGGAAGCAAAACACATAAGAAAACAGGATTATCAGAAGTACCACCATTATACGACCGATAGTTTCGCTCCACTTTACAACGGTCAAAAAACTAGCCATTATAGCAGGCTGTCGGTAGTTCCGCTGGCTAAAGACTGGTACCACCGATCATCGAAAGTACCGCTATACTCGTACGGAACTACTGATTACCATGGGAACGAGAAGACTCCCTAAAGGTGTCTCTGAAAAAATGTACTGATACACAAGCAAGTCATTCCGCAACTCAAAAGTACCGTTCACACAGAGTCGGTAGTACCGCTTGCTATTCGACCGCTCACATAGAGTTGGAAGTACTGATCATCGACTACACTGGTCCTCGACCACGTCGAATGATTCGACCACTCAGGTCTCTGACCACGTTGTCTGGTTCAACCACACAGGTCTTCAACTACGCTGATCTCTGACCATGTTGTCCGGATCGACCACACAGGTCTCTGACTATGCTGGTCTCTGACCACGTTGTCCGGATGGACCACACAGGTCTCTGACTACGCTAGTCTCTGACCTCGTTGGTTTCGACCACTTAGGTTTCGACCATGTCAATCTTCGATCACACAGATCTCCCACCACTACGTCGATCTTTAACTACGTTGTTTTAATCACGTCACTTCAACTACGTTGGTTTCAACCACATAGGTCTCGACCACATCAGTTCCGACCACATTGGTTTCGACCACACAGGTTTTGACCATGTCGGTTCCGACCACGCTGGTTTCGATCACACAGACTCCGACCACATTGATTTCGACTACACTGGTTTCATCACATAGATTTCAACCATGTTGATTCCAACCACGCTGATTTCGATTACACAGATCTCGACCACGTCAATTCCAACCACGTTGGCTCTTGACAACATTGATCTTCGACCATATAGGCCTTCGACCACATTAGTTCGACTAAGTCAGTTCAACTATGTTGGTTCTTGACCACGAAAGTCTTCGACCACCACCGAACGCGGTAGTTCCGTAAATATAACATCGGTTGTTCCGTCAAGCGGTAGTACCACGCAACACATGTCTGATTTTCATGAGAAGTGCATATACTTCAACAGATTTTGCAAAACACATTTGGGAACTATAATATCATGCACACAAGGATCAAAACAGAATTCCCAATAAGTTGCAAAATACATTTGCACACTTTTAAAATAATGACACAAGAATCATATGAGTTTCAACTATTTGCAAAATACATTTGTAAATATAAGCCTCATATCACAAGGAGTAGGAAATATGGACTTCAAACACTTGCAAAACACATTCGCAATGTATATTTGAATAGACAAGCTAGCAGAATTATGAGGATTTGCCACTGTGATTGTTGAAAACTGACAAAAGTAGTAGAAGGCCAAGTTTCTTTTAGAACTTATGCAACTCCTCAACTGAGAGCAATAACACAATCCTCAATCTGTGCATTATACAGATTTTAAATGCTCACATATGTGTTCTATTAAGTATATTGCAATATGTTAATGTTTTGAATTGTTTATCTACTTCGAGAGATAATGCATATGCGTTCATGTCATTTTCATATTGCTATATATATGCTTTCTTGTGCTTATCATGATTAGAATTAAAATGAAAATATTGCTAAATCCACTTAATTTCTAACATTACATAACCTGGACAAAACCGTATATATTTTTATCAGAGCCCACATGACCATGCATATAGTCATATGTGCCTCCAAGTTGTTATCTTCTTTAGTTTCTGGAATATTGGTAAGCATATGTGACCTTTTCAACTCTTGAAACCTCGAAACTTAATTAAAATTGCATGTTGGTATATCTCCACTAGTTTGGCAAATTGCACACCAACCAGGCATACATTTTTAGACTTTCGCTCGTGCTCAGCTTTTCATCAGATCAATGGTACCTCGAGACGTGCGCCGTGTACCCTCGGGTCCCGAAGATCATTCTTTAATTTTTGAAAGAAAAACTTGGGGATTTTCCTGAAGTGCCGTCCTTTTGTTTGAACATTCCAATTGCCAACTTAAGGTGGTGATCGGTTGGGTTGTGATTTATAACTTATTTTACTGTAGCTGACTAAAATTATACTGTAGCTGAAGGTGACTTATTTGGTATAATTAAATTTAAAAAATTTTAAAAATAGAAAAAATAGGTTAGCCCATCACGTGTAATGCAAACGAATACAGGAAAAAAGAACCGGTAAAAAAAACTCAAAAAATCCAAAAAAAATCAGTAAAAGACAAAATTTAGGAATAATAAAAAATAAGCTAGAAGCCGAAGCCGAAACGATCGGTTAGTTTTTTGAGGAAAAAACGGTTAGTTTGAGTACAAATTAATCCATCGTATGTATTTTGAGGAAAATACGTGGTACCTAAATGTAGACTACTTATCCCTGAATCATTTGAACATGCAGGACATTCACAACTCTTGGAAGGCTTCAAAGTGTTAGGTGCTGCTCGGTTGGATTAAAATAAGTTGGCTTATAGATGAAATTGCACTGTAGCTAGTTAAAATTACACTGTAACTGATGGTGGTTTATTTGACGTAACTAAATTTAAAAAATTTAAAAATAGAAAAATAGATTTGCAAACGAATACGGAAAAAGCATTGGTAAAAAAGCTCAAAAAATTAAAAAATCAAAAAAAATATAAATAGTAAAAAATAAATCAGAACTCAAAAACTTAAATCGAAATTTGTAAGGCCTTAAACCGTCAAGAGCACTAACTGGCATCGCTGCTCCAAGACGCTACAATTCGTGGGTTCAAATTCTAGAAAACCACGATAAAAAATAATCTACAATAATAACATGCTTAACATGTGCTTGGTGGAAATCATATTCTGGTCCTCTGGTAGCAAGAGAGACATGGTACCAACCGTATCTATGCTACGATTGGCAAGTGAATTATTTTGGCGATGACCAGAAATTAGGGTTTTTTTTTGAAGAAACCGGAAACTAGTGTTTGCAGTTTCCATGTTCGTCTTTTTTTTTAAAGTTCAGACGAGGATACACACCACAACGCGCACGCCACATGCGTGTGTTCTGAACACACGCTGGAACTAAACGGAGGCCTAGAACATCTAGAGATGCTCAGTTCGGCTGAAATAAGCTGATTTATGATTTATTTATATTGTATCTGATTTATTTTATGTTGTAGCTACTGTTGGCTTTTTTGATATAATTAAATTTAAAAATAAGAAAAAACAGGTTAACTTATCGTCCGGTGCGTGAGCACGCGCCTACCACTTAATGCATGCACGCACGCTGTACTCAACAACTAGGTGAGAAGTGCTGAGCTCCATCACTGGGAAGGATGGAACACGGGCCGAAGGGGCGACCATCCAAGCATCCTCCTATTGCTGGGTTCTTTTTGGATTTAGACTTTTAGTTTATCATTTATTGCTATCGTAACTAGCTTTTAAATGGCACATTTTTTTTAAGACAGGTTTATAGGTAGATTGTAGTAAACACTATACCGAGTTCAGCTATATCGACCAAAATCATGTACAACTATTTTTCTATATACTGCCTCTCACAAATAACTAAAATTTAAAAATTATAAATTAAAGGTCAAAGCAAAAGAACCAGCCAAGCTGGTCTCGCCTCCCTCTACTTGTACGGTTGTACCGGTGGACCAGCTCACGCCCGGGTCTAGAGCTAGACGCCCGACTACCTTATTGGGCTCGGCCTGGTAGCCCGGGTGCAGCTGGACTGGGCCTTAAGCCCGTACGGCCCGTGATGATGGCGTCATCTCATCGGCTCGCCGCCGCGTCGGGGGCCTCGCGCCCGACAGAGCAACCAAGGCCGTCGCTGTCATCCGGAAATCCTCCAGGCTCCAGCTCCATCTGCTCCGGCTTCACCCCACTGCCGGCTCGATCTCTGCCCCCACGCCTCTCTCTCTCTCTCTCTCTCTCTCTCTCTCTCTCTCTCTCTCTCTCGTGTTTGGGAATTTCCTTCTGGTTCGTGATCTCTTCGCCGCATTTCTCGTGTTTTTGGGTTCTTGGATTGGGTGGGCTTCTTGATCTTGGTTTTCTGCCTGCCTCTGCAGGGAGTGGGAGGATGGATGCTTCGTCGGTGGCGCTGTTCGACCAGCTCAAGGTACCAAGAATTGCTCTTCCAGTGCTTGTGATCTCGGTTGCGGCATTTCGTCGATCACCCTGCCGCTGCTGTGGGGGGTTCATATCTTCTTTGCCCTTTGTTCCTCGCCAACGATGCTTTAGGCATAACGGGTTCTTGTGTTGGTGGCGTGAATTGTTCTGGCATTGCTGGATGCTTTTATCGTTTTCAACTTTTCCGGTAGTTCAGATTGACAATCTTGCAGCTGATAGTAGGCGGTGCGTTCTCTTAAGAAGCCTTGCGTGATGCTTGTCAGTTCTCGCGTAAATAATTTCAGATGTTGCTTGGTTCCTTAGTATGTTCTGGCAGAATTAAATATGGACATAGGTGTTAGGATTATGGTAAAACATTAATTGAAATACATGCTGCCATTGAGATTCGCATGGTATCTCCACCTAGATTGGCATGATGTCCGAGCGGTGTTCAAGAGTTTGATTTAGAATCACATGATTTAGTAAGTTTCTGAGTTCCATGAGGTTGCTATGATTATGGGTACGCTCAAGCATCGAGATGTTCAGTTTGGTTTACTGTTTTCATGTATTCTCTATAAGAACTGCACAATAGTTTCTTTTTGGTTGCTCCCTTTTTCTGCCTCTATGGGGATGATGCATACATGATACTTAGCCTTGTTTTGACTGGGAACTTTTATTGGTGGAGCTGGAGTCGTGGAAGGAATAGAAAAATTGCTTCAGTGAGCGCTTTCGGATTACTTCTTTCTTTTTTCTTTCCCTCTGTCAAAAGCCTTTTTATAAGCTTCTGTGCTGAGCTGGGATCTTAATAAAAGCCACTTATTTCAAAAAAAAGAAGAAGGAAGAATAGGGAGGACCGAATGGCGTACAGAATGGTGATCTTGAGAGCAACCACCTAACCATGTTCTGAGATATTTTATTGGTTTTCCATCATATGAGTGATATACAGTCCTTGTGTAATCACATTCGATCATTCGAAGCCCTATTTCTTTGCAAGAACTGAACCCTCTGATTCTTACAACAGGCTGCTCAACCATTCTTCTTGCTAGCTGGGCCCAATGTGATTGAATCAGAGGAGCATGTCCTGAAGATGGCCAAGCACCTCAAAGGCATCACAACCAAGTGAGCAACCAGTCATCACTATTTTGTTTATTTTTGGGCTAACTTAAATTGCTGTTGCTGTTTGTTCTTGACGGCAGGCTTGGGTTGCCACTTGTGTTCAAGTCCAGCTTTGATAAAGCAAATCGAACATCATCAAAATCCTTCCGTGGTCCTGGTCTGGAAGAAGGCCTGAAGGTGTGGCAAATTTTATCCTTTAAACCAGTCAACTCCTAATTTTAGATAGCATTGGTGGTCTGTAGAATGAAAAATCTGTTAGTACATGCAAATTCATATCCAGTTATAGCTGCCCTTATGTGATGTTTGCTTGTTTTCTGCAATAATGGATGATAGTTTCCTTCTCGTAGTTTTGTATATAATATCAGTCGTTATCTTGATTTATGGAAACGGCTCACAATTGGGCAGTATCTGACGCAATACTCTGTAGTGTACTGTTATTTTGGCTGTTGAAGTTTGAGGAGACATAGTAACAGTGTTCCCTAAGGTGGCCGCCTAGCCCGCCTAGGCGGCACCTAGGTGCTAGGCGCCACCCTCCCATCTTGCTCGCCTAGCCAATTTTTCCCGTCTAGGTGGCCGCCTAGCCTGCCCAACTAGCGCCTTAGTAAACACTGCATAGTAACAGTCCAGTAGCTGTGCCTGTTTCAGAGCCTATGCCAGGTCACTAAGCTTTGTTCCGCCAGGTGTTATGTGTCAGTCATGTGATGTATGCACTATGAATGCCAACCCACAAGGAGTGTCTTTTCTGTGCTATTGTTTTACTTCTACTCTTGTCTCTTATATATAACTTTGTCAGTTGTGCTTGCTATATTAAAGCATTAATATTTTTGCTGGCCAGATCCTTGAAAAGGTGAAAGCAACATATGACCTTCCAGTGGTCACTGATGTACACGAAAGCTACCAGGTATCCATTTGGTTGTATTAATCTTGTACACAAGGAAATTCTTCTATTTTATTTTAAAGAGCCAATTCTTCTGTGTTACACTGTTACCTTCCTATTTTCTCTGCAGATCTTAGCATTAACTAGTAATTATGTTTCCTTTGCGTTGGTAGTTTTTTTTCTTTGAAATGTTATTGTCTGAACTTTTTTTTATCCTTTCGAGTTCCAACAGAAAAAATTGGACATGAATTTGTCAGCACACTGGAAGGTTCTTTGTTTGATAATATCAGTAATACAACTATGTCTTGTAAGTCATGCTATGTTTCGAAATATACATAATACACAACCTTCGAACAAGCAACTCATTGGACACCTTGACACAAGTTTAGGTATAGCTTTTGAATAATTTGGCTTCAATGTGGAGCCTGGATTCATATCTAGGCTTGGTTTTCATTCTTGCATTCTGAGAGGGGAACTGATGCTTTGCTGGTAAACATATGCGGAGCTTGTCGCCATTAGCCACCTCTTACTCTAATCAAACCATCTTACTGCTACATGTGTTTATTTCACTCTTCCTGCATTGGCCCTTTTGAATTCATACCCTCCCACTACATATCCTTTGCTCTGAAAAACAAAAGGTTTCTAATTAATTCACTAAATCAGTGTGAAGCTGTTGGAAGAGTTGCTGACATTATACAAATTCCAGCTTTCCTCTGTCGCCAGGTACCATGGTTTTTTTATAGCTAACTATAGTATTATCAGCTATTTAAGCATGATTCTGCATTTTTATCTCATGTTTTGCATGCCTAATACAAAGATATTACTATGATAACAGACTGACCTTCTAGTGGCTGCTGCTAAGACTGGAAAAATTATCAATATCAAGAAAGGACAATTCTGTGCCCCTTCTGTAAGTTGCATTTTGGGCTGGTAGTCTTGCTGAAATCTGAATTCTGAATACTGGTTTGTTGTTGCTACTTGCTAAATGCTAATTTATTGCTGGTTTTATTGTCTTGCTCAATCATTTAGCCTCAACAAATTCATGCTCAGTTTAATTAATATCGTTCAAACATTCCATGATGCCCTATGTTGGTAATGCAATCTAGGGAACTTTTCTCTTCCTGTGATTTTTATGCATGAGGATAAATGTTTTAGGAAAAGTGGAAGCTATTTGCTCTTATCTGCAACTTTCATTTACTTGAGATAAATAAAATTTCAGAATATTACACTCATGGTTGTCACGGCGAAGTCGGCGAGCACGGCGAGTGAGGAGCGCCTGGACGCCTAGGCGAGGGCCCGGCGACGCCTAGGCGACCGGCACGGCGACGGTCTCTCGCTCCGATGCCGTCTCTCTCTCGCTCCGATGCCGTCTCTCTCTCGCGTATAACTCCCATCTCGCGTCTCTGTCTCCCGACTCTTCCGCCTCTCTCTCTCTCGCGTCGCGTCTCTCGACTCTTCCGCCTCTCTCTCGCGACTCCCTCTCTCTCGCGTCGCGTCTCTCATCTCCCCCGACTCCCGTCTCCCCGACGGCCGACTCCCGGCGCCGATCTCCCCTCCCCAGTGCTTCCTCCCCCGCACCACCTCCTCCCCCCCGGCGCCTCTCCTCCCCGCCGCCTCCCCCCCGTCGCCTCCCCTCCCCTCGGCGGCGGGAGCACGCTGGAGGGAGGTGGCCGGAGCACGGGAGAGAGACGGCGGCGGGAGGGAGGAAAGCGGCGCGGCGGGAGGGAGGCCGAAGCTAGGGTTCAGGCAAGGCGAGGCGAACCTCCCCGGCGTCTCCTCCCCGGCGCCAGGACGACTTGGCGTCGCCTAGGCGACGCCGTGACAACAGTGATTACACTGAATAGTAGCTTGGCTTAAATTCATTGAATTTTCACAGAACTTCAGCAACCAACATCAAGTGTAATGAACTATGATGAGTAGATTATCAGTTCCCTTTCAGTCTGTCAGACTGTCACCATTCTGATAATCCAGTTACCTTTCACCGACTATTTCCATTTCTCTTCAGATAACATTTGTTTTGATTTGGAACTTTTTTAAGCTGACTATCAAATATATTTGTGCTACTTCTTTAAGCATATATTGTCTGTTTTCCTTATAGAAAAGTGTTGATCCAATTCCAAACATCTGATCTTTTGATTACTAGAACTAATTTTTGAGAAATGAAAGATGTGCGATCACTTGAGAAGTCCTTTTAGGAATTGCTTCCGAGCAAACTATTTTACCAGATTCAGTTATGCTACTTTTCCTGAGGCATCTATACATGTTTATCAAAGTGACACTATACCGTTCCAGGTTATGGTGAACTCTGCGGAGAAAATTAGACTTGCAGGAAATCAAAATGTGATGGTCTGTGAGCGTGGCACCATGTTCGGCTACAGTTAAGGCATCTTTTGGCTCTCTTTTCTGTGCACTGCCCACTTCAACATGGAAAGAGAAAGCAAACAATCATAGATATAGTCCTATGGTAGAGGATCACTAGGGAACATATTGCACTTACTGACTTACTAGAATATGCTACTCTTTCTGGACAATGAAACAAGATGAAACAATTAACATCAGAGGGTTGAATTGAATGCTTCGTGAAATATTTGATATATTTGATGCATCTATGGGTTCCCTAGCCATTGTAGCACGTTTAAACTCACTAATAGAAGGCAGTGGGTCAGATTAGCATAGCCTGTAGATCAGCTGCCATACAACAAAGTAATCAATAAGATCACTTGTTTGGTTGAGCACAAGCTGTTGGTCTCCTTGTTTAGGTTCTGAAGGAAAATAAGTAACTGGAAGTTTTACACAACACACCAACTTCCTTTAGTTGCATACCTAATTTTAGCACTATCTGACTGTTATTAGTTATTTTTTTGCATTGCTCCATGAAGACTGAACTTTGTTTTCATTAAACACGCAGATGATCTAATTGTCGACCCAAGGAACCTTGAGTGGCTGAGGGAAGCTAATTGCCCAGTTGTAAGTATTAGCACATTACCATTGTCCATAACTTCATAATCCACCTTCTGTGTCCATCCATCTAGCTTTTTCTAATTGATGAACATCCACCTAGCTTGTTACTATTGCTGGCATTGGGCAAGTCTGGCTGAAAAATAAAATCAACCTAAAGTTTTACAACGATGCAACTCAGTTATTATAGTGAGGATGATGACTGTTTAGTGTCAATCTTGTGATTTAGCATTCAACATTTTTTCCTGAATTGGTGCACTTGCCTCGACATGACAGAGGTAGTCTAGCTTTTTTTGCTGTCAATAATGAATTTAAGTTGTCTGGGGATGAGCTCTTAAGTTGTCTGGGGATGAGCCAGATGACTGCCATTTTTTGAGTTCACAAAATTCAAATTGATTGTGGTAACCCTGCATCTTCCAATCTAGACAAGTACATGTTAAAAAAGAGGAATGCCAACAGCGTAACAACCAATCCAGGATGAAAATAAATTAGGTTGTGCTCTTTTTTTTCCTTTCACCGGAAAGTGATTGCATTTCTACCTGATGCTTTTGGAGAAGTGATATTTTTTTATATATTTCTCGTTTGTTCATTTTTGTATTTTCATACTTCACATATTCATTTTATTCTTACCTTTCAATATTCTGTTATGTGGTAGCTACCATCATCTATGGTATAGACCATTGATGGAGAAACATGCATTTCAGGTTGCTGATATAACGCATGCTCTGCAACAACCAGCTGGAAGAAAGGTATATTTACCAATTGTGGTGTACCAGTTTAGGCAAGTACTTAGCTTTTTTTTTTCTCGAACACGCAGGAGAGCTGCGCATCATTATATTAAGAAGAAAAACAAGAAGTGGGTTTAGAAACCCCGTACAACCACACACATATACACACCCTTTTACATCAATGATGTATCTCTCTCACAGTTTACAAACTTGACCCAAGACCTACTAGAGAGAGGACTCATGCATTGACTGGCTCTAGAGCGAGGAGATTAGATATTCCCCGAGCTCCGGCCAAACTCCACAGGAGGAGCTCATCTTTTACTGAAACCATTGTTGATTAATAAAGGAAATCAACATTAAGGGCAACTTTTGTATCTTTGATGATTGACATTTGTAGTAATTGACCAGACTTTATTTCCCCATTCCTCTCTGATGTAAAATTTGCATGCAGCTCATTTTGTAGTTTTTGGAACACCATGTTAGTTTTCCAGCCTCATTTATCTTTATATATTTCTGCAACCATTGCCAAAGCCCTAGAGTAATACCTACAATCACTCAAATCTGGAATGGTACCAGGAATGCAGACTTTTGAATTATTTATTATTTTCACTGTTCTGTTGAACTATCCCTACTATCAAAACCAACCACTAAAACATTGATTACCTATTTATACAACTTCTGAACTAGCTCATAATGCATATTGTTGTCTTTTGAGGATATTTATTTGTTGAAGTTGGCATATTTGATTGTGTTTTGGAAGCTTGATGGTGGAGGTGTTGCAAGTGGGGGCCTACGAGAACTAATACCATGCATCGCAAGGACTTCTGTTGCTGTTGGTGTTGATGGTATTTTCATGGAGGTAAAACCTAGAAGACACAACAGTGAAAAGGGAGGAAGCTCTGATGTTGCTTTTTGCTCCTTTTATCTTACATTTCTGTTATGCTCCTCAAAGAATAAAGATACAATTTTAAGATTTATTTTGATGCATAATCCCGTGACAGGTACATGATGATCCCCTGAATGCACCATGCGATGGCCCAACTCAATGGGTAAAACCTCTCCATCCTTTGTTTCACATGTTGCAACCTTCATGATATATCTTGATACGATCACATGTTATTTATCTGTAATTTTGTTTTTGTCAGCCATTGCGCAATTTGGAGGAGCTATTAGAGGAATTGATTGCAATTGCTGTAAGTTAACCATCCTTGAGTATAGCCGAAGCCAAACATCTCAGTAAACTTATATTCTGTTTTTTTCCCTTTGTGCGAAGCGAGTCACCAAGGGAAAGAAGACGTTCAAGATTGATCTCACTCCATTCCAAGAATAATCTGCTGCGGTGGATAGGAAAAGGCACCGTTCCACTGTCGAATGGTTTCACCAGCGTAGTCATATCTCGATGAATTGTTCTTTGTATGCCATACTTTCAGTTACCAGTTGTGGTTGTTTGTATTGGATTGCCTGTACTCCCTTTTTTCACACACAAGCACACCAGATGTAGATAATTGTTTTCATTGCTGGACTAGTACTTCGAAAAATGCGAAACTATTTTGTTAGTTGAACCACGTTCTTTGATGATAAACTGTGTCCTGGCAGAAACACACAATTGCCTTATGATTATTAGCTTCCTCCTGCCTCTATTTATCCTGATGATAAAGGGAGAGAGGTTTGGAAATTGGAACGTTGAAAGCTGATGCTGTTGGCGCATACTTATGCTTTGTGAGGAACAAGGCCATCAATCCACTGACAAATCCGTCAGACATGTATAATTTTTTTTTCGTTTGGCAAATGATTGCTATTGCTTGCAGAGTAAGGTATATCAAAAGGCATTCGGTCTAAATGATCAATTGAATTGTGCATAAATTAGAAGAGGACTATCCAAGAATCATGGCCTGATAAAATCAAAAGATACAAGTTTTCAGCAGCGACTGCTAGATATTTGAACAACACTGCGTCACTACCAACTTCCTTCAAGCAAGCTTGCAACAGTGCACCAGCCACCTGAGACCGAGAGATCTTTTGAGTACATATACAGACAAGATAACTTTAACACCTGAATAGTTGCTACTGTTACTTGCATTAGCGGCATCTAATCGCTCGGATTACTGCTTTAGCCGTCTGCTCCTTTTCTTCGTGGGTATCTGGCTCTGCTTCGAGAGATTTTTCTCCTTAAAATCCTTCACCATGTTGTACACCTGAAGACAAACCATCTATCTTACAATTTTGTCGAAATTCAGAACAATCTGGCACTCAAAACATTCGAATTGTTATTACCTTCCGTATTCCTGACGTCAGTCCCATGGATTCAACTGAATCTTCATCAACAAACTTCATTTCACTTTCTTGTGCTTTATTGCATAGTTGGCCCACATCATCTACAATAAATTTAGTTAGTGACACGAGAAGTTAACTGGAGGAATAGAAAGTTCCTGCCAGTGAGGGGAACAAGTGACCCACCTTTCAGCTTCAGAATCATCAGCTCAACACACATCGTCAGGCGGATGTGGGAGAAGATGTGAACATGTTCGCCAACATCCTCCCTGAGGATTACATCGGATCTCTGTTTTTTCACATCTATGGCAAGCAACTGCTTCAGATACTTATCCATCTCTTTTCTCCTGTTTAGTGAATCAGTCTTCCCTTCATCCACAAGAACCGATGGGAACTCCCAAAGCCCTGCAAGCAGGCCCTCTTCTGGCCTCTTGATCAGAAGAAAAACATTATCCTTGCCCTTTGTGTCTGCCTTCTCTTGTGCAATTTGAACGACACAAACAGCAGCAAAATTGCACCGTGGTTTGGACTTTGGAACCACTAGTGGGTAGTCTGTAACTTCCACTGATGCATTTTCTCTGGAAAGTACGAGCGCTTGGCAGTGGCTAGATACAGGGCATTGGGAGCAACCAGGTTTTGCCTTGCTGCATAATGTTGCTCCCAATTCCATCATTGCTTGGTTGAAGTCTCCTGGCCTTGAAGGATCAACCAGTTGACCGGCTAGCTCCCTATGATCAAGCAAACATTGTCCAAAAGTCATGTAGAAGGTTTTATATCAGTATAAAGCTTCCCAATTCGAAATTAGGTATACAGGAAAACAATATGGTCACCGCGGGATCAGTATCAATATGGAACCAAATGCGGATACAGCCTGCACTTAGGTTAGGTGGAGATTGGCAACTGCGAACTAGGCTTGTAAATTGCAACGTAAATTGGTAAAATAAACGTGTCCATTTTAATTTATGGTATAGCTCAATACTATGCCAGTAAGTTGTTCAGTGTGCAAATTATTCTAAGAGGATAAATTACCATACTTGGTGCTATTTTACAGTAAATATCTAACATTGTATTAAACATATGACCAAGTAATAAAATTTAAATAACTATCAAGATCAGTTCTTTTAGACTTAAAAGGGCAGTTCTGCTTACCAGAATCTCTTCACTGTCGAGGATTCTTTTGGGTTATCGGCGATAGCATAGAGCCTGCTGATAACACGTACAACATTTCCATCCACAACTGGGACAACCTATAGTAACAACAATGTTGCAAAATCATTTGAATATGAAAAGGAGCATGCACATACTCATTTAAAGAGGAGCTATATGGTGCTCAACCTCATTGAAGGCTATGGAAGCAATGGCACCCGCTGTGTAATCCCCAATGCCCCGAACCTGACGAAGTGCTGACGCTGTGCAGGGGAACTCCCCCTTTTCCACAATCTGCTTTGCTCCCTAATTCCCCATAATAATAAAAAAAAAAGAAGTGCATCTTATGAAACTACAGACTTGAGATTTTTACTTAACCACAGCAGTCACTAGATTCATGTAAAACCACCAAGCACTGACCGCTATTAACATCCCTATTAGTTGGTCAGACAATGCACAAAGAGATGATGCGTGCATTCATGTTAGTCATTTAGTCTTTTTAAGGAAAAAATGTAACATTTATAGAGATGCTTGTGCAAAAGATCAAGCAAAAGCGATACGTTCCATAAACCACAAAACTAGGAAATCTATCATCCTTAATTCACTACATCCAACGTTCTACAACCATGAACTACTGAAATCAATCAGTAAGCTGAAAATAAAGCAGAACAAAAGGTTCAACTACAGAATACTCATGTCAAACAGTCAAAGGCCTAATCCTAACAAACTACCCAAAATGTCATCGGAACAACTTGCACATCGTCCAATAGCTGCGACACAACACACATCACGAACCAGCACTAAAATCTCTCTCCTTTCAAAGAGAGAAAATCTGAATCGAACTTCCAGGCTCGCTCTGGCAAAACGTCGAACAGGGCACGGGCGCTGTAGAGGTTGCCAAACTAGTAGACAATTGGCAGCCCCTCCCTAGAATTTTGATCACAACCTGCCATAATCAATCTCCCCACTCACCTCAAGAAGAAACCGAGCCCTCCGGTAGTACCCGAGCCCGGCCCACATCTCATTCACCTCCTGCAGCAAATGGCAACCAGAAATCAAGAATTCGGTATTGGATCAAAGATTTTGCATCAAATATTGAATCTTTCCTGCGCAAGAGAGACCCCCTCTCTCTTTGTCACGGTCTCACCTCCTGCGTGGCGCCGGCGAGGCTGTGCACGGTGGGCCACCGGGCCATCCACCGGGAGTAGTAGTCGACCACGACGGGCACCCGCGTCTGCTGCAGCATCACCTCTGACACCCACACCGCGTACGCCCTCTCCTCGCTCCCACCGCGTCCGCCGCCGCCGCCGCTCGACGGGGCGACACGCCACGGCAGGTCGCGCCGGTGCGCGTCGTACCACCGCAGCAGCCCCGCGCGCACCGCGGCCGCCGCCGAGGCGGCCCCGGCGGGCGCCAGGTCCTCGATGTCTGCGGAGGGGGCCGCGGCGCGCGGCTTCCTAGGCCGGTGGTCGCGGTGGTTCTTGGCCATGGACGCGGCGGGGTGGGATTTTGAAATCAGGGTCTTGGCGCCAGTGGAGAGAGAATGAGCGGGTTTGCGACTTTGCGTCGTCTTCTGAGTTCTGACGACATCAACTTCAGCATTCCAGATGATATGAACTGATTCTTGTCGAATGCCTAGTTTTTTTGTTTTTCTATTTGCATCTTTATGCCCAGTATGCATTGCAGGAATTTTACACCATTTCTTTGCGTATTGAACTGTTTCATGTGAAATATATACGAAATTCCAATGAAATTCTTTTGTTCCAAATGGGCTAAGGGCTTATTTAGAACATAGGAATTTTATGAAAATATTGCAATAAGTTTACAAGTGGCAATTTAATTCTGAATCAATATCATATTCCAAATGGTTATTTGATTGTGAATAGGAAGAACTCGAGAGTCGAGACCATGTAAAAATAAAAAAAATCTAAATGTGAGAGAACTAAATGAGACCTTACGATTGGTACGTTGCAAAAACTGTGATGCAAAATCCTTTGTCACTAAGAGCATGTTTGGAACAAGGGGACTGCTCTTAGATTTTTGTTTAGGATCTTAGGATTTAGATCCAAATCCCCATTTTCAATCAGACCTTAAAAAGTGTGCAAAGTGCGCCTAGCAACCGATGAGGGTCGTAGTGCTATTGTTTCTTCTTAGTAACAGTGGTGCTCAAAGTTGTAATACCAAAAAAAGAAGAGTTTTGGAGCGGCTGGGCTAGGCCCGAAGCCTAGCGGGCCCGGCCCAAGCCACCCCCTCTTATTAGCAAAGCCAAGAGGATGAACTCCTTCCTCGTGCCGACTCCACCACACCGTCGCTTCCTTGCTTTTGTGCTCACTGCCACCCCATGCGCCTGCACTGCCATCACCCAGCCTAGTGCGCCAGCGACCACCGCCCTTCCAGCCGCTCCTTCTAACCGCTGGTGTCGTCGTCGCTTCTCCAGGACATATGCCGTTGCTGCCATCCGCAAGTGCGTCCGTGCGGGCCGCCGCCGCTATGTCTTGCAACCTCACCGTCGCCTTGCTCTGGCCCTCGCGTTGCGCTCCCTCATCGCCACAGCCGCCAGCACCGACCTTCCTCTCGTCGGTCAATTGGAGAGGGGAGGGAGGTGGGAGTGGGGGGTAGCCAGGAGTGGAGGGGTGTTGGCCAGCCGAGGGAAGAGAGGGAGGGGAGAGTTAGCCAACCAAGAAGAGGAAGAAATGAGGAGGCTCGGCCGGGAGTGAAGAAAGAAAGGAAGCAGGAGGCAGACCGAGAGTCGACCAGTCGTGAAGGGAAGAAAGAAAAGGAGAAGAAGGGAATGGTTAATTCCGATGCCTGATCTGCCCGTTCTGGCCAAGTAAAGAAAGGTAGTGCCTCGATCCAGTCATTCGGGGTTAGGGTAACACATCAATCCCTCCTCCCTGCTTGTTTATCAATTCGTGTAGAAGTTAAAATGCCGATTATTAGGATTGATGCTTGCTGGGCTTATTAGTGACTGATTTGAGTAAGCAATTATTAGCATGTGTGATTAGTGAGGGGAGTGAATAATTGGTATAGCTATATGGATGTTTAGATGGTGAAATTGGTGTTGTTGTGTTTAGTACGTTGTTGTTGTCGCTGAGTGTGAGTAAAGACTAGTAGTGTGGTGAAGTGCACACGTGTGTTGGTTGTGCAGGCCATACGTGTGTGCTAGTAGTAGATGATAAATTAATGTAAGATTAATTAATATAACTAACTGAAGAGAGAGATTAGCGAAAAGAAATATTAGAGAAAAGAAAGATTAGATGGTTTGTCTTTTCAGCCCATTAGTAAGCAAAGAGAGATTAATCTAGTTGACTTTGATCTGCGAGCAAAGATGATGAAATATTTAAATTTTGGTCGGTTGAGCACGGGGACAGCGGGGAGGTGTCTAGCGAGAGACGGATGATTTATGCTAGGTTTGTTGTGCGTAAGAGCGATATCGTTCGCTCATATGTGTATATATGGCTTTAGAGATGAATTAAAATGGATGATGCTTATTCAGGTGGAAGTTCGGGTCTGGTGCCACCTACGTATTGTCCATAAGGTTGAACAGGCAAGTGCATGATAAACCGTTAAATTCAAGTAGTGATTGTTATTAAATGAATGTTGATGCACTACCTACCATGCTATTGTGAGTTGATTATTTATGTTTGCATGTTGATATAATGATGATTGATGAGTAATGGTACATGAAATGGACTATTGATGTTGATATGTTGCCAAGTAATGGTTATTGGAACATGACGCGTTGATATGCTTAAATGGAGAATTTGCATTGCATGCATTCATGTTATGGAAATAGGTGGCCTTTGTGGCATTTATAGTTCACTTTGTGTGGACACGCCACGGGAGTGGAGACTAAGGTCTCCATATTAAAAATGGCAGGCTATTGAGGTACCCGTATGAAAAAGAGTAGGCTTAGGTGAGTATCGATAGGTGCTCACTATGCTATACTGGTATAGGCTAAAAAGATATGCATATGCAATTGCATTGTGACAGAGAAAAGGGGCAAATGCATAATGAATGGTCGATGAAAAATTGAGAGAGATTAAATGGAGATGAGTGGTTAATGAGACTGTGATGGATATTGAATGACACATGTATCTGTTGTTTACTATTTTACTTTGTACTTGCTGAGTCTATGGACTCACGCTTGTTTTGTTGATCTTTTTCTAGGTGATCTGGATTGACGGCATGCACGGAGTGGGAGTAGACCCTTTTGCACCGTACTTGTTAAATAACAGCTTAGTTTTAATACCATCTTTCATAGGAAGCTTAAGGGAATTGACAAAATTAGCACTGTACAATTGCAACTTTTCGGGGGGAGATACCTCTAGAGATCTCAATACCTCTAGAGATCTCAACATTTACTCAGTTGCAAACCCTCCTGCTCCATTCAAACAATTTCATCGGTGCAGTGAAACTTGCATCGTTCTCTAAACTGCAAAATCTGTCTGTCCTAAATCTCTCAAACGATGTACTTCTTGTGGTGGACGGAGAAAACAGTTCATCGCTGGTGTCCTTCCCCAAAATAAAATTATTGCGTTTATCATCTTGCAAGATATCTAGATTCCCCAATGTCTTGAAGCATCTACATGAGATTAATAGCCTTGACCTTTTAGATAACCAAATCTATGGGGCTATACCTCACTAGGCATGGGAGACTTGGAGAGGCATGAGGTTCATCGCTGGTGTCCTTCCCCAAAATAAAATTATTGCGTTTATCATCTTGCAAGATATCTAGATTCCCCAATGTCTTGAAGCATCTACATGAGATTAATAGCCTTGACCTTTTAGATAACCAAATCTATGGGGCTATACCTCACTAGGCATGGGAGACTTGGAGAGGCATGAGATTAACAGCGCAGTTTTTTCCTTCTCCGGTTCAAGAGCCGCTTCAAAAAAAGCCTGAGATTTTGATCCGTGCTCAAGATCATGTCACGTTCTCCGGGAAGTGGTGTCACCGGTGATAAGGCATCATCTAGTATGATGGCGAAAGAGAGTTCTGCTGTCTCGCTGTATTATCCGATGCTCACAACGAGCAATTATGCAACATGGGCAATCAAGATGAAGGTGTACATGAAGGCTCAAAGAGTGTGGGATGCGATCGAGAACGGCAACGTCAATGTGCGCAAAGATCAGATGGCATTGTCGGCCATCTATCAGGGCATCCCAGAGGAGACGCTCTTCCTACTGGCCGAAAAGGAGACGGCCAAAGCCGCGTGGGAGGCGTTGAAGACGATGCATCTTGGTGCTAATCGTGTGAAGTAAGCAAAGGTACAAACTCTCAAGACCGAGTTCGAGGTGCTGCATATGAAGGAAACGGAGTTGATCAATGACTTCGCCGTCCGGTTGACGGTCATCGTCAACAAGATACGGGCCCTTTGTAAGAAAGTGGAAAAGTTGCACATAGTGAAGAAATTCATTCGTGCTGTTCCCTCACAGTTTCTCTCAATTGCTTCAGTCATAGAGCAATTTGGAGACTTAAAGACAATGACCATGGAGGAGGTTATCGGTCATCTTAAGGCGTATTAGGAACGCATCCGCGACAATAGAAACAACGGCGACGGACAACTATTGTTGACCCACGCTGAGTGGAAGATCCGATCATCGAAGCGTGAAGGCAAAAACACTTCCAACAATGGTGGCCAAGGCCGTCAGAATCGGAAGTTTGATAAGGCAAAAGTGAGGTGTTATAATTGTAATGATTATGGGCACTTTTGTTTCAGAATGCCCCAAGTCGAGAATGAAGAAAGTGTTTGTTGCTGAAGCGCTCAGCGATGATGAATCAATAGTGCTCCGATAAAGAGTTGAGTTAGGGATGTCGAGAAGATGTGTCGCCGTCCAAACTCAAGTAAGGTGAAAAGAAATCGGAATGTTGAGAAGATGCGTCATCGTTCTGTATCAAGTATGAGTTTAGTAAGTTATAGTTGAGACAGACTGCCTTAATGTTTTAGAATCTTTGCATCTAGATGGACCCATACCAATTGAGTTGAGTTTCTACATGTAGCCTGCATGTAGAACGCTTCATGTGGAGGCGTGTCTGATAGTTCATAATGCATTAAGACTAAAACTAGAGTATGTTAAGTCAAGATTAAGGGGGAGATTATTAGAAATAATCTTAACTTCGAGTCTAAGACACAGTAGAGTTCGTCTCCGTGTGTAACTCAAGTTGAAGTCGTGTCCAATTTAAAGTCCAAATACGTATGCTAGTAGGAGATTATTAGCATATATATCGAGGAGGCTTGTAGCCAGTTTTGTAAGAAAAGCAAGAAAAAAAGGAGCAAGTAAGAGAATAGAGAAATTCAAAAATTCTTCTGTGATCTCTCAGTTTATTTGCGATGTGTGCGTTTTCTCCTGGATCAAAGTTTTAACAGAACATATCACATAATAAGTTTACTAGTCTTGGATCTGATCCTTACTTACCATGGTGAAACCCTCTTTTTCAAGGCCTCCAGAAACAACCTCTCTGGAAGCATTCCGCAATCGATTTGTGGCGCAGTTAGGAGGCTACAACTCATCAATCTCTCTTACAATAACCTGAGCGGCTCAATCCCATCCTGTCTAATGGAGGATGTCAGTGCATTACAAGTATTAAGTCTAAAAGCAAATAAACTTGTTGGAAAGATACCTGATAACATCAAGAAAGGATGCGCATTTGAGGCGTTAGATTTCAGTGCCAATATGATTGAAGGGAAGACACCCAGATCTCTACTTGCTTGCAGGAACTTGGAGATCCTTGATATTGGAAGCAATCAGATTAGTGACTCGTTCCCATGTTGGATGAGTAAACTTCCAAACCTTCAAGTCCTTGTCCTCAAGTCTTAACAAGTTCATTGGACAGACAGATACTGGATCCTTCTTATACAGGAGATGGAAATAACTGTGAATTTACAAAACTGCTCATTGCCGATATGGCCTCAAACAACTTCAATGGCACATTGCCAGAAGGGTGGTTTAAGATGCTAAGTCCATGATGGCCAGGTCTGATAATGAAACATTAGTCATGGAAAATCAATATTACCATGGGCAATCATACCAGTTTACCACTGCGCTCACATACAAAGGGAGTGATATGACAATTTCCAAGATTTTGAGGACCCTTGTGCTCGTCGATGTCTCAAACAACATATTCCATGGTAGCATCAATATTACCAATTGCAACTCAGTTTGGCAACTTAAACCAACTTGAGTCACTGGACCTCTCCTCGAATGAGCTTTCTGGGACAATTGCGTGACTTTGCTTCGTAAAGTCCATCCGATCGGCGATCAACGGCCCAAATTAATCTAGTATTTTTTAATTTGTTTTACTTCTAGTTTTTTTATTTTTATCTTTTTCTAGTTTTTTTCTTTTTTCTTATATTTCTTTATATTATCTGTGTTAAAATAACCTATTTTTTATTTTTAAAAAATAGATTATTTTAACACAGATAATATAAAGAAATATAAGAAAAAAGCTAAAAATAAAAAGCTAAAAATTAGAAGTAAAACAAATTGAAAAACGCTAGATTAATCTGGGCCGTTGATCGCCGATCGGATGGACTTTACGAAGCAAAGTCACGCTGTAAAGTCAGAGAATCCCGTGCGGGACAATTGTGTGATCCAAAAAAGGAAGTCTATGTTGCAGTTGATGCTATTGTGAACGTTTGTAATTCGATCAATATTGTAGACGCTATTGTATCCATGAAAAAAAATGGATGTATACTTGACAACTAGCTAGCGTTTGGCTCTTGTTATCATGTGTCGAACACTTCTTTTACACCTACGACTATAACATAAATCATAATTTCAAAGGTTGTACTGACAAGCTAAATGAGAAACTAACCAAACGAATTTCAAACAAGATTTACACAGCTCTGTTGTGTATTCTCAAAACAGAAAAGATTGATAATTGTTGACTCCATAGTGCTTCCATGAATACCAGTAAGTTAGGAGCAGGAGAGCCTACTACAGACATAATCTGACAGAATATATACACAATGAACAATGCACGACATCATTCATGCCCGACATAGAAAGCCCAACCAGTGATGAACATCGTAGGATAAACTTTAGAACAAACCAGAGCAACTAGCCAATTCCTAGCAAATTCATACAACTGCATAACCTACATGATCAAGTTCAACGCAAAACATAAGCCCATATAGCATAACCATTGGAAGCTCAATAGAGCTGATCATTAACTTCACTTTCACTTCGTCCCGATCCTTTTCAATAGAGCCAAAGCACTCTGAAGGAGATCAATTTGTGCGTCATCATCTTCCTCTTCTGCTACCTCGTCAATTAACACACATAAGACTATAGCAACAACGGCAAAGAACAAGAGCTTTCTTTGCTTCCTTATTCTGACGCTATCCTCTTCATCTGCATACGAACACACGTTTGAGTATCTTCTTTTCTTCCTCCGAGCCCTAGCGTTGTCTTCATCCGTGCGTGAAAACGCATCCGAAGGTTCATCCGCCATGCGCAGACTACAAAAATAACGACCCAAAATAAACATTTGTCCGATGAATGGTAATTCAATCGGTTCCCTTACGCAGGCTCGCAAAATCTCTCAGCAAGAACTGAGCTTCGCATACATGGCAGATGCTCAGAATAACCATACAAGAACCCTAGCATAGAAAGCCTAGCAGGTTATACAAGATGTACCCATATCCATAAACAACCATTCTACTAGCTATGATTGAACAAGAGGCTTGGAATTTTTTCGTAAAGCAGAGAAGAAGGAAAAAACATAGTGAAGGTAGCACTACTGCAGGAGACCTATAATCGATCATTCAGACTTGAATCTCGGCACAGTTGAACAGATTTGCTTCCTTGGTACACACATACGGTCTGCAGACTGCGACCAGCGATAAATACCGCGAGTTAAACGAATAAATACAGGCGGCGATCACGATGTTGTGCGTACCAGCTCTTCCCGCGGCGCTCCGGCAGGACCGAGGGCGGGTCACCCGCGGCGGCGGCGGCGGCGGAAATCTACTTTTGGGGGGAACGGGGTAGCCAGGCGGCGGCAATCGATGAGAGAGACAGAGATGAGAGTAGCGCGAGCGCTCTATATAGCCCAAATCTATCTTGGCATCACGGCCTCAACTGAAGTAGGCTTTCTGGTAATGAGGCCCATTGACGAACGCTCAGTGGTGCTGAGCTATTGATCTTATCGAAACTGTCTTTTAAAAACGATTTATTGATTCATTTATTTATTTTTATAAACCGTATTATAACCAAAAAACATATATTGTAACTATAAATTATAAGCCACGGTAAAAAAAAGAACTCACGTGCCTCCTAGCGCATCGAAAGCTACAACCGTTGATGGCAGCGATTAGGAATTCTTTACTGTTCTAGCTCCTCGTGTCATTTTTTTGGCAGATATGGCACTTGATGTCCGTTTTTTTGCGAGATTGGCCCCTTCCCGACCGTGGATCAACAGGCGGGTGACACGTAGTATTTTCGGGGACAGGGGCACAGATCCGCGGCCGGTGAGCACGGAAATCTGCCTAGCCTCGGCACGCACGCCGAGAGTAGCTATAAAATGATCGGTGGTTGATGCTACAATAGCTGGTCGATGGTCAATACTGCAGTAGCTAGTCGATGATCAATGCTACAATATCTGGTCAGTGATCGATGCTACAGTATCTGGTCAATGGTTAGAGAGTGGTCAAAGTTTACTAGTCGATATCTAATTGTGGTCGATGGTCGAAATTATAGAGCGGTCGGAGATCGAAGTCTATAATGTGGTCAGGCGATCGAAGTCTAAAGAATGGTCAGAGCGATCGAAAGCCATATAGTGGTCGGGGTGGGCAGAAGTTATAAAGTAATCAGGATGGCCGGAAGTTATGAAGTGGTCGGTAGTATGGCAATGATCGGAATGCGCCCCCAACCGTAGGATTTGGTGGGCCCGGTAGTTCACGCGCACAGGGGGAGGGCAAAAACCCGCAGCCACCGACCACTTGTCCGTGCCCGCCCGGCCGCAGAATTGCCACAAGTTGTGCGCCAGTAGTTGTGGCTTACAAACAAAAAGGAGTCATCGTTTGTATTGTCAATTAACAAATTGTTGGGTTTGCTTGGAAGTTGGAACCACTCTTACTACTAATTATTTACTGTTCTAGCCACGTATCTTTTTTTGCAGATATAGCACTTGGTGCTTGTTTTTTACGAGATTGGTCCCTTCCCGATCGTGGATCAACAGGCAGGCAACACGTGGCATTTCTGTGAACAGGGGGCACGGATCCACAGCCGGCGAGTGCGGAAATCTGCCTAGCCTCCGCACGTGCGCCGAGAGCAGCTATAAAGTGGTTAGTGGTCGATGCTACGGTAGCTGATCGATGGTCGATATTGCAGTAGCTAGTCGATGGTCAATACTACAGTATCTGGTCGTTGGTCGATGCTACAGTAGCTAGTCGATGGTTGGAGAGTGGTCGAAGCTTAGTGATTGATAGCTAAATGTCATTGATGGTCGAAACTACAGAGTGGTCAGAGGTCGAAGTCTATAACGCGGTCAGGCGGTCGAAGTCTAAAGAGTGGTCAGAGCGGTTGAAAGCTATATAGTGGTCAGGGCCAGCAAAAGTTATAAAGTGGTCAGGACGGTCGGAAGTTATAAAGTTGTCGATAGTATGGCAGTGGTCAGAACGCACCCCCCAAACGCAGGATTCAGGGGGCCCGACAGTTCGCGCACGCATAGGGGAGGGCAAAAGCCCGCGGCCGTTGACTGCTTGTCCGCGCCCGCCCGACCGCGGAATTATCATGCGTCGCCTATCGGTGGTTCCGCAGTTAGGAGGGCCAAAAGCTGTATCTGCCAAAAAAATACCACAGGGTCCAAAAGGAAAAAAATTCTCTTACTACATGTAACAGCCATGACAATGTCACTGAGATGTATGAATTGAGGCACTTGCCCTTACTTTGCTTTCAATGTTTTTAATAATTTACCATAGTTATGTGCTGAAATTTTCCCGGGATGCCTGTAACACATGACAGTAACACTCGAAGAATTTGCTTAAGTAATGACTGCGAATATCTTCTATTTGATTAATTGAATGGGACTGAAGAGCAATAACATATGACTGGAAAAGGATGCTGGAGTGAAATGTGCATCACATTACGAACAGGGGTGTGTGCTTTACAGACAAACAGCTGAATTCAGTTACTGGGAAGTAATATATTGTTAAGATCTGCAGGTGAAGTGTTAAGAAAATGTGCACCCCTGGTCATTTTGGAGGTAGGATGGCAAAGGGCATGTCTTTTTTGGTTTTGGCTTTTGACTACGGTTTATGATTTTTGGGTTGTTTATGAGAGTGAGTACAGAATACCAGAAACTTGTGTGCGATTTTGGTCGATATAAATGAAGTCGTTACAGTGTGTATTACAATTAACTTGTAGATCCCGTTTTGAAAAGACACTCCGTTTGAAAATTAGTTATTATAGAAAAATCAAAAAACAACTTTTAGAAACTGAAAAGAAGAGGCCCATAATGTTCATGCAGGGATAGTTATATAAACAACTTGTTCAAGTTGAGCTACAGCGAGTCAAAGAATGTCAATTCTCTATCATCTATTATTTGATTTAAGTTTTACAAAGTCTTTAAGAGAAATAAAAAGGTAGGCGCCACTCCAAAGTCCTGGTTACAAAATTCCTCAAACAGTTCATATCGTAAGTAATTAATGAATCTATCCCGAATCGAGTGATAATCGGAAAAGTGATTTCTGAGTTCAGAAACAAAGCAACAGATTATAAACTAGCTCCTTGCCTTTTAATTTCGGAAGTTCAGCCTGATCGTAACTTAATTTAACATAAGTTCATATTGATCAAACCTTAGAGAAGAAAAGGTTGAATGAACATGAATTTCTTTTGCCAAACTCTGAAGATATCAAAGATGCTTTCAAACCTTGTAATCGAATATGTACTGCAGAGATGCTCATTATACAATCCTAATCCTTATGTTCTCCCAAAAGAGGAAAAAATCCTAATGAAGGAGATGTGCAAAAGCTGCACCCCAAGAAACTGAAGATTTTTTAATCCTAAGAAGTACTAATTGGTCTTTGTAACATTACAACTCCAAACTAACAAACCAACCACGTCACTTGAACAAATTGCAATGCAATGCATCAAGTTGACCTTTTACACAGTCATGTAAGCTTTCTTGGTTCATTTACTTGACAAATGGTGGGAATTAGCTCCAATATAACACTAAAGCTACCATTGGCTAATTACCTACAATTCTTTTTCCTGAGTAGCTGGATCTCGACAAGAAAGGATATTTTAGAAATCTCATTCTCCATTAATATCATAATAACTTAGCAATTTATTGTCCTTCTCTCCAAGCCCCTATCATGCCACATCACGAAATATTATTATCATCCCAAGAAAAGACGACCGGGTACAAAGTTGTGCATGGCCAAAAACTTCTCCCAGGTCAACCAATGCCCTCCAGCTTGACATGCTATTTGAAAAGAAGGAACGGAATTTATAAAACAATGCAATCATACAAAACTTTCGGCAATGTTTCGTTGCAATAACAGTTATTTACAGTGCTTTATACTCTGTATATGAACTGTGCTTACCATTACGTATAATCTTGTATGAACAATAAATTTTAAATAGAAAATATTATTTTAAATAGTATGTTAGAAAGTGTTGATAGAATTTTCTATATGAGAATACTCCAAATTATAAGAGACATTCTTTTCACTGGTCATTCGTCAAACCTTCGATACATCATACATACCTTGTACCATTCAAGAGCCTCTTCTAGTCTTGCTCCCTCTCTAGCTTGCATAAGGGGAAAAATGGATGGCCTCATCCCCTTGATCTTCAAGTTCCTGAAGAAGAAGAAGACCATGAAGTACTACCGGTCCCTCTCCTCCGGTCCGGCACACATCGACGTCGCCGAGCTCGCAAGGCAGGACCTTTTCATGACGCCTCAGCACCCCAGGGCGCCGAGATGGCATGAAGGTGACGGTGAGCCTGCTGCTCCCACAACCATGACCATGACGCCACTCAGGGAGAGGGCCAAGAGCGGCAACGCGCAGCGCCTCGCCGTCATGGAGGTGCTGCCGCGGGAAACGTTCTCGCCGCGCAAGCACAAGGCCGCGCCTGCCATGGACAGGGGCTCAGGCAGGAGCTTTCTTGGTGGGAAATGAGCAAGAGTTTGTAGTAGCTAATGGAAATGTCTGTACAGTTCTCTAATCAGGTGGCAAAAAGAGGTAATTTGTTCACATGGCATGTGAGGTTCGTAAACATAATATTCTTATGGCTGTGAAATGGTTAGTTTGTTTGATCTTCAAGGTATTGTATTCTTCCTGTATAATAATAAAACATTAATTAATGACTGATCTGATTGCAAGATTTGCAACTAGTTTTGTCAGTTGGTACTTTTCCTCTTGCCAATTCCCATGGTGAATAGAATACCTTTGTGTATTTGCTTCTGTTGTTGAAATCTGGTGAAGTCGTAGCAACCATTTCATTGGGGTGTAAGTGTTCCAAAAGATAAATTGAGGTAAACTGGCACCCAGCAGCACTAATTCGTCATCACACTTTAAAGACACAGACCAACCACCATTGAGATTTCTGAATGTTTGCAAGGTTCATGTGGAATTCAGAAGTGACTGTCCTTTTTTCCCCTGACAGCCCAATTAAAATGTAACCAAGGCCAACTAACCATCTTTACTAGATGGCTTGTCAAAACAGATGGCCGCATCAACATCATTGCTTGCACTACAACTCTGAAGCCAAGACCATTGATCATCAACCATCTTTACTAGTTTTGAATTTTCTTTCCTTACGTGAAAATAGATAGCATGGTTGGAATTGCAAGCCTGCTTGCTGCAATAATTGCAGTAGATGTGAAGGGTGAGGCTAAGATGGTGAATTCTATGAATGATGATTTTTATCTGTGTTTTTTAGGATGATGGAGACACCGCCGTAGACGGCATATAGTTTTGAGCTCAAAAAATCATTTGAAGAAACAGCTTCAAGAAACCACTTGCAAAAACCGTACTATTTGTTTCGGCTTCTGGAAAAGCCAAAACCAAAAGCTACAGAAAAGACATGCCTAATATTTTGATTGGATGTGGCAAAAGGGACTTTCCGTAGGCAATAGCACAAGCATAATATTTAGTACACGGCATTGTTTCAAGCCTACGGTAAAGAAACAAACTTTCACAGATACCATTCAGCAACACAATACAAAGAAAAAGAAAGGCATTCGCATTATGCGCGCCACATGATAACAGATTATACGATTTCCAATCAATGGCATATATTGCATATGAGCAAATTGGCAGCTACTCAGTTGTTTGAGCTGCAAAGACCAAAATAATTTGCTAGAATTTTACCGAGTAATTTTTTTGGAATGAAGGCAGATTTACAAACATCCAGGAAGAACACGCTCAGCATAATCATCACCATGGTTTTATTCACGACTGCACCACAAAATCTTAGTCACTGAGCAGAAGCAGCAAAAACCACACAATGCTTCTCAGAAAATGAGATGAAAACTTACATCTATACCTCTCTGTAAAAGCCACTGACACGCACTCTCTAGTTACAATGCTCTTCGAGCCCTATTCGCAATTACAATGCCCTATGCGCTACAAAACTCCTTGTATGAACTGACATTCTCTCACCTTGATAGCCACTTCAACTGGCACCTCAGATGAGCCCAGCCAGCAAAGAAGCAAAGAACCTATCTGAAAAGGTACAGTACTCAATCATGAACGTGTTAAGTCTTCTATTTCCTTAGTGTATATGTCACATCTGCCGTATGCAGGTCTGCCTTTCTCGTCGGTGCAAAGTAACGGACTTCTCAACACAAAAGGGAGCGGGCTTGGTATCGACATTACAGTATGTTGTTAGGTTTGTGGGATGAGGGGAGGGGGCTGTATGGAGTGTCAAGAGGATAAACGGAGTGCTATCTCGTGGAGGAGCAATCTCTTCTGAGCAGCATCAATCACACCGTTGCACTCTGCATTCACGAGGACCTCACTCATGATTGCAGCGGCATGCCCAGTGGGCTCTTCGGATGTCCTCCTCAACATGAACATCTGCACGACAGCAAGGCAGCATCCATTAAACCATTTCATTACGGATTGCACTACTTAGCTAATAATTGTCTATTTGAACACCAGATGCGGTGTGCTGAAACTTATATGAAATTGGTCAGTCAGTTGTGTAGACTTCTATTTTACTATCATATTTGACTAACTGACACAAGCACATGACTTAAGATCCCATAATACACAATTAGAATTAGGAAACATTTATTAAAGTCGCAACTTCTAGATATCTTCAGCAAAGCCCACATTATTTCACAAAACACAATTAAATTTATTTATTTCATTATATGGACAAGCATCTTCATGTTCAAAAAGATTATATATGTAAATTCTATCACGCATATCCAGTGTACCTAAAGAGATAAATTACCTGTCCACGATGAGATATCTCAAGGCACCCAGGTGGCTGGATCCATGGTTCACCATCAACCTGAACAGGGAATGAACTGTGGAGGTGCAACCTTATAACTTTCCCTTGGGCTAGCCGGTGTGCTCTTGAAAGTCCTACCTATCAACCACAGAATTTATTGTAAGTAAGTTGCTACCTCAACATTATTACTAAAAGGCTAATACTACTACGAAGCAGCAGTGACAACAGCTGCTTTGGAAAATGGAAAGACAGAGAATAAGTTAATAGCATGTTAAAAATGCAGATTATGCTTACCTGCAGTTTACCTAGATGCCATGTCCCAGATATACAGACCACCTCAAGCATTTTGTCATGCATTGATTGCAAACTGAAATCATCATCATGTTCATTATCATTTTGCCAAAGATCAACACCACCCATGTAGCTAGCGATATTCAGAACAATCACACCTTCTGCATCCTGATGAGAAAAGCAGATAAGAAGCTCCTCCAAAGATAAATCACAAAGTGGAGACACATGAAAGATATAAAGCAGGTTACCTCTGGAATTTCAACGTTCTTTCCATCAACGTCAAGGCTAACATGCCATGGTAAATCAGCACATGACCTATCCATCATGTCCTTAGCACCTTCTCTAGCATATATCAGCTTGTTGACAAACTGAACAGTAGAAAAAAAATCGCATTGACTTTTTTTGCTGAGATAAATGATAAGGCTAGAAAGTAACATAAGATCAACAGCTTAGGACTGTCTGGATTGCAGGAATTTCACAAGAAACAGTTCATTTCCTACAGGAATATGAGAAAATCCTTGTGTTCCTAATAGGAAATATCAATTTGCAGAAAGATGTAAACTGCGGAAGGAAAAAAGATATCCCTACCTGACTGCAAAATTTACCTGGTCTTTCCTCCCTAGTAGTGTGGAAGTCATATGCAACCTTGGCATCGCATCCAACACCTACAGGTCAACAGAAAAGAGAACATATTCAGCAACTTCTGGCTCAAGTGAGAAATGTAGTGTAAGAAATGTTGAGTAAGATGGTGGTAGTTGAAGGATGTGGCGTACCTAGATAATTAGTCATAAATTTTACTTGCTTGGTGCATTGACCTTCTGCTCCATTTTTCTCTTCGATGGCTACATTCCAGCGATCAAGCACTGTAACTGCTGCGTGGTCAATGTCATTTAGAAGTGCACATATCCCCCCTTGTCCTTCAACAGAAGACAAACCTCCACCCCAGCGCATAACTCGTGATAGGTCATTTCCTGTTCCTAGCGGAAGAATGGCAACGGGGGGAGGAGATTCGTAGTTCTGCTTTTCAATGGCATCAAGAACCCATGCTACAGTTCCATCTCCACCACAAACAAGGATTCTGAAGTGTTTTACATTGCAGAATAGTTGCAATCCAGCTTCAGGTCCCTGAGAAGCACTTAGCTCAAATATCTGAAATAAGAATTGAGATTGTCCAAGCAAGATTAGTGTTAAATCTGTTACAATCAGTAGTACCGGTGAAGAAACTAATGGTAATTATACATTAACTAAAATATAAACATTTGGTGTCAGATTTCAGTGCCTATTTGGTAGGAAGAACACACTGCAAGTGCCTAATAGAAGAGAAGAATAAAACAAGTTTATTATTCGAGCAACCGTTAAATGGCAATAGATCAATCCAGAACCTATATCAGGCAGGATAATTGAACTACTTAACTAGAAGTCTTGAATGAACTAAGGTATTTGCTGGTTATAGTATTTCCGTAGATGTATTCATCAAACGCTAGAAGAACTTGCAAAAAAGTTTATTTGACTCAGCAGCTGATAAGAATGAGCTGTTTCCACTTTCCAAAGTAAAGAACAAGGCAAATTACCTGTATGGGATTCAACAACATGTTCAGTCTTCTTCTAAGAGAAAGCCCATTTCGGCCTCCACTCTTGCCATTGATGAAAACAAGCAACGGCATCAAATCTTGTGGCAAATCTATGAGTTCATAATTCCTTTTCCCTCCGTTAGGAGTATCAGATCCATGTGTTTGCTTCAGAGAGTTTTCAGACAACTTAGGATTTGCTAGTGCATACTTTCCATTGAGGTTCTGCAGTCTAGCATATCCTTCAAGCACCGAGTCAAGGATTGAGCTGTTTGTGGAAGTCGGATTTGTCTTACCACCAGGATGGTTGTTAATGCGTTTCTTGCTCCGTGGCCTCCTAATCCGACCCCTAACCGATGAAGTAACAAACCCTTCCTTGATTGAGTTGAGCACTCCACTGATTGCAGGACCTTGACCAACTTCCTTCACTGATTGAGGAGGAACAATAAGCCTTCTGAGCAGGCCGAGATCACAAGTGTTCCCCGTCTCCTTCAACAGCTTTGCATGACAATCAACATGGATCTGCCTCTGGCACCACAGGCAGCGCCATATAGGAGAGACACCAAGGAACGGCACACCACACGGCTCATCGCAGTAGTCACAGGAGGAGGATATCTCCGGGTTGTCATCCAGCTCCACCCACCTCTCCGACCAGTGATGCAGCAAAGCGGACGCGCCAGCCTGCGCGACGCACTTGCAATCCTTCTCAGCACCCGGAGAGCAGTACCAATGGGCCGCCACCCCGCACACAGAGCACCGGTGAACCACGTCGGCGTCAGCGCCCCTCGAGCCCACGCCCTGAGTGGAGCCCAGCGACGACAGGCACACGCAGCACGTCGAAGGCTGGCCGCCGCGGAAGCAGTCCTCGGCCCAGGTGTGGCTCGAGCTGGGGCACCGGAGCGCCTTCCAGGCGGCCTTCTTCTCTCTGGCGGCCGCCTTGATCCAGTAGAGCGACGCCTCCCTCTGCAGCCTGAGGAGCGCGTAGATGAGCGCCGCGAGGCCGAAGGAGCCGGCGGTGATGAGCCACCCCAAGAACTGGAACCCGGAGGGATCAACGGAGCGGGTCATGCTCACCAGCAGCGATCCCACCAGGTCCATCCCAATTAGCCACGCTTGTTGGCCTCAAATAGCACAACCTGCAGCAGAAACAGCAAGAATCACCACAAATCTCCTCCCAACACAAGAATCTTACCGGAATACAAAACTACCATCCTAGAGCTTAAATGTGCGCTACTGTATCTTACGCAATGATGAACTCAATGATTTTTTTTTCTGGCGGTACAAGATATTTCGAACGAGATGGGACAAGGGGAGGGGAATCACACCATGAATTGCGCATTAGAACAGAAGGAAATTTTACCATCCAGTCTCTCCCCCTCTCTCGGATCGCCTTACTTACCAGGATCACCATTATTTCCCCCGAATTTAGCGCAAGGACAGGAACCAATCCAATCCAAACTGGAAGGCAATCGAATCTAAACGAAGCTAAGAGGCGATCTGGCGCGGGGAAGCGCGACCTGGATCCGAACCCGCCCCCAGATCCCGCATTCCCCGTCCCAAAATTCAAACCCCACCGCCGCACACGCGCAGGCACAGATTCGGCAGGATCGCGAGCAGGGGCAGGGGCAGGGGCAGGGGCACGCACCTCGGGGTTCGGATCGAGCAAAGCCTAGCTCGCCACGCTTGGCTTGGCCGGCTGCGCCACCTCGCTTCCTCTTCCTTAGGTTTCCTCGCCGTGTCGCTCGCGCTGGTGTTGGGCGCGGGGGAGAAGAGGACGACGGCGACTCGGAGTCGGCGTGGCGTGCGTTTAAAAAGGCAGCACGACTTTTAAAGCATAATAAATAATAGGCAGATATTATTTATCTTTCTATTTATTTTAAGATTAGTGCTATTGTTATTAGATAGGAAAGTATAAGGTGGTGATCATTTAGGTTTATTTTTAGTGGCTTATGGCTGAAAAGTACTGTAGCTGGTTGAAAAAAATACTGTACCTGACAGAGGCTTATTTAGCATAATTAAATTTTAAAAAATTAAAAATATAAAAAATATATTAGCCTATTACATATAATACAAACAAATACGGGAAAAAAAGAACCAGCAAAAAAAACTCAACAAAAAGCCAAAAGTTCAGAAAAAGACGAAATTTATGAATAGTGAAAAATAAGCCGGAAGCTAAAAGCTGAAGCCCAACCGATCACCCGCTAAAAATAAGTATTGGAACAGTTTAACTTTTTCTCTCTTCTTTTTTGAATAATATAAAATTTACTCATTTTCTTCTATGTTAATATTAAAGTTTATTTGTGATATTTAAGTGCTCGTCAGATTTATTTGTGATATCACAAATAAATTGTAAATTTTATTTATGATATTCTTTTGCCTTTTCGTGTTGATCTTGTCAGTTAGTTGGGCGCTGTTTGATAACTATGCTTGTGGCTGCTTCGGTTGCTGCGTGGGCAGCGTGTTCCTGTCGATGGGATCTGTGCGTTCGCCTCTTCCATGGATTCGCACTTTGATCGAACCACGGTGATACCAGGTAGAATTTAAAAAAAATGATAATACAAATAAGAAAACATCCAGAACATTCAGTTTTTTTTCTTAAAAGTTCACGGAAATATCAATCGCGCAAGTTCTACTTTAAGAATTCAAGTGCAAAATAATAACAAGAGAAAGATTTGCCACTTTATCTTTGGATGAGTTCTTTATAACTACCGTTAATAGTTTTTGACCTTAGCATGAGTGTTTGTGCGAACTAACCAAATACTGATAAGCTTATAAACTGTTTTAAAAAGTTGCCCTGATAAGCCGCTTCGAAATGACGATAGCGACGTCATCCGGTTTGTTTGTTCGAAAGAAACTATAAGTCATAAGGCCTCATTCAATCTAGCTTATTTTAGCGGTTTCTGGCTTTCGGCTGTTGCCTTTTGACTGAATTATACTACAGCGGCTGTTAGTTTTCCTAAGTCATTCAATTAAAAAAAGTAAAAGAAAAAAAAAAAACCATCGTTACGCCTTCACGGGTAATACAAAGAAGAAAACTAAAAAATAAAATAATATTAGAAAGCAAGCGTATATATTTTGACTTCTAATTTTTAAAAACCAGATTAAACGAGCCATGAACCAAAAACCACCTTTTTCTTTCCGACCAAATTTTCTTGGCAGCGAGCGGCCGGTTTGGAGTACTACTCAAGTTCCCACGCTCGCAGATCCAGCGCGTGAAGAAAAGCCAACTTTTGGGATGGAAAGCGTGCGCTGCCGTGCATTCTTCGCCCCTTTAGGCCATCTCCAATGGTAATAGCTAGGATTAGCTATATAGTCAGCTGACGTGGAGGTGAGAGACAAAAGCAAAGACTATTTTATACTGTTGGACCCACATGCTCCTCTCTTATGTTCTTGGACTACGTGAAATAGATCAGCTATTTGCTTGTCACTAGTGACTACTCTCTCTCCTACTTTTTTTTTGCCACATCAGATCTAGCTAACTAAATAGTCAGCTGTTGGAGACGCCCTAAGACTCGGGAGCCTCCATCCTGTTTCCAAGCAACGCGCTCAAGTAACCGGTCTCCCTGGCACCCCAAGGCAAAAGTTAACACATCCACCATGCAAGTCAACTTCCTCTCCTTTTTCACAACACCTTTCTAATTAATTGTTGCTACTGCAATCTTTTTCAGCTGCTACAAAAGTAGCCTTTTGATTAACAAAAATGAGGGTGTGCTAACCAACTAGCTAGGCAAGATTAGAGACGGGGAAATTGTGTCCCACTAGTTAGCCTCAAATTAGATGCTATTTTTCGATTTATGATATATCTTTGTGGAAATTGTGTCCCACTAGCTTAGCCTTTTTCACGACACCTTTCTAGTTAATTTTTCAAAACTTCATTGACATCGCTTGATCGGCTTGTGAATTCATTATTTAATTAAAGCTTCTCCAAAGGGTGTGTTAACAAGCTAGAGAACGCCGCCATGGCTAGCTGTGATCGGACATGTTCTTTTTAGCTTTGGCTATGTCTTATAGCTCTTGAATTGTTCATAAGAAAGAGTACAAAGAAACAAAACTCGTATGCGATTTTGGCCGATATAAATAAAATCACTACAACAGGTACTATAATTAATTTGCAGAACTTGTCTTAAAAAAACACTTCGTTTAAAAACTAGTTACTATATAAAAGTAAAAAAACAGGTTTTAAAAGTTGAAAGAATAGATCCACTTTTGACCAAGCAAGAAATGGGGCTCCTCAGGAAAGGTGAAGGATTTGGAGATGGGCTTAATAAATTGTTGTATGGTTTGCTTCGCTCTTTGATACATCACATGGAAATTCGAAGGGGTTTTATCTTCAAAATGCATATAGCATAAGCCCGGGCAATCTAATGGTCTACATGATTGAATCTATTGAGTAGGCATGTTTTTACTTTAAAAATGAAAGAGTAATTAATAATCATCCCTGGTATTTGCCAAGCAGCTTGATGCACACATGAGCACAAGAGTTTACACCACGAACAACTCTGTTATCACACATTGTGCCAGAGAAATGTGACGGGCAACGCCGTTATCATGCATTGTGACTAGAATATGGCCATGCTATAAATCATAATCATTTTCGGACGATTAACAGTCATCACGGATATTTTGATTTGTTTCAAAAAGATCTCCCATTCTCCCTAACGAGCCCACCATAGCGCGCTGGTGTGGCTGTTAACCGTCCCAAGTGTGTCGCTAATACCGTCCATCAGGTCGTTGTCTCGGAAGCACACCGGTTGATGTGTAGCTGGTTAGGGTATTTCTATAATACACCTATGTATCGTCTATACACAAGGACTAAAGATAACTCATAAATAGATTGTGTATATAGCTATTTGTAATAGGCATGTATAATTAATACGTTGTCTATGCAATGGTATAAGTAGTAGAAAAGCCATCTAAAGATCCTATTTGTATTAGTTTATGCTTTTAGTTTTGCTTAGAAAAGTTAGAAGACAATACGAATACATATTTCTCAAAACAACTTCTCTACTCCTCTCACTCCCGTCTCACTCTAAGGATAAGTCAGGGGGCACAGGCGCATTACGTATCACATTTCTCTCGCTCCCATCTTGCGCATACATCTCTCGCTCACTTTTTGCTGCACTCGTACCCTCGTAAAAGACACTGTTTCAGCCGCTATTATTCATTTTCACCCAAAAGCCGTCAGCAGAAGCCAATACAAATACCCCCTAAAATCGTCTGTTAAATACTATGCAATATTATTTTCTTTTCATCTTTTCTTTTATCTATATCATCTAAAATTATATATGATATAGACTTAAAAACAGTTGATAGTACTCTTTCTAGAAGGGAGATTGGATCATATACCCTCCCTTTAGTTGGGAAATTGAGGATTTACCCTCCACATCTCAATGACACGTGGGGTCATCATAAGTCACTGACACGTGAGTCAGGAGAGTAAATCCTTAATTTCTATCTAAATGGAGGGTATATGATCGATTTTTTCTTTCTAGAAAGGTTAGCTCTACTCCCAACGTATCCAAACTGTCCTGTGGGCCCCTTGGCTGCAAGTGCAGTCCTGCATGTGCAAGTTATTTTCCCTGCCTTTCTTTTTCCCACAGCTGATTAGTTGGCCGACGGCTGCTGCATGGGGACCGGAGGGAACTGTCGGCAAAGGAGCTGGCAGCCAAGATTTCGCCACGTGGTGACCATCCGATTACTTTTGACAAAAATGCACACACACCAAAGAATAGATGGTTTGGTTTCTCCGAAACCTCTTTCATTGAAGGATACTATACTATAATACTAAGGGCATCCATAGTGTATATAATCTAAGGGGTCTTAAGGTAGGTCCCATCTAAACCTTAAGGCCGACTCCATAGTGTATATAACCCAAGGGGCCTTAAGACGGTCCCACTGGGCAGATAAAGATAAATTGTATTTTAATGCTTGTGGCTGGGTCTTTAGCTTGAGGACCAGCCTTAAGCCTTTTTTACTTATAGCCTGCTTAAGGTCACCCCTGTAATGTATAAGGTTGACCTTAAGGTGGCTTAAGACCCTCTATTTTCATACACTACAGATGCCCTAATAGTCGTTACTCCAAACGTTTCAATTTCTACTTTTATTTGTCTTCCGACTTATTTAAGATAAAAGTTATTTAAAACGTATTAGCTTATAATTTAATTTATTTTAAATTTTTAACTTTTTTTTCTTTTTGTCTTTATTTATTTGTATTATCTGTGATGATATAACATTTTTTAATTTCTTATTTTTTCTAGAAAAAGATAACAACTGTTACAGTGTAAATTTAGTCAAAAGGCACAGCCAAAAGTTTAAAATAAAAGCTAGTAGGTGCACCACTAGAATCACTTTGAAAACCAATTATTTTTTCTCTTTCATTTGTGCGTGGATCACCAAAAGGGAGGTCAAGCCATCAAATTAATAATGAATCAATAAGCGTATTATAACCTCGGATTGAATGAGAATGGAGGATTGTTGAATGCTGACGTGGGATCGGATGGGAGAAGCGCGCGCAACCGTCCATCTGTCCCCATTTGCAAATCCGACCGACGGCGACCAGAATTAATCCGCCACGTGGCACCAACTCCAACCGTCGCCGCTCGGCACTACACGAGCGCGACGCGATCTGATGTAGCGTGTTGAGGAACCATCGCTGACGACCAGTCCGAGCGATTCCTCTATTTAGAACAAGAACAATCAATCACAGAATAATAGATTGAACACACAGAGAGATAGAGAGAACTCTTGGTCTTTCTTTATTGCTTTTATTCATGTGTACATAATGAGGGAGTTTAAGTCCCTATTTATAGTCTACGGTGGGGTGCCTAAATATGTCAGGACTCTGGCCGTGGGCCCAGTTTCCTAACACTCCCCCTTGGCACTCACCCAACATGCTCATGCCTCGTCAAAACTCCATAAAAACCCAGTTGGAAAAATTTGGAGAAAGAGTACATGATACATGTGATGCTACGATGCACGAATTGTCTTATTAAAAACCTTGGTCGAGAAACTTCATGAAAAACTCGTCAAGGGAAAAAAGAGTACAATTCACCCAATTTCATTTGACTTTATTCCTTTGGGTACTTAATCTTCATGATCAAGATTTAATTACGGGCTTGAGAGAATTCTCCCCCTGAATTCTGCACTTCTCTAAATCTCATCATTCCAATCCCTCACACGCACCTTTCAAATTTAGATGCGCGGAGTGACTTAGTGAACAAGTCTACATGACTTAGTGTGCAGTACTTTAATCTTGTCCATCTTTGCAATTCATGAGCATACAGGAACTTAGGGTTTATATGCTTACATAGCCCGTCTGCACTAGTGCAACGCAAGCTGCATTATCTTCATGGATAATTGTGGGGGTTTGCACAATGTTCATTCCACATGACTGCCGGATGTGGTGATCCGTTCAGCAGAACCAAGCGCACTCTTGTGCGGTTTCATACAGTGCTATAATTTCTGAGTGGTTCGTCGAAGTAGCTACCAGGCTTTGCTTAGACGATTTCCATGAAATTGCAGTTCCACCACACAGAAATACATAGCCTGTTTGTGACTTAGCGGTATGCGGGTCTGACAGGTACCCAGCATCTGCATAGTCAATCAAGTTCAAATCTTGATTCTTTCTGTAAAACAATCCAAGGTCCTTGCTTCCTTGCAAGTATCGGAATATGTCCTTTATGCCCTGCCAATGCCTTTTGGGGGCTCTGCACTATACCTTGCTAACAGTTTGCTAAGTACATGAGCGCTCCCACTGCACTCAAGTATGGGAACTCCGGTCCCAGGACTTCCTCCCCCTCTTCCGTATGTCGGAAATGGTCTTTTTCTTGCTGCAAAGACCTACCGATCATCGGTACTTTCGAGGGAAATACCTTCTCGAAGCCAAACCTTTCAAGCACCTTCTGGGTGTAGGTCGACTGATGTACCAAGATTCCTTCAGGGACATGCTCAAGCTGCAGGTCTAAGCAAAATTTGGTCTTGCCCAAATCTTTCATTTCAAATTCTGACTCCAAGTAGGAGCTTGCTTCTTTTATGTCTTCGGCTGTCCCGATCATATTCAGATCATCTATATACACAGAGATTATACAAAATCTATTCTGGGATCGCCGTATAAATACACAAGGACAGTCTCCATTGTTCGTGTAGCCTTTCTTGCAGAGAAAGTCGCTCAAGCGATTATACCACATTCTTCCAGATTGTTTCAGTCCATACAGTGACTTTCTGAGTTTCGCACTGTACAGATTTCTATTTGCTCTGTCTTGGTTCGTGAGAGGTATTCCTTCAGGGACTTTCATATAAATCTCTGAATCCAAGTTACCGTAAAGATATGCAGTCACAACATCCATCAATTTCATTTCCAAGTTCAAGTTCACTGCCATTGAGATCAAATATCTAAAGGTGATTCCACTCATGACTGGGGAGTAGGTTTCTTCATAATCAACTCCAGAATGTTGAGTGAAACCTTGGGCTACCAGCCTTGCTTTGTATCTCACTATTTCATTTCTTTCATTTCTCTTTCGAACAAATACCCACTTGTGCCCAACGGGGTGTATGTGGGGAGGTGTGCGGCATACTGGCCCAAACACCTCTCTTTTGTTCAGAGATAGCAATTCAGTTGCTATTGCCTTCTTCCAATATTCCCAATCTAATCTTTTCTTACATTCAGTGAGCGATGCAGGCTCGGGATCAAGATCGATGATGATGGCAATTTTCTTTGCGAAGTAGATATCGATATTAGTTGTTGTCCTATTCAGGGACTCTCCCGTGTGCACATAATTTATAGCTATTTCTTCATGAGTTGCTTCTTCTAAAGCGATTGCTTCTGCTGGAGCTTTACCTTGCACATCGCTTCTTTCAATTGCGGTGGCAAGTCCCTTTAGTTTTTCGGCTCCGATGTGTGCGCACACATCCATGCCGATGGGGATATTCAGATCCGGTATGCCTTTTTCTGAAGGTGTCATACCTTCTCCAGGTCTCAACTGGCTCCCCTTCTCATTCTAGGGGACTTCAATGATCGGCTGTTATAAATCCCTCTTATCCTTTTTCACCAGGCGTCCCCGGTTACTAAGGATTCGGGGAACCGGAGTTCTCGTCCTCTTTTTTTATTTTTCTGAGGCCTCTGGACGAGATTAGGGATGCCTTCTGCTTTCTTTGGTATTTCAACCCTCTCCGGTGAAGTGCGTGCAGGCACATGCGACTTAGTCACGCTCTTCAAATCACTAAAGTGATCAGACAGCTGATTTGCTAATGCTTGCAAATCAATAGTCTTCTAGACTTCTCTTGTCTTCTAGACTTCTATTGTCTTATAGACTTCTTTTGTCTTCTGGACTTCTCTATTTGCTTCACTAATGCGCGGGTCAACTGCATGGATTCTAGTGGCTTGCCACGTAATTTCCCTACATTCTTCATCAAGGGGTTGATTTCCTCCCCCTAATGTTGGGAAATCTTCGGTGCTGACCTTTGCGCTAGTTGCATAGGTGAATAGATGTTGTAGGCCGAAGGTCTAAAGTTGATGAGATTCACTGCATGAAGGACTGCGTGTCCCCAACATGTAGCTGGCAAATTACTTTTATGTAAGAGGGGCCGGGCAATGAATTTAATTCTTTTAATTAAAGCCTCTGCCAAACCGTTCTGGGTATGGATATGCGGTACCGAGTGCTCAACTGCAATTCCCATCACCATGCAATAATCATCAAATGCCTTTGAAGTAAATTCTCCGACGTTGTCCATTCGGATGGACTTGATATGATGATATGGAAACACATTTCTGATGCGAATGATCTGCGAGATCAATTTTGCAAAGACGTGGTTTCTTGTGGACAACAAACCCACATATGACCACTTCGATGAAGCGTCAATGAACACCATAAAATACTTAAATGGCCCCGAGATGGGCTGAATGGGACCGCAAATGTCTCCCTGGATGCGTTCCAGGAATGCAGGGACTTCATCCTTCACTTTCAGAGTGGAGGGTCTAGTTATTAGTTTCCCGGTTGCACATGCAGGGTACATAAAATCTTCATGATTCGGGAAATTCTTCACATTAATATTATGCCCATGCGAGTTATTTATTATGTTTCTCATCATACTAAGACTTGGGTGGCCTAATCTGTCATGCCAGAGACAGAAGAGTTCAGAGCTTCTAAACACATTTTGTAGCAGAGTGCACTGCAGCGCCTTAATGTTGGTATAATATAGCTCGGTTTCTAGTGAAGAAAGTTTTTTAATACACTTTGTTCTTTTCATTCTCTTCGCTTCATAATGAGCGGTATTTCTTACTGTACTCTTCTTCAGTCTCAACGTGGAAACCATTTGCGCGGATATTCTTAAAACTTAGGAGAGTTCTAGTCGATTCTGGGTACAAGAAGGCTTCTTCAATAACCAAAGTTGTGCCCATTATGGCTCTTTTCGAACCAATTATATATGTATCGCTTCTGGCGATTGTCGTAAGGCTGCTAGTGCTCTTACGAATCGACTGAAAACTTAGTCTCTCTTAAGATGATATGCGTTGTGCTGCTGCTAGCTAAGCACACTTCCTTCATAGGGCGCTACACGCGTTCTAATATAGGGTATTTTATTAGCATGCATGAGAAGGCAATCAACCATAGATAAAACACTCCAATATCAGAGCATATCATGCCATCATAAACTGAATAAATGAATGAATTCTTCAAATATCATCCAACCATCACGAGAAGATAACAATTCTTAAGTACCATTCATGCAAATTCTAACATATTCTTCCACACAAAATAAATGACAATTAAAGTCGAAATGCATTCAGTGCACTGGACTTCTTCTGCTATTTTCTCGGGGTGACATTCTCTTCAAGAGAAATCATGACGGTGGCTGCTTCTAGGTCGAGAGAGGTGCTACTGTCGTAATGGTCTCAAACACCATCAACGCAGGCAGCTGCTCAGAACGCTCCCCTCAATCGACGCAGAGTGGGCTGCATGTGCCCTTTGCCATCCCGTTTTAGCTTGCTAGCCTTATTTTCACGTGGAGCATCTGATTTGCCTTTCTGGGCTGCGGTCTTACCCTTCCTTCCCCTTTTCTCTATCAAGGGCTTTCGCACCTTGTTGCTCCCGGCGTTGGCTTCATGGCCAGTGGAGCTACCAGATGGCTGAGTGACTTAGTTCTTGCGGAGAACTTCATCATGAGCTTCCGCAATTTGCATCATATCAAACAATTCAGCATATTCCTCATAGCCGTCTTGACGATAATTGCGTGTGTATTGTACTTCATTTGGGTGGAAGGATTTTCTTAATTTTCTGTATTGGGGTACAAATCTTATGCAAAGCAGAATTGTATTTCTCGGCCGTCTTAAAGTTGGCAAACCTTAGTCTGATCCACTCTTGCTCTGCTTGGAAAAGAATGGTATACTTTAGCCTCTCAAACCGCTTCTTGATTGCGGTCCAGAGTGCTAGCGCGCTTTTCTCCACCATATACTCATTCTTTAGAGTGAGACAGAGGTGGTGCCTGAGAAAATGAAGTGCCTGATCATTCTCCTCAGGTTTGGTTTGAGCGTCATTCAGTCCGCCAAACCCAATAGCAGCGCGGAGCTTCCTGGCTCCAAGCACAATATCGACATCGGATGCCTATGTCAGATAGTTTTGGCCATGCGGGGCCAGCTCCTCGAACTCCCAGTTCGTGATGCTAGTCATCTAAATGTGTATAAATCTACTTCTGGTAGACATGCACGGAATAATTCACTGCGGGTAAATAAATGGTACAAAATATTCTCGTAATGTTTCAAAATTTTCTATGCATTTTCTATAATTTTACTGCTAATTTCAGTGATTAAAAGCAATTAAACAATTATAATTAACCAAAAACAGTAAATAAATACAGAAAAATACGTAAAATAGTAATGGTAGAAATAAATAAGCTTCAAATGCTAAAAATAATGCAAAATTCGGATTTCCGAGGCCCTTTTATGCTAAAATATGAAATTTCAGCAAATTCTGCAATTCCAGGGGGTTTTTACGCAAATTTCCAGTTCAGAGAAAAATTCGCACAATTTCCTAATTTACCGAGGGGTTTTCTGCAAAATTCTTGACCCGCTCGAAAAATTAAGGGCTTTTTCGTAATTTTTGGAATTACGAGGCCTATTATGCAAAATTCAGGACTGAAATCAAATAATTAAGGGCCAATTACTAAATTCATAAAGATGGGGGGTTTTCTACAATTTCGCCCCCGCACGGGCCCCCCTGTTTTTTCTTCCGGCCGCATCTCTTTCTCCCGGCCCATTCCCACCTGCGGCCCATTTCCCTTTTCCTCCCACCCGCGGCCCAATTTACCCCCCCCAAATTCCCCTCCCCGGCCCGTTTTACTCCCGGCCAGCCCACCGAGCAAACCCAAGGGGCGGGGTAGGGTTCCCCACCCCGAGGCGGCGGCGCGCAAAGAGGCGGAAGGTGGCGGCGCGCGCGCAGTTGGGAAGGCGGGCGCGGCGCGGCGGCGCGGGAGTGGCGGGGCCGAGCGGCGACGCGGCTACGGTACGCCCAATCGGCGCAGCGGAGGCCGGGCAAGCGGGAGGCCGGTGCGGCGGTCGGGCCAGCGGAGGAGCCGGCGCGCGGTCGGACCAGCGGCGAGCCGAGGCTATGGCCGGTGCAGCGGCGGCGGCGCCGAGCACGTCGCGGGTGGTCGAGGCCGACGGCGCGCATCGGGTCCGGGAGCCGAGGCGTCACTCGGCCGTACGGGGCTCGAGGCGGCGACTCTTCCGGGCGCGAAGCAGAAAGGACCGGGGCGCCGGCGGCCTGTCTTCGTGTGCGGTGGGAGGTGGCGACTACCGGCGGCACACGGGGATAGCACCGGCTACGGGCGGTGCGCGGGAGGGGCTGGCTGCGGGCGGCGGGGTGGAAGGCAGCGCCGGCTACGGGCACGGGAGTCGAACCTCCGGTGGCCGGGCATCGTGCATGCGGGCGTGGATACCGAAGCGCCGGCGGCCGTGCGTTCAGGCACACCGGCCGGCTGCTGGCCAGCGGTTTTTTTCCATGGTCTTGCAGGGTCAAGCAAAGAGGATGCAAATTTTCACGCAATGGCTTGAACAGAGAATAGATAATTTCTTGCGCAATGATCATGCAGAATCAAAGAAATTCATTCAAAATTTTTGTTTCCAATCTACGATGCAATCAACATCTACCCCGTTTCGCAATCCACTGATCGACATTGTGCCGGCGATTTCAGATCTGCTCGCGGTTGATTTAGGGCGGATTTGCATCGTTCTACAGTGCAATCAACATCTACCCCGTTTCACAATCTACCGATCGGCATTGTGCCGGCAACTTCAAGTCTGCTCGCGGTAGATTAGGGCGGATTTGCACCGTAGAATTTCAATCTAGAACGCGAAAAGAAAATGCAGATTCAAAAGCGATCCAGAAAATTCAATCTGTGCTTTGATGATTACCTCGTTCACCGGAGCGAAGTCGTGCTGATAACGTGTTGATGAACCGGGCCTGACGACCAGTCCGAGCGATTCCTCTGTTTAGAACAAGAACAAATCAATCACAGAATCACAGAATAATAGATTGAACACACAGAGAGATAGAGAGAACTCCTGGTCTTTCTTTATTGCTTTCATTCATGTGTACATAATGAGGGGGTCTAGGTCCCTATTTATAGTCTACGGTGGGGTGCTCAAATATGTCAGGACTCTGGCCGTGGGCCCAGTTTCCTAACACAGCGTACCTGGTAGGCTGGTAAGGCCAGGTACGATGCGGTGAAAATCTGGTGCTAAAAGAGGAGACAGATTTTTAGCAGTGGCGGAACAACTTAAACAATAGCTTAAGGGCTAGCAATCAAAGTTCATATAAAATTCATAAAAAAATAGGAAAAGAGAGTCAACCCAAGAGTCGGCTTAAGAGCAGCTGGTCTAGTTCAGAGTTTGGGCTTAGGCTAGTTATGTCCTTGATTTTTAGCATTAGTTCACACCTTGTAGGAGGTGCTGCCCGGGTAATTTTAGATTTAAAGTTGACTTATGTTTATACTATCTATATTAGCTAGTTTTTAAACGGTACATTTTTTAATATAGAGTTAATAGAACAATTATAATAAAAAGTATACTGAGTTTAGCTGTACCAGCCAAAATCATATATAATTATTTTTTCTATATACTATTTCTCACAGACAATCAGAATTCAAATATTTAATTTATAAGTCATAAGACATCGGCTCAAAAAGAATCTACCCTATGACGCAAAATTTTGAAGCTGAAGCAAATACATGCACATGTGCTAGCCAATAAACAATGTCGATGGGCCCACCTATCAGCACGTTTGTCGTTACCACTTGCCGTAAACCGCTGTGGCCGAGCTCGACAGGGATGCTGTCGCTACCGGCTTGCCATGGATCGAGCTTGGAGTCGACAAATTGAGGACTTCGGTGCATCGTCAAGACGTCTTTGCACAGTCGGGGGGGCGCGACGCCATGGCCGGGATCTCACTGCCGTGGTTAGGGTTTGGCCTTTGACATCGACATGTGTGGCGGCAAGGCAATCCATCAGGAGGACGCACAAAAATTCCATTTCTGGCCCCTTTTGCGACCGCGGGATCGTGGGACGCTGACACGTGGCAATCATGCGGTCCCGGACTGCACGATTGCACTGTAGCACGAGAGACGTGCGCTCAGGGACCGCACGATCGCACTGTAACTGAGACCGCATGGCTGCATGCGCTACAGTTCAATCGTGCGCTCGTGCACCGCACGTCTCAGCTACAGTGTAATCGTGCGGTCCCTAAGTGCACGTCTCTTGTGCTACAGTGCAATCGTTCGTCCGGGACCGCACGACTGCCACGTGTCAGCGTCCCACGGTCACGTAGTCGCAAAGGGGGCTAGAAATAGAATTTTTGTACATAGAGAGCTACATTTGGAATTTTTAAAATATACAGTGCTATAAACGTCCAAAGCTACGAGAGAAGAATATGGGAGGGACGAGAGTGCAGGGAGAGATCAATGCATGCCACGTGTAGTTCATGATTTTTTTAATGTCTAGCGTCTACATGACGTGGCAATGAGTGGTGAAGTAGCACCGCTTCTCTGTAGATGGCCGGCCCCGCTCGTTTGGGTTTCGGCTTCTGACTTCCGACTTATTTTTTACTATTCATAAATTTCGTCTTTTTCTGACTTTTTGAAATTTTTGAGTTTTTTTGCTGGTTTTTTTTCTCGTATTCGTTTGCATTATATGAGATGTGCTAATATGTTTTTTCTATTTTTAAATTTAATTATATTAAATAAATCATCATTAATTATAGTATAAAATAAATCATCATTAATTATAGTATAAAATAAATTAGCTACATTAAATAAATCATCATTAATTATAGTATAAAATAAATTAGCTACATTAAAAAAACCACAGCCACAGCCGAACTGGGCACTTAAGGGGGTGTTTGGGACTGCTCCGCTCCAGATTTTGCAGCTCCGCTCTAGCTTTGCGTTGCCAAACACCTCCAACTCCAAGAACTCCGCTCCAAGAAAAAGGTGGAGTTGGAGGACAACTCCATACTTTTTACGAAGCACCTCCAGAGGTACTCCAATTTTTGGAGTTTTGTACTCTCACATGGAGTTGAGGGTAATTACCCACCTTGCCACTCGACCTATACCGGTTCACTTTTTTCCATCTGTTCGACTCCCCCGTACGCGTACGAAGCGGCGCTTCCTTCTCCGCCCGCCGCTCCTCTTCCCGTACCGCCCGCCGCTCCTCTTCTCCGCCCGCCTCTCCCTTCGTCTCCCCTCTCCTGCTGCACCCCAGCGCCAGCGGCTCCGGCACCACCACGACGAGGCCGGCGCTGACGATCCAGACGGCCAAGCAGTTGACGGGGCGGGTGGTGACGACCAAGGCGAACAAGACGGTGGGGGTGGAGGTGGTGAGGCTGGCGCCGCACCCAAAGTACAAGCGCCGGGAGCGCATCAAGAAGAAGTACCAGGCGCACGACCCGGACAACCAGTTCAAGGTCGGCGACCACGTCGAGCTCCTCCACTCGCGCCCATCTCCAAGACCAAGCACTTCCTCGCCATCCCCCTTCTGCCGCGCGACACCCGCCGCAAGTCGCAGCTCCTCCCGCCCCTGCAGTCAGAGGCCACCACTTCCCAGGAGCAGGCGCCGCCGCCGCCTTCCGAGTGATGATGTGCTGCAGTGCCTGCTTTCCAATCTCTTGTTCCATTTCGATGAGTGCATCGGCTTCCTACCTTTGCTTTTGCTTCTATTATGCATGTATGTATGTTCCCTTGCAGAATGAACTGCAATTAGTTTCTTTTGGGTTCGGGATATGCCATGCACCGTATGCTCCCATTTCTTTCTGGAGAAAAAATTAAGTGCAATTTCTTATATTTTACATCGAATTTCATTTGAAAATAAAAATATTCACTTATATATGCTCCGCAGACATCAAAACATACAACAAACATCAATCAAGGGCATAATAGACCATTTGTAGGGAAACAACTCATTCCTAAAGCTGGAGCTAGACTGTGTGCCAAACAGTACCACCTGCTCCACAAACTCCACAGTGGAGCTGCTCCATGGTGGAGTTGGTGGAGCGGAGCTGCAAAATCGGGAGCGGAGCAGTCCCAAACACCCCCTAAATAAGCGCTTGGACATGACACATGGCGTGAAGCCATTGGTCCTGCGGTCTTTGACCTTCTCGAGCGTCTGGACTCTGCGTGCCAAATTATGCGGCAGCACTGCCCCTACTACAGGTCTGCACGGCTTTTTTTTATTGGTTGACAAACTGATTACACCTGACGATGCTTAGCTACGTAGATTGATGAATACAGTAATAATTAATTGAAAGGGATTCTATATTTTTTCTCTAAGAGTAACATTAATTTTAAAGTATATAAAAGATAAGTAATATCTATTCATCATGTATTACGTTTTAAAAATTACGTAAATCATTATTAAAATAAGTAGAAAAACACCTTCTTAATTTTATATGGGTGAGTCTCTCCGATTGTACCGCTCACGGAGATTGATGTGTAGGCATCAGTGAAGCAAATCGTGAGTGATTAATGGCACCGCTCGTTTTGGTTCCAGCTTCTGTCTTTTGGTTTCTACTTCACTATTTATTAATTTCGTCTTTTTCTAATTTTTTCTGCTTTTTTGTCTTTTATTTTTTCATATTTATTTACATTATCCGTAATAGACTAACATATTTTTTCTATTTTAATTTTTTAAATTTAATAAGTTAGCTACAGTAAAAAAAACTATAAATCAACTTATATAAGTCGATCTGAGCACAAGCAAATGAATCAACATGACTATTGGCTACTTTAATTTCGGCTGTTGAGCTCGCTGTGCATTAGGGTCAACTTAAATTCTCAAAAGTGATTTTCGACACCCAAAAGTAATTAACTTTTGTCTTATACAACCTCTTCGTGTATGTACGCGATGGCATCCTTCGCTATCATCCGTGAGACTGCATAGCATCCTTGAATTTTTTGTACAGATAATTCATTTTTTATTCGAAATTACATAAATATACCTGTGGGAAAATTTTTTTACAAAAATAGTCTCCAGTCGCCCCCATTGGGCGACTGCCGCCTTTCGCCTAACCGGGAGGCGACATTTAATGAATGTAGGAACGGTTGAGCGAATCAATGCTGTCGCCTGAGCGTTGGGCGACTTCTTCCAGTCGTTGTACGGTTGGGTGATGGAATTGCAGTGGCCCAACGGCAGGGCGACAGGGAGGGGGTTTTTAAGACAGCACAGTTGGCCGCACAGTACCACCTACCACTTTTTGCACTCATTCTGCGCACAGAGAAGCACAGAGAAGAAACGAGAGAAGAAGAGGAGAGGAGGAAGGGGAAGAAAAGGAGGGGAGAAGAGAAGGAGAGGAGGGGAAGAAAAGGAGGGGAAGAAAAGGAGGGGAGAAGAGAAGGAGAGGAGGATAGGGTTGGAGGAGGAGGTGAGGGAGGAAGGAGGAGTGGAAGCTATTCCATCCATTTGGATCCAGATATTTTTTGATTATGTTGTATTTGCACTATTAGTTATATGAAATGTTGGTGTTAGTAAAAATTTTAAATGTAGAAAATGTAGTACAATTTTAGTATGAAAATATTAGTGTCAAAAAGTTGTAGTATACATTTTGTAGAATGGAATATTTTGTAGTATAGAAATATTAGCACCCTTTTTAGTATAGAAAGTGTAGTTTAGTGTTGTACGATGCTATTTGGCATGTTGTAAATTTCAATCATACATGCAGGCCTACATCATCAATGGCCACTACATTGAGAGTGTATTATGGTGCTGGAATTATTTGTGAAGGTCCGAATGGTGTGGATTTGAGCGATTTTTCGCAAGTCACTCTCGTACTTCCGGATGACGAGAATGCTTGAATGACAGATGTGCAGCATTGGCTGACCCAGAGTTTTTTTATTGGACCCCGAGGTGTGCAGCGTCGTCGTGCAAGGGCTTTGGAGCCGGTCTCCCACGGACTCCACATGGGAGTTGAAGACTTTGGTGCGCTCTGCTTCGTGGAAGGGCTTTGTGCAAGGGTGTCAGCGCCGAGGATACGAGTGTGTCCTGCTTGTGCAACCGTGCTCACTACAAGCATCTGCGCAAGCTCGTGCGTTCGCCCATTGTTCGGGAGGTGCTAGCAACTCGAGCGGGCCGCACGTTGGCGGCAATGATGAAGTTGCTCGTGATGAAGCCGATGCGGTATATGGAGGAGAGTTACATCCGTCAAGCCATAGAGAGGGAACTGGGCAAGCCGATGCGGTACATGGAGGAGAGTTACAACCGTCAAGCCATAGAAAGGGAACTGGGCAAGCCGATGAAGGAGAGTACAATGAGTATATCATGCAGCAGATGGACTCTGATGACCAGAGGACATGGGATGAAGAGGAAGCTGTAGAGGAGGATGAGGAGGACAGTTCCGATGATGAAGAAGTTCCTATCCCCTAGGAATGGAACCGGTTTAATGCGGAGGGTGTTTCCGCACATGATGAGCATGAATCACCATAGGAGTATCATGAGACAGATATTCGGTTGCATGCTATGTTTGCTGACAAGGAAGCGCTGCAGGATGCCATCAAGCTTTGGGCCGTTTCAATGCAGTTGACATTTTGCGTTGTCAAATCAAGCTAGGAGCAGTACACTGTGAAGTGCGAGCAGGCTGGTTGTCCTTGGAGGGTGCACGCACGTAGACCCAAGTATGAGACTCACTGGTAGAGGTGGCAACGGGCACATACCCGCTGGGTATAGTCACCCCATACCCGCACCCGACAGATATAACTCTACTCGCTACGATACCCGTACCCGCACACGGGTATAGAAACTTACCCGTACCCGCACCCGCGCGGGTATTTATACCCGACGGGTAACCCATACCCGATTAGTTTGCTGAAGTATCATCTTGTGCAATTTGGAACTAAAATTTATATACAATATATACAATAGATATATACAATATATATACAGTTATACTTCTGAAGATATAAAAATTCCTAATGAAAACCCCAAATGCACATAGGTTTACCTCGCTGAGAAGCTTTGGTTTGTCAATGGTAGAGAAGTGATTTCATGCATGGGTCTGTAAGGCCATTAAATACAAGAAAATTACTGTATGCTGCAGAGAAACAAGCACTTCAAAAGGAGAAATGCGATAATCAAAATTTTTCCTATACCATAAACTATGTAAACTCCCAAGTTACAGATTTGATTTAACACAAAAATATCGTATGAGTAAGATAAAACAGAGGGCAGAGGTAACTAGTAGCAAAGACTTACATGTAGACAGATCGAACATTATTTGAGGTGCTATCATGATCTTGACCTTGAGACTTGCTAGCTTCAGGTCTCCGCAAGTCCACAGTATATGGGCCATGAGCCCATGAGTAGGCTACTAGGCTGAATTGATAAGGTATGCGGGTATATTTTATCCACGGGTATGCGGGTACGGATAATATACACTCGTACCTGCACCCGCTCTACCCGATGGGTAGAGATTTTTGCCCATCAGTATACCCGCGGGTGAAGATATCTTTCCATGCCCACCTCCTTATCGGGTAAAACCCATCGAGTACTCGGATTTCGGGTACCCATTGCCACCTCTACTCACTGGATTGTATCCAAGGTGGAGCCGCAATCCTGCATTCTAAACACTGTCTTAGCGAGGCATCGTAACCTGACGTCCGGATTTATAGCCAATTTGATGTATGGGGAGATATTGGAGAAGAAAGACATTGTGGCCACGCATATTGTGGTAGCTATCAAGAATAAATTCAAGTATAAGATTAGCTACGCGAAGGCATGGCGTGCCAAGCAAAAGGCATTGGAAAAACGTTTTGACACTTTCGAGGCGGCGTACGACAACCTTCCTCGTATGCTTAAGGTGTTGCAGCAAAGGAACCCAGGCACGTATATCGCCGTGCACGACAAGCCGTCCATAAGTCTACCAGGATTTGCAGTGTTGCAGAGAGCATTGTTTGCATTTGGTGCTAGCATTGAAGCATTGAGCACATGCCGCCGATGATCTCGATTGACGGGACCTTCTTGACAGGCAAATACAAAGGGCAGATCCTGACGGCCATAGGCGTTGACGGTAACAATCAAATATTGTCGCTGGCCATTGCATTTGTGGAGAGTGAGAATTATGAGAGTTGGCTATGGTTTCTCAGATATGTGAAGGCTGGAGTTGTAGGCACCCGTCCTGGTGTGTGCGTAATCCATGATCGCCACGCCGGTAGTATAAAGCCTATAAGAAAACTTCAAGAAGACCCTGAGGAGACCTTTCCTTGGCCGGATATGAGGAACCGGTGGTGTAGTAGTCACTTAGGGGCAAACTTTTTCAAGCAATTCCTGAAACAATCTTTGATGAAGCTATTCAAGAGGCTGGCTAGGCAGAACCAGCAGAGAAAATTTGATGTTTTATGGGGGTTGTTGGATGAGCACACCAGGAAGAACGTTGAAGAGAGGAGCAAGGGGCCGGTCACTCTTGGGGCGGCACAACCACAATGCTTGGCAGCAATCGATGAGGCTAACCCAAGTGGTCCAAGAAGGCGGAGCTCATGAAACATCAAGTGCTTCTCGCAGTGGATCGAGGGGGAACCATTGGAGAAGTGGTCGCTGTTGCACGACACGGATGGCGCAAGGTACGGAATAATGACAACTAACCTTGTCGAGGTCTACAATTGGGTTCTCAGGGGTCTCCGTTCTCAGCCCCTTGTCGCTATCGTGGAAGGTGTTCTTCACAGCACAATCCGTTACTTCAGGGAGAGGCACGTGAGTGCCGCACTTCATGCGGCCAATCCCGGAGCCCTGTATTCGTCAAAAATTACGGTGTACATGGAGATGAAGGCACAAAAGGGTCAATTGCACACAGTGCATGTCATGGCAACAGGGGGCATCGTTTCGAGGTGATACTCCTTGATAGAGCCGGATTTGGGATGGCTCGTTCACTTATTACTCACGAGGTATGCCTTAGAGATCATGCAAACGAACCTAGCTGCACATGCAACAAGCTTAAGTTGTTACACAAGTCATGCTCTCATGTCCTCCCTGCATGCGGGACCGTGGGCATTGATCCTTCCAACTTCATGTCCGAGTACTTCTTTAAGGAGAGAATACTGCAAGCTTGGTGTGGGGGGCTCCGGGGGTTCAAGGTGGTGGGAAACTTCGCCACTTTGGACATTTCAGCGAGGACCTGGGTTCCGGATATTAACATGCTGAAGGGTGGGAAGGGTTGGCGACAGAGCCGACGTATTAGAAATGACATGGACGAATCACAAACTGGAACATCTGGTGCACGTTGTGGGCGATGCGGTCAGGAGGGGCACACAGCTAGACGATGCAACGCATGTCCTGATCAGTAGTTGTTGGAGACTACAGCTAAATTTCATGTACCATTTGTAAAACTTGTATGTTACATCCATTTTCTGTAATGTAGTTAGTGTTGTGCTGGTAGCTTAGTATTGCTCTGTTTACTTAGTTACTACATGTATTTACTGTTCGTTAAAATGCGATAACAACCAATCCATGACATGCTTAACATGTATTTGCTGAGTGAGATGACAAAAGAGGTCAATTTTGCCCAGTGACATGACATAATGGGGCAGCTTTGCTCAGTGAGATGACAAAAGAGGGCAGCTTTGCCCAGTGCGATGACAAAAGAGGGCAGCCTTGCCCAGTGAGATGACAAAAGAGGGCAGTTTTGCCCAGTGAGATGACAAAAGAGGGTAGCTTTGCCCAGTGACATGACAAAACGGGGCAGCCTTGCTCAGTGAGATGACAAAAGAGGCCAGGTTTTGCGCAGTGACATGACAAAAAAGAGCAGTTTTACCCAGTGAGATGACAAAAGAGGCCAGCTTTTGCGCAGTGACATGACAAAAGATGGCAGCTTTGCGCAGCGACCAAAAATAAATCACATGCCTACCCTTCGCCTTATAAATTGAGGTGCAATGCATCTGCAAGAGAACACTACACAATCTAACACTACATCATACCTTCCTTCTCCACGTCAAGATGAATAACAAGCAGCTAAAGGAATGCCAGAAATTCGTGAACAACATACGGGAGAAAATTACGAAGAATAGGGAGGAGTCCCGCAAGAAGGCACAATGGGAGGAGACCCACAAGATAGCAAGGGCTGCTGCGGCTCGCGAGGAACAAGTAAGGTCAGCTCCCCGCAATGAGCGGCCGTGTAGCAACAACCCTATCCCGGACGTCCCCACCGAGCGTCCGCTACAACTCCCACCTGAGGGGGAGACACCCCCCTTTGTTGGTGCGGGGACACGTGCAAGTTCTTCAAATCCAAGGAATGTATCAGCCTAGGTATGTGTTACTGGGGTTGCGCAAACTACTCCAGTGACTACCCCAACCGCCGTTTTGACACCTCAACCTATCGGCAGCCGGTAACGACCACATGCACCATTTTCCCCTACCTTTCTCCTTCACAGCACGCACTAACAATCTCTTCCTTGTATTTACAGTCTCCGGAGCCCCTGTGTGGCTACCGCAAATGGATCGATCTTGAGATCCACCCTGCGGACCAATAGACCCTCGACTTCGAGGAGTGGAATGTCACACGGGACAAGAAGTTGCTGGAGGAGGAGCACCGCAAGAACGAGCACACCATGCGTATACAACGCGAGACGCAAGCTCATCTCGAAGCGTGCACGCGTAGGGAGCGGGAGGCTGCGAGATGGAGCGCGAGAGAAAGAGGGAAATAGCGGCTAAGGCAAAAGAGGCCGTGGAGGAGTTCAACGCCGAGCTGGCAAGGAAGGAAAAGTGGCCCCGGTCCACACAGTAGGTCGTACGAGCAGTTGGGTGGGTTAGTCACATATCATGCTATATGTTATGCATGTAATAAAAATGTACGTGGCATGTTACTCTCAACTGTATTATGAAGTTTATTTCTATTCCACATAAGGTTATTATCTCGTCTGTTCGCATTCAATAATTCAGATAGCAAGTCATTTAACAATATTAACACACCAGTTCTCTCCGTACACTAATTCTCAGTAACATTAAAATATCACTTACCACTGTATGTATCGAACATTCTACAGTCAATCGTTCTTAAAAAAAATTTCCCAAAATTTTTTATGCACCTACAACATCCAGTAAACATAAACTTTTATTACAACTACACCACATTTTTCCCAGTTCAAAACTACAAAATTGACAAAACTCTAAAAAATCACAGGGGACTGAGTAAAGTCGCCCCCCTATTGGGCGACTGCACTACTAGTCGCCCATCCATTGGGTGACTGCAATTAGTCACCCAATAGGAAGGCGACTAATTGCAGTTGCTCGAACGTAAAGCGACACAAATTTTGTCGCCTCCGGTTCAGGAAGGCGATCGCCCAATTGAAGCGATGGAGCCTATTTTTGTAAAAAAAATTTCCGCGGGTATATTTATGTAATTTAAATAAAAAATGGATTATCCGTACAAAAAATTCCGGCATCCTTTAGGTTGAGTCTGGGGCCCAGCGAAACTCCCTGTGGAAGCCAAGATCCAGTGGAAATCCCTCAAGCACCACTATGCATCGCGCACCATGGTCTAGCATCTCCACGTAGAATATTGGACATGGTTCTTCAACCATCTGTATTACAATATCATACTACGTAGGGCTTAATATCACAAATAGGCCTTAATTAACCGTGTTTGCTGAAATGTACTAAATAACCTATTTTGCACATGTTTTGCTGGAAAAAAGGACATCTAAAGCACTATCACATTTATACAGCATTTTAACATTTTCCACCACACTTCTAGTGTCTAGCACACTAGTTCAAGAACAAGCTAAATACTTGATTTAGTTCTAGTTATTTTTAGCTTACGGTTTATGGTTTCTCCTAAATAAATAAATGCGATAATTTTTTGTCGTCTTTTTAAAGTGGTAAATTTCTTGATCGTGCAAAATAGCACACCCGCAAGTGCACAGGTTGCCACTGAAATAGTGGCGAGTGTCGTGTTCTCCACAGGGACTAGACTGAGGCTACCGGTGCTCAGCTAAAGCTAGGTCAAACAAAACGGGGGAGAAAACTAAACCTAAAACGTCCACTGAATTAACCTAACGAACGAACTACAAAACGAACTCTAACTCACACGAACGAAACGACGGGCGACTAAAACAAACGAACGAACTAAACAACGATGGAACGAACGACCGTACGAATGAACGTCGTACGACCGAACGAACTACACGACTACCGAACGACGATCTAATTAACTACCGACCGCTAGACAGCAAGAGGTAGTCGAGAAGCACGGAGGGAGTCTAGAAGCAAAGAGGGAGTCGAGAGAGAACAAGGAGAGGATACGGTCGACAGCTACTAGACGACGATGACGGGACAACACAAGTGACTACGACAACCGCACGCACAATTTAACTACCGACCGACCGTGAGATAGAAGATAAGAGGAAGGTCGAGAAGCAAGGTAGAGTCGAGACAGCACAAGGAGAGGAAACGGTCGCCGGCCTAGCTAAATCGGGAACACTCTCAAACATACACAGGTACTAACATTGACAACTACACAAGCACAAGACATGAACTCTGACCAGACTACTAACAGAACAAAAATTGCATAGTTATCACAATAACAAAAGTACAGAACAGGGCACAATAACATAACCACAAATCATACATCACAGTCACAGAGCACATTAACATTCACATTTCACAAAGTATTGAACAATTAATAGTGACATCTAATAGTAGTTAATTAACAGCAATTGTCATCACAGTGCACAATTAAGCAAAAGATTAACAGAGTAACTGGAACCAAGAAAGGGGAAGAAGTGAATTAAACCTAGATGAAGAGGAAGCAGAGAAGGGTATGGCTGTCGGTGAAGTGAAGCCGAGAAGGGAGGAGTCAGCCGGCAATGCCGTCCAGGTCGGTGAAGAGGAAGCAGGCCGGTCGGTGGAGATGAGGAGCAGCAGAGGAGCGGCGGCGCCGTAGAAGAAGCAGAGGCCGTCGATGAAGTAGACCGTCGGTGAAGTGAGCTGGTGAGGCCGTCGGTTGCGATGGAGACGATGTGGAGATGGAGGCGTCGCCTGACTCGATGGAGATGTCGGGGCGGCGCTCGCCGGTGGTGAAGAGGCGTGGTGGCGCGCCAGTGAAGGAAACCAGGAGGGAGTAGATCGGCGGAGTGGATTTGGGGAGAAGCAGTAGGGCTAGAGGGAAGAGAAGCAAGTGGGGACCAGGGGAGAAAGGTAGCCGGTGGAGAAGAGGAGGGAGGTGAAGGGAGGAGCAGTGGAGCTGTCGGCGGCGTTGCTTGGTGGGAGATGGCGGCGGTGGAGAAGGGGCTAAGGCGGCGGCGCACTGGTGCTACGGAGGAGAGGAAGAGGAAGGGTGGGAGGAGGTAGGAGCGGCGGGGAGAGATGGCGCGAAGGGGAGAGGAAGATGGCTGCACACGGGAGGAGGCGCGGAGGAGTAGTCTCGGCGGTGGAGAAGAAAGGGGAGGGGATGCAGCGACCGGTTGTGGAGATGGGGCGGCGCTGGTGGCGGTGAGTAGAGGGTGGCCGGAGTGGGGTGGCGAAGAAGGAAGAGCGGCGGGTGGTGGATCTGGACGGGTGGCGCAGATGTGGAGGAGCGGCGGAGAAGTGGGGGTGCGCCGGCTAGTAGAGGTGACGGCGCTTGGTGGAGGGAAGGATGATCTGGGCGGCACCGAGGGAAGAGGAGAGGGTGGTGCGCGTTGGTGGCCGCCGGCGAGTTTGGCCGACCCTCGCCGGCGCCGGAGAAGAGGAAGGGGGGAGAGCAGAAGGGGGCTAGGGGAGAAGCAATGGACGGCTCTCTGGTATTCCACAGGCGGCGGCTAGGGTTTTTGGCCGGATGGGGATTTTGGCATTTAGCATTTTAGCCCTCCAGGTTTCCGGGATTTACAGCAAAGTCCTTTTCCCATTGATTTCTTCCCTTCTGGCCCTTGGAAACTCCGATTTTATCGCAGAAAGATCCTACGGATTCGTGTCGATGCGCACATTTGTACGGAGCAGCCGCAGAATGTAAATTTTGTTGTTTATGCGCCTCGATCGCGCCGGCCTGCGGAAAAGTACAAAAAATGTAAAATGGTCCATTTCGAGCAATTAAATATAGAAAATAATGCAAATGATGATAAATGGTCCCAAAATGCGAAAAATAATGAGGCAAAATGTTGAGAAAATATATGCAAATATGACGCATGTCAGTGGTTCATTGGGACACTTTTTAAAATGGCTTATCGGCATTTGGTTTATTCACACAAATACTCACACTAGAAGTAAAAACCATCAGTTATAGCCGAAAATGACCCACCCTTAGACTTCACTTTTGCTTCTACTAGCCTCTTATTTTAACAATGGGCCAAGCATACATCTTTACATGATTTTCAAGCTTCATTTTTTTTGCTACTATCTGGCCATTCTCCTCCTATCTAGTCTATCTCCGTGTGCTCCGTGGGTTCTAAGGGAGAAAAATGAGGTGAACATGGAAAGCACCTTTACTCGTGATGAAGATGGATCACACGTTCTCGTGCTTCTCACGTGTTCATCCTAACAGCTCGCTCCTCTTGCCGGCTTTGTGTTGGAAATCTAGTCAATTTTTGGCATATTTTAATCCAGAAATTCAGCATATAAAACATGACATAAACATGCATGAGTGATCTATCAACGATGTATTCATATTTGCTAACGAACAAGCTAACAGAAACATCTATTAACATATTCATAGCGCACAGAAACAAATACACCAGAATAGTTTTCAATTTGTACCCTCGGGCGGGGCCAGTGCCGGAGGCACCGGAGGCGCCGTTACCATCAGTCGACATGATGGCCTATTCGATGTAGTCGATCAAGGCGTGATGCAGGACGAAGCTTGATGCATTAAGATATTCACAGTGCAGTCCTGTGAACGATTCACCACCAGGAAGTAGACGTCGCGCTCCCCAAAAACTTGATCGCCCGCCTACTCGTGCAGGTACACAAACGGACGAAGTTCTGGAGGCCTACTTGCCCAGAAACTTGTGCGCGCAAGGTTCTGGACCGGAGATTGCAGAGAGCAGCAACAAAACAGAGAGAGATAGAATACTGTTCTTTTCGTATCCCTTTGGTATGGAGAGGAGAGCCTTCTTATGCTCTGTTCTTTTGTAACAGCAAAAACGAAGAGACCAGTAACTGCAGCCATTAGTCATTACAGCCATTACTTGAAAGTAACCGCAGCCATAATCCACTAGTAACTGCACCGTTACTGCCAGCCATTCGTTAATACTATTTACTGCGAGTCAGTGCGTTTCTTTTCGAATAGATAAAGAAAAAACGCGCCCGCACCTGACACGCCTGCGCGCGCGCACACACACATCGGCGTGGCGTGGCGAGCGAGCGAGCGAGCGAGCGCGCGCGCGTGTGTATTGGCTCTCTCCAATTCCACAAGGGAGTTACCACGTTCCACCTTTTAAAGTGGTGTAACTCCCATTCAACTCTCCATATGGGACTAAACAGTTTTTCCATGTGGGCCTAGGAATTTCATTTGATTAATTGCTAAATTAATAATGGACCAAGCCCAATTAATCTAACACTTTGATCTTCTTTGACCGAACCCCATCTCCTACTTGGCTCCTCCTCCTAGCCAAAAGTCATTAGCCGTAGTCAACGGCCTCTAAAGAAGATTCATTTTTAGAGTACAATAAGGATGCGCTCATAGAGTATATGCTAAGACAAACCGGAGACCTAAAGCCTCACAGAGTGCAGGTACACGCTCTAACCACTAAATGCACCCATGTATGCGCGTGCACATAGATAACACCTAGAATGTACTATTCATATAAGCAATATCTCCTGGAAATGAGATGCCTGGATCAAGCCCAGGTGTAAAATCGAAGAGGTCTGTAAAATCGAAGAGGTCGACTAGATGGAGAGTGAATAGGAGGTTTTAAATTTCTTTTGGCTAAAACCAAGTTTATAATGCGGAAGTATAAATCAATTTGGTTTAGCACAAATAAGACCTAAATTAACTAGATTCACCTAAGTGCACCAACAACGTAAGTCTATGTTAAAGGTTTGCAATTCTAGCTTGACAAGTAATCAATTTAATTCTATAAATGTAAATTGCTTGAATGTAGATTAAACACAAGACAATAAACCACAATGACACAGTTTCTTTTTACCGTGGTGCTTGGAGACTTGCCGGTCTCTCCTAGTCCATATTGAGGTAACCCAAACTAATTGGACCAGCTCCACGAATTAAACCAAATACTTCAATTCTACTAGTGGTAGCTCTTTCCCTCTACTAGTGGTAGCTCTTTCCCGCTCCGGGTAGGTGAGCTCCAACCTTCACAACAAGTCGGGCCTTCTCACAAGCTTCTTTGAGAAAATCACTGGGCACGATGACTCCAATGCCGTCTAGATGTCGGCAACCTCCAAAAGTAATAAGTCGAGCTCTTTGTTTGATTCTCACGTGCAACGAATGCACAAGTTTAAGTGGATACAAAATCAACCTTTAAATGCAACATATGCAATCTAGAGTCTTTTTCCTTACTCATAAGGTGTAACACATGCACAATTAAGAGGAGAATCTCACATTAGCTCAAAGGAATAAAATGGAGTCAAGCCATCTTTATCTCCAACTAACCACAAGAGGGTATTTATATCCCATACAATGAAACTAGCCGTTGGGGACAAAAACCAAGCAAATCGGTAGTACCGCCTACCGCTCCCCTTATAACGGTTAGAAAAATAGCCGTTACAGACTAGAATTGGTAGTACCATCAACCATTGTCCGGTACTACCGCACAGAGGTAGTACAGCTCAACACATGCGGAACTACTATTTTCCAGCGGAGAGGAAGACTTCTAAAAAGGTGTCTCTCTAGAAAAAACGTATCATGGGTACACCGGTCATACCATAACTATGGTCCTACCATACCACATAGGTAGGTAGTACCGCAGGCTGGTCGGATCGCTCACATAGAGCCGATACTGTTAGAAATGTGGGCCATATTTTAATTCCAAATTTTACTAGGAGATAAATACAATAAACAAGTGATGTAAAACTTACTACTAACAGCATACTACTCATCATACTTCAAAATATACGCAAGAAAAATATAGTAACAAAGTTGAACGAACGCGCGAACGACTTGCTTTTTCGTCTGATGAAGAACAGGAAGCAGCGCAGGCTTGACGTAGTGCAGAATGTAGATGACGCAGTGCAGTGAGCGGTCGTACAAATGTGCGCTGCCTAGAAACCTTATTGCCGCCCCGTGCAAGTACTCTCTACGGCAATGGTTCAGAGATAGCCACTCTCCCTCCTTCCAGGTGCCACAAGGAAGAAAGGTTAGCGAAGTTCAAACAGCATAGTACAAAAGTACAAGATCACAAAGAAGAAGAAAATGGAGGCTGTGAGGTTCTCACACATACTTTGGACGTTTCCAGGCATATAAATAGGCAGACTGATAACTAACATGATTAAAATAGCCATTTACCCACTGGTAACTAACACATTCAACCAGCCATTTATCCACTGGTAACTACCTGTCATCAAAACCCTAATAAAACCTCAAATTCAAACGTTTGAATCTCATTCAAACATAGAGAGAGTGGTGCAGAGTTCAGCAAAAATAAAGATAGACTTGGTCTGCCAAGTGGCGCGCCACGTCACGGCACGGTTGCGCGCGTGTTGCAAGTCACAAGTCACGCGATTTTCACGCGAAAATACGCAAATACACGACTAGCCAGAGCCCTCTCACGCGAAAATACGCAAATACACGACTAGCCAGAGCCCTCCTCATACCATCTCTATCCATATTCAAGAAGTGGTGATGACTCCACCTTATAAATTGATCTTCCTCACTTTGCTTTAGCAATATGGTACTAAACCATACGTGCTTTGGAATTAAGGAAATATGCCATATTCAAATGGCCAATTTCTAAAAGATACTACCGGTCTTCGATCACGCAGATCTTTGAACATACCACGGATAAATTGGTCTTACCGTAACTCCGATCGTAACGCTCACACAGAGCTAGTACTACCGGTCTTCGACCACACTGCTCTTCAACCACATCGGTCTTCAATCACATTGATCTTTGACCGCACATGTCATCGACCACGTCGGTCTTCGACCATGTCATGTCATACTTAACTTTCCAAGTCACATAAAGTCACGAAACTCTAATTTTAAAAAACAAAAATATGATTTTCCAAGACCTAAACCCTTGATTTTTAGACAATTTCAAACATGTAAAACTTTGGAGAAATTATACAGTTAATTTAACCACGCTAGCACTATGGTACAGAGATTAAGTATTTCATGTGGTTGTAATTAAATTTCTTATGTCACTCTGTACCATAATACTAGCCAGGTTCATGTGCGAAAGATTCATGTAATGCACACACTAATAGTTTCCGAGCACCAACTAAAATAGTAAATGTATCTTTTAGTTTATCAAAGTAATTCATATTTCTACTAATTCGAGATGTAGTATTTTATGTGGTTATAATTGCCAATTAATCAATTAATTACTTAAAGGATTAACTCCGTAATACATTATCGCATATGATTATTTATCAAATCATTGCCATTTAATGACAAATTTTAGCTAGATTATTTTTAATTACCAATGACCCATGACTCATTGTGCTTTAATAGATGCATAAGGTTATATTTTAATGAATTTTTTGTTTATTACGGCTGCTCTCTTCATTACAGGCCGCTTATTATTTTATGTACATATAAAATCCTATAAAAATTATTCAATCAAGTACATTGCGTACAGAGCCTTCAGAAAAATTGTAATGTTTGCACCTTATTTTTCTGCATTAAAAACCATCATTATAGTTCATTTGTATAAATTGTTTATCAAAAATTCTAAAAACATTACAATTAGTTTGACTATATTGGGAGACTGCACATAAAATTTTGTAATTTTTGTTGTTCATTTGCTACATATAACAGCTTCTACAAATAGCATAATTGTATAAATTTTTGAACAATATTCAAAGATGATAAACTTATGAAAACATCACAAAATCAAGTACATTATGTCAAAAGACTATAGACAAAATTTTGTAATTTTGTTATCCAGATAACACTAGGGGTTATCCGGACAGCAGCATCATTGAAGGTTATGCAATCAAAGAGGTCATTGAGTTCTACGTTGATTACATAGCTCAAATTGAACCGATAGGTGTGCCTCGATCTCGCCATGAGGGGAGGCTTGAGGGTATCAAGACCATCGGAAGGAAAGCAATCACTTCAGATATGGATGTGTATGCTCAAGTCAATTTCGCTGTCTTGCAACACATGACTGAAGTGTCCCCATATATCGGCCAGCACAAGGACATGCTTCTGCAATAGAATCTGGAGTGGCTGGATATTTGGAGCATGAGAGAACACAACAATTGGTTCAATCAATGGTCGAAGGAATGACTCGCTAGGAGCTCGTCAAATGATGTACTGACATGGTTGGTAAAAGGACCAACATTTATAGTTATAACATGTCAATGATACGACATAAATGGGTATACATTCTATACGTAGGCTTAGAATATAAAGAGCACTAACCAGAACAACGGTGTCCACATAGATGTGTTCAGTACCGATCGATTGAGGAGCTCCTACTATGTGTTCATAGAGGAGATTTAGGAGTTTGACTACGAGCTTTTCAAGATCCCCTGTTTTGATGTCATTGGGTCTATCTCCTACAAGTGAAGGTCGACAACTATGGTGTCACTACGGTAGACCTCAAATATGTCAGATACAAAGATGAACGATTCGTACTCGCTAAATAAGTTGTTCAAGTATTCTATGTAACTAACCAGGCAAATAAGAGGTGACATGTTTTTCTTCATGGAAAAAAGAGGATTGTCAGAGTTGAGAATGTAGTGGACGAGGAAGAAAATATAATTAATTTGATGAGTTGCCTCATTTCAAAAATGGCATAAGGGTCGAGGAAGAACAGCGTGACAAAACTAGCTACATACGCGTCGATCATCTTGAATTGCAAATTTTTAAAAGAAATAAGCAAGTGGAATGATGAATGAAATGTTTATGTGTCATATGTTCTGTATTTCTATTTATGTATGTGAGAATATGTTATATATATATGTGAATTTGCATTTATGTATATGAGAATGTGTCACACACACACAGATATATATATATATATATATGTGTGTGTGTGTGTGTGTGTGTGTGTGTGAATTTGCATTTATATATATGAGAATGTGTCATATATATATATATATATATATAATTTGCATTTATGTACACCATGAGAATGTGTCTCATATATATATATGTGAATTTGCATTTATATATATCATGAGAAGGAGTCATATATATGTGATTATGCATATATATGAGTGTATTTAGAAGTGATTCACAGATGGTTCTACTTTAGAATCATCTGTGATGTGTATTTATCATAGATGGTCCTAAATTAGCACTGTCTGTGATGTGTGTTTATCATAGATGGTTCTAAAGTAGTATCGTATGTGATGTGTATTATTACAGATGGTTCTAATTTAGAATTATTTATTATATCCAACCTATTTATGTTCAAACTCTAGGGTTTGCCCGCGCTCCCATGCACTCAGACTGTTAATATTCTCAACTCTCTCATGAGCACAAGCCACTGCCCCCTCCCTCGAGCCTGCCACCTTCTCCTCGAGCACGAGCCACCGCCTCCTCCCTCAAGCCTGCTGCCTTCTCCCCGAGCATGAGCCGCTGCCTCCTTTCCCAAGAACGAGCCGCCACCTCCTCCCCTGAGCACGCCGCCTCCTCCTTGGTGTGCCTCCTCCCCGAGCATGCTTCCTCTGTGAGCACACCGCCTCCTCCCCCGAGCCCACTGTCTCCTCCCCGAGTGTGCCGTCTCCTTCCCGAGCACGCCACCCTCCTCTCCGAGCACGCCATATGTAACGTTCTTCTTTCTTGTTTATTATATGTCAATGAACAATGTATCATCATGGTTACCAATTATCTCCCTTTTGCTCTATTGTTGTTTCATCAATACACGTCCCAAGGATGAATGCCTGGGTTTAAGTTTCAATTATGCTCTTTTGATGTCAATATACCAAAGATGAAGTGCTAATGCTCTTAAGCATCAATTCTCGAAATAAAAGATAATATGTATTTAAGTACTAGGAGACATTGCTTGTAATTAATACTAGGCTCGGTTTTACTGTTCGATGAGGATAATTGTCATATTATGAAATTAAAATGATAACCTTGTCAAGCTTGAGCTATTCAAATTGATTCTTATTGTCATATCTTGCTGGCAGCCAGTTCACTAGTACTCTCTGTTTCGGTTAATCTTGAATAGTGTTAGTATTATAAAATTCTCTAGAGATTCATTGTTAGCTGATTGTGTCTAGTAGAATTGTTGAGACTGTTAGATATTTATATTATCTTGTGAAGATGTTGTCTGCTCATTCTTCATTATCGTTGCCTCATGTGTCTGATGCACCATCCACTGAAAAATCCAAGCGCCATTGAAGAGGACTATCGAAAAGGCCCGATGACCAATTTACTATCACGGATGTTGATGCATCTAGGACCCCTCTCAATCCTCGCCGTGCAGTGTCCGTATTCTGGTGCATGGTTGGAATAGTTGCACAGTAATGGATTGAGATCACCTATGATTAGTGGAAGGACTTGAGTAAAGATAAAAAATGAGGTTGTGATAGAAAATTTTCAATCGTTCATGTATTGCTAGCGGCCTCTGTGCGATGACATGTATTGCTAACAGCGTGCAAAGCGTGGAAGAGCTTCAAGAGCATACTTATCAACCAATACGTGGAGAAGGATCTGACGCTCTTCCAGGAGTATCCATTCCTGGAACCATGCTAGCAAGGCTTTATGGCGAAGAAGATAACAGATAATTTTGGAGTGAAAGTGTGGCGCACAGGGCCCTCCAAGCAAAAAACACACACCCCCACAGACTCGGCACCACTGGGTATGAGGGTAAAATCCTGTAATGGAGGA